>OY796894.1:6931339-8346332 GCA_963680785.1 Diplosoma virens | reverse complement strand
AGCTAGTTGAGCTCTTTCTAAAAGATTTGCCAGTACAAGCCACACAGATTACGGAAAGAATTCAGTTTAATTATTCACTCGTAAAAACTACTCGTACAGTAAAGACGTGTATTTTTCTTCTCTCGTTTTAAAAAATGACTCGAGGAAAAGAAAAACCTTGCTGCAGTAGTTCTGGCTTTAACGATGAAGATCGAAAACTGCTAAACGAAATTAATTCTACAGTTAAAGGGCTAATAGAAGAAATTCGCTATTTAAAACAAGAAGTTGTTCAAAACAAGCTAGAAATTTCGCAGTTAAAAGTTGAAAATGAAAAATTAAAACAAATGGCGAACTTGTCAATTTACAAAATAGATGAATTAGAACAATATGACCGTCGAGAAAACTTGAGAATTCACGGAATACAAGAAACTGATAGTGATAGGGATGATGGTGAAGAGGTCGTTATGAAAATTGCTGAAGAATTAAACATTGGTATAACAGCTTTAGATATACAGAGAGCCCACCGATTGGGTAAGCGTAACAGAAATTCAGTGGCCAAACCGCGTCCGATTATTGTCAGATTTATATCTTACAAAAAACGCAATGAATTCATGTACGCCAAGTCTAAACTCAAAAATAGCTTAATTTACAAAAATGCTTACTTAACTGAAGATTTGACTTCTCTTCGAGCTAAATTGCTTAAATATGTTAAAGATATTTGTAAAAATGACTTTGTACTCTTTCATACAATTAATGGATCTATTCGAATGAAAAAATCAGCGAAACAAGCTGGGATAGCATTGCAAGAAAATGAAAAAGATCAAGGTGTTGGTAAGTGGCTCTATATCACATCTCCAGACGATTTATTTAAACATAATATTGGTATTGACTTTGTAAAACTAAATTATAAACCACTTTTGTTGAATCATAATTGTATGACTGGTTGTAATCCAAATTAAAATTTTTTTTCATTGTTACAATATTTTACATTGTTCTTTTTATTTTCAATTCAAATGGCTGTTAAACTTGTTTGTAAAACTTGTGGTAATGATGATGTAAAAACCAATATGTGTGAAAAATGTGCTTCTTGTAACATTGATTGCGCAATCTGCATGGAATCTTTTAAAAATAATCATACAACCTCTGTTAATCAAGCTAATCAGTGCGGCGCCGTTTTGCACTCGGGCTTTCAAAACGGTGTCAAAGGTTACTGCAGGTCAGATTCCCAAACTGTTTTAAGTAGGCCTAATGAACAGAGCTATCCTTTTGCTATGAACAATAATATTGATTCTAGAGTGCTATTGAAAACTTTCAAATTTCTTCTGATGGTATTGAGTATAATGAAATACTGTTTAATAAATCAAATTACCATTATTTATCGTGTATCAAAAACCTTATTCAGAATAAACAAAATAATGAAATTTTCGCGATTCATTTTAATGCACGAAGCTTGCAAAAAAATATTGACTATTTGCATTGTCTTGTAACTGAATTTAAAAAGAAACCTGAAATTATTGCCATATCTGAAACAAAACTGAGAAAAGGTGAAATTAGGATGAACGTTAAATTGGACGGTTATAACTTTGTTCATGTAGATACCGAATCCAACGCTGGTGGAGTCGGCCTTTTTATAATAGATAATCTCGAATATCAAATCTTGAATGATGTATCAATCAACATGTCATCAGTAGAAAATATTTGGATTAAAATAAAAAACAGCAACGACCAACAAATTGTTATAGGAGTAATATATCGTCATCCTATCTCCACATCATCGGTTTTATCTCAATTTGAAAATGCGTTATATGATATATGTGACCATTTTAATAATAAAAATACTGAATTATATATTTTGGGAGATATTAACATTGATCTTATTAAGTTGGACTCCAATAATACGGTTGGTTCATATGCCAATAGCCTAATAAGTAATTCACTAAAATGCTTAATTGATAAGCCTACTAGGATAACTACATCAACAGAATCGTTGATTGATCACATATACACCAATAATCTTAAAACTTTGTATAGTGGTATTTTTTTATGTGATCTATCCGACCACTACGGTGTTTTTGTAATTATTCCAACAAAAAAAAAGCAAACTAATCTTAATAGTTATAACCATATGCTAATTCGTGATATGAAATCTTTCCAACTTAAAAATTTTTTAGCTAATCTTTCAGATGTTTTTTCTGATTTCATTGTATCAAATAATATCTCTGTTAACTCCCAATTTCAAAAATTTCTACAGTTATTTTCTCAAACAATTAATAGACATGCTCCTTTAAGAAAAAGAAGTAGAAAAGAATTTAGAATGCAGCATAAACCATGGCTAACTCGTGGTATCATTCATTCCATTAATCATAAAAATAAAATGTATTCTAAATTCCAAAGCTCCCTAAATATGAATAAATTTAAAGAATATAAATCTTACCGAAACATTTTGAATAGAACGATTCAGGCCGCTAAACGTATGTATTATAACAATATAATCGTGCAAAATCGCAGTAAACCAGACCAAATTTGGAAAACCATACATGAATTAGTCAATATTAAGAAAAAACAATCTTTTCTCCAACCAAATTAATTACCGATGAAGGCAAAACAATAACTGACAAGATTGATATAGCAAATAACTTTAATGAATATTTTGCTAACGTAGGAATCAATCTTGCAAAATCACTAAAGCAACCTAAATCTATTAATACTAATGAGTCGTCCAATAAATTACACAATTCATTTTCTTACGCCGACAAATGAAGATGAAGTGTCTTCTCTCATATCTATGTTAAATAATAAAAAATCAACAAGACATAATGACATTAACACGAAATTTATAAAATTTAGCAAACCAATAATTGCACCAGTATTCAGCGATTTATTTAATCTTGCTCTTTTGCAAGGAGATTTTCCAAATTGTCTCAAGGTAGCCGAAATATTTCCTCTATTTAAAAAAGGCGATATGTGTAAAACTAGCAATTATCGTCCAATTTCGCTTCTCTCTCAGTTTCACAAACTTTTCGAAAAACTCATTCTTAATAGATTAATCAATTATCTCGACAAATACAAATTGTTAAGTGAACATCAATTCGGTTTTCGTAAGAATTATTCTACCACTTTAGCCATTAGCAATATTTATGATAAATTAATCAATAACATTGATAATGGTTTATATAGCTGTTGTTTATTTCTTGACTTATCTAAAGCCTTCGATACTGTCGATCATAAAATCTTATTAAAAAAAATGAACTTATTTTTTGGAATCCGTGGTATAGCTTTAGATTTATTCAAGAGTTATCTCACCGACAGATATTCATACACAGTTGTAGCTGAAACCAAATCTAATCTGCAAAAAATTTCTTGCGGCGTTCCACAAGGATCCTGCCTAGGCCCAATTTTATTCCTACTATATATAAATGACATGCCATTAGCTTCTAAATTTGATATTACACTTTTCGCTGACGACACCTATTTAACTTTAGCTGATAACGATTTAAATACTCTACAGACTCGTGTAAATAATGAACTGAACAGTTTAAATAATTGGTTTTTGAAACATAAATTATCCTTAAATTATTCTAAAACAAATTTTCTACTTATTAACAAAACACCATATAGACCAGTTGATTATATTTTTCAATTAAGTTTCAATGGTACCTCTATTAATAGAGTTCAAAATATAAAATACCTTGGTGTTTATATTGATGAATTATTAAATTGGTCCGTTCATACTTCCTATCTCTCTCTACAATTGGCGAAATATAGAGGATTATTTTGCAGACTGCGTAATTATGTAACAAGGGAAACCCTGGTCACGTTATACCACAGTCTTATTCACAGTCGGGTTCAGTATGGTGTCATCTCCTGGGGAAATGCAGCAAATATTTATCTGAACAAAATTCAAATAAGAATGAATAATATTGTTAGATTAATTACTAAATCATCAAAATATTTTTCTATCAATCCTCAATACAAAATGTTAAAAATTTTAAAACTTGATGAAATTTATAAGTTAGAACTGGCCAAATTTATGCATAACCTTCATCACAACAATCTTCCATTTATATTCAAAAGACAATTTACCTACCTTACTAATTGGCATACTCATAAAACCAGATGTGCTGACAGCTTTAATTATTTTCTACCACGCGTCAAAAAAAATTTTCCCAAAACCAATTATCAATCAGAGGAACAAAATTGTGGATGGAGATTGATAGCTCTCTTAAAATCTTAAACACGATTTCTTTCAAAAAAGTGTATAAACATTACTTAATTTCCAGTTATTAAAAAAACTTTTCTTTTGTCGGCTTCGTGTGAGCATGAAGTTAAGATACTCAGGGGCCCTGCGTTTAGTATGATTGTTTAGTAACTATCCTTCAAGGGGAGTGTTATTCGCGTTTGTATTGTAGCAACTGTGCCTGTTTGTTTTCTTTCGAAGTTCGTTACAGATATTTTATGAATTTTGTTGTGCTGCCGTTATTATTGTTTTACTCGTTTATTTCGTTTTTCGATTTTGTAATTTTCTTTTTTTTCTCAAGGAGCACCTTGACTTAGAAAACCGAAAGGTTCCTCGGTGCTCCTTACCAACATTCCAAATTGCTTTATTTTGCATTTTGTTTCTTTCGTGAATTTTTATTTGGTGAAATAAACTCAAACTCTAAAAAATATCCCCATTCCAAGCAGACGAATCTACCTCCAATCCCTGTTGAACAAGCTAGATAGTTTCATCAAACGCCTGAGATGGAAAGCCTTTTTCTTCGACACCGACAATCAAAACAAAGAAAACAACAAACCAACTTACGGCTTTAAGACCGAAGCTACCCCTCCTCAACACGAGGGCCTGAAAAATTTCGAACACGACATCTACGAAATGGTCCGGCGTATACAATTTAAACCTGTTAAAAATAAATTCCAATCAGAACTTTCCCAAGACGCTAAAAGAATTCGAAATTCCTCTAAAGTTTTTGTACCAGCTGACAAAACAACAAACCTATACACAATGCAAGTATCCGAATACAAGAAACTTCTAAACGACAACATAACTGCAAAATACAAAAAAGCTAGCAATCAAGTGATCAAAAACATCAACAAAGAAGCTAAGTCAATCGCGAGCAACCTGGAACTCGACAACCGCATCGAGCAATACTCAAATAAAAGCGCCTTTATCACAATCAAGGACCACAAACCCAACTTTCCCAACAACATCAAATGCCGCCTGATCAACCCAGCCAAATCACAAATTGGTATCATTAGCAAACAACTTCTAAACAATATCAACCGCACAATCCGCTCCAAAAAACATCTAAACCAATGGCGAAACTCATCTACCGTAATTGATTGGTTCCAAAATACCCCCGACAAAAAAACTGCAAATTCCTCAAATTTGATATTGTCGATTTCTACCCCTCAATCACAGAAAAACTCCTATCTGCGGCCATCTCTTTTGCAAAATCATTCACCCAAATTGATGATGACACTATCCAAATTATCGAACATTCAAGAAAATCACTTCTGTTCAACGAAAAAGAAGCTTGGATAAAAAACAGCGATTCACTATTTGACGTCACTATGGGATCCTTCGTTGGTGCCGAAATATGCGAACTAGTTGGACTATTTATTTTAAACAAACTAACAAATATCATCCCCACAAAAGACCTCGGTTTATACCGCGACGACGGACTCGCCGTCCTTAGAAATAAATCCGGACCTGAAATGGAACGAACCAGGAAAAACATAATCAAAGCCTTTAAAGAAATCGAACTAAACATCACGGCCGAAACCAACCTATTTCAAACAGACTTCCTAGATGTAACCTTCAACCTCAAATCAAACAAATTCTTCCCTTATCGAAAACCTAACGACCACCCTCTATACATCAACAACCAATCCAACCATCCACCATCAATCAGAAAACAACTACCAGACATGATCAATGATAGAATCTCAAAATTATCACACAACCAAGAGTCATTCAACCAAGCATCCCCTTTATACACCGAAGCTCTAAAGAACAGTGGCTATAGAACTAACATGACATACAACAAAGCAGTTTCAGCAGAATCAAAAAACGACGAACAGAGAAAAAAATGCACATACAAAAATAAAAGAAAAAGAAACGTCATTTGGTTCAACCCTCCCTACAACGAAGAAGTACAGACCAACATAGGTAAAACATTTTTCAATCTCATAAACAAACATTTCCCCACACACCACAAACTCCACAAAATATGTAACAAATTTAACGTGAAATTAAGCTACAGTTGCATGCCAAACATGATGAGCATCATCAACAATCACAATAGGAACCTTCTGCACCCCCACACCAACGATAAAGATTTACCATGCAACCGCAAAAATCTTCAGGACTGCCCACTCAATGGAAAATGCCGAACAAAATCTATCATCTACAAAGCATCCATCAGTACTCCCAACTCACCGACCCAACACTATTTTGGCTGCTGCGAAACTGAATTCAAAACCCGTTTTTATAATCACCGACAATCCTTCAATCACCGAAATAAAGCAAACGCCACCGAACTCTCCAAAACATTATGGAAATATAAAGATAAAGGAATCAAACCACGAATAACTTGGTCAATTGTTTGCAAATCATTTGCATACACCAGCGGGGCCAAACGCTGCAATCTCTGCTCAGCAGAAAAACTCGCCATCTTGCAAGCCGACCAGCGCACGCTCTTGAACAAGCGATCCGAGTTTGTCTCCAAATGCCGACACCGGAACAAATTTAAATTAAAGAAAGCCTAGCATGATTTAATAATTTTCCAATTTTTTCAAATTTTATCTAATTTTAATTTTAATTCAATTTTCCGATGTTTAAACTTTTAATTTTGCAATCCTTTACCCCGTTTACACCGTGTTTACTCATTGTTGTCATGTTCCCACCCATTGTTGTCGTGTTCCCACTAAATGTATTCCTGCACCCCCTGATCTCCTCTATAGCCATTTCCTCGCTGTCCGTTCACGCCTCGCTACTTCCTTCCTTCACAATGTTCTTTCTCTCCCAATATCTACCGCGCATCTGTAATTTGATCGCCAGTCAGTTTTTTGCAGCGTCAGATACGTAAATATTTAGTTTGATTACAAGCTTGCTTACTCAAATAATTTCAAATTCTTAAACTTTAAATTTTATTTTATTTTATTTTAATTATCTACCGCGCATTTGTAATTTAATCGCCAGTCAGTTTTTCTGCAGCGTCAGATACGTAAATGTTTAGTTTGATTACCAATTTCTAAATTTTGAGCCTTACAACTAGCTTGCTTACTCAAATATTTTTAAATTTTTAAACTTTAAATTTTCAATTTTATTTTATTTTATTTTAATTAACTTATATTTACTTTATCCGTAATATTATTACTTTTGGCTCTTAACTATAATAATTAGGTTTTTCGTGCATTTTTTTCTTAACTTTTCGTCTGCGTTTAGAATCACCTCCTGATGAGCCGAAAAGGCGAAACAGACTGTTGAGGTTTTAATAAAATCTCTTTTGTGGCTTTTGTAATTTAATTTAATGCTCTGAGTTTTCATTGAGCTCTTTACTGACAGTCTTGCCACTTTTATTATTATTATAACAATTATATATCTAATATCATTGAAATATCAAATAGTTCAAACGTTCATCAGTAAAATTGGAGGTGGATACCTCGAGACATGTCTCGAGACATCAAAACGTCTAGAGAAACGTATTTTAAAGTCTCCATCTCGTCTCGGTCTCGTAACCCCAAAGTCGCGACTCGGTCTCGATTTCGGACCAGTGTGTCTCGAATCCAGGTTGAGACATTTCAGTGATGTGGGCAAAGCTCATAAGTGTTGTAAATATGTCATGATTTTTAGTAAAAATAGATTATTTGTACGGTTTTTATAGCCATTCGGGTGTCATGGTCCTTTTTAAATTTGCATTAGTCACAGTAGAATTTAACCTTGGCAATCTTTATTAGGGTTGCGGAGTCGAAAAATTTAAGATCCGACTTTGACTCCTAGAATTTCTAGGATTCCGACTCCGACTCCAAATCTGACTTTCGACTCATTAATAAGGGCAATAGCATTATGCAAAATACGATTTGCTTAAAATTAGGTTGGCTATACTTTATACGTCACGAATCGGGACGTTCGTTAATAGAAAAAATTCCTTCCTAATTGGAATCTGTCCCGAATATCTTGATTTTCGTCTCTAAAAAAGTAGTGTTCTCTAACAAACAAGTTGGACACCAGGAGTCGGAGTAGGATAAAATATTCCGACTCCGATTTTTTGTACTCTTAAGAGTCCGACTCCGATTCCTTTGTAAAACTTCCTACTCCGTGCGACTCCGACTCCGCAGCTCTGATCTTTATGCATGGCAATCAAAACGTCTGGAGACCGTATAAGAGGCTCGAGAAATTATAAAACTGTTCTTATCAACATTTTAACGTCTCGCATTTCATATTTTTAATAAAAAATTTAGTATCTTAAAAAGCGGCTATATATGCGATGCTTTTAATTGTAACGGATATTGTTCTATAACATTATAATAAGTTGCATGTGTTAGCAATATGCAATTGATGCGGTTCAAATTCTACTTGCTTGGTCTGTTGTGTCCCTGTGGAAAGATACTTTACGGCATAGTTTTTTTCTTTACATTTCAGTCATATCACAAAATAGAAATTAAAAAAATATTCATCGAGCTGTAGGACAGATGACATTAAAAAGTATCATACCTGGCATTGTGCATCACACACGCCAAATCGAGCTCATTGTTCAATCATAGTTTTTAGTTTTAAACTCTCATCCGGACAGTCGGCTTATCTAGATTTTGCCCGTTTTATCAGTTTAGCAATGCACCTGGTATTTATAGAAGCCCACAAATCTTTAAAAATAATAAAGATTTCAATCGAACAGCAAAATCGTGGCATTTCCGGAGGCAAATTGGGTAAATTACATGCAGTAGATGGTTACGATCCAAAGTTTTACAGTTGGACAAAGGAAAATTCCATTTTTAGTTGGGAAAGTTCAGCTGGCTTGATTCCAGAAAAAATCAATAACTGGTCTGTTGAAGTGAAACGCAGGCATCCAAATATTTAAGGTGACATGCTAGACATTATTTATGAGGCAAGCAAGTGCGCTGCAAAGTATTCAGCTGTCAAGTTGACCGAATACAGGGCAACAGCGTCACGTGGGAAAAATTTTTTTTGCAATGCCACAAAGTTTAACGATACGAGTTCTTCGAAATGGTTACTGATTCTGGCGTTGATGCCTTCTAGAAGTCAAACACCTTTTGGAAAAGAAGTGGAGTTGACTTTCAGTCAACAGCCTCATATCTCTCGTTTTTATACGACGAGGGGTTGTTGTCCCGACAAGGAGAGTGTTGTGACCAAGCTATAAGGTTATTTTAACATACTCCTTGCTTTTCGACAAGAGTGTGAAAGTGGATGCTTTGATCAAAACCATCGATCTTTCAACTTTTCATTAATTCTGTTTAATGAAGTCAAGCACTCAAAATCAACTCGTGTTTCATTTTGAGGCACTGCAGTAAAGCTTTATAGAAAGTTTCACCCTTTGCATACCAATACTGTTTACCGTTCTTTTGGTGACCGCGTGAAATAGTCTTTTTGGCAGCTTTCTGATGGCGTTAAAAATATCCTGGTAGGTCGCTTCCACATCAGGTGCATTTAGCAGAAAAGTCTTTTCAAATTTGTTTGTTAAAGTAATCTAATCACTCTACTTGTCACTGAAAACAGTCTATCGTTTAACTGGCATGCCTAGCACTGGCAAAGTAAAACTTAGTAATGAAAACCTAAAACCGAGGGTCAATGTTTAATTTGGAAAACAATTTTTTGTGATTTATGGTAAAGATTTTTGATGTGGAAAGACGTTTATATATTTTTTGTAGTAAACCAAGGTTGTGGAGTCAGAGAAATTATTTTTCAACTCTACCAATTCAAAGTTTTTCAATTCCGACTCCACAAACTCTAATAATATGACTTTAACTTCAGCATATGTAAAAAAGAAGTCCAACCCCACCCTAAAATATTATGGCAACCTCAATTCAACAATATAGTTATAAGCAGGGTTGTGGAGTGGGAATACCCAGAGTCGAATGTTTTATATCAGAGTCGGAGTATTTTCTTTAGATTTGATAAAGTCGGAGTCGCAGATAGGAGTCGGTTTTTTACATTCCGTGAAGTTGGAAATCGGATTCCTTATTGCATTTGGAGGCTTCAATTTATGCTAAATTATTTTATATTTTTACATTTTATCTCCATATTTATCGTTTTTGACTGGCAGGAATGCGACGGAGGCGCTGTACATAAGCAAGCAATTAACCAATTACCCCAACCTGCTCCCGGAGATACCAAGGTATTGCTGTCCGATAAATAGTTTGGTTTTTTGTTTTATAGGAATATGAATAGAATCTAAAACTGCTTGCCAAGACCGTCAACAGGTGGAAGTGTCTTTCCTAAAGACACAACAGAATGGTTCGAGTAGGTTTTTAACCGATATCATGTCGATCATAAATACATCGCTTTAAGGCGCTTTAAGCATTAGACAATTAGGGCTCCATGATTGTGAAATCGGAATTGCTGGAGTCCCATGTTTAGGAATGAAGTTGCAGTGTTTTTTCAGATGTCCTAGAGTTAAAGTTTGAATTGTAAACTTTTAAAGAACTTGATTCATTAACATTCGTAAACTTTTAAAGAAATGTTTTTTCTATATACGGAAAATAGAAGAAATTTTTTCGACTCCATAATCCTGGTTGTAAGTCACACTTTGCAACCCAGGAGAATTCAGCAAACAAGAAGCGACACCCCATCATATAAAAATAGCTTTTACTAATTGATGAGTTAGCTTTTTACAATACCTTTTCTCGTCTGCAATTAAGAGTAGATTAAAATTGAAATTTTTTTATTTTTGCTTTGGTTACATTCAACCTCTGAACAAAACACTTTTTTCTGTTAAGTTGATGTATATTATAAGTATTGGAAATGATAAGAGATTACAAGTGGTAGCTCTAGACAAGTGCTCACAATTCTTAAAAAATCCCGACATTTTAGGGAGGGACTGAAGCATTCTAAATAGTAGTATTTGGACTGGAAACGAAACAGCATGAGGCCAACGATAAAAAGAAACTTGTTAGCAAAACAAAATCTAGTACCGCATATTTCATAATTTTGAGATAAAAATTTTTAACCATTACTTGCTTTTTTTAAATGTTTTTTAATTTATTAAATGCAATTTTTTAAAATTTATTTAAAAGAGCCGAGTTCTAATTTCTAAGCGGTCAAATATGCTAACTGCATATACTCGTATAACTAAATTTTCCACTCTTACTCAAAATTTACTTTCCGCTGACACAACATAAGTAAAATACTGTAAATTAATTTTATTAAATGGACGGAGTTTGAAGCTTTGGTTGTTTCAGCCGAAACAAAGTTTTGTTAATATGCATTTAACTATGGTGACTGAGTGACGCAGCTTACTTTATCAAAATATTTCACAGACTACTAAATTAAAAATCCATACTAAATAAACATTAATGAAAATAATTTAGATACAATAGATACATAATTGTTAAAGCATTGTTTTTGCGTTTTAGCTTTCAAATTTTTTACCTGAGAAATGCCGACCATTCCTTGGTATCCGCTCGAAAGTAACTTGACCATGAAGCACAAAGCGGTGCTTGTAATTTTGCAGTTATCGGTCAGACCTAAGACATGATCCTCAGTAGGTTCAATGCATTTAGAAAGATACATTTCATCAATCACACCAATTGTATTCCGATCAAATGCATTTAGTTGCTAGTATCGCATTTGCAAATATCTTGCTTCATCTAGTCCGGTTCTTTTATCTAAATTTATTGTAAGTTTTTATTAAGTTTTTATCAAAGACAGCATAATGACTGCTCTTCCAGTAACCTTTCATACCTTTTGCACTTTTAGAAAAAATAACGTACGACATCATCAGTAATTCGGATGAATATCTTTTCTGATTTTTGCAGGTAAAAATTAGTTAAAATTCTATCACAAACTGAATGAAAGGTCTAATTGGGCATTTTCGGTAAAAAGAAAAAAATTCGTTCAGCAATCTGTTTATATTTAATAGAAAATTTTCAGTCTTTTTCGTTTCGCTTTCTTCATTTTTTGGCCGCGCCATCAAATTTGTTACTTGTGATATCAGAGTTTGTTGTTGGAAATAATATGCTGGTAAGAGGATGGTGGCATCACTTGCTGCTTTTGGTAAATGGTCACTTCTACATCAGCATTTATGGAACCATTAATAGAAAGAGGTTGTTGTGGTGATAAGTAGAACAAATTAACTTCCACATCACTTTGATGCAGCAAATATTCTTGGTGGTGAATTTCTTCAGATATTTTTTCAAGAAGATCATTAAAATTTTCAATATTATCGGCATTTGAAAAAGTATCGCATTATTCCTCCAGCCTTGCTGCTGTATTTTAAAGTCGAGAAGAACATGAAGCGGCATCTAAAAGAGCAGGGGTGCTTTTATAAGTATTATAGGCAGGAAATTTTTTAAAAATAGAAGGATATGTATTGTCTTTCAACCTTGTTTTTACCAATTTTATTGTTTCTCTTTTTCTTTTGCGTCTGTCCTGTTGATCTGCTGAATCAAAAACAAAATCTTCTTCTTTAAAATGAAGGAAACAAATTTTGGCATTCTTTAATGGCTTAGAAATTTTTTCTTGCAATTCGTTTTAACCAATGCTTGAGAAGTTTTTCCTCATTAATGAAAAAGAATGAAATGTGATATTTGATAATAATTGATTTAAAAATATTGAATAAGTAAGTGATGGTATTTAAATCTGCAAGAAGTTAAAAGCTTGAAGAAAATTTGATAAAGAACTGGAATAAAAAAAAAAAGATTGCATTATTTGTCTTGTGAAATTTATTATTTTTTCTGTGAAATTTATTATTTTTATTATTATCCAGCTGGCTTGATCATTGCATACCTTCTTCATCTGTTCATAAATCAATAAAAAACATTTCAGTATTATATGATTATATTACATCAGACCATCGCCCACTATCTATTACTTTTTGCTGCAACTTATTACCTCTCTTGCTGTCAAGTGATGAGGCTATTCATCAATACACTAAATCTTGGAACTGTGCAAGTCCTGAACAGAAAAAAACATATAATTTGATCTCATCTGAACTCTTAAAATATGTATCTTTTCCAGCTGCTGCAATGCAGTGTAAAAATACCACCAGTGATGACCACTCTCATCTTAATGAGATAATACTTTTTTACTCAGAAATTATCTCTGCTTTGACTAAAGCATCCAAAGTAGCATTAAGCTATCATCAGAATACTCCTCAATATTCTTAGGTTCCAGGGTGGCACAAAAAAATAAAATCTTTAAATTTAGCTGCTCGTTATGCTTTTTTAATTTGGGTGCATAATGGCCGTCCTAGACATGAAGTTTACTTTGAAAAAATGAAAGTTACTCGTAAAAAATTTAAGCTATCTTTAAGACACTGTAGAAAACTCAAGAAACAGCATAAATCGGATGCCTTAGCAACTGCTCTTCAATCAAGTTCTTCAAGAACAGCATTTTTGGAAAAAGTACGTGCAGTGTACAGAAAAGATAATAACAGCATTCCACTATCTGTTGGCAATGCCACTGGTCAGACTGATGTTGCAAATATGTGGAAATGCCACTACAGTGGACTTCTAAACAGTGCATCTGGTAAAAGTTGTGACAAAATTTTTGTTGTTAACTTTCTAACCCGCCGATCCAGTTTTTGCAATATAACCAACTTTCAGTGCACAGCTCCTATGATGTATAATTTAATTAAAAAATTACCTTTACAGAAATCTGCTGGTGCTGATGGTATTACAGCAGAACATTTACGGTAGGCTCACTATTGTGTTTGTATTTACTTAACAAGACCAAACATAAATGTTTTATTATGGGTGATTTTAACATTGATTTATTAAACTTAAATGATCAACAAACAGAATTGTTCACCAACACCAAGTTCAGTTTCAACTATTATCCACTCATAAACAAACCGACGCGATTGGGTGAAACTAGCTCCACGATTGGGTGAAACTAGCTCCGCTTCAGTATTAATAATTAAACATTATTAATACTGAAGTGAAAAGTGGTATTATTGTTCACAATATTGCAGATCATTTCCCTGTTGTTCAATGCTCTGCATTAAGAGACCCGATCCTTCAAAAGCAACATGCTTCAAGATATTTTACATCTAATTCTCTTGAAAAATTTCGTTTAACTCTAAAAAAGGTTGACTTATCACCTGTTTTGCAAGAACTTGATTTAGATAAATCTTATGCAATTTTTAATTATTTTTACATAATCAATTTGAAATATTTTTTTTATTAAAGCCACCTGAAAAAAGAGCGCCTGGCTCCTTGCTAAACCTGAACAAAAAAAGACAGACTACACAAAAAATTTATGGCTACTGGCTGTACAGAAATTAAATCAAAGTATCGCAAAGCAAGAAATCTATATTTCCATCTGGTAAATCTTAAAAAAACTGAATATTATCAATCAAAATTTCATTAATATAAATCGATTATAAAAAAAACTTGGCAATGTATACATTCTCTACTTGGAAAATCCCAATCTCCAAAATCTAACTTATGTAATATCAATTACTATAACAAATTTGTAAACGATTCTGTTAAGATTTCATATTTAATGATTACTTTTCCATCATTTTATCAACCTTAGTAAAATTGCTTCCTTCAGTCAGCACTAAATTTTCTGATTATTTAAACTCTGCAAATCCCTCTTCAATGTTCTTCTTTCCTACTACACCCTATGAAATCTCACTTATTATCTCTAAAACTATTTTCAAATTCAGTGCCGGTTGGGATGATATTCCTTCATTTGTCTTGAAGTATTTGCCTTCTAATTTTTTGTCAGCTCTCAGTTACAGCTTTAATTTATCTTTATCTCAAGGAAAATTTCCTTCATATTTCAAACACTCTAGAGTTATTCCTCTTTTTAAAAAAAAGGTAGTACCAACAATATTCCAAACTATCGTCCCATTAGCCTACTCTCCAATCTTTCAAAAATTCTTAAAAAAATTGTGTACAATCGAGTTTACTCTTTCTTTATTCGCTTTAACTTATTTTCAGATCACCAATTTGGTTTTAGACATGGTCATTCAACTTCACATGTAATTACTTTGTTAATTGAAAACATTACTGCTGCTTTTGAGAAAAAACAATTAACTTTGGGTATTTTCCTAGATTTATCCAAAACTTTTGATACTATCGATCATAATATCTTATTAAGAAAACTTGAACATTATGGTGTTCGAGGCAATGTTTTAAAATGGTTTGAAACTTACCTTATTGGAAGGACTCAGCAGACTGAGTGTTGCAGTGCTAGATCAACTAACATAAACAAATTAACTTCTGGTGTTCCTCAAGGCTCTGTACTCGGCCCACTTCTCTTTATTATCTATGTAAACGATTTTCCTCAATGCTTAAATCAGAGCTCTTGCCTGTCCTTTGCAGATGATACCACTATCCTACTGTCTGACAAAAATACTAAATGCTTATTTAAAAAGGGTAGCAACGAACTCCTCAACATTGATAACTGGCTAATTGCCAATAAACTTTTTCTAAATTCTGATAAGACCAAATACATATTGTTCAAAACGCCTAACTCAAAAACACCTCCAATTAACCGATTTTTAACCTTTAGAGGATGCAATATAGAAAAGGTGTCATCAATAAAACTTCTAGGCGTTATCATCAATGAACATTTGTCGTGGAAAGAACTCATAATGCTAATATACAAAAAATTAAGACAAATTTTTTGCATGAAAGTAAAAATAAAACCTAAACTAAATGAAAAACATAAGTAGTATGTAACGATTTTTTTGGTGACCGTTTCCGCTAGTGGCGCTAGAGAGCAGGCGCAGGCGCAGGCGCATATGACGTCATCGCAGGAGCGGTGGTGGAGGGTGGCGCTAGAGAGCGGTGGCTGAGGGTGGCGCTAGAGAGCAGTGACGGAGGGTGGCGCTAGAGAGCAGTGACGGATACGAATCCTATTCCGAATCCTAATCCTACTCCTATTCCTAATCCTACTCCTACTCCTATTCCTAATCCTACTCCTATTCCTAATCCTACTCCTATTCCTAATCCTACTCCTATTCCTAATCCTACTCCTATTCCTAATCCTACTCCTATTCCTAATCCTACTCCTATTCCTAATCCTACTCCTATTCCTAATCCTACTCCTATTCCTAATCCTACTCCTATTCCTAATCCTACTCCTATTCCTAATCCTACTCCTATTCCTAATCTTACTCCTATTCCTAATCCTAATCCTATTCCTAATCCTACTCCTATTCCTAATCCTACTCCTATTCCTAATCCTACTCCTATTCCTATTCCTAATCCTACTCCTATTCCTAATCCTACTCCTATTCCTAATCCTACTCCTATTCCTAATCCTACTCCTATTCCTAATCCTACTCCTATTCCTAATCCTACTCCTATTCCTAATCCTACTCCTATTCCTAATCCTACTCCTATTCCTAATCCTACTCCTATTCCTAATCCTACTCCTATTCCTAATCCCATCCTATTCTTAATCCTAATCCTATTCCTAATCCTACTCCTATTTTGAATCCTATTTCGAATCTTACTCCTATTCCTAATCCTATTCCTATTCCTAATCCTTTTCTAATCCTACTCTTATTCCTAATCCTATTCCTATTCCCAATCCTATTTCTATTCTTTTTCCTATTCCTAAGAAAGACGATGATCCTGAGTTCAATTCTTAGCCAAGACAATATAAAACCTAAACCTAAGACATACAGTAGTCCTGAGTTGGATTCCTTCCCTAGATAATATAAAACCAAACCCTAAGAAAGACAGAAGTCCTGAGTTTGACTCCCAACCAAAACAGCGAAGCTGTAAATCCTAACCCTAAGAAAGGTCTTGAGTTTGATCCCCAACCAAGACAGCGAAGCTGTAAATCCTAATCCTAAGAAAGGTTCTGAGTTAGATTCCCACCCAAGACAGTATAAACTCTAACCTTAAGAAAATTAATAGGCCTGAGTTGGATTCCTTCCCTAGATAATATATATTTAAATCTTAAGAAAGGCAGAAGTCCTGAGTTAGATTCCCACCCAAGACAGTATAAACTCTAACCTTAAGAAAGTCAGTAGTCCTGGGTTTGATCCCCAACCAAGATAAAAGAAATCTTAATGCTAAGAAAGGTCCTGAGTTGGATTCCTACCAAGACAATATAATCTCTAAGTCTAAGAGAGACGGTGGTCCTAAGTTTGACTCCTACCCAAGATAATATTAAACCAAACCCTAAGAACAGCAGTAGTCCTGAGTTCGTTTCTGGTCCAAGACTTCAAAACATAAGGTTATTTCAAGACATTCTGCAAGATTTAAAGCAAAGTTTTTCCTGTTTTTAAGCGCACAATAGAAAAGTCTCTCAATTGGTTTCCTGTTTTTTAAGCACTCTGTAGAAAAAGCTGTCAAAACTTTTGAAGCGCACAATAGAAAATTTCTTTAACCAATTTCCTGTTTTTAAGTGCACAATAGAAAAGTCTCTCAATTGGTTTCCTGTTTTTTAAGCAGTCTGTAGAAAAACCTGTCAAACCTTTTGAAGCGCACAATAGAAAATTTCTTTAACCAGTTTCCTGTTTTTTAAGTATACAATAGAAAATTTCTTTAACCAATTTCCTGTTTTTAAGCGCTCTATTTTCTGCAAAGGGCAAGTCAGGACACATCAAGTCGGTTTTTCCATGGGGATTTCCCTAGGGTATCAGAACGCTGTAAAATACTGACGCAATCTGTTACTAAAAATAGCACAGCAGGTTTGTTGCACAATACTTAGTTCTCCCATGGGGAATCCCCTAGGTTTTTACCCGCATTGTTTGTATAGGTTTCTTTGCAAAACTATGATGCAATCCATAACGGTAGGTATATAAAGCAGAATTGTTTTTATTTTTATCATTCTAAGAAATATGGATCAAGATTGTGTTGATGCTGCAGTGACGTCTGATGAAGCTATCAAAAGAGAATGGGAAGCGCAAATGTTTCGTTGTTTGTCTCCGCAAAATCCGCTCATGTGTGATGAAGAGGATCGCATGAGAACCTTTCCTTCCTCTTGGTGTGATCAGGAGCGCCCAACACCACGCGAAATGGTGGATGCAGGTTTTTATTATAAAGGTTCTGGCGACCGTGTTCTTTGTTTTTATTGTGGTGGAGGTTTGTTTTATTGGAAACCGCATGAAAATCCTTGGTACGAACATGCAAAGTGGTTCCCTATGTGTGAATTTGTTTTGAAAAAACAAGGAGTCAGCTATGTGGAGAAAGTATGTCAGAAACATTCGGATTTACATCGACCAGGCATAAAAAATCCAACTCGATCTGTTGCAGCGAACCGCTTACGTAGTATGTTGTTTGATCAAATGCAAAACACCGCGGCAGCAAAGCAAAGGAATCAAAGATTAGAGGATCTTATGCTGTTTGATCCTCATGTAAAATACGCAAAAAGTATTGGGGTGGAGGACACCAAGATCCGTTATGCGCTGTGGAATCAAATGGAAAAAAATCACTGCAATTTCTCCAATCGTCAAGAATTGTTAAATGCTGTTTTAAATTTAAAAAAAGACGACAAATGTTTAAAGTGTAAAAATGCAGAAAAAAATGCAGTATGCATGCCATGTGGGCACATGGTGCTTTGTTGGACATGCGCTCAAGTCAACTCCTCTTGTTGGTTATGTTCCCAATGGATCTCTGAAATAATTCGCGTCTTTCAATGTTGATTGCGTAAGATTAGTGTGACGTAAGACTATTTCAAAACGTTGCGCAATATTAGTGTGACGTAAGACTATTTCAAAACGTTGCGCAATATCCGGTTTAGTGGTTATAAAAGGAGACCCATTTGCGAAACCTCACATTATGGAAACGTATACGAGTCAAGCAGACGATCTATATCAAGAAGCAAACGAAATCGAGTACCCCGACTACATTCCTCCTTATACAAGTTGTTACGAAAGTTTGTTGGAGTTTGAAGAGATTATCACCAGAGCAAGAGAAATGGAAAGTGCAGCAAGAGACATTCGAAAAAAGTTTCAAGAAATTGCCACATCCGGACTACCGATACCCTCTTCATCGCTATTGAGAAAAGCAATTATTAGCGTCAAAAGAGGGAAAGTCATGTTTTCGATGGATCAACTTGTTCAAGTCGTTGATGTGATAATGGGGAATCTTCCTTACATTCTTTTTCGCCCCAAATCCGAAACAAAAGAGTATGTAGTTTTACTATTCTGGTCTACCAACATGGACGATGCTGCGTGTGAAGTGCAAAAAAATATGGAAATCGTTAAGCGAGAAGTAGCAGTGGGTCAGTTCCAATTGCGTTGTGTGGTGGAAAACGTACCAATTGCAAGACGTCAATTCCTCTATCTGCTCAATAACTACATCTTTTTAAAAGTGCAAAAAGACGATGTCTGCCACCTACCACCAGACAACCATGAACAACTGGAAACCTTTGTCAAACTCTTGACTAACCCTGAACCGATGAAAAAGCGAAAAGTAGATATTATTGCAAGCACGCCTTGATGTGTATTATTTTATTAATAAACGATATGTGTACAATCAATATTGTGATATATTACGTATAAAGCGAGAAATAGAGCGATCGTTTTCAGTTAGGTTTGACGTAAAATCAGATACAATAGCATGCAAAGGTACGCCACGACAACGAAATAAAATAAAATAGACACAATAATGACCACAAAAACTGGAAAAGTACGCTTGTAAAGTTTTGCGATTGTAAATCCATCCCGATAAGGAGTAGGCATCCATGTAAGAGTCGAGACCGACCAAGGTAGGGGGTAGTCCATAACTATCAAAATATTCTCCTCGACCGCGTTTGTCGAAATAAACCGCAACCCAATGTTCTCCAGGTTTACTACTCGGGTCCGAGTTGATGACGTAAGCAGACGGAAAAGTAGGTTTTTCCAACTGATCCAAAGCACAGACTTTTTTAAAGATTTTTTCGTTTCGGAGCAAGCGTTCGATTTGCAACGTGTTCATGCTGTATAGTCAAAAGCAACGTTTCTGTCTTGATCAATCTCCAGCAGATTGTCGTGTTCGGCAAATACAATGACCGTGAGAGTACGTGCAGTAGCAATAGCAAAATGAATTTCGATGCGTATGTTGCCATGCTTTATCAATTCAAAACCGACTTCGCTGGAATCCATTTGGGGTGTGAGATCAAAAGCAACTAAAGCACAACCGTCTTTGTACTGTTCTCGCGAAATAGCATTTCCTGTGTCACGATAATATTGACCCGTTTGCGTAAACAAACGAACGTAACTTCGAACAAAACGATCGTTGGTGAAATCTGGTTGCAGTGGTTTGGAAGGGATTTGAACTCCGTCACGGTAAATCGTCATGAAATTGATGCTGTTGTGTTTGAAATTAAAAGGAGATTTGGTGATGACACCGTTGTAAGCGTCATTGTCCACTACACCGACCACCATTCGTGTGAGCAATTGTCCCAAAAATAAATTTTCTTTGGTGATACTTCGATTCCCGGTTGGCACAGTAAAGCTCTTGACTTCCACACGTCGAAGCGGGTATTTTGCAGTGCCGTGTTGCAAGGCTTTGACATGAGCAAGCTGTACGGCGGGATTGGGTTTTACTTTGCGAACAAACAAGGTCACTTCTTTCAAAGACACTTTGTTATCTGCTTGGTTTGCGTTTCCATGCAAGCAAAAAAGATCGTTGGAACGAATCAATCGCAAACGTACTTCGACACCATTCAACAAATATCGATTTTGAAAAAACAAATCAAGATGCAATTTCCCCATCATATCCATTTCTTTGCTTTCTGCAGCCAAAGCTTTTCGTTTGGTATAACCTAGGTTGGTAGCTCCACGAGTATCGAAATGTTCTGACGTGTTACGGTGCCACAACAGAGCAGAAAGTTGGGAATTTTTTGCATCTTGTCCAAAACTAAGCAAGTTTTCAATATAAGCTCGATAAGGGTAATTGTTGTTGGATTGTGTCACAAGCGAACCGTTCAAATAAACATCCACTTGTGTCCATAGTGTATGTAAAAAATTACATTCAGGTGCAATTTCCACATTCTTTGCCAAATCAGCTCCGGCAGCAGTAGTTACGCTTGCACGCACATAAAGAAAGCTATTGGCAAGATCAATGTAGTTGGAGTTTTCAGCACTAATTGTAAATTCAATAGGACCTGTGGAGGTCAATACAGATACAGGGTGGTATTCGGTGAAACTTCCTTCCTCCAAACTAGTTTGACTTGGTGGCACCGAAAACAAATCCAGTTGAGAGGTGGTGGATTCTGCCGAACTGGGGTGTACTAACGTCGCCATGGTTTACGAGAAAATGTCGTGATGTCTCTTGCGTTTCTTCTTTTGTACTTTTCTCGGTGCTGCTTTTCGTTTTCCTATTTTTTGTTGAGCTGCTTTTCGCTTTCCTACTTGTTGTTTAGCTACTTGTAAGAGATTGGAACCGGCAGCTCTTGCTTGATCGATGGCAGCTTGTTTGGCGTTTTTACCGTGTAAGACATCGGAAGCAAACTCGACACCGCTTTGTAAAACTTGTTTTCCCAGGGTTTTGGCACCTTTTTTGACCAAAGGAAGGACACTTTTGGCAATGGAGCTAAACAGATTACCTAGTCCATAACCTTGTTGCACTCGTGCCTCCGCAAAATAAGGCATTCCATGACCGACTTGAGACAAATAATAGTTTTCGTAAGCCTTTGCGTCACAACAATATTTAACACGCATGTTTCTACTACCGTTGATTTCTTACAATAAGCCCATTTTCCTTTGTATCTGTTTTTTATAACGAATTTAGCTTTTTGGGTCGTAAATGCAAAGTCACAATCACTTTTCCCTTGCGAAAACGAATTCGTTTTCCTTGATCGTCACGAAGCGAGATGTGGATGTCACTAAGATTTTTCTTCAAGACAGGATGGTATTGTATTTTGTCGTATCTTTTGGAGACATAAGCACCCGGCTTCCCTGTTACAGGAAGGACAGCAAGCAAGGGTGCGAGCGTGTGACCAACCGTTCTGTGTTCAATAACATCGCAATAGACATAAATGGCGTTCACGGTGTCTACGTTGGCAACGCTTGCCGAAGTGTACTCTCCGATTTCCCGATACCAAACCTTTCGAAAACCCAAAATAGAAGCCAACTCATTCGAAAGCGTCACCACCACATCTGGTTGTGCGGTACCATTACGGTCGGTTGTAGGTGCTCCTTTTTTGTGTTGGATGGACATGGTGGTTAGTTGTGTTTGAGGATTGTAAGTGAGATCAAAGAGAAAGTCGATTGGTTGCGTCAACACTCCTTCGCTGACCAACATTTTGTTTCTATTTTGAAACTCTCGTCTCATTTCTTGAAGTATCTGACGCACGATATATTGAGGTTGTTGATAATAACCTGCTGGAAGCACTGCTACAAATTCCAAAGCACCGCGTTGGTAGAAAATGTAAAATTGGTTGGTGTCAATGTTGTACCAAGTGTTGGGGTACAGAATCTCGGACAAACCCAACTCCCACGATCCAGACAAATTGATTTCTTTCGGCAAGTGAACCATGTAATCCGAAAGTTTGTTTTCAGGATAAATGTCCATGGACGAGTTACTGGGGAGCGTGAGGAACATTTTTGCTGAGAAAGGGTGACGGGAGCAAATAACCAACAGAACTACTAAGCAGACTAATCCAGAGTTCTTTGTTGTCGTTGCTTTGTGATAAATTATACAAACTGATGGAAACCACAATGTAAATCACCAAAACTTGTGCACCAAACAAAACAATTTTTTAAAGGAAACATACAATATCTTTTTCTGACACCCAAGAATTAAAAGAAGCAGGATATCCAAACCACTTTACTAAAAATTCAACACCCTTCTTGCGCTTGCGTTGTTGGAGAATACGCTCGATTCGAAACACGTCATCCTTTTTATAGATTTTTTGCAACTCTTCTTCGTAAAAAGTTCTCTCCAACCACTCGTCTTGTAAATCTTTGATCTTGTAATAGGGAGGATTGTCTCGAAACACTTGAGCAACTTGAAACAACTCATCCGTCCAACCGGGTAAGTAGCCTTTGCGGAACCGCATTCGAGTCATGGACAGTCTGACTTGATCACCTACTTTCAATTTTGGTTTTCTTAACTCGGGGTCGGCATAGAGTGTGAGCCAAACCGTTTCTTGGTTTTCAGAGTTGACTGAATTAGGAGCACGTCGAATGGATCGGTGATAGGTGTTGTTGTAAGATTCAACCAGAGCAGGCAGCACTTCCACGTATCTTCGGTTGTTGGTGTAGGTAAAATAACGCCATAGTTTCTCCTTTAAAGTGCGTATAAATCGTTCAGCAATGGATGCTTTGGTGTCAAAATTTTGAGTGTAAAAGTGCTCCACGTGATGTTGTTTTAACCAGCTTTGAAAGGGTCGATTCAGAAACTCACGTCCCATATCCGTCTGCAATTTTTGAAACTTGCCAATTTCAGGCATCAACTGCTCAAAAGCCTGGATCATGTCCGAGCTGGTTTTGGTTTTCAAGTAAGCGGTAAAAGCTTTTTTCGAAAACACGTCAATAACCACCAAAATGTATTTATAATGATCGTTGTACGACTTGAGCAAAGAAAAATCAATGAGATCGGCTTGCATTTGAAAGTTGGCGCCAGGTACAATTGTTTTTCTGCGCTTGAAATTTTTTCGTACGGGTTTGTGAAGCGTATAAGTGTCTTGTGATTGCAACCATTGTTGGGTTGCTTTTGGAAAACGATGTGCTCCCGAGAAAGAAGCTTCTTTTTTAGGATTGTAATAATTTAAACGCTCTCCCATAGCATCGATTCAAACTCGCGTGCACCGGGTAAAGTAGGGTCTCGTTTCTTTAGGTTGGATTGAAACAAATCGTCGATATGAGATCCAGGTACCACTCGATCGTCTAAAAGCATTTGACCGTCTTCGTTCCAATCTAAATTCTTTTTGCTAGTGGCGTCTTTAAATAGTTTTTTGGCTTTGGTTCGTTTTTTAAAACGCTTTAGCACTGCACTTTCAGACAAGGGTTTTTTCACTGGTGTTTTCGGTTGAAACTTTTTCAAAAATAACTTTGATTTCTGCAACGCCTCATTATATAGAGTCACTTTCTCGCTGTCGGGTCGGTTGGAAGTTAAGATTTCTTGCATTTTAGCATCCAGTTCAGAAAGTACTTTTTTATCCGTGACTTGATGTTTGTTTTTGAGTTTTTCGTACACTTCAGGTTCCAACGCGATTAATTTTCTCATTTTATAAGAGTACCCAACACACCACTAATGACTGGAGCGAGTGCAGACAACAAGATGGGTAAAAATCCACCTTTTTGTATAATTCTTTGTTTTGTTTTTAACGCTACCTTACGATCAGCCAACTTTCGAAGTTTGGTCTTGTGCGGTTTTAATTTCTGCTTGTGATGACGCGATATGTTGACGTTTCCTTGCAGCACGTTGTGAGCGCAATCACAAAGACAACGTATTAACTCGGACGACGCTTTGTCTAGAATACGCTTTTGCAAAGGTGCAGGGGCTTTTTGTAGCAAACGCAAGGTGGGTCCGTTTTTTCGCAAGCGGTTCATTGATAAAGATAATGCGTGTCTTCTGGAAAAATACCTGAACGCAGACGTTGGTTATCGTGTGTTTCGCAGCGTAAGTCAATCACCAAATAACCTCGTTCGAAAGATACAGCGTTTTTATATGCTTCCAGTGCGTTTTTATAGGTTTTGGGGTAGATCTGTCGTAAAAATTGTGCAATTTGGTTTACGTCCCTACAACTTTTAAAGAGTACCATAATTTGTGCGTTGAGACTTATTTCACGCAAACCTTTATGAAACAAATTTTGTACGGTCATGAGAACACTGAAATGAAAGTGATGGGAGTAGACGCTATAGATTTTGGATAAAAATTCAGAATTGGCAAACATCAAATCGTCTAGTACTAAAAAGGCATCTCGACTTTCTTTTAGATCTTCAAGACTCGGCATGTTTCAAGTTTTTAACGATCAAACATTGCTTGCCATACCTCGTAAATAACTTGTTTGATTTCAGGGCAGAGTTGTCTAAGACTGTCTAAGGACCCAATAAGACTTTCCAACTCCGGAAGGTCCGCTTACCACAAAACTAGTTGGATTTTGAAATCGCAAAGACATTACGCTAGCTGGTCGTGGAACAAAATGAAAGCAAACGTTGTAACATAACCCTTTTGTAATGAATGCACAAACTTCGATAGTTAAATACATTGACAGAAAAAAACATGGATGAAAACACAAAATTCGATAGTTAAAAAAATTCACAAAAAACACACAAAATTCACAAAAAAATAAAACTTCGATGGTTGAAAAATTCACGGAAAAAAAAACCCACGGTGCGTGAGGACTTTTTGCTAACTAAAAATTTGGAAAATTTTTTTACAAATCTAACGGCTCGGTGTGAACCCCGTCACTCAACACTTTCCTCTTGGGATAAAAATTACTTAAACCTTTTTTCTTTTGTACATAACTAAAAATTTGATGATTTTTGCTTCGAAAGCCACGGTTTTCTACAAAAAGCGGTTTGTTGGTCTCTAAAACATTCAAATATTCATCAAAGGTGAGAGGGTTTTGGGCAATAGACACCCCTTTACAAACTTGTTTGTTCGTTTCTCCTTGGCAAAAATAAGATTTGGAAGCAAGGCAAACTTGGTTTTTTCCTTCATATTCCACCTTCATTTTACCTAACGTTCTTTTGTCGAAGGCTTCAAAGGAAGAGCAACAAGGTTGCGCGTCCCACGCTTTGTTTTCAATTTTACATTGGATGAAGGCTTCCTCGTGGTTAGGGCACACTTCGGAGGTCAACCATTTTAACTTGTCACGAAAATAATTAGGTTTTAAATGCGAAGGAACACAGTCATCTAGATTTTCTCTACTAATGCTAAAATAAATGGAGTCTGTATCAGTTTCTAACAACTCAAAATGACGATCTGGAATATATTTTTTGAGAAACAAATAAAAAAACTTTAACATGTGGAGTTTGGAATTTAAATAGACGTTGAGACCAATTTGGATGGGAAGATCATTAACAATTTTATTTTTTAAACTTTTCACTTCATAAACATTCTTTTTAATTTCATCTAAATGAACAAAACGAGGATCGTTGATAGTTTTGTTGACTGTTTCCTCGGAATGGTATGTAATGTTCCTATGCTTTTCTTTATTTAATAAACTAGCGGAATAGAGAGAATTCCCAGTTAGTTTATTGGTAAGAGCTATCACCGCTTTGGATTTATCTGTGTCGGCCAATCTTCTGGAATTTACAATTTCTTGTGCCAGAGGAGCAAAACATTTTTGTGGAAAAAATTCGATAAATTCATAAATTTTGGTAATTTTTAATCCCATTTCTAGATAAAATTTGGCCATTTCCGAGTTAATTAAAAATTTTTCTGCAAAGTAACTACTGATTAAATATTTTTGTTCTTTTTTTAAAAGGTTATGCTCCTCTGCCACGTTTTGCATATAGTCACCAATGTCTTTTCGAGAAATAAAACTGTTCTTTATGATTAAAGGGAAATCTTTGAATTTTTCTTTTAATTCGTTGGGAGTGTGAATGTCAACGATAAGAAAACCGTACAAGCTCTCGTTTCGAATGCCTTCTATTATTTTTTCAAAAGTTAGTTTTCGTTTGGGTGTTATCGATTTTAGTGTTTTTAGAAAACGAGAAACTTCTGGTTGTTTTCTTATCTTCAACCACTCACACTCCCTCATCTCCACCACGCGAAACCCTTCTTCTTCCAACTTTTTTCTGTTGTCTGCTGTTTCTTTCCGAATATCTTCATGAGGAATGTTTTTCAGGGGGTGTGTCTCTTCCAAACTTCCGTCAGAGTTTCGATTGGTATTGCATCGATCGCAAGAATGGAAGAAACAACCAAGAAATTGATATACGGTGTTTTGTTGCTCAGAATAACCGTCCACTGGCAAACTATACTTGCTGACTCTTCTTTCCCCCATATTGAAACGTGTTTGCAAAAATATGTTTTCTTTGTAAGCTACATAACTTAACCATTGATAAGATTGGAAACCAAATTTGGAGCAGGGGTCAGGCCGAAAATCTTCTTCTTCCTTGTAACGACAAAAATAACCAGTAGGGTTATTCTGAGCAATAGCGTAAAGGTAAAGAGAATTGGCGTCCAAACCAAGCACCTTTTTGACGGTTTCAGGATTATCTATTTCGTGGGAGCGGATTTTGGTTTCTCCCGAAATTGCAAGGCGGCAGAAAATCAAACTTAACCCACCTGTCAATTGAGATCGAAGGGTTTTGTACAAATCCCCATGCCGCTTGGGAAACAAACAAAAGAAAGCATTTTTTTCGATTTTTTTCATCATCTGTAGTTTGGCCACTCCGCTAACTGAAAAAGAGGTTTTAAATATATCCAAACCTTGTTCAAGATAAGGTCGGAGCAAGTTTTGAACGGCTTGAACAAACGGGACGCAATCCAGAATATTATAGTAAATGAGCATCTCACGTAGGGAGCTCCATCCTTTTTCCGTCCAAGTTTTTATCACCAGATTGTATTCTTCTTGGGTGATGTTCGATTTGGAAAGAGAAGAATAAAAAACGTTGTGTACGGGTAACCCACTATTTAATTTATCGAGATCAGTCACAAATTCATATGGAAAATAAAATTTTCTGAGTTCTGCCCCATAAGCTACCAAAATTTTGCGGTAACTAAAACCGGGGGCTAAAAAATTTTTGATGTCTAAAAACCTTAATTTAGATGTTTTTAAACAAAGATAACTGTTAGTTCTTTTTATAACAAATTGGATGTCTTTTAAAAGAATTTGAATTAATGTTGGTTTAATAAGGTTTAAATCATAGGAAGCCGAATTGAAACCGAGCACAACCAATTCCTTACAATAACAGTTAAAGTCGTTTAAAATTTTTTCTTTTCTAACATTTTCACTCCTTTCCAACTGCTCAAACACGTAATTGAATTTTTCTAAAAGAAACTTATAAGAAACTTCTGACAGGGTCTCCAAGTAATCAACTAACTTTTGTACCAACTCTTCTTCACTGCCCTCTGTGACAAAACAAACACCCGATTCGTAGCCAGGGATGTTGCTCGCTACTGCAACGCTCAAAGGTATGTGACAAGCATCCAAAGTTAACATGGAACTATTAGAAATCTGTTTTTTGGAAAAATAGGCTTCGAAATCGTAACATGCAAAGAAAGGAAAATAACGATCACAATGAGGCACAACAATCCCTATTTCCTCCAATTTCTCAAAAATGGTGGCAGGATTTTTGTGAATGCCACCAGGAAAAATCTCACGCACCGTGGTAGTACAAATTTTGGTATGACGGTAATAGTTACCACTATGATCCCACAACTTATCACAGTGTACGCATTGGTACACACCGCAATATAACTCAAAATCTACAATGACACTTAGATGATTTTCGTAAACGTTCAATCGCATTGTCTCCTTGTAGAACTCGCGGCTCCGTTGAACCAGTTTGGCAACCTTACCGTCGAGCTCATATGCAATGAGATTCAGTTCAAAAAAATCCTCTAAGTGAACAAAATCAAAAAGTTGAACGCCTGCAAAATCTGCAGGCGCCACGTCAAAACGAGTACAGTATTTATAAAACAAATTTTTGGCAGTCTTCTCACATTTGTGAGGGTTTGCACCTTGGTGCACTGCCAAACAACGAAAAAAACATAAGTGATCATCAGCACTGACATTTCGTAAACCGTGGTTATTTTTTATGTAATCAGGAAGAGAAATTGGGGCGCCAAGTGGGGCATCTTTTAAGTGATTGATATAAAAGGTGATATTGGGGATGTCTACCACTTTCCATTTGCTATCAGGGCGGTTAATTTTTTCAAAAAAAGATTCTTCAGATAATGTATTCAAAAACTTCATTAATTCTTGGCGGTTGCTAATTAAACGCGCAGTTTCCATCATCACACTGTTGTTGAAAGATGCGTGGTAGTATCGTAATTCGTTATCATGAATATTTTTTAGAATATAGCCAAAACTGTAATTAATTTTAAAACGGTGGAATTGTAGTTGTAGAATTTGATGAATAATTTTTCGAATTAACACTGTTAAATTTTGATTGTAACAAAAATTAAAAATGGATTGCACTTTGCCGTACTAAAAAGTCCGAATGCTGGTCCAATGTTTTTTCATGAGGGTGTTAATCTCATCTTCCACTTCTAAGAAAAAACAACATTAATTTCAAATCAAACTCTTTTATACAAAAAACGTACCATTGTTAGTTACCACAGATTTCATTTTTGGGGGTTCCTCTATGATTTCTGCAAAAATAAAAATTTATAGTATCTCAAAATCAAACTGCAAAAATAGACTTACCGTGTGAAACCGAATTTTTAGCCGGAATTTTTGATGAGTTTTCCGGCGAGGCACTAGTTTGTGACCGATCTAAGAAAAACCAACATTAGCTGTAAAATAAACAATTTTTATCCAAACGTACCGTTTGAGTTTAGCTCTCCGACTTCAAGTAAATTTTTAGCAGAATTCTGGGGTTCTACAACAAAAACAAGAATTATTTCAAAATTAACTCACTTTTCATAAAACTTACCATTGGTATTCTGAGAAGCAATTTTCAACTTTTTGGTTGGGGGTGCGCTATCTAAGAGAAACGATTGTGTTCATTCAAAATTAAACCGTTGAAATAAATAAACTTACTATTTGCGACCTCGACCGAATTTTTAACCGGAATTTCTGATAAAATTTCCGGGGTCTGTGACCGTTCCAACAAAAACAAAATTAATTTTAAATTAAGAATTTTAACTGAAGATTTGCATTCGAATAAAATATTTTATTTCAAGATCAAATAAATTAAAAAGCAATACTTACTACACACTTTCTGATGCGCTTTCAAGTTATCAGCTCTAGTAAAACTTTTGTTGCATTTGTTACAACAAACTCCTGTTGACTTTTCGTGAACGGTTTTCTTGTGACGCCGCATATCACGCTCTCTTGTAAAAACACTCTCGCAAATATCGCACTTAAACATTTTGAATAGTTCTTCTTTCTTCAATGACTTTAAAGTAGAATGAATAGTTCACCTGAACCATCTGTTAATATACCTGTGGAAAGTTATTGCGCAACAAACCTGCTGTGCTATTTTTAGTAACAGATTGCGTCAGTATTTTACAGCGTTCTGATACCCTAGGGAAATCCCCATGGAAAAACCGACTTGATGTGTCCTGACTTGCCCTTTGCAGAAAATAGAGCGCTTAAAAACAGGAAATTGGTTAAAGAAATTTTCTATTGTATACTTAAAAAACAGGAAACTGGTTAAAGAAATTTTCTATTGTGCACTTCAAAAGGTTTGACAGGTTTTTCTACAGACTGCTTAAAAAACAGGAAACCAATTGAGAGACTTTTCTATTGTGCACTTAAAAACAGGAAATTGGTTAAAGAAATTTTCTATTGTGCGCTTCAAAAGTTTTGACAGCTTTTTCTACAGAGTGCTTAAAAAACAGGAAACCAATTGAGAGACTTTTCTATTGTGCGCTTAAAAACAGGAAAAACTTTGCTTTAAATCTTGCAGAATGTCTTGAAATAACCTTATGTTTTGAAGTCTTGGACCAGAAACGAACTCAGGACTACTGCTGTTCTTAGGGTTTGGTTTAATATTATCTTGGGTAGGAGTCAAACTTAGGACCACCGTCTCTCTTAGACTTAGAGATTATATTGTCTTGGTAGGAATCCAACTCAGGACCTTTCTTAGCATTAAGATTTCTTTTATCTTGGTTGGGGATCAAACCCAGGACTACTGACTTTCTTAAGGTTAGAGTTTATACTGTCTTGGGTGGGAATCTAACTCAGGACTTCTGCCTTTCTTAAGATTTAAATATATATTATCTAGGGAAGGAATCCAACTCAGGCCTATTAATTTTCTTAAGGTTAGAGTTTATACTGTCTTGGGTGGGAATCTAACTCAGAACCTTTCTTAGGATTAGGATTTACAGCTTCGCTGTCTTGGTTGGGGATCAAACTCAAGACCTTTCTTAGGGTTAGGATTTACAGCTTCGCTGTTTTGGTTGGGAGTCAAACTCAGGACTTCTGTCTTTCTTAGGGTTTGGTTTTATATTATCTAGGGAAGGAATCCAACTCAGGACTACTGTATGTCTTAGGTTTAGGTTTTATATTGTCTTGGCTAAGAATTGAACTCAGGATCATCGTCTTTCTTAGGAATAGGAAAAAGAATAGAAATAGGATTGGGAATAGGAATAGGATTAGGAATAAGAGTAGGATTAGAAAAGGATTAGGAATAGGAATAGGATTAGGAATAGGAGTAAGATTCGAAATAGGATTCAAAATAGGAGTAGGATTAGGAATAGGATTAGGATTAAGAATAGGATGGGATTAGGATTAGGAGTAGGATTAGGAATAGAGGTAGAATTAGGAATAGGAGTAGGATTAGGAATAGGAGTAGGATTAGGAATAGGAGTAGGATTAGGAATAGGAGTAGGATTAGGAATAGGAGTAGGATTAGGAATAGGAGTAGGATTAGGAATAGGAGTAGGATTAGGAATAGGAGTAGGATTAGGATTCGGAATAGGATTTGTATCCGTCACTGCTCTCTAGCGCCACCCTCCGTCACTGCTCTCTAGCGCCACCCTCCGCCACCGCTCTCTAGCGCCACCCTCCACCACCGCTCCTGCGATGACGTCATATGCGCCTGCGCCTGCGCCTGCTCTCTAGCGCCACTAGCGGAAACGGTCACCAAAAAAATCGTTACATACTACTAACATAGCTAATGCTCTATCACTCTCTCTTCATGAGCCACATACGCTACTGTATATTAAGTTGGTACTTTGAAAATAAAACATTGATTGACAAATTACAAAGACTGTGCAACAAATTCATAAGAATAATTTTTAATCTTTTTCACAGGAAAAATGTTAGTCACTCAATGTCAGAACACAATTTAATTACTATGAAACATATGTACAAAGCGGAAATTGGTATTCTTATGTTCAAATATCAAAAAAACCTACTGCCTCGAACTTTCGACAAAATATTTATCCAAAAATCATTTCATATGAAAACCAGAACCAGAAGCAGCAGCTGTTACCAGTTTTTGCCCATCTACTGTTATTCAATAACACTGGTCAACACACAAATTTTTGCCACAGATATTATATTGATTTTAGGGTATATCAGGTGCGTAGATTTCGAAAATGACATTCATTTTTGCTAGTTGGCTCTAGTTTTTGAGATAATTGCATTTTTTTGTAAAAATATTACTTAGACTGTGTTATATGGCATTGTTGTTCATTTAATGCTATTTAATCAATACTGTACGCTTCGATCTTCTTTTGTAAACGCAGTAAAACAAAAATGCAAAGCATCCATGCAAACTACAATGCTAAAAAAGGATGCAACAGCAATATTTACCGTTAGTTTGCAAGAAACGTATTGGAACTAAAACCCAGTATTACAGCGTATAAATATATGTTGCCGTTATTTATTTAAACAAACGAAGCTTGAAAATACTGAGCTTTAACAACTACCATTCTGTCAAATCTACGAAACCAATCGCCTCTTGTAAGACTTTTTAGCGTGAGGAGCAAATGGCTTATGTCGTTGAAGATTCCAACAATAGTCCGCCATCATGTGGGTGTCCCATCGTCCTTGATACCTTTCTTCCATTACTTTAATGTCCTGATGGAATCTTTCTCCTTGCTCTTCACTTAATTCCCCAAGATTTTCTGGAAATCTATCTAAATGACTAAAGAGGTAATGAATCTTGATGCTCATCTTTGCTCCCAAACTTTGAAATTTTGAAAGCATATCTTCAACTATCTGAATGTAATTGTTTGTTTTATTGTTTCCCAAAAAGTTTTTTACAACCACAGTAAAAGAAATCCAAGCAGCAAATTCCTTCTCAGTCATAGATGCAGTGAAGTTTGGATCGTTCATCAGCTTTCGAATTTGAGGACCATCAAATATTCCTGCTTTTAGTTTTTCATTGCTCATCCCTGGAAATACTCTGCAAATGTAATTAAAACAACTTCCGTGTACTGGCAAAGCTTTCACAAACTGCTTCATTATACCCAATTTGATGTGTAGAGGTGGCAAAATGATTTTTTCTCTTGGGACAAGGGGCTCATTGATGACATTACATTCATTAACTGTTAGTGTAATTCTTTCAGGCCATTCCTTCTTCACCCAGTGGTCACTGCGAGCACGGCTGTCCCACAAACAAATAAAGCACGGATATTTAGTATAACCACTCTGCTGACCAAGCAAAAAGTTGACCATTTTCAAATCAACACATATTAACCATTGGTGGTCACAGTAGTTCAATTTTTCTAGCACTCGTTTAATATTGTTGTATTTTTTTTGAGTAATGTAGAGTGGCCAATGGGAATCGAGGCATACTTGTTTCCATTGTGCAGCAATACACACTTCAAACTTCTTTTTGAATTGTCTATAAATAAACGCCAATCTTGAGGTTTATATTCAGGTATTCCCATTTTTAAAAGAAGTCCTTCAACATATGAGCAGAAAACAAGCCCTTCTTCTGAACGATAGTACGGAAGTAAGTCGCTCTCCCTTGTGCGGTAAAAGGTTACTTTCGTACCAACACTAAGGCATTTCTTGTCTTTAAGCCTGGATGCCAATACTTCAGAAGCTTCTTTAGATAGATTAAGATTTCTTATGAGATCGCTCAGTTCCTCCTGATTAAACTGCTTCGGACTGGTCGAACTTTCTTCAAAAATGCTTGAAACATCACTTTCACTACAGCTTTCTGAAGCTTGGTGGACAAAGTCCCATTCTGATGGTTTTTCTGGAAGATGACTAAATTGTGGCACGGGTATATCTTCACAGTGGGGTACAGGACGCCTAGCAGATTCTAAGTCCAGGTAAATCTATGATTTTTTCTTGTGACGATTAAAATCCTTCAAATCTACTGTACCATACAAAAATAACAATCATCAAAGTGGTTTTTCTGTTCTCGCCACACCATTGGCACACCAAATCTAAAGCTTTTAGTTTTTCCTTTTGTCCACATTCGTAAGTGCTCAACACATGATTTGCAGACAACATGTGGAGCCCATGGCTTGTCTTGGTCACCAAGTTTAACTCCAAAGTAAGCACGGTATACTTTGCGAACAAAATCTGTAATAGACCTTTTATACTCTTTAAGAATATATTCTCCACATATGTAACAGAAACTGTCAGGGTCATTACAACAACTTCTTCTTCTTGAACAACTCATAGCAGGCAACATAAAGCAATTGAAGGGTTTAGAACGAAAAGTAACTAAGTCACAAAATACTGCTTTTGAGTAAATTGCATTTAAAGTTTTTAAATGAGTCATAAAATCAGGTTTCACAGCGATTTTTGTTTTTAGGATTATTAAGCATTTACATATTGTATAATGAACTTATTTCATCATTTACAGATATTTTGGATGAACATGTCAGATGATATTAATAAAATACTAGATTGGACTTAGGCACTTTTATTGTGATTTTATGGACTTAGGCACTTTTAACCACAAACTATGGACTTAGGCACTTTGCTTTTAAAGTCCATTAGTCATATTTAAGTAAAAATACTTAATATTGAATTATTTACAAAGAGAATTTCAGGACACGTCAAAATATCCAAGTAATCACTCTTTTTCATTGTCCTTGTAACTACCTTATTAGATTTATTGGGTAAAAATTAGCTATAACTTCTGCAGTTGTCCTGCTATATTCTGCCATTTCATCACTGCGTAAGGCTTGTAAAATCAAATGCTCCATAACAATAATACTTACAAACTGTTTCTCAATGTTTTAAAAACGCATATGACACTAAAATTGTTAGGTCCGTAGTCAAAGCACTAATAAGATTTATGAAAAAAAAATTCGAAGCAGTAAACATAGGGTGAAGTTTAATTTAAGCCTCTCCTTCTGTTCATTACAAACAATACGTTTATTTACAAAAAGTTTATTAATGAAGGTGATGCTTAAATTTAAACCCTCTCAAACAGGAAATGTCTGTTAAAAATTTTTGAAAATGAATAAAATGTCCGACATATATTTAAAATACTTTGATTTTACCATTGCTCACAAAGTACGCTTATGAGTAAGCAAAGGTTTGCCAACCTAGCTTTTAATTCTAATTAAATTCTCTGTGTTTACTTCATTCTTGATTACTGTATTCAATTTAAGAACCAAACATTTTAATAGAACATTCGTGCATATTTCTTTGAAGCCTACACCTATATATGAGTAAACTAAAAATGAAACCTAATTTACCAGTTTTTATGTTATATAGTCAAAGCACCAAGCTACAATATTAACAAAACTGATTTCGTATCACGTGACTAAACCTTACAATGTGATTGGATAAAATGGACTTAGAAACTTTTAAAAGAAAAATTCAGCATTTCCAGCAAAACCTTGCATTCAAAAAAAAGACTTAGTAACATTTTTTAGAAATAATATTTTGCATGGTGATTGAGGACATTGAAAGCAACGCACTACAATGGCTAACTCAATTCGGGTAAAAATGTGACTTAGTTACTTTTCGTTCTAAACCCTTCAATTAAAACTGAAAACATGAAAACCTAAATATAGTAAAAGTTACTGCATTTCAACTTTTCATTAGAATTTTTTTAGACTCCAAGATTGCTAATGGTCAGTTATTGACTTTTCTGCTTTGTTAACCTTTCTAAAAATAAGACAACTGGTCCTTTATTGCAAAACAAAATCTCCTTGTCAGCACAATTGCCTCTTACGTGTAGTTTATATGGCCGTTATCTGAGCTTTTATAGCCAGTTATTGTGTTTGCATTATCTCAAAAACTAGAGCCAATTCAGCAAAAGTAAAGTCATTTTTGGAATCAGCGCACCTGATATACTATAAAATCGTTGAAAGATCTATCGCAAAAAGAAAAAAATATTTTTTTGTTGAGCTGTGTAATCATTAAAATTTATTGGACTAAAAGTTTGGAATAATATTCCTCATAATTAGAGACTCTAAAACAAACAATGTTTTTAAACAAAAATTGAACCAATTCCTTTTAAATTCTTAACATTTTAGATCAATATTTTTATATTTTATGAACTTAAAAATTCTCGCTTCCTAGTGCTTGCTTTTGTTGCTTTTTTTTTTCAGAAAAATCGCATCCTCTAAGATGACGCACTCACTTCTACTTTCCTTGCATTACGATGAATAGAAGACTTTATCCCAAACAGATTCAAATATTGCTTTTATTCCATTATAAACCTTGTCTTATTTCTAAAATATTTACGTATTGCATTTTGTGTTTTCCGTCTATTTATTTGTTTGTTTTTTTTTTGTGTATGTGTCATTGTAATTCTTAATCTTTAATTTGTTTTTTCCTTGTCATATGAGTGAAATGGTCCTTTTGACGCGCGACAGAATTTCTTTGGGTGGTTTTCTTTGCCTGTCAGGCCTTTTTTGCCAGCGACCTGTTGTGTATCCCACCACATTTTCCTCCGACACAATAGCGTCTACATACGACACGGATGACGCTTTTTTCTTTTCATTTAATTTTCTTTCTTTCATTTCATTTCTTTTTTTTTTATTTTTTGGTTTCTCTTAAAAGGTGCTGCAACCATGCACATTTGTTCTTAAAAATCTCTTCTTATCTTGATTGCATACCATAACGTTTATCCTTTTGTTGCCTCTTCCTTTTTCTGTTCTGCTTTCTACTACTTACAAATTTTCTACTTCACTATGTTTTTTATGGCGGAGCTGAAATAAAAGATACTGATACTGATAATAATAAGAATAAAAGCTGTCACTCATTAGCTTTTGGAAGCAGATACAAATGATTATGTTTGCAGACTGCGATCAAAAGGATATTTTCATGGACAAACACAAAACGTAAACATGTCACTAGCATTATCTGAACATATTCCCAATGACAATCTACACATATAAATTGGACTCTAGATAGTGACGCAAAATTAATCCAAACAGTTATGTTAACGTAGTCAAATGTGAATTAGTACACTCAAAAACACATTCCAATATCATAAACAATGAAGAAAAATTTCTAGGAACCAGTTTCAAGGGCAGAAAGACACTTAATTATTTTACCTGTTGATAAAGACGGCGGTAGCTGCCAATAGACAACTCAAGAACACTAACTTATATACAAACATATAAAACGCGACACCACATTAAAACTACTGTGCAGAAATTACTTACGGAGATAAAAAAAAAAAAACAATGTCACAAATTTTTCTTGGGAATCTAAAAGGACCAGTTGAACTAGATACCTGGATACCATCACTGTGTCTTTTCTTCTTTGTCTTTTTTTTCATTTATTCCGGCTGAAGAAATAGTTTGCCGTAAGATTCTCAACACAGGTTCAACAAAGTTTAAATTGATTTCTCGGAAAACTTTCCCACGCAGACAGACACAAACCATTGTTTTCTAACCATAAAGAAATTACAGTATTAACAAATTTAACAAAACTTAATCGATTCACGAAAACTTGGCTCCCAAACTTAGTCAAACTTCAAAACGACTTCAGCGCCACAACAGCGAATGATCACTTCAAATCTTTGTGCTAGCGAGATATAAAAATAAAATAGAGCCTCGATGGCTAATTAATATTGATCTTAATAGTTTGTCCGCAACACAAAGCAATTCTATCTTTTTATAGAATTAATATCCGATTACACTGGCGCTAAACCATTCCAACACTTTTTAATGAACTAGAATAACTCAACCGAACCTTCGACAAGAATAGCTCAAAGAAGTGGAATTTAGACGGGAATAAAATCAAAACAAAGTGACCGCTTATATAAACACGTCACGTGACTCTAGATAATGATATAATATACCCGATTTTCACAATAAAGGATTAAAACAGAGATTATTCATGGTCATGGTTTTTATTTACTAAAAACAGCTAACGAGAGAATCGCGATGGTGACGTATTAAGTAATTATAAGTCCTCGTGTTAAATGAAAAAATTTCATTGGTAATTTTCTAACAATTAAAAGAGAAAAAAAAGATCCTAGAAGCTAAGAGTCACGTGCTTTTAATCTGCTTGACACGTGGTTAAGATTACAGTTAATAAAACGAACAATTGAAACAATCAGAAACCAGCTTGCAAATAAATTTAAAAGAGTAAATTTGTCTGACGTTCTGAAGCTCCCTTGACGAAGTCACTTAACAAACCTTTTGATTGGTCATTATCATCAAGCAGTCAATCACATGGGCAGAGAATAACTCACAACCACATTTGTAAAAATGGTTTTTGGATCATAGGTGGATCGTTTGCTGTTTTAAGTTTTATCAATAAGTGCGTTCTTTGTAAAAGTTTAAAAAGTCCTCCTCTAAAACAAAAGATGTCTGATCTTTCAACTGATTGTTTGCAAGAGGAACCTTTTTTTACTTACAGTGATGTTGAACTTTTCGGACCATTCTATATTAAAGAAAGACGATCAATACTAAAAAGATATGGTGTATTATTTACATGTTTATCAATAAAGAATTATATTTAAACCACTTCTCTTGACACCAATTCCTTTGTCAATGCATCAAGACGGTTTCTCGCTCGTCGTGGTCTGATCGTCCAGCTTCGTTCAGACTGCGGTTCGAATATAATTGGAGCAAGAAACGAATTTCGACAAGCCTTGTCAGAAATGCACGGAAAGGGTTAGGTCAGAAATTACCTTTTAAAACATAACTGTGATTGGATTGATTTTAAGTTCAACGTTCCGCATTCGAGCAATATATCTGGTGCCTGGGAAAGGGGCATACCAAAAGTTCTGCACAATGGCTATTAAATTTTCTTTATTTACTCTACATGCCATCTGTAACAGCTATTATAGACATTAACCATCGCAGTAATTACGTATAAAATCCTTGCTTGTATCTTTTGATTTTCATTGATTATTTTTTAATTTCACATCATAAAATTTTAGCACTGTCTAATATTAAGAAAAATGAGTGGCGTGCCATTACTCATTTCCTGCAAAAAAATGGTTTATCACCAACTGAGGCAGCTAAGAAGCTCAACTTGCATTATGGGGATTCTGCTCCTGACAGATCAACTGTTAGTCGTTCGATGAGTCGCTTTACATCTGGCAGACAGTCCTTGGAAGATGTCCCACGCAGTGGTGCTCCAACAACAGCAAAGACTCATACAAACATTGATCTTGTGAAAGGCATACTTGATGGAGAGAGGGAGAGAGGGAGAGAGAGAGAGAGGTATTGTATCGGATTGTTTCGCATAAAAAATGCCACAAAAACACGCAAACAATAAATGAAACAAGAAAATATATTTAACATAAAAAATTCGATTAAGCTAAATAACATAATGTTTTCAATCAGGAGACTGCGAAGGGACCAATTATGGTCTTCGGGTCAAGCAGCCACCCTAAGGAAAAATGGAGGCGTTATTATATTTTACTGGAATATTATGTAATTGTCATGAAAAAATTAAAAAAAAAAAAGAAAAGAAAGCATGAAACAAACTCAGTAAAAAAATTTATGGTCATTATTAAGATATGAAATCAAAATTAATATTGTAACAATAATTGCTTTTTGTAATTTTTTTTTAATTGATTTAACGAAAGTAATTCAATATTTAAATCAATGTTGTTCCATATTTTTACTCTAATATATTTAAACGATTTTTGTAATCTAACTAGCCTGTATTTCGAAATATAATATTTCAGAGAATGGTAACTTCTGGTAGAGTAATTGTGTTCTGCGGCAGAAGTCACAAAATGTTTATCAAACGTAATTGGAAGACGAGAATAATGATATAAAAATATTAGTTTAGTTATTTCAAAATAACAAAGATCCTTAATTTTTAAAATTTTTAAGTCATGATAAGAAGTGATGTATTGAGGTTTTTTCAGACCAACAATGGCTGTAATACTGTTATTTTAAAGCAATTGAAGTCACTTGGTTCCCAAGTCACAAAGCCATACAATAAATGTGGTTGTACGAAAGCGTGATATAAGGAAATGAGAGTTTTCTTCGGCAAATATTTTTTTAATTTCCACAATATTCCAACACTCTTTGCCATTTTTTTTGCAAGTAGCTAATATGGGGTTTGAAATTTAAATAAGATAGACGGGCAACATATGATAAGTTAGAGAAGCAATCAGGCTTAAGTCGTGGGACATTGCAAAGAATAATTTACAAGGAGCTGGAAACGAAGAAGGTTTGTGCAAGATGGGTGCCTCGACTGCTGATAGGAGAACAACGCCTGTCAGCAGTCGAGGCACCCATCTTGCACAAATCAGTGCCGGTTGGGATATTTGGCCGATCTTTGAAGCCAAATATCCCAACCGGAATGTCAAGTCGAAGTCGCCATGATCTTTGCAGGACAATGCACCTGTCCACACAACAAAAGTTTCCATGGCTAAATTGCGTGAGCTGAAGTAGCAATTACTTCCTCATCCAGCGTATAGCCCAGATCTTGCTCCCAGCAACTTTCACGTATTTGGGCCACTCAAAGATCCTCTCCGTGGCAAAAGATTTGGATGTGAAAGTGAGCTTAAGTCAACCGCGAATGAGGTGGTTAAGACCATGTTAAGCGAATGGTTTGAAGAAGGAATAAAGAAGGTTGCAGAGCGTTGGACAAAGTGCATTGACTTGCAGGGAGATTATGTTAAAAAATAAGCTTTGTCTCATTATCTCATGATTGTTTGTTTTAAAAATATAACAGTTTGTGCAGAACTTTTGGTATGCCCCTCGCTATCATAAATTGGCGTCCCCTAAGTATCGAGAGTATTTGTGATCGCACATGTTTTGAACCCTTAACTCCTAATCATTTGTTGACAATGAAACCAAAATTGTTATTACTAACCCCTGGAAGATTTTTAGAAACCGATCAATATGCGAGAAAGAGCTGGAGGCGGGTGCAAATTGACAAAGGTCTAACAAAAGTCAAGGTTACCTAGAAAACGTTTTAAAATTGTAAATGTCTTACAAATAAAAATCAAGGTTGACTAGGAAATTTTTTTAAAATTAAACAAAGATATAACGAAAATCAAGTTTGTTTTTGAAGAATTTTTGAAAAAATTGAATAAAGGTCTAAAAAATCGAGGTTTCCAAGACAAAATTAAAGATAGTTATAAAAAAATAAACAAAGGTATAATAGAAATCAAGGTTGTTTAGTAAAAAAATTAAACAAAGTTATAACAAAAATCAAGGTTAATTAAGAGAAATTTTTAAAAATTCAATAAGGGTGTAACAAAAATCGAGCTTGTTTAAAAAAAAGTTAAATATAAGTATCTAAAATCAGGTTTTTTAGGAAAATTTTTAAAAAAGCGAACATGTCAACTGTCTTGGTTGAGAATTGAACTTAGGAGCTCTGTTCTTCCTAAAGTTAGCATTGAAATCTTGTTTCTATCTTGGGTGGAAATCGAACTCAGGACCACTGTCTTTCTTAGAGTTAGTTTTAGGGTTTACAGCTATGTTATCAACTGACTCTGGTGGGAATCAAACTCAGGACTGCTGTTTTTCTTAGGGGTAGGGTTTTCCTCTCTCCTCACCTCCTCACTAGTATACAAGAATGGTTAGGATTAAGATTAGGATTAAGGCTAAGATTAAGGTTAGGATTAGGATTAAGATTAGGATTAGGGTTAGAATTAGGGTTAGAATTAAGGTTAGGGTTAGGTTTAGGTTTAGGATTAGGTTTAGGATTAGGGTTAGGATTAGGTTTAGGATTAGGTTTAGGTTTAGGATTAGGTTTAGGATTAGGGTTAGGATTAGGGTTAGGATTAGGTTTAGGATTAAGATTAGGATTAGGCTTAGGTTTAGGATTAAGGTTAGGATTAGGTTTAGGTTTAGAATTAGGATCCACCCTCCACCTCCAAACGCGCATCACACGCCTCAATCATGACGTCATAATTCACTCCAAAATTAGGATTAGGATCCACCCTCCACCTCCACCCGTGCTCCTGGGGTCCTGACTGATGACGTCAAAACACCTACCAAACTAGTGATGTCAACCGCGCAGCGTACGCGGCCGCGCAGTGCAGTGTAGTAACCTTTTTTGGAGGATCTTGGCGCGTGCAAATTATGAAAAATTTACATTTAAATTTTAAGCAAATCTTATTTTGCATAATGCTATTGCTTGGATCGCCGATTTAGTTGCTTCCCCTTCATTAATCCAATCACAGAGAGCAAAGTGTTAGGTGCACAATTAACTGAATTGCCTCTTTCCATAGTACCGGTAATTAAATAACGTAAATAGTGTGTGAAGCAGCCAAAAAGAAAAAAGAAATATGAGAGAAATTGAAATCAATAAAGAGAGAGGTGAATTGCTCTTAAACCTAAAGAAAGCAATGAAATCTAATTTTACAGCAGAGAAAGGCTTGCAAAATAGATTATTTAAAGAGAATAAGCAATGTGAATTTTAAAGATAAACTTGAATTACAGTATGTGAAGCTTTTCCACTTTTTTAATCAACTTGGCATATGCATTATTTTATATCTTTAGACGATTATTCAATACCAAAAAAAGGTCTTAGCTTTTTTCTTATCATTTTTTAGGGTTTTGTTCCCTGTTCGCCGTTATTAATCTTACAACTTTTGGGGATTTCCCAAAATTTAAAAGGTAATTAACTAAACTCAGCTAATAGTGAACGAGAACCAATTATTGTTACTTAGCTTCATAAACCTTTACAAATTAACCTATTTTGATACTTAGTTAAAATGGCCCAAAACCTTAAACTTTTTTTTTACTTTTATCTCTATATTTATCCTCCTGACTCGCAGGAAAGCGACGGAGGCGCTAATACATAGAATAGGCAATTACCCCGACCTGCTTCCGGAGATGCCAAGATATTGCTGTCCGCTTGTAATTTAATAGATCTGACTGTAATTTAGAACTGCTTGCCAAGACCACCAACCAGGGGAATGTGCTGTAAAGTGCCTTTCCCAAGGATACAACAGAATGGCGTGAGTAGGTTTTGAACCGAGACCGTGTTGGTCACGAGCCCGGCGCTTTAACCACTCGACCACGCTGCCGATAAACGCCGTTGTTTTTTATAAAGGAAGTACTAATTTAAGCAAAACAAAAAAGCAGATTATGAAATCAGACATAGAACTGTAGAATGATTTTTAGAAAATTTTTTAAATGTGGAATTGAAGTTGTCAACCATTAATAAGTAATTAGACTTCAATAATTGATTTTAGCAACTTGTAGATATTTTTTTTTTAAGTTTAACTAACTGAAAAGTACTCTGCAGCAAGTATTTTTTTAAATGAGATTTTCAAAGTCTTTCTGGTAGTGTCTCAATATATTTATACTTTGAAATGCTACATCTATGCTACTACATAAAATGTGATTTCAGTAAAGTATTTAAAATACTATAATATTATTCTCAGTATAGTTGTGACACAATTTAAAGGCTTAAAGCAGTCTTTATATATAACAAAAATTGGTAAACTTAATTCAAGTGATTTAACAAAAGCTAATTTAAATTTGGGGTCATACAAAATGTGTTAATGAAGATAAAGAAATTATTTTTATTGCGTGAAGTAAAAGATTTTTCTTCCCGAAGCTTTTCATCTGACACTCTTCAGGGGAAATCGTCAGAATGAAGCAGAATTGAATCTAGGAACGTGTTGTTTAATTCACTCTTCTATCCGTTGAGACGTGCGACCAACGTACCGACTATCGCAGTGGCACAAAAACTGGTAAATAACATTGCTGTGATGTCAAAAATTATCCATCATCAATCCTCGTGCCTCGGCCAACCGCCAAAGTCTTTCCCGCTCTTGCAAGAACAACACACGCCTACAACAATTTCACAAATCCGCCATTGGTCAACATCTTCTTGACAACGCCCAATGCACCCTTCATTACAGCCACAAAAAATTTTTTATTCTCGCTTGAGGTCGCTCTTGCTTTCACCTTTCTGATCTTGAAGCGACTTTCATTAAATCTCCCAATCCCCTTCTGTGTAAGCAAAAAGAATTCGTCTACTTTTTGAAAATATCTTAATCTTTTCTCTCATTGGCTAACTTCTGTCAGCCAATGAGAACTCTACTTTCCCCCTTTATAACTTAGTTCGGTTTCAATTCTGCTTCATTCTGACGATTTCCCCTGAAGAGTATCAGATGAAAAGCTTCGGGAAGAAAAATCTTTTACTTCACGCAATCTTCAAATTCTGTACCACCAAATGTTTATTCAATTATTTTTATACCATGTTAGAAATTGTTAAAATAGTTTAAAATACATAAACCACAATATTAATGTGTTGCATTTGGAAATATATCTTGAAAAAAAATTACAAATCAAGCTGCTTTGAAAACGAGAAGCACCAAACTCGAGTTTCGCTCTTGTGAAAGCTTGTCAGTGATGCTTATCTCACTGTAAGTCAAACCGACTACCTGTGGTCTTCCAAGCAGAAGACAACACCACCAGACCAAATGAGCCAGACAACAATTCGATTCAAAGCAGCTATAAGTAGTTCTCGGATTTGCTGCACAAGGCACACCTTATGACCGAGACTAACCTGACAAGTGGTTAAGCAAGAGCTTACTCTCTTAGAACTTGCAAGTGGAGGAAGAATTTTTATTTTATATATTAATAGTTTAACATGAGGATTTAGTTAATTACAGGTCAAGCTGCTTTGTTTAGGGGCCAATTTAAATTTGGGGTCACAAGCTCCTTAGGATATATTTTAGCTTCTTCTCGTTTTCAAAGCAGCTTGATTTGTAATCAACTAAATCCTCATGTTAAACTATATTGAAAAAAATGTAAAAGCTACAGTAAAGCACCATTGAGTAGATGTTTACAAACTGCAAAAAAAGGAGTTTGTAATTCAGTTGTTAATCTTATACAACAGTTTAAGACCTATTTGTGTAAGAAAGTGAAGAAATAAAGGCCCTTTGCAAAAAAAAAGATTTGTATAAATGCATTAAAATTACATCATTTTCTGTTCATATTGCAATTGCATATTATACTATTATGTAACATACTTTAACAAAACCTTAGCAGATTTAACTTTGAAAAGTCTATTTAGCTGCAATGGTTAGTTTGAGAGCATTACTTAAAATCAAATGAATTGAATAAAAATTGATCTTAGCTGAACTTATTAATGGTTTAACTTACCTGTATCTGATTTTTTGTGATTTCTTTCAGAATGTAATTTTTAATGGTAGTTAACTACCCCTTAAATTGAATGCACTTATTAAATATAGTTTAATAAAGGTTATTTGTGAGGATTTGATATACTGTTATAGCTGTAAAAAATAGCTTAGCATGACAACAACTATTGCTTTGACCACAAATGCATATCAAGGGTTTTGGTAAGATTTTATGGTTAAAAAAATTAAGTAATTTATGCAACATGCTCGAGTGGTTACTTTTTCAAATTCCAAGCAAAAAACATTTAAAAAAATAAACTTAATAGTGAGCAAGATTATTGTTTGCCAAAAAAGAGATAATATATTTTCTCTATTTATCTTTTTAACTTGCAGGAAAACATTGAGAGCATTATACTAAAAGCAACTATCTTTATCAGCTTTTGAAGATGCCAAGATATTGTTGTTGGGTTGAAATTTTTATTTGCTTTTTTTAGCTATAGTGATATTACTGAATTAAAGCTGCTTGCTCAGATGCCAAACAGAGTAATGAGCTTAAAGTGTCTTCCAATGATTTAAGAAGGTTATGCCAGCAGCTATTGAATTTCTAAATCTGAAATACTGTATAAAGAGCTTACTTTGATGACAACAACAGTGAGTATTGCTTGAACAAACACTTTTTTAAAAAAAGGAAAAGATGTCTATAAATTTTCTATTTAAAATGTATGATTTGCGTTGCAGCACAGTGCGGTGTAAATTTTTGGCTATAATTTTGCAGTGTAGTGCAGTGTCACAAATAAAAAATACTTGCTGGCTCTGGACATAAAATTTTGTATCTGTGACATCAATAAACCAAATCAGTCCTTCCTATTACTAATTTGTGATGAAGTGGAAACTGTAAAGGGATTTTGCTATCTTGGAAATAGGTTGAATGCCAGTGGAGGATGTGAAGCTGCAGTAACTGTTTTTTTATTTTTTTTTATTTTTTATTTTTATCTCTATATTTATCCTCCTGACTCGCAGGAAAGCGACGGAGGCGCTATACATAGGGTAAGCAATTACCCCGACCTGCTTCCGGAGATGCCAAGATATTGCTGTCCGCTAGTAATTTGGTAGAGATATTATTGTAATTTAGAACTGCTTGCCAAGACCACCAAGCAGGGGAAACAAAAGTGGGATGCAGGAAATTCAGAGTGTGGTGAGATACTGTTTTTTGAGAAAGATATATACGGGTCACTATTGAGAAGGGAGATTTTAAATATTTTAAGAAGGTGCGGTTTATACACGGGGGCGGCTAATTCACGGGTATATATGATAGCTATTTCGAGAAGAGCAGAAAGATCTATGGTGAGAGTGATGTGCGGTGTAAAGTTAATATACAAGAGAAATACACTGGAGCTGATGGACATGTTGAGATTGAAGGAAGCAGCAGATAAGCTGGCAAGGGAGAATGTTGTGAGGAGGATCATCATGTTTTGAGACAACCTGAGAAAAATGTTTTGATGAAGACAATGGTACATGAAGTGGATGGAAAACGTAAACAGGGCCGACCGAGGATGAAATGGACGGTACACGTTAAAGGAAATATGAAAAGGATTGGTTTAAGGAAAAAAGCTGCGGCAGATCGGTGTAGGTGGAGAGAAAATGGAGGAAGAATTGCGAAAGTAGTGGGATGCATGGGGCCACCTTCATTCACTGGGGATATTTAAACAAGATTAAAATTGGATTGATGATTTTGCAGTAGTCCTTTTAACGTAAATAACCGAAATGAGTTGTTGATCCGGTGTTCTAACATTCTTATGGAATTCTTATGTAAATATTTTGAACAACTTTTTATTGCTTGTATTTGTGTGTTTTAAGTTGAAATCATGTACTTTATGTGTTTTTTTACTTTTTTTGATATGGCAATTGATGTAGTCGAAGGTTCAGGTTTTTTTACCTCTTTACTGAGCCATGCAAGCAACAGCTGCTTTGCAAAATTTGACGTTTATGGTTGTATGTAAAAATTTTTAGTCACTTTTCCAAGATTTTTCAAATCCTGATCTTAAAATGTTAAAACAAAGGGGATCCGGTAAAGACGCGTTTTTTTTTTGCTGACCCGGATCGGTATTAAGAGAAATTATTAAGAGAAGTTTTATTAGTATTAGGAGAAGCATTCAACGTTGAATAGGAAGAATAGTTGCTTGAACATTTGTAGAGGCATCAATTTATAAGAATTTTCTTCGTTAAACCATTTAATTAAAAATGAATTAGATATTGTTGCTGCAATTAAAGCTTTGTACCCCTGTTGCGACGGATGATGCAACAAGCTGTGAGGTCCCGTCAAGAAGGCAAACAGTAAAACCTTCCGCTTGGCAAAAAGATTATTATAAGTTTTAAATTTTGTTATTTATTGTATAACTTACCGTTTTCGTTGAATTTGAACTCGCGTCGCTAATTCTTCAACTTAGTTAATCAGTATTGTAATTTGTTTTCTTTCTGTTTGATCTCTCGCGGCGCGTAATTATTGTATTTTGTTTTCTCTCTGTTCGTTCTCTCGCAGCGCGAATTTTGTTCTTAAAAAGCTTTGTTTAAGTAACTTTTCCATAGCATTTCTTAATTTAGAATTTTCCTTCGTTTGACTTTAAAAAACAGTTTATAGCGCCATAAATATGCGTTGTATCTGGGTTTTTCATCCATTCAACTTGGTCAATTTTAGCTTAGCTAGTTTAGGGTTAGGTTAGTGTTTGTTTATACACTGATTTAGCTAGAGTAGGGTTAGGTATGTTTTGTAATAAGTGTTTATTTGCGTTTGTGATGTTTTTCTATTAATTCTTTTGTATTTATTTTTTCTATTTGAATAAGGTCTAGATCATTTGGTAAATCTAGTTAAATTGTTTCTGATTTTAAATAGTTTCCTGGTTAAAAATTGTGTAATCGAAATTGTTTTGACACATTCAAACGCTATTAAATTCATTTGTTGATCCAAAACAATTTGAATTTTCGAATCCCTGACTGCGCAGGTTTAGACGAGTCATTCCCATCGTCTATAGAAGCAACTCCAATGTACCTCGCCATTTGGCACTAAACGCTATTTGACAGGCTCTTACTCTTTTTACCAACTTTAAAAGATGCCTCTATAAATATTCAAGCTACTATTCTTCCTATTCAACGTTAAATACTTCTCTTTTTACTGCATATTTTTCTCTTTATATTTATATTTTATTTAGGCTTTTTTTCTTCATATTTGCTATTTAAAAATCTAATGCATTATTAACTACCTTGCACTTGCACTTTTTATTTCACCACTAAATTATTTCGTCTTGCTCTACATTACTATAAAATTTTCTATTTCAACTTTTAACTCCTGATCATGTCACAATCGCCTTTATGAGCATGTAATCAGCTGTTTTTCTTGTTGTTTACTATCTTATCATTCTTCTTTCGGCCTTTCCCTTTAATCAGGGGTAGCCACAGCGTATTATCTTTCTCCAAACTGTCCTGTCTTCAACGTTCATCTCCTTCGCATCAACTTCCCCCATATCTTCTTTCGCTATATCTAAAAATCTTCTCTTTGGTCTCCCTCTTTCCTGGTAACTGCATTTCCATCATCTTTCTTCCTACATAGTCTTGGTCTCTCCTCATGACATGTCCATACTACCACAGCCTGTCCTCCCTCATCTTCATTCCTAACCGTTCTACCTTAACTGTAGCCCTGATGTACTCATTTCTAATCTTGTCTTTTCTTGTCACTCCCATAGCAAACCTCAACATTTTTATCTCTGCGACTTCCATCTATTTTACTTGTTTCTTTGTGACTGCCGCCATCTCAAGTCCATACACCATTGTTGGTCTTACCACTGTACTGTACACTTTTCCTTTTACTCTAGCTGGCAAACTCCTGTTGCAGATTACTCCTGATACTTTTGTCCATCCATTCCATTCTGCCTGCACTCTCTTCTTTACCTCCCTCTCACAACTACCATTTTCTTGCACCCTTAATCCCAAATACTTAAATTTCTTTATTTTTGGCACTTTTGTATCCTCCATCTTCACAGTTTCATCGTCATTTCCTCCATTTATGCACAGATATTCGGTCTTTGACCTATTTACTTTCATCTGTCTTCTTTGCAATGCATATCTCCAGGATTCTAGTCTCCGCTCCACTTCTTGCCTGGTCTCTTTTTGCAAATCACAATATCATCAGCAAACAGCATCGTCCATGGTGGTTCTCTCCTTACTTCATCCGTTAGCCTGTCCATTATCACTGCAAATAGGAACGGACTTAACGCTGATCCCTGGTGCAGTCCAACCTTGACCTTGAAACTTTCTGTAGTTCCTACTGCACACCTCACCACTGTTCCGCTTCCCTCGTGCATATCCTGTACAAGTCGCACATACTTTTTCACTATTCCTGCTTTTCTGATACAGAACACAGCTCTTCCCGCGGAACCCTGTCGTAAGCTTTCTCTAGGTCCATGAATACACAATGTAGCTCTCTTTCACCTTCCCTGTACTTTTCCATCAACATTCTTAAGGCAAACATGGCATTGGTGGTTCCCTTTCCTGACATAAATCCATATTGCTATTTACTGATCTCTATTCTATCCCTTAGTCTGGCTTCAATAATTCTTTCCCATACCTTCATTGTGTGGCTCATTAGCTTTATTCCTCTATAGTTTCCACAGCACTGTGCGTCCCCTTTGTTTTTATAGATTGGGATAAGCACACTCCTTCTCCATTGCTCTGGCATCCGTTCACCCATTAATAGTCTCTTGAACAGTCTGGTCAAAAACTTTATCCCCATCTCTCTCATGCACTTCCAAACTTCTACTGGCAACTCATCTGGTCCAACCGCTTTACTTTTTTTCATCCTTCTTAGTGCATTCTTCACTTCTTCTCTACTGACGCAATTTACCTCTTCGTTAACCACTTCTGCTTCCTCTGTCGTAGGTTCTCTGTTATTTTCCTCGTTCATTAGTTTCTCAAAGTACTCCTTCCATTTTTTTAACACTGCCTCCGAATTTACCGTAACATTACTATGTTCATTCTTTATAACCCGCACGTGCTGTACATTCCTTTCTCTGTCTCTTTGCCTAGCCAATCTGTATATCTCCTTTTCACTTTCTTTTGTTTCCAATCTATCATACAAATTGTTATACGCACGTCCCTTCGCCATCGCAACCCCCTTCTTTGCCTTACTCTTCTTTTCTTTGTAGATCTTTTTAGTATTTTTATCTCTTATTTTGTCCCATGCTTTCTTCGCCTTTTTTTTTTGCTCTCCTGAACTTCCTCATTCTACCACCATGACTCCCTGTCTCTTTTTCGTTTCCAAAATGTCAATCCCAGCACAGATGTTTACTATCTTATAGTATATTTAATTTAATTTGCAAAGGCAGTATAGAAGTTTAACAATTTTGACAATTTTTTTAAGTTTTTCGATAGGATTTTTTACTTTTTTATTTAAATTTTACGTTTTTTTGCCAAGTGAGTACGTTTTATTCCATGATATATATTAAGTTTAATCATTAATTAATAATTTTCTATGGCTTTTACAATTTTTATAATTTGTCGATTTAACTGAAGATGACTTTATATCAAAATTGATATTAAATTAAAATAAAGTAAATTTTTACAAGTTTTGGACTGATTCTTGTCTGCACAATTGAGGAATTTTAATTGAGATAAGTTTCACAAGAATTGTCCTAAAATCTTCATCTAATACGGTTAAACTGATACTGAGTTTTTTAACAAATTGGCCTTTTTTATGAAGCAAAATCTCATTCTTAAAAGTTTAAATTTTTGTTTAGATATTTGAAGTTTGTAAGCAAAAGTATTAGGTTTTTCGCTGATGACTGAATTATTTTAACCTTAAATTTGAAACGTAAAGTGTCTCCCCTTTTACAGCTCCCGCTACCTTTTCACTCGCCTTCCTCTTCTCTTTCTCCTCTTGTTTTTCCTAAGCCCAGCAGCAACATAATTTTCACAGGTGCCTTGCCGTGCGACACGTGAGACGGTCGTTGATAACCTGGGTCTCGACCGATCTGGTATGGTTTCATCTTACTATGTTAGAAATGAAGAAGAGGGAGAGCAGACTGAGGTGGTATTGACATTTCATGAGAAGAGACCAAGAGTATGTAGGAAGAAAGGTGATGAAAATGTAGTTACCGGGAAAGAGGAAAAGAAGGAGACTGAAGAGAAGATTTTTGCATGTAGTGAAAGGGGATATGGGGAAAGTTGGTGTGAGGGAGAAGGACATTGGAAATTGGACGTTGTGGAGTAGCATCATACGCTGTGGCAAACATTGATTAAAGGGAAAGGCCGAAAGAAGAAGTTGTTGGCTAAACTATTAACAGTTTTCATCTTAAATTTGAAGTGTAAATAGAGATTTTGGACACTGATTGAAAGTGATAACCATTTTTCTTTTAGTCTTCACCTCAAATTTGGGACGTTAATAGAGAAAAAGTAATTTGGCCATATTCTTTTTAAACAATTTACCTTATTTTTGTGTTTAACTTTTTCTGACAATCTGTTTCGCTTTTTTTAATAATTGGTCTTAACATTAACAACCCTGCTCACAAAAACACTGGAATAGACGTTTTGTGGTACTGAATTTGAAGATGGCGTGAAGGAAAAGATTTTTCTTCCCAAAGCTTTTCATCTGACACTCTTCAGGGAAAATCGTCAGAATAAAGCAGAAGCGAAACCAAACTAGATTATAAAGAGGAAAGTAGAGTTCTCATTGGCTGAAAAAGTTAGCCAATTAAGAGATTTAATGAAAGTAGCTTTTAAGAGCAGAAAGGTGAAAAGAAGAGCAACCTCAAGCAAAAATAGAAAATTTGTCGCTAAAAAGCGCATTGGGCGTTGTCAAGAAGATGTTAACCAATGGCGGAAACGTGAAATTGTTGTGGGCGTATGTTGCCCTTGCAAAAGTGGGAAAAGCTTTGGCGGTTGTGCAAGGTAGGAGGGTTGGCGATGGATCTTGGAAAGTGTTGCTTGATTCGCTCTTCTAAGCGTTGAAACATGCGACCAACGTACCGACTATCGCAGTGGCACACAAACTGGTAAATGACATTGCTGTGATGATGGGAAGGTAACACGTCTTTTTTGGTTGCTGGTAAGAGCTGTCGGCCCGAGTCGTAAGAGCTGTTTACACAAAAAAACACAACTACATATTTATTCAAAAATGATGCATGAATTTATTAATAAAATAAGTCAACTTTCAATTTAATAAAGAAAATAAAAGTTAAAAATTTGAAACCAACTGTATTATTACGAAAAATCGATTTCGACCTATAAAGGTCATTATCAGTTTCTTATTCAAATAGAATCTGTTTGAATTCTATTATTCAAAAATATTAAAAATAGTTCATGTAATTGTTAGATGTATTGCCAGCTGGTAGGAAATGAAATCAAGCAATTTAAGTTTATATCACAAAAAAATTTTTTGCATGAATTTTCATTAGTAATATTTATATTTTTTTATTGACGACAAAACAGTGAAGATGCAGGATACAAAAGTGCCAAAAATAAAGAAATTTAAGTATTTGGGATTAAGGGTGCAAGAAAATGGTAGTTGTGAGAGGGAGGTAAAGAAGAGAGTGCAGGCAGAATGGAATGGATGGACAAAAGTATCAGGAGTAATCTGCAACAGGAGTTTGCCAGCTAGAGTAAAAGGAAAAGTGTACAGTACAGTGGTAAGACCAACAATGGTGTATGGACTTGAGATGGCGGCAGTCACAAAGAAACAAGTAAAATAGATGGAAGTCGCAGAGATAAAAATGTTGAGGTTTGCTATGGGAGTGACGAGAAAAGACAAGATTAGAAATGAGTACATCAGGGCTACAGTTAAGGTAGAACGGTTAGGAATGAAGATGAGGGAGGACAGGCTGTGGTAGTATGGACATGTCATGAGGAGAGACCAAGACTATGTAGGAAGAAAGATGATGGAAATGCAGTTACCAGGAAAGAGGGAGACCAAAGAGAAGATTTTTAGATATAGCGAAAGAAGATATGGGGGAAGTTGATGCGAAGGAGATGAACGTTGAAGACAGGACAGTTTGGAGAAAGATAATACGCTGTGGCTACCCCTGATTAAAGCGAAAGGCGGAAAGGAGAAGAATTTTATTTCTTTTATTTCTTTTAATGCAGTTTATTTCAAAGTAAAGTTTGTATTGTTATATATACAGATTTTACATATGCCTGGTTAGCAATTATAAGAGGTAGTTGCTGGTTTTGATGTGACAATCAAGATTTTTTTTGTTAGTTAACATGTGTAAGATTTTTATAATTTAAAAACTATCGGTGATTTTGTTCATGTGTGCTTGGTCGTGTTTTTTCATTGATTTCTTGTTTTATAAAATGGCAATTGATTTCTGGTAATCTGCTGGTCTTACCTTTTTTTAAGCCATGCAAAAAACAACTGCTTGCCAAAAATCAATAAATCAGACTGCATGAAAATTACACAGAAGCATGTTATTGCAGTATTTGGTTTGACTTTTTTTTCAGACCTGGAGCAGATCCGAATCCCATAATATTGAAGCAATGCGGATCCGGTATGAACCCGGTTCTGTTTTTTGTGGACCCAGACCAGTTCTGGATCCTACTTTATATGGATCCAATCACCTCTAATATATATATAATGCTATACCGCAACCTAAATTGTTTTCTGTTTTCATTTTATGTGTATTTGCAAGGTCTGTTTACTATCAGTTAATACAGTACGTTGTTTTAATACAAATAAGAGTGCGAAAACATTTTTTTTAATTATTCTGTTTTTTTTCTACGGAATGTAAATTTTCAAACTTTTGTCTATTTTTAAATATGATGTAATTCAATTGCATATGAAGCTGTGTCCAATGCATAAATATGTCACAAAAAGAATTAAATCAAAATTTATTAGTTTTACAATTTTTATTTTATTTCTTTTCTTTTCATCTTTGCCATATTTATTTTTAAGCTTAATGAATCGCAGGTAAGCCTATTGTTGACTAAGCATGTTTAATATTCAAAAATTCACAATACTGTGCAAGTTTATACTTTATTTTAGTCTTATTTATGATTTGCAATCATTTATTTTTCAGGCTTTGGGGATTCCTCAAAACTGTAGGCTTTTAAATTGGGATGCCAAATCATGAACAAAAACCTTTTTTTTTACACATGAAAAATTCAGATCTTTTAAGAAAGTCACCGTAAGCGATTTTTTTGGTGATACTAACCTGGAATCCCCCTTTCAACACCAATGTGGAATGAAAAAGAAACCAAAAGAAAAAAGCTCTGTTTAAGAAGCAATAGTAACTGAAAGAGCATCCAAGTTAGTTTCACTAACAAAAATCACTTATATTTGAAGAATTTAGAATTAATTTTAAACAAGCTGCTTAAAGATGAGAAACACCAGACTTGAGTTTCGCTCTTATTAGAGCTCTTCAGTGATGCTTATCTCACCGCGAATCGAACCTGGGACCTGTAGTCTTCCACGCAGGTTACTATACCACTAGACCACAGATCCCGGATTCTATGTATTTCTTGTTCAGTAAATCCGGAAATAAGTTATAACAGCTGCTTTGAGTCCATCTGACGTCCGGGATCTGTGGTCTAGTGGTATAGTAACCTGCGTGGAAGACTACAGGTCCCAGGTTCGATTCGCGGTGAGATAAGCATCACTGACGAACTCTAAAAAGAGCGAAACTTGAGTCTGGTGCAGACTTAACTCGAGTCTGGTGCAGACTTCGACAACTCGAGTCTGGTGCAGACTTGGACTTGGACTTGAACAACTTTGACAACAACGACTTGGACGACTTGGCATCACTGACTAGATAATTCTAGTTGTCTAATTAGAGCGACATGCCGGTAATCTAATTCTAATCTAATTTGTGAAATGTTTCTGTGCTCTAATTTTAATTATAATCTAATTTTTATGCTCTAATAGGTAATTAGCCGCAGAGACAATCGTAAATAAATATTTACTATTATAATACGGAGCTAAATATTAACATGAACGAATCTTCACAAGAAATGGAGTTTAACCTTAATTCAAGTCATTCAGCCGAAGATGAGAAGAAGCTAGAAAATGAGAACCAACTCCCAGAATCACTTCGAACTTACTTTGAGCTTGTCGATAAAGATCCAGAACATTCTATTGCGCAGTGTCTTCTTTATGTGAAGAAGAAGGCAAAAAACTCCAAGTATAAGGGTTTCAAAAACTCCTTGTCCAACTGGAAGGCTCATCTGTCTTGTAAGCACCCAAAGGAATGTAGAAAGTACAGGAAAGCCAAAGCTAAAGAAGCTGTGAAAAAGGCAAACGACCGCGGTCGTTTCTGTCAATCAACCTCGACAAGTCGAGCAACAACAGGAAAGTCTCAGCCGAAGATTACTGAACATTTTCGGAGCAACAGTAAAAGAAAGTATTCCAAGCAGCATCCGAAGCAGAGGCAAATAACTAAGCTTTTACTTAAGAGCGTTGCTTGTGCATCACTACCGTTCTCATTTGTCGACAAACCAAGCTTTCGCGAGTTTATAGAGGAACTCAATGAGAACTACGCAATCCCTCATCGGCAAACGATCAAAAATACTTACCTTCCCTTTGAAGAAAAGCTCATCGTCAACAGCATCACAACTAAAATGAAAGATTTGACTATTGTATATGTCACCGTTGACATTTGGATCAACCGCCAAATGCGTTTATTTATCGGATTTACGGCGCACTTCGTTAACAACAACTTCGACCTGAAGTTTCGTTTTTTGTGCCGCAAACATTTTGCCGAAAGACACACTGCTCTCAACATGGCAAACAGATATAAAGATGTGGTCATGAGATACCAAATCGACGGTAAAGTTAGACGCATTATAAGCGACAACGCTAGTTCGATGAAAAAAGCCTTTGAATTGTCGCTTATAGATATGAAGGCACTTGAGCAAGAAGCTGCTGAGATGAAGAGTGATGAAGACTTACATTTTAGTGATAAGAGAAATCTCCAAGACCCCGAAGTAAACTTCAATACCCTTCTTGCACTGCTGCCAAAGAGGGTATTGTGTTTTGCTCATACAATGCAACTGTATATTGTGCTCGCTCTGGAAAATATAAAAGGCAAGCTACCCGGTGAATCAGAAGATCAACTATCGAAGCGACTGGTGATCCACTCTACGATTACTAAAGTATCGAAGGTAGGCAGAACACTACGGTCCAGTACAACAGCAAGCTAATTTCTTCGTAAGAAGAGTGTTTACGTATTGACAAAAAACCAGACGAGATGGAATTCGTCTCTGAAAATGCTCCGGCATTTGCAAAGGCAGGCAAAGATGTATTGAATGCGGCCGTTGGAAAATTGTCAAAGTCTGAGAAGGAAAAGAGCACCTTAAAATTAAGCATTACAGAGCTTGTTGTTATCACAGAACTGGTTGACGTGCTGAGTCCATTTGAAGCAGCGATGTCTCAAGTTGAAGGAGAGAGCAAAATTGCAATCAGTAATGTGTATGCTGTTGTTATCGGCCTGAAAAAGTCGATGGAAGAGATGATATTGAAACTGCACATCTTCCAAATCTTGCCTCGTATTTTATTTGATCAGGTTAACACGTTGAACCCTTATCTCAATCAAGAAGATTTTCGACTTGCGACGTTTTTAGACCCACGGTTTAAAGCCGACTGGTTACAAACCGACGAAGAGAGAGCTTTACTGAAAGAAGCTTCGATACAGTCGACGAAAGAGCTCCTAAAAAGAAAAGATGCCATTAAAGTCGATAGCTCCGAAAGATCTTTTAGTTCCGATCATAACCAGAATAGCAGCTCGTCCGACTCCGAAGAAAAAGAGATGGTTAACGCAGGTTTATTCTCTTTCATGCCGTTAACTACAGCAAGAAAAAAGAGGAAGATTGCTTCAGGTCTAATCGAAGAAAATATTCTAAGGGATGAAGTTAAAAGATATTTCGCAGCAGAGCGTGAGAGCATGGACTGTGATGTTTTGAGTTGATGGAAAAGCGAAAATCGTTTTCCTTATCTCAAGGCTGCTGCTCGAGAACTCTTAGGCATGACTGCAACATCAGCTCCGTCGAAAAGAGTTTTCATCCATGCAGGCAAACTGTATAGTGCAAAACAAGCCAATCTTGATGTACAGACATTCTCATGTTTATGAGAATGAACTCTGATTTGATACGAACTGAACTTGATTTTTATTAAATTTCTTTCTAATTCGGCATTTAATTCAATTTCCAAAGTTTTTGCGAATTCAGTAATTTTAATTCTAATCTAATTTGGAAAAAACTGTGTAGCTATAATTTTAATTCTAATCTAATTTGGAAAAGCTGAAAATTTTCTAGTTGTCCAACTCTGGTCTGGTGTTTCTCATCTTTAAGCAGCTTGTTTAAAAAATCACGTACGGCGACTTCTTTAAAAGATTCCAAAATTTTATGCAATATATTTTAACAAAAAAATAATTTAAATCAACAAGCTTATTTCATGATCATAAGCAAATCATTTGGATTATTAAGACTAATATAAATCTAAGTAATTCCAAGTTGGATCAAATTAAAAAGTTCTATTTGGATATTTTTATTAGTCTTTTCAAGAAGTCACCATAAGTGATTTTTGTCTGTGGAACTAACCTGCAACTTCCCCACAGCACCTGGAAAAAATAAATAAACCAAAAGAAAAAGAATCATTTCAAGGAGCAATAGTTAACCACTGGGGAGATTCCGAGTTAGTTTCGAAAACCAAACTTGCTCACAGTGATTTTTTCTCCTTTTTCTTTTTATTTTACTTTTAACAGTTTTGAAAACACTACAAAGAAAAGCAGAAAATCTATCTACTCAAAAACTTTACATTCTTCTGGTATGGCCTTGCTTTATTTCATATGTCTTGTGCTATACCTTGCATGAAGCAAACTTGTAATTAAAGTGCAATTATTAATATTATGAATTACATTATTATATAGGTTTAAAGGGTCGCAATACCAGACCGGCATCTTTTAAGCAAGTCCTGGTCATGAGGTGCAGTCTTGGTTTTACAACATAGTAGATACTATGTATTCCTTGAATGGTAAAGCTGGCAATAACTTCTAGCTGCTTAGAGTCAAGTTGTTGTCCAGCTTGTGTGGTCTATTAGTGTTGTCTCTTGCATGGAGGACTACATGTAGTGGGTTTGATTCATAGTGAGATAAGCATCACTGACAATTTTTGCCAAGAGCAAACTCGCATCTGGTACTTTTTTATTTTAAGCTGCTTAGTTTTCTAAGTTTATTAGAATACTACTAATGTTTTTGATGAGAGCTGGGTGAATTTTGAAATGGTTGACATTTGCCTCTTTAGATCTTTTACTTTTCAAGCAAAAAAGTCTCTGGGTTGTATTTACAAAATTGCAGATGTGATGTTCCAAAACAGTGTTTAAGCATACTAGGCAACATGCTCTCAATTGGCAATACCTTGCTGCATATGACGCACTGAGGTTTTTCCTTGCCATTTCTTAGAATAAACGTTAATCCAAAATCTAAATAACTATAGTTATACTTCCAAGATTTTTTTTTGGACTTCACTGTCATCTTCAGACATAGATTTATGCTTATTGTTTGCAACCATTTTCTGTATAATTGATTGAACTTAACTGAAGTTACTGAATTGACTGATTTATCTATCATTTATAAGCTACATGTAAAAAAAATAATAATTGCATGATATGTTTATTGTAATCCATTCCTTCAGTTATATAACAACGAATGTGAATACAAAAACATGTTGCCAGGAGTCGTAGCAAAATTGATCAAATTGCAACCTAGCAACAAATTTATTGTTATATCATAGATCAGGGTTGGCATTAAAGAACCCACCCAAAAAACACCTGCTCAATAAAACCCAAAAAATACCTAAAAAACCAATAAAACCCAGCCTTAAGTGAATTTTTTCAAAAGTTTTTTTAATTATTTTATTTTTAAAGGTGTTTAAAAGCATTTTATATTAATTATATTCGAAGCAAGACAATTTGGCGGGACCAATTTGGCGGAAGACAATTCGACTGGACGAATTTGTCGGCAAGCCAATTCGTCGGCGAGCCAATTTGGCGGGAAATTAAATAATTTCGATTTACGTTCACTAGCGTTGAAGCGACAACAAAAAAAGTTTTGTAATGTCACCAAGGCAATTGAAAAGATAATTGCAATTGTTCAGCTGATAAGAATAAAAATTCGCATTTAAAATTGTTAAATGCGGTAAATTTATAGATGTTCCTAGCCGAATATTTTCTATTTGAGTTTACAATAGCTTAATTTCAAATATTTGAATTAAAAAAAGGTACTTAAATTGTTAAATTAAATTTTTGAACCAAGGTCGTTTAACATATATCTTTTATGAAATTGAAGTTTGCTGGCGTACGAGAGTTACGACGTTATAATAAGCATTATACTATGTACAAACATTTTTCTACAAATTATTTTATGGGCGGCGGGTAAGAACATTTTTTTGCAGATCGGCGTATCAGAAAAATGCTGAATGACGGTTAAGTCAATGCGGTTATTACATTATATTAAACTATCAAACCATAAAAATTATTTTAACTAGTTTTCATTAGCTCTAACAGTTTGTTTCGCATATAGGGCTCTTCAGTAAGCAATCAAAACTCTGAGTTCAGTTCAGTTCAGTTCAGTTTATTCCCATAAGTATGAAAAGATCAGCTACAATAACAACAAAATATAAAAGTGTGAAATCTATATTCGCTTATGGAGGAGACAGCGAAAAGACCAAAAGGTCATCGAAGTCAGCTGCCACCGTATTAATTAAATTTGAGAGTATCCACAGTCACAAGTAATGTTTATATATTGAATATATAAATATGATATGTATGCATAATAATACCAAAGTAGCAACAATAACAGCAAAAAAACAAAAATAGTAATACACAGAAAAAAAATACATAAACACACATAACAAAACAAAACAATAAAAAAAATGAATAAAAAATAGAAAAAAATAATAATAATAATAATAAAAATTAGTTGTATGATTTCAGTAAAAGTTTTTTATATTCTTTTTTAAATTAATGTTTTTGAAGTAATTTTATGTGTTGTGGAGTTTCACTCCATATTTTAGGTCCTGCAAATGTAATCATGCTTTTACCTAAGTTTGTTTTTATTGAATGTAAATGGTAATTATTTTTTTTTACTAATCTAGTTTGATGTTTATGAATTGTATTAATGCTGGTGATTGGTTGGGTTTTACTATCAATGTTCCAGATTTTATTACTTATGTTGTACATTGCAATTGCAACCTGCAATTTGTAAATATCATTAAGTTTTAGTAGTTGCAGTTTCATATATAATGGGTCAAACCTGGTTCTGTTAGTGCTGTTTGTCATAATTCGAAGAACTCTTTTTTATGTAGTTATTAGTGGTTGGAAAGTTTTTGAGTTAGCCTTTCATCAACTGGTGATGCAGTATTTTAAGTGAGGATATATTAAACTATAGTACACTATTTTTAAAGTTTTAGTATCAGTGTACTTTTTCAATTGAGATATGGCCCATGCCCCTCTGCATATTTTGGTATTTAAGTAGTTGATTTGGTTTGCCCAACTCATTTTTTCATCAATCATTATTCCTAAATATTTATCATATTGCTGACGATCAATTACATTTTCACCAATTTTTATCACAAAAGGGAAGTTATTTAATTTTTTTTTGTTAGTATCATGTAGTTTGTCTTTTTGTAATTAATAGTAAGCTTATTTATCCTCATCCAGTTTTCAACTTTAAGCAGTTCTAAATTGATATCGAATTGCAAAGAATTTGGAATTTTATTAGAAAGAGATAGAACTGCATCATCAGCAAAAAGTTTTACATTTAATTTAGTTGCTTGGTGCAGGTCATTGATGTATATGAGGAAAAGAAGTGGGCCTAATGTTGAACCTTGAGGAACTCCGCATTTTACTGTACACCATTCTGATTTTACATTATTAACCACAGTAGATTGTTTTCTGTTTAGAAGGTAGCTTTTAAATAATTTGAGGGGTTTACCACGAATACCATATTTAGATAATTTTTTAAGTAAAATTTGATGGTTTACAGTATCAAAAGCTTTAGCTAAATCAAGAAATACTGAACAGGTTATGCTTTTATTTTTTAGGTTTTCTATGATGTCATTGCATACTTGAGAAACAGCAAATTCAGTTGAATAGTTTTCTCTAAACCCATATTGAAATTTGTATAATAAGTTATATTTACATAAATAAGAATAGAGTTGTTTGAATAAGCATTTTTCAAAAATTTTAGAAAAAGAAGAAATTAGTGAAATTGGTCTATAATTAGTGCAGATATGTTTATTTCCTTGTTTAAATAGTGGTTTAATTTCTGAAATTTTGAAGTTATTAGGGAAGGTAGATGTTGTAATGCATTTATTATATAAAAATGTTAGAGTGGGAGCGATTGTACTTGCAGCTAATTTGATGTATTTATTAGGTGGGTTATCAGAATTACTGCTTTTTGCTGGATCTATGTTATTTAATTCTATTAATACTTCCTCAATAGAAATTGGTTTTAAGAAGAATGAGTTGGGAGATGAGTGAAGAAGTGATGTTTCTGTAAAGGGACAACTAGATGAAGGTTGATGTATTTTGTTTGCCATATTTTCACCAAGTGAAACAAAGTAGTTATTAAAGTAATTACTTTTTTGCAGAGGATTAGCTATAAAGTTTCCTTCTTCATTCATGATATTAATATCATTTTGTGCTTTTATTTTTTTTAGACTTATTATATTATTAATTGTTTTCCATAAAAGCCCAGTATTGTGCTGTGATTCCTTGATTTGTTGATTAAAATATAGCTTTTTGGCTTGCTCTTTGATATGAGTTAATTTGTTTCTGTATATTTTAAATATTGTTTTTTGTTGGGTCGTATTATTAGTAAGTAGTTCTTTATAAATTTTATTTTTAATTTTAATTGAAGTTAATATACCCTTTGTTATCCATGGTTTGGCAGCTAGACGTTTCTTTTTTCTTGTTGATTTCCGTAATGGAGCATGCTTGTTTAAAACCATTGTAAATTTATTTATACAATTTTCCATATCATCATGAAGGTTGCTATTTTTTGATAAGAAAATGTGGTTTAACTGTTGGTCTAAATCAATTAAAAATTCTTCAGCAACAAAGTGTTTCGTGTCACGTTTGTATTTATTGCAAAATTGTTGTAGTGGTTTAGTGTCTTTTGTTATAGTGACTATAGATAGATGATCAGATATATCATGTATAAGAATATGAGATGATATATGAGATGCATCTTTATTTGAGTAGAAATGATCAAGTAGGTAAGAAGGGGAATCATTTACAACATGGGTTGCATTTTGAATGTATTGGTTACAGTACAATTACAGTACAATTACAAAAACAAATACAAAAATGAAAGCTTAACAAAGCGATAAAAAGTCGGCAAAAGAACTTAAAAATAAAAAAACACGGCAGTAATTAAAAAATTAAACCGCTTATAAATATTTTTTGATTAAATTTTAATGTCTAAAATTTTTTTCCGTTGCTCACGCTAATATTTCTAAATATAAATTTATTATGGCCAATATCATGATCAATGATTCTGGCACTGAAAAAAACTTTACACATTAAAATTTAATCAAAAAATATTTTTATAATCTACATAGTATAATGCTTATTATAACTTCATAACTCTCGTACGTCAGCAAACTTCTTCTTCTCCTTTCGGCCTTTCCCTTCAATCAGGGGTAGCCAAAGCGTATCATTTTTCTTCAAACTGTCCTGCTTTCAACGTCCGTCTCCTTCGCACAAACTTCCTCCATATCTTCTTTCACTAAATCTAAAAATCTTCTCTTTGGTCTCCCTCTTTTCCTCTTTCCCGGAAACTCCATTTCCATCATCTTTCTTCCTACATACTCTTGGTCTCTCCTCATGACATGTCCATACCACCTCAGCGTGCCCTCCCTCATCTTCATTACTAACCGTTCTACCTTAACTGCACCCCTGTTGTACTCATTTCTAATCTTGTCTTTTCTCGTCACTCCCATAGCAAACCTCAACATTTTTATCTCTGCGACTTCCATCTCTTTCACTTGCTTCTTTGTGACCGCCACCGTCTCAAGTCCATACACCATTGTTGGTCTTACCACTGTACTGTACACTTTTCCTTTTACTCTAGCTGGCAAACTCCTGTTGCAGATTACTCCCGATACTTTTGTCCATCCATTCCATTCTGCCTGCACTCTCTTCTTTACCTCCCTCTCACAACTACCACTTTCTTGCACCGTTGATCCCAAATACTTAAATTTCTTTATTTTTGGCACTTTTGTATTCTCCATCTTCACAGTTTCATCTTCATTTCCACCATTTATGTACAGATATTTGGTCTTTGACCTACTTACTTTCATCTCTCTTCTATCTAATGCATACCTCCAGGATTCTAGTCTCCGCTCCACTTCTTTCCTGGTCTCTTCGCAAATCACAATATCATCAGCAAACAGCATCGTCCATGGTGGTTCTCTCCTTACTTCATCTGTTAGCCTGTCCATTATCACTGCAAACAGGAACGGATTTAACGCTGATCCCTGGTGCAGTCCAACCTTGACCTTGAAACTTTCTGTAGTTCCTACTGCACACCTCACCACTGTTCCGCTTCCCTCGTGCATATCCTGTACAAGTCGCACATACTTTTCCACTATTCCGGATTTTCTCATAAAGTACCACAGCTCTTCCCGCGGAACCCTGTCGTAAGCTTTCTCTAGGTCCACAAATACACAATGTAGCTCTCTTTCACCTTCCCTGTACTTTTCCATCAACATTCTTAAGGCAAACATGGCATTGGTAGTTCCTTTCCTGACATAAATTCATATTGCTGTTTGCTGATCTTTATTCTATCCCTTAGTCTGGCTTCAATAATTCTTTCCCATACCTATACATTGTGTGGCTCATTAGCTTTATTCCTCTGTAGTTTCCACAGCACTGTGCGTCCCCTTTGTTTTTATAGATTGGATAAGCACACTCCTTTTCCATTCTTTTGACATCCGTTTACCCATTAATAGTCTCTTGAACAGTCTGGTCAAAAACTTTATCCCCATTTCTCCCATGCACTTCCAAACTTCTACTGGCCACTCATCTGGCCCAGCCGCTTTACCTTTTTTCATCCTTCTTTTACGTTTCCAACAAAGCACTAAGAAAGACCCAAAAAAATGTCCTGCCTATTTAAAATTACCTTGGATTGGCGAAAATTCCCTGAAGTTTGAAAGAAAAATAAAATCATCTATTAGTTAATTGTTTTGGAGCGGTCCAACCACGAATGGTCTTTTCCATCAGACAAATTTTACCTGCAATACATAAAGATGTTTATCCCACTTTTCAACAAAGTAATGCCGCATACGTATACGTGTGCCACTGCGGTAGTTGGTACGCGGGTCGAACGTCTCAACGTTTGCAGGACAGAATCCGATAGTATCTGCAGAAGTCTATTCGGAACAGAACCAGTCAAGAACGTAAACAACCGGAACGTCCAAGAAAACTAGTTAATTCAATACCACACTGTGACTCAGCGATTGGAAACCATTTGTTACATAACCAAAATGTGCATCTCACTATAAGGACAATCAATTTTTTATTCTTTCTAAAGCACAATCCGATTTCCATTTATCAGTCTTAGAACTAGTTTTCATCACTCTTCGGAAACCTAATTTGTGTAGACAGAGAGAGTTTGTTTGCAAACATAAATTGTTAGTATAAAGATTTTTTTTAGTTCCATATTTTAACGCAAAACTTGCCTAATTTTGTTCCGTTTTTTGCCAAAAATTTTTTACGTTGACGAAAAGTGGTTTTATTTATTAAATTTTCAATTATTATGATAACTATTACTAACCTTAATTTTTAGCCAATCAAAATCAGTCTTAAAACTTTTGAAACACTGCATTCAGTTCTGCAATCCATTCTAGCGAAACCTCCTGAAGAGAGCTAGACAAAAACGTTCGAGTTTTTCAAAATAGCCTTTTTTTAAGGCTACTCAATTAACATAAGAGCTTTAAATGAAATATTTGCTTTTAGAAGCTATTTTAAAGTTTTGTACCAACAAAAAGCTTTTTAAATAATATTGCTTTTTTTAGTTGTTGTGTTCCCTGATGAGTCTTACAGGCGAAACAGTCTGTTGGGACTATTTTTGTACAACATGTTTTTTTTTCGTTATATTTGTGTTTTGATAAATAGGATATACACAATCCAATAACTATAATTCTTACTGTGTTTGAATGAAACATTAATACAAATCACATTTAGAAAACTAACTCAAAATGGCATACACCATAACTGGAAACTAAATTTGTACTCTATACTTCAAAGTATTTTATGGATAATCATGATGCTATCTCTAGTCTATTTTACAGTTATTATTTTTCCCATAGTAAATCGAACCCACAAAAAGCTTGATGTTAATACAATTAATGACTTGGGTAGGCCCTGGGTGTGGGACTAGACCCTGAGCGTTGTCTCCTGCGTCTACGAACACATCTAGTCGGTTCAAAACTCAGTGAGGTATGCATCACTGACCAGCTTTAACAAGAGCAAAACTCGAGTTTAGTGCTTCTTGTTTTAGGTGGCTTAGTTTTGTTTTTATTAGTAGGTAATGAGGTTTGTCACGCTCTACCTACTTAGTACCAAAATAACCACAAGATACTAGAGGCGAACCCTACGTTAATATCGCAGAAAATCCTAGCCTGTTGAAAGGAGCTTATGCGAGTGTTGAACTGGCGGGGCCTAGCGAATTAGAAGGACAGACAGGTATTAAAATCTGAATTAATTATATTGAAGAAACGAAGACAAAAAGATTAAATGAAAATAAAAACAAGCGCCAAAATTATACACGAGATGCTACAATTTACCAATAGATTAAACACATACAAATTACCTAACCGAATTTACAGAGCCGCAAAAGAATATAATGAATTTTATAAATTTTCCCTCTAACGCTTAATACCAACTTGCCGTCCCGACAGATACATTCACATACATAAAATATACAAAGAATACGTTCGTCATTTCGAATTTGCCTTTATACCTGCATCTACAATTGAATCTCACTTAATAATATCTTCTCGTTGCCGCCCCGTATATATACACCTTTTGTAGCGACCACATGTGAAGGAACGCTTTACACCCGTTCTTTTTCAACAACGAGAACAAAGCCACTTCACGGCGTAAATCCGTAATTCAAACAGCTGTCCACTGTCCAGGGCAACAACGGTAAATAGTCACAAATAAATTCTAAATAATCGCGTCAACGTTAATGCGATTTACACAATTAATTTAAAAAGGTTACGATTTAAATAATTAATCTAAAAAGATGTCGATTTAAACAATAAATTTAAAAAGGTTACGATCCGAATAATTATTCCAAAAAGGTTTCGATTTAAACAATTAATCCAAAAAGGTTTCAATCTAAACAATTAATTTAAAAAGGTGTCGATTTAAACACTTAATTTAAAAAGGTGCAATGTCTTTATTTGATAAAATTTAATCGTAGCGTGACAAGGTTAAAACGTAATTTTATAATTGTAAAAATTTTTACAAATGCAAGTAATAACTATAGAATCTATTGACAATGAAAATTTTAAACACAAAAGTTTACAAAAACAAAAGAATTAAAAATTTAAAACCCACAACCATAGACTACAAGAAAAACAATAAAATGCGGCTAATTTCAGAATTTTCCTAAATTATTCACTGCATATAAAGAAACTCCAGAAGTTGCGATTTCTGTACCAATAATAAGCTTATCCTCATTTTTCTCAAATAAACTTCAGCCATTAGTTTGATGGCATGAAGTCCATCTTCACAGTATTTCATGATTATATATTGATATTAAGAATATATATACATATGTGAATTTTGTCGGACCTTGTAAACAAAATAAAATGGGGTCTGTAGCTTTTATCTCATGGATAATTGAATTATTGTAATTTTGTACAAGACTGAACATGCAGGCTCCCTGCTGTTTGTAGACATTCATATTAGAAGATTATTAAAAAATTCACCTTGGTTCTAAACTTTTGGTTGATATTTTTTTGTAAGAATAGAGTAGGAAGAGTAAGTTTTAATTTTAAAAAATTTTAATTTAATAGTTTGATCGTAAAAACAAATTGCTTCCGTAAGTTTCTCCTTCATTGCAGCCCTTTGGTCTGTTATGATGAGCCTTATTGTGATAAAAACGGACGTTCAACACTTGCTTGTGTTGGAGGTATTTATTTAAAGACACGATAAAAATAAAAAATGTGGGGCATTTCGGGGCTGAAATGTGGGTATTTTAATGGAAAAATTCGCTTTGTCATACGAACAAATTGAAGTACGAGCTTAAACTCATATGTCGGTATAAACGGAACAAATTAAAGTCGTATGTCAAGGTACCACTGTACTATAGAAAAAGGCTACTTAGGGTAGTAAATGCTGGCATTTGCTTCCTGTCATTGGATTGAAGAAAGGGAAGCAACTAAATCGGCTGTTCAAGCATAGCATTACGCAAGATACTATTTGATTAAAATTAAAATAGATTACTGCATTGCAATCTAATACCGCGCGCGGCCGCGTAAGCTTCGCGGTTAACGTCACTAATATATAAAGAACTTGGACATCAGGAGTCGGAGTCGGATAAAATATTTCGAATTCGACTCCTACTCTTAGTACTCTTATAACAGTCCGATATCGACTCCTTCCTGAAACCTCCGATTCCGACTCCACAATCCTGATTACCATTCATAACAAAAAACATTCCAGTCATGTCTCATAAACATGGATTTAAACATAAACACTCAACACACACTACATTGCACGGCCATGGCCGTCAAATCACAAAAAAGCTTCAGTAATCCAAAGCCTCCACAACGCACTGTAGCTGTAGCTTTGGACATGAGCAAGGGGTTTGATGCACTAAACATACATAAACTTATACACAAACTCACGTTAACGGCAGAATGTAAAAACTGTAATATGCAATATGTTGGACAAACAAAAAATTAATTTTCTGTACGTTGGACTGCACACAGATTGAATTGGAACAAATTCAGACTTGAAGAAAACGATGACTAAGCTGCCATATTAAAATATTATGCTAATTATCGCGAGGAAACTTTAGTCAAAAAACCATGCATTTCAGATTGTTTTAGGGTTATTTTTGTGGAACAACCAAACAAAACAAATTTGGACTGATGTGAAGACCGTTGGTTTTGTAAATTGGATGCCAAAATTAATATAAATAAAGTAGTTTTATCAAAAATTAAATAATTCGATCTTCTACCGTTTGCGATATTTGAACTCAGACAAATAAATAATCTTTCTCAAATTACTGAAGTAGTGACTAGCGGTTACTGAGGTCATACGCAGTGGTGGATATTGGGTGAGGCGAATGAGGCAGTCGCCTCAGGCCCCCCCTTTTTTGGGGGGCCCCCCCTCGATTTTAAGGGCCCCCCTCGAAAACAGCATATACAGTTTTGGATTCGCTCAGAGGACGATTCGGAGTGAAGACCTTTTTTTTTTTTTGGAGAATACCTTGATTTTGGAAGAAAAAGAGGGAAATCAGAGATGAAATTGAAGTGAAGACCTTTTTTTTTTTTTTTTTTAGAGAACACTTTGATTTTGGGAGAAAAATATCCAAGCCCAGATCAGACCTCTTTTTTTTCTCAGACAAAATGAATTTTTGAAAATTCTTGCCTCGGGCCCCTAAATTGGAATATCCACCACTGGTCATACGGTAACTCGTTGAAAAGATAGATGATGTCTGTTGTATCTTTGCACGAATACACAGGTTTATTAAATAACAATAATTAAAATTCACAAAAATCACTTAGCCAAAAAACAACCGTATTGAAATGGAATGCTTTTAGTTCGTTTGCTGTAGTAGCTTGATAACTTTGAACTGACTGCCGAACCAAAACAAAGGCGCATATTTAACTTGTAACAATTATGCTTGGAGATGCGCGTGTCCAATAATTGTTCGAGCAGAAGGCGCTGATTAGGATTAGAAGCGTTTAAGAAAACACTACGTCATCTATTGCACAATCACAACAATGTCACTTTTGGTTTTTGGATTGTATCGCAGTGTGACGCTATTTGCATGTTTTTGTTGTAGTTAATAGTGTATTAGTTTTAATTTGTTAAGTTTTTCAAAATAGTTTTTTAGTACAATGTACAGTAATTATTTGGTTCATTTTTATTCAAATTTGTTGTTTTTATTTTATTTTCTACAGAATTGAATAAGAATTGTTAATTGATGGTGATCTTTTGATCGAAACCGATTTTAACTTTTTAACTTTTTAATACAGTCATTATACAGCCACAGATTTTTAAGCTTCAAACTTATCTTGATTTTATGCAGTGATAGACAGTGACTGGAAATAGTCGTTTGCTTTTAGTACAAAGGGTTAGATTTTTTTTGTGTGCATCATATGAAAATTTAACTGAAATGTCTGCTGGTAAGTTCCATTTTGAACTTTTTTAGAAACTCGTAATCGACCACTATGGAAATGCGATCCTAAAAAGAAGTGATTTCTAAAAAAAAGACGTTTTTGCTTTGAATCTGTCTCAAATTTTACTTTAAGTTCTAAAATAAAGCATTCTAAGTTCATTCAAAATGAGAAGCGATTGACTTGTTGGCCATCCTTGCATAAAGATTTAGATTTGGTATCAACAAATGCGAAAATTTGATAGCAAACTAGTTGGTTTTAAAGCTAAGTATTACAGGAAAGTGCAACGTGACTTACAAAAAAATAACGCTCATTATTGCTGAAATTCAATTAGGGATGTAGCACTTTCAAAAATTATTTACGAATAAAGTACAAACCTCCGAAATCAAACAAAATTTATCTAATTCTCTTCTTGCTCGTTGAATGTCGATATGATCGAACCTAAAGTGTTTATGAAATCGGTGTCCGTTTACAAATGGTGAAAAATAGGTGGATCCCTCTTTCTGTTCCATACATTTGTTCTTAGGGTACTTTTTGCCACTAAACTTTTCCTTGCAAGATGAGGTATCTTCTAATGTTTCGGTAAAACTGGCACAACTTTGTTCTACATTATTTTTACGTAATGCAATTGCGTAATTCTATAGCGTTACTGTTCTATGCGGTACTGCTGCAACTTCCAGCTGCGCACTATTGTTCTATTGTCTATTGTAGTCTAACCAAAAGCTCTATTGTCTATTTTATCTTCCACCGAGTTGTGACCTAATTCTCACAGAACTGCCAACAAGGTTTCCGTTTTAAGAAAAAAGATTTTTAGCAAGAAACAATAAAATATTGTCTTGTTATTCAAAGGTTCGACCTTCTTTTTACTCTCCAAAAACAGTACCTTTAAATTTTATATCAGCCTAAATGTCGGTATCGTGGTCGAATGGATAGCGTGCTGTGCTTATGATCAACATGGTCTCGGTTCAAAACCCAATTCCGCCATTCTGTTGTGTCCAGTGGTGGATATTGGGTGAGGCAAGTGAGGCGATCGCCTAGGGATCCCCTTTTTTACAGTTATCGAAAGGCCCCCCTTGTTAAAATTGCCGCGTGTAGTTTTATTTTGTGGTATTTTGCATGGTTTCATGAACCTCAGAAACTCAAAATTTTGGATTTTTCAGCAAATAGGTGAAATGTATGTCACATAATATGGCATATAGGGTAATGTTGGCAGAACACTTAAAATTTAAAACAACAATGGATAAAATCTCTTCAGTTTCTATACTATATATGTATTAGCTGAACTGAGCAAAAACAACGCAGCACACACAAAAACATTGATTACGCGGAAGAATTTGCTAGGCGATCTCTCAGTCAAATCTGTAACGTGATGTCAGTTCGAGCATAAGTCACGTTATTCATCTCCCTCAAATTCAATTGTAGTAGGTCAATTAGTCCAGTGCATTTCACATACATTTTGATCGTATTTTAATCAACCAGATCAGAATTCTCATCATTTGAAGTTTTTAGTGTGTCACCATTCAATTCTCGACGCAGAGATTTGTCTTCTTCATCTGGCAACTCAGGAGAGAGCGTATCATGTTCATGATGAGTTGATGCATTTTCGCTTGGAGAGGTATCATCATGAATGACTTTTTCTGGTTCAGGAAGAATAGTTTTATGCCATGATTAATTAGACGACTCAAGGCCAGAAACAGGAGCACATCTCGAAATGGTACTTTCAAGACCATTTTTAAATTGAATATACGCATATTGAGGAGTAGCATAAATAAGATCTGTTTTTTCTACCAATGACTCCTATTTTGTTGTAGCGCCCATGCCTTCGAACTAAAACTGTTTCAGGTGAGCAGAGCCAAGACGGCGTAGATATTTCAAGAACAGAACGTTGTTGAGAGTTAAAAAAACGTTCATGCGGCGTTGGATTTGTTGCAGTACAAAGCAAAGAACAAACAGAATGCAGAACTTGTGGCAACACTAGCTTCCGTTTTTAAACAGACAAATTTTGATCTTTGAGGACAAATTTAACATCGTAACATTATACGTCTTGGATTGTCCGTTAGACGCTGGATTATAGACTGACGTTTTACTTGTGGGTATTTCTGTCAAGTTATGCATAAAAGAAACAAATTCTTTTGAAATAAAAGATTTACCTCTATCAGATTAAATATATCCACAAGCGCCTAACAAGTAAAAAATTTGCATTAAACATGAAATTACCGTACGACATTCCACAATGCTACATGGGAAAGCGAACGGAAACCACGAGATTTCATCTACTACAGTAAGAATATACTTGTGTTTACTACTAGATGGTAAAGACCTTCAAAATTTCTGCTCAAACATTCCATAAGTTGAGTAGCTTTCATTATATTAGCTTCAGGAGGTTTAAAAAAACAGGGTTAAGTTTCAGCGCAATTTTCACAGTTACTAATCATTTTACGAACATCTTATGAAAACTGCAAGTTTTTCGATTTAATATAATGATATGTTCGCGTAACTCCTGGGTGACATGAACCAGCATGAATGTCATTAAACGTAGAGATTGATAAATTGGCACAATAAGCATGAGATCACGTATCTGCCGCGGCATTAAGTTTTCCGGCACGATAAACAATTTCATATTGATACTGTGATAATTCACCATCGTAAAATTTTAGCATTTTTAATTTTTCTGTGATTTTCATCATCATACATAAAACTATCAGACAGTTCATCAGCTATGATTTGAAAAGTTTACCAGTCAGCAAGTGGCTCCACTTTCGAACAGCTTTTACTATTGCTGTTGCTTCATTTTCGACACTCGAGTGCGCTTGCTCACATTTACTGAGCGATCTAGAGCAGTCCGTTTCAAAATTTTTTTCACTACGGCACACTAATAAATTCTGAGTTTGCCTGCGGCACACCTACTTCATAAAGGTGATTTTTGGGAAAAAATAGCGAAATATGAGATCAAATCGAAGTGAAGACCTTTTTTTTAGAGATCACCATGATTTTGGGAAAAATAAGGGAAATACGAGATCAAAGCCCTTTTTTTATAGAGAACACCAATTTTTGGAAATCCTTGCCTCGGGCCCCTAACTTTGAATACCCCAAAAAAGAAACAACTTCATGCAAATGGACTCTTTCCTTTTACATTCTTACTGAAGTAGCTTATATTTAAAATTTTTAGCAGTACTAAAATCACTTAAAACGTCATTTGTAGACCAAGACTCAATGGCTTTCTGTCAAAACACGAAAATTTTCCGGCATACTTTAATCCTTTTCACGGCACACAGTTTGGGAAACCCTGATCTAGAGTAAAACGCAACAGGCTTACCATTTTGGTTTAAAGTGGCTGACACAGCGACATCAGAGGCATCAGTTTAAACAACAAATAGCGAACTTTTATCGATTACTTCTAAAAAAACATTAACTAAATCAGATTTTAAGTTTTAAAATGATAATAAAGTTTTGTCTGTAAATGGGAAAACTACGTTCGATATGAACGACTTAATTTTGTCAGAATATTGTGGAATCCACTGCGCGTAGTACGCAAATAAGCCAATTACTCGTTGTTGTTCTTAAGAATTGTTTGGTGACGCAAGATTTTGCAAAGTTTTTACTCGTACTGGATCAGTTTGTAAAGTTCCATTATTGATGCGATAACCGAGAAAATCTACTGCATCTGTATAGTTAATATACTTTGATTCATTGAAAGTCAAATTGGTCAAGATTCTCGTCGTGCTCTTGTTGAGTTGTTCCTCCGACAGTTATATTGTCTAAATAAGCAAACGTACCTTTACAATTTTTTGATTTGATTATGTCGTTAATAATTCTTTGGAAACACGGAGCCGCATAGGTAGTCCAAAGGGTTACGTTTCTATTGCCACAAAGCGCCATCCGCTTCAAAAACTGTATAAAGTCTGTCTTTTGGCGGCAATTCAACCTGATCGTACGCGCCACTTAAATCCAACGTCGAATAAACTCTGTAACGAGCAACATTTTGTACAAAGTCTCGCATTCTTGGCAAAGGATATACATTTAAACGTGCATATTTATAAACAGTTTGACTGTAATCTATTACCATGCGTCGCTTGTGATTTTCCTGGGTGACGACCAAGCGTTGTGCACGCCAAGGAGAGTTGCTTGGCTCGATCAAACCTTCTTTAAATAATTGCTTTACTTCGTTGGAGATAAAAACAGAATCAGAACGCAAATACCGTCTCGACTTTGCGGCTATTGGTCTACATTCAATCTTTAAATGTTGAAGAGTCTTATGGGAGTTGAGGTTTTCACAGCTTCCAGTGCACCCAGATGTACTGTAAAGTCGGCGGCGGTCCACCAAGATAAATATTTACATTCTGATGTTTGTCCATGAAATCTTGGCCTAAGATTACATTGGTGAGCAAACCGATACCTAATCATAGTTTTGATTGCTTAGTCTTACATTGGCAACGCATTTACCAACACTTTTTAAAGTATATCCATTAATGGCCAAGCTAACACTACAGCGAAAATTATCTAAATCAAGTTTAAGCATTTTACCAAACTCGTAACTAAGGTGACTCAGGCTGGAGCATGTATCTAGAAAACCATTTGTTTCTATCCCGTTTATTAAGACTTGAATGTTAACTTTAGAGTGACTAAAAGTGAAAAGTCCCATTGGCGAGCAGCTGTACTGCTTTCGTTTTTCTTAAAAATTTGCTTAGACCGAAACATTCTTGAAATATGTTTTTAGAGCATTTAAAACAAATTTTGTTCTTAGCTGGACAGACGTACATGAGTGTCAACTATTCCCGTGAAACATTCATCTCTTAGCTGTTGCTGCGCTGTAATCTTCGGTAAGAACAATCCAATTCTTCTAAATTTTTGTCTTTTGCAGAAGATTGCACTTTTGCAATGTGTACAGCAGAAAGAGATGCAAATCAAAAGTGTAGCGTCAGAATTCCAAGTCAAAACACACTTCAAAACAGTTTTAGTGGCTTTCTATTAACAGTAACAAATATTAACAAAGATAAACGCTTAAGCAAATAATAATAAATAAAACAAAAGAGAAACACTCACCAACAGTTTTCCGAATCACGAAAAACGCCAACACAAATATTATTTCTTAACAGTCAATTTCGAGATAGAAGAGCTCACAGTATACGTTTAACTTCATCAACCTTTTTTAAAACTGGCCTGCATCGTTCACTGCAATAATGCTGCGCTCGTATTGTGACGTAATTACTAATTGCCACAAAAGGCGCCAATTTCAAACTCTTGTGCGCGTTCTCTAACAGTGGCTATACAAGAGAATTTACAATGCGTCGCATGTTCGACTCTCAAACTTGTTGTAACAAAAAGTTTTCAGCATTTTTTTGATCTGGAGAGAACGAGTTTTTTCAAAAGCGACTTGGAGAATAAAGTTGTTGTCTTCGAATAGGCAGTGACTGATTTCATTTGAACTAATTCCTCCAATAAATGCGTCGCGCATGGCTTCTTCTTTGTGGACCTGTTCAGATACAGTTTGACAAGCGCAATCCATGCTTAACTGCTTTACTTTTTGCAAATAGCAATCTAGAGGTTCTCCGCTCTATTGTTTACAGGAGATCAGTTTGTATCGAGCGCATATCGGGTTTGATCTTTTCGCATAAGTACTTGCTAAAATTTCAACGGCATCATTATGCGTTGCTGCTTCGGATATAAGCTCGTATACAGACGAGTCAACATGGTTGATTAACAAGTTTAGCTTGTCAGCATCAGATATCTCTTGCATATGAGCAGCATAAGTCATAAAAGACTTGTGCCAATGTAACCATTTTTTCCTTGAGTCCACATTCTCAGGATTATTCGCAAATACTCGAGGGCGCAGATTTCTAATGTCCATAAGCCGAAGCAGAAAAATACTATTAGTTAATTAAATTGTCATAAAGAGTATAACATTTCCTTAAGTTAAGGTTTAATTAACAAAAGGTTTAAGCAAGTCTAAAAAACAACATAACGTAAAATTGTAACACATAAACGAAGTAATAAAAGAGCTGTACTCAACAGAAAACAAATGGGTTGTATTGAAAACGAATAAGCGGTCCTAAAATGAGCTGTATGAGCCGTACTGAGCGAAAACAAAGCAACACACACAGAAACATTGATTACGCGGAGAAATGCGTTAGGAGATCTCTGTGATGTCAAGTCTGTGATGTGATGTCAGTTTGAGCACAAGTCACGTCACTACACCAAGAGAATATACAAAAATTAAAAGGATTATAAATCAAATAATAAGAAAAGCAAACAATTTACAATTATGATGAATAACATAAAAACAATGCAAAAGACTATTATACCAGTCAAAACTGATGGATTTGAAAAAAATATATTTGTATATCTATAACCATGGTGTATAATCATGTTGAAAAAGAAATTAAATTTAGAGAACAAAATGATCTTGATCAAAAGTCTTGTTTTATGTTATCTAATTTTTAATTGTTGAAATTTTATTTTATATTAGCTGCTTTAATATTTTGCAAAATTTTAAAATAATTTTAATTTTATCTCACAGAGAGGAAGTGTGATTTCGAAAGAAGAAAGGTTTCAAAAGTGAAAGGAAAAGTGGTTAAAAAATTTAAGTAGTTCTACTATCAATGTTCTTAAAAAAATTGGAATTAGTAGAAAAAAATTTTGTCCCAGTAGAGCAGTGGTTTCCAAACTTTTTCGATCCGTGGTCGAAATATTTATCAAAACACTGGTTGCAGTTTATTATGTTCAACAGGTTTTAGATATTTCATATAAAAATAAAGTTTTGGAATCATTATTTGGATAAAACGTTTCTTTTAGAAAGCCACTAAACTTTTGTAAAACATATTTTTATGTTTAGATTTTACGTCTTTGCAGTTTTCATAATATATGCGGCTGCAAGCACTGCTTTTTACATTATTCTACTATTTTAATAATGACGTACGTTGGAAAATCACAGGATAAAGTTTAGGAAACTAGAGTTTAATATAAACACTGTTACCAGGGATATTACTTATTTTAAAATTCATTGTTCTTCTGGTAAAATCAGAGGCAAGTAAAACTTCAACAAATACAAAAGGCGTAATATTTATTAAAGCAGAACTCAACGACGTTTCGTCCGTTGTGTTCCGCGTTGTGTTCTGCTTTTACCTGAAGAAGTCCGCCCGATGCAACGGACGAAACGTCGTTGAGTTCTGCTTTAATAAATATTACGCCTTTTGTATTTGTTGAAGTTTTACTTGCCTCTGATTTTACCAGAAGAACAATGAATTTTGAAATAAACTAGAGTTTATCAGTAAAGGAAGGAATGCATAAGTACATTTATTTAAAAATCGAACCAATAGTACTATAAAATAATACAATTTTTTCATTTTGCGTTTTGCAATGCTAGTGGAAGGACGTGTTCCCGAGTAGCTGCTGAAGTAACCTAATCAAAAAAGTTAATAAAAGCGGGAAAAAAAAAGGAAAAAATGTCAGGCGCCATGGAAAGAAAATTAGATAAAGTATTGAGAACTCTTTAAAACCTTACTGAAAGAATGGATAAACTTGATTTTAAATTAGAAACTTTTGATAATCGGTTAAATAAATTGGAGAGTCTATTTAAGGATAAAAATAATTAAGTGCAACAGGCTCTTGAAAACAAAAGTAATGTTAATGATACAGATAACATCAATACTAAATTAAACAGAATTCAACAGCAGCAAATAGAACAAGAATCGAAAAACTTAATACAAAAATTATGTGATAAAAGACTGAACTTACTTAATCATGGACTAAAGGAAAGCAGCGAAACAGACTGGGAAACACGTGAAAGTACGCAAGAAACTATATACGAATTTTTCCAAAAAGGCCTCCAAATCAAAGAACCTAGATCCATAGAACTAATTAATTGTCACCGAATATAGCAGCACCCAATTTTCGAAAACAACATCAAGGTAAACCGACCTGTTTTTATAAAACTTGCTAAAGAGATCGATTGACGCATAATATTTAGCAAATTGAAAAATCTTAAGCATTATAATGAAGCTGGGAAATCTCAAAATAAACGACCACATTACATAACAAAGCACTTACCCAAGCAATTCTAGGTGGAACGTAAAGCACTACTGCCACATTTTAAAGAGGCTAGAAGATTAAATTAAAAGACAACCTGGAAGGCAGAGAATGGTCATAAGAATTTGTATATAGACAATGTTAAATTTCAGCCATGAAGTGTTTCTTTAGCAAATTTACTTTTTACAAATACTTCTGTAGAACCCTCATCATCTGTAAGCAAATAGCTTCTCCAAATCTCTACATTAGTATTTATTATGTAGTATCATAGCTAAGTCTTCCGCTCATACACCGTATATAATTGTTCATCGTTTTACTAAATACTGTACGCCTTTTATTAAAATTTTACCTTTAACATCAGCGATCTTTTGATTCTATTCTTCTTAAATTACCAATAACTTTTAAAACTATTGAGTAAATTTTGAGTAAATTTCACTGAAAAATCAATGATTGACCCTATTCTAGTTGAAAGTTAAATCTGCTTTACGTACATTGGTAACATATGGTTTCGTTAAGTCGCTTATCTTATTATCTGCGATTTCAGCGTTGTTGTTTTTGTTTTTTTTCTGTTTTGTTTACTCTGCTTTATCGTTTCATTACTACCAAGTCCAGGTAAGATTCAAAGCACCGATGACAACAAGATTTTAAAATTAACAACTGCTCTGTTGATTCTCATCACCTGCTTTTAACTCGCTTTTTCCACTTTTATTATTTGGTTGCAACTAATGTTGTAATGCAGCTCTTTGCCTAATTGTGTCATGCGTTACATGTCTGCTGAACCTAGTGTTTGTGTTTTTTTATCTAATCAAGCGGACATCTCAGAAGATATCAACCATAACAGCCTACCTGACATGCTTTCTGATTCTCTGCAAATCAGCATAAAAGTTTGTTATTACTATGACATTTTCAAACTTAATACCTTAAACGATTTTTCTTATTTTTACATTCATCTAGATATTTCATTCCTCCATTCTCAAATAACAACTTCTCATTCACGATCTTCTTTTACAACCAACTCACCCTCGCAGCATAATCTTATCTCGGAAACACGCATTAATAAAGAACCTCTCATTAACCCATTAATGGCCGTCGGCAACTTTAGTTGCCAGTAAGGTGTCCTTAGTAAATGTTTCATTACTTAGCTTATACACGCAATTTTTTTATACAATGGTATCAACCGAAAGTTCATTCCCTGTTGTGAACTCTAAAAAAATTAAATGTATAAAAAATTTATTCGGAAGCACTGAATGGTTTGACTGAAAAGTGATTACAGTAAAAAATGGCAAAAACTGTCTATTTGTCTTAAGTAGGTTATAAAAAAGCTGTGAAAAATAGGAAAAGCTTTGTATAAAGTTAGAAAACTAAATGTATAGTAAATCATAAATACCTTCTTGTCTAGTTTTTATTTAAGACTAGTTATTTGTTGATGCTAGTTAAGATTTTACCTAGAATAATGAAGGGAAATAAAGTGATGGCAACTTAAGTTGCCAGTGGCCAAATATGGAGTCAAAAATCAAACGTTTTTTATTATGTTTTCAAAAGTTAGACTACATATATTGCCCTGATTCACTTAATTAAAATTCTCTATTTAGACTTGTAGAACTAAAGGTTATACGTTTGGTTGCAGCCATCAGCTTATTGCATTTCTATTCTAATCTGCAGACTTAGGTTAATAAAATGACTGAAAAACCTTGTTGTTCGAAAAGTGTCCCTGCATCTGCTGAAAATTCCAATGAAAGGTGAGTGCTAATACAATAGTTGACGTCGTATAAAATAATAGTTTTTAACTAATTAGCTTACTAGCACCAGAACCTAACAATTGTAGGTGTCCTTGTAATTTATAGACTATCAAGTATATTCTGTCAGGGGCTCATAAAATGAAAGCCGTGTGCTGACCTATTATTCGCTGACAACAAATTCAAACGTTAATTAGTAAACTTTATAATTTTGTTGAAGTAAAGGTAAGGGCAGACATTACGAAATTAGAGTTAGGGTAAGGGTTAGGGGCCGGGGAATAATAAAAAAACACTAATATGATCTTCTTGCGGCTTTCTCTTTACAAACCCCAACATTGTTTGCTGGAACAAAAAGGCTCTTTTTATTTAACTTTTCAAATGGTAGGTAGTCTTACTTTAGATCATTCTATTGTTTAGATACTCATTGAATGATGTTCTGGACATATTGATGGATCCTGATTGTGACCTATGGTCAAAGACAGACTCAGATGATGACGAAATGACTCTTGCCATAATCCCCCCTCTCGAAAAAGCATGCGTCGACTCTGACCGAGACAGTGATGCGTCAGATGATTTGAATGAGGGTCTTACTCATCATTTGCCAAGGAGGTTGTTGAACTCAATTTGCTCTACGAACATTTTAAGTTACAATTCAAAGTTATCACATCAAAGTGAGCAAGAAAGCCAACATGAAGCTCCCCCAACAAAAAAATTAAAAAAAAAGAAAAAATAATTAGAAGATGGAAGAAAAATTTTCCTTTAAATAATCCTAATGTTGTACTTTCTAATTTTGTTCCTGCTATATCGGAGCAAACTAAAGAGAATTTGGAAAACCCGCTAGACACTTTCAATGCAATGATTTCTTGTGATATAATAACTCACATTACTCATCAAACTAACCTCTATGCTTCCCAGAAAGGAAAAAATTTAAATTGCGATGAGAGTGAAGTTATCACTGTCATAGCAATCATTTTACTCTCTGGGTATTGCAAAGTGCCTTGTCGCGACCTATATTGGTCTGGTTCCCCTGACACCCACAATGAAGCAGTTTCCAATGCAATGAGCCGAAATCGCTTTAGAGAAATATTTTCGTGTTTGCATTTGGCGAACAATGTTGAAATAAACGAGGATAGATATTACAAGGTGCGTCCTATATTTGACATGCTAAATAATAATTTAAAAAAATATCTTTCAGCAAATAACCACAGTGTGGACGAAAGCATGATTCCTTACTATGGGAAGCATGGAACCAAACAATTCATCCGAGGCAAACCAATTCGATTTGGTTTCAAGTTATGGTGCCTTACCTCGACTGAGGGTTACTTGTTTCATGCAGAACCCTATTGTGGATCTGACACTAAGCTGAAAGACACTGGTCTTGGTCAGGGTGTTGATGTAGTGCTAGGTCTAATTGAAAAATGTAATTTATCAAGTGGTTGCACCCTAACTTTCGACAATCTTTTCACTTCCCTTCCCCTACTTGATGAGCTGTCGAAACGTGGCATAGGTGGCCTCGGAACTTTACGACAAAACCGTTTGGAAAATACACCAGTTCCAACAAAGCAAGTAATGAAAAAAACAATACGAGGCTCCTACCAGGGTGCTACAGACAACCACGGAAACACAGTGGTTGTTTGGCATGATACAGCTGTTGTAACTTGTGCTTCCAACTATGCTGAAGCTCTACCAGAGAGCTTCGTCAAACGATGGTCGAAAACAAAAAAAAAGTAAGCTGATATTGCAATTCCAAACACTCATTTGTTGTACAATCAGCAAATGGGAGGAGTAGATTTATTCGATCAATTTGTTGCAATATACAGAGCTCGAATCCGCTCAAAAAGGTGGTGGTGGCCTTTTTTTGCATGGAGTTTGAATGCAGCCGCAGTCAATGCATGGCTACTGCATAAAAAGATTGAAGGCAAAAATGTTCCTATGCTGGCTTTTATGAGAGAAATTGTTCTCACAATGCTTTCTTCATCTAGACGAAAGAAAATTTCCAGGTTGCAATACCCCCGAAACGTTTTGGAAAATATACGTGTCGACAGCATTAACCACGTTATTATCAAAGGAAAATCAAAATATACACGTTGCAAAGTCTGCAAGCGTCGATCAGTATTTGAATGCCATAAGTGCCATGTCACACTCCACCCTGCTTCTTGCTTTAAACGCTACCACGAAAATAGTTTTTCTGCTAAATGATTTAGTCAATCAGCCAAGATAGTTCTAGTTCAACAAACTTCTTTTGTTTTTGAATGGACGTCTGTTTTATAAGTTTATGCGTTATTTAAATTTGATTGAGTTTTTTCGCTTTTTTTCAATGTTTATAAAACTAAAAAATTGACTAAATTGTTGTCATTCGGTGTACACCTTTTTTCTGGAAGATGTTGAACCCCTAAATTACAGCTAAAGCAAAGCCTTACATAGGTAATTAAACAGATTTGTATTAAGAAATTAAAATCTTAATATTTCCTGAGTTAAACGTCGAAACAAATTGCTACAATTTAAAAAATCAATAAAATTCATAAATTTTAACTCTGTTGACAGCCACTGGCAACTTAAGTTGCCATTAAATAACTAAAAAACTACAAGAGAAAAAAATTTTTTTTTTCTTTTTATGTCTTACATAACATATTTCAGCAACATATTAAAAGGATTCAGAAAAAAAAAAATTTTGGCCTCGGCGTTTAATGGGTTAATATTAACCTACCAGGCTATACTTTTCTTCATTCCTCTTCCCGTTTGCAGTTGATGGAGTAGGTGCTTATTTTTCCAACCAACTGACGTTCGAAATAAACAACCTCTTACAGCTCCATGTTTAAGGTGCGAAGACCTTTGGTTTAACATTACCTTTCCTAATTCGAAATCGCATTACATTTTTGAAGTTATATCCCCACAGCAATCACGTCCCCTTTTTTAATGCTTTTGATGAAATTCTTCAAATTCTAAATTGGAAGGAAAGCAAAGTAATTATTATAGGTGATATTAACATTAGCATGTTATCTGATTCCAATTCTCCTAATTTAAACCATTATAATTAAATACTTATTAGTAATGGATTTACATTGTGTATAACTAACCCTACCAGAATAACAAAGCTTTTTCAAACTTCCATTAACCACGTAATAACCAATGTTAACGGGAACATAATTACACCAGTTGTTTTGCAATATTCTATCTCTGACTACCTTCCCATCTTTTGTATTGCCTCGTTAGTTAAGCACAAAATCCTTTTAAAAACTCAACTATTGTTATGTAATATTAAGAATTTAAATGGTGAAGTCTTTCAGGATGATTGATATGATAACTTTTTCTTTTTTTTTTTTTTTATCTCTATATTTATCCTCCTGACTCGCAGGAAAGCGAAGGAGGCGCTAATACATAGGGTAGGCAATTACCCCGACCTGCTTCCGGAAATATCAAGATATTGCTGTCCGCTTTTAATTTAATAGATATATGACTGTAATTTAGAACTGCTTGCCAGGACCACCAAGCAGGGGAAAGTGCCGTAAAGTGTCTTTCCCAAGGGTACAACAAAATAGCGCGAGTGGGTTTTGAACTGAGACCGTGTTGGTCACGAGCCCGGCGCTTTAACCACTCGACCACGCTGCCGACAACGACCTTAACACCCATAGTACAAAAATTTCAAACCTCCTCCATATTAGTTTCTAATTTCGACCTTTATTTCAATAATTTGGTATTTGGCATTAATAAAGTAATTCAAAAACACGCTCCTTTGCAAACGGTCTCCAGAAAACTTTCTCGGATACGCCAAAAACCCTGGATGACCAAAGGATTACTAATTTCTATCAAAAATAAACAAAAACTTTACCATAATTTCTTTCTAAATGGTAATGCTTTTTTAAAACACGTTTATAAAGCGTATGCTAATAAACTAACACGAGTAAAGTATTTATCAAAAAAAGTGTTTTTCCGAGTTTATCTCAAAAAATAAATCTAATTCCAAAAAAATGTAGGAAATTATCAACTTTGCTATTTCTACTAAACGTGTTATTTCCCTCTCACCAAAATAAATACAGAAAATTCAGTTATTGAAGACTCGTCAAAAATTGATGATTGCTTTAATCAATTTTTTGTTGAAATTGGTCACTCTATTGCTAACAGTGTCAATAAACCTCTACATACAGACTACACTACTTACTTAAGAAAACCTGTTTTACATTCTATATATCCCCCCACTGCAATTGAAATTTTTCATCTAATTAATCCGATCAATTCAAACAAACGTAGTGAAGCTGACAACATTAACCGCTTCTTTTTGCGTTTAGGAGCAGTACTACTAGCTCCTATTTTATGAAGATACTGGTCATTTGATCTTGGTATTTTTCCCAAGCTTTCAAAACTGTCAAAGTAATCCTTATATTTAAATCCGGTAGTAGGGAAATATTAAGGAATTATCGACCAATAGCTTTACTTTCCAACCTGTTGAAAATACCGGAAAAGCTTATCAAAATTCGATTTGATAAATTTTTTTTAAAAAATAAAGTTTTGTACGCAAATCAATATGGTTTTAAAAATAATCACAGCGTTAATCACGCTTTGCTTGGCGTCGTCATTAACTGTTACGATGCCTTGCATTGCTCACAACACAGAGCGTTGTTGTTTATAGATCTTCGCAAGGCGTTTCATACAGTGTCACACAAAATCCTATTGCACAAATTACACCATTACGGCATTCGGAAACCTGCATATGCTTTCATCAAAAATTATATTACCTCTAGAAATCAATTTGTAACTTTTAATAATACTTCATCCTCTACTAAACCCATCAATATTGGTATTTTACAAGGCTCAATACTTGGTCCCTTACTTTTCTTAATATATATTAACGACTTACCAAATGCCATTAACAGTCTTTTTGCTGATGACACCTGCCTTATACTACGACAGTCATCTCTGCAGACATGGAGTAATCGTAATCAGTAATCGTAATCGATTGTAATCGATTACATTGACAAAAACTTAGATGTAATCGTAATCGCAATCGAATATATTGAAAAAAACTTAATGTAATCGATTACAAGGAGCTACATTCCAGTGCGTCAATTGCCTTTGTGACATCATATGTTAGACGAGTATTTAAGCCAGATAGATGTCGCCTTTCAGATAAACGATTTGAAAATCTCATGTTTATAAAATGTAACAAACATTTTAAATGCTGACTGTTTTACTGATTAAAAACAATTGAATTTTATCAATGCTTTTCAGAATTTATGTTGTAGTAGGTTATTTAAAAAACACAAGATCATTTTGAGTAATCGTAATCGTAATCGTAATCACGAAATAATTAAGTAATCGTAATCGATTACTTTTAAATTTTGAGTAATCGTAATCGTAATCATAATCGATTACATTTGTCATGTAATCACCCCATCCCTGAATTTCTGTCAGCCCTGGAGAAAGCTTGTTCAGATGAGTTAGTACTGCTTAAAGGTTGGTGGGATGCTAACAAAATCCAAATCAACCCAAATAAATCATATATACTACACCTTTCTCCTAAACAAAATACCACACCTTTAACCTTTCGAATTCCTTACGATAATTCCTTCATAGTTAACAGTATTTGCTGCAAATATCTTGGGATCATAATTGATACTAAGCTAAATTTTAAACAAGATATACAACCAGTTGAATCTAAAATAGCCAAATCGATGGGAATTTTAAAAAATTGCGACATATTTTTCCCTCCTCTGCTCTTTTTCTTATCTACTTTGCTCTAGTCCACCCTCATTTTCTATACGGCCTTCCCATTTGGGAAATTACTTTCCCAACATACCTGCAAAAACTCCAACATCTCCAAAATAAAGCTCTTCGCATAATCTCAAACTATAACCCTAAAATATCAGCAACACCACTTTTTTATCAATACAAAATTTTTAGAATACAAGATTTTGTACTATTTTGAAATTGCTAAAATTATGCACCAATATTCCAACAAACATCTTTTAATCTGTTTTATATCCTTTTTTACCCAAACTAGTTTAATTCATAATTGCTCTACTAGATTCAATATTCGAAACGATTTATACTTACCTCACTTCTTATTGTCTCGATGTCAACGATTAATTAAATTTCAAGGGACAATATCTGAAACTCCATCTCTCCTCATATTCGAAACCAATCGTTTAATATCTTCAAACCTAATATTAAAATTCAGCTTTTAAATTCCGATATATGAATCAAAACGATATAAATCGTCATGCCCTTACGCAATAATCTTTGAAATTGAACAATTTTCTACAATTTCTCTGGGTGACTGCTTGATTAGAAAACCTTAATCGGTCACTTCACAGTCTCCTGTCGAGATTGCTGTTATTTTCTTTTTATTCACTGTAGTTGTACATAACCTGTGTTTTACTATTTTGATATATATTTTCTTTTTTGTTTAATTTGTATGTATTACCTTCATAGTGCGTAATAATCTCTGACAAAATAAACATCTTTCTGTCTGTCTGTCTGTCTTTCATGTAGCCTGTGGCTTACAGTTTAGGAACCACTGCACTAGAACATTTTTAAAAAATGTTTCCTGATTTAATTTTTTTGCTTTAATTTGGCTCTCAATTTTTTTTATCTGTACTATTCTCGATAACCAAAAAAGTAAATACTTATAGAAATAAATAAAAAATATGTTACACTTTTTAGAGCCTCAATTAATTTTGTTAAATTAATGTACATTTTTTAATTCATTATTTTATTCCTTCCTTTAACCTCGTACATTTTATAAGTTGGTTAATTAATCTATTGTTGTACAGAGTAAAAAAATAATTCTTGATTAAAAATTAAAAAAATAGAACAATTACTTTGAACACGAACAACATGAATTTTTGGTATCAAAAAACAATATTTGTTTTGCTTGCATTCTCTATAGCTATGTTTATTTTTTATTCTTACACAATTCAAAGGTAAGATTAGTTTTTTTCTTTCATTTGAAAAATATATTTTATTTGTAAATTCTTGATTTAATCCTATTCTTTTAATAACTGAAGCTTTTTAAATCCCCTCTTTAAAGTTTGAGAACAATGCATCCATTACGAATGCATTTTATGCTTGCTTGTACAACATAAAAAATAAGACGTTTTAAGATGCAAATTTTCATGATTTTTCAAATAATTTTTTAAAGCACTTAAAAATTATACAACCTTTTTTTCTATCTATTTTCAAATTAGCATAAATTGGTTCGATCAATTAAGTTACTGTATATTGGCTCATTATTGTTTTTGTTGCTTTGTTTAGTAGAACGTTTGGTTTCTGACGAAATGTAGGACAAATCGAACTCGAGATTAAAACACGATTAGGTAAAGATGGAAAAGAGAGTGATGAAATTGTAACCAGATTTTTGTTGGGGAACATTTTTAATTTAGGCCGGTGGTTCTTAACCTAAAGGATAATTTTCTTGATTTAATGGGTTTAAATCATGCCAGATCAATCAATCAATGTATTTTTATTTGCGGAAATATAAACAAACAAAAAAAGAACCAAATAATGCATAATTGAATTACCAAAACTTGTAGAAGTAGGATATACTATATGTGATGATACCGCAGGAAGGTTGTCCTTTTGGTCTTCTAGTCAGAAGCCACCCAAGTCGCAAAATTGCGCACAATCAATTACTTTTAAAGTGGTGGGTTTAATTTAAAATCAACTTTGGTTATAATTTGTCAATAAAATTCTTTAAGCTTTTTTTAAAATGTATTAGAAGATGTTTTTGTATTTTGATGGAAATGTTGTTCCAAACCTTAACTCCCCGATTCTTTATGCATTTTTGTAGACAAGAAATGTGGTAGAGGAAAATATACATGTAAAGAGATTTATTTTTCTGGCGTGAAAATCTAGTATTTTGTTTTGATATCTGGCTTGATAAAGTAAAAAAATTAGAAACGTTTTGTAGCAACTTTTTCATAAAATTTGTACAAACAAATTTAGCTACTTCAAGTTTGTACTCATTGTAATATTTTAAAAATTTCAGAACAATAATATTATGGTGCTGCTTTTTCATTAAATTTAGCCCTCCAATAAATTTAATTGGTTTACGTTATAGAGTTGTCAGCTTCTTAAGGTTTGTTGGAAAAGTTAACCCCCAAACTATAAATCTATATATTATGTACGTAAGAATATGAGCATAATACTAGTGCTTGCAAAATTTTTAATAGTGCTTTTTTTGGTAAATAGTGTCTGACTTTGGAAATAATTCGAATTGATGTAGAGATTTTATGAGCAATGGTTGTGATGTGTGATTCAAAATTTAAATACATATCAATCGTTATGTCTAAATATTTAACATTTTTTGATTGTGGATTGTTAGTATAGTTTAAAACAATGTTTGTGCGTAGAAACGGCTTATTTAATTTAAAGGAAGTAATTAAAAAAATTGATTTTAAAAAATTGTTTCAAACTACAAAGAAAGACTTTCAAGTTCTTCATTCATGTTTCTGATTAGACTAGACAAAGTCGGATTGCGTATTATCAAGCAAGTATCATCAAGAAAAACTTTTGGTACGCATTTGACCGACTGTGGCATATCAATGACATATAAAAGAAACAACATCAACAACATATAAAAGAAATAAGAGAGGCCCAAGTATCGAACTTTGAGGTAATCTATAGTTGTTTTGCAGTAAGTTAGATCTTACTCCATTGACTGATATAAATTATTCCCGTGACAAGTACAACTGAAATAATCGATAAGCTGAACCGCGTATACGATAATGTTCAAATTTGTTTACGAGAATGTGATGATTCACAGAATCAAATATTTTTTAAGATCAAGAAAAATTAGGCCCGTAAATAAGTTGGAAGTGATAGTATCGTAAGAATTAGTGATAACATCTATTAAGGCATGATTAGTTAAAATATTGCTCTAAAAACTATATTGACTATTAAAAATTACTTTATGTTAATTAAAAAATTGATTACACTTTTATAAAGTAGTTGTTCAAAAATTTTAGAAAAGCATATAAGAATGAATATTGGGCGATAGTTTGTAGGTTTATCGCGTTCTCTATTTTAAAAGTTGGAACTAATCTTGCTATAGTGTAATTCAGTGGTTCTCAAACTTTTTTCGTTGCGACGCCTTTGGAAAAGTTTGCTGGGCATGCGACGCACCAGTAAAAATATAATTGAAAATAAGATAATAAAGATGCTTATAATCAAAGTTCAATTTATTAATACAACATCAAAACGAAACAGATTGGCATATTATTTAATATGATGTGTGGGCTTGCTTGTTTTTGCAACGTTCTTCGAATCTTGGAAAAATTTTCAAAACTGCTCCCCACATTTCTCTTTCAACATTTATTCGTGATCTATATTTGCTTTTAATAACAGCCATAGCAGATAATCCTGCTTCGCATAGATAGGACGTAGCAAACAAGAAGAACATTTGTAATGCTTTTTTCGTCAAAGCTGGATATTCGTCATTCAAAGAAATCCAAAAATTTGTCGGATTTACTAAATTAAACTTTCTTTTCAGGGAATTATCACAGGTAAGATCAAGATAGTCTTCTTTTTCTTGTTCAGTAAAGGACGACGGGGTAGGTTGGGCAAAAGGACGGCCAATCCGTTCATAACTGGATAAATTTTCCGAAAAGTACTGTTTGAATTTCAACTGGAGAATCGGTAGATGCTATAAAAATACGCTTCCAAAATTTGAAGAAAGCATCGTACTTTTTTTTCCGGCAAACTTAACATTAAAGTACTGAGAACTTCCAGACACGTTTTCTACATCTTTCTTCCACAAAGACATTTTAATGAACGCTGAAATTTTATCTGAAACGTCAAGCATATTTTTACCGGCCCTTGCATAGAAATATTCAGTTTATTCAATTTAGCAATGATATCACACAAGTAAGCCAATTTTAATAAAATTTTGTTCTCAGCTAGGCAATCAGCAAGATTATTACTATTTTGTTGCAAAAAAAGCTTGAAGTTCATTCACCAGCTCGTAGACTTGTTCAAAGGATTTTCCCAGTAAAAGCCATCTGGACGAACAATAAAATAGCAAACTTCCATGCTCTGCATTCATTTCTGCACAAAGTTCTTGAAAAACTCTTGACTTTGATGGTCGTGTTTTAATGAAATTCATAACTTTGGTAACGATGTCAATTGTGTCACCAAGCTCAGGGTTGAGTTCTCAAGCAACTAACGCCTCACGGTGAATCATGCAATGCATTCATTTTGCCATTGGTACACGTTCTTGAATTAGACTTCGCGGTCCACAGCAGCTACCAGACATAGCTTTCGTGCCATCTGTGCATAAACTGATACACTTTTCCCAGTCTTAGTTGCTTTTCGAAATAAAATTGTCGATTATATTAAAAAGATCAATCTCTCGGCATCCAAGTTCAATAGGTTTACAAAATAATAGCTCTTCTACTAACTTTTGGTTTGAGAAGTCAACAAACCGCACATAATAAATCAGGACTGCCATCAGTTGCTTCATCTAATTGCAAACCGAATTCTGGCTGTTTCATTTCATCAATCAGTTGGTCCTGAATGTCTTGTGCCATGTCATCAATTCGGCGACACATGATATCATCTGAGAGCGGCACCATCTTCAACTTTTCAGCAGCTCCTTCTATCAGCGTACCTACAAGATCCACTGCAGCAGGTAGTATTAGTCCCTCGGCAATGGTGTGAGGTTTTTTACACTTAACAATTCTGTGCACCACTTGGTAAGATGCTAATAAAGCCTTTGATGAGAATTGTGTGAATTTTGAAATAGTGGACATTTGCTTCTTTAGATCATTTAATTTTCGAGAAAAAAATCCCTGGGTTTATCAACGAATTGCGGATGTGATGTTTTTAAATGATATTTAAGCTTATTAGGTAACATGCTCTCACTGGTCAATACCTTGCTGCAAATAACACACTGAGGCTTTTCCTCGCCGTTCCGCAAAATAAACGTGAATCCAAAATCTAAATAACTGTCGCTGTACTAGTGAGACTTCTTTTTAGGTCTATTATCTTTAATTGCAGATTTACGCTTAAATTGCAACATTAGCTTTCTGTTTACATCCATTTTATAACTGATGGTGTATTCTTTGCTTGTATGAGCAAAAAGAATATTAAAATTGTGGAATGCGTTCATTGACACGTTCAGCTCGTTTGCCTTTTTGCCAAAGCATCCTCTGGGACGTAAATGGTTATATACGATTTTCGTTTTCTACACATTGGTCCAGTAGTTAAACCACGTGACTAGTAGCAGGATCAGGGCAAAGATAGTATAATATTTGAAGTGGTCACCGGTAGTACATGACATATATTTTTCACATTTTAAATTTGGGATGTCATAAGTTTATTTCGTAAATTATACATGTATGTTCGTAAATTATACAGACGTAGTGTAGTGAAAACCACGAATGTACCACCCGTGGTACACAACGAGGCAAACGTGATAAGTAATCAATCGTTGCAGTTACGTAATAAGGAATTCGAAAACACGTGTCAGCAGTCAGTGTAAATTGATAAAACTGCACCCTAACAACAATTACTGTTATTTGATGAAGTGATAAAACTGCATTGAAATTTGCTACTATTTGCTTAATTGAGTATCGCTACGAATTAAATTATTGTGCGACTCCCTTGGAAAATTAAAACGACGCACCAGGGCGTCGCGACGCACAGTTTGAGAACCACTGGTGTAATTATTTAAAAAAACGTTACCAAAGCAATACTCAATAAATACACTAAGATGTGGAATAATAATTAAAGAAGCAACTTGAAGAAAATACGCTGAAATGTTGTGGTGGCCAACTGCTTTATTTGTTTCTATAGAATATAAAAATTAGTAATTTCAGTATAAGTCGATATATCAAGATAAAGTAAAGAAGACACCCAGTTATTCAGAAATGTAGAAAAAATGCGAGAAGAAGAATTTGTAAAGTTATTCGCAAAATTTGAACCAATTGAGCAGAAAAAATTATTAAATTGTTTAGCAGTAGCTTGGTAATTTGATATCGAGCAGAGATCGTTAGGCAGTAGGTTAGGATCTCCAGTAGATCGATTCGAATCTTTCGGAAGGACAGAGTTAATGATATTCCAAATTTTACGTTTATCGTTTTGACATTCTTTTATTTTAGAAATAAAATGGAGCTTTTTCGATAAGGTTTTGAGTTTGTTTAGTTTATTAGAATATCTTTTGTAAAAAAATATGTTACTTAAATCATTGCTTAAAAAATGAGATTTTAAAAAAAAAGTTGTATTTTTTTTTAATTGAAATTAAAAGATTTTAGTAATCCATGGTTTTTGAACCAGTTTATTTTTCTTTCCGATAAAGGCCCCAAAAGTGTATGGGTATCATTAAAACACTATAATATGTCAACAGAATGTTTAAAAAATCATTAAAATTCTTATCGTTTAAAATAGATTGCAACACTAAAAGAATTGTACAGTCATCTTTGTAGGTCACTGCAAAACGTTTCTGAAGAAAACTTCAATTTATCTAGGTAAAACAATTTAAGAAAATTTATATTAACTGTATTGTTATTAATCAAGTGCTTGTTAACTACACAAAAAATTTGATAGTGATCAGTTAGGTCAGATTCAATTATAAAAAGTTGTAACTCATGCTTTATATCATTCGTGGTGATGTGATCAATTATTGATGATAAGCTGCTAGTTAATCTGGTGGGTTTAGTAATTAGTAAAATAATATCACGACCTAAAATTGAATTAATGTACAAGTTAGTACAATTTGAACGGCAGCTTTTGTTTATATTAATATTAAAATCATCAAGTATGTAATTTATATCATTTTCATTAAAGTAGTTTGACAAACGATTTGAAAAATTTTCAATAAATTTATTTATCGTTGATTAGTCAGGGTGACGGTAAATAAACCCAACAGTAAATTCGGTTTTAAGTTTTTTATCAGATAAATTCAACCATAAAGATTCAGAATTTGAAAGCTTATTTTGTCGACGATATTTTTTAACTTGAAACTTATTTGATACATAAAATGCCACTCCGCCGGCTCTAAATGTCATATCAACATGAAAAACAGTACAAGTAGATAGAAAAATATCAGTTCATAAATGTAGTATGATTCGAGCTTCTGTTAAACAAATTAAGTCTGATAAAAATTTTAATTCGGACAAGAAATCATAAAGCTTATCAAGATTTAAATTAAAGAACCAATAATTTTATGCATAAAGTACCAGGGAGTGATTTGGATAAAAAAAGAAACGTTTCAAATTTGATCAAGATATTTACAAACTTTTACATTACTAGTTAAAAAATCAAAAGAGTTGTCATTTACCACTTCAAAAGAGTGATCATTAATCCGCAGGGTGGCTGCTTCATGCGGCTACAGTAACAAGTTCAATTCTTTGTTATCAGCCGTTCGCTCCGTGAATGCTTTATTTTTGAGAGTCATATTGAAAACAAAAACATAGATATACGATGTACAAAACAAGTTATTGGAATTTAAAGTGATAGGAGACTTTCTGGCATTACGCTACTTCACAATTTCAGAACAATTAAAGAAAGAATTTATATACATATAAACACGTATATTTATATTACATAAGGGTTGTCTGAATATAACAAAATATTTAGTTACTACATAAAAATCAATTAAGCAGTTGATAAGACAATTATGACGCAAAGCATTTCATTGATTTTTATAAAAAAGTAAATTGTTTGGTTCTGATGTTTAGATAAAAATAATTTATTGAGCAACGGGGATAAGGCCCAAACTTGCGTCATTTAAGCAATCAAATTAGATTGATTTGCCACGAATCAATTAATTGGTTGAAGTCATTATTGCTGTTAGGAAAAAATAGAAAAAAACAAATCATCATCAGCAACATGGCTTTTCGATTAAGTTATCTTCCGTTAAAAAATATGAAATCAAGAAAAAAAACACAACGCACGCATTATAACGTAAAAATAACAAATAGATTATTTTTACAGTCTTTTATTATGTACAATCAACTTTTTGTTACTGTAATACACAGAGTGTGATTACCGTCTAAAACAGGGATTCCCAAACCAGGGTTCTGGACCCCCGTGAAGTCGGAATGGTCAGTATGTGGGGTCACAAACAGGCCATGGGGTCGGTGAGGTTGCTGAGGTATGGTCAGATCGCGTTGTGATCCAATAGACCAATCGCGTTGTGAGCAACGGGCGCGTAGTACCCAAAGTTAATGTTTTAGCAAACCGTGTGGTTTCTTATGAGTAAACGTGGTATGGAAATTTAACCAGAATTTTCATTGTAAGAGCTATGTGAGGTAATTTTATTCTGATTAAGTTGATTAATAGTAGATGTAGTAATTAGTTACAACATGAACAGGGGTGATTGTGGATTAGCGTTTGCTTTATTAATATTTTATGTTTACAAGTATAGTAGTTTCTAGATGCGACAATGCAGTTAAAAAATTATTTAAGTTTTTAATATTATGTACTCTTGAGTTGTTTACAGATTTCAGACCTAAGATTGTTGACAAAACACAAACACACACACACACACACACACACACACACACACACACACACACACACACACACACACAATTGAGTCGCCACAGATTGGAAACCCCTGATCCAAAGCTTTACAAAGAGTTTTCTGTTTGTTCTTCTTTGCTCCTTTATAAAATAGTAATAAAGGCTTTTGTTTCCTTCGAAACGTTTCAGGAAGACGATCAGTTATATACGCATTAAAATTAAAACTTTCATCATCTTTACGTTTGGCGTTATATTCTTCAGGGTTTTTTGCAGATTTAAAAATCAAATATTTATCAAACGTTGATTGTAACTTAACGATAAATGGTTTGTGCACTGATCTTCCGTTCTTTGTAATAGGATATTGCGAAAGATTTTTTTATATAATGAACATTTATTTAGATTGTATACTCACAGATTAAAACACATTTACAATAAACTAAATTTGAGATAAAAAATAGATTTTCTTAATAAACTGTAAAGATCAACACAGTATATACACAAAAATTGCAAACAGGCATTCAATACTTTACAATATCAATTTCGTTATTACAATATTTTTATGTGAGAAATATAAAAAATACATAATAAAGAAAGATAAGCACCAAGGAATATGAAGATATGGAATTTAATTAGAATTGTTGAAGATATTGCTTTAGAAATATACGAATCGGTTGATATCGGAAAAAAGGTTTCTTTTTAAAAAAAGGCTTTATGATTTCTTTAGGTATACATACACAGTTAAAAACATGTCAGCATTAAAATAAGATTCAGACATGTTAGCAACTTATGTACAAGAAAGGTGAACAAAAACATAGTATATACTGTGTAAAAGAGTGCTCACGGGTCTTCAATGTTTCAGAATGTAACGTTTATAAATGTAAGATATAAGAAAAGAAGTGAAAAAATTAAAACAGACTAGATGTATCATCAGAATTATTGAAAATATTGTTTAAGGATCATTTAAATCAGTTTAACATTAGGAAAGAAGGTTTTTAGGAAAAACATAAATTTGTTTTTAATTTTATATAATTTTGCATTCAGTAAAGATCGGAATACGGATGTATTTAAAGTAAGGACATCATTGCTTAAAAAAAATATAGAGAAATTTATGAGAGTTGACATATTGAATATTAATAGATGTTCGGTAACAGAATGTTCATTGTTGTTGAGACCAGAACGCTTTTATAGAGGAAATTAAGTTTTTTAGGATTTTAAAGAGGAAGAGTTAGGCTATATGGCGGAAATGAAATTTTCGGTTGGTGGATAGTCAAAAAAAGGTGGTCAGGTGAAAAGAGACATAATTTATATAGAAAATATTTGGAAAATCGGGGGGGTGGTAAAGTTATGTTTTAAATTAAATAGTATTTACGTGGAGCTCATTATGAGAATTAGTTAAAGTAGTATTTGAAGTTGTGAGAGAGTTGAAAGTTTTGGGTAATGGATTAAGTTTAGCTTTTCGTAAAAAAAATAAAAAGTTTTAAAATGAGGTTGGGTATTTGGTAGGGGAGGATGAATATTTTTAGGATTTTTTCCAATAAGGGTTTAGGCTTTTGTCTATGGGGTTAAGAGTTTGAATATAGTTCAGGTTTCAGAGGTATAAGTTTTGCGCCTAGGTTATAATTTGCGTAATTCATAATTGATTTTGTCATATCGGTATTGTTTTTGTAGAATGATTGATTTTTAGACCTGAAAAGAGGAAAACTTCATCTAAAATCTCACGAATAAAAGTGAAATATAAAGGATACGTAATAAGAAACGTCAAATTATCTGCAAAATGGTCGACTTTAAATTTAGTAGTACCAAAGTAGATTCCTTAGATTTTGGTTGAAGTAAGAATATTTTGTGTAAGGGGTTCTATTTTAAACAAAAATTAGAGCATGCTAAGTGTGACATCCGTCAAGGATGCCGCGCTTAGCAGAAATAGAATCGGAGAGAGTGCCGATTTGGTTAAGCGTGGCTGAAAGATCAGAGAGAAAAATTTAAATCCGGCTTGGCTGAAAGATCAGGGAGAAAAATTTGAATTTTTATAAGAAACCGAAATTGTTTTTTTACTGGCTTAATTTTTGCGAGAAGTTGCAGAAAATGTTAATTTACCAACACTAAGTTTTGAATGCATTTTTTCTTTTTTTTTGTCTTTATCTTTACATTGGGACGAAAATGAAATTTTGCTGATTGCGAACATTATTAGTTTATTAAATACGGCTCATGCTTGAAACATTTTGGCCACACATGCTATAGTTGATAGCAGAAAGAATATTTAAATAGTTATTGAAGATCTATCTATTATGGAGAGCGCATTGCTGATCGGAGAAATGTTGCGGTTGAGGATCGGTTTTAGTCTGGTTGAAATTATGGAGGAGAAAGTTTTATAATTAGTATGAGGAAGGGCTATGGGACTCCAGTGTTTTACTATTTTGGGTTGGATATTTTAGGTATTAGTTTAATAAAAGCAAGGCTTTGAGTATCAGTGAGTTGTTTATGGATTTAGAAGTTGTTAAAGGTTTAGCATTATTAAAAGATAAGTGATGGAAAGGAGCAATAGAAATTGGCTTTAGACCATCGAGATCTGTAACAGAGCTTTTATTTAAAGATTTAATAACAAAGCGAATTTCTTCATGTGCATTAAGAGGTAGAGAGGAAGAAATTAAAGGATTTCATCGTTAGAAAGAGCAGATAATTTTTGAAGATATACAGTTGGATTGGGAAGAATAGTACAGGATTTCCAAAGATCTTGGAAGAAGGATAAGAAAGAAGAAAACTCTTTTGTCGTTTAAAAGTGATGGAAGAAGAGGAATTGGAATCAAGATGAATGTGGTATTTATTATAGTTTGGGTTAAATTTTCTTTAATGAAGGCTAAGGGAGAAGGAGCATCGATGCTGGAGAAAGCGGGTATCCGGGATCCAATTTGGATTCCTTTTGGTTGATTTTATGTAATTTGTTCAAGTTAATTTGTGCTATCAGCAATTTGTTCATATAGGTCTTGTGTTTCTGCTGGGTGTAGTTTTTTGGATATTTAAAATCTTGATTTTCACAAATCGGCTATTTTTAGACCGTTTTAAAAAATTTTTAAATTTTTCAATTTCGGTTTCTCTATTTTTCCAAGCGTTATCAGGGTCTTCTTGGACACCATGAATCAAGACATTCAATTGTTTGTCATAAGACTTTTTTATTAAAACGTTCTTTTTATAGTCAAATTTAAATTTTTAAGAAGTTTAATTTTATCATAAAGCTGATTAACTATAATTTTATCAGCTTTAAACTTTAGAATAGCATCAATAAGCATTTTCTATTTAAATTCATTTTTGTTGATTCAACATTAATAAAGACTTTATAAATCTAGCAATTAATGGCAACAAATTTTCTTAAACATTAAAGAATTCCAAAAAAGGTCTCAAATCTTCCACCTTTTTTTTGTTTAAATTAAACGTTATCTGACGACTATTTTTTTGGTACACATTATATGCTATTTTGTATTTAATTTTGTTTTTATATTTATCATTTTGACTTGCAAAAAAGCGACGGAGGCGCTATACATAAGACAATCAATTACACCCGCCTGCTTCCAAAAAAAAGTTACTATATATAGGTAAAAAAAGCTAACCTTTTTAAAATGAAAATCTTTAAGTCTTCACTTTTGGATTTGGTTGTACATTTAAAATTATTCTGTTTTTCAGATTGGGAAAATTTTTTTAATCTTGTTTGATAAATAAGAAAAATATCTAAAAAGGTTAAGAACCGCTGATTTAGATACTACTCTCACTGGTTGAAAAAGTTTTTCCAGGGTTTGTAATAATTTTATGAGTAAATCTGGTTAAAAATGAGAAGCCCCAGAAAATTTTGTTTTTAAAAAATATGTGTTATAAACCTAAACTATTTTGTAAAAAACTTTAGTTGAAAAGTTTATTTTGGTGGGAGAATTTAAACTTTTGTTTATCGAGATTAATTGTTAATTTATTTATCTACTCAATTTTTCTGACTTGGATTTAATTAAATGACTACATTTAAAAAGATTAGAACCTTGAACAATTAAATAACTATCATCAGCAAATACAAAATAGATTTGCAATTAAGATTCAGAAGTTTGTTAATATCAAAAATTAACAAGGCACCCAATAAAGTTTTTTGAGGTACTCCTTGTTTTAATTAGTTATAAACTTATCAAATGCTATTTATAAAAATAAAGTGTTGTGAGTTATCGGTGTAAGAGCTGACCTTAACTTAACTTCAAGTCTGCAAATTCCACAAATAGCTAATTAAACCAATAAAGTTTTTCGCAAATTGAATAGGAACACTTTTTTAAATCTACAGTATAAAATCTAAACTAGTGTAAGAATTCTTATCTTTGTTTTCAAAGGAAGCAATCAACGTCTCAAGCATAACCTCAATAGAGACAGCTTATAATAAAGACCACATTGTCGGAAAAAGAGTGGCAGTCAATTACCAAAAATTTGACTTAAAATTACACTTACTTTTACTCTACAAAGTTTGAATAAGTAAGATTGCTTTGGAAGCCTGAAAAATGAAAGTCCTCGAGAAAAAAAGACAATTCCACAAAACACATGATATTTTTTTTCTTTTTTCACTATGAAAGAAATAAATTATTTCTTTTTTAACTATGAGCCTTTGGTTCTAGTTTTTTTATTATAAAAATAAGAGCTGTAATAGATTTTTTATTCACTTTACCAATTTTTTAAGTTTACGATAATTACTAGTTTAAATTTTTAATTACAGGGCAAAAATCGCTCAAATGGATTTCAAATATTTTTTTAACGGTAATGATTTTATTTGCATAATTTATTTTTTATTTATGTTTTGCAAATGTTGCAACGTTAAAGTTGATAAAATTGAAGTTTGTAATAAACATTTTAATTCTTACCATTTTTATCTTAATTTTTCAAAACTCGGTTAAAAATTGTTTATTATTAAACATATTACATTTGATGTTTCCAATTAGAAATTTTCCAAAAATTTAATAGTAAGAAAAATTTGATAAAAAATACTAAATTAATAGCAACTATAATAAAAAAAGATTTCATACATTATAAAAATCTGTTTATGGTTCGCTTAATTTTTTTTTTTATAATCGCGTTTTTCGAAATTAACTATTTTAATTTATTCTGACTGAACAACTGTATAGTATTATAAAGCAAGAATTTACAGCCAAAAGTAAAAATTATGCGAAGTTGCGAGCCCAGACAACCATAGCTAAAAAATGAAAAATTTTTATTAAATTTATTTGAAGGAGAGCTCTGTCTCATAAGTCAAAAAACACAATATCTTTGTATACATCAACAATACTAGACTGATTTGAATAGTAAAACACATCAATTCTCTTCATTAACACAAATACAGTACTTTAATTAACAACAACAACAACAAGAACAAGAACATATTACAACAAGTAAACGTTGTCAAACTTAAATTTCGCTCCTCAATTAAACTTTTTGTCAATTTTCAGTTCAAATAACATTATTTATAGGTCCTTGTATCGGTATATTTGTTTTCAATATTTTAAAACTAATTTTATAAAAAGAATGCACTTTTTATAACATCTAAAAAATTTGAATTATATTTGATAAAACAGTTTTTTTACTAAAAAACATTTTATTTTATTTTTTTGTTAAAAGATTTTCGACAACAAAACCGGTTCAAAAACCAACCATGTCAAGTTCTTCCCATAAACCAATGCAAGTACTCATTTTGCTCTAAAATGTTTTGAATAATAATTGCTAGAAAATTTAAGAATACAATAACTATATATAAATATATGCTAATTACTATTAATAAGACTGAGTTTTTTGATAGAAAAAGAAAATAAGTTTTTTCGGTAACTTTCATTATGTGTTGGGCACTTCTGCATGACTAAAAATTTTTACAAAGTTTTAGAAGACAAGAGAAAAAGTTAGATGTTGAGTATTGCTTTGCAAAACCTGAAATCCAAAAAAACTGAGGATAAAAAGACCGTCATACAAAACAATTAATAATATTCTACACTATATATTTTTTCCACTAAAAGCATGTGCTATTTTTATTTTTAAATAGTGACGTTATTGGAATGTTTTTTTATTTTGGTAAGTCCAGATACTTTTTATTGAAAGAAATAATTTATTTATTTATTTGATATTTTATTAGATATTTATATATTTTTATTTGACTGGCTATCTACTTCAAGAATATTTTATTTGACATTAGTCACTACTTACTATTTTTGATCACAGGGAAAGAACCGGTGGCTCCAACAAATTTTTCCCAGGTAATAATTGTGTTTGTTGAATTATGTACGTATCATACCAATCACCACATTCTGTAAGCAATTTTTGCCGCATGTTGCGCCTCTTCTTCAACAACCTAAATTTTTTTAACTTTTCTGTTACGTTTTAATTCTATAAATTGTTACTTTGTCAAGTGGTTAGAATCATTTTCAAATTTCCTGTTAAAATTGTTACTTATACTTGTTTTTCGCTTAGACATTAAATGTATTTTAATTTTAGTTTAAACTTTTATTAAAATCTTGTTAAACATTTTCTGAGTGTTGTCATTTCCGAGGTTTTTTTTGGTTAAAATATTTTATATTTTGCCAAAAGTTGCAATGACAAAGCTGATCTAAATTAAACTTTTAATAGATTTTCTCATTTCGAACATTCTTGTTTTAATTGCTCATAGATATTGATGAGTTCCAGTATAAAACTAATTACATTTGATGTTCCTAATTTGAAATTTTTATAAATTTTATTGCAAAAAATAAAAGTTTTTATATAAAAAAAAACAACAGAATTTAATGGCAACAATAACAAAAAAGATTTTCATACAATTTAAAACTTTTCCGAGAACTGGTTAGTTTTTTGTTTTTTTATTGTGAGTCTTTTCAAAATAATTTATTTCAATTAATTCTGACAAAATTAGTCGTAGCAAAGGCAAACGTTGATGTTAACTAGACAACTACATATTATTATATGGCAAAATTTTATAATTAAATGCACTTTACGACACTTTACGCGCTATACAAAGTCCTTTGCGAGCACGAATAATCAAAGCAGAAATATTTAAACAAAAATTTTTATTTAACACTAATTACACTTAATCATTTGAATCAGCAATATGTTTAAATTAACATATTGTTTATCTTGGTACTACATCACCACTGTTATAAGTGACATGAAGATTAGGACACCCTAATTTTTTTACCTAACTAATACATTTCGGGTAACTCTCAACCATTCTCAAATACGTAATAGACAACATCTATAACTACGCCCGAAGTTCAAGTTTGAACTTCTTTTTGTCCGAACAACAAAAACAGAAAATTAATTGCGAAATGTGCTTATCATTTTACACTATTACCTAATTTCTAGTTCAAACGATATGGTTTATAAATCAAAGTGTCAGTACACTTGTTTAATTTTTTGTTACTATTCAAAAGTATTCAATATAAAGAACATAAAATACTGAAGAAATTCAAAATCATTTTAGTTAGTACAGCTTCTTTTCTACCCAACCATCCTGATTTTTGTTTTTCGTTAAAAGTCAATTCAGCAACGAAACAACCGGAGTCAAACTGTTCCTACAAATCAATTTAAGTGCTGATTTCATACAAAGTCATCAAGAGCAAATATCTCTTACCATCAAATGTGAATCGGATGGTTTATATAAGCTAGTTTCAGTTGGAATTTTTGAACATTTTATAAGGTTTATTTCTATTGAGAGCAGTACTGGAGTAGACCAATATTTAGCCCTTGTCAGCACTTCTGAAATCACACCGCTTGTCGCACTACTGTCCACATTTTGTGCACATCTGTTATTAAAGCATGATTCTTAGCGAAATCTCATAACATTTGTTTGCGAGTAGTATATTAGAATGAAGAACACAAAAAGACGAAAATCTCGCTTAGTTGGCTGATCGAATCAACGACTAACGAAAAAACCAGTCACACACAGAGCCGCCTATATATTCACTCACGCAAACCACATTTGCAAGATTAAAAATTTTTTGATGTTGCGGGCACACTCCTTTCCCACAATTATCACAACGTGATCTCGTATGCTTCTTGCAAACTCTGCATCTTGTTTGATAGCTGGATGTGGGACTGGAGCGAATGCTGGATTCAAATGGTATAGAAAAGCCCACCTGGATAGCCTCATCTCTAACAGTGTACTTTTGATTGGGAAGTCTCAGACGAGCCTCAACAGCAGGTGTTGCTAGTTGAAATGACAAATGTTTCAAAAATGCTTTTTTTGATTTGGAATATTTCCCAGATTTTTTAGCAAGATATACGAATTGTTAGCTGCAGCGTCAAGCATGTTGTAAAAGAACAAAAGTGGCCACCTAACTGTTTTTCTGCGACACGAAAACTCCTCTAAATTTTTGTCAAATATATCAACGCCATTTTTCCTTTGGTTGTAATCCAAAATCATTAGCGGCTTTTTGCATTCGTCAGCTGTAACCGAACTATTTGTATGTGTTGAGCTCAACAGCACAACTGGCTTTTTGTTTCTTTTAGCTTGGTATGCAACTAAGCACACACCGTCATCATGATTGTACTGTATAGAAACGTGGATGAGTACAACTCCATTCTGTTGTTCAAGGGATGTGGAATTTATCTACGATGCTTTCTTATTGTTCCGAATATAGTTAAACTCTTTTCCAGCAGTAGTTTTGCAAGATTATAACTTGTAAAAAAGTTATCTGTGCAAACATCTCTTCCAGTTCCATAATAGGGCTCCAGCAATCTAAGCAAAATATCTTGACCTAAATTTCGATGTACCTGGTCTCCTTCCTTTCCACCGTAAGCGATTGCGTTCAAAGCGTATCCAGTGCTGGATTCGCATTCCCAAAAAATTTTTAGTCCATACTTTCTTGGTTTTGACGGCATATAAGTTCTACCTGGAATTCGGCCTCTACACCCCACCAACTGTTCATCCACCGTTATGCAATTATTTGGAATATACACACGTTGAATACTTCCAAGAAATAAGCCCCATATTTCTGAAATAGCAGCAAACTTGTCATTTTTTTTTTGCTCCCGTGTGTACCAATTATCAAATCTTACACATCTTAGGAAGCATTTGAAGCAATTCAAAGACATAACTTTCCTGTAAAAAGGTTTGCTGTCTCCGACGTCCCATAAGTTTTGCAACTCCGTGATATTGTCCCTATCACTGCCTGCCCGCAAGATTACTGCTAATGCAGCTTTGAATTCCTTCATTGAAAAGTCGTGGTAATTTTGAGGAGTAGATAGAGTACGTCGAACCTCCCTTCATTTTCTATTAGTGTACCCGAGAAGAGTTCGCATTATTTCTTCTGTGTTCATATATTCAAAGCTTTTGCATTCAGTTTGTGCGGTGGCAATATCTCTGGGCGTTTGTGTAAGAGTGTTTCGACGTCGTCTTCAATTCGAAATCTCTTGGGTTGTGTATGAAATGCCGCTTCTGCTCGGTATGCAGTCAAAAAGACGGTCTTCTTCATCACTTTGATCAGCATTTGCATTTTCATCACTTGAGGCTCCATCATCATAGTCTGTGTCATTATCATCTATCTCTTCAAATACTTCGACATCTCCTTTATCATCAACAGCAATTTCCTCGTCATCCTCGCCATCTTCTACCGGGATAAACTCCTCGGCGTCTTCATTATTATCATCATAATTATCAATGCTCAGCTCGTCTATAAATCCAAGTTGACTGCATGCTTTACATAACGTAAGTCGCCTACTCATGATTAGCCTACATCTATTGTACTTCCTGGCATGCAAGCTGCTTACAAATAAATAAAGTCAGATATTTACATAAGCGTTTATCCTAATAAACGCTTATCCTAATAATAAACGTTTATCCTAATAAACGCTTATCCTAATAAAACATTTATCCTAATAAACGCTTATGAAAGCTTCATCATAAAATGCAAAGTATGCTTTTGCTGGTTGCTGGCACCGTACTAATACTTGCAGTTTGTTTTGGTAAGAACTACTAGAGATGATATTTTATAAACTCACTCTATCTCTTTCAAAGTTTCAAGGTAAACAATCTTCACTTTTTGATGATATAGCTAACTGTCGAGCAACTAAAAGAGTTATTATAATTACTGTGCTGTAGAGCTTATACTGCTTAGGCTAAACACACACGCCCTTAGTAGACATATAACTATAAAAACTTACTTTTATCTTCTACCTCTACCATTAGCAAATCAAGTAATATTATGACGTGACAGTAATGTTATGCTACTGCTTTTCACAAGCAACGTGGCGCGTCTAAAATTCCTGTGTGAAAATTTTGAGAAACAGTTACCAGCTGTCTTTCCATTGCGGGATTCGCCTAGTTTTCACATAAATGCATTTTAGAACAAAGCACACGTACAACGGAATGAATAGGCGACCAGCGGTTTTTAGTTTTGATACGTTTACAGGTCAAGATTCCTTTCTCCACAAACTGTGGACAGTAGTGCAACAACGTATGTCTTTTCAATAAAATAAAAAATAAAAGTCATTTTTCAATTTTTCATTTTCTTCCGTAAAGCACATTTATAAATCTTCATCATAGTCGAAAAGCAGCTGCTATGGATTATTTGTTCAAATAAAGCAATACAACATGCAATCCGTGTTGACAAAATTTTAACAGTAGTGCCGATAAGGGTTAACACTTTTAGATATTTTAAAAGACTTAAAACTTAAATTAGGTGACATTCGTAGTCAAGGATATGATTATGACAGTTATATGAAAGACCACACATTTAATGTTCAAGGTCGTCTGCTGAAAGACATTTCTCAAGTTTCTTTATGCCATGTGCTTGTCATAACCTAAATTTACTGCTCAGTGATATTGCCAGCAGCTGAACAGATGCAGTTAGCTTTTTTAATACATTGCAGGGAATATATGTGCTTTTAACTGCATCAATGAAACGCTGACAGTGCTGAAGAAACATGTACATGGATAGTAAAACCCATATGTGAAACCAGCTGGGAAAGCCAAATTGAGAGTGTGAAACCAATAAAGCATTAAAGTGAAAACAATATTTTATGCATTGTATGAGGTGGCAGAATCAAACGATAATATATCCATCTAGGCTGCATCCAAAATTTGAAGTTGTCACACAATCCTTTTCCATTCTTTCCAGTTTCTCATCTTACTCCTTCATCTCCAAAGTCATTCCTGTTTAGTCTTCAATGTTTTGTAGCCACATCAATCTTTGTCTTCCTCGCGACTTCGTTTCTTCAATTTTTCCCATAATCAATTTTGTTACTACTTGATTTCCTCGAATTAAGTGCGCCAAAGTCATACATTTTGCTTTTCCAATTTTGTTCATTAGGTAGGTTTTTCTTTGTATAAGTCTCAATGATCCACTTCTTAGGCTTTTATTGCGTCCAACTGATGTTCAGCATCTTTCTATGACACTACATTTTAAAAACGTTTATTTTTGCTATATCTGCTTTCTTTAAAGTCCATATTTTGGAACCACACCTGAATATTGATCAAACATAACATTCCATTATCTTATGTCAAATGTTCATGTTCAATTTTGAATTTGACAGCAAACTTCTTATTTTTACGAACTGAGTCTTTGCTTTTCCAATACTTCTGCGTATTTCTTTCTCTGTTCTTCCTTCATCAGTGATACATTTCCAGAGACAAATAAATGGCCGAACTTGCTCCAATCCATTTCCATTTATTGAGACACTCACAAATTTGAAACGATTTTCTTTATTGCTCTTGGTCATCACCATAGTTTTTGATTTCGGTAGGTTTATTTTTAATTGATAAGTGTTTCTTACCTCATTTACTATCGACAAATTTTTTTCCAAATCGTTATCATTTTTCGCTATCAGAACAGTGTCGTCGGCATATCTAATATTGTTGACTCTTGTAAAACCAACTTTGATTCCAATATTTGGTATTCTATCTTTGCAGTTCCAAAAATCAATTCATCGTACAAGTTGAATGAAGTAGGTGACAGAACACATCCTTGTCTCACTCTTCTTTGTATTTTTTTAAAATTTGTAGTTTCTTTACCAATTTGAACTGCCACGTTTTGATTACAATATAAGTTTTTAATTAATTGGACATACTCTTTTCCGAAATTGTGTTTATTCAATGCTTGTATTATTCCTTCATGTTGTACCTTGTCAAATGCTTTTTCATAGTCGATAAAATATAGATAAACATCCCTCTGTATTTGTAAATATCTTTCACCCAACATTCGTAGAGTAAATATAGCTTCTCTAGTTCCAGTTTTCTTCAGGAATCCAAACTGCATTCTCTCACTTCTTTGTCAATACCTTATTTATCCTCATAAGAAAAATTTTGAGTAACAACTTAATAGCATTTGACATGATACAAATGGTTTTATAATCACTACATTTGATTGCTGTAGCTTTTTTCGGTATGGTAAGAAACTCGGATTTAAAAAATTTTTGTGGCAATCCTTCTCATCAAAGCACTTGACTCAACTCTTCTGATCAAAGCACTTCACTTTTGACTCAACGTCTTCAGCATTTCAACAGCTATGTCATCTTGTCCCATTGTCTTTCCTTTTTTAACCAAGTTTAAATTGGAAGCAAAAGGCCTTGCAAACCAATTAAGTGATTTTGAGTTTTTTGTACCTTTTTGCTTTTGATTTGATATACTTTTCTATTTAAATTTTGTCATCAAAAAGCTTCAAGATGAAAACTTTAATTTTGATGACGGACTAAATAGCTTTTTCAACTTGCTGAAATGGCTAAAAGAACACCGCGATGAAGGATTTGAAGATGTCATCTCTACAGCAGATGAGTCGGCAGATGAACAGAATATTACAGAAGAAAACAAAAAATTTTCAATAAAATAAAATTGCAGCAAAAAGAAAATGTTTTCTTATCAAGGGCAAAATGAAACCGTTGATGACTCCAAACAGGCAATTAATATCAGCCATTTTTAAATAGTTCTTGAGCAGTGAGTGATATCACTGAAGACAAATTTACTAAGTTGACAAAATATGCGCAACTTTTTGGCTTTTTGACAAAATGTAAAACCATCCCTAAGCAAATTACAAAAGATTCTGCAATTCAATTACAAAATGTTTTGAAAAATTCAAAACTGCGAAAAGACAACAATGGAGATATTATAGCAGACAAGAAAACAGGTATTAGTGGTGCAATGTTATGTGAAGAACTAGAACCATTATCACTCCTCCCATATGAATTCCAATATCCTTTAAACCCAAAAAAATTTTTAAATAGCAGGCACACATCTTTTCCTAATGTATTCATTGTTGTTCAAATTGTTTAAACTAAACAAGTTTCTGTTGCTTAAGGAAAAAGAAGTTTTTCTAGATTAAAACTGATTAAAACCTACTTAAGATCTAGCATGAAACGAAAACAAGTAAATGGTTCGGCCCTTATATAAATTAAACATGAAGTTTCAAAAACTGTGGATGTAGATTCAGTAGTAAAAGACTTTGCTAACAGACAATCAAAAAAAGTTGACATTACTTAATGCATAAAAGGCCATTTATTACTTAGGTAGCATATGCATATCGAATAGTAGTTTTAATAATTTTGAATGTACTATTGTGCCAATCTCTTGCCCATTTTTTATCAATCTTTTTGTTAATCGCAGATATATCTTGTTGTAAGTTTACAAAATTGATCATAGATAATTGAGGTAAAACTCCGTTGTTACGTGCGGCTTTACTATTTCTTTTTAACATCTAGCAGAGCAAAAAAGCATGAAGGCAGACTGACTGCATTTGAACGTTAATATCTGACAGATCGTGATACCGTACGTAACTATAGAATTTGATCTCACGTGTATTTCTCCACACCACACAAGGTGGTGTTTCATGGTTCTACTTGCAATCTTTAGACTTACTGACCACCGCGACAAGTAGATTGCTTGAAACCATTCGATTCCTTACACTATCCTTTTAAATGCCGAGCGTCTGGCAGTAGAGCTGCAAATACCAATTGTAAAGTTATTGATTTGACCCATCCCGGTGTAGAATACTAAGCCTACCACACAAGAAGAAGACTCTCTTTTTACTCGGCATTGCAGCGTATACCTGATTACGCATTATTCAACAATTTTCTTGCAAATATTTTAATAAAAAAAACTTCTGATATAAAAACACAGTTTCTGCTTTGATTTTTCAGTTTTTTTCATAATTAATTGAAAAGCTATCTGTCGTCGTTGTTTGGAAGGGCATCCACTCCAGGTCAGACACAAACAAAACTGGGGCCAAGGGTTTATCTTTTTAATACCCCCGGCTGCTGATCTGCTCGAATCAGATTCTGGCAGGGATGGTGTTGAGGCAGCATCGGATTTCCTCATCCAAAACCGTCAGACCTCGTGCTCCATGTGGTGCCCGATGTATGGGGCGCACTATTAAGACGTGGTTTGCGGTTTGTTCAGGGTGGCCCCACTGCGTTTTGTTCACAATGAGGTGAAGAAGCGAAACCCAATTTATGCATGGTGAATTGAAGTAATTATTAACTTTCGTATAACGTTTCTTAATTTTTGCCTCAGGCGAGCTGCTCGGGGTAAGCCCATCCCAACAGGCCTGGAACCGGTCTCGGGCACAAAGGCACGGAGCCTGGAAGCACCTTCACATACTCCGCTTTTCCATTTGCGATTTGTTCATTCAGAAGCGCGGATGCCAAGTCTGGCAAGGTTGTCCAAAAGATTCCGCGCACCTGGCACGAACGAGCGGCTGGATCTTAGTCTCACTTGGCGAGTATCTGAGGACTCACTTAAAAGACCATACAAGATATGATCAGGGTCCAAAGATCCACGGTGAGGCAAGGAGAGTGTCGCTCCCAGTTGGCGAAGCTCAGCTGGCTGGATGCCTGAAAGTATAGATAGGTGGTCCGTTGGAGTGGGACGCAGACATCCAGTGACTATGCGCAAGGTTCATTCAAGACACTGTCGATGAGGCGAGTGTGAGCATTGCGACACCAGACTGGCGCACAGTACCCAGCTGTTGAGTAAACTAGAGATAAGGCGTTTATGCGTAGTATTTTAGCACCATCACCCCATCCCGAGCCCACGAATCGCCTCAGCAGTGTGACGCGCGAAGATAGTTTTTTGCGCAATGCCACTAGATGGTGACGAAATGTGAGCAATCTATCCAGTTTTACCCCAAGATAAGTAGGGTTTGGACAGAACGGTAAAAGTCTACCGTTTTGTAGACTTTTAGCTCACACTGGGCCTCTCGGTTATTTAAGTGAAAGGCTGCCGTCACCGTCCTAGTGTGACTGAGCTTCAACCTTTAAGTCTGGAGATACGCTGACAGTGCAGACATGTCTTGGCTTAAAGTCCCCTCCAAATCCTTCCAGTTTCCAGAAGAGTGCAACAATGCTAAATCATCTCGTTATCACGAGGGTATCGAAGTAACTATGCTAGTTATTTTGATACATTCGTGGGATAGTCTTTTTGGCTGCTTTGTTAATGGTGTTACAGAAGTCCTGGTAAGCCGCATCCATACCAAGTGAATCAGGCGGAAAGAAAGTCTTTGCGAATTTATTCGTCAAAACAATGTAGTGACTCCATTTGGCCTTGCGAAAGTTCCACCGCTTAACAGGCATGCTTGGCACTACCGCAGCAAACCTTGGTGGTGTAATAATGAAGATCGATGTTGTGACCTGGGGAACTTTTCAAGGACACGTCTATCCGGTAAGCGACTGTTTGGACCTACGCTAGCGAAAGCTAGATCTGGATTGGTGCCAGTGTTCCAGCGGCCGGAATAAAAACTGGCAGCGTCCTTGGCATTATATAGGAGGGCAAGACAATTAAAAATACTTGCCCAGCCAGCCAAGCACTCACCGTCCGGACTGTTGTCATCGTAACCCCAGTCAACATGACGACAGTTAAAATCGCCAGCGTACAGACAGGGGTGAGGAAACACTGGGAGATTCAGGAATCGCAATGGCGTTGACGGTGGTTTGTAGACGTTGACTATATTATAGCCATCAACCTCCACACACAACTACTCGATCTCCGATGTCAGTGGAGATTGGTCCAAAAGAGTGTATCTCAGTCGCTCATGGACAAACGTGGCAAGGCCATGCTTCCTGCTTAAAGAAGACCCAGCTAATTGGTAGTTTGGAAGTACCAACTTCTCTGCATCAGTGCAGTGGGTCTCCTACAGTAGAATGACGAGTGCCTCAGACTGCATAGCGAGGTGATGAAAAACATTTATCTTGCTTGCAGTGAGGCCTTCGATGTTCAGGTGAAGAATAGTGGGTCTTCGGAACTTGTTGGCAATGTGCCCTGAAAAGGGAAGTTTTATAAAAGCATTCCCCCCTCCGAAAAAGGACGTTTGCCGATTAGAAGACCCATACTAAACATCGGAATGGGTGGATACCCTTTCGTTTTGGTAGGTTTGGCTTCGGTCTGTCATCTTTAACACCAATGAACAGACTTACTCACGGCCCAGGCTGCGAGAAAGCACCTACCATCTGGGCCAACAAAAAAATTAATTATCCATTGATTGTTTGTGACATCATTAATGTTTAAGTAGACAACTGTACTCTACATCAGTGGTCGGCAACCTTTTTTTTATGATGGCCCATATTCTGTCTTTAGAAATTATTGAAGGCCCAGCAGTACACTTAAAACATACAGTGGTTATTACTATTACCTGTAATAGAGAACACCTTGATTTTTGGGGAAAAATAGCGGAATCAGAGATCGATTCGTGGTGAAGACCTTTCTTAGGGGTCGCGAAAAAATTTGGCTGTGCAAAATGGGTCTCGATAAAAAAAGTTTGAAAAACACTGATCTACAGCAAACTCAAACTGTAAGTGCTATTTTCGAGGGGGATCCGAATGACAGACGCGGCCCAATACATTTTGCTGAAAGGCCCACAATTGGGCCGCGGCCCACAGGTTGCCGACCACAGCTCTACATTATGTTTAATTGCTTGCACAATGCACGACTGTACGTCCTCTCTTTTATTCTATTTTGTGACTTAAAACTCTTTAATATTAGAGGTTGCTTAAGTTTATAAGAATCTTGATTGTGGCTACATCATCAAGAAGACGATGTTTAAATGAACCAAATGTTTTCTGCTATGTCTGTGGCAAATACACGTTAGAGCATAACAGGAAAACAATCAGTGATTTTGTAAAGCGTGCTTATCTTGCCTACTTCAAAGTGATGCTGGGTGATCAAGACAAGCCTTGGGCACCCCACATTGTGTATAAACCTTGTGTAAAACATTTACGGCAATGGACAAATATAAGTAGAATATTTTAATGGTGTGGCGAGAGCCAAAACATCATTGCAACGACTGCTGTTTTTATGCAGTGAAAATTAAAGGCATCGATAGAAAGAATAAAAATTCCTTGACATATCCAAACTTAGACTAGGCAATGAGGCCAGTTCCACACAGTGAAAAACTTCCTGTTCCAGGTTTTCAAGGCTTTCTGCAACTGGAATTTTCTCTTTCCAGTGAAGAGGAGAACGTTTCAATTGACAGTGATAACACTATAGCAGATACCGATTTTCCCCCATCTCTTTTATTCCCACAACTCTTTTCCCGAGGAGAGCTGAATAACTTGGCAAGAGATTTGAATCCTTCTGAGCTGCTGGGTTTAAGGTTTGAAGAAAAAATCTTTTAAACCGGGTACTCTCATCACCTTTTACCGGAAACGTCATGAAGAATTCTTGCCATGTTTCACATAAGAAAAAAAGATTGTACTGTAACAATATTGAAGGTCTTCTAAAAAAGCTCAAAGTCTTTGAATATAATTTAAATGATTGGCAGCTTTTCATTGATAGCTGTAAAAAAAGTTGAAAATGTGTTTTTCTGCATAATGGTAACGCTTTTGGATCTGTTCCTCTTGGACATTCAGCAACTCTCAAAAAAAATATAGCGAAATTAAATTTGTACTGGAAAAAATTTCATATTACGAACACAACTGGAGCATTTGTGTTGATTTAAAAATGTTTGGATTTTTACTCGGTTTGCTGTGTAATCATTCGAAGTTCCCATTCTTTCTATGCTTCTGGGACAGCAGAGCTAGATCCCAGCACTGGATAAAACAAGATTGGCCTGCAAGAGAAAAATCGGTGCCTGGTGAGAAAAATGTTTAAGCTCATCCTCTTGTGAAAAGATCTAAAATCATTTTACCTCCCCTTCATATCAAGTTGGGTATCATGAAAAAATTTGTAAAAGCACATAAAAAAGATGGTGACTGTTTTAAATATATTTGCACCAAATTTCCAGGATCAACGATAGAAAAATTAAAAGCTGGTATTTTTGATGGCCCTCAGATAAGAACACTAATAAATGATGGTGACTTTCCAAATTCCATAAATGAAAAAGAATCCTGTGCTTGAAGTGCCTCTGTAAAAGCTGTCAAAAATTTTTTGGGAAATAGAAAAGTAGTCAAATACAAAGGGATTGTAGCCAATTTACTAAGCAGTTTACAAGATATGGGATATGGGTGCTAATATAAGTATCAAGCTTCAGTTCCTATACAGCTATCTTGACCGCTTCCCCGAAAATCTTGGTGATCTGAGTGAGCAGCAAGGGGAGCGGTTTTATCAGGATATTAGTGAAATGGTCTTAGTTTGTGAGGATATTAGTGAAACGTTTCGTAAGCTTGTGCTCTTAGTTTTTACAACATAAGAGTAAAGAACAAGTTTTTTATTTTCGTTTTCCCAGAAGCATTCATAAGACAGTGGTTGGCGACCGCTCGTACTATTCAACTCCATCGGTATTCCCTTTTGGTTTGCTTGCAATGTGCCCACACAAGTTATATTGTTTGAAAGTAGCCACTTGGCTAACGAAATACTTGAATAAAGTCGGTCAAAAGATATGTTCCTCCCAATTTAACAATTATAAATTTATTCACTATCACAAAACTGCTCCGATATTTTGGTAATACGGTAATAAAAATATAAAAACTTGCTGTAGGCATTATGTTTGAATCATGACATAGGGCGATGTCGAAGATATAATAGCACATTTTCTATCGAAATAGGTACAAAACGCATACCACACCTTCTTCTGCTCAACGGAATCAACACACTCTTTGACTCGAACTTCCTTAGCCAATTTTTACGGTTCTATATAAATTTTCAATCAGCTCTACGGACCTATTTATACCAAAATAATAATAGTTGCATGTAACGCTGATGTAAACGTCATAAAAAAGTTGAATGAAACAAAAACAAATAACCGGCAAAGAAAGTGACTGAACAAATCAAATCTTTTTGTGTGCCTATTTTTATATCATGTGCTTTGCATAGTTGCATGAGATAGCGCTCAAGACGCAAGTAAACATCCTAAGAAAGTTGAATGAAAACAAAATACGCGTAAATAACCAAAAAATGAAATGACTGAGCAAATTAAATCTTTTTTGTGTAGATATTTGTACTAGGTATTCTGTGTAGCTGCATGAGATAACGCTGACGCAAACATCGTAAGGAAGTTGAATGAAAACAAAATAAATAACCAAAAAATGAAATGACTGAACAAATTAAATCTTTTTTGTGTAGATATTTGTACTAGGTATTCTATGTAGCTGCATGAGATAACGCTGACGCAAACATCGTAAGGAAGTTGAATGAAAACAAAATAAATAACCAAAAAACGAAGTGACTGAACAAATCAAATCTTTTTATGTGAGTACTCATATTAGGTGTTTGATGTAGCTGCATGAGATAAAGCTGATGCAAATATCCAAAGTAAGTTGACAAGAAAAAATAAATAATAAATAAGTAAACAGTAAACTTGCTCGTTACGAAAATTTGATGAATCAATCTTGTTGTATGGGTAATTTCATTAAGTCTTTAGTGTGAGACGAAATCAATGGTACGAAAAAATATATTTTATCAAATCGGTCTGAAATAAATATGTAATTTCCTGAAAATCAAACAACTCGACTAAACTCGGAGTGAAGAAACTGTTGAACAGCAACAAATTATTTTGGTACAAAACCGTTTTTTGCTAAAGTTGTTCAAACAAAAGTTAATCTGCGTTACCGATGTCGCCACAGTAAATCTTTACGTTGCCGCTCACGTGACTCTGTGTAAATAGGATTATCTTATGCCACTGCAAAAAATGTACAAAAATTATGAGGTAAGTCAAAAAAATAGCCTGCTACACTAAAACTACCCATCGGATTTGCTCAAGTAAAATATCAAAATATTCAAGAATAAATTTTAGGAAAAGTCATAAAATTTGAGGTTTTTATCATCAGAACTTTTCAAGTTATAACGTTTTTAAAAAAGGGAGTTCCTCTGAGGACCACCCCCTTAGGTAAATTAGGGTTAAAATAAAACAAACTTTTAGTGCAAAAAAAATATATTACTTAGTATTTCTTATAAACGTCCTTTTTTGCTCAATTTTTTTATTTTGTTTTGTTTTGTTTTCAAGCTTTGCGAAGCAATATTCAACATCTAATCTTTTTATTTGTTTTCTAAAACTTCGTGAAACTTTTAAGTTATGCAGCAATGCCCAACACATAATGAACGTTACCTGTAAAACTTATTTTCTCATTCGGTCAAAACTCAGCTTTGTTGAAAATAATTAATATGCGAGTATGTTTATACATAGCTATTGTATTCTTAAATTTTCAAATAATTTTTGTTCAAATCATTTTAGAACAAAATGGTACTTGCATTGGTTTAGAAGAAGATCTTGATATTGCTGGATTTTGAACCAATTTTGTTGTCGAAGTATCTTTTAATGAAAAAATAAAATAAAATGATTTTTTGGTTTAAAAAAACTGTTTTATTTAATATAATTCAAATTTTTTAGATGTTATAAAGAGAGCATTCTTTTGATTTAAATTAGTTGTAAAATATTGAAAATATGTATACCGATGCAAGAACTTATAAATAATGTTATTTAGAGTAAAAACTGGCGAAAAGTTTGATTAATGAGAAATTTTAGCATTTCATTTTCCGTAAACGCAGTTTGACATCGTCTAATACAGCTGTGAGTTGTTGTTGTTGTTGTTGCTGTTTGCAACAATCGAGCTATTTGCGATAGGTCTTTGCAAAATATCAACATCCAACTTCACAAAAATTTGAGCTGAATTGGATAAAATAGATAAACTTTTAAATTGATATTTTGGTACTGATTTGCGCGATCAAACATTTTTTTCTGGCTGGCGACATTCATCTATAAAAGGCTATACTATCCATCCCAACTATTAATACTATGCAGGGTCTGCAAGGACCCTGCCAAGGACCCGTGCCGATTAGGTCGAAGATATTGCAGTGATCCCGAATGGACTTACTGCAAAGGGCAAGTACAAAAATAATAAGTGAGTTGTAGTCTGAAAGAAAAAAATTCCAATTTCTTTTTCTTCTTAAAGAGAAAATTTCAATAAATTAAACTTTTTAAATATTTGAATTAAGTAATACTGGGTATAATGATTAAATGACATAAAACCAGTGCCGTAAGCCCATTTGAAGCTACTGCAGTTCTCACGGCAAATCAATACGGTTTCCGCGCGGGCTGCCTTTGCAGGGTCCTTGCAGGCCCTGCATATTATTGTTGGCTTGGTCATGCAATTCTTATTGAAAACAATGCTTTTCAGTCTGTTCACACGCCAGCGCCGAGACAATAGCGCTGTTCAAGAAAACTGCGCTGTAAATAGATGCTATAATTTAGACGTGTATTTTCGTCTGACGCACTCAGAGAGCGTCAAGCTGTGACAGATTCATTCATTTATTTTTATCCTCGATCATTCTTAAATAGTTTACCACACAAAAATAATCATAAATACCAACAAAGATAAAAAAAAAGGATAAAGCAGCACGATGTCAGACGTTAAAACATGCATAAGATAATTAGAAGAGTGGAAGAAGAAAACGCTAGAAAGCATGGCCGTAACAACTTGATCAGGTAAAATACAAGAAATGAGAAAAAAAGAAAAGAAGAATACATAAAATATCAAAAAGAAAATAGCCAAATAAATTAAAGTTTGTATAACCAGTGCATGACTAGTCTGTGTAACGATGATGAATGGTACACCTAGTCGAAAACGAAAATTTAGCTTAAATGAGCAAGTTGATTAAAGAAAAACCACCCATAAAAATCATCAAATACAAAACCTTTTCTAAATGCATCTGGTAACTATACAAAAAGAATGTTAAAAAATTAAAAGGATTTTAAATCAAATAATAAGAAAAGCAAACTTTTTACAATTATGATGAATGATATAAAAATAAAATGAAAGACTGTTAATCCAGTTAAAGTTGATTGAGTTTAAAAAAATAACCGGAAAAATCACAGGTAAAATTTAGGAGGCTAGAGTTTATTGGTAAAGGAATGCATAGCCTAAACGCAAAACCAAACCAATAGTAATATAAAATAATACAATTTTTTCATAAAGCTTGAGGTTTATTTGTGGCCCACAGTTTGGAAAACACTGCATTTTTAAAAATATTTTCTGATTTGATTCTCTTGCTTTAATTTGGCTATTAATTTTCTTTTATCTGTACTATTCTCAATAACTAAGAAAGTAAATATCTAGAGAATTTATTAAAAAATATAATTACACTTTTTAGAGGTTCTATTAATATTGTTAAATTAATGTAAATTTTTTAATTTGTTATTTTATTCCTTCCTTATACAGCTTAAAGTTGGTTAATCAATCAACTGTGGTACAGAGAAAGAAATAACATTTAATTAGAAATAGAAGAGGTAGAGGAATTACTTTAAATATGAACTACACGAATGTTTGGAAAAAAAAAATATTATTTGTTTTGTTTGCATTCACTATAGCCATAATTATGTCTTATCCTAACACAATCCAAAGGTAAGATTTTTTTTTCTTTTATTTGGAAAAAATATTTTATTTGGAAAGTTTGATTTAGTTTTATTCTTTTAAATAACTAAAGTTTTAAACCTATTCTTTAAAAGTTTGAGAATAAATTATCCATTACGAATTTGTTTTACGCTTGTTTGTAGAACATAAAAAAATGAAGCCTTTTAAGATGCAAATTTGCACGTTTTTTCGGATAACTTTTTAAAACAATTAAAAATTAAACAACTTTTCTCTTTTCTGTCTCTTTTTGATCTAGCATAAATTATAGAGTAGGGGTGAATTGTTTGCGGATGTAGGAATTGTTAAACGTTTGACGTAGTAGAGTGATGAGAGATGGAAAGAAGCAATAGGAATCGCTGTAAGACCATCGCGACATGGAGCAGAGTTTTTATTCAGAGGTTTGATAGCACGACGGATTTCTTCATATGTAATTAAGGAAGGGATAGGAAGAAATTGAAGAATTTATCATTAGGAGGAGCAGATATTTCTTGAAGGTTTTCAGCTGAATTGAAGGAAGTAGTTGAGAGGTTTCAAAGATCCTAAAAGAAGGATAAGTAAGAAGAAAAGTTATCTGTTTTGGTGGTTTAAAAATAACAAAGGAAGAGGAATTGGGATCAAGAGGAATAAAAGATTTTGTTTGGGTTAAGTTTCCTTCAATAGAAGCTAAAGGAGAAGGAGTATCAATGCTGAAGAAAGGGGGGATCCGGGATCTAATTATGATTACTTTTTGTTCGTTTTGTGTAATTTGTTCAATTTGATTTGTGATATTTTCAATTTGTTCATAGAGTTGTTGTGTTTCTGCTTGGTGTAGTTTTTAAATGTTTAAAAACTTTATTTTCGCAGGATCTGTTAATTTTATTTTAAAAAATATAGAATTTTTAAAAAAATATAAAATTTTTCATTTGTGATTTCTCTATTTTCCCAAGCATTATCAGGGTCTTCTCCCAAGTCACATTTTGCATAGAATACAAAAAGAAATACTTGAATTGTTCAATACCATATAATACTAACAGTGTATCACAGATAATATGAGTAATTGCACAAAAAATTTAAATAATAAAACAATTAGAAATGTTTCCCAGCCCTAATCTTTTAGTAATAGAACACATAGCTTTTGATGAAATTAATTTTTGACTACAAACTTTAACTTTCAAAAATACCTTACTTATTGAAAAATTAGTAGAGTTGGCAATTTTCTCACTATGTCATTTTCAATTAAAAAACCTTTTCACTTTTGATCTATTAATTAAACACACAACTTTTGATAAAATTCTTTTTAACTATCATACTTTATTTAAAAAATTTATTGGCTTCTTGAGTAATCAACTTAGTCATTATAAATTTAATAAAAAATAATTTTTAAAAAAGTTTTTTTAATTTAATCAAAATGCTGGAAGTTTAGATTTTAAATTTTTTATAACTTTGCTGATTGCTTATTATTTTGCTAACCGCCTAAACAACTTATGTTACTTAATTTTTTATACTAGAAGAATTTTTATAATAAGTCTACGAATTAAAAATTTGACTTTTGCTAAAATAAATATTTGACTACTATTTAAATTTTAAAAATAATTGGTTTATTGAAAAAATATTAGATTACGTAACCAAGTCACTTAAAATTACTTAATTTTATTGCTTTTTATAGGTTAATAAATTATCATTGTTAAGTGTTTTTTGTTCTAATAAACTGTTCCAATTTCATAATTTAAATTTGGTAATTTGGGTAACTGCTAAGTAAACTTTTTAACTTCTTTTTTGAATAAATGTTAACGATAACTATTAAGTAAAAACAATTTTCAGTTTAAAAAAATTTTTTTCTCTTTATCCATCAATGATTATCATCATCATCATCATCATCAATCAAATTTTAATCCGGTATAAATATCCTCAGTACATGGAGGTGGCCGGATGCATCTCACTACTTCCACAAATCTGCCTACACTTTTTCTTCATTTACAACGATCTGCCACATCTTCTTTTCTTAACCCAATCCTTCTCATGTTTCCTTCAACGTGTACCCTCCATTTCATCCTCGGTCGGCCCTGTTTACGTTTTCCATCTACTTCATGTACCATTGCTTTCATCAAAATAATTTCCTCAGATCGTCTCAAAACATGACCATACTACCTCATACTATTTGCCCTTGCCAGTTTATATGTTGCTTCCACCAATCCCAACATGACCAACAGCTCCAGAGTATTGTTCTTGTCCACCAACTTTACACCGCACATCGCTCTCACCATAGATCTTTCAGCTCTTCTCAAAATAGCTACTTCACTTTCTCTTAAACACCACATTTCGCTTCTATATAACATAGCTGATCTCACATAGCTTTTATATAATTTTCCTTTCATCTGCAAAGAGAATCTTTTTCCAAACAATATCTCACCACATTATCTGAATTTCCTTCATCTCACTTTTGTTCTTGCAGTTACTGCAACTTCACATCCTCCACTGGTATTTAACTTATCGCCAAAATAGCAAAATCTCTTTACATTTTTTGCACAAATACCATGTAAAATTTTTTTATTCACTAGCATAAAATTTTGCAACAGTTTTTATTTTAAAACTTAACCCTTTTAAGGTAAATCAAAAACTAGATCCAAAACGGAGTTGTACGTCCCGATATCTGAAATCCATAATTTTAATGAGCCAAATATTTAATAAAGAAATTAAAAACTAAGGCTTTTTTGATCTTTTTAACTAACGCTTTGGATCTTAGCGAGAGTTTGCATTTTCTTTGATTTTACTACAGAGTTTTACAGTGTTCGTTTTTTCATCTTTATTATGTGATTGAATGTCACAACGTCAGCGGTTGCTTTGTAGCTTTTATTGAGGCTTCGTTTTGTGCCTTTAGATTCAGGACCCGATTAGAATTAATAATGTTTTGGTAATTTTTAAAATTTCTATTTTTAACAGAAACTGATGATAACCTTTATTGGTCGAAATCAATTTTTTGTTGTAAGTTTGTTACGGTTAGTTTTTAAGTTCGTGTTTGGTAAATGAGGAAAATGTTTAAATACGGTTAAGAACTGCTTATTTAGATACTACGCTCATAGGATAAAAAAGTTTTTTCAAGTGCTTTTAAATAAGTTTATGAGTAAATCTAGTTACAAATAGGAACCCTGAGACATTTTGTACTTTTGAAGAAATATGTGTTATAAATCTAAACTATTTTGTAAAAGTTTACTTTTGGTGGCAGAATTTAAACTTTTGTTTTATCGAGATTGCTTATTAATATATTTGTTTACTCAATTTTTCTGACTTTAACTTAATTGAATGACTACAATTAAAAAGATAACAACCTTGACCAAATAAACAACTATCAAGACAAGACAAGGTTTTTATTCGTCGAAGTCAAGCAAAAAAGAACATAAATAACACGGAGAAAATACATACAGTACATTATAGTGTTGTTACGTCGTTCGCGTAAAATATTTGCGAAGTAGGTGTTGGGTGCGGGTTTCGAGCCAGCGCGCCTTTTGTATTAGCGCTAAATAATCAGCTCTACCTTTTAGTGCGTTCTCGCGCGGCTGTCGGCATCAAGTAATGCCACGTTGTATTGGGCAAGTGTTGCTTGCCACTTCTTTTGGAGAAAAGCTTTGCGATCGATGAGAGATTCAATTATTATTGTGTACTTTATATTTGAATTCAACTGTTAGTAATAATTACTCGTCCCCTTGGACATTGACTACATTTGGTAGCAGTTTGATTCATATCATTCATATTTAATTCTCTTTGCTCGTCCGCCCAACATCGTTGGTAAGTTGTAGACAATGTGTCTACGTATTGAAACTAATTTGTGTTATATTGTTCAGAAAACCGTTTCCGACTAGCGCCGTAATTATTGTTTTGTTCTTAATAAAATAAAACCGTAAAGTATGGTGCTGGTCGTGAAGCGCGTTTGTGCGGAGCTGGAAGGACGAGGCAATTTTGCGACTCGGTCACAGTGTTGTTGATTGAAAATGACAGGGAGACCACGAAGGACTCTTAAGTCTTGGTGTCAAGTAGTCTTCCTTAGAATACCAAACAGGTGTATGCGCGTCGAAATATTAACAAGTTTAAATTAAATTATTTTTACATAAAACAAGTAAAAACAGATGAAACAAAAACAACCAATTTGAATATCATAAGACTATTGGGCAATAGATAATTTTATAAATTCAGTAAAAGTTTTTATAGTTCTTTTTGAATTAGTTAAAGCATTGTGATCTTAGTTCGCGGGGAATAAAGTTCCAAATTAAAGGGCCTGTGTGTTTAACAGAATTTTGAGTTCTATTGGTTTTGAAAAAAGAGATCGTGGTTTGCAAATCTGATTGGATGAAAATGTGTTTTTTTTGCTAAAATAAAATGGTTGTCAAATGACAATGGTGAGCGTTTTTTCGGAAAGATACGAATAAATTTAGCTATTTTAAATTTTATTAATTGTGTTAGGGATGGTAAATTACATTATTGATATAGCAGAAATACATTGGTATACCAGCTACAGTTATTTACAATCCTAATTGCCGAATTAAATAAGATCATTAACTTTGTCAGATATGGGTCAAGTCTAATTCGCAAAAAATCCGATCTTCCCAAACATCTTAACACTAGATTACGGAAATTTTTATACACCTTCTTTTACGGAGGTGTCGTTTTCGACACCGATGTGAGCATGTAGCATATTAATCTGCAAAACCTTAACATTCATTTCCTCATTTGCACATATTTGTTAAAATTAAGTCTGAAATGCTTTCACTTTCAATACCGCTCAAAAAATCTATAGTAATTAATACTTAGGAGTTCGATTCCAGTGCACTGCATAATAAGACAGCAAGTAATAATACTGTAAACTTTTTTCTCATGATAAAAAGCATTTATTCCAGAGAATTGCAAATGTAAAGATTGAAAAAATCAAGAAGAGCAAAACTTGCATTCAACAAATGTTACTTTCAAATTACCAACAGAGCACGTTCCACATGTTGGTTTTGTGCAGCTCAAACACAAACAAGTGGTTGCATTGTTGCAGCTTTTACCATGGCACTTCCTTCGTTTGCGAGTATGAAACTGTCGGTTCTGGTTCATTACATAAATTGTTATCAATTGAAAGATAAATTGTCGTCGGCTGATATGTTTTCCATCGGATTTTACGAACAATACTTTCGCATTTATCGCAGCAATATCAAGTATATTTCCCCAAACAGCAAGAGGCCATCGTCTGGATACAGACCGCGTTGTATAGAGCCGGGTCATTTGGTCAAAGCAGTCGACCCCAACCTTATTTTGGTTGTAGAACAGTATAACGCATGGCTTTCGTTTTGGAGATCCAGTATCCACATCTGGCGCGGAATGCATTGTTGACAATAGACATACGGATTTTTTGAGTTTTGCTTGATAGTTGACGAACAAAGCATTGCTTTTATTGTGCCACATAACGCGACTATGATAGAGATTGCTTGGCATTGGTTGTGTCATCTGTGGTGACAACTCACGACGATTTTTTCTTATTGTACCAACAATCGAGATCTTGTTACGTGCAAGTTTTTCTGCTGCTGATAATGACGTAAAAAAGTTATCACAGGTTATATTGTAACCTTTTCCTTTTACTTTTTCTGTGAACTTTACCAGTACGGATTCAGCCAAAGGAGTTCCTCCTCGTTCTTGTCGTTCTTAAGCACCTAAATATGGTACAATGTTCGCAACATACTGTGTTTCAACGTCTGCCAATACCCAAAATTTAATTCCGTACTTATCAGGTTTGTTTGGCATGAATGTGATAAAGGGGAAGCGAGACTTCACAGGCATTAGTTGTTCATCAATAGTTAGGGAAAAGTTGCAATTGTATTTTGTTCGACACATGGACGAAAACGTTTCAAATACTTCACGTATTGGTGCGAATTTATCTGCATCAGGACCAGACCTTTTCCTGTTGGGCTTGTCGTTAAATCTCAGATACTTCAGAATATTTAGAAATCTGTCTCGCTGCATAGTTTTTGAAAAAATGGGAATTCCATATTCCTTGTTGTGCAAAAATGATACTGGATGATTTTTTCCGTAAAGACCTCTTGCGTACTGGAGAGCAATAAAAGTCTCTAAATCACTTAGGCTTAGGGAAAAATTCGTATCTCCTCTTCGGTGAGCTTCTTCAGTAGTGTATTTGACAATCGAGCGAAGAATACTTTCAGGTATGAAGTGCTTCCAAGCGTCATATGGACTAGTAATAGATTGCGAAACTTGTCTAGGTACGCCACTTGCACCCGTAAATACATTGTGAGCAGGCGTTCTTCCAGCAACTAAAGTTGCACTACCTTTCCACACCGTCTTATCCCTTGCCAACAGAGTTGAATCACCAGCAGTTGTTGTTCCTGTGTGAGTATCGGCAGTATCAGAATCAGAATCACTAGATTCGCTGCTTTCAGAGCTGTCTGAACAACTGCCAAGCGTGCGCCTGCCATTTCCTGGTCTAGCAGCAACAAGAACTGGTTGAAAATCTTCATCATCTTCCTGCTCTTCTTCATCTGATAAGTCATCATCAGTGTGCCAATCCGTAATAATATCGGCTGCTTGTGCTGAATTGTACTGTTGAAAAGCCATGAGGTTTTATATTTTGCCCTTTCAATAGTCAGAAAATACGATCATATGTCACTGTCGCCCAATAAAATAGAACCAAAATATAAACTAAGCTAAGAGATTTACTGTAAAAAATACAACATTTATTACCGAAGATTAAAAGAGGTATACTGCAGTACAATTTTTATTACCTATGCAATAAATTGAGTTTTTTTAGGTTGAGACCACTTTATCGAAAAGCTGTTCTATATTTATATTCTTTGCACATTATCGTTTTGATCAAACTTTTGAAAACTTATTCTGCCCTCTCCAAGTCATGTATACGCACTTTTCGAAACTGCAACTCTACACTTGATGAAGAGCTGAAGTAATTGTTTCTCACGCCGATGAACAACAAAAACCAGACACGAACGTGTATTGGAAGAGCTTATAGCATCACGCAAAGCTGAAATGGCTACAGTGTCAAAAACGACACCTCCGCAAACAATGGGGTGTTAAATTTAACTGACCTAAAGTACTCATTAAAAATCAAGATTCGGAAACAAAATGCTACTCATACTTTATAATAATAAAGTTTAGGAAAAGTCAAAAAGAATTAGTCTCTTAGAAAGTATACAACTAAAAATACGAAACATTAAAAAAGCGTCGGTGTCGAAAACGACACCGCCGTAATTCTAGTGTTAACAAACAAAAAAAATTGAATAAATTTAGGACCCGCAAGTTCAATTTGCACGGCATTTTTTTTCTCTTTTAGAGCAACTAGTTTTGTTTATTTTTTACTCTTACGCCAAGTGGTTTTTCTTTAAATTAGACTCGACCTCAGATATGATGAATAGGTGTTTCCCCAGATAATAAATTGTAATCAATATGTGAATGAATTAGAGCATACTAAAATTTAAGTAAAGAAGTGTGGTGTAAATAATATTTGAGTTTTGCCCGAAATACGAAGAGATTTGGAAATTTTAGTTTTCACGAGATTTATATGGTCGTTAAAGTTTAATCTATTATTAATTTTGAAACCGAAATATTTTACTTTTGTTTCAAATTTAATAAACCTAGCAGAACAATTAACGTTTAATTGAGGCGTTGATGAATTTAATTTAGTAGAAATAGTCATTATTTGCGATTTCGAAGTATTAAGTGTAAGTTTGTTAGAGTTCAGCCAATTGTAAACAGAAGTTATATCTTTATTTAACTCAATTTGAAGTTTTTTGGACTTATTAGCAAATAAGTATTGTCAGCAAATAATTAAGGTGTACTTTGAACAGAATTTGACAAATCATTTATACGAAAACGGTTCATAAAGTAATGCCTCCTATCTTCCAACTCACAAAGTTAAAAAAAATAGAAAAATGGAAGCGACATTACTAAATCAAGCATACATTATGTTCAAGAATTTTATTTTGGTATGAAGTTACCACCATTTTTAATGCATTTTTCCAACAATGAACGAAGGCCTGTATGCCATGCTGATAAAACTCTCTTCCAGCTGTGGCAGTCCATTTTTTGACTGCGTCTATGATAGCATTGTTGTCAACAAAATGCTGTTCCCACAATCCTTCTTTTAGAAGCCCAAAGAGATAAGAATATGATGGAGCAAGGTCAGGGCTATATTGTAGATGAAGCAGCACTGTCCAGCCAAACTGGGTCACATATTCTGTGGTCTTGAGACTCGCGTGTGGCCGAGCATTGTCGTGTTGCAAAAAGAATGTTTTCTTCTTCTCTGATCTAGTGTGGGCAATTCTAATCTTTAGTTTGATCAATGTTTTAATGTAACGTTTAGAGTTGACAGTTGCTCCTGGTTCCAAGAAATTCAAGAGGATAATGCTCTGTGCATTTCAGAAGGCGGTACACATCACTTTGCCTGCTGAGCGCTTTGACAGGAACTTATTTGTTGGTGGAGAATGTGAGTGGCGCCATTCCATTGACTGGCGCTTAGATTTCGGTTCGTAGTAGTGACGCCAAGTTTCATTACCAGTGATAGATAGTGTTTATTTGCCTGAGCGCACACAAAAACAACAAAAATAGTATGATCAACACACGTAAACAACAAATTGATAACAAGAAATATATGCAACAATATTATAATAGAACAATAAATGCGAAGGTAGGGAGCACCGAAGAACAGTAATGTTATCAAGTCAGATGCTCCCTAGCCATATCAAGCACGTACAAAAAAATATATATACAGTATATAGCTTACATATAATATTCATAAAAAATAGTATGTTTGTAATAACAACAAATGCACATTCAAAAAAACAAATTTAAATTTATAAAAATAATACATCGTAGGCCTATAGTGAATTAAAAACACAGTGACAAATTACTAAGCAACAAAAGATTGTATTTCCAATTCTCAAATTAATATTTATTAATTAAACAACGTTTGAATTGTTTTTTGAAGGAAACCCAATGTCTATCTTTAATGCTAGATTGAATGGCATTCCAATGTTTAATACCTTGGAAACCAAGTAGAAAATATCCTATAGATTTATTAACTCTGGGCAGAAAACATGTTGAGTTTTTTGATTGCCTAGTCAAATGATCATGAACATTTTTTATTTTATTAAAAAACTCAGTAAAAACTACAGGTAGTTTATTGCTATATAACTGGTACATGAATTTTCCTAATTCCAAGTTGTATATATCTATCAATTTCAAAGTGCTTAATGAACTAAAAAAATAATTGATTGGTGTATGAATGGAGCTGGAGGTAATAATTCGTAAGACTCGATCCGTAAGAGGTCATAATCGTAAAAATTTGGCTCTCCACCTCTCTTAATGAGAGGAATAAGACCTATAATGAATATCTTTTACTTTCTATAAAAATTTTTCAAGTTTACGATAATTACTACTTAAAATTTTTAATTTCAGGCCAAAAATGATTTATATGAAATTCAAGAATTTTTTCGACGGTAATGATTGTGTTTGTATAATATATCTTTTTATTTCTGTTTTTTGCAAATGTTGCAACATTAAAGCTGATAAAATTGAAGTTTTTAATAAGTATTTTAACTTTTAACATAGTCTTAATTGCTTAAAACTCAGTTAGAAATTGTCTATTACGAGGGTCAGTCAAAAAATAATGAGCCCAAGTCTCTCCTGGCCATATTTGTTGCAATAAAATCAAAAGTCATACATCAAAAGAAAGCCCAGGGATAGGAGATCTCAGTTCTACTTTTCAATGTAATCTCCGCACTTTTCAATTCCAACTGTCCATCGATGAACAAGGGACACTATGCCAGCCTTGTAAAAGTCAGCAGGCTGCATTTTTAACCAGTTTCTTACAGCGTGCTTGACTTCTTGATCACTAGTGAAGTGCTGCCCCCTAACTCCTTCTTTCAATGGTCCAAAAAGATGATAGTCAGATGGTGCCAGGTCGGGTGAGTATGGGGGATGGGTTACCGTCGTCCATCCAAAAGAAGCAATCACTTCACGAGTTTTGAGACTGGTATGGGGCTTGGCGTTATCGTGTTGCAGCAAGACCTTAGACATGTCCAGGTGAGGTCGTACTCTTCTCAGTTTCGCTTTCAGTTTGCGTAAAGTGTCAATGTAAGCATCTGAGTTGATGGTAGTACCTTTAGGCATAAAATCTACCAATATCACTCCTTCAATGTCCCAAAACACAGTCGCCATAATTTTTCCAGCTGAACGTTGACTTTTGAATTTCTTGGCTCTTGGGGACGTGGGGTGACGCCATTCCATGGATGATCTTTTCGACAGAGGTTCATAGTGATGAACCCAGGTTTCATCTCCTGTCACTATACGGCTGAGAAAAGTTTTGTCACTTCTGTGACACTCAATAAGCTCCGAACAAGCTTCAAAACGGGCTTGCTTGTGAAAATCCAAAAATTGCCTCGGAACCCATCTGGCGCAAACCTTTGCAAAGCCTAGCTCATTAACAATATTCACAGCACTTCCATGGCTAACTCCAACACGTTCAGCAATGTCATCAATAGTGATTCTGCGATCATCTCTAATCAATTTCTCAACCTTATCATTGTTTCCAGGATTGACTGCAGAAGATGGTCTTCCACTTCTTGGTCTGTCCTGGAGGCTACTCAAACTTGGATCATCTTCTTCGTGTTTAATCCTGGATACCCACTTTTTCACAGTGCTGTAGGCTAATGAAGCATCTCCATAAACATTTACCAATCTTTCGAAAATTTGTTTTGGTGGCTCCCCTTCCGAAACAAGAAATTCAATCACAGCTCTCTGCTTCTGACGGACATCCAGTGATGACGTCATTTCCAAAACACAATACCAAAAGTGGACACGTTGAAACAATTTTTTTTTACAATTTATCTTTAAAGCAGTAAATTTACTAAACACCCTTAAAATTTCTAGAAAAAATATGAAGGTTAAAGCGGTTAAAGTTAACAGGGCTCATTACTTTTTGACTGACCCTCGTATAAAGCAAATACGTTTGATGTTTAAATTGAAAATTTTCCAAAAAATTAATTGTAAGAAACTGAAAACTTTTATAAAAAGGAAAAACAAAAGTAATACCAACAACAATAAAAAGATTTTATTCATTTTGAAAATTTGTTTATGGTTTGCTAAGTTTTTTATTTGTCGTTGTCGTTATCGTTTGAAAGGGCATTCACTCCAGGTTAGACACAAACAGGACGGGCGGAGGGTTTATCCTTTCACTACCCCAGGCTGCTGTACTGCCCGGATCAGATGTTGGAATTGATGTTGTTAAACCAGAGTTTCGTCATCCGAAACCGTCAGACCTCGTGCTCCATGTGGTGCCTGATGATGATGTTGTTAAGCGGTCCCGTTCAAAATCCCGAAAGTCAAAATTCGGAATGACATAATCCTGAATGTCAAAATCCCTAAAATCAAAATCCAGAACGTTTGAAGTCCTGAAAATCAGAAGACAAAAGTAGCTATGCCAAAATAACTTTATTACACTTATGTACCAATGTCCCTCAAAGGGTTAAACAAATTGACTCAAGTTTAAAACTAGTTTATCAACACAAATGAAAAGCAAACATAAATAACATCTTAGCAGATCTACATATAAACATTGATTTAAAGTTTTCCCCATTTTCCTATTTTAAATAAATCCATCTGATTGGTTCAATGAGGATCGTGTGAAAACAATATTTTGGGATTTTACACACATGTACATACAATATACTAATGCATTTATGTCACTTAAACCAGAAATTTTGATTTTCGGAATTTCAACATTTGGGATTATGTCATTCGGGATTTTGGCCTTAACCCGTTGTTAAGCCAGCATAATCGTCAGACCTCGTGCTCCATGCGATGCCCGATGCATGGGACACGCTATTAGAACGTGGTCTGCAATTTGAATCTGTCACAGCTTAACGCTCTCTGAGTGCGTCAGACGAAAATACACGTCTAAATTATAGCATCTATTTACAGCGCAGTTTTCTTGAACAGCGCTATTGTCTCGGTGCTGGCGTGTGAACAGACTGAAAAGCATTGTTTTCAATAAGAATTGCATGACCAAGCCAACAATAATATGCAGGGCCTGCAAGGACCCTGCAAAGGCAGCCTGCGCGGGAACCGTATTGATTTGCCGTGAGAACTGCAGTAGCTTCAAATGGGCTTACGGCACTGGTTTTATGTCATTTAATCATTATACCCAGTATTACATAATTGAAATATTTATAAAAAGTTTAATATATTGGAATTTTTCTCTTTAAGAAGAAAAAGAAATTGGAATTTTTTTCTTTCAGACTACAACTCACTTATTATTTTTGTACTTGCCCTTTGCAGTAAGTCCATTCGGGATCACTGCAATATCTTCGACCTAATCGGCACGGGTCCTTGGCAGGGTCCTTGCAGACCCTGCATAGTATTAATAGTTGGGATGGATAGTATAGCCTTTTATAGATGAATGTCGCCAGCCAGAAAAAAATGTTTGATCGCGCAAATCAGTACCAAAATATCAATTTAAAAGTTTATCTATTTTATCCAATTCAGCTCAAATTTTTGTGAAGTTGGATGTTGATATTTTGCAAAGACCTATCGCAAATAGCTCGATTGTTGCGAACAGCAACAACAACAACAACAACAACAACAACAACAACGACAACAACAACAAAAACGACAACAACAACAACAACTCACAGCTGTATTAGACGATGTCAAACTGCGTTTACGGAAAATGAAATGCTAAAATTTCTCATTAATCAAACTTTTCGCCAGTTTTTACTCTAAATAACATTATTTATAAGTTCTTGTATCGGTATACATATTTTCAATATTTTACAACTAATTTAAATCAAAAGAATGCTCTCTTTATAACATCTAAAAAATTTGATTTATATTAAATAAAACAGTTTTTTAACTAAAAAGTCCTTTTATTTTATTTTTTTATTGAAAGATACTTCGACAACAAAATTGGTTCAAAATCCAGCAATATCAAGATCTTCTTCTAAACCATTGCAAGTACCGAAACCAAGTGCAAGTACCGAAACCAAATGCAAGTACCAAGTGCACGCTTTTCGAAATTAACACTTTAACGTATTCTGACAAAATTATTTACTACAAGCCTCAATGTTATTGTTTATTCAACAACTATGTAGCAATATAAAGCGAGAGTTTACAGACAAACGTAAACAATGTACAAAGTTACGAGCACGGACAACCATATTAGAAAATTGAAGAAATTTCAATAAATTCACTTGGAGCATAACGCTGTCTCATAAGTGAAAAAACTTTATATTTTTTATTACATCAACAATACTAAATTGACTTGAAAAATAAGGTACATCAACATTTTTTATTCACACAAACACTTTAAGTAACAGCAACAATAACAACAACAACAACACCAACAACAGAAACAACAACAACAACAACAACAGCAACAACAACAATTCACAGTTGTATTAGACGATGTCAAACTGCATTTACGGAAAATGAAATGCTAAATTTTTCTCATTAATCAAACTTTCTTCTCCAGTTTTTACTCTAAATATTATTATTTATAAGTTCTTGTATCGGTATATAAATTTTTATAAAAAGAATGCTCTCTTTATAACATCTAAAAACAGTTTTTTTAAACCAAAAAATCATTTTATTTTATTTTTTCATTGAAAGATACTTCGACAACAAAATTGGTTCAAAATCCAGCAATATCAAGATCTTCTTCTAAACCAATGCAAGTACCATTTTGTTCTAAAATGATTTGAACAAAAATTATTTGAAAATTTAAGAATACAATAGCTATGTATAAACATACTCGCATATTAATTATTTTCAACAAAGCTGAGTTTTGACCGAATGAGAAAATAAGTTTTACAGGTAACGTTCATTATGTGTTGGGCATTGCTGCATAACTTAAAAGTTTCACGAAGTTTTAGAAAACAAATAAAAAGATTAGATGTTGAATATTGCTTCGCAAAGCTTGAAAACAAAACAAAACAAAAAATTTGTTGCCTGTAGCCCGCAAAGATGTTTTACTTACCACGCTAAAAAGCTCCGTTGTTTATGAATATTCGTGCCACTGTGACAGTAGGTACGTAGGACGAACATCACAGCGACTACAAGATAGAATCAAGCAGCATGTTCCTAAATGGCTACAACAGCAAGCGAAGCGCCCTACACGATCTCAACCTAGCAGATCCTGTAAGCTAAAACGTAACAATCCAGATTGTGACTCTGCCATAGGACAACACTTGCTTGACAACGAGCAATGTGCTGCAAACTATAACGACAAACGTTTTAAAATTCTTGCTGTGGCGCGCAACTCGTTCCATCTGTGTCTACTCGAGGCAACTTTTATCAAAACCAAACATCCGGTTTTATGTAAACAAAAGGAATTTGTTTACAAATTAAAACTTTTCAAATAACCTAAGTTGCGAGTAACAGTGTTTCTCCTGGGTAATTGCACATAGTGCGTTTCTCCTTTCCGAGATTACACTGTATTGCACCACACTGTGCAATTGTGCCTTTCTCCTTTCCGAGACTGCAGCACCTTTCTCCCAACTGTTGAGACTATAAATACCTTGATTTTCTCTGGTTCGTTCCATTTTGACGCGATTGCCACTGATGAGAGCGTCACGAAAAGCTTATGGCTCCAATAAAATCGACTTTGTTTAAAGCGATATTAAAATTCTGTACCACAAAGAAGCTCTTTAAAACAAAAAAACTGAGGAAAAAAGGACGTTTATAAGAAATACTAAGTAATATATTTTTTTTGCACTAAAAGTTTGTTTTATTTTAAAATATTGACGTCATCATCATTTTCGGGAAAAACATTGAACCAAATCAGTGTATTTCCATTTCCCGCTTGTCATTTTGGGTTGCGGGCGCAGCAGCTCAATTTGGGATCTCCAAGCATTTCGATCTTTTGCAACTGGCGGCAATTTTTCCCGTGGAATTCCAAGACGCGACCAGGCCAGGTTTTCAACATAATTTCGTCAGTAAGTTCTGGGTTCTCCTCTAGGCCTTTTGCCAGTCGGAAGAGCATCCATTAGTTGCTTTGCTGTTCGCTCATAGGACATTCGTGTCACATGGCCGTACCAGCGCAGTTGCGATCGTTTTATGCGGAGTAGTAGCGGTTTGTTGTTGAAAGATTGACCAAAGTCAGTACTTTCAACCTTGTCTAGTAGGGCTAAACCTCTGACTTTTTTAAGAAACTCATTTCAACCGCCTGTACTCGGGAGCTCACTCTTTCGGTCATTACCCAATACTCATGACCATAGGTGTGGATAGAAACAAAAACTAATCTGAAAACAGAAAGCTTTGCTTTTGTACACAGCTCTCGTTTTAATACAACCGATCGTTAAAGGTGCGCATTACTGCACTTGCTTTTTCAATACGGCTGTCCAGTTCGTTGTCCTGTCTACCATCACTCAAGAATGCGACTCCAAGATACTAAAACGTCTCCGTCTGGTGGAGAGTTACTCCATTTGTTTGGAAAAAAACTGGACAGGGTGCCTTGACATGCACATAATCTTAGTTTCAGCCGTACTAATTTTTATCCCAGCATCCAAGCATCCAAGCACTATTTATCAGAAAACCAATCAAGTGCATATTGGAGATCGCTTTCGCTTGAGCTAAACAATGCAAGGTCACCTGCAAACAGCAGGTGCCAAATATTACACTCCCCAAATGTGACACCACTACTGCAGAAACTGTCTCTTGTCCATATATATAATAAACAGAAGAGGAGAAAAAACACAGACCTGTTGTAGTCCAACAGTAAAACTAAAAGACTTTGTTTTCATGCCATTGACACGAACACAGACTTTTGACTGTTGGTACAACGATTTGATATCAGCCAATAGCTGATCTCTCACGTCATACTCCAGTAGTAGTGCCCACAGCTTGTCTCTGGGAACACGGTTATATGCTTTTTCAAGGTCTACAAAGCATGAAATAACTTTTTTGTCACATTCCCAAGATTTCTTAAAAACTTGCTGAAAGGAAAAGACCTGGTCGATGGTAGATCTGCCAGGACAAAATCCGCATTGTGCATCTTGAAGTTGAGGTTCGATTATTTCACGGCATCTCTTTTCAAGGTACTTTGCATAGACCTTTCAAGGAAGATTTTATCAAAAAATGCCCCTGTAATTAGTGCATTTCTTTTTGTCTCCTTTTTTGTGAAAAAGTATAAACGCACTGGTCTGCAATTGCTTCGCTACCTCACCAGTTTTCTAAGCTTCTTGGAACACACGAGTCAGCCAATGAAACCCAAAGTTGTCATGACCTTTAACATTTCAGGTCGAATATCATTTTCACCAGGGACCTTGCCAGCTTTCAAAGATTTAATTGCTGTGCTCAGCTCTCCTTCGATTAAATAAATTTCTTTACTAATTTGTTCCTTGGATGTTTCCAAATGTTGGACTGTTACTGGATTTACGAGCTTACAAAAGTATTCTCTCCGACAATTTAGGATGCCCTTTTGATGCTTCAGAAGCACATTATTAATATCCTCGATGAAGGTGGCAACTGGTGTTAGTTTACCAGAATACTTTGTTTGCCGATCTGTAGTCTGTATCCAACTTTTGTCCAAATTCTTCCCATGACTTTTTTTTAGATTGTTTGACAATAGTAGCGGCAGTCTTACGTGCTGCTGATCACCGCAATTATAGCTGCTTAGATGACTTGTTTGTTAACCATGCTCTAAACGCAGTTTTCTCTGAACGGATAGCTTCTTTAACTTCTTGGTTCCACCAAGTTATTTACTTACTACCCGTTTGATCTTCCACACGTTTGCAACCACAACTAGCAGGTGCAGATGCATTGACTGCTGATTTAAATAAAGCCAATCAGTCTCAAAGCCTTCAGTAAAGCCAGGAAGTTCTCTGAACATGGAAGCAACTTTGCTTGCAAACGTATGTCTCAACTTTTGTCGGCTAGTAGTTCCCACTTTATTCTGTATGCTCTTCGTGCTCTCAATCGTTTCCTTGTTCTCGGATGGTTCGGGCCTCTCAGAAGGCAGACGACTAGGTGATGATCGGTAGACAATTTAGCTCCTCTTTTAACATAAACATCGACTACAGAAGAAAACGAGTTCGCTGAGACAATACAGAAATCAATGATAGAACGTTGTTTCTCTGAAACACTAAATAATATAGTTTTTCGTTTTAAAAGTTTGTTTAATTTTATTTTTAAATATTGACGTAAAGAATATTTATTTTTTGTAAGCCCAAATCCTTTTTATTTTAAGAAATAATTTAATTACTTATATGATGTTTTATTAGGTATTTATATTTAGTTTTTAGTTATCTAATTTAATATATATCTAAGATATCTAATCTAATAGCTATCTATCTAATTAAAGATTTTTTTAATTTACAATAATCACTACTTAATATTTTTTGATCACAGGACAAAGACAAAAGACTCCCACAATTTTTTTCAAGGTAATAATTGTGTTCGTTAAACAATAAATCTTACCAATCACCACATTCTGCATACAATGTTTGCCGCTCGTTGCGCCTCTTTTTCAACGGGCTAAATTTCTTTTCACTTTTATGTTACGTTTTAATTTTACACGTTGTACTTTGTTAAGTCGTAAAAGGTACTTTGTATTGCTCTTTAAAATTATTATTTGTATTGGTTTTCGTTCAGACATAAGTGTATTTTAATTTTAGTTTAAACTTTTATTTTGTCTATTTTATATTATTTATAAGTTATCAAAACTTTTAAAATAAGTCTTGTTAAACATTTTTTGAATGTTTTTATTTCTAAAACTATTTTTTTAAATATTTTATATTTTCAAAAAGTTGCAATAACAAAGCTGATAAAATTTAAAGTTTCTTCGAATTTTGTAATTTCAAAGAGTCTTTTCTTAATTGCTCATAGATGTTGTCTAGTTCTAGTATAAAGCTAATTACGTTAGATGTTTCTAATTTAAAATTTTCCATAAACTTGATTGCAAGAAACTAAGAATTTTATAAAAAAAAACAAGAATTTAATGACAACAATAACAAAAAAAGGTTTTATTCAATTTAAAATTTTTCCCAGAACTGGTTAGTTTTTTTAATCTTTTCAAAATTATTTTTTTCAATTCATTGTTAGAAAATTAGTCGTAGTAAAGGTGAATTTTGATGCTAACTCGACAACTACATATAGCAAAATTTTACAGTGAAAGGTAAAAGCTGTACAAAGTTGTTTACGAGCACGAAGAATCTTGGGCCCACTTTTACCAAAAATTCTTGATAAGGCCCATAATAAGGTAAGACGGCATCAATTCTTCTCTTTTGCTTCTCTCGTTGCCAAGAAAGTATCTGACCTCTGGAGGATTTCAACACCTACTGGCAAAAGCATCTCTGGAAATTTCACTTTAGAAGAATTTGTCAGTGCCCTCCAACTATTAAAGCCGGGAAAAGCTCCGGCACCTGACTACATTTGCCCAGAGCTAATACTCCATGCTGTTGCTGCCTTAAATTTCTGGTTGAATCAGTTGCTATTTTCCCGCATACGCCACCTCGAACTTCCAAACATCTAAAGACGAGTGACAGTAGTTGAAATTCCAAAGCCGATAAAGCCACGAGGGGACCCAAGAAGTTACAGACCGATCTCCTTGCTGTGTACCCCCTTTAAGATCTTGGAAAGACTTATCTACACTCGCGTCAAAACAATTATAGACTCACTGCTACCAAAAGAGCAGGCTGAGTTTTGACGCAGAAGGTCGACCGTAGATCAAGTCACTCTCCTAACTTAAAAAATTTAGAATAGCTACTCCGCTAAAAAGAAGGTTGGTGGTGTTTTTATCGACCTCACAGCAGCCAGCGATACCGTATGGCATCACAGCCTAACCTGCAAGCTTTTGCGTCTCCTGCCGAACAGGTACATGGTCTCGCTGATCATGGAATTTGTGCAAAATCGCAGTTTTACCTTTACCACTGGTATTGGATCACAAAGCAGGTTACGACGCCTCAAGAATGGCGTCCAACAGGGATCTGTCCTAGCTCTCCTCTTATTTAATATTTACATTTATGATCTGCCAGTAACAATTTCCAGGAAATTTGCCTTCGCTAATGACTTGGCAATCATGCACTCAACATCTAATTGAAAGACATTAGAGGAGATTTTAAGTCAGGACCTCCAGAAATGGAAGTTGAGCTCAGTACAGCCAAAACGGTGTCTGATATCTTCGACTTTAATAAAAAAGAGACACGACGCAAGCTTTCCATCACCGTCGAAGAAAGAGTTCTGCCTTACTGTGCCAAAGCCTATATACCTCAGCATAAAATTGGATAGAGCCTTTAAGTTTCGCCGACACTTTGAGTCACTGGGCAAAAGATTAACAACACGCATTTGACTTTTGAGGCAATTGGCGGGGTCAAGTTGGGTGCTGGCGCCACAACATTGCGCATAGCCACTCTGGCCCTGGTGCACTCTGCTGCAGAGTAGTACTCGCCTATCTAGTGCCGCACTGCCCACATTCAGCTTATTAACAAGCCTATCAATGATGCTTTGCGCAATGTGACTGGACGCCAGCGTCTTACAGCAATAGACAACTTATTTGTCTTATCAGGTATTCTTCCAACTGAGCTTCGCCGCAAACGAGCCATGCTATTTGTAGCTCGCCGAGCATAAGTGCCTGAACACATACTCAACAAAAGACTCTTGTCCCCTTATTGTAGAGTACATCAACAGCTCAAATCGAAACACCCATTTGTTCCTGCTGCACTGGAACTTTTAAAGGACTTTTCTAAGTGGGACACCAGTATGGCACGTTGGGGGAAAAATAAATGGAATACGCGATGGCAAAGTAACACCTCCCGCCTACGTACTTTCATCCCCGATGTCAACCCCATACCACTGGGAATGTATCTACCCAGACAATCCTGGGTCAGTCTTAATCGCCTCCGCACTGGCGTTGGTTTATTCCGTTCTACAATGCACAGATGGGGTATGGTTTCCACAACAGCCTGTGAGTATGGCGCGGAGGAGCAAACTGCTGACCACATAATAACATCTTGCCCCATTTTTTATCATCCAAGCAGGGAATTGGTCTGGAAACAGTTGATGAGAAGACAATGTCCTGGCTGATCAATACCTACCCTAACATCTGAAGTATCTTCCAGAAAGAGAAATATTTACTCCACACAAAAAAAAGAAAGTAAGACGGCAGCAAAAAGAACTCATACAATTTATTTTGATGCAAAATTTAAGCTTGCTTGTTTGATATAAATATGATAAAACTTGATAGGAGGCAAGCTTTACGCAATAACATTTAGATTATCGGTTTTAAAACTGTTTTGTTTTTTTGTGACGGTTGAGAAACCGATTTACAGATATTACATATTTAGATTTGAACTATGAAATGTGCAACAATTATTAAAATTACAATAATATTAAAAAACATTACAGCGGTCATACAAAATACTGTAATTTTTGACTTAATACTGAAAAACTTGTTACATTTTAATCACACACATTACACTGTATATTGTTATATTAAGAGCTTTTCGCTCAAGTTTCAAAAAAACTTGTAATTAAGATTTTCTATAGCTTTTAGGAATTCTAATTATAGATAAATTTTTAAAAAAAAGATGGCCAATAAATGACCATGTCGTTTTGTCAAATCATGCAAATTTGTCAATTGGTCAGCTATTTCTGAAAAGCATTTAATCAAAAGTTGTCGGCATATTTTAGAACGAGTATTAACAAAAAACAGTTTAGACCTACTACCTATTGTAGAATAACATCATCCGGTTTAGTAATATCTCTTCTGTTAATAGAATTCAAAGTTTTGGCCGTGGAATTGCATTAATCCAAGCTGCCTTTTCATTTTGATCTATGGGGAAATTTATAAACTCCTACTTTTTCGGTCATGGAATCATGGTTGCTATTACAGCAAAACACGATTACATTTTAGTTCAAGCTATTCTGAAATGTTTCTTTTATATATTAAACAAATTTAGCATGGTTTAGGTAATTCTAAGTTATTGCCATTTACACTATTGCATAAGTTATTTTGTTGTTTTTTTAATCACAAAGTTAATGTTAACTTTTAAAACTTTTTTTAGAATACATAATGAATTGTATTTATAATTTTTGCTCTACCTCCAAAACTGCCTGTATTCCAATACACACAAATAGTGAGAACACAACAGGCAACATTCCACATACTTTTTCAGAAAACTATTTACAAGTTTCTAGCATTGCATTTTTAAAGTTAAACAACTTTTGAGAAAGTTTATTATTAAAATATAACAAGTAATTTACAAATATACGAGTAGTATGTAATTCTGTATTAATTCATATCTCAATTGCAATTTAAAATAAACAAAAAGAGACTTAATTTTATTTAGAAATTTGACGTTCAGTCAGCCTTCAGTTAGAGAGAAGCGCTCGCCCTGGTCATGGTTTGTTTTACAGAGAGCTATGGTTTAAGTTTATCTTTTTGGAATAGAAGAGTATTTTGAAAATGTGTTTGGTTCTATACACAAGTTGATAAAACTATAAAATTTTTATTTGGTCTTGGAGTTTCATCAATAAATGATTTAGAATTTCTTGAAGAGTCAGATGTAACGCTCTTTTTCTCTTTAGTTAAAATTTGCACGCAAATTAAAAATGAAAAATTTGGTAAGTTATGTATTATATTGATATAATGTAATGTGGTAAATAGCCTTAAATTGTAAAGCAGTGGTTCTCAAACTTGGGTAGTTTGGGATCCCTTTTTAGAGAATCTCACAGATCCGGGCCGCCCGCTTTAAATATTGTCCCAAAGATTAAGTAAAGACCCAAAAAAAGTTATCACTTGGAAACTGTCTGTAATTTCTTCATTTTCCTTCCAAAAGTCAAGTGAAAACCAAAAAAAAGGTCATCACTTTAAAACTGTTTCTGATTTTGTCATTTTAGTCCCTAGTCCAAACAAAGGATTCTGCTTTTGGCCCCCTTTGGGAACCACAAAACCCATTTGAAAACCTCTGTTGTAGAGTATTAGTAATCTTCTATTCTATATTCCAGTTGTTTAGCATCAATGATATTTCATTTTTTTCAGATAAAAGTATTTTTTGACTAGCATTGAGTCTTCCTACCTTTACAAATGGAAACTCAAGCTTAGTACAACAAAGACTGTGTCTACAGCCTTGCATCTTTATAACAAGGAGGCACAACGTGAGCTTAATCTCTTTGTCAACGGACAGGCCCTACCGTTTGGTGCTGAACCCGCTTATCTTGACATAAAACTGATTATGATACTCACGTTTCGCCGACACTTAGACTCAGTCTGCAAGAAGTTAGCATCTCGCGTTGGGCTTTTGAGGCAATTAGCTGGATCAAGCGGTGTTCGAATGGCACAGTATTCTAAACAGCTACCCTTGCTTGGTCCATTCCATGGCTGAGTACTGCCAGCCTGTTTGGTGTCGCATTGCTCATATTTGCCTTATTGACAAGCCCATTAACGATGCCTTATGCGTACTACCATATGCCTGTGTCCCACACCAAAAGATTTTAGTTCGCATCCAACCAACTGAGCGTCGCTGCCAAAAAGTCGGACTGTCTCTAGCTGACCTTGCTCAAGAGCCAGAACACCTTCTATATTAAACGCCCCTGTCTCCATTTTGTGGACAGCTGGGGAAACTTAAATCAAGAAACCTATTTGTGCCTGCGGCACTGGAACTGATGAACGACCCTGCCCAGTCAGGCACCAGTGTAGCACGATGGGCGGAATATAAATCGAATATGGTGTAGAGAGGAAACGCCTTTAGCCTCCATACATTTATTAAAGATGTTAGCCCAACGCCAGCGGGATTTAACTTTACCAGACCTGCATAATTCAGGCTTAATTGTCTCCAAACCGCCGTTGGTTTATTGCACTCAGAAACGCACAAATGGGCTATGGCTTTTACGGCGGCCTGTGAGTGTGGCGCAAAGCAGCAGACAGCTGAGCATACAATAACATCTTGCCCCATTTATCACCATCCAAATGGAGCCCGTATTCTCTCAGATGTGAATAAGAACCTGGCCATTTGGTTGATGGAAACATGTCCGGCCATCTAATGCAGGGTTTCCTAAACTTTTTGTTCATCGGTATCTTTTGGACCAGGGCCGTAACTTTGTCAGGTGGGGCCCCAGTGCAAACATTTATTATGGAGCCTCCTTTTTTCTGTACTTAATATTCAATTGAGCAACTTTTCTTAACCTAGGAATCATTGACAACTCCGCGTTATAGAAAGATTTTTCAATTGAAATAATGAGTCAAAAAAGCATTGAGCTGAACAGATAAAAAGGGCTAAAGCTAAGTTTACTGTGCCTGCAAGTGAAAGGCTATGATTGGAATAAAATTTCACAAGGTTGCACGGTTTGACATAATTTTTGTGATTGCAGTGTTTTCAAATCGAAATAATGGCATAGCAAGGATTTCGTAGGGGCAGGCTGCAACAACAATTTTTTAATCGTTTAATAAAAGTTTAATCAAAGAAATGTCGCAAACCAAAATCGTTTTAGAATGAGAAAAAAAAGTTATGTGCAACCTTTTGAGGCAAGGTGCTTTGTGAGCACTATTAACAATATTTCAGCAAAATGGAGATGTGCTATGCAATGCGGATAAATTGTTTAACCCAAAAAGAATTAATGTACAGTACACTGACATCACCACAAAAGACACAAATTAATAAAACACAACAACGACAACAACAACAACTCGCAGCAATATTAGACGATGTCAAACTGCGTTTACGGAAAATGAAATGCTAAATTTTTCTCATTAATCAAATATTTCGCCAGTTTTCACTCTAAATAACATTATTTATAAGTCCTTGTATCGGTACATATAGTTTTAATATTTTACAACTAATTTAAATAAAAGAATGCTCTCTTTATAACGTCTAAAAAATTTGAATTATATTAAATAAAACAGTTTTTTTAAACTAAAAAATCATTTTATTTTTTCATTGAAAGATACTTCGACAACAAAATTGGTTCAAAATCCAGCAATATCAAGATCTTCTTCTAAACCAATGCAAGTACCATTTTGTTCTAAAATGATTTGAACAAAATTTATTAGAAAATTTAAGAATAAAATAGCTATATATAACTAAAAAATTAGTGGGGCCCTCGGCGATCGCCTCACTTGCCTCACCCAATATCCACCACTGAACACAACAGAATGGCGGAATTGGGTTTTGAACCGAGACCATGTTGATCATAAGCACGGCACGCTATCCGTTCGACCACGATACCGACATTTAGGCTGATATAAAATTTAAAGGTACTTTTTTTGGAGAGTAAAAAAAAGGTCGAACCTTAGAATAACAAGACAATATTTTATTGTTTCTTGCTAAAAATCTTTTTTCTTAAAACAGAAACCTTGTTGGCAGTTCTGTGAGAATTAGGTCACAACTCGGTGGAAGATAAAATAGACAATAGAGCTTTTGGTTAGACTACAATAGACAATAGAACAATAGTGCGCAGCTGGAAGTTGCAGCAGTACCGCATAGAACAGTAACGCTATAGAATTACGCAATTGCATTACGTAAAAATAATGTAGAACAAAGTTGTGCCAGTTTTACCGTAACATTAAAAGAAACCTCATCTTGCAAGGAAAAGTTTAGTGGCAAAAAGTACTCTAAGAACAAATGTATGGAACAGAAAGAGGGATCCACCTATTTTTCACCATTTGTAAACGGACACCGATTTCATAAACACTTTAGGTTCGATCATATCGACATTCAACGAGCAAGAAGAGAATTAGATAAATTTTGTTTGATTTCGGAGGTTTGTACTTTATTCGTAAATAATTTTCGAAAGTGCTACATCCCTAATTGAATTTCAGCAATAATGAGCGTTATTTTTTTGTAAGCCACGTTGCACTTTCCTGTAATACTTAGCTTTAAAACCAGCTAGTTTGCTATCAAATTTTCGCATTTGTTGATACCAAATCTAAATATGCAAGGATGGCCAACAAGTCAATCGCTTCTCATTTTGAATGAACTTAGAATGCTTTATTTTAGAACTTAAAATAAAATTTGAGACAGATTCAAAGCGAAAACGTCTTTTTTTTAGAAATCACTCCTTTTTAGGATCGCATTTCCATAGTGGTCGATTACGAGTTTCTAAAAAAGTTCAAAATGGAACTTACCAGCAGACATTTCAGTTAAATTTTCATTTGATGCACACAAAAAAAAATCTAACCCTTTGTACTAAAGGCAAACGACTATTTCCAGTCACTGTCTATCACTGCATAAAATTAAGATAAGTTTGAAGCTTAAAAATCTGTGACTGTATAATGACTGTATTAAAAAGTTAAAAAGTTAAAATCGGTTTCGATCAAAAGATCACCATCAGTTAACAATTCTTATTCAATTCTGTAGAAAATAAAATAAAAACAACAAATTTGAATAAAAATGAAGCAAATAATTACATTGTACTAAAAAACTATTTTGAAAAACTTAACAAATTTAAACTAATACACTATTAACTACAACAAAAACATGCAAATAGCGTCACACTGCGATACAAACCAAAAACCAAAAGTGACATCATCTATCTTTTCAACGAGTTACCGTATGACCTCAGTAACCGCTAGTCACTACTTCAGTAATTTGAGAAAGATTATTTATTTGTCTGAGTTCAAATATCGCAAACGGTAGAAGATCGAATTATTTAATTTTTGATAAAACTACTTTATTTATATTAATTTTGGCATCCAATTTACAAAACTAACGGTCTTCACATCAGTCTAAATTTGTTTTGTTTGTTTGTTCCAGAAAATTTATCAATGATTTTGTTCATGTGTGCTTGGTCATGTTTTTTTATTGATTTCGTGTTTTATAAAATGGCAATTGATTTCTACTAATCTGCTGGTCTTACCTTTTTATTGAGCCATGCAAAAAACAACTGCTTGCCAAAAATCAATAAATCAGACTGCATGAAAATTACACAGAAGCATGTTATTCAGTATTTAGTTTGACTTTTTTTCCGGACCTTGAGCAGATCCGAATTCCATAATATTGAAGCAATGCAGATCCAGTATGAACCCGGTTCTGTTTCTTGTGGACCCAGACCAGTTCTGGATCCTACTTTATATGGATCCAATCACCTCTAATATATATACAATGGTATACCGCAACCTAAATTGTTTTCTGTTTTCATTTTATGTTGTGTATTTGCAAGGTCTGTTTACTATCAGGTAATACAGTACGTTGTTTTAATACAAATAAGAGTGCGAAAACATTTTTTTTAATTATTGTGTTTTTTTCTACGGAATGTAAATTTTCAAACTTTTGTCTATTTTTAAATATGATGTAATTCAATTGCATATGAAGCTGTGTCCAATGCATAAATATGTCACAAAAAGAATAAAATCAAAATTTATTAGTTTCACAATTTTTATTTTATTTCTTTTCTTTTCATCTTTGCCATATTTATTTTTAAGCTTAATGAATCGCAGGTAAGCCTATTGTTAACTAAGCATGTTTAATATTCAAAAATTCACAATACTGTGCAAGTTTATACTTTATTTTAGTCTTATTTATGATTTGCAATCATTTATTTCTCAGGCTTTGGGGATTCCTCAAAACTTGTAGGCTTTTAAATTGGGATGCCAAATCATGAACAAAAACCTTTTTTTTTAAACATGAAAAATTCAGGTCTTTTAAGAAAGTCACCGTAAGCGATTTTTTTTTGGTGATACTTACCTGGAATCCCCCTTTCAACACCAGTATGAAATGAAGAAGAAACCAAAAGAAAAGGGTTCTGTTTAAGAAGCAATAGTAACTGAAAGAGCATCCAGGTTAGTTTCACAAACAAAAACCACTTATATTTGAAGAATTTAGAATTAATTTTAAACAAGCTGCTTAAAGATGAGAAACACCAGACTTGAGTTTCGCTCTTATTCGAGCTCGTCAGTGATGCTTATCTCACCACGAATCGAACTTGGGACCTGTAGTCTTCCACGCAGGTTACTATACCACTAGACCATTCTCGCTCGCGCCATTCTGTTGTGTTCTTGGGAAAGACACTTTACTCCACTTTCCCCCTCCGGCACTTTCCCCTGCAAGCAGTTCTAAATTACAGTAATATCTCTACTAAATTACTAGCGGACAGCAATATCTTGGCATCTCCGGAAGCAGGTCGGGGTAATTGCTTACCCTATGTATAGCGCCTTCGTCGCTTTCCTGCGAGTCAGAAGGATAAATATAGAGATAAAAATAAAAAATAAAAAAAAGACCACAGATCCCGGATTCTATGTATTCCTTGTTCAGTAAATCCGGAAATAAGTTATAACAGCTGCTTTGAGTCCATATGTCGTCCGGGATCTGTGGTCTAGTGGTATAGTAACCTACGTGGAAGACTATAGGTCCCAGGTTCGATTCGCGGTGAGATACGCATCACTGACGAGCTCTAAAAAGAGCGAAACTCGAGTCTGGTGCAGACTTGGACAACTAGATAATTTTAGTTGTCTAATTAGACTAATTAGAGCGAAATGCCGGTAATCTAATTCTAATCTAATTTGTGAAATGTTTCTGTGCTCTAATTTTAATTATAATCTAATTTTTATGCTCTAATAGGTAATTAGCCGCAGAGACAATCGTAAATAAATACTTACTATTATAATATGGAGCTAAATATTAACATGAACGAATCTTCACAAGAAATGGAGTTTAAACTTGATTCAAGTCATTCAGCCGAAGATGAGAAGAAGCTAGAAAATGAGAATCAACTCCCAGAATCACTTCGCACTTACTTTGAGCTTGTCGATAAAGATCCAGAACATTCTATTGCGCAGTGTCTTCTTTATGTGAAGAAGAAGGCAAAAAACTCCAAGTATAAGGGTTTCAAAAACTCCTTGTCCAACTGGAAGGCTCATCTGTCTTGTAAGCACTCAAAGAAATGTAGAAAGTACAAGAAAGCCAAAGCTGAAGAAGCTGTGAAAAAAGCAAACGACCGCGGTCGTTTCTGTCCATCAACCTCGACAAGTCGAGCAACAACAGGAAAGTCTCAGCCGAAGATAACTGAACATTTTCGGAGCAACAGTAAAAGAAAATATTCCAAGCAGCATCCGAAGCAGAGGCAAATAACTAAGCTTTTACTTAAGAGCGTTGCTTGTGCATCACTACCGTTCTCATTTGTCGACAAACCAAGCTTTCGCGAGTTTATCGAGGAACTCAATGAGAACTACGCAATCCCTCATCGGCAAACGATCAAAAATACTTACCTTCCCTTTGAAGAAAAGCTCATCGTCAACAGCATCACAACTGAAATGAAAGATTTGACTATTGTATATGTCACCGTTGACATTTGGATCAACCGCCAAATGCGTTTATTTATCGGATTTACGGCGCACTTCGTTAACAACAACTTCGACCTAAAGTTTCGTTTTTTGTGCCGCAAACATTTTGCCGAAAGACACACTGCTCTCAACATGGCAAACAGATATGAAGATGTGGTCATGAGATACCAAATGAATTGTCGCTTATAGATATGAAGGCACTTGAGCAAGAAGTTGCTGAGATGAAGAGTGATGAAGACTTACATTTTAGTGATAAGAGATATCTCCAAGACCCCGAAGTAGACTTCAATACCCTTCTTGCACTGCTGCCAAAGAGGGTATTGTGTTTTGCTAACACAATGCAACTGTATATCGTGAACGCTCTGAAAAATATAAAAGGCAAACTACCCGGTGAATCAGAAGATCAACTATCGAAGCGACTGGTGATCCACTCTACGATTACTAAAGTATCGAAGGTAGGCAGAACACTACGGTCCAGTACAACAGCAAGCGAATTTCTTCGTAAGAAGAGTGTTTACGTATTGACAAAAAACCAGACGAGATGGAATTCGTCTCTGAAAATGCTCCGGCATTTGCAAAGGCAGGCAAAGATGTATTGAATGCGGCCGTTGGAGAATTGTCAAAGTCTGAGAAGGAAAAGAGCACCTTAAAATTAAGCATTACAGAGCTTGTTGTTATCACAGAACTGGTTGACGTGCTGAGTCCATTTGAAGCAGCGATGTCTCAAGCTGAAGGAGAGAGCAAAATTACCATCAGTAATGTGTATGCTGTTGTTATCGGCCTGAAAAAGTCGATCGAAGAGATGATATTGAAACTGCACATCTTCCAAATCTTGCCTCGTATTTTATTTGATCAGGTTAACACGTTGAACCCTTATCTCAATCAAGAAGATTTTCGACTTGCGACGTTTTTAGACCCACGGTTTAAAGCCGACTGGTTACAAACCGACGAAGAGAGAGCTTTACTGAAAGAAGCTTCGATACAGTCGACGAAAGAGCTCCTAAAAAGAAAAGATGCCATTAAAATCGATAGCTCCGAAAGATCTTCTAGTTCCGACCACAACCAGAATAGCAGCTCGTCCGACTCCGAAGAAAAAGAGATGGTTAACACAGGCTTATTCTCTTTCATGCCGTTAACTAAATCAAGAAAAAAGAGGAAGATTGCTTCAGGTCTAACCAAAGAAAATATTCTAAGGGATGAAGTTAAAGGATATTTCGCAGCAGAGCGTGAGAGCATGGACTGTGATGTTTTGAGTTAATGGAAAAGCGAAAATTGTTTTCCTTATCTCAAGGCTGCTGCTCGAGAACTCTTAGGCATGACTGCAACATCAGCTCCGTCGAAAAGAGTTTTCATCCATGCAGGCAAACTGTATAGTGCAAAATAAGCCAATCTTGATGTACAGACATTTTCGGATTTGATACGAACTGAACTTGATTTTTATTAAATTTCTTTCTAATTCGGCATTTAATTCAATTTCCAAAGTTTTTGCGAATTCAGTAATTTTAATTCTAATCTAATTTGGAAAAAACTGTGTAGCTATAATTTTAATTCTAATCTAATTTGGAAAAGCTGAAAAATTTCTAGTTGTCCAACTCTGGTCTGGTGTTTCTCATCTTTAAGCAGCTTGTTTAAAAAATCACGTACGGCGACTTCTTTAAAAGATTCCAAAATTCTATGCAATATATTTTAACAAAAAAATAATTTAAATCAACAAGCTTATTTCATGATGATAAGCAAATCATTTCGATTATTAAGACTAATATAAATCTAAGTAATTCCAAGTTGGATCAAATTAAAAAGTTCTATTTGGATATTTTTACTAGTCTTTTCAAGAAGTCACCATAAGTGATTTTTGTCTGTGGAACTAACCTGCAACTTCCCCACAGCACCTGAAAAAAATAAATAAACCAAAAGAAAAAGAATCATTTCAAGGAGCAATAGTTAACCACTGGGGAGATTCCGAGTTAGTTTCGAAAACCAAACTTGCTGACAGTGACTTTTTCTCCTTTTTCTTTTATTTCACTTTTAACAGTTTTGAAAACACTACAAAGAAAAGCAGAAAATCTATCTACTCAAAAACTTTACATTCTTCTGGTATGGCCTTGCTTTATTTCGTGTGTCTTGTGCTATACCTTGCATGAAGCAAACTTGTAATTAAAGTGCAATTATTAATATTATGAATTACATTATTATATAGGTTTAAAGGGTCGCAATACCAGACCAGCATCTTATAACCAAGTCCTGGTCATGAGGTGCAGTCTTGGTTTTACAACATAGTAGATACTATGTATTCCTTGCATAGTAAAGCTGGCAATAACTTCTAGCTGCTTAGAGTCAAGTTGTTGTTCAGGTTTTGTGGTCTATTAGTGTTGTCTCTTGCATGGAGGACTACATGTAGTCGGTTTGATTCATAGTGAGATAAGCATCACTGACAATTTCTGCCAAGAGCAAACTCGCATCTGGTACTTTTCTTATTTTAAGCTGCTTAGTTTTCTAAGTTTATTAGAATACTACTAACAGTAGTGGATATTGGGTGAGGCGAATGAGGCAGTCGCCTCAGGCCCCCCTTTTTTTGGGGGCCCCCTCGATTTTAAGGGCCCCCCCTCGAAAAGAGCATATACAGTTTTGGATTCGCTGCAGATGTTTGCTCAGAGGGCGATTCGGAGTGAAGACCTTTTTTTTTTTGGAGAACGCCTTGATTTTGGGAGAAAAATAGGGAAATCAGAGATGAAATTGAAGTGAAGACTTTTTTTTTAGAGAACACTTTGATTTTGGGAGAAAAATATGCAAGCCCAGATCAGACCTCTTTTTTTTCTCAGACAACATCAATTTTTGAAAATTCTTGCCTCGGCCCCCTAAATTGGAATATCCACCACTGACTAGTAATGTTTTTGATGAGAGCTGGGTGAATTTTGAAATGGTTGACATTTGCTTCTTTAGATCTTTTACTTTTCAAGCAAAAAAGTCTCTGGGTTTATTTACAAAATTGCAGATGTGATGTTCCAAAACAGTGTTTAAGCATACTAGGTAACATGCTCTCAATTGGCAATACCTTGCTGCATATGACGCACTGAGGTTTTTCCTTGCCATTTCTTAGAATAAACATTAATCCAAAATCTAAATAACTATAGTTATACTTCCAAGATTTTTTTTGGACTGTCACTGTCGTCTTCAGACATAGATTTATGCTTATTGTTTGCAACCATTTTCTGTATAATTGATTGAACTTAACTGAAGTTACTGAATTGACTGCTTTATCTATCATTTATAGGCTACATGTAAAAAAATAATAATTGCATACTATGTTTATTGTAATCCATTCCTTCAGTTATATAACAACGAATGTGAATACAAACATATGTTGCCAGGAGTCGTAGCAAAATTGATCAAATTGCAACCTAGCAACAAATTTATTGTTATATCATAGATCAGGGTTGGCATCAAAGAACCCACCCAAAAAACACCTGCTCAATAAAACCCAAAAAATACCTAAAAAAACAATAAAACCCAGCCTTAAGTGAATTTTTTTAAAGTGTTTTTAAATTTTTTATTTTTAAAGGTGTTTAAAAGCATTTTATATTAATTATATTCGAAGCAAGACGATTTGGCGGGACCAATTTGGCGGAAGACAATTCGACTGGACGAATTTGTCGGCAAGCCAATTCGTCGGCAAGCCAATTTGGCGGGAAAATAAATAATTTCGATTTACGTTCACTAGCGTTGAAGCGACAACAAAAAAAGTTTTGTAACGTCACCAAGGCAATTAAAAAGATAATTGCAATTGTTCAGCTGATAAGAATAAAAATTCGCATTTAAAATTGTTAACTGCGGTAAATTTATAGATGTTTCTAGCCGAATATTTTCTATTTGAGTTTACAATAGCTTAATTTCAAATATTTGAATTAAAAAAAAGTACTTAAATTGTTAAATTAAATTTTTGAACCAAGGTCGTTTAACATATATCTTTTATGAAATTGAAGTTTGCTGGCGTACAAGAGTTTTTCTATGACATGACGTTATAATAAGCATTATACTATGTACAAACATTTTTCTACAAATTATATTATGGGAGGCGGGTATGAACATTTTTTTGCAGATCGGCGTATCAGAAAAATGCTGAATGACGGTTAAGTCAAATGACGGTTAAATGACGGTTAAGCGGTTATTACATAATATTAAACTATCAAACCATAAAAATTATTTTAACTAGTTTTCATTAGCTCTAACAGTTTGTTTCGCCTATAAACGCCCGTTTCCACTACGGGCGTGGAAAAAAGCATTCTTTGTTTGTTTTATTGCTTTTTTTTTGCGCTCGCTTCAATTTTAACCGCTCGCTTCAATCGAAGATCAATAAAAGAGAGAAAGAATGCTCTTTTCCACGCTCGTAGTGGAAACGGGCCTTAAGGCTCTTCAGTAAGCAATCAAAACTCTGAGTTCAGTTCAGTTCAGTTCAGTTTATTCCCATAAGCATGAAAAGATCAGCTACAATAACAACAAAATATGAAAGTGTGAAATCTATATTTGCTCACGGAGGAGACAGCGAAAAGACCAAATGGTCATCGAAGTAAGCTGCCACCGTATTAATTAAATTTGAGAGTATCCACAGTCACAAGTAATGTTTATATATTGAATATATAAATATGATATGTATACATAATAATACCAAAGTAGCAACAATAACAGCAAAAAAACAAAAATAGTAATACACAGAAAAAAACACATAAACACACATAACAAAACAAAACAATAAAAAAAATGAATAAAAAATAGAAAAAAATAATAATAATAATAATAATAATAATTAGTTGTATGATTTCAGTAGAAGTTTTTTATATTCTTTTTTAAATTAATGTTTTTGAAGTAATTTTATGTGTTGTGGAATTTCACTCCACATTTTAGGTCCTGCAAATGTAATCATACTTTTACCTAAGTTTGTTTTTATTGAATGTAAATGGTAATTATTTTTTTACTAATCTAGTTTGATGTTTATGGATTGTATTAATGCTGGTGATTGTTTGGGTTTTACTATCAATGTTTCAGATTTTATTACTTATGTTGTACATTGCAGTTGCAACCTGCAATTTGTAAATATCATTAAGCTTTAGTAGTTGAAGTTTCATATATAATGGATCAGACAGGGTTTGTTAGTGCTGTTTGTCATAATTCGAAGAACTCTTTTTTGTGCAGTTATTAGTGGTTGGAGAGTTTTTGACTTAGCCTTTCCCCAACTGGTGATGCAGTATTTTAAGTGAGGATATATTAGACTATAGTACACCATTTTTAAAGTTTTAGTATTAGTGTACTTTTTCAATTGAGATATGGCCCATGCTCCTCTGCATATTTTGGTATTTAAGTAGTTGATTTGGTTTGCCCAACTCATTTTTTCATCAATCATTATTCCTAAATATTTAACATATTGCTGACGATCAATTATATTTTCACCAATTTTTATTACAAAAGGGAAGTTATTTAATTTTTTTTTGTTAGTATCATGTAGTTTATCTTTTTGTAATTAATAGTAAGCTTATTTATCCTCATCCAGTTTTCAACTTTGACCAGTTCTAAATTGATATCGAATTGCAAAGAATTTGGACTTTTATTAGAAAGAGATAGAACTGCATCATCAGCAAAAAGTTTTACATTTAATTTAGTTGCTTGGTGCAGGTCATTGATGTATATGAGGAAAAGAAGTGAGCCTAATGTTGAACCTTGAGGAACTCCGCATTTTACTGTACGCCATTCTGATTTTACATTATTAACCACAGTACATTGTTTTCTGTTTAGAAGGTAGCTTTTAAATAATTTGAGGGGTTCACCAGGAATATCATATTTAGATAAATTTTTTAAGTAAAATTTGATGGTTTACAGTATCAAAAGCTTTAGCTAAATCAAGAAATACTGAACAGGTTAAGCTTTTATTTTCTAGGTTTTCTATGATGTTATTGCATACTTGAGAAACAGCAAATTCAGTTGAATAATTTTCTCTAAACCCATATTGAAATTTGTATAATAAGTTATATTTACATAAATAAGAATAGAGTTGTTTGAATAAGCATTTTTCAAAAATTTTAGAAAAAGAAGAAATTAGTGAAATTGGTCTATAATTAGTGCAGTTATGTTTATTTCCTTGTTTAAATAGTGGTTTAATTTCTGAAATTTTGAAGTTATTAGGGAAGGTAGATGTTGAAATGCATTTGTTATATAAAAATGTTAGAGTGGGAGCGATTGTACTTGCAGCTAATTTGATGTATTTATTAGGTGGGCTATCAGAATTACTGCTTTTTGCTGGATCTATGCTATTTAATTCTATTAATACTTCCTCAATAGAAATTGGTTCTAAGAAGAATGAGTTGGGAGATGAGTGAAGAAGTGATGTTTTTGTAAAGGGACAACTAGATGAAGGTTGATGTATTTTGTTTGCCATATTTTCACCAAGTGAAACAAAGTAGTTATTAAAGTAATTACTTTTTTGCAGAGGATTAGCTATAAAGTTTCCTTCTTCATTCATGATATTAATATCATTTTGTGCTTTTATTTTTTTTTAGACTTATTATATCATTAATTGTTTTCCATAAAAGCCCAGTATTGTGCTGTGATTCCTTGATTTGTTGATTAAAATATAGCTTTTTGGCTTGCTCTTTAATATGAGCTTAAATATTGTTTTTTGTTGGGTCGTATTATTAGTAAGTAGTTCTTTATACATTTTATTTTTAATTTTAATTGAAGTTAATATACCCTTTGTTATCCATGGTTTGGCAGCTAGACGTTTCTTTTTTCTTGTTGATTTCCATAATGGAGCATGCTTGTTTAAAACCATTGTAAATTTATTTATACAATTTTCCATATCATCATGAAGGTTGCTATTTTTTGATAAGAAAATGTGGTTTAACTGTTGGTCTAAATCAATTAAAAATTCTTCAGCAACAAAGTGTTTCGTGTCACGTTTGTATTTATTGCAAAATTGTTGTAGTGGTTTAGTGTCTTTTGTTATAGTGACTATAGGTAGATGATCAGATATATCACGTATAAGAATATAAGATGATATATGAGATGCATCTTTATTTGAGTAGAAATGATCAAGTAGGGAAGAAGGGGAATTATTTACGATATGGGTTGCATTTTGAACGTATTGGTTACAGTACTATTACAAAAACAAATACAAAAATGAAAGCTTAACAAAGCGATAAAAAGTCGGCAAAAGAACTTAAAAATAAAAAACGCGGCAGTGATTAAAAAATTAAACCGCTTATAAATATTTTTTGATTAAATTTTAATGTCTAAAATTTTTTTCCGTTGCTTACGCTAATATTTCTAAATATGAATTTATTATGGCCAATATCATGATCAATGATTCTGGCACTGAAAAAAACTTTACACATTAAAATTTAATCAAAAAATATTTTTATAATCTACATAGTATAATGCTTATTATAACTTCATAACTCTCGTACGCCAGCAAACTTTTTCTTCTCCTTTCGGCCTTTCCCTTCAATCAGGGGTAGCCACTTCTTCTTCTTCATCCTTCTCCAAACTGTCCTGCCTTCAACTTCCGTCTCCTTCGCACAAACTTCCTCCATATCTTTTTTCACTACATCTAAAAATCTTCTCTTTGGTCTCCCTCTTTTCCTCTTTCCCGGTAACTCCATTTCCATCATCTTTCTTCCTACATACTCTTGGTCTTTCCTCATGACATGTCCATACCACCTCAGCGTGCCCTCCCTCATCTTCATTCCTAACGGTTCCACCTTAACTGCACCCCTGATGTACTCGTTTCTAATCTTGTCTTTTCTCGTCACTCCCATAGCAAACCTCAACATTTTCATCTCTGCAACTTCCATCTCTTTCACTTGTTTCTTTGTGACCGCCACCGTCTCAAGTCCATACACCATTGTTGGTCTCACCACTGAACTATACACTTTTCCTTTTACTCTAGCTGGTAAACTCCTATTGCAGATTACTCCCGATAATTTTCTCCATCCATTCCATTATGCCTGCACTCTCTTCTTTACCTCCCTCTCACAACTACCACTTTCTTGCACCGTTGATCCCAAATACATAAATTTCTTTACTTTTGACACTTTTGTATTCTCCATCTTCACAGTTTCATCTTTATTTCCACCATTTATGCACAGATATTTGGTCTTTAACCTATTTACTTTCATGCCTCTTCTTTCTAATGCATACCTCCAGGATTCTAATCTCCGATCCACTTCTTTCCTGGTCTCTTCGCAAATCACAATATCATCAGCAAACAGCATCGTCCATGGTGGTTCTCTCCTTACTTCATCTGTTAGCCTTTCCATTATCACTGCAAACAGGAATGGATTTAACGCTGATCCCTGGTGCAGTCCAACCTTGACCTTGAAACTTTCTGTAGTTCCTACTGCACACCTCACCACTGTTCTGCTTCCCTCGTGCATATCCTGTACAAGTCGCACATACTTTTCCACTATTTCGGATTTTCTCATACAGTACCATAGCTCTTCTCTCGGAACCCTGTCTCGGAACCCTGTCGTCTAGGTCCACAAATACACAATGTAGCTCTCTTTCACCTTTTCTGTACTTTTCCATCAACATTCTTAAAGCAACACATGGCCTCGGTAGTTCCTTTCCTGACATAAATCCATATTGCTGTTTGCTGATCTCTACTCTATCCTTTAGTCTGGCTTCAATAATTCTTTCCCATACCTTCATTGTGTGGCTCATTAGCTTTATTCCTCTGTAGTTTCCACAGCACTGTGCGTCCCCTTTGTTTTTATATATATTGGATAAGCACACTCCTTTTCCATTCTTTTGGCATCCGTTTACCCATTAATAGTCTCTTGAACAGTCTGGTCAAAAACTTTATCCCCATCTCTCCCATGCACTTCCAAACTTCTACTGGCCACTCATCTGGCCCAACCGCTTTACCTTTTTTCATCCTTCTTTTACGTTTCCAACAAAGCACTAAGAAAGACCCAAAAAAATGCCCTGCCTATTTAAAATTATCTTGGATTGGCAAAAATTCCCTGAAGTTTGAAAGAAAAATAAAATCATCTATTAGTTAATTGTTTTAGAGCGATCCAACCACGAGTGGTCTTTTCCATCAGACAAATTTTACCTGCAATACATAAGGATGTTCATCCCACTTTTCAACAAAGTAATGCCGCATATGAATACGTGTGCCACTGCGATAGTCGGTACGTGGGTCGAACGTCTCAACGTTTGCAGGACAGAATCCGATAGTATCTGCAGAAGTCTATTCGGAACAGAACCAGTCAAGAACGTAAACAACCGGAACGTCCAGGAAAACTAACGAATTCAATACCGTACTGTGACTCAGCGATTGGAAACCATTTGTTACATAACCAAAAATGTGCATCTCACTATAAGGACAATCAATTTTTTATTCTTTCTAAAGCACAATCCGATTTCCATTTATCAGTCTTTGAACCAGTTTTCATCACTCTTCGAAAACCTAATTTGTATAGACAGAAAGAGTTTGTTTACAAACATAAATTGTTAGTATAATTGTAAAAATTTTATTTAGTTCCAAATTTTAACACAAAATTTGCATAATTTTGTTCCGTTTTTTGCCAAAAATTTTTTACGTTGACGAAAAGTGGTTTTATTTATTAAATTTTTAATTATTATGATAACTATTACTAACCTTAATTTTTAGCCAATCAGAATCAGTCTTAAAACTTTTGAAACACTGCATTCAGTTCTGCAATCCATTCTAGCGAAATCTCCTGAAGAGAGCTAGACAAAAACGTTCGAGTTTTTCAAAATAGCCTTTTTTAAGGCTACTCAATTAACATAAGAGCTTTAAATGAAATATTTGCTTTTAAGAGTTATTTTAAAGTTTTGTACGAACAAAAAGCTTTTAAATAATATTGCTGTTTTTAGTTGTTGTGTTCCCTGATGAGTCTTACAGGCGAAACAGTCTGTTGGGACTATTTTTGTACAACATGTTTTTTTTTTTCGTTATATTTTTGTTTTGATAAATAGGATGTACACAATCCAATAACTATAATTCTTACTGTGTTTGAATGAAACATTAATACAAATCACATTTAGAAAACTAACTCAAAATGGCATACACCATAACTGGAAACTAAATTTGTACTCTATACTTAATGCTTATTATATTTTCTGAACATCAAAGTATTTTATGGATAATCATGATGCTATCTCTAGTCTATTTTACAGTTATTATTTTTCCCATAGTAAATCGAACCCACGACAAACCTTAATGTTAATACAATTAATGACTTGGGTAGGCCCTGGGTGTAGGACTAGACCCTGAGCGTTGCCTCCTGCGTTTACGAATACATCTAGTCGATTTAAAACTCAGTGAGGTATGCATCACTGACGAGCTTTAACAAGACCAAAACTCGAGTCTGGTGCTTCTTGTTTTAGGTGGCTTAGTTTTGTTTTTATTAGTAGGTAATGAGGTTAAAACGTAATTTTATAATTGTAAAAATTTTTACAAATGCAAGTAATAACTATAGAATCTATTGACAATGAAAATTTTAAACACAAAAGTTTACAAAAACAAAAGAAACAAAAAACCATTTGCACAAGAATTAAAAATTTAAAACCCACAACCATAGACTACAAGAAAAACAATAAAATGCGGCTAATTTCAGAATTTTCCTAAATTATCCACTGCATATAAAGAAACTCCAGAAGTTGCGATTTCCGTACCAATAATAAGCTTATCCTCATTTTTCTCAAATAAACTTCAGCTATTAGTTTGATGGCATGAAGTCCATCTTCTTCAAAGTATTTCATGGTTATATATTGATATTAAGAATATATATACAAATATGAATTTTTTCGGATCTTGTAAACAAAATAAAATGGGGTCTGTAGCTTTTATCTCATGGATAATTGAATTATTGTAATTTTGTACAAGACTGAACATGCAGGCTCCCTGCTGTTTGTAGACATTCATATTAGAAGATTATTAAAAAATCCATCTAGGTTCTAAACTTTTGGTTGATATTTTTTTGAAAGAATAGAGTAGGAAGAGTAAGTTTTAATTTTAAAAAATTTTAATTTAATAGTTTGATTGTAAAAACAAATTGCTTCCGTAAGTTTCTCCTTTATTGTAGCCCTTTGGTCTGTTATGATGAGCCTTATTGTGATAAAAACGGACGTTCAACACTTGCTTGTGTCGGAGGTATTTATTTAAAGACACGATAAAAATAAAAAAATAGGGGGCATTTCGGGGCTGAAATGTGGGTATTTCAAGGGGAAAATTCGCTTTGTCATACGAACAAATTGAAGTACGAGCTTAAACTCGTATGTCGGTATAAACGGAACAAATTAAAGTCGTATGTCAAGGTACCACTGTAAAGGCTGCTTAGGGTAGTAAATGGTTATGCACCTGGCATTTGCTTCCTGTCATTGGATTGAAGAAAGGGAAGCAATTAAATTGGCTGCCCAAGCATAGCATTACGCAAGATACTATTTGATTAAAATTAAAATAGATTACTGCATTGCACTCTACTACCGCGCGCGGCAGCGTAAGCTTCGCGGTTAACGTCACTAATATATAAAGAAATTGGACATCAGGAGTCGGAGTCGATAAAATATTCCGAATTCGACTCCTACTCTTAGTACTCTTATAACAGTCCGACTTCGACTCCTTCCTAAAACCTCCGATTCCGACTCCACAATCCTGATTACCATTCATAACAAAAAACATTTCAGTCATGTCTCATAAACATGGATTCAAACATAAACACTCAACGCACACTACTTTGCAGGCCATGGCCGTCAAATCACAAAACAGCTTCAGTAATCCAAAGCCTCTACAACGCACTGTAGCTGTAGCTTTGGACATGAGCAAGGGGTTTGATGTACTAAACATACATAAACTTATACGCAAACTTATGCTAACGGCAGAATTTAAAAACTGTAATATGCAATATGTTGGACAAACAAAAAATTAATTTTCTGTACGTTGGACTGCACACAGATCGAATTGGAACAAATTCAGATTTGAAGAAAACGATGACTAAGCTGCCATATTAAAATATTATGTTAATTATCGCGAGGAAACTTTAGTCAAAAAACCATGCATTTCAGATTGTTTTAGGGTTATTTTTGTGGAACAAACAAACAAAACAAATTTGGACTGATGTGAAGACCGTTAGTTTTGTAAATTGGATGCCAAAATTAATATAAATAAAGTAGTTTTATCAAAAATTAAATAATTCGATCTTCTACCGTTTGCGATATTTGAACTCAGACAAATAAATAATCTTTCTCAAATTACTGAAGTAGTGACTAGCGGTTACTGAGGTCATACGGTAACTCGTTGAAAAGATAGATGATGTCACTTTTGGTTTTTGGTTTGTATCGCAGTGTGACGCTATTTGCATGTTTTTGTTGTAGTTAATAGTGTATTAGTTTAAATTTGTTAAGTTTTTCAAAATAGTTTTTTAGTACAATGTAATTATTTGCTTCATTTTTATTCAAATTTGTTGTTTTTATTTTATTTTCTACAGAATTGAATAAGAATTGTTAACTGATGGTGATCTTTTGATCGAAACCGATTTTAACTTTTTAACTTTTTAATACAGTCATTATACAGTCACAGATTTTTAAGCTTCAAACTTATCTTAATTTTATGCAGTGATAGACAGTGACTGGAAATAGTCGTTTGCCTTTAGTACAAAGGGTTAGATTTTTTTTTGTGTGCATCAAATGAAAATTTAACTGAAATGTCTGCTGGTAAGTTCCATTTTGAACTTTTTTAGAAACTCGTAATCGACCACTATGGAAATGCGATCCTAAAAAGGAGTGATTTCTAAAAAAAAGACGTTTTCGCTTTGAATCTGTCTCAAATTTTATTTTAAGTTCTAAAATAAAGCATTCTAAGTTCATTCAAAATGAGAAGCGATTGACTTGTTGGCCATCCTTGCATATTTAGATTTGGTATCAACAAATGCGAAAATTTGATAGCAAACTAGCTGGTTTTAAAGCTAAGTATTACAGGAAAGTGCAACGTGGCTTACAAAAAAATAACGCTCATTATTGCTGAAATTCAATTAGGGATGTAGCACTTTCGAAAATTATTTACGAATAAAGTACAAACCTCCGAAATCAAACAAAATTTATCTAATTCTCTTCTTGCTCGTTGAATGTCGATATGATCGAACCTAAAGTGTTTATGAAATCGGTGTCCGTTTACAAATGGTGAAAAATAGGTGGATCCCTCTTTCTGTTCCATACATTTGTTCTTAGAGTACTTTTTGCCACTAAACTTTTCCTTGCAAGATGAGGTTTCTTTTAATGTTACGGTAAAACTGGCACAACTTTGTTCTACATTATTTTTACGTAATGCAATTGCGTAATTCTATAGCGTTACTGTTCTATGCGGTACTGCTGCAACTTCCAGCTGCGCACTATTGTTCTATTGTCTATTGTAGTCTAACCAAAAGCTCTATTGTCTATTTTATCTTCCACCGAGTTGTGACCTAATTCTCACAGAACTGCCAACAAGGTTTCTGTTTTAAGAAAAAGATTTTTAGCAAGAAACAATAAAATATTGTCTTGTTATTCTAAGGTTCGACCTTTTTTTTACTCTCCAAAAAAAGTACCTTTAAATTTTATATCAACCTAAATGTCGCTAGCGTGGTCGAATGGATAGCGTGCCGTGCTTATAATGAACATGGTCTCGGTTCAAAACCCAATTCCGCCATTCTGTTGTGTTCAGTGGTGGATATTGGGTGAGGCAAGTGAGGCGATCGCCTAGAGATCCCCTTTTTTACAGTTATCGAGTGGCCCCCCTTGTTAAAATTGCCGCGTGTAGTTTTATTTTGTGGTATTTTACATGGTTTCATGAACCTCAGAAACTCAAAAGTTTGGATGTTTCAGCAAATAGGTGAAATGTATGTCACATAATATGGCAAATAGGGTAATGTTGGCAGAACACTTAAAATTTAAAACAACAATGGATAAAATCTCTTCAGTTTCTATATATTGCAGAGCAACAACGTAATGCAAATTATTGTTAATAGTCAAACTGTTATAAGAGTTATCTAAAAGTGATTAAAATTCAGCAGCAACAACTCTCAACTATAAATATTCTTAAGAAAAAGAGAAATCTTGCTTTAAATTTAAATTTTTTTATTGATAAAAACACTACTTAAAATTAGTTGTATTTATGCATACAATATTAATCACTTTCTATAATTGCAACAAAATAATGACATACGAAACAAAAAATTTACAAACACTAGTAATAAAAAATACTTTTTTTTCTTTTTGTAGCAAATGCTTCATGTACAATAGAAACCAATAGAACACTTAATCCAGTTTAGAAATGTTTTACCATTAATCAAATTTATATGGAAATTTTCACTTTTTTTCAAAGTTTTAAACTAATTCATATGCAATTTATTCATTTACATGACTTACAAGACTTGATTGCAGCTTTTTTGTAAAGGATTTAGCAATTTTCAAAATTAACATTTTGACAACTGGTTTGTGAGGTCATCTGGTAAAAACAACTGCTTAATTAAAATTAAAATTTTATATATTGTCATTCTGAAAAAAATTGAATTAGAATATATTTAGGTAAATTATTTTGATTTTAAATGACAATTTTAAAAAGTAACTTAACTTAGAATAAGCTAAATGACTTCTTACATTAAATTTAATTGTGATTATCAATTGGTCTATCTTGCACAAACAATCATAACATTAAATAGTTTTGACAATACGAGTATTTCACAACACTTTTATTATTTTTACAATTTTAGTTTAAAACTAGCTTTATTGCAAGTTTGCATTGCATATTTCTATTTCTTCAAGATAAAAATCTTCAAAAGATTTAATTAAAGCAGCATAAGCTGAAAATACTAAATAGATAATTCGCTGCTTTATAATATATTAATACAGTAACAAATTTGTTTTTTTGGGTTAGTATTTTTTTGACTCATTTGCCTAAAAGCAAACATAATTTTTATTTTTTTACAAACTTTGTTAGCTTTTAAATGTAATTTAAATCTTTTTTGTAAAAATAAAGGTATTCATATTTCACAAAGGTTCATATTACCAGCATTTCTTAATCTTTTTTGTGTTAAAAAAACCATAACTAAAGCTTCTCTTTCTAAAAATGTTTTAGATCATAGATTTTTCGATTGTTATGATAAAACTTGTTATACATTGTGGAATCGGCATAATTATTGAGATTTAACATTATTTTTCTCGACTGGCGTAATTATTATTGTATATTCAATAAAAAAATTGTTTTGTTATTGTTGCTTGTAATGAGTGCAAATTTGTTTTAACTGCTAAAAAAAGATCAGATTTTTGTCTGTGATAGTAGCCTACCTATTTAGTCAGTTCAATTTTAATTCTGTTGAAATATATTTTAACAAATTTATTATTTTTTAAGACTATCAAGACTATGCCACAAATGTTTATCATGTATTGGTGGGAAAGTTTTTGACCAAAATGACAGTTGATCGAAAACACATTTGATCGAAACGGCACTTAAACGAAATGACAGTTGATAAAAAAAAAAAAGATTTATATTTGTATGTTTCTACAATTAAACAATCTTTTTGTTACTGTAAATTAGATCCATAAAAAGCAGAGGCCAACATTAAGAAGACAATTTTTTTTTATTTTTTATAATTTTTTGCCAATGTCAAGGTCAAGGTTTTTTATCAAGGTCTTTGGACAAAGCATTTTTCGGGGGCATCAAATAGATCTTTTGTCATGGCTATGTTTCATTAGATGCTTATTGGTATCATTTTTTTTGCATTATTTTTACATAGTCTATTATTTAGAGGGGGGAGCATTGTGCCATGGCTCCACCCTTGTAGACCTCTTGCAGAAATCAGAGACAAATTGACAGAAAAGATCTTATTTTTAGAGATTTATGATTTTGGGACAAAACATCAACAAAACTGGGACAGATTTAAAGTACCATGTTTTTGGGACGAAAAATTGACAAAATTTGGATAGATTTAAAGTTGTAAATTTTTTCTTTCATTATTTGATCAAATGTCGTTTCGATTAAGTGTCATTTCGATCAGGTGTTGTTGGATTAACTGCCAGGTCACGTGTAAATCTTTCATGATAACTTTCTGTGTCTACCACTGATTTGAGTTATTTCTAGTTTTGTACCAGAATTAATTTTTTCCCAATATTTTGTAGCCTATCTTTCTAGATGGCATTGATAAAATGGTGATCGAATTCTGGTGACGTCATTTGTTGGGGGCCCCTAATTTGGATTTTGCCTCAGGCCCCTATTTTTAATATCCATTACTGGTTGTGTCCTTGAGAAAGACACTTTACGGCACTTTCCCCTGCTTGGTGGTTTTTTAGTTAATTAAAGTTATATCTCTATTAAATTATAAGCAGACAGCAATATCTTGGCATCTCTGGAAGCAGGTCGGGATAATAGCTTGCCTTATGTATTATTGCCTTCGTCGCTTTCCTGCGAGTCAGGAGGATAAATATAGAAATAAAAAATAAAAATATAAAAAAATAAGCCTGACAAAGAAAAAGGAGTGATAGAAGAAAATTGTATTGCAAAAATACACAAAACACCCAGCGGTTGAAAATGACATCAAACACCAGATTTTAAAACGGACAAAAAATCAGTTGCTTAAAAATGAAAAACGGTAAAAAATGACCGCTGGTACCGCTAGTGTTAAACACCTATAAAAAAGTCCTTAAAAATTCTCAAGGAATAAAATGCAATTTGGTTGTTTCAATGTTTTCTATTCAAGTTAAAAACACAGCGTAAATAAAACTGTAAAGCACAATATTATGAAGCAAATATAACTCTTTCGAATTGGCTATCGCGATCAGTTTAGTGCGTCCGTTTAGTGTAACAGGAAGACTATGATTGACTGCTTAAATATCGTATTTAAAGCTAAAACGCAAAAAAGGTTTAGGATCTCTTTATCAAAATTTTTTTCACCGTGGATTGTAGCGGTTATTAGGGAAACATTAAATCATATCAGATTTCTTCATACTTGGTAAGACACGTTCCTTTGAGATTTGTGAATGTATTGGAGTAATTGCCTTTCTTTAAATCCATGTATTAAAACCTGTACCATAATTTTGATTTCAACGCAAAGAAAAATTATAAATTTTGTGATGAATCAAACCCGATCCACTGATCCAGGGTTTCCCAAATTGTGTGCCACGACACATTGGTGTTTCTAAAAAATTTTAACACAGACTGCTTCAGTGTTAATGTAACACCAGAGGCTTCATTTGAATAAAGTTGTTTGTTTGCTGGAGCAAACTCCCTTGCAGGCTCTGTATAGCATTGATGGTTTGGGCATGCAATTCTTATTAAAAAAAACGTTTTTTGATCTGTTCACACGCTAGTGTCAAGACAAATAGCGCTGTTCGAAAAAACTGCGCTGTAAATAGATGCTATAATTGAGACGTGTGTTTCCGTCTGACGCATTGAGAGGGCGACAAGCTGTGTAAAGGTTCATTCAATTATTTTTTTCTTGTCATTGTTAAATAGTTCATATAAAAAATTAATATATTAGAAAAGATTAAAAAAAGAAAAAATCAGCACAAGTCAAATTTTAAAACATGCATAAGATAATTAGAAGAGTGCAAGAACAAAACGGTAGAAAGCATGGCCTCAAAACCTTGACCAGGTAAACTATTAAAATGAAAAAAAGGAAAGAAAAATATATGAAATAATACAAAGAAAATATTTAAGAAAATTAAAGATTTTATAACCAATGCATGATTAGTCTGCGTAATGATGATGGGTGGCACAGCTAGTCAAAGATAAGAATTTAGCCCAAATTAGCACGTTCAGTAAGGAAAAACCACCCATAAAAATCACCAGATTCAAAAACCTTTTCTAAATGCATCTGGTAACTATATGTCATAAAGAGTATAACATTTCCTTAAATTCAAGTTTAATTAACTAAAGATTCAAGCAAGTCTAAAAAACAACGTAATGTAAAATTATAACACATAAACGAAGTAATAAATGAGCGTATTGAAGTGAGCTGTATTAGCTAAACTCAGCAAAAACAACGCAACACACAAAGAAACATTGATTACGCGGAAGAATTCGTTAGGCAATCTCTCAGTCAAGTCTGTAACGTGATGTCAGTTCGAGCATAAGTCACGTCATTCATCTCCCTGAAAATTAATTGTAGTAGGTCAATTGGTCCAGTGCATTTCACATACATTTTGATCGTCTTAAAACAACCAGATTAGAATTCTCATCATTTGAAGTTTTTAATGTGTCACCATTCAATTCTCGACGCAGAGATTTGTCTTCTTCATCTGGCAACTCAGGAAAGAGCGTATCATGTTCATGATGAGTTGATGCATTATCGCTTGGAGAGGAATCATCATGAATGACTTCTTCTGGTTCGGGAAGAATAGTTTCATGCCATGATTAATTAGATGACTCAAGGCCAGAAACAGGAGCACATCTTTCAAAAAATGTTACTTTCAAAGCCATTTTTAAATCGAATATGCGCATACTGAGGAGTAGCATAAATAAGATCTGCTTTTTCTCCCAATGGCTTGTATTTGTTGTGGCGCACATGCCTTCGAACTAAAATTGTTCCAGGTGAGCAGAGCCAGGACGGGGTAGATATTCCAAGAATGGAACGTTGTTGAAAGTCAAAAAAACGTTCAAGCAGCGTTGGATTTGTTGCAGTACAAAGCAAAGAACAAACAGAATGCTGAACTTGTTGCAACATTAGCTTCCATTTATAAATAGGTAAATTTTGATCTTTGAGGACAAATTTAACATTGTAACATTATACGTCTTGCTTTGTCCGTTAGACGCTGGATTATAGACTGACGTTTTACTTGTGGGTATTTACTTATGCATAAAAGAAACAAATTCTTTTGAAATAAAAGATTTACTTCTATCAGAATGAATATATCCACAAGCGCCAAATAAGTAAAAAAATTGCATTAAACATGAAATTACCGCACGACATTTCATATTGCTACATGGGAAAGCAAACGAAAACCACGAGAACTCATCTACTACAGTAAGAATAAATTTGTTTTTACTACTAGATGGTAAAGACCTTCAAAATTTCTGCTCAAACGTTCCATAAGTTGAGTAGCTTTCATTATATTAGCTTCAGAAGGTTTAAAAAAGCAGGGTTAATTTTCAGCGCATTTTCCACAGTTACTAATCATTTTACGAACATCTAATGAAAACTGCAAGTTTTTCGATTTAATATAATGATAAGTTCGCGTAACTCCTGGGTGACATGAATTAGCATGAATGTCATTAAACGTAGAGATTGATAAATTGGTACAATAAGCACGAGATCATGTATCTGCCGCGGCATTAAGTTTTCCGGCACGATACACAATTTTATATTGATACTGTGATAATTCAATTCACCATCGTAAAATTTTAGCATTTTTAATTTTTCTGTGATTTTTATCATCATATATAAAACTAACAGACAGTTCATCAGCTACGATTTAAAAAGTTTACCGGTCAGCAAGTGGCTCCACTTTCAAACAGCTTCTACTATTGCTGTTGCCTCATTTTCGACACTCGAGTGCGCTTGCTCATATTTACTTAGCGATCTAGAGCAGTCCTTCTCAAAACTTTTTTTACTACGGCACACTAATAAATTCTGAGTTTGCCTGCGGCACACTTACTTCATAAAGGCGATTTTGATAGAAAAATAGCAATATATGAGATCAAATCGAAGTGAAGACCTTTTGCTTTTTAGAGATCGCCATGATTTTGGGAAAAATAAGGGAAATACGAGATCAAAGCCCCTTTTTTTAGAGAACACCAATATTTGGGAATCCTTGCCTCGGGCCCTTAACTTTGAATATCCCAAAAACAAACAACTTTATGCAAATGGCCTCTTTCCTTTTACATTTTTATTGAAGTAGCCAATATTTAAGATTTTTAGCAGTACTAAAATTACACAAAACACATAAGTCATCTGTAGACCAAGACTCAATGGCTTTCTGTCAAAACACAAAAATTTTGCGGCACACTTTAATCCTTTTCACGGCACACAGTTTGGGAAACCCTGATCTAGAGTAAAACGCAACAGGCTTACCATTTTAATTTAAAGTGGCTGACACAGCGACATCAGAGGCATCAGTTTAAACAACAAATAGCGAATTTTTTCGATTACTTCTAAAGAAACATTAATTAAATCGGATTTTAAGTTTTAAAAGGATAATAAAGTTTTGTCTGTAAATGGGAAAACTACGTTTGATATGAACGACTTAATTTTGTCAGAATATTGTGAAATCCACTACGCGTAGTACGCAAATAAGCCAATTACTAGTTGTTGTTCTTTAGAATTGTTTGGTGACGGAAGATTTTGCAAACTTTTTACTCTTACTGAATCAGTTTGTAAAGTTCTATACTTGATGCAATAACCGAGAAGATCTACTGTATCTGTATAGTTAATATACCGTAAAACCTCTATTTGAGCGCCATGGCGCTTTATTTTTCAACCCTTTTCCTATAGTGGCGTTCTATTAGAGGTGGTGTTCAATTAGAGGGTGGCGCGCTATTTTTCGACTAGCTGGTCAGAATTTTGGGAAGATAAATTTAATTAATGAAAAGAAAAAACATCTAACACAGTTAACATCTAACATCTAAAGAAGAAGAAAAAACATCTACCGTAACACAGTTATTGGTAAGTAATCGAAATTCACTGATGAAAATCAAGTGACACGTCGCTTTTGTAGCCATCCTCGTCATTTTCAACACCTTCCGCATCAACGTCGAGTTGTTGAATAATTTCACGTTTACCGGTAATGTCGGCATTGGCCCGCGCTTGCTGGAGAAGTTCCTGTCCAGTCGTAATCGGGCCGTCTGACCTGAAACAGTGGATCTTGCAATCTTCAGAGCCGTCTAGAGTGTTGGTCAGTCCGCATCCCTTGAACGACTTGATGATCAGATTCTTCAGCAGCTGATCCCAAGGATCGACTATCCACTTTGGATAAACTTCTATTGATGGGGCTCGCATGTTTCCGGATTTGGTGTAGCTCTTCTCGCCGTGCAACATCCAATTCTCGTAAAACTGTCGGACTTTACTCTTAAATGGGGCATTCCAGTAGACCTCGGGGGCCTGTATGAACTTGGTGCAGCCTCCTGGAATTACGGCCGTATCAATCTGAAGCTTCTTCAATTGCTTCTTTGTGGCATCGCTGATGTGATATCGGTATGAGTCCCAGGCAAGAAGGTGCTTTCCAAACATAAAAGAGCCGACAATCTTCTGCAGAAACTCAGAAGTCAGGTCATCGTTGAAGAAGGAGCGGCCGGCCCAGCGAAGATGGAGGGTATTCTTAAACTTGGTGACAATCTCTTTAATTGGTCGCTTGTTCTTGAGTAGGATGTACGGTCAGCATTTAAATCCGTCAGATCGAGCGGTCAGCATGACAGTAACGTGTAACTTGTCGTGACCGCTAGTCTTCACGGGGACCTCTTGGACTCCCTTATTTTCAACGGTTAGACTGCTCGAGTAATCCAAGTAGACGGTTGTCTCGTCGGCAGCATAGATGTATGTATGGTTAAAAGTGCGACGCTTCTACTCGACGAACAATAAGTAATCAACGATCTTCTCAACGTATTCCTCCGGCTCCTTCTAACAAGTCGTCGTTGGGCGGCGTGAGACCAAGTTGTGACGAAGCAAAAACTTTTCCAACCAGCCATTGCTTGCCTTGAAATTTTTGTCGATCGATAAAGTAAGCGCCTTTCTTTGAATCATCGTGCGGCTGACACGGAGTTTCTTCTGACGTTGCTGACGAACCCAGTTGATGAGCTTCTCGTCGAAATCCTTGTCCTTTAAAGGACGTCCGGCACCTTGGAGTCGTTTGCTTGAAGAGATGGAATATGACGAAGACCCTTTCAACTGAGCCTCGAGCTGTACTTTCTGTTTCGTCCAATCTTTAACATATGAACGAGGAACGTTCTTGACTTTTGCAGCTTTTAATTTATTGTATTTCTCAGCGTACGCAACAACTTCCAGCTTAAAGTGCAGGTCGTACTTCTTTCGTTTCAAAGGAGTCGCATCTTCAGATTCGGAACTGCTTGACATGGCTTCCAAATTTTTTTATGTTTTCATCGGGCTCTGTTTAAAGTTTAACAAATGAATCTACGTTTTGATTGAGTGCCAAGTTTTCAATCTCTGCAATCGTATAATCAATGCGTGTGGAGAAATTAGTAAATAGTTTTTGAAATTTTGTAGCAAATTTATTCGGTAACTTAGTACGTTATTTAATCGTCTACCTTTTCGGCGCCTGTATAGAAGGCCTCGCCGATAACGCAATCTAGGTGTCTACTAATGGTAAAATTCTTAATCTTCTAGCTGGATCTGACCTTCGAACCAGCGACAGCAAAAATATAGTCTAGCTAAATCACAGCTCAGACTACCACAATATCTTCTTTATTAAGAAATATGCTCCAATCCACCTAGGAGCCCGAATAGTATAAATCAACAGCAAATAAATTCAGTAGCTTAATTCTTCACAATCACGTAGACAACCAAAGACTTGCGTTCAAAAACTATGACTTCACACAGTTAACAATTTTCCAATTCTAAGTTACCACAACGAAACATCAAATTAATTATTGCTTTCAAGCGAACCTTATTTATACCAGTCGATAAGGTTTCTCGATTGTTCTGAAATTATCCAAAAACAACAACTATTACGTCATAGTCAAAACAGGTCAAGTGGATAGTTCTGGAAGTTACTTTAAGGTTCGTGAAATTAAGCAGTGTTGCCATTTTCTTATAAATAAATGTAAAATATTTAAATTACTTATAAACTGTTATTTCTTCGGCTATTTGAGCCGGACCAAAGCGAAATCAAAGAGATTTTTTATGAGATTGTGAATCTACATAATGTGGGTAATTTTTAGGAACGGAACAGCGTGTTTGCCACGTGTTTGATGCGTGATCAATTATATTCCGGTAAATTATTATTGGGGAATTATTATTTTGTGATGTAGGAAACCTTTATTTACTAATTAGCATAATGAGTGTCAAAGTGGCGGTCTATTAGAAGTGGTGTTCAATTAGAGGGTGGCGCTCTATTTTTCAACCCTTTCTTTATAGTGGCATTCTATTAGAGGTGGTGTTCAAATGTGGTGTTTTACGGTACTTGTGTTTTACGGTACTTTATTTCATTGAAAGTCAAATTGTGGCTTTTAGCCACTGCAAAAAATTGGTCAAAATTTTTGTCGTTGCTCTTGTTGAGTTTTGTTGAGTTTCCTCTGACAGTTATATTTTCTACATAAGCAAACGTACCTTTACAATTTTTTGATTTGATTATGTCGTTAATAATTCTTTGGAAACACGGAGCCGCATAGGTAGTGCAAAGGGTTACGTTTCTATTGCGAAAAAGCGCTATCCGCTTTAAAAACTGTATAAAGTCTGTCTTTTGGAGGCAATTCAACTTGATGGTACGTGCCACTTAAATCCATCGTCGAATAAACTCTGTAGCGAGCAACATTTTGTACAACGTCTCGCATTCTTGACAAAGGATATACATTTAAAAGTGTATATTTATAAACAGTTTGACTGTAATCTATCACCATGCGTCGCTTGTTATTTTCCTAGGTGACGACCAAGGGTTGGGCACGCCAAGGAGAGTTGCTTGGCTCAATCAAACCTTCTTTGAATAATCGCTTTACTTCGTTGGAGATTAAGACAGAATCAGAACGCGAATACCGTCTCGACTTTGCGGCTATTGGTCTACATTCAATCTTTAAATGCTGAAGAGTCTTACGGGAGTTGAGGTTTTCACAGCTTCCAGTGCACCCAGATATAAAGTCAGCGGCGGTCTACCAAGATAAATATTTACATTCTGATGTTTGTCCATAAAATCTTGGCCTAAGATCACATTGGAGAGTAAACTCTAATCATAGTTTTGATTGCTTAGTCTTACATTGGCAACACATTTACCAACACTTTTTAAAGTATATCCATTAATGGCCAAGCTAACACTACAGCGAGAATTATTTAAATCAAGTTTAAGCATTTTACCAAACTCGTAACTAAGGTGACTCAGGCTGGAGCCTGTATCTAGAAAAGCATTTATTTCTATACCGTTTATTAAGACTTGTATCGTCGTCGTCGTTTGAGGGGTATCCACTCCAGGTCAGACACAAACAGGACTGGGGCCGAGGGTTTATCCTTTTACTACCCCAGACTGCTGCACTACCTGGATCAGATGCTGGCAGTGGTGTTATTAAACCAGCATCAAGTTTCGTCATCCAAAACCGTCAGACCTCGTGCTCCATGTGGTGCCCGATGTATAGGGCACGCTGTTAGTACATGGTCTGCGGTTTGTTCAGAGACGCCACACTCGTAATTTGGTGAAGGAGCGATACCCCATTTGTGCATGGACGAATGGAATCGCCCAACACCAGTCCGCAGGCGGTTGAGCTTAACCCAAGCTGCTCGGGGTAAGCCCATCCCAACAGGCCTGGCACCGGTCTCGGGCACAAAAGCACGGAGCCTAAAAGCACCTTCACAGTACTCCGTTTTCCATTTGTGGTTTGTCCATTCAGAGGCGCGGATGCCAAGTCTGGCAAGGTTGTCCAAGAGATTTCGCGAAGCTGGCACAAACGGGCGTCTGGATCTTAGTCTCACTTGGCGAGTATCTGGGGACTCACTTAAATAACAATACAAGATATGATCAGGGTCCAGAGATCCACGATAAGCCAAGGAGAGTGTCGCTGCCAGTCGGCGAAGCTCAGCTGGCTGGATGCTTGAGAGTACAGGTAGGTGGTCCGTTGGAGTGGGACGCAGGCATCCAGTAACTATTCACAAGGCGTCGTTCAAGACATTGTCAATGAGGCGAGTGTGAGCACTGCGACACCAGACTGGCGCACAGTATTCAGCTGTTGAGTACACCAGAGATAAGGTGGCTATGCGTATTTTTTTAGCACCAGCACCCCATCCCGAGCCCACGAGTCACCTCAGCAGTGTTACGCGCGATGATAGTTTTTTGCGAAATGCCACTAAATGGTGATGAAACGTGAACGATCTGTCTAGTTTTACCCCAAGGTAAGCAGGGGTTGGACAGAACGGTAAAAGTCTATCGTTGTTGTAGACCTTTAGCTCACGTTTGGCCTCTCAGTTATTTAAGTGAAAGGCTGCCGTCACCGTCTTTGTGTAACTGAGCTTCAACCTCCAAGTCTGGAGATACGCTGAGAGTGTGGACATGTCTTGACTTAAGGTCTCCTCGAAGTCCTTCCAGTTTCCAGAAGAATGCAACAATGCTAAGTCATCAGCATAAGCAAACTTTCTGGAAATCATGGAAGGCAGATCGTACGTATAGATGTTAAATAGGAGGGGAGCCAAGACCGATCCCTGAGGAACGCCGTTTTTAAGACGGTATAGCCTGCTTTGCTTGCTGTCACCGGTGGTAAGGGTGAAACCTAGATTTCCGACAAGTTCCATGATCATTCTGACCATGTGCCTGTCCGGAAGTAGTCTCAGCAGCTTGCAGGTAAGGCCACGGTGCCAGACAGTGTCATAAGCAGCTGTCAGATCGACAAATACGGCACCGGCCTTCTTTTTAGCCTCAAAAAAATCCTCGATGTTCTGGGTTAGCAGAACAACTTGATCTACGGTTGACTTCCCGCGTCGAAAACCAGCCTGTTCTTTAGGGAGCAGCGGATCGATTAATGCTTAACGCGGTCGTAGATAAGCCTCTCGAGGATCTTGTAGGGTACACAGAGCAGAGATATCGGTTGATAACTCTTTGGGTCCTCCATAGGCTTTGCTGGTTTGGGGATCGCGACCACAAGCGCTCTTCTCCAGATCTTGGGAATTTTGAGTCGGCGCAAACAGGAAGAAATGAAGTCACGTAACCAGGACTTCAAAGCATCTCCAGCACGGAGTATAAGCTCTGAGCAGATGGAATCAGGTCCCGGAGCTTTACCTGGTTTTAAATGTTGGAGGGCAGCAGTAAATTCTCTCTGTGAAAAATTATCAGAAATATTTACTGCGTCTGGTGTTGTGGCCCTCCAAAGATCAGACACTTCTTTACAGACAAGTCGAGATGACTTGCGGTTGACAGCCTCGTATTTCCCATTTCTAACCAGCTGAGATGCAATAGCATCGGCTGAAACGGGACAGTGACGAGGAGAGTGCCGTCACCTACCAGTAAGGTTGTTCAAAATACTCCACGCTTTTCGACTAGAGTGTGAGAAGTCAATGCTCCGAACTGCCTCGGACCATCAATCCCTACGCTTTCTGTCAAGCTTGGCAAGCAGAGCTGTAGCAGCCAAACTTGAGTCATCTCCCTGAGTAGACTGCAGAAAGGTTTTATAGAGGGATTCACACTCTGCATCCCAACATGGAATATAGTTATTTCAATACCCGCGTGGGATAGTCTTCTTGGCTGCTTTCTTAATGGTGTTACAGAAGTCCTGGTAAGCCGCATCCACATCAAGTGAATCAGGCGGCAACAAAGTCTTTGCGAATTTATTCGTCAAAGCAATGTAGTGACTCCATTTGGCCTTGCGGAAGTTCCATCGCTTAACAGGCATGCTTGGCACTGCCAGAGCAAACCTTGGTAGTGTAATAAGCGAAGGTCGATGTTGTGACCTGGGGAACTTGTCAAGGACACGTCTATCTGTTAAGCGACTGTTTGGACCTACGCTAGCGAAAGCTAGATCTGGATTGGTGCCAGTGTTCCAGCGGCCGGAATAAAAACTGGCAGCGTCCTTGGCATTATATAGGAGGGCAAGACAATTAAAAATATTTGCCCAGCCAGCCAAGCACTCACCGTCCGGACTGTTGTCATCGTAGCCCCAGTCAGCATGGCGACAGTTAAAATCACCAGCGTACAGACAGGGTGATGAAACACTGGGAGATCCAGGGTTCGCAATCGCGTTGGCGGTGGCTTGTAGACGTTGACTATATTATAGCCATCAACGTCCACACACAGCCACTCGATCACCGATGTCGGTGGAGATTGGTCCAAAAGCGTGTATCTCAGTCGCTCGTGGACAAACGTGGCAAGGCCATGCTTCTTGTTTAAAGAAGACCCAGCTAGTTGGTAGTTTGGAAGCACCAACTTCTCTGCATCAATGCAGTGGGTCTCCTGTAGTAGGATGACGAGTGCCTCAGACTGCATAGCGAGATGATGAAGAACGTTCATCTTGCTTGCAGGGAGGTCTTTGATGTTCAGCTGAAGAATAATGGGTCTTCGGAACTTGTTGGCAATGTGCCCTGAAAAGGGCAGTTTTACCCTGTCATTGCCCCGTCCTGAAAAGGACGTTTGCCGACTAACAGACCCACACTGAACATCGGAATGGGTGGATACCCTTCCGTTTTGGTAGGTTCGGTTTCGGTCTGTCATTTTTAATATCAATGAACAGACTTACTCACGGCCCAGGCTGCGAGAAAGCACCTAGCATCTGTTCCAAAAACTTGTATGTTAACTTTAGAGTGACTAATAGTTAAAAGTCCCGTTGGCAAGCAGTTGTACTGATTTCGTTTTTCTTAAAAATTTGCTTAGACCGAAACATTCTTGAAATATGTCCTCGTTTAGAGCATTTAAAATAAATTTTGTTTTTAGCTGGACAGAACCTACATGAGTGTCAACTATTTCCGTGAAATATTTATCTCTTAGCTGTTGCTGCGCTGTAATCTCCCGTGTAAGAACATCCCAATTCTTCCAAATTTTTGTCTTCTGCAGAAGATTGCACTTTTGCGATGTGTACAGCAGAAAGAGATGCAAATCAAAGGTGTAGCGTCAGAATTCCAAGTCAAAACACACTTCAGAACAGTTTTAGTGGTTTTCTATTAACAGTAACAAATATTAACAAAGATAAACGCTCAAGCAAATAATAATAAATAAAACAAAGAAGAAACACTCACCAACAGTTTTCCGAATCACGAAAAACGCCAACACAAATATTATTTCTTAACAGTCAATTTCGAGATACAATAGCTCACAGTATACGTTTAACTTCATCAACCTTTTTTAAAACTAACCTGCACCGTTGATTGCAATAATGCTTCGCTCGTATTGTGACGTAATCACTAATTGCCACAAAAGGCACCAAAATTTCAAACTCTTGTGCGCATTCTCTAACAGTGGCTATACAAGAGAATTTACGATGCGTCGCATGTTCGACTCTCAAACTTGTTGTAACAAAAAGTTTTCAGCATTTTTTTGATCTGGAGAGAACGAGTTTTTTCAAAAGCGACTTGGAGAATAAAGTTGTTGCCTTCGAATAGGCAGTGACTGATTTCATTTGAAATAATTCCTCCAATAAATGCGTCGCGGATGGCTTATTGTTTGTGGACCTGTTCAGATACGGCCTGATAAGCGCAATCCATGCTTAACTGCTTTACTTTTTGCAAATAGCGATCAAGAGGTTCTCCGCTCTATTGTTTACAAGAGATCAGTTTGCATCGAGCGCATATCGGGTTTGGTCTTTTCGCATAAGTGCTTGCTAAAATTTTAACGGCTTCATTATACGTTACTGCTTTGGATATTAATTCGTACATAGATGCGTAACATGGTTGATTAACTTGTCAGCATCAGATATCTCTTGCATATGAGCAGCATAAGTCATAAAAGACTTGTGCCAATGTAACCATTCTTTCCTTGAGTCCACATTCTCAGGATTATTCGCAAATACTCGAGGGCGCAGATTTCTAATGTCCATAAGCCGAAGCAGAAAAATACTATTAGTTAATTAAATTGTCATAAAAAGTATAACATTTCCTCAAGCTAAGGTTTAATTAGCAAAAGATTCAAGCAAGTCTAAAAACAACATAACGTAAAATTACAACACATAAACGAAGCAGTAAAAGAGCTGTACTCAACAGAAAACAAATGCGTTGTATTGAAAACGGATGAGCGGTACTAAAATGAGCTGTATGAGCCGTACTGAGCGGAAACAAAGCAACACACACAGAAACATTGATTACGCGGAGGAATGCGTTAGGAGATCTCTGTGATGTCAAGCTTGTGATGTGATGTCAGTTTGAGCACTAGTCACGTCACTACACCAAGAGAATATACAAAAATTAAAAGGATTATAAATCAAATAATAAGAAAAGCAAACAATTTACAATTATGATGAATAACATAAAAACAATGTAAAAGACTATTATACCAGTCAAAACTGATGGAGTTGAAAAAAAATTTGTATATCTATAACCATGGTGTATAATCATGTTGAAAGAGAAATCAATTTCAGAGAACAAAATGATCTTGATCAAAAGTCTTGTTTTATGTTATCTAATTTTTAATTGTTGAAATCTTATTTCAGATTAGCTGCTTTATATTTTGCAAAATTTTGAAATAATTTTAATTTCATCTAACGGAGAAAATGTGTAATTTCGAAGTAGAAAGGTTTCAAAAGTGAAAAGAAAAAGTGGTTAAAAAAATTTAATTTAAGTAAATTTAACTATCAATGTTCTTAAAAAAATTGGAATTATTAGAGAAAAATTTTGTCCCAGTAGACCAGTGGTTTCCAAACTTTTTCGATCCGTGGCCGAAATGTTTATCAAAACACTGGTTGCAGTTTATTATGTTCAACAGGTTTTAGATATTTCATACAAAAACAAAGTTTTGGAATCATTATTTAGATAAAACGTTTCTTTTAGAAAGCCACTAAACTTTCGTAAAACATATTTTTATATTTAGATTTTATGTCTTTGCAGTTTTCATAATAGATGCGGCTGCAAGCACTGCTTTTTACATTATTCTACTATTTTAATAGTGACGTACGTTAGAAAATCACAGGATAAAGTTTAGGAAACTAGAGTTTATCAGTAAAGGAAGGAATGCATAAGTACATTTATTTAAAAGCTGAACCAATAGTATTATAAAATAATACAATTTTTTCATTTCGTGTTTTGCAATGCTAGTGGAAGGACATGTTCGCGTGTAGCTGCTGTGAAGTAACCTAATCAAAAAAGTTAATAAAAGCGAATTAAAAAAAAATAAAAAAAATGTCAGGCGCCATGGAAAGAAAATCAGATATACGTAAGTATTGAGAACTCTTGAAAACCTTACTAAAGATAAACTTATTATCTGTGATTTCAGCGTTGTTGTTTTTGTTTTTTTTTTCTGTTTTGTTTACTCTGCTTTATCGTTTCATTACTACCAAGTCCAGGTAAGATTCGAAGCACCGATGACAGCAAGATTTTAAAATTAACAACTGCTCTGTTGATTCTCATCACCTGCTTTTAACAGGCTTTTTCCACTTTCATTATTTGGTTGCAACTAATGTTGTAATGCAGCTCTTTACGTAATTGTTTCATGCGTTACATGTCTGCTGAACCTAGTGTTTGTGTTTTTTCATCTAGTCAAGCGGACATCTCAGAAGATATCAACCATAACAGCCTACCTGATATGCTTTCTGATTCTCTGCAAAGCAACATAAAAGCCTGTAATTACTATGATATTTTCAAACTTAATACTACCTTAAACAATTTTTTTCATTTTTACATTCATCTAGATATTTTATCCCTCCATTCTCAAATTACAACTTCTCATTCACGATCTTCTTTTACAACTAACTCACCCTTCCAGCATAATCTTCATCCCGAAAACACGCATTAATAAAGAACCTCTCATTAATATTGACCTACCAGGCTATACTTTTCTTCATTCCCCTTCCCCGTTTGTAGTTGGTGGAGTAGGTGCTTATTTTTCCAACCAACTGACGTTCGAAACAAACAATCTCTTACAGCTCCATGTTTAAGGGTGCGAAGACTTTTGGTTTAACGTTACCTTTCCTAATTCGAAATCGCATTACATTTTTGCAGTAATATATTGTCATCCCCATAGCAGCCACATGCCCTTTTTTAATGCTTTTGACGAAACTCTTTAAATTCTAAATCGGAAGGAAAGCAAAGTAATTAATATGGGTGATATTAACATTAACTTGTTATCTGACCCAAACTATCCTTATTTAAACCATTATAATTAAATACTTATTAGTAATGGATTTACATCGTGTATAACTAACCCTACCAGAATAACAAAGCTTTTTCAAGCCTCCATTGACCACATAATAACCAACGTTAACCGAAACATAATTACACCAGTTGTCTTGCGATATTCTATCTCTGACTAACTTCCCATCTTTTGTGTTGCCTCGTTAGTTAAGCACAAAAATCCTTTTAAAACTCAACCTATTGTTATGTAATATTAAGAATTTAAATGATGACGTCTTTCAGGATGATTTATATGATACCTTAACCCCCATAGTACAAAAATTTCAAACCTCCTCCACATTAGTTTCTAATTTCGACCTTTATTTCAATAATTTGGTAATTGGCATCAACAAAGTAATTTAAAAGCACACCCCTTTGCAAACGGTCTCCAGAAAACTTTCTCGGATACGTCAAAAACCCTGAATGACCAAAGGATTACTAATTTCTATAAACAAAAACATTACCGTAATTTCTTTCTAAATGGTAATGCTTTTGAAAAACACGTCTATAAAGCGTATGCTAATAAACTAACACGATTAAAGAATTTATCAAAAAAAGTGTATTATACCGAGTTTATCTTAAAAAATAAATCTAATTCCAAGAAAATGTGGGAAATTATCAACTCTGCTATTTCTACTAAAAGTGTTATTTCCTCTCTCACTAAAATAAATACAGAAAATTTTGTCATTGAAGACTCGTCAAAAATTGATGATTGCTTTAATCAATTTTTTGTTGAAATTGGTCACTCTATTGCTACAGTGTCAATAAACCCCTAAATACAGACTACACTGCTAAAGTAATCCCTATATTTAAATCCGGCAGTAGGGAAATATTAGGAAATTATTGACCAATAGCTTAACTTTCCAACTTGTTGAAAATACTGGAAAAGCTTATCAAAATTTGATTTGATAAATTTTTTTTTAGAAATAAAGTTTTGTACGCAAATCAATATGATTTTAGAAACAATCACAGCGTTAATCACGCTTTACTTGACGTTGTCACTAACTGTTATGATGTCTTGCATTGCTCACAAAACACAGCGTTGTTGTTCATAGATCTTCGTAAGGCGTTTCATACAGTGTCACACAAAATCCTATTGCACAAGTTACACTATGACGGCATTCGTGGACCTGTATATGCTTTCATCGAAAATTACCTTACCTCTAGACACCAATTTGCAACTTTTAATGATACTTCATCCTCTACTAAACCCATCAATATTGGTGTTTTACAAGGCTCAATACTTGGTCCCTTACTTTTCCTAATATATATTAACAACTTACTAAATGCCATTAACAGTACACCCCGTATTTTTGCTGATGACACCTGCCTTATACTACTACAGTCATCTCTGTCAGCCCTAGAGAAAGCTTGTTCAGATGAGTTAGTACAGCTTAAAGGTTGGTGTGATGCTAACAAAATTCAAATCAACCCAAGTAAATCACATATACTACACCTTTCTCATAAACAAAATAGCACACCTTTAATCTTTCAAATTCCTTACGATAATTCCTTCATAGTTAATAGTATTTGCTGTAAATATCTTGGGATCCTAATTGATAATAAGCTAAATTTTAAACAAGATATACAACTATCAATAGTTGGATCTAAAATAGCCAAATCGATGGGAATTTTAAATAAATTGCGACATATTTCCCCTCCTCTGCTCTTCTTCTTATCTACTTCGCTCTAGTCCACCCTCATTTTCTATACGGCCTTCCCATTTGGGGAATTTCTTTCCCAACACACCTGCAAAAACTCCAACATCTCCAAAATAAAGCTCTTCGCATAATCTCAAAATGTAACCCTTAAATATCAGCAACACCACTTTTTTACCAATACAAAATTTTAAAAATACAAGATTTGTACTATTTTGAAATTGCTAAAATTATGAACCAAGACTCCAACAAACAACTTCCAATCTGTTTTATATCCTTCTTTACCCAAACCAGCTTAATTCATAATTACTCTACAAGATCCAATATTCGAAACGATTTATGCTTACCTCACTTCTTATTGTCTCGATGTCAACGATCAATTAAATTTCAAGGGACAAAAATCTGGAACTCCATCTCTCCTCATATTCAAAACCAATCGTTTAATATCTTCAAACGTAATATTAAAATTCAGCTTTTAAATCCCTATATATGAATCAAAACGATATAAATCGTCATGCCCTAACGCAATAATCTTTGAAATTGAACAATTTTCTACAATTTCTGGGTGACTGCTTGATTAAAAAACCTTAATCGGTCACTTCACAGTCTCCTGTCGAGATTGTTATTATTTTCTTTTTATTCGCTGTAGTTGTACATAACCTGTGTTTTACTATTTTAATATGTATTTTCTTTTTCGTTTAATTTGTATGTATTACCTTCATAGTGCGTAATAATCTCTGATAAAATAAACATCTGTCTGTCTGTCTTTTATGTAGCCTGTGGGTTACAGTTTGGGAACCACTGCACTAGAACATTTTTAAAAATATTTTCTGATCTAATTTTTTGCTTTAATTTGGCTCTTAATTTTTTTATCTGTACTATTCTCGATAACCAAAAAAGTAAATACTTATAGAAAAAAATAAAAAATATGTTACACTTTTTAGAGCCTCAATTAATTTTGTTAAATTAATGTACATTTTTTAATTCGTTATTTTATTCCTTCCTTCAACCTCGTACATTTTATAAGTTGGTTAATTAATCTATTGTAGTACAGAGTTAAAAAAATAATACTTAATTGAAAATTAAAAAAGTAGAACAATTACTTTGAACACAAACAATATGAATTTTTGGTACCAAAAAACAATATTTGTTTTGTTTGCATTCTCTATAACTATGTTTATTTTTTATTCTTGCACAATTCAAAGGTAAGATTAGTTTTTTTCTTTCATTTGAAAAATATATTTTATTTGTAAATTCTTGATTTAATCCTATTCTTTTAATAACTGAAGCTTTTTAAACCCCCTTTTTAAAGTTTGAGAACAATGCATCCATTACGAATGCATTTTATGCTTGCTCGTACAACATAAAAAATAAGACGTTTTAAGATGCAAATTTTTATGATTTTTCTAATAATTTTTTAAAGCACTTAAAAATTATACAACCTTTTTTTCTATCTATTTTCAAATTAGCATAAATTGGTTCGATCAATTAAGTTACTGTATATTGACTCATTATTGTTTTTGCTGCTTTGTTTAGTAGAACTTTTGGTTTTTGACGAAATCTAGGACAAATCGAACTCGAGATTAAAACACGATTAGGTAAAGATGGAAAAGAGCGTGATGAAATTGTAACCAGATTTTCGTTGGGAAACATTTTTAATTCAGACCGGTGGTTCTTAACCTAAAGGATGATTTTCTTGGTTTAATGGGATTAAATCATGCCAGATCAATCAATCAATATATTTTTGTTTGCGGAAATATAAACAAACAAAAAAAGAACCAAATATTGCATAATTGAATTACCAAAACTTGTAGAAGTAATGTGATGATACCGCAGGAAGACTGCAGATTGTCCTTTTGGTCTTCTAGTCAGAAGCCACCCAAGTCGCGAAATTGCGCATGATCAATTACTTTTAAAGTGGTGGGTTTAATTTAAAATCAACTTTGGTTATAATTTGTCAATAAAATTCTTTAAGCTTTTTTTTAAATGTATTAGAAGATGTTTTTGTATTTTGATGGGAATGTTGTTCCAAACCTTAACTCTCCGATTCTTTATGCATTTTTGTAGACAAGAAATATGGTAGAGGGAAATATAAAGAGATTTATGTCTCTGGCGTAAAAATCTAGTATTTTGTTTTGATATCTGGCTTGATAAGGTAAAATAATTAGAAACGTTTTGTAGCAACTTTTTTATAAAATTTTTATAAACAAAATTAGCTACTTCAAGTTTGTACAGATCTAATATTTTAAGAATTTCAAAACAATAATAATATAATGTTGCTTTTTCATTAAATTTAGCCCTCCCATAAATTTAATTGCTTTACTTAAAGAGTTGTCAGCTTCTTAAGGTTTGTTGGAAAAGTTAACCCCCAAACTATAAATCTATATATTATGTACTTAAGAATATGAGCATAATACTAGTGCTTGCAAAATTTTTAATAGTGCTTTTTTTGGTAAATAGTGTCTGACTTTGGAAACAATTCCGATTGATGTAGAGATTTTATGAGCAATGGTTGTGATGTGTGATTCAAAATTTAAATACATATCAATCGTTATGCCTAAATGTTTAACACTTTTTGATTGTGAATTGGTAGTATCGTTTCAAACAATGTTTGTGTGTAGAAACGGCTTATTTAATTTAGGGGAAGTAATTAAAAAACTTGATTTAGAAGAATTGTTTCAAACTACAAAGAAAGTCTTTTAAGTTCTTCATTCATGTTTCTGATTAAACTAGACAAAGTCGGATTGCATATTATCAAGCAAGTATCATCAGGAAAAACTTTTGGTACGCATTTGACCAACTGTGGCATATCAATAATATATAAAAGAAATAAGAGAGGCCCCAGTATCAAACCTTGAGGTAATCTATAGTTGTTTTGCAGTAAGTTAGATCTTACTCCATTGATTGATATAAATTATTACCGTGACAAGTACCACTAAATAATCGATAAGCTGAACTGCATATACGATAATGGTCAAATTTGTTTACGAGAATGTGATGATTCATAGAATCAAATATTTTTTAAGATCAAGAAAAATTAGGCCCGTAAATAAGTTGGAAGTGATAGTATCGTAAGAATTAGTGATAACATCTATTAAGGCATGATTAGTTAAAATATTGCTCTGAAAACTATATTGACTATTAAAAATTACTTTATGTTAATTAAAAAATTGATTACACTTTTATAAGTTAGTTGTTCAAAAATTTTAGAAAAGCATATAAGAATGAATATTGGGCGATAGTTTGTAGGTTTATCGCGTTCTCTGTTTTAAAAATTGTAATTAATCTTGCTATAGTATAATTATTAAAAAAAACCGTTACTAAAGCAATACTCAATAAATACACTAAGATGTGGAATAATAATTAAAGAAGCAACTTGAAGAAAATATGCTGAAATGTTGTGGTGGCCAACTGCTTTATTTGTTTTTATAGAATATAAAAATTAGTAATTTCAGTATAAGTCGATATATCAAGATAAAGTGAAGAAGACACCCAGTTATTCAGAAATGTAGAAAAGATGCGAGAAGAAAAATTTGTAAAGTTATTCGCAAAATTTGAATCAATTGAGCAGAAAAAATTGTTAAATTGTTTAGCAGTAGCTTGGTAATTTGATATCGAGCAGAGATCATTAGGCAGTAGGTTAGGATCTCCAGTAGATAGATTTGAATCTTTTGAAAGGACAAAATTAATGATATTCCAAATTTTACGTTTATCGTTTTGACATTCTTTTATATTAGAAATAAAATGGAGCTTTTTCGATAAGGTTTTGAGTTTGTTTAGTTTATTAGAATATCTTTTGTAAAAAAATATGTTACTTAAATCATTGCTTAAAAAATGAGATTCAAAAAGTTGTCTTTTTTTCTTAATTAAAAATAAAAGACTTTAGTAATCCATGGTTTTTGAACCAGTTTATTTTTCTTTCCGATAAAGGCCCTAAAAGTGCAGGGGTATCAATAAAACACTGTAGTATGTCAACAAAGCGTTTAAAAAAATCATTAAAATTTTTATCATTTAAAATAGATTGCAACACTAAAAAATCGTGCAGTCCTCTTTGTAGGTCACTGCAAAACGTTTCTGAAGAAAACTTCAATTTATCTCGGTAAAACGATTTAGGAGAATTTATATTAACTGTATTATTATTAATCAAGTGCTTGTTAACTACACAAAAATTTGATTGTGATCAGTTAGGTCAGATTCAATTATAAAAAGTTGTAACTCATGCTTTATATCAGTGGTTCTTAACCTATTTACTTGCTGCACCCCTTTTAAATCACCAACCAATTCTCGCACCCCCTTTTAGAATTGGTTAAATATAACAAGTTTCAAAGAACGTTTGATGGAACCATCTTTTAAGCTCAAAAAAATAATAAATCAGCAAAGAAAGAAATTACAGTAATACATTTAGAAGAGTGTCTCAGTGACTCTTTTGTTGTTGCTTCCTATTTATAATGACATCAAATCTTGGTGTCTTGGTGCTAAGTGCTACTCGCATGTCGTGCTGAGGATCCAAACGATTTCTAGATTTTGTTTTAATGTGAACCAGGCAAGAAAATCCTGTTTCACACAAATAAGTTGTTGCGAAAGGCACCAACACAGTAAGAGCCTTTTTTGCCAAAACAGGATATGTTTCTAATTGAGAAGCCCAAAAGTTCTCCAGATTATCATCGGAAAATTCCATTTTAATTCCAGTATTGTTTCTCATATCAATGAGATTTTCCATAATGTCGCTATTATCATTAATTTCTTCCAAATTCACCTTGAAAGGATGACGGATCCAGTAGTCACAGGTTTGTATCTCTCCACATGAGAAGTAGCCATCAAATAATTATAAATATTTGTAAATGTTCAGCAATTGTTGAAACAAGGGGTAGATGCAAGGAAGCACTTTCCTCGAGTGTTTCTTGAAGGGAAGGAAAATTTACCCAGTTTCCTTTCTTTACACGTCTAATGCACAGCTGAAGCTTTTCTTTAAATGCAGACAGCTTCTCACATGCATGAATTACGCTGATTCCTTGTCCCTGCAAAGAGCGGTTGAGCTCGTTGAGTGCTGTGAACACATCGGCCAAATAGGTAAGGTTTTGAATAAATTCAGGGTCTTCAAAATATTCAGCCATTTCATTTCCCATTTTGCAGAGGAACTCTTTAATTTCATCTCGCAATTCAAACAGACGAGATAGCACACGACCACGTGACAGCCACCTTACTTCGGTGTAATATAAAAGCACGGTTTGTTCTTTACCCAACTCCTTACAAAACAGTTGAAACAGTCGGTGATTCAGTGCACGGCCACGAATCGTATTCACAATCTTAACGCAAATTTTCAAAGCTTTCTTCAGTTTGAGGGGTAATGTTTTTGCTGCAAGAGCGTGCCGATGAAGAAAGCAATGGGTAATTTTCAGACTGGGAATTTCTTTTCTTAGTAATGCAGCAAATTTTGAACGGTTGCCCAACATGGCTGGTGCTCCATCAGTGCATATCGAACCAATCTTGTCTAAGTGAAGTTGGTGTTTCATGAAGAATTCTTTTATCCTATCGAATACGTTTTTGGCTTTCGTTGTAGTTTCCAGTGACTGATAAAACAAAAAACTTTCTTCAATTTTCTTGTTTTTCACATATCAGACTACTGCTATTAGCTGACTACAGTTTGACACGTCAGTAGATTCATCAAGCTGCAGTAAATTCGTTACTGGACTTGCCTTAATGTCAGCAATAACCTGCTCCAGAATATCTTTACTCATATCGATGATCCTATTGTGGATAACATCATTAGATAAAGATACTTGTTGCAACTTTTTTGCAGCTTCCTTGCCAAGAACAATATCTGCTATTTTAAGAATACATGGCTTGATCAATTCCTCTCCAACGGTATGGGGCTTCTTCGACTTTAACAATTTGGTATGCAGCTTCATAAGAAGCTAGCAATAGTGGTTTTTCTGGTGGTGAAAATCCATATATACGTAATGTGCCGGCACGGTCAAATCTAGCCCTCTTGACTTGTAATGTCACAATGTCATTTCCTGCATTCACACCACCATGTCTGTTCTTGAAATGTTCATCAAGTTTCGATGGTTTCAAGTTTGAGTTTGAGAACATAGTGCCGCACAGGACACACTGCAGACGTTGTGTACCATCTTTTTCGGTAATAAATGTGAAGCCATACTGAACATAGGCATCATTCCACTTTCGTTTTTTAGACATACCAAAAACAAAGTTTAGTGATATTAAAGTCTGTAACAACACTCAATTCTGTTATTTTTCACTTGTAAATTTGAAGTCTGTAACATAACGTTTTTTTGCATTTAAAAGAGTAGGCCTAATCAACCTTAATGATTCAGCATCCCTGCACCCCCTAGGAACATTTCTCGCACCACTTGGGGGTGCGAGCACCCCTGGTTTAAGAAACCCTGCTTTATATCATTCGTGATGATGTGATCAATTATTGATGATAAGCTGCAAGTTAATCTGGTGGGTTTAGTAATTAATAAAATAATATCACGACCTAAAATTGAATTAATGTACAAGTTAGTACAATTTGAAAGGCAGTTTTTGTTCATATTAATATTAAGATCACCAAGTATGTAATTTATATTATTTTTATTAAAGGAGTTTGACAAATGATTTTAAAAAATCTTCAATAAGATTATTTATCGTTGATTGGTCAGGGTGACGGTAAATAGTCCCAACAGTAAATTCGGTTTTAAGTTTTTCATCGATAAATTCAACCATAAAGATTCAGATTTTGAAAGCTTATTTTGTCGACGACATTTTTTAACTTGAAACTTATGTGATACATAAAATGCCATTCTGCCGGCTGTAAATGTCATCTCAACATAAAAACAGTATAAGTAGAAAGAGAAACATTAATTCATAAATATAGTATGATTCGTACTTCTGTTAAACAAATTAAGTCTGATAAAAATTTTAATTCGGACAAGAAGTCATAAAGCTTATCAAAATTCTATTTAAAAAATTAATAATTTTATACATAAGTACCAGGGAGTGATTTGGATAAAAAAAAAAACCTTTTAAAGTTGGATCAAAATGTTTGCGAACTTTTACATTACTAGTTAAAAAATCAAAAGAGTCGTCATTTACCACTTCAAAAGAGTGGTCACCAATTGGCAGGGTGGCTGCTTCATGCGGCTACAGTAACAAGTTCAATTCTTTGCTATCAGCCGTTCGCTCCGTGAATGCTTTATTTTTGAGAGTCATATTGAAAACAAAAACATAGATATACGATGCACAAAACAAGTTATTGGAATTTAAAGTGATAGAAGACTTTCAGGCATTACCCTATTTGACAATTTCAGAGGGTTGGGTACAACTCATCGCCAGCAACTCATCGCCAGCTAACTAGTAATAATGTGTGTACAAAACATTCAAGCTTGGGGTACGAGAAATCATGTGAAATTTAATAGTTTGTATAGTAACTGTAGTTAGTAGGACTGTCACTGAGAAAAAAAGATATAATTAAAATAAAAGCGTACTGTATTATTGCCTAGGTAGGTCTATTTGTTTTGTATTATTATCGGTTATCTAACTAAACCAGTGCCCAACTAATTTAGTTGAGGCTTGGCGCATTTTATTAGTCTGTAGTTCTACTCGTATGATACATGTTTTGTTATTTGGCTAACCCTGTTACAATGTAAGTTTGCTGATCACTATCAGTTGAGTTCTAGACTTTGAATTAGCAGGTTTGTTCTGTTAGTGTGGTCAGTTTTTATGACATATAAGTAATGATTTTTGCTTGTACATTATCTTATACATACGTAATTTTAGTTGTCACAATAATAATCATATTAGTTTAGTTTTATAAGCCGCACACAACGGCAATATAATATAAATATATTTATACTTCTATGGTGTATACTGTAGAGAGATTTGTACGTAGATTTTTAATCAATATTGCATATAATAAGTTAGAATTTTAGATCTATATCGGTGTGTGCATTTTGTCATTTTGAATATTCGTTTTAATATAAAAGTATATTTCTTTAGAATTATACGCGGTTTTTGTACGTAAATTATGTACAGTAGAAGTGAATATTTGTAGATATATATTTTTGTGTTTTTAACGCGATCTGTGTTGTAATAGGCCAATCGCGTTGCGAGCGACGGGCGCACGCAAAGTTAATGTTTTAGCGACTCGTGTGCTTTCTTATGTAACCACGGTATGAGAATTTAACCATCATTGCAAGAACTATTGTTATAGGTCTCACACTTTATTACCTTTTATTAAGGCTTTAAAAGACTAAATTTAAGACAAACAGAAATACAACAGACACCATGATGATTGCTAACTAACTGAAATAACGAAAAAGAAACATGCAAGGCAAAACCTATGACGTCACCAACACTGCACAAGAAATGAAAGAAAAAGGCAACGAATAAAGTGACACGTAAAGAGGGAAAATCACCACAATCTCCCCCCGTTAAGAATAAATGTTATACCATATCTGTCTATAGGTCGGCGAATACGTGAAGAACGACGTAAATTAGGAGTTTCGCAAGGTGCATCAGATGATATGCTTTCAGTATCGTCCGGCGCTGCTCGACCGTTGCTAGTTATGTCAGGTTGCGAAAACGAATTAGATTCATTATCACTTTGCGGTAAAATTGTGTTTTCGGTATCGTCAGAATGCGATGAAAGATTTGTATCGTTCGCAGCATCAGCAACAGGGTTTCGAGCTAGATCTCGTAGAGAAACATTGATTTCTCTTCCATCATTTAATTTTACATGGGCGTAATGCGGGTTAGCCTCAATGAGCTCAGCTTCTTCAACTAGCGGGTCATTTTTGTTGCGAACATGACATTTCACATAAACTGGCCCAGGCTTCACCCAGGAAGGCAATGATACACCGTTAAATGACTTTCGAGAGTGCGAAAACATACGTTCATGTGGTGTGCAATTGATAGCGGTACACAGCAGAGATCACATAGAATGAAGTACATCAGTTAGAACGTATTCCCAGTGAGTCAGAGGAAGTTTTTTTGAACGCAAAGCTAATAACACAGTTTGCCAAATAGTGCGGTTACAACGCTCAACTTGTCCGTTTCCTGCGGGATTGTATCTATTTGATCTACTTGTCGGCACCCCAAAATTATGAAGCCACGATTTTAGTTCAAACGACATAAAACTAGATCCTTGATCGGTATGCACATAACCAGGAAAGCCAAATATGCTAAACAAATGAGTAAGTTTTTCAATAACGGTCGCTGATTTTATATCGGGGCACGCATACGCAAAAGGAAAACGTGAAAATTCATCAACAATAACAAGCAGATACTTATTTTTTGAAACGGATAAAAGTGGTCCTTTAAAGTCGATACTAATTCGTTCAAAAGGCTGGGTTGCCTTTATTAAGTTCATTTTGTCTTCTGGTTTCAGGAAAGAAGCTTTTATTTCGCTGCAATCTTTGCAAGCTTGTATAACATTTTTGACATCGCTTAACGAAAACGGCAAGTTTTTAACTTTGACATAGTGAGCCAATCGAGTAATTCCAGGGTGACACAATGATTTATGTAAATTGATTAACGACTTCAATGATGGAAATGATACGGATGCGGAAATAGCGCGAGAAAGCGTATCTGGAGCGACATTAAGTTTACCCGGTCGATAGATTATAGTAAAATCAAAAGCGGCAAGCTCTAATCGCCATCGTAATATTTTATCGTTTTTGATTTTTGATGTATGCCTCATACCAAGCATAAACGATACGCTACGCTGATCTGTGATCAGTGTAAAATGTTTTCCTAAAAGCAAATGCTTCCATTTTCGAAGCGCTTCAACAACAGCGTACGCCTCTTTCTCCACGGCTGAATGTCGTTGTTCCGATGTCGAAAGGGTCCTAGCGTGAAAGGCTACCGGTTTTCCATTTTGATTTAAGGTTGCAGCAATGGTAAAATCGGACGCGTCGGTTTCAATGGTAAACGGAACAGCTTCATCTATCGGCTGTAAAGTGGCGTCGGCAAGCTTGTTTTTCATTAGATGAAAGGCAGAAATGGCATCGTTTGATAGTGGGAAGGCTTCGTTTTGAACTAAAGGCCTTATAATTTCTGAAAAGTTAGGAACCCACTTTGAATAGTAACTGAATAAACCAAGAATCCTTTGGAGTTCTTTTTTTAATTTTGGCACTTCTAGATCTTTCAGCGGTGCAATGCGCTCTGGATCGGGCTTGATCTCGCCATTTCCCACTAAATGGCCTAAAAGTTGAATTTGTGAACGATTGTATTGACACTTGTTTTCATTAAAAGTAAAATTTTCTTTTTTTGCAGCTTCCTTTAATGCACATAAATTTTCGTCATGGGAAGCTTGATTCATGCCGCCAACTGTAATATTATCCAAATATACATTTACTCCTTTTAGTTTGTAACGGTTGATAAATTCGTTCATCACGCGCTGGAAAGCAGGCACAGCATTCGTTAAGCCAAATGGCATAACTTTCCACTGGTATAATTCTAATCCGGATTGGAATGCGGTGTAAGGACGATCTTTTGGATGGATTTTAATTTGGTGGTAAGCCGATTTTAAATCTAGAGTGCTCATACGTTTCCATTTGGCAACTTCGTTGACAATTGATTCGATACTTGGTAGAGGGTAGGCGTCTAATTCTGTAAACAAATTAATTGTACGGCTGTAGTCAATGCACATCCTTCTCTTACCTTTCCCATTATCAACGACAAGTGGTTGCGCTCGCCAAGGTGAATTACTTCTTTCAATTCGATTTTCGTTCAGCAGTCTTTCTGTTTCCGTTTTTATGAGCGCTTGGTCGGATAAAGAGAATTTTCTAGTCTTTATTGCAATGGGTTTACAGTTTCGGTTAATGTTGCGAAATAAATCTGGATATGGTACGTGAGCAGTCGGCATAATTGATGAAATGTGAAGTTCTTTTTTCTTTCCACGGAATTCAAAAGTTACACTCTTATGTTGTTGTAATAAATCATCTCCTATGATTGAATCGGCGACTAGGTTTGACATAACGTAAAATTTAAAATTTTTATAGTGGTGCTCAAGAAAAGTTAAAGCCATGTAAGAAACGCCGCAAATTTCAGTTTTAAGAGATACATCGGCCATATTAGCAAAGTATTTTATAGTTTTATACGGAAGTTTATTTCTCTTCATAAATTCTTTATTTAGATAGCTGTTGGTACTGCCGGTGTCTACCAAAGCTTGGCCGGATATATTATTCACAGTAATTTCAGCTAAGACATGTTGTGAGAATGTGGATCGCATAGCCGTAGTCGGAGCTAAACAAGGTTGATCTACGCAGTTCAAAGAATTTTTGCGTTTTAAACAGCATTTCGCATAATGGCCTACCTTTCCGCAAAAATCACAAATTTCGTTTTTAGCAGGACAGCGACTGCGGGGATGCCATTTAGACTCTCCACAAAAATAACACGTAAAGTTTCGAGATTGTTTTTTTGAAGCTATTACGCTAACATTGTTTTCATTCGATTTGGTTTCGTCTTTTTGGAGAGCGCACATCTGTCGGGAGGATGTATCTTGGCAGGTATACGTTTCGCAATGTAACTTTGCCAGTTCAATTGAACGAGCTTTTTCATGGGCTTCTGTAAATGTTAAAGTCCTGTTTTCAAGTAGCCGTTGCCTAATAAAGTTTGAAGAAAGTCCGTTTATAAAAGAATCTCTTTTCATGTCATCTTTATACTCTTGAGCACTTACAGCGGTAAAGTCACAATTTTGACTAAGTTTGTTAATACGCAAAATAAACTCATCAACTGATTTACCAGCGTCTTGTTTGGCTGTTGCAAGCATGTGCCGCGCGTAGATTTCGTTCTTTGGCTTTACAAATAAATTTTGTAATGCAGTTATAGTGCTCTCGTACGTAGTTTCTTCACTTATAAGTTTGTAAATAGGAGCTGATAAATGAGCTGTCAGTACCTTTAGTTTATCTACAGTATTTTCTCCTCTAGGCAAAGCTTCGACAAAGTTAGTAAACGTTTTAAGCCAGAATTTCCATTCCTCTTCAGCTAAATGTGAATTGGGATCTATAGTAAGCTTTTCTGGCTGCAAGTACCTCCATTCAGCATTAGCCATTTTTAGTCTTTTAAATTGTTATAGGTCTCACACTTTATTACCTTTTATTAAGGCTTTAAAAGACTAAATTTAAGACAAACAGAAATACAACAGACACCATGATGATTGCTAACTAACTGAAATAACGAAAAAGAAACATGCAAGGCAAAACCTATGACGTCACCAACACTGCACAAGAAATGAAAGAAAAAGGCAACGAATAAAGTGACACGTAAAGAGGGAAAATCACAACAACTATGTGATGTAATTTTATTATAATTAAGTTGATTAACAGTAAATGTAGTAATTAGTTATGACATGTCCAGGGGTGATTGCGTATTAGCTTTTGTTATATTAATATTTTATGTTCACCAGTATTGCAGTTTCTAGATGCGACGATGCAGTTAAAAAAATTATTTAAGTTTTGATATTATGTAATTTTAAGTTGTTTACAGATTTCTGACCTAAGGTTGTTGACAAAGCACACACAATGGGGTCGCACTGAACAGTTGAAATTTTTGAATGGGGTCGTGCTTAGAAAAGCTTGGGAAGCCCTGTAAGCTTTCCGAACTGTTTTCTGTTTGTTCTTCTTTGCTCCTTTATAAAATAGTAATAAAGGCTTTTGTTTCCTTTGAAACGTTTCAGGAAGACGATCAGTTATATACGCATTAAAATTAAAATTTTCATCATCTTTACGTTTGGCATTATATTCTTCAGGATTTTTTGCAAATTTAAAAATCAAATCTTTATCAAACATTGATTGTAACTTAACGATGATTGGTTTGTGCACTGATCTTCCGTTCTTTGTAATAATGAACATTTATTTAGATTGCACACTCACAGATTAAAGCATATTTACGATAAACTAAATTTGAGATATAATAACAGATTTTATTAATAAACTGTAAAGAGCAACACAGTATACAGTATACACAAAAATTGCAAACAGGCATTTAATACTTTACAATATCAATTTTATTATTACAATATTTTTATGTGAGAAATACGTAATGAAGAAACATAAGGATCAAGGAATATAAAAAATACACAATAAAGATAAGTTCACAAGGAATTTAATTAGAATTACTGAAGATATTGCTTTAGAAATATACGAGTCGGTTGATATCGGGAAAAAAGGTTTTATAATTTATTTAGGTAGACATACACAGTTAAAAACATGTCAACATTAAAATAAGATTTAGACATGTTAGCAACTTATGCACAAGAAATGTGAACAAAAACATAGTACAGGGGTGGGCAAAGTTGTCAATGAAAGAGCCACATGTGAAAATTCAAAACTGCCGGAGAGCCACAAATTCTGCTCGAGGTGTTAATGCAAATAAAGTAAACAAAGCAAGTTTTAATCAAATAATAAAAACAAATACAACGTTACACGACTTACAATTTTTCCGAGATTTTACCAGCATTAGATCTATTGCGGATTTCCACTTTATTAGCTAGCTTTTGAAAATCTGGGCGATATGAAGTCAAAGCAGTGTGAATTAATTCTCTCAAATCTTCATTTTTTAGACTTGCATGATATAATGATTTTACAAATTCATTACAGAGAAGCGAATCTGAGAGAAGCGAGCACTATCTTTGTTTCTTTTATTCTAAAGTTACTAGCGTGTCTCGGGGGCGAGAAATAAATGAAAGAAAGATAGCGCTCGCTTTGCTCAAATTTTTGCTCTAGCGTAAATGGTCCTCAACAACAACAAAAAAAATGCTTTATTTCCACGCTGTAATTCGACTTAGCATCTAATTAGAAATCTTAGTTTCACCAAAATTCAAATGTGAATAACAATTGTACATTGTTCGATTTCGTTATTATTATTTAGCTAGAAGAGCCGCAAACAAAAGGTCGGCGAGCCGCAATTTGCCCATCGTTGACATAGCATCTGATGTATAAGAGAGTGCTCACAGGTCTTCGCTGTTTAAAGATATAACATTTACAAATGTGAGATATAAGAAAAGAAGTGAAAAAATTAAAGCAGACTAGATGTATCATTAGTGTAACGGTAAACGGCGCTGAAGTTGCCGATTGCCGCAAATTGAATAAATTACCGCGCTTTTGGCTTTGATGAAATGAAAAGTCAATAATAACCAAGGAAATTGTTTTAACGAAAATAAATAACAAACTGAAACGTTAAGAAGCGTTCAAAAGTGGTAATCTGTAAATATATAAAACGAACTAAAAATTAAACACAAAGTTGTCTTACCGAGCAGTTCACGTCGGTGCTGACTCAGGGTAATAACGGGAATACAACGGGGAGATTATCGAAAACTACTCTAAGTCTACTCAAGACTTCAAACAACGCCCACAAATACTGCAGCTGGTCGCCTCACAATTTGAGAAGAGTCAATCCAAAACAGGGTACAACAAAATACACTAAGTCTACTCAGACTTCAGCCAGCCGCCACAAATTGCTGCTGGTCGCCTCACAGATTGAGAAGTGTAAACAAAAACGCAACAAAGCCAGCTCTAAATGAACGCGCTGCGTACACGAACTATGCTCCGATATGAGATTAACTAAATTAAAGCGTAAAACAAAAAAGGCGCTGGCAGCAAGTGCACGCGCAAATTATGATCAGAAACGCAAAGGAAATAGAGCAAACACGTGCGTTGGTAATTTTCTACAATTAGAGTTGTTGAAAATATTGTTTAAGGATGATTTAAGTCAGTTTAATATTAGGAAAGAAGGTTTTAAAGAAAAACTTAAATTTGGTTTTAATTTTATATAATTCTTCATTTAGTAAAGATGGGGATACGGATGTAAGTACATCATTGCTTAAATAAAATATAGAAAAATTTATGTGAGTTAACATATTGCATATTAATAGATATTTGGTACCAGAATGTTTATTGCTGTTAATATCAAAATGCTTTTATAGAGGAAATTAAGTTTTTAAGATTTTAGAGAGTAAGAGTTATACGGCGGAAATGAAATTTTGGGTTGGTGGACAGTCAAAAAAAGGTGGTCGGCTGTAAAGAGATATTTTATCAAGAAAATATTTGGAAAATCGGGGGATTAAAGTTATGTTTTAAATTGAATAGTCTTTAGGCGGAGCCCATTATGAGAATTAGTTGGAGTAGTATTTGAAGTTGTGAGAGAGTTGAAAGTTTTGGGTAATGAATTAATTCAGTTTTTAGTAAAAAAAAATAAAAAGTTTTAAAATTAGATTGGGTATTCGGTCGGGAAGGATAAATATTTTCTTCTTAGGATTTAGGGTTTTTTCCCATAAGGGTTTAGGCTTTTGTCTATGGTGTTTAGAGTTCAGAGGGATAAGTTTTGCGCCTAGGTTATAATTTGCGTAATTCATGATTGATTTTGTCATTTTGTTATTGTTTTTATAGAATGATTGATTTTTAGACCTGAAAAGAGGGAAATTTTATCTAAAATCTCACGAATAGAATTGAAATATTAAGGATATTTAATAAAAAGCGTCAAATTATTTGCAAAATGATCTACTTTAAATTTAATAGTAGCAAAGGAGGTTCCTTAGATTTTGGATGAAGTAAGGATATTTTGATTCTATTTCTGTTAAGTGTAGATCTTTGACGGATGCCGCAATTAACAGAAATAGAATCAGAGAGAGAGCGCCCATTTGGTTAAGCTTGGCTGAAAGATCAGAAAGAAAAATTTGTATTCAGCTTAGAAGAAAAGCTAGGATTCCTAATTTAAAGGCAGTTGATAAGATGAAGTTCTGTGATAAAACCTTTATAAAATTCAATTTGGATGATAGCTAGGGGTTGAACAAACTCATTATTATAGTTCGACGGTGGCCAAACCGTGGCTCTCGTACCAGTCGTTTGGGGCTCGTGTGAATTTTTATAAAAAATCTAAATTATTTTTTAATTGTCTTAATTTTTTCAAAAAGTTGCAGAAATTGTTAATTTACCAACACTAATTTTGGAATACATTCTCTGTTTTGTTTTTTGTCTTTATCTTTACATTGGGACGAAAATGAAATTTTGCTGATTGCGAACATTGTTAGTTTATTAAATACAGCTTGTGCTTAAAACATTTTGGCCACCCATGCTATAGTTGATAGCAGAAAGGATATTTAAATAGTTATTGAAAATCTGTCTATTATGGAGAGCGCATTGCTGATCGGAGAAATGTTGCTGTTGAGGATCGGTTTTACTCTGGTTGAAATTATGGAGGAGAAAGTTTTATAATTAGATTAGGAAGGGCTATGAGACTCCAGTGTTTTACTGTTTTGATTTGGATGATTTAGTATTAGTTTTATGAAAGCAAGGCTTTGAGTAGCGGCGAGTTGTTTATGGATCTAGGAGTTGTTAAAGGTTTAACATTATTAAAGGATGAGTAATGGAAAGGAGCAATAGAATTGGCTGTAAAACCATCGAGAACTGGAGCAGAGTATTTATTTAAGGATTTGATAACAGAGCGAATTTCTTCATGTGCATCAAGAGGTAGAGAGGAAGAGATTAAAGGATTTCATCTTTAAAAGGAGCAGATAATTTTTGAAAATATACAGTTGGATTGGGAGGAATAGTCCAGGATTTCCAAAGATCTTGGAAGATTGATAAGAAAGAATAAAAATCAACTGTTTTGTGGTTTAAAAGTGGGATATTCGGAATCTAATTTGGATTTCTTTTGCTTGGTTTTGTGTAATTTGTTTAAGTTAATTTGTGATATTATCAATTTGTTCATATAGGTCTTGCGTTTCTGCTGGGTGTAGTTTTTAGGATATTTAAAATCTTGATTTTCGCGGATTTGTTATTTTTAGATCGTTTTTTAAATAAATTAAAATTTTTCGATTGCGATTTCTCTATTTTCCCAAGCGTTATCAGGGTCTTCTTGGACACCATGAATCAAGACATTCAATTGTTTGTCACAAGACTCTTTTATTAAAACGTTATTTTTATAGTCAAATTTATAATTTTAAGTTTAACTTTATCATAAAGCTGACTAACCATAATTTTATCAGCTTTGGAGTTTAGAATAACATCAATAAGTATTTTTTACTAAAATTTTTTTTTTTTTATTCAACATTAATAAAGACTTCATAAATCTAGCAATTAAAGGCAACAAATTTTTTTAAACATTAAAGGATTCCAAAAAAGGTCTCTAATCTTCCACCTTTTATTTGTTTAAATTAAACATTTACTGACGACTATTTTTTTGGTATACGTTATATATTATTTTTTATTTCATTTTATTTTTATATTAATTGTTCTGACTTGCAAAAAAGCGACGGAGGCGCTATACATAAGACAATCATTTCGCTGTTGTTGACACCAGGTATATTATTAAAATCTTTGTACATGATCTTCTGGCAAAATCTAAACGGATGTTAATTCTAAAGATAAAAACAATAATAAAAACTCAACGTTTCTGTATACTATATACCTTCATCAGGAGATTAAATGAAACAATTGATTTTGTCATTAAAAGCATAATTGTTTGAGTTGATAAAAAAAGACTTTAAAAATCTTCTTCTCGTATAATCTGTTTCTTTTTCCAAAATTTTTGAGTTATTCCAATCCATATGATGATTTTGTGAATATACATGTTTTACCAGAGCAGATTTGTTGCTCATTTGCAATTAACATTCAGAAGTTCGTTAATATCAATAAAATTAATAAGGAACCCAATAAAGTTTTTCGAGGCATTCCTTGTTTTAATTAGTCATAAACTTATCAAATGCTATTTATAAAAATAAAGTGTTGTGAGTTGTGCGTGTAAGAGCTGACCTTAACTTAACTTCAAGTCTGCAAATTCCACCAATAGCCAATTAAATCACTGCAGCTTTTTTCGCAAACTGAATAGGGACACCTTTTTAAATCTACAGTATAAAATCTAGACCAGTGTAAGAATTCTTATTGCTGTTTTCGAAGGAAGCAATTATTGTGTCAAGCATAATCTTAACAGAGACAGCTTACTATAAAGATCACATTGCAGGAAAAAGAGTGGCAGTCACTCACCAAAAACTTAACTTACAATTACACACTCTACAAAGTTTGAAAAAATGAGATTGCTTTGCAAAGCCTGAAAAATAAAGTTCTATTGCTTTGCCAAGTCTGAAAAGAAAAAGTCCCCGAGAAAAAAAACAATTCCACAAAACATTTAATATTTTTTCTTTTTTCACTATGAACGTTTGGTTCTCGACGTTTTTGCTTATAAAAATAAGAGCTATAATAGATTTTTTATTCACTTCACAAATTTTTCAAGTTCACGATAATTACTATTTTAAATTTTTAATTACAGGGGAGAAATCGTTCAAATGAATCTTAAACATTTCTATAACGGTAATGATTCTACTTGAATAATTTATTTTTTATTTATGTTTTGCAAATGTTGCAACGTTAAAGTTGATAAAATTAAAGTTTGTAATAAACATTTTAATTGTTACCATTTTTGTCTTAATTTCTCAAAACTCGGTTAAAAATTGTTTATTATTAACACTAGAAGCACCAAAAAATTGCGCTACCTAGAAGTACCAGAGCGGTCATTTTTGACCGGTTATGCAAATACGTGTTTATCCATTGTTAATTGTGCTACAATATTTGGACAAACTTTAACAAAGTGGTGATGTCCACAGAGCCAGACATAGGGTAGGTTATATGGCTCCTGACCCACCCTTGAATTTAACGATTTGGGAACAATTTTGAGAATAATGGGGAAAAACTTTGTAAAGTATTAAACTTATGATACACTTCAAAGAAAAATAGTCTGTACGCCATTGGATTTGGTACAGCTTAACCCATATCCTCCTGAATCAAAGTTTTTTCTTCATTTCTCTATTGTAGCTTTGGATTGATGTAACTTGAAGGGAAAAAACGCTCTTTTTGTGAGAAACCTTTTTTTTCGTGAGACATGAATGATTTCACTTCCGTCAGTTTAAACTGACGCTAGGAGCAGGAGGGTACATGTAAAACAAAACGCAAGATCGCTTTTCTTTAATTTTTTTATTTTTGAACCAAACCAATTTTTGATAACAAGCAAGCATACAAACAAATAACATCGTTAATAAACAAAAAACTTTAGTTCACAATCTTTTGTTCACATGTCAAACTACATAACATTGTCTATTGGAAATGGTATTTTTTAAAACAATCAGGATGTAGACAAACATTGCAGGAGTACCACGAGGTTCTGAGCACTCTGTTTTGGCTCATCGTCGTGCGTACCCTTAACAATCCAGTGATTGGTAGCACTGAAACATACATGTTCACACTGCTGTGTCCTTGATCCAGAAAATAGAACCTGTGGCATATCTTTGCTGTATCACAAGTGTTTTTACTAACGGACAGAATTGAACACAGCATCGCGACGGCTTTGCCTGTACCCACAGCTTAGGTAGCCAAACTTAATTGGTTTCCATGAATACGATATAATTGTTTCGCTCCGTGCTTCCCAAAGTATGGTACCATGGATTTGTCAACGCTTAGATTTTGCTCGGGTTTGTAGTAAGCCACACACTGCTTGCTTACCGCATCAAACTGGTCTAAACAGGTCTAACTTTGGCAAATCTGTCAGTTTTATCCAAGCTTTTATTATCAGCAAGATGAAGAAAGTGTTTGCTTTAACTCATTCTTGATCATCAACGCCGTGGCCATTCGGTCCTGGTTGTCCTCCCTTCTCTGCCAATACATTTCTTGTCGTGGCAATTAATTATAACCGCTCAGCACAAGGATGGCAATGAATTATTTCAACTTTTTTATGGTCATCATAAACGAGCGGTTGTTTTTGTATCGAGCATACTTATTTGATTACAAATATTTTCTTTCCATCTCTTCAGTCGTCAAGAACTTTTCAAATATTTTATGTGGCAAGATATGCGTTTCAAAGGAAGGGTGTGTCAAGGTCCAGTTATCAAGAACTCTGTGCACATCCATTTTACCCTTCTTCCATTTCAATTTTGAAACAAGAAGTTTATCATTCTTCTCTAAAAAACACATTATAAAGTCGAATACCAACATGAAATACAAAACTATACAATTTAAAAACATTTGGTGTTGTGTATCAAGTTCACATAATGCAAGCATTGCAGCAAGATTTGATAAAATAGTTGAAGATACTACTGTATATATCATAGTATAACAAGATCCAAAAGTTCATTGTTGAAATATGTATATATGCTACTTTTTTGTTGCTAGCGGAACACAATATTGTTCTGACAGGGAAACATTTTTTGGTTGAAAGTCACCAGTAGGTAACCTAGTATTTTAGAAACAAGAGAAAATACAGAACCTTACCTGACCGGTTGCTAAAGCTTGCGATTCATCAGTAATCAATTTTGTGCCTCCTGTTCCTTGCAAATCCTATTCATCATCTGCTGGAAGTTGCCTTCCGCAAAGTTTTTCCGAAATACAATTAATATCATTTCCATCATCTTCGTCAGCATCTATATCATCATTCTTTGGGAGAAAAATGATAACATTTGCGTTAGACACAGATTTACCAGCAACAAAGCTGTACTTAGACTCCAGAGCTTCAAGTACTATTAATGCTTCAAAAACGGTCGTATTTTTGTTTTCGTACAGCAGGTTAGCCATAGCCGCCTAATGGATAAATCGTAGGAATGCTAAGATTAGCAGTTGTAAATATTACTTTTGTCGCTTATAAAAAAACAACTCAAGCTACTCTATACTTTCTGTCAACTGTTTAATTTATAGTGATTTTCAGTGTCAATAAACAGACACAATAAACAATTAAATCCTTGGTTATTTAGTTCTAATGAACAACTTTAAAGTTAACACGATTCAACTGGATTTAAATTTGTTAGGCTGCCTGTTAAAACAATAATCCCAGTAAAGTGTGTCCGACCAAAATAAAAAAAAATTTGTGTATATTACTCTACCTCCTGGCAAGAGTTGCTCCCAGCGTGCTTTCTGTCTAGATAAGCAAATAACAAAAAACTTGGCTTATCAACTAGTTATCGACTAGTCCTGTATCTGTTCTCAATTACCAATTAACTAACGAAGTATTTGCAAATACTCGAAAATCACAACCATTCTGTGACATCACAATGAAACGATATAACTTTATCAGGTTTTCGCATTCGATAAAAGAAATCGTATTAAACGTCTGAGTGTACCCTCCTGCTCCTAGCGTCAGTTTAAACTGACGGAAGTAAATGAATCGCAAAACTTTTGCAAGCCTGTTTTTGATTCTTTTTTTGCTTGTTACTACTTCAATAATATATGTTTTAGCTATTTTTAGTAATTTTTCAATTTATTTTCAATTCACAACCGTTTGATGGCAGTTACTTCTTTTTGCAATAAAAAAAATGCTTTTTTTTAAATTAGGCTGCTGTAAATATCGCGATAGCTTTTTATTTATAATCTAAAACGGTCAGACAATTAGCTTGATTCCTTATTGTCAATTTAATCGAAAAAATGGAGTCATACAAGTATCAATGTGCTCAAAATCCTTCTTTTTGCGTCGTCAGTTTAAACTGACGCTAGGAGGAAGGTATTTCTTTTGAGCAAAGATTTTTAAATTAGGGAGAACTCAGTATTTTTGAAACACGCTGCACAGTCTTGCTTTCACAAAATTGCTTTCATTGTTTATCTTCACAAAAACAAAGAACGGAGGCAACAAGATTATGAAAATGTTATAAAAACAAAAATTATGAAGTAGACGTAGAAAGTCAAATACTCGTTTATTAGCAAAAGAAGCCTCAAAATGTCTCGCTACCTATAAGGACTGCGGTTGTTTTTATAAATATTCTGTGGCTGACAAATACAAAGAAGCCGGTTTATTGACACTCAATCAGCACAATTTTTGCATGTCATCAATGTTACTTTTGAGGATGTTTGTTTACCACAGCAGACTTTCTTGCAGTTCTGGCAGAAGGAGCTAGCCTTGTTGCTGGCACTCCTTCCTTTTTCGTGCTTGGTGTGCTTCATCAGTGTTTGCTGGCAATGCATTCCTGGACATTTGAGTTACTGCTGGGTAGTAAGTTGCAGGTCCCACTCCATCTTTTGCCTTGCAAAGCTCTTTTATGAGCTCGAGCATAAACTGCCTCCTTGACAACTTTACTTTCGTTGTACTGCAGTAAACGATGTAAGAATTTATGCAGGCACAGTGAAGGATGTTAAAAAACAAAGCCACCAGCCACGTCTACTGGAGCTCTTGCAGGCATGGTATCTAGCCATCTGGTCCAGTGCGTCGACACCCATCTGGATTTGTAATACTGCTACCGTCTCTGGCAGTTTCTTTTTGTGCCCTTGATCGATATTTACGTGTCTGTGCATTGAACTCAGGATGCATATAACTTTCTTTTCCTTAGCCTTGTATATTATCAACCGGATATTATCAACCGGATGGTGAAGTGAAGAAATACCTGCAACCGGATGGTGAAGAATAGATCTCAGAAGTGTGTAGTGACTTGTCTTTCATTACCAGATCAGTGCTTGGCACCTCTCGCCGTTGTTTTCGTATAGTGCCTAAGATCGTTGTTTTACGCTGCTTGAGTTCTTCCGCTAGCTTTAGGTTGGTAAAATAGTTGTTGGTTGTGACATTGTAACCCTTTTTGAAATAAGGCTGTAAAAGAGTCTGCACACATCTCCCGGAAGATCGATGGATCTGCCTCGACTAGGATCTTTTCCAAAATATGGTTTGCCGCTGCACAAATATTTTGACTGGGCATCCGCTAAAAGCCAGAACTTTATTCCAAATTTGTCTGGCTTGTTAGCCAAATACTGTATAAAGGGGCACCTGGTTTTGCATGGGAAAAGTTGTTCATCAATAGTCAAGTTGAAGCTTGGTATGTAGCACTTCTTACAATTTTCTGTAAAACAATTCCACACCTCGGAAATCAAGCAAAATTTGTCAGTTTGTCTCCTTTGCCTCCGACTAATAAAGTCATCGAATTTCAGATGTTTCATGATTTTCTGATATCTATTACGGCCCATGGTATTTCCAAAGAATGGATGTCCCCATTCCTTGCTCCAAAGTTGCTTTATTGGCGTATTGTTTCCAGCCAACACGCCTCAAGCAATTTGGAGACCTATAAAACTCTCCAACTCATCGAGGTGTAAATCAAAATCATCATCATCCTTCTTTCCGTGGTTGTTAGTGTTCTTCTAAATGCACCTGAGCATATGTTCATCTATAAACAGATGAAAAGCACTGCACGGGTTGCCTTGCGCTACAGCTCTATGACAATAAGACATTGGGCCAGGACGTTCCGAAAAAAAATTAGCTGCCGAAGCTCTTCCCATACCTTGGCTACCAGTTATGTTTTTCCACACAGTTCCGTTTCGTGCTTTCAACTCCCCGACAGTATTTCGAGATGAAGAATTATCAGAAGGAGTAGCTCCAGAAGCAGCAGCTGAGTCATGCTCATCTTCACTGCTGTCTGTATCACTATCAGAACTTTCAACTCAAGCATTACGAGTAGAATAAGATTCTCATCTTGCAGTTCAATTTCTTCATCTTCATCACAAGAGTTATCGAACTGATCAGTTTGCAACCGCTGAAGTATTTGTTGGACAGTATAATTGTTGCCAAGAGCCATGATAGGAAAAAACAGTCTCAAAATTAATCGAAAACTTTTTACCGGAATAGTCTACATAAGCCGAAGAGCTAGCCTTCAAGTCTATAAAACAAAAACCAAATAAAAAAAAATTATAAATAAATAAAAATTAAATAAATAAAAAATTATGTCAATACTCTGCAGTACCACCTATTCCAGCTACATACACAGATACTAAACTCTGGGCTACTAAGAAAGACATTAGAACTACCACCTAGCTACCAGCAACGCTGTGAGACATTGCACTAAGTCTGACTCTCAGTAAAACCTGCAAGACTGCTAATTATCATTCTAACCCCATTTCTCAGAAGCCCATTGTATTATCAGGTCAGCTGTTGCGTTACTGTTGCATGAATGCATTGTTAGTAGTAAAAAGAACGTTCCCACACTTCTATTCACCGCTCGAGAGATGCATAATGCTCTCATCATGCACCGGTCATTTTTGAGGGGTTGGGGCTTATAGGTAAATGTGTGAAATGCTCAATTTACGAAAGCTCGAAAAGAAAAGTTCTTGCAGCTAATAAAACTTCATTAAAAGTTAGGAAAACTCACAAAGTACAACAAAGCAAATAGCACGAACACAAAAAATACGAAACGCCAAAGTTTTGAAACGGTCAATAATGACCGGTCGGGGCTTCTAGTGTTAAACATATTGCATTTGATGTTTTCAATTACAAATTTTCCAAAAATTTAATAGTAAGAAACTGAAAAATTTGATAAAAAAAAACAAAATTAATAGTAACTATAATAAAAAAAGATTTTATTCATTTCCAAAATCTGTTATGGTTCGCTAAGTTTTTTTTATAATCACGTTTTTCGAAAAAATCATCAATTTTAATTTATTCTAACTCAACCAATATGTGGTATCATAAAGCAAGAATTTAAAGTCAAAAGTAAAAGTTATACGAAATTACAAGCCCAGACAACCATAGCAGAAAATTGAAAAAGTTTTATTAGATTTATTTGAAGGAGAGCTCTGACTCGTAAGTCAAAAACCACTATAATTTTTTATTACATCAACAATACTAGACTGACTTGCATGGTAAAGCACATCAACTCTTTTTATTAACTCAAATAGTTTAATTAACAACAACAACAACAACCACAAATTACAACAAGTAAACGTTGTCAAAATGCGTTTAAGGAAAATGAATTGCTAAATTTTGCTCCTTGATCAAACTTTTTTACCAATTTTTAACATTATTTATAGGTTCTTGTATCGGTATATTTATTTTCAATATTTTAAAACTAATTTACTTAAAAAGAATGCTTTCTTTATATTAATTAAAAAATTTGAATTATATTAGATAAAACAGTTTTTTTATTAAAAAACATTTTATTTTATTTTTTTGTTAAAAGCTACTTCGACAACAAAACCGGTTCAGAAACCAATCATGTCATGCTCTTTTCATGAACCAATGCAAGTACTCATTTTGCTCTAAAATATTTTGAACAAAAATTGCTAGAAAATTTAAGAATACAATAGCTATATATAAATATATGCTAATTACTATTAATAAGACTGAGTTTTTTGACAGAAAAAGAAGTTTTATTGGTAACTTTCATCATGTGTTGGGCACTTCTGTATGACTTAAAATTTTGATAAAGGTTTAGAAGACAAGAGAAAAAGTTAGATGTTGAGTATTGCTTTGCAAAACTTGAAAACAAAAAAAAAAACTGCCGATAAAAAGACCGTTATTCGAAACACTTATTAATATATTTTTTCCACTAAAAGTTTGTGTTATTTTTATTTTTAAATACCGACGTTAGAATGTTTCTTTTTTGATAAGTTCAGATCCTTTTTATTGAAAGAAATAATTTATTTATTTATTTAATGTTTTATTAGATATTTATATATTTTTATTTGACTGGCTATCTACTTCCAGAATATTTTATTTCGCATTAGTCACTACTTAATATTTTTGATCACAGGAAAAAGACCAGTGACTCCAACAACTTTTTCTCAGGTAATAATTGTGTTCATTGAACTATGTACGTATCATACCAATTGTCGTAAAGCTTACAAAAGAAAACTAAACTGGTGGTTTTTATTCACTTAAAAATCTGAAACAAAAAACGAATATAAATAACAAATAATTAAACAAGAATCAGGTTAACTAAAACGCAGCGAGCTTCTTCCAAACACAACTGATAATGAACAAAAATAAAACGACAAACACAAGACTTCAATTAATTAGCGCGCGCTTCAAGGCGCGCGGGTTTCACAACTATAAATAATCAGCAATGATAAAATAAGATTTTATCACACCAATCACCACATTCTGTATGCAATGTTTGCCGCACGTTGCGCCTCTTCTTCTACGACCTAAATTTTTTTGACTTTTCTGTTAGGTTTTAATTTTATCAATTGTTACTTTGTCAAGTGGTTAAAATTATTTTCAAATTTCTTGATAAAATTATTATTGATACTTGCTTTTCGTTTGGACATTAAATGTATTTTAATTTTAGTTTAAACTTTTATTAAAGTCTTGTTAAACATTCTCTGAGTGTTGCCATTTCTGAATTTATTTTTTTTAATATTTTATATTTTGCCAAAATTTGCAATAACAAAGCTGAACAAATTTAAACTTGCTATTGGATTTGGCAATTTTAAACGTTCTTGTTTTAATTTATCATAGATATTGTTGAGTTCCAACATAAAACTAATTACGTTTGATGCTCTTAATTTGAAATTTTTATAAATTTGATTGCAAGGAATAAAAGTTCTTATATAAAAAAAAACAAAACACAATTTAATGGCAACAATAAGAAAAAAGATTTTCATTCAACTTAAAACTTTTCCAAGAACTGGTTAGTTTTTTTTTTGTTTTTTTATTGTGAGTCTTTTCAAAATTATTTATTTTAATTAATTCTGACAAAATTAGTCGTAGCAAAGGCAAACGTTGATGTTAACTCGACAACTACATATTATTATACGACAAAATTTTACAGTCAAAGGTAAAAGCTATACAAAGTCCTTTACGAGCACGAATAATCAAAGCAGAAATATTTAAACAAGAACTTTTATTTAACACTAATTACATTTAATCATTCAATTATTTGAATCATTCAATCATTTGAAACATAGAATCACATTTAAGCAAAATTTTCGGCAGCGTGGTCGAGTGGTTAAAGCGCCGGGCTCGTGACCAACACGGTCTCGGTTCAAAAACCACTCGCGCCATTCTGTTGTGTCCTTGGGAAAGACACAGAAAAAAAAAGTAAATCAGCAATATGTTTAAGTTAACATATTGTTTATCTTGGTACTACATCAGCACTGTTATAAGTGACATGAAGATTAGGACACCCTAATTTTCTTACCTAACTAATACATTTCGGGTAACTCTCAACCATTCTCAACTGATAACGATATCTATAACTACGTCTAATGTTCAAGTTTGAACTTCTTTTTGTTTGAACAACAAAAACAAAAATTTATTGCAAAAATTTGCTTATCATTTAAAACTATTACCTAATTTCAAGTTCAAACGACATGGTTTATAAATCAAAGTGTCAGCACACTTATTTACATGTAATTTTTTGTTATTATTCAAAAATACAAATATTCAATAAGAACATAAAAATACTGAAGAAATTCAAAATCATTTTAGTTAGTACAGCTTCTTTTCTACCCAACCATCCTGATTTTTGTTTTTCGTTAAAAGTCAATTCAGCAACGAAACAACCGGAGTCAAACTGTTCCTACAGAACAATGTAAGTGCTAGTTTTGGTCTAAATATTTTGGACAAAAAATACAATAAAATATCTAAAGATAAAACGCATTTTTTCTGTTTTTTTTATTAATAATACAGTCTATATTTTATTAATGTTTTTCCAAGCAAAAGCAGATTAAATTACTAATAAGCAGAAATGGGCACAAACTTGATTTTCAAAACCAAGATCAAGATCGTAATTGAACGTGATTTTCGAGATCACTTTTTTTCAATAAATTTACTTGTGACGATATTCAAAATTCAGATCACTTCTGATTTTAAAATATCAATTTTTTTTATTAATTGAGATTATTTAATATTCTTCTTTTACAGTAGGCTATATATATACGTAGTTAAACTGATTATTTGTATGTACAGGCGTATTGAGAAGTTGGGCTTGACGTTTTTGCTTTTTGAGACGTGTAAACAAAGCATTTATGAAAGATAAAACAATTTTTATTAATCCACACTTTGTAAAACGATTTAATTTGATCTACACTAAATCACTGTGAGCAAATTGCAGACATGTTGTTGTGTTCATTTGGCTGGTTTTTGCGCGATAGTGCTTGTTTTCTTTTTGATATTCAAATCTCTGTCGGCAGCGTAGTCAAATGGTAAAGAGCGTCGTAATTGTAATAGTCTCGGTTCTAAACCTAATTGTGCCATTCTGTTGCACCTTTGGGAAAAAAATTTTACGGCATTTTCCCCTACTTGGCGGTCTTACTAAGCTGTTCTAAACTTCGGCCATATCTCAAAAAACTAAAAAAAATAGCATTGGCATCTCCAGAAGTAAGTTGCTGTAATTGTTTGCCCTATATCGGTATCCGAGTCCGGAGAATAAATACACAGATAAAATAATTTATATACCAAGATAAGTACTTTAAATTCAGCTACTACAATGCTCGATAATAAGAAACAGAGCAAAATTTATTTATTTAGGTTATAAACACTACACATAAAAATTAAAATATTTAAAATTTCACTATTCTATTTCGCCAAAACATGGTTTATCAGACGATTTTCTGAAACACAACAAAAACAACAAAAAATAAAAATAAACATACAACTAAGTTAAGAGGAAAATGAAATTAAAAAATGAAAATTAAAAATATTAAAAATAAAATTCTTGAATAACTACTGACAGCTTCTCCATACTAATAAAGCGGAACTGCAAAGATAAAAAAAAGTCCTATATCTTAGCGCTTCCGTCGCTTTCCTGCGAGTCAGGAGAATAAATATAAGGATACAATAAAAAATAAAATAGTTCTCTTTTCACTGGCAAGTGGCGTAAAATAGATGAAGCCGGCAAGTAACCTAGATTAGATGAACCTTAAGTATACAGTACATAAAAATGCTCAAAAGATATGAAAATGTGGGTTCAATGGCAGAGGAGACCACGAAGAAGTTTCAGTTTGGGTTTATTTTTATGACAACACTTTTGAGTAGTTCTGTTCTTTTATTGATAATCGATGATGGGTCCGCCAGGAAGGTGGAAAGCTTTTCATCGAGATAGAGATTACACCAGGCGGCACCTATTTGACAGACCTTAGAATTACCGGAGATGCCATTCAATACGAGGATCTTCCCGACTATCAATGGCTTCCCAGAAGGCTTTTGATAGCTTGGTGGAATTTCTTTTATGTTTGTAAAAAAAATACCAAACAAAAAGCATAAGGAAAAAAGAAATAAATATCCGATTGAAATTTTTTTATTTTGTTTTTTTAGTTTTTATAAAGATATAAATAAGATGTAAAGACTGCCAAGCAGGAAAAAATTCCTTAAAGTGTCTTTCCCAAGGACGCAATAGAATGGCGCAATTAGTAATGCCAGTGTGCTCGTATTTTGTTACGATCTACAGAAGATTAAAAAAATAAAATTCAGGTAACAACAAATCTAAAGAGTTATCAAGTGAAAAAATATTTAAAGCTAAAATTCAAATTGCCGTCAATTGACTGGTCCAGTCCTTTTAGTGTTAATACACTTTTTAGACGAAAAAAAATTAATTATTTCAGTTTTAACTTTCAACTTCAAGTACCGTAAAGTATAAATTATATTTTGTTATATCTATGGTAATAAGAGACACAATTTGAGTTATATAAAAATGATAAAAAATATAATTTTGAATTTGAAATAAAATTTGCAAAGTTCTAACTGTTGAAAACTTAAATTTGCCCAATAATTGTCAAATATTTGCAATGAATTTTCATTTCTTTTCAATAAACTTTAATGTAACAGAGTTTTTATTGGTTTCAGTTTGGCTTCATGCGGTTTTACTCAAAGCAATATTTACTTGAAGTGTAGTGCATTTAAATTTGTGTTTAGTATCTTTTTAAACATAAAACTTTTTTTGTAGATAAACATGTGAAAATATGTGAAAGTGCTAATCATTTAACATCAAAAAACGATTTAACTGTTTGAAATTTTTTAAATTTTATTATAATTTTATTAGCAAGTATTCTGCATTGCTAACTGATTATTGATAATGTTTAGGATTTGGGTTTTTAAAAAATATGAACAAAAACATATTTTTTTTTGCAGGTTTGTATAATTTTCAGTTTTTCTGCTGGTTGTATATCTTTTTATTGTTTAGATCACTTAAAAGAAAAAATACAAATTCTTTCAAAAAGCTAGAAAAAATTGTTCAAAATACAATTTCTCGTTTACAAGTAAGTAGATTCTGGAAAAAAATTTTTGTAAGCTTGATAATTTTACACTATTTACAAAACTAAGTAAATTAATTTTATTTCAATTTTCTGCCAATTTATATTTTTTGCCCATTTTCACCAAAATCAAATTTTTAGTGTTTCTCTGGTATATTAATTAATAAATATGTTTAGCTGCAATAAAAAAATCTAGACTTTATATTTTTGCAGAAATTAAAAAAAAATTTAACAAAACTTTCTTTTAGATTAAACTATCGCTAGCCCAACGAGGACAGAGATAAATTGCGTAATATTGTCAACAGTTGCTTTATGGGCGTTAAGCACCCAGCAAGCATTGTTTAACTTAAAGTAAAGATTGAGCGGCTCAATTAAATCTTAATAGTCGATCAAGACGTCACAAATCTGGCAAGTTTGTTTAAAGTTCCGGAAAATAAAGTAATAAAATGATAGAGTATTTGCTGCTTTTTCTTTACTTTTGTTATTGTCAAAAGTAAACCTGTTTTTCAATAGACAATATTAATTTTTCTTTCATTTAAGTTTGTGAAAGGTAACAATAAGGACCCGTTAAAGATAATAAAACTTTTTTTCAGGGTTTTGTAACATCGCAAAACTTGTATTAAAAACAGTGTTTTGGCTGAATATCAAGTGAAGATTTTATTATTTTTATAAGACATTTCCTGTAAAAACAGTTTTAAAACAACCACGGCTCACAGGTTTGAATGCCTTTTCATTTTGGCTATTTACCTGTCACACTTCATTCATAATGTTAATCGTAATCTCGTGAATTTGTAGTTGGTTTTCAGTCCTTACTGTAATTTAAACTTTTGATTTTATCTTAATTTTTTTTCATTGTAATGTAGTGATTGCGTAATCGGTACCCCCCCCCCTTAATTAATCTTGTCTGCAAGTTGTTTTTATAACTGTATTATACCGACGCGTTTTACTGTTTAATTTATAGCTCATGGCTTGTACATTTATAGCATTGTGACTAGGGTTTGGGATTTCCCGGTTCTGAAAAAAAATCAGGGAATTCGGGTAGTATCTGATCTAATCCCGGGATCCCAAAAAAAAAACCGGGATTCGTATACACAAACAACAAAACCTAAATGCAACCACTATTATAATACTTGTCTGTTGTAATTTACACTGGGCGCAAAATTTTGCAATAGAACCATATGCACAAAAAATAAATGAATGATAAAAAGACAAATGTACAAAAATTTAACAACATAAACGCAGCAGTGAAAGAATAACAAAGGTATGTATATAAAAAGAAGCAAGTAAATACACAATATTTTTAATTGTAACTTACACTAATCTTTAAAAATGCAAAAGCACCCACTTTTATGCTTTATTTATTTTTCATATAATGACTGCGTAAAAAACACAGTGCATTGACAGATTTGTCACTTAATCGTGAGCGTAGTTTTGTGGTAAACAATCCAGCAGCAGAAAAAGCTCTTTCTGCTTCGACTGACGTTGGTGGAATGCTTAATAAAGCTTTGAACAACTGCTCCAATTTGCCTGGCCTTTTTTCAGTAGCTTCTAATAGTTTTATTTCCTGCTTAATTACGGTTTGAAGTTGGCTGACTTGGCGTCGATCATCAACAATAGCCCTCAACTGCTGGGTGGGAGTGGAGTTAGTGGAATGCTCAATGTGGGTCTGAAGTCTTTTGAAAAGACTTTTATCTTTCTGATTGTCGCTAGCCAGCTCTATTACTTTGTTCTCATCTTGACTTTTTGCTTTATTGCTGTCACTTCCCCAAAACAAACGGCAAAATAGGTGGTAGCAGTTTTCACAAAATCTTCTTCGCTGTTACTACAAGACGGTATTTCATCAGCATAATGTTCATTATAAACCGATGAATTTGGATTTTGAAGATAACGTAACAAATTAACCACTTCATGTTGTCGTCTTTGTTGTACACGATTTTTTACGGCACAAAGTAAATCTTCCGCAAGGCTCAACTTCCTCTTCTCCAACTCCACAAATAAAAATTGAAAAACCCCTTCGGCACTTAAAAGCGTTGCATCTTTACGACACAAAGCTTTGACCGCAAGTTTTATTGGTTCAAGAGCGCATTTTAGCTCATTGAGAAACGAAAATTCAGTTGTAGAGATGCTGTGTTCAATCGACAAATCGAGTAAAGCCTTCGATATGCACTTTTTAAGATATATAAACCTTTCAACCATTTCATTCATGGAACTCCAGCGAATTTTGCAATCTAGGACAAGTGACAACTCCTTGTTTTGTTCCAACAACACATATTTCTGCAAAGCTTCGTTTTTCACGGGACTTTTCCGAAATATTTTCATCACTTTCCGCACCTTCTTGAGTAGATTTTCTATTTCTAGATTGAAAACTGGTACTTTGTTTGATGCTATGGTGGGGGTCACTATGGCAAAACCTTCTTCATACATTTCTTCGTCTTGATCATCGTCGTACTCTTCACCTGCAATATGAGTCACACTTCTGTTTTTGTATAACACATCACATACAGCTAGGTGCACACCATGTGCGTAGCAGAGTAGGTGATCAAGTTAAGAAATTTTACTAAGTTTTTTTATTACTGAGGCGCCATCAGAAGCAATGCTGACAATAGATGTTTGCATGTTTGTAATTCCAAAATTTTCCAACAACTGAAAATTTTTTCCAGCACCACATGAATCACGCATTCTTATTAGGCCCAAGTTTATAAAATCGTTTTAGCAATGAATGTTGATGTTCATGTATCTTCGGCAACAAACTGAAGTATACTCGTCCATAATCACACTGAAATGGGAATTGCCTTCAAGTTTCATTTCAATTTCAGTTTTTATTTGTTTTTATTGTCGTTGTATTTACGGTGTATTAAGTTCATAATATCAGAGTCCCAAGATGGAAGACGTAAGCCTTTGGTACTAAGCGACTCACGAATAAACTTACTTTTGCCAATAGAATGTATAAAAAACCATCCACAGCTGCCAGTTAAGAGACAATACTTCGCAAACTTTTTTTCTTAACACTTACAAACGGTAAGATCGATTTCTGTTGAACTTTTAGTTTCTTAGAACAAGGTTGATCTGTTAAGGTTAAGGTTATGCTTGCTTTTCAAGTGACGAAAAAACCACTAGATGATCCACTTTTACACGACATATTTTATAAACAATGTATGCACTTAGCTTTGTCATCATTATAATCTCGAGGGAAATGTTTCCAAACTTTAGACTGATTAACGCGCTCCATAACTAAATACACTGCATCTGACTTCAACTACTTGCTCGAAAACAATGAAAGTACTAAATTGACTCAAATCTGTTTATCTCATAATCAACAGGAAACAGCTTAAAAGATGGGACAAGAAGCATTGTGTCGTCACAATCGGAACAGACAGGATGATTTTGCTTTAGACACATCACACGGCTGTCGTAGTAATATCCCGTACAAAAGCTCGCAAAACCGGGAATTTTTAGTCATAAAAACCGGGAAACAGAAAACCTAAAATGCCGCAAAACCCCAGGAATTCCCGAAATCGAATCCTGGTTCCCAAACCCTAATTTCATTTAGCATTCTTGAGCGTTTGAGATAAAAAAGAAAGAAAAGAAAGAAAGAAAATGAAAGAGGAAAAAAAGTCACAACTTGTGACTTTGTGACTTTTGGAACAGTTCTAAGCATTTTTTTCCTCTTTTATTTTCTTTCTTTTTTATCTCAAACGCTCAAGAATGCTGAATGGAATCTTCTACAGTTTTCTTCTACATAATTTACGTAATCTTCTACAGAATCTTCTACAGACAAAGAAAAAAATTATGCAAGTTTTGTGTTAAAATTTGAAACTAAACAGAAAAATTTTTACACTTATACTAATAATTAATGTTTTTAAACAAACTCTTTCTGTCTACATGAATTACCTTATATACCCATGTATTAGCCGGCCCCGTGTATAAGTCGCACCTTCTTTGAATGCTTAAAACCTCCCCTCTCAATAGTGACCCGTATATAAGGCGCATTTTAATTTGACAATTTTAATAATTACAATAAATGTTAACATTCAACATCAAAAGACGCTATTTTGATTTACAACAAACTAGTCTTATACCACAAATAGAATAAAATTTAAAGAATTTAGACATACCGGTATTAGCACATTTTTTCTACAAAATTGAGAGATTAAATTACCGGTACATAAGTAAGTGCATAAAAATTCAAGACAGTCAAAAACCATTCTTATGTCATAGTTGGTTAGTTTATGCCAAGCATGATTAACTTCTGAAACCTACGATTGTTACGAGGCTGTTTACGTAATTTGTAGAAAGTCAAATTTCTCTAGGAAATTTTGGCAATTCTGAATACCCGTATTAGCCGCCATCCAATTTTTGGACTACATTTAAGATAAAAAAAGTGCGACTAATACACGGGTATATACCGTAGCTTGTTTACGAAGAGTGATAAAAATCGATTCTAAGACAGATATATGGAAGTTGGATCTTGCTTTAAAAAGAATAGAAAATTGGTTGCCTTGTAGTGAGATGCACATTTTGTGTTGTTTAGCAAATGATTTTTAATCGCAGAGTCACAATGAGGTTTAAAATTAGCTGATTTACCTTGACGTTCTGGTTGTTTTTGTTCTTGACCGGTTTTGTTTCGAACAGACTTGGGCACATGCTAACGTTGGGACGTTCGACCCACGTATTGAATATCGCTGTGGCACACGTATTCATATGCGACATTACTTTGTTGAAAATTAGGAAGAACATTCTTATGTATTACAGATAAGACTCGTCTCGTAGAAAAGACCACTCGTGGTTGGACCGCTTCGAAACAATTAGTGATAGATAATTTTACCTTTCTATCAACTTTCAGGAAATTCTCGATAATTTATGGTAGCTTTAAATGGACAGGACATTTTTGGGGATTTCTTTAGTGTTTTGTTGGAAATGTAAAAGTTTTTTAAAATTCTCAAATCAATAAGGAATTCTGGATAACCATTTTCGAAAAGGAAAGAGTGAATATTGTCTAGTTCAAATATTGTTGTAGATTTAGAGCAAATTTTTAAAGCGTGATGTGTTAACGTATCAATAAGATTTGTTTTACGATATTTTGGTTCAAACGAATCCCAATAAATATATTGACCTGTAAAAGTAGGTTTCCTGTAGACTGAAGTGATGAATCTATAAGTAGATTTGGTAACAAGTACATTTAAAAAATGCAGAGAATTATTACTTTCAATTTGATTAGTGAATTTAAGGAAGGGTGAAGCGATTTAAAACAAGTTAATAGTTTTTGGAAGTCAGTTTCTTTGTGAAAAAGAGAAAAAGAGTTATCAACGTAACGATAGTATACGGTAGGTTTTGAAATTTTATTGAAAAGCTTTGATTTATAATAGCAAAAAAAATATATTTTCCAGAGCGGGGTCAAGGGTCTACCCATAGCGACTCTATCAATTTGCCTGTACGTAATGTTATTAAAGCTAAATTCAAATGAAGTAGTTGCATTTTTTATCAGTTTAATAAAAACATATTTAGAAATAACTGGAGTAAGAAGGTGACCGTCATAAAGTGTTTCAGTACAAATTTCAATGGTTTCCGTTAAGGGTACATTAGTAAATATACTAGAAATATCAAACCAAAAAGAGAATTAAATCATTAGAAATTACTTCGAGTTTTCCGAAAGAAAGAAATCATGAATGCAGTTACTTGAGTAAAGCTTTATTACGGGTTGTAATAAGGCAGCGAGAAATTTAGCGACTTTATGTTGGGCAGATCCAATCATCGAAGGAATAGGACGGCAAGGCACATTTCGTTTGTGAATTTTTGAAAGTCGAACATTCTTGTTCGTTGTGAGCTGGTGGGTCTAATAACTTCATAAACCGTTTTCGGGAGATTATTACTTTTAACCAACTGAAAAGAACAGCGTTATAATTTGGTTTCATTTTGAGCAGTATTATCAAATACATTAACAGGCCCAAGGCATTCAAATTTAGTTACGTCTGAAAGAATGGCCATCATTTTTTTGTCATATTCAGATCTATTAAGAATGACAACTCCAAAGCCTTTGTCAGGCCTAGTAATTAAAATGTGTTTATTTGAACGTAAAGACCTAATCGCTTGAAGACAGTCAAAATCAAAGAAAAATTTAGTCACATCAATATGAAAACCACAAAAACTGTATCCCAATTTATTAAGTTTAGCTTTAAGAAAAGTCAGTTCATCAATACTCTTTGATTTATGATGTAATAATTGAGAAAATAAAATTTCAATTTTTCCGAATTTTTCTTCACGTTTAATATTAGTTGGCGGAAGGCAAGTCTAGACCAGTGGTGGGAAACCTGTGGCCTTCCAAGCCACAAAGTGCTGCCTGAATCTCAAAAGATAAAAATTGTTGTACTTTGGACCAGAGATTTAAAGTAGATTAAACGAAAAGATTCTAATTTAGTCATACTTCTACTAATTTCATCTAAAAGAAAAACTCGTTTCATAGTAGAAGTTGGTCTTATTTTTACTGCTTTGATGCAATGCGACATGAATGTGGAACTACAGTACATATTGAGCTTGACAGGTTTTCGAAAATTCAATAAAAAGTTTCGCAGTTCAAATTTTTGTTCGAATTTTGACCACATTGTTGAGGTTATCTATTTGCTTTTTGTTACACCTTCGACAGAAGTATTTAGAAAGTTTTTTCTGGTGCTAACCCCTCGAAATGGCTATTAAAACCAAGTGCTTCGTTTAAAACTTTTTTGTTAAATAAGTAGCCTTAAAAAATTAGCACACTCAAAAAGGTACTACAAAGAGCATTTTAATACTTTAGAAAAAAAACTGAAATACTTCCGTGGACGGTACAACAAAAAGCAGCTGGATGAACTGAACAATGTGGTCAAAAGTCGAACAAAAATTTGAACTGTTAACCTTTCTATTAAATTTTTGAAAACTTGTCAAGCTCACAATGTAGTTCTATATTTATATCGCATCACATCAAAATAGCCAAGGAGACCAATTTTTACTATGAAACGAGCTTTTCTTCTAGATGAAATTAGTAGAAGTGTGACTAAATTAGAATCTCTTCGTTTAATCATAATTGCTGATTTACAGGGACGTAAGTATCGCCGGTGCGGCCGGTGCAATGCACCGGAGCCAGCACGAATGGGCTCCGCATTGCTATATTTTATTGTAAAATATTTTCATTGAAAGTTGAAGTAAACTTATTATTATGACATGTCACACTTTATCAATAATTTTAATTTATATTTAACCATCTAATTTATGGAAGAATTTCTTAATATATTTAAGTTTCAATTAATTTTAATTGTGACGTAGTCATGACGTAATTGGTACCTACCCCCCTCAAGTCTGTTTAGTAAAATAAGTTTAAGCTATAATGATCATATAGAATCATATTTAGCCTTTATATTTTACCTTGTAATTGTTAGTAAGTTTTAATTTATGACGTAAGTCATACGTAATGTCACGTGACGGTTTGAGATAATTCTACAATTTTCCACCATAGTCCAGTAACTTAATAGTATCGCATGTTACGTAACTTGTTTACCAGCTTTTTAACTTGGTGCTTTGAAACGTAACAGTAACTGTCTGGCTGGCTTGCATCGTCGTAAAATAACACTGGTCAACATGATTTTTCTTGCATGAACTTTTTCAACTGATTTTGGGTAATTTGGGGGCGCTGAATCCAAATTTAGTGTTAGTTTTTGCTCATCACGTCACGTTTTGAGATATGAAAACTTAATTTTTAAAAAAATTGCTAATTTTTGCCAAAAATTAAAAAAATTATGTTGCGTTTAAATGCCCTTAAGTGGAATAATGTTTACAATGGAAGGCAGCATCTCTTTAAAATGACTTTTCAAAGCTATTTGTAATCTTAAACCGTGTTTGTGTATTATTGACCACATCATATATAAATAGTAAATACGTGAAGTATATTAAAAATACATAATCTGGAGCATTATGCTCAGCACAGGTACGACATCAATGAAAATTTAAGTTTTTTCGTTTTGTGTCATTTTCACAAAATTACATTAGCAGGTTTAAGCAAAACCAAGCAAAAAATATAGGAAAAAGTAATACTATCACATCGCAATAATCAGTATTTCCCTTTAATCAGGGGTAGCCACAGCGTATCATCTGTCTCCAAACCGTCCTGTTTTCAACGTGGGTTTCCTTCGCACCAACTTTTTTCACGAATACACAATGTAGCTCTCTTTGACCTTCCCTGTACTTTTTCATCAACATTCTTAAAAGAAAACATGGCATCCGTAGTTCCTTTCGTGGCATAAATCCATATTGCTGTTTATTGATCTCTACTTTATCCCTTAGCCTGGCTTCAATAATTCTTTCCCATATCTTCATTATATGGCTTATCAGCTTTATACCTCTGTAGCTTCCACAACACTGTGCGTCTCGTTTATTCTTATAGATTAGAATAAGCACACTTCTTCTCTATTCTTCTGGCATCCGTTCATTCACTAATAGTTTGATGAACAGTATTGTCAAAACTTTATTCCCATCTCTACCATGCACTTCCACACTTCTACAGGCAATTCATCTGGCCCAACCGCTTTACGTTTTTTGATCTTCTCAGTGCATTCTTCACTTCTTCTCTACTGACACAATTTACCTCTTCGTTTACCACTTCTGCTTCCTCTGTCCTAGGCTCTCTGTCATTTTCCTCGTTCATCAGTTTCTCAAAGTATTCCTTCCATCTCTTTAACACTACCTTCGAACTTATCATAACATTACCGTTTTCATCCTTTATAACCCTCACGTGCTGTACATCTTTCCCTGCTGTATCTCTCTGCGGAGCCAATCTGTACAACTCCTTTTCACCTTTTTTTGTTTCCAATCTAGCATAAACATTGTCATACGCACGTCCCTTCGCCATCGCAACTGCCTTCTTTGCCTTACTATTGTTTTCTTAGTAGAACTTTTTAGTATTTTGATCTCTTATTTTGTCCCATGCTTTCTTTGCCTCTTTCATTTCTTTTATGCTCTCCTGTACTTCCTCATTTCACCACCATGTTTCCCTGTCTCCTTTTCGTTTCCCATATGTTACTCATAGCACAGTTTCAGTTGTTTTTCTGAGTATTTCCGCTGTTTTGTCCCACTCATCAGGTAACCCATCCTCGCCTCCCAAAGTCCTGGTGACCTTTTGTCTAAACGCTTCTTGACAGCTTGTCTCCTTCAATTTCCACCATCTATCTTTGGCTTTACTTTCTTTGCCTTTTTCTTTTTCACCATAAGAGCTATTTTGCATACCACCATACTGTGCTGTTTTGCGCTGCATTTATTCACTATTACCTTACAATCACACATTTCTTTCAGGTCCTTCCATCTGCACATCACATAATCTATTTGGGTACTTTTACCGCCACTTTTATACGTCACCCTGTGTTCATCTTTTTTTTTGAAATAAGTGTTGACAATCGCCAAATCCATCCTTTTCGCAAAATCCACAACCATTGATCCTTCCTTATTTCTTGTTCCAGCACCGTACCTCCCCATTATTTCCTTATCCTCTATGTTTCCTTCACCCACATGTCCATTTAGGTCCGAACCTAGAACTATCCTCTCCTGTTTTGATCAATTTTTATCAACCCATCCAGGCCTTTTCAAAAATCATTTTTCTTTTCCATGCTGTTGTTAACCTGTGGAGCATACGCGCTTACTATACCTGCTGTGCGACACCTGAGGCGGTTGTTGGTAACCGGGGCCGCAACCGATCCGATATGGATTGATAATTATAACGCATTTGTATATTTTGGCAAACAATTTTACGCTCTTTCTGCCTGCCGCAACCCTCCATATTTATTCGGACTTGGGACCGGCATGAAGAACACAGGAATGTGCCTCCGATGGCTGGGTTGTGCCTCCGATGGCTGGGAGGACTGGACGTTCTGGACGCATTTGTTTGTTTTTGCAAAAAATTGCTGGACGCATTTGTATGTTTTGGAAAAAAAATTTTATGCCGGATGCTCTTCCTGCCGCAACCCTCCCCATGTATCTGGGCTTGGGACCGGCATCAAGAAACACAGGAATGCGCCTCGAATGGCTGGGAGGAAATATCAATAACAAAGCGATATAAATACTTGGTTCCACGACATTTTCGCCATTTAACAACTTAATTTTTGTAGAATTTGACTAGTTAGACCATTGGTTCTCAACAGGAGTGCCATTTGCGTTTCGCTAGAGTGCCGCAAACTACTGCACATTATTCACTAGTCGAGGAAAAAAGTTGAGTGTTGTGATGGTATTTTGAACTATAAAGTTCAATGTTATTACATGCATTAATATTTCTCAACCTGTGTCTCATGAGAGGTTTCCAGGTGTGCCTCAAAAGATTTCGGAAAAAAATTATCAAGGGACGACAAATATTGCGCTTTTTACCCATGAAATATATAAGATTTGGAGCAAAGACCGTTTTTATTTAGAAAAAACTGATTTTGGGAAGAAAATTGACAAGTGAGAGAGCGTAAATTTATGAAAAGACCTTTTTTTTTTAAATATTACATAATTTTGGGGCGGAAATCAAGGATCTTAGCTCAAGTACACCGTGAGTTTCAGAAGATACCAATTTTGTGCCGCGGTCAGAACAACGGTAATTTTGTATTTTTCGAATAGAACTGATTTTAGGGACGAAAGCTAAAAATCTGATCCCAATTCTGGGTGAGGACCTATTTTTTTTAGAAATGACCTGATTTTGAAAACAAAATTTGATAAAAATGGTCTAGAGGTGCCAGAATTTTTAAAAAATTTCAAAAATGTGCCCAATCGGAAAAAGGTTGAGAAAGACTGGTTTAGACCTAGCCTTGAATAAAAGGTTTTACTAATTTTAAATCAAGACTAAAACCAACTTCAAACAAATTCTGTTTGTGCGGTTCTGTGTGTTTGTTCATTGCTAATACACTTGCTGCAATTATGCGACAAATGTCAAGCAAATTCCAAAATGCAATTGCGGTGCGTTTTTGAGACTTGGTTTTACACGAATAGAAAGTAATTTTTTGGTCTGCAATGTCTGTACCTCCTTTCGTATAATCACATACCTTGTATAAAGCCGGTTTCTTCTTTTGATTTTTTGAAATTTAAAAAATTGGGTGCATTGTTGATAAAATTGAAATATTTCGCTTTCCTATGGTTGTAGAGTTTACAATGAAAGAATTAAGGTTGATATTTTTTTCAGGTTCGTTCCAAAAAACGTTATAGAAACCAATATCTCTATTGCATACTTGCTTTATTTCATTTGATATTTCTTTGCGCTTAGCTTGAATAATTCCGATGGTAGTAATTTTCCGTTCCAAAAACCATTATACCAAACGTATTGAAGTGTATGATCGATCGTAAGTTAAACTTTTATGACAAAGCCAAATCAAGAGTTCGGGATTTTTTCCGAATTTATTAGAAAATTTTACACGAAAAGAAATCAAAATCTAAAGTTACGGCTTTTTCAACATAAACAGCTTCCCTTGGAAAGTGAGATTGAAAGCGTTTTACTGCCTCGTAAAGTGTTTGAGTAAACATAGTTATTAAACCGTTCAGTTTCAATTGTTTTGATAAACAATTTATAATTTTCCTTTTTCTCGCAAAAGCATCCTTTTTTCTCGCGTTTTATGAAATAGTCAAAAAATTAGTGACTACGTGTCAAAAAACTATTAATAATTCTAAATTACTTTAGCAATTTTTTCAAAAATTGCAACAAGATGAATAAAAATCAGGAAAAGTCATAAAATTTGAAGAAATTCGTGCTAGTAGTTTTTAAGCAGCACACAGCATTTTAACAGCGCGGGCACTTTCCGGCCTCCAGTCGTAATAGGGTTAAAGCTCATTATCTTCCATCCCACTAAGGGTGTTTTGAGCATCTGATTTCATGGTGTCAATTGTCATTTTGGTGTTGTTTATGTATTTTTACTTTATCTAATCATAAAATTAAGAAATCATGTAATTCTTGTTTGATTCATAATAGGGCTGCTTGTAACAAAACTTCAAAAAAATTTTGAAACGATAGAAAGCTTTTTTCCTTTTTTTTCGCAGGACTGTGTTTCCAAAACCCCTACCAGCAAGACTATAGTCTCTAAAATAATTAAAAATCAATACTCTTGTGACGAACCGAGTAAATATGCAAAACAAGTTAACCTTTTCTGTATTTTACCACTGTAGATCTACGTGCTTGTAGTCAATACGCGATCGACGCATGATTAGAGCGTGTCTGCGAGTTACAAATCCTTTTCTTGCCACACTCGACATTATCGTTTTTCTGGGTAATTTAAGTATTTTTCGATTTAATAAATATCAGTTAAAATCTCAAGCCTCCCATGTGTCACAACGTAAAATAGGTGGAATAAATTACTACTTACAGCTTTGAAATAAACATTTTGTTTAATAAACGGTCCAATGGACTACAGGAAAGCACTAACAAATTAACCCTCTCTTAGCTTTAAAAAATATAGACAGGAAACTTCAGAATACACTAGTTTACGCTAATAAAAATTATTTTCATTTTTCTAACAGATGGAGATATAGGCGCTCTGGTGCAATGTTCTTAAAAAATGCTAAAAGGCTAAGCGCGGATGCCTAGTTTAGTGAGGACGTTTAGTAGTTTCCGGGCAGCTGGCGCAATCAAATTGTTCCAAAATGAATTAAACAAATGCTTTGCGTAGATTAAGAAAAAATTGAAGTTTATTTGGATAGAAATATCCAAAAAAACTTTTGCTTATTTTTTTTGTTTCTATTATTTTATAATTTTTTTTGCAGATCAATTGTTTTTTGGTTTACTAATAATATTATTTACAACAGAACCCATCAAACTGTGAAAATGGTCGCTTTATAGTTTGCGAATTTGACAAACGCACACATGGATGTGGTAGCTTTCTTCATGTGCTTGGGGAATGCTTGATTCTTGCTCTCGGAACGAATCGCACTATGCTCCTTAATTTTACGGAAAAGCGATATCAAAAGGTTTTTGACATTTTGAAATTTCCTTCCCCATTTTGTAATATTACAAATATTTCTTCGGTGGTGGAATGGAGAGGTATCATAGTTCTATTGTAATGAATGATAGTTATTTTGTTAAACTAAATAGGTAACTGCGTTTAATATAATTATGAAGCTTGACTTTCATAATTTTACCTGATCAAAGTCATTAAATTAATCTGTTCAGATTTTTTATGATAATAATTTTTTTCATTAATTACCCTTTATCAAAAAGGAAGTAATTGAAACACCTAGATTTTAAATCTTTTTCAAACCATAGCAAAAAACTGGTCTGTCGCTGACCATTGACTGTAATTATCAAAAAAAGATCTTATGCGTAATAAGAATGAAAAAAAGTTGATTTTTGTTTAATTGTAATTCAAAAACTGCTTCTACCAATCTTTTTCACCAAAACCAATAATTGATGCAGTCAATCGCTTTATATGGCTATGTCTTAAACTTAATTTTTGGCCAATTAAAATGTCTTCATTCCCAACTCATGGTCTATTGTTGAAAAACAATATCTTAGATTGTTTTCTTTATTTCAAGGTTTCATTGAAGAAAACACTTAAGATTTATTGTTAGTCTTAGGTCTACATGTATTAGTAATGCTGTTGATATTTACAACAAATTTTTTGGCATATTATTTTGTTATAGGACAAAATGTTGCTGAATTAAAAAACTATCGAGTTTTAAACGTTTTAAAATTACTTCAACGGAGACCTATTTATCGTTTGACAGTGCGCACTATGCCAAGAAAAATTGCTGGTGAGTAATTTAAAATAACAGGCGCAAAATTTGTTGTGTTTTAAATTGTTGGAAACATACGGCTGAAATTGATTTGCTTTCAAAGGAAAATGCATCAAAAATTGTGAAAGTAAAATTTTTGTTGTATCAAGAAAAGACATGAAGTTTATTTGGTTCTATCCAGCAGTACAGTATAAGATATGATACACTCAGGAGACCACTTATAATACTAATAAAATTTAAAAAAAGTTAGTGAACCTGACAATACAGAAAATAAGGTTGACCCCTAGATTGAGTTGGACACCGAAAATATCATTAAATGGTCATCAAGTCAAAACTGTTTAGTTGTAATAAAAATGAATGTTCAAATTATAAATACTAACAATACCAAATAAAGACACACAAAATAAATTACACAGACAACAGATACAAATAAAAATCAAATGTTGTTAGATTAACTACTCTCACTGAAAAACCCAAATATCTAATATTGACTAACAATAATTGCTTTCATTTTTTTGACAAACAATTGATGGTGTAGTATTTTTAGATTTAAAGGAATTTTATCCCAAATCTTAACTCCATTAAAACTATAAGAGCATTGGCCATAGGATAAATTTTGTCTTTGTAAATAGAAACTTTTATTTGTAACTGACCTTATACCATATTTGTAATGCTTCCAGCAGAATATATTGGTCAAATTTTTGTGGAAGCTTGTAATGATGATATAAATACATAAAGTTAGCCATTTCAAGTTCATATATATCTTTGATTTTTAATACATTCATTGGCTTAAAAAAAGCGCATGTTGATACAGTCTTTCAAACACTTCAAGTCTATGACTTAAACTTTTTTTGCATTATCTGACATTATATACTTTTATTTTGCATAGACTTTCATTTTGCATTATAGACGTTTGGTGGTACAGAACTTGAAGATTGCGTGAAGTAAAAGATTTTTCTTCCCAAAGCTTTTCGTCTGACACTCTTCAGGGGAAATCGTCAGAATGAAGCAGAATTGAAACCGAACTGAGTTATAAAGGGGAAAGCAGAGTTCTCATTGGCTGACAGAAGTTAGCCAATGAGAGAAAAGATTAAGAAATTTTCAAAGAGTAGACGAATTCTTTTTGCTTACACAGAAGGGGATTGAGAGATTTAATGAAAGTCGCTTCAAGATCAGAAAGGTGAAAAGAAGAGCGACCTCGAGCGAGAATAGAAAATTTTTCGTTGCTGTAGTGAAGAGCACATTGGGCGTTGTCAAGAAGATGTTGACCAATAGAGGATTCACGAAATTGTTGTTGGCGTGTGTTGGCCTTGCAAGAGCGGGAAAGACTTTGGCGGTTAGGCGAGGCAGGAGGATTGGCGATGGATCTAGGAACGTGTTGTTCGGAAAGCAGATTACGTCTGCTGTGAAACGCTGCTTTTTTTGGTCAAACCACGTGTTATTTTTAACGCCCGACAGCTCTTTCCAGCGATTAAGAAAGACGTGTTACCTTCCCATCATCACAGCAATGTTATTTACCAGTTTTTGTGCCGCTGCGATAGTCGGTACGTTGGTCGCACGTCTCAACGCCTAGAAGAGCGAATTAAACAACACGTTCCTAGATCCATCGCCAATCCTCCTGCCTCGCCTAACCGCCAAAGTCTTTCCCGCTCTTGCAAGGCCAACACACGCCAACAACAATTTCGTGAATCCTCTATTGGTCAACATCTTCTTGACAACGCCCAATGTGCTCTTCACTACAGCAACGAAAAATTTTCTATTCTCGCTCGAGGTCGCTCTTCTTTTCACCTTTCTGATCTTGAAGCGACTTTCATTAAATCTCTCAATCCCCTTCTGTGTAAGCAAAAAGAATTCGTCTACTCTTTGAAAATTTCTTAATCTTTTCTCTCATTGGCTAACTTCTGTCAGCCAATGAGAACTCTGCTTTCCCCTTTATAACTCAGTTCGGTTTTAATTCTGCTTCATTCTGACGATTTCCCCTGAAGAGTGTCAGATGAAAAGCTTTGGGAAGAAAAATCTTTTACTTCACGCAATTTTGCATTATCTGACATATATTCAAAAATGGTTTGTTAGTGGAACCCCATGTTATAATTCCATACTTGAGGTAAGACTATACAAAGCTGTAGTAGATTTTAATAAGTGAAGGTTTATTAACATAATGCCTTACAGTAAATAAGATTCTAGCTGAAATAGCAAGCTTATTTAGTATGTATTTGGTATGATTTTGCCACTTAAGATCACTATCAATAAAGATACCTTAATATTTTGTTGAATTGGGTGAGATAAATTTGTTGGGTCCAATCTGAATAGAGATTTAATTTTATATTTGAAGAATTATGAGGAAATTTGGAATTAATTTTAAACAAGCTGCATAAAGATGAGAAACACCAGACTCGAGTTTCGCTGTTATAGAGCTCGTCAGTGATGCTTATCTCACCGCGAATCGAACCTGGGACCTGTAGTCTACAGGTATAGATTACATTTGGGCTAGGTCAGGGAGCATCAAACAAAAGAATGTTTTCAAGTCAAGATGCTCAAGTTCTTGCAATAAATGTAAATTGCTTTTCTACTTTCGTAATTTTTGCTAGAAATCGCAATAGATCTTTATTGAAAAACTCTAAGTTTTGAATATATTTTTGAAAGACATTTATCGAGAGAACTGCCCAGTAAAAAACAATTTGTTTTGTCTAGACCATCGGCATACAGAGTGACCAAAAAACGAGCTCCTACTTTTGATAGTTTTTCGATAGTTTGTTTTTGAGTTTACTTTTCATCTAAACTTTATCTGAGGTCAAGATAGTTTAAGAAATGTTGGAGTCTCCTGGATCTTTTCGAGGATCTTGTCTGCCGTAGTCTTCCGCTGCTTTTTTTCTGAGACTGAAAGGATATTCTTTATCTGTATTTTGTATGTGTAAGCATTTACAGTCATTCCAACCACTTTTGTGCAAGTCTCACAAGATATCCTGAGAGACTAATTTCTTTCGCGCACAGGACGTTTCAGATCTGCAGAAGTGAATCTTTTACGCTGTTAACCAGCTCAGGGTACACTTCTTGGAGCATCGTGAATAGTTTAAACTGGCTGCATAAAAATTTTGCACTATTTCATGGTTTTCAAAGTGGTCCACTCAATTTTAAATTCTGCTTTTAAAGGCGCTTTTTGCATTTAAACTGATGCACGAAAGTGTCTTACACGTACTTGAACAAACCAATCTTACAATAATGTTTGACAGAGTAGGCCTATATTTTTTGCTCGAGCTCCCATTGAAATCTAATTGTACTTTCAGTATTGCTTCTGTCACTCCGTGCAGTACAAAGTTGATCAGTCAATGCATGAGAGGTATATCACAAACAACGTTTTCGAGGCCTGTTTTTTGGGTCACCTTGTTATTATTTTAAAATTTAGAATAGACCAGTAGCTCGTAACTTTTTTTTTAAATTTAATTTTTTTAAGTATTATTTTAATTCGCAACTTTGCAAAAGACTTTAGTAAAAATTTATTTGGTAACTTTGAAAAAGATAAAGAATGCCAAAAACAATATAATAAAAAACATAATTTATAAAGAAGGGAGGAGTAGCCATGTTGTTTAAAAGCAAACTTAAACTGAAAAAAGTAAAAACTGAAACATTTGCTTCTTTTTAACATATTACATGTTCAGCGAAAATGAAAACAAGCAATATTTATTTCTCGACTGTCTATTATCCAGGTTATTCATCAAAACACAGATACACTGCTATGCAATTTTTATCTGACTTCAATGATTTTCCCATATGCTCTGAAGATATTCATTTGATTACAGGAGACTTTAATATTCATTATGAAGACACTAAAAGATTAGAAACAAAAGAGCTCGTAAAATTTTGTCTCAACATGATTTTATACAATTAATTGCCTGTCCTACTCACAAAAATCAAGGCACTCTGGATTTGATAATGATAAATAGAAGAGGAAAAAATTTAATAAATAATCTAATTGTGCATAAAGATTTCCTAAATGACTTATCAGATCACTATTTAATTAACTTCAGTATGAACATGAAGATTGAAAAAACACCTGAAAAACTTGTCATACACTCTAGAAACCTTAAAATTCTTGACATTAATATGTATCAAGAATGTCTTGCAAACTATTTCACAAAAATTAATGTGGAATCGATGTCCTTAGCTTCATGTATTAATGAGTACAATTATAAAATTAAAACATCATTGAATGAAATTTCTCCATTAGTAAAAAGAACAATAAAGTATAGACCTTACCAATGTTGGTTTAATGATGAACTGCGAGAATTAAAGAAAAAGAAACAAAAACTAGAAAGAAAATTCAAAAAGAACTCAAACAATGAAAACTATGCAGAATACAAAAAACAAAAGTTATTGTACTCGTATCATTCTTCTCTTAAACAGACCAGAACTGCATACTACTCAGGAATCTTGTAAGAAAGTGAAACAAATTCAAAAATCATGTATAACACCTTTCAAATGCTTTCAGGTGATAATAAAGAAAAAGTTTTACCTTCTGGTTTTTGTGTGAAAGACTTAGTTGAATTATTCTCAGACTACTTTTATAAAAAAAATAGTTTCTATTCGATCTAATTTAAATATGAATTCACAACAAGAAATTCAGATAAATGACAAATAAAGCAGAGTCTTAGTTCATGACCAAATGGAAGAATTTCTACCTGTTTCAACTACAGAACTGAAAAAAATAATTTCATCTATGAACAACAAAAACTGTTTGCTTGATCCTGCTCCAGTAAAATTAATGAGACAGTGCCCGCAAGTAATCTTTCCATTAATACAATTCATTATCAATAAATGTTCCTTGTCAACTAAAGCAAGCAACAATAACGCCAATAACTAAAGGAACAGATCTAGATGCTGAAAATTTAAAAAACTACCGTCCTATTAGTAATATGACATTTATTTCAAAAGTATTAGAGAAGGCAGCTTTTAATCAAATCAGTAAACATGTTCAAGAAAATGAATTATTTAGTCCAAATCAATCAGGATATAAACAATATCACTCCTGTGAAACAGCACTTTTAGAAGTTGTGAACAATATTCAACAATTTATTCAAAATGATAATCTTACTGCTGTACTGATGCTTGATTTATCGGCAGCATTTGATACAGTTGATCATAACTGTCTTTCGTACAAGTTAAAAAACAACTTTGGAATAACAGGCAATGCGTTACAGTGGCTTTCTTCATATTTAAGTAACCGATTATCATCAGTTGTAATGAATAGTTGCTACAGTCCCAATAAAACTTATACATTCGGTGTTCCACAAGGATCAGTTCTAGGACCTTTATTGTTCATCTTATACACAAACGAACTGTCTGATGTATGTAAAGAATTTAATTTAAAAATGGATTCTTATGCTGATGATACAACCCTATACCTAAGCTTTAATCCCTTGTCAGAGTTTAACACTGTTTTAGGGACTTTAAAAAAATGTTTGCGCAAAATTGAAACATGGATCTAGACGATACAACTATATTAATTTCAGAAAAAAACCAAAACTATCACTAGAACATATGGTAACTGAAACTTGCAAAATTTGTTTTTTTAAACTCTTGAAATTTTGCAATTTACGTATACTTTTGTCCCAAAAACATAAAATCATGCTAATTAAATCTTTTATTATTTCACAATTAGATTACTGTAACTGTCTCTATGCCTGCATTCCACATTATTTACAACGAAAACTAGAAAAAGTGTTAAATGCGTGTATTAGATTTATATATGACATTCCACTGACCAATCATGATCTGATTAACTACTATGCTAATAGTCATATATTACCCATTGAGTATCGAATAAAATATAAATTATGTCTTAGAGTTCATAAAATTTTGAATAATTTAGCCCCACACTATCTGTCAAACTTGTTTTACCCGTACACACCGCTTCGAGAAAACCTTAGATTGGGAGAAGATTATTTCATTATTGTTACAGAACATCAGATTGAAAAAACAAGTTCACAAAAGATGTGTATAACTTGGAACTCGTTGCCATTGGTTCTTCGTTCATGTAGACAATTACACATTTTCAAAAAAAACCTAAAGACATTTTATTTTCAAACAATTTTGTACAATACAGAAATGTAGCCTATAGTGTTTAATTGTTCGTTTAATAACGTTTATTATTTGTTCTGTAGAGATATGCATTGCACAGAGTAGCTCAATTGTATCGATATGTAAGTTATACTATCAAATTCGTATGTTTCGTAATGCTTGCCGCGGAAACAGTTTATGTGTGAATTTACACCGATGATGACTTCCCGATGGTGATAATTTTGACCTGTTCTCTTATTTGCTATTTCCTGTAGTTTATTTTGTTCAAGTTCAGCCGCTCTGAGACTATACAAGTAGAGAGCGGGATACAAATACTTTGTTATTATTATTATTATTATTATTATTATTGAAGAAGACGGTAGGATGATTACGCATAGCGGTACAAGCCGGGGTCAGGGGAGAAATCTCCCCTTAAAGCGCAAAAAAATTGGAAAAAATTAAAATTTTGTGGGCACCGACATTGAAGTATTTGGAAAAAATCAAATTTTTTAGAATAATCGACATAGAACTATTTGAGAAGAAAAAGTTACCCAATTTAAGAATGATCTAGATCAGTGAGCAAAAATAACTAAAACTTATTGTGAAGAACTTTTTTTGCTTTCATAAGGGGGAAAACTTTTGTGTTATTATCAACTAAAAAATTAAGTGAAGATAAAAAAGTCTTGACAGTAAATCTGTGTGACATTCGAGCATCTTCATAAAATTCTACAAAATTATGAGTAGAGAAATTGTCAATAAAATTTAGGCAAAAATGTATTGACCATCTCAATTTTTTTGGCCTGTTACGGCTATGTCATTTTGCTTTACTTTTGGTTGACTAACGGTCATAAAAAAGGCAGTAACGTAAACGTCATTATGAAAAAAATCACAAAAACGTTTCTCGGGATTATCCATTTAATTTTTACTTAAAAAGAAAATAATTAGTCGAGCTACGAAAAACTTTTCTTCAGGTCAACTAAAATTTATGAAATCAATCAGTACAAAAGCTGATGTAGTGATTGAAGCCAGTTTAGACTCTCTCGCATTAAACAATCGTATTCTGATGTTGATTTATTTTACCTTGACAGAACTTAAAATATCTAACTGAAGAACAATTACAGAACTGGTTTAGAATGCTGTAACAATTTTTATTGCCATGATTTTAAGCTTGGAAGTAGATAGCATGGAAACGAAAAAGACAACTGAATCATAGATTATTGCACTGTTTGATTAAATTATCTGATTTATTCTCTTTTTTTTTTGGTATTTTTGCAATTTAGAAGATTTGCGGCTCGCGGACATTACTAATTTCCTGTATACGGCTCTGCTTAAAAAATTTGGCCAGCCCTCTTTTATTCTAACATACAACAAGTTTTAAAAATTTTTGCCAATAGCGATAAAATTGAAATAGGTCTGTAATTACTAACTGCATCCTTCCAATCTTCTTTGTAAATTGAAATTACTTTTGTACACTTCAATATTGAAAAAAAAACTGTTTTTTCATTTGTTAAACATCTCAAACAAATATGTGGAAATTGTAGACGCTATTAAGGTGTATAATTTGTTAGAAATGTTTTCTAGAACTGATTCTTTTGAAGTATTTAGTTGATTGATATGCATTTGAGCTTCTTCCGCTGTATTGTTAAGTAGAACTGAGAATAAACAGTGCATTGGGTTTAAATTAATAGATTTTTCTATTAATTTTGTGACTTGTGATTTAAGATGGCTCTAAAACTCTTATCGAGCATTTTTTCCAAAACTGATATTAACTCTGTCTCAGAAAAGAAATAGGAACATATATCTCCTAACACATAATTTTCTTTAAAACTTTGGCCTTAAATCCAAAAATTGATTTACGCTTGAAGTGGTCCAATTTACACAAATACCTAAAAAATAATTTCAAGTTGTAAGAAAAGCTTTAGAAAAATACAAGAAAGACAAAAAAATTAAAACATGCAAGATAGTTATTTGACTACTCGCATTAATGGCATACCACTAATCTGCAGGTCACGGCGTGGCCCTTTAGTTGAAACTCAATGACCCATCTTTTTATTCAAAAAAAGATTAAACAAAAGCTATGCTACAATTATCGCCTTAAGCCTAGGTTCTTAAACCGGGGGTGCGTGAAAGTTTTTGAAGGGTACGCGAACAACTAGGTGGAAACTAAATAGATTGTGACAATGACAATGTTTTTAGTCTGCAACGCCGGTTTAGCATGGATTAGACGTTGATGAAAAGGGAAAAACTTTTTTCTTTTTTAGTCTTCACCTTAAATTTTTGCCGAAATTAGAGGTTTCTCACTCATTTTATCCAACGGCCCACTTAATGGTAATTTTAATAAAACTGTCACTTTTGACCCGTCCTATGGAAAAGGTTTGCCATTCCTGGATTATAGGCTATGCAATATGCATATAAATTGATTGAGAAAGCAAAGCAGATTTGATAACCCATTTATTTTCATAGCAGATTCATCTTTCTCTTGAATCGGTAGAAACAGAAGGTGAAGCAAAATGTAAAAACCTTCACTTCGCTACAATGTATTATTTATTGGGTTGAACGAATTTATGAAGATTTCGTGAACAAATCAAGGCCTCTTTTTTTGGTTTTTAATTTTCTGAAAGTGCCTTTTTAACTAAAAATTGCCCGTTTTAGCTAAATTATGTTGAAAAGGTTTCTTTTTTTTTAACAACTTGAAGAATTTTTCTTGAAATATCGACTAAACATTGCTTTGACAAAAAACACAAGATTTAGCTAAAAATCAAGAAAAAACATAAGAACACAAGATCGAAAACAAAAACACAAAGGTTTGCACCAGTGAACATGCATAACGTTTTGAAAACTTTTTATTTAATTTTTATGTTCTTAAAAGCTATTTTAAAAAAATTGAAACTGCGGAGTTTTCCATATTACACAAAGATAAATTACATTACTTTCCCCTATATTTTTATGCATTTTGGAGTTGGTGTAAATTACAGACAAAAAAGTTTTAAATTAAAACAATCAATAGGTTGTAAAAAAAAGTTAAAAAGTAAAAGTTTGTTTCTAAAAAAAGCTGATCAAAAGAACATCTTTTTTCTAAATGCGCCAAACTCAATCAACAAAAAATCCATAACTAATGCCAGTTTTGTTTGCAATTGTTAAAATACAGAATCTCTTAAATGCATTCATACGGATCCAAATGTTTGGTGGGTTGGGCAGATCATGAAGTACTTGTTCAAATTGAGACCTTTTTTTGTTAAACAATTGGACAAGCTTAAAAGAGAAATATCTTTTGCTGATCCTATTGTTGGGTAAGCGAACCTGGTTATGAGTAAAGTTGTTTTCTTATAATTAATTGTAATAGTTATTTAACACATTTAGCTAAATTTATTTTTTTAATTATGTTTAGTAGAAGTAAATGCAAAATTAGGATTAGACCAAAAAAGTTAAAAATTTAAGAAAAACTTTAATATAACCTGCAAAACTGAATGAGCAATAATATGAAGAAAACTTGTTTTGCTTTATGTAGATGGATATTTCTGACTAAAAAAATTACCTGGATTAAGCGCAGTCGTGGTACTTATCTAGAAAATTTATCGTGCGACAATAGTTGTGCAATATTTTTTTTTTGTTAATGTTACCACTTGATTTACATAATAGCAATTTTTAAAACACATTCATTTTTTATTATTTTAAAGAATCTCCTATGAGGTTTCTTCAACAAGAATGCTGCCTTTTGGTCACATACAAATCTTTGAGTTATAAGTTGTAAATATATAATACAAAGCGGCAACTATCCTTACTGGAACAAAAATTTTAAACTTCAAAGCAGAAAAAACTTCGAAAGCCGGCTTAGATCATTTTCAATTACTTCGATTGTTTTTCGTAATTTCGGATAAGTTAAACCATATAAATTTGATACATCATCAATAGATGTATCTATGATACAGTTGTTATTTAACATTGTCGAAGACCAAAGTTTCACCCTTACTACTGGTGACAGCAAGAAAAGCAGGCTACGCCGTCTGAAAAACGGCGTTTCTCAGGGATCAGTTTTGGATCCCCTCCTTTTCAGCATCTTTACGCACGTCCTGCCTTCCACGATTTCCAATAGTTTGCTTGTGCAAATGATTTAGCATTGCTTTCAGCTTATTTCTAGACTTGCAGGTTAAAGCTCAGCCACACTAAGACGGTTACGGCAGTCTTTCATTTAAATAACCGAGAGGCCAAACGTGAGCTAAACGTTTACAGCAATATTAGACTTTTACCGTTCTGTCCAACCCCTTCTTTCTTGGGGTAAAACTGGAAAGATCGCTCACATTCTGTCACAATCTAATGGAATTGCGCGACAAATTATCTTCGCTTGTCACACTACTGAGGAAACTTGTAGGTTTGGAATGGAGTGCTCGTGCCAAAACACTGCGCACAGCTGCCCTATTTGTGGTCTACTCAACAGCTAAGTATTGCGCACCCGTCTGTTGTGCTTCAGCGCTTACACTTGCATCATCGACACTTTCCTGAATGACGCCTTGCGCATAGTCATTGGATACCTGCGTCTCACTTCAACAACTATCTACCAGTACTTTCAGGCACCCAGCCAGCTGCGCTTCGCCGACTAGAACCGACACTCTTCTTGGCTTACCATGGATCCCTAGACCCTGATCATATCTTGTATGGTCTTTTAAGTTGGTCCTCTGATATTCGCGAGAGTGACTAAGATCTAGACGCTCGTTTGTGCCAGCTGCGCGGAATCTTCAAAAACTTTGCCTGACTTGGCATCCGCGGTTTTCAGGGGACAAATTATAGATGGAACATAAAATACTGCGAGAATACATCCAGGATCCGTGTTTACATATCCAGGACCAGTGCCATGCCTGTTGAAATGAGTACCCCAAACAGCTTGGGTCAAGCTCAATCGCCTGCGGACTGGTGTTGAGCGATTCCATTCGTTTATGCATAAATGGTGTCTCGCTTCTTCACCAAGTTGCGAGTACGGCGCCATTGAACGAACCGCGGACCACATTTTAAGAGCGTGCCCCATACAGATGGAGTATGAGGTCAGAGTGTTTTGAATGACGAAACCCGATGCTGGCTCAATACCATCACTGCCAGCATCTGATTCTGGCAGCAGCCTGGGGTACTAAAAGAATAAATCCTCAGTGGCAATCCTGTTTGTGTCTGTCTTGGAGTGGATACCTTCTCAACGACGACGACGACCGGAACCAAGTCGGGTAATTGCTTCCCTATGTATAAGCGCCTCTGTCGCTTTCCTAAGAGTCAGGAGGATAGTACACTATATAGAGATAAAATAAAAATAAATAGAAACCTCTAACGACTGTAAAGCTCCTGGTCTATAAAAACCTTAATTAACCTTGGCTAAAAAATTCAAGAAAAATTATGAAAAGGCGCTAGACTTATCACAACTAAAAATAATAGAGCTGTATAACAAAGGAGTAAGTGGTGTTGGCTGTTCATACCAAAATTAGACTGCATAGATGGTGAAATATCGCAGGAAAAAGTGATAGGATAGAATTTTTAGATTATGCGTGATGTAGCGGCCAATTAGTTGTACAAGGTACAGCAGCATGGCAACAGAGAAAACAAATTTTTTTGTCGTGCCTTTGACGATTACAACTACAAGTGCAAATTGGTTGGCAGCGTGGTCGAGTGATTAAAGCGCCGGGCTCGTGACCAATACGGTCTCGGTTCAAAACCCACTCGTGCCATTCTGTTGTGTCTTTGGGAAAGACACTTTACGGCACATTCCCCTGCTTGGTGGTCTTATCAAGCAGTTCTAAATTACAGTCATATTTCTATTAAATTACAAGCGGACAGCAACATCTTGGTATTTCCGGAAGCAGGTCGGGGTAATTGCTTACCCTATGTATTAGCGCCTCCGTCGCTTTCCTGCCAGTCAGGAGAATAAATACAGAGATAAAATAAAAATAAAACAAAGCGACATTTGGATACAAACACTTTTTTCTTTACCTACGAATATGTGTTGCAATTAAAAGATTCTCCTGAAGCTCGTTTTACTGTAATGGCCATGCTTACCGGATTGTGAAATTAAGGCAAGGCTTTGAAACGCTGCTTCAGTAGAAAGTTTACAGTTGAAAAAATATAACATTTGCATAAATGCTGAAGATTTTAAACACAGTATTTCATCACTCACCGATTCATGACTAAATAATTATTGCTCTTGTTGTAACGAATATTGTGATGGTTTGTTATGATTTTTAATATATTTGCTTGATACAAATAGAAAAAAGCAAGGGTCAAAGCAACGAAAGTGAAATTAACTAATCAACTGCAAAATTTTCCCAAAAGCCACCAATCATCATCTTAGATCATATCATATTAGACATATTAGACTCATATATAAAGATTTTAAAACTAAATTTACTTTAATAAAAATGGAAGTTACGTAATCTATAATTGCTATGTTACTTAACTAACTAAAAATTGTCCAGACAAACGACGTAAAGACTGCATTTCGATGCTAAGCAAACATAAACAAACATACATTGCAGCAAATCTCATTCCAGTAATCTTGTATTTATTTATTTTTAGACATGAAAAACAAAATATAGATTTTTTTACTAAAATGTTTTTGCTATTTTTCAGGATTCATGTTAGGAGAACAGATAAACTACCAGAAACTAAATATTTCCACTTAGAATCGTACATGGCACACGTTGATAGATGGTTTAATTGTAATTATATCAATAAAGGAATTAACGTTACCAAAAGAGTATACATTGCCACAGATGAACCAAACGTGCTTGTTGAAGCAAAAAATAAGTAATTTTGATATTTTTGCTTTGATCGATCAGTTTAAACCTAATTTTTTTGATATTGATATAATTGTATTAGCAACTGCAATATTTGCACATGCACACTTTACATGGAGAGTGACCTGATAATAAAAATTTGGCGGTTTTTAGTCAGCCATAATGCCGTCGTGGCACATCAACTTCATGTATACAAACTTGTTCATTTTTTCAAAAGCTTTATTGAATAATTTAGACCAGCCGTTTCTAACCGGGGGTCCACGTACTCTCAAAAGTTCTGTCGAAAAATTTTAAGAAGTCCGCAAGCAGCCCTTACTAATTTAAGAAAAAAATCGCAGTTTGGTCATTTTGTAATAAAATAAACCCCAAGCACAATTGGAATTTAGGTTTTAATTAAGTAAAAAGCATAGTTATCCATCAGAATTGTGGATCATTCCATGTCAAACGTCCTGAAATTCAGAAATGTTCCAGCTTGACCACCTCCAAATTTCATCAAAATTTGTCAAAATGTTGTATATCATAATTAACCAGGAAGCTGAAAATTTTAGCTCAATATCTATTGTATTTTATGAAATATGACGTATGGAAATTTGGTACCCCATTTCAACGATTAGTGTTCGGTCATTTTTGGCCACTTTCAAACAAGCATTTCTCCAATTATAAAAATTTTGGAAAGCTGATTTTTGGTATATTGACCAACTTTCTGGTACATTAAATGGATCAAGTATCAAAACGATATTAGCTTATAACATAATGAAAATATTGAGTCCCAAAATGTCCACATTTTGACCCAAAAACAAATTTTCGGCCATTTTTAAAAACCTGTAGCTGCCATACAAAGCATAGCACTGCTCCAATTTTTAATATGGGTACTCCCTACCAACTGGTCTATAACTGCACCAAACATAAAGAAAAACAACAGCTTAAAAAAAGTTACACCACTTTAAAGTATGGACCAGCCGTAAAATTGCTAAAAATGCACCATCTTGTGGTAAAAAAAAAGCCCCGTAAAACACTGTTTTTAAAAACAATTCTTTAATATGTTAAAGAGCTTTTCTTAGGGAACTTACACATCAAATTTCAACTTTGTTCCAAAACTTTTAGGGGGTGAGATATTAGTCATTATGTTGGTGAGAAATTTAACTTATACCATATCCAAAGAAGTACAAAATTTCACCTTCTATCTATAATTTTGTATATTAATCAGAAATTTAAAATTAAATTGATAAAAGAAAATTCCAAATCTTTACCTGCTATAGCTTGAATTTAAATTTTATTGAAAAACTGCCACTAGGTGGCATAATTTTTCCATGCACATATATATTTTTTGGCTTGCAAAAGCATTTCTAGCCACATTAAAATAGAACAAATTTCTATCTGGGAGTATATGATGATGCTAAATCCATTTTTGCTATTTGAACAGCTATATTTTAACAGCAAAGTAGTCAAATCAACCGTTTGTTCATCATAAGAAATATCGTTATTAACCAAGAAGCATATACAATTTTGCATCCCCAGCATTGAATGACAATCCCGAAATATTCCTAAATTTTTTGGAATGTTTCATTCACTTAAATGTGCTGATAAAGTTTCAAATACTTGGACAATTAAATGCTAATTCTTTGTTTTAATTATAAAACTTAATTCAAATAAATTTATTCACTTGCAAATCACAATAAACAAGTTAGTCATAGGTTTGACAATCTGTTACAAGCGTTAAACTAACATATTTTATTTTTAAATATTTCTTGAAAAAGTTCTTGCATGCATGCAGTTAGATGTATATTTAGCATCTTCCCATAGTCAGTTATTTTAATCAAAAATCTTTTGTTGTAGTTGTAGCACAGCATGTTAAGGTGTAATTTTCCACAACTAAATTGTGTTGTATAACTTCCTTAAGCATCATACTCTAAATTATCACATCAGCAAGAGTATGCACACGTTTTGTGTTTGTGAACAGCACCAAAATGCAAAGCTGCTTGTGGCTGCTTTTCCTGAGCAATAGAATAATAAAAATCTCTTGTCTGAATTAGTTTGCAATTTAAATGAGAAGAATTGCATGTCACATTCCTGCAGTCAGTTCCATTTAATGTACCAGAAAGTACCAGAAAGTACCAGAAAGTTGGTCAATAACTTAATGTACCAGAAAGTTGGTCAATATACCAAAAATCAGCTTTCCAAAATTTTTATAATTGGAGAAATGCTTGTTTGAAAGTGGCCAAAAATGACCGAACACTAATCGTTGAAATGGGGTACCAAATTTCCATACGTCATATTTCATAAAATACAATAGATATTGAGCTAAAATTTTCAGCTTCCTGGTTAATTATGATATACAACATTTTGACAAATTTTGATGAAATTTGGAGGTGGTCAAGCTGGAGGGTCCAGGACACTTGACACGGAATGACCCATGTACGTTAATAGAAAAACAGGTAATACAACTTAAACAGCTGCAAGTTGCATTGTCAGCATTATGCAGCAACCAAAAAAAAATGCACAGAATAAAAACTTAAGAAAATAGATTTGACGGCATTTTGAAATGAAGATAAAAAAAGGTTATACAACAGGTATTCTTGTTTTTAAATTTTGGAAAATCTAAATAAAGCTTCCCGCTACCCCTCGTTTTTATTTTGGTTTTCACTCTGAATTTAACGTAAAATTTCAACCTCGCCTTTCCAAGAACTGGTCTCCAATTTGACTTGATGACCAAGATAAAAAGTTTTTCCTTTGATTTCTAAAAATTTTGAGGATCATCAAAGAATACCTGTTGTTTGACCTATTTCTCTTCAACTTAAATTGCTGAACAGTATCTGGGAAGACAGCTCTCAAGTTTTACGTTGAACTCAAAGTGAATACCAAAAAAAGTAACCCATTAATGAAAATATTCTGCAAAATTTTTAGTCTGAGTAAAATGTAAAAATTCACTGGTCGGTAGCTTGTATAATTTTTAAAAGAAATCCGTAATTAAAAAAAACTTTGAAAACCATTGATTTTGAGTATTATCTGAAACTTCTTAAAGCTATCGTAATATTATTTTGGTTAAATAATATTATTTTGGTTATTTTGGTCAATATAACTTAATAACTAACTAAATAATAAAAGAATATGTATTTGTTTTTCTGAAAAAAAAATTATTTTACAGGTATAAAAATTACAAAATCTTGCATGATTCAATGTTTTACACGCATAGACAACCAATTCAAGAACGATACAATAATAACGGAACTATTGGAATATTAACGGACATTGAAATTCTAAGAAACTGCAACTTTTTTGTGGGAACATATTTTTCTAATGTATGTCTTCATGATTTCCTTAATTTCTTTCATGGTTTTTAAGCTTATAGAAGTAACTTTATGCGGTTACATTATCATATTTCCTGTTTCATACCCTTAAAGTTTTAATTTTTGTACAAAATCTACTTACAAAAAAAGGTTTTTGATTCCATATTCATTAGGGTGTTCACTTTTTCTTTTTTTCTCAAATCGGTTAGTTTATATTATTTTTCGGGGACGATTCAGCACCGAAAGTCAAAGCAAAAATTTTTTATAAAATTTGGTCAACTTCATAATATGGGAGGCATAAAATTTTTTTGAAAGACCAAAAGCCAATAGTGCGTTGTATCGCAAAAATACAGTACCTAGAGTTACAATTTTTATATCAATCGATTCAGAAACATTGTTTTCCTATCTGTTTATAATACAGTGCACATTACAGTACTTTAAATCCTTTAGTTTTGGAATTATTTGCATAAAACTATAAAACCACTCATTTGTTGTTGCTTTTTTTACATAAACATTACAAAATATAGATACAGTCATTAGTAGTTTAAGAGGAAACGTTTGAGGGCATTGCGACGGATCTGTGATGGATCCGTAATAGATCTTGGGTTGGATAGCTCAACAGAAGTTTCTAGCTGATAACGCTAACCTTAGCTTACTAACCCTACAGTACTAATCCTAACCTAACCCTCGCTCTAACTAAATCCAAGAGTTTGGTTTTCACCCAGAGCGACGTACTCTCGTCTTACCACACGTTCAATTTTCAAGTTGAGCAACAAAGTTGCGTTTATCTTCAAATTTGATTTTCACCCAGAGCAACAAGGTTGCGACTAACTATGATTGTAATACATTAGCTCAATTAACAAGTATTTAAGTTTTAAAAGCTTTTTTTAATTGGCACTTAAAAATGTAACACATCAAATAACAACACACAAAATTATACCATATTTTTGTAAGAACTGAAAACGTTATTTGAAAACCCATTCCAATGACAATCACAACAAACATCAATGTAAAATAAAGTGCGCGCTCAAATGAATAATAGATTGAATTAACAAACAATTGCCGAGTCCGAAACTCTTAACATTCACCCCAACGGAAATTTTCCAAACACTACAAAAGTAATGAATAATATACAGGATCACCATAACTGTCAATGCTAGGGATCGGAAACCTATGGCTCGCAAGCCAGATGTGGCTCTTTTGATAACGGCATCTGCTCGCAGATAAATCTATTGTGATATTTCTTAAGAAGTCACTTTCATGTGAAAAAAATATTTTATTAAAAACCGTTTTTTAGTTTCATAAGTTAGGAAATTATATCAGGATTTTGTTTATGTAACTTATTTTTATTTATTTATTTATTTTATTTTATCTCTTATCACAACAATCCTCCTAACTGGCAGGAAAGCGACGGAGGCGCTAATACATAGGGTAGGCAATTACCCCGACCTGCTTCCGGAAATACCAAGATGTTGCTGTCCGCTTGTAATTTAATAGAAATATGACTGTAATTTAGAACTGCTTGATAGGACCACCAAGCAGGGGAATGTGCCGTAAAGTGTCTTTCCCAAGGACACAACAGAAGGTGCGAGTGGGTTTTGAACCGAGACCGTGTTGGTCACGAGCCTGGCGCTTTACCACTCGACCACGCTGCCGACAAAAGTTTCCGACAACTGCCGAATGCCGACAACTTCCTTTTCTTCTTCTTCTTTTTCTTCTTTCGGCCTTTCCTTTTAATCAGGGGTAGCCACAGCGTATCATCTGTCTCCAAACCGTCCTGTTTTCAACGTCGGTTTCCTTCGCACCAACTTTTTTCATATCTTCTTTCACTACATCTAAAAATCTTCTGTTTAGCCTCCCTCTTTTCCTCTTTCCCGGTAACACCATTTTCATTATCTTTCTTCCTACATACTCCTAATATTTTCTCATGACATGTCTATACCACCTCAGCCTGCCCTCCCTCATCTTCATTCCTAACCGTTCTACCTTAGCTGTACCCCTGATGTACTCGTTTCTAATCTTGTCTTTTCTTGTCACTTTCATAGCAAACCTCAACATTTTCATCTCTGCGACTTCCATCTCTTCCACTTGTTTCTTTGTGATCGCCACTGTTTCAAGTCCATACACCATTGCTGGTCTCAACACTGAACTGTGCACTTTTCCTTTTACTGTAGCTCGTAACCTCCTGTCACAGATTACTCCCGATACTTTTTTCCATTCTTTCCATTCTGCCTGCACTCTCCGCTTTACCTACTTCTCACAACTACCACTTTCATGCACCGTTGATTTTAAATACTTAAATTCCTTTACTTTTGGCACTTTTGTATACTCCACTTTTACTGTTTCTTTGTCATTTCCTTCATTTACGCACAGATAATTGATATTTGACCTACTTACTTTCATCCCTCTCCTTTCCGACGCATACCTCCAGCATTGTAGTCTCCGCTCCAATTTTTTTTTGGTCTCTTCGCAAATCACAATATCATCAGCAAACAATATCGTTCACGGTGGTTCTCTCCTTACTTCCTCCGTTAGTCTATCCATCATAATCACAGTAAACAGAAATGGACTTAACGCTGATCCCTGGTGCGGTCCGACCTCAACCTTGAAACTTTCTGTAGTTCCTACCGCACACCTCACCATTGTTTTGCTTTCCTCGTACATATCCTGTAGAAGTTACACATACTTTACTGCCATTCCTGATTTTCTCATACAGTATCACAGCTCTTCTCTCGGAACCCTGTCCTAAGCTTGTCTTGGTCCACGAATACACAATGTAGCTCTCTTTGACTCTCCCTGTACTTTTTCATCAACATTCTTAAAAGAAAACATGGCATCCGTAGTTCCTTTCGTGGCATAAATCCATATTGCTGTTTATTGATCTCTACTTTATCCCTTAGCCTGGCTTCAATAATTCTTTCCCATATCTTCATTATATGGCTTATCAGCTTTATACCTCTGTAGCTTCCACAGCACTGTGCGTCTCGTTTATTCTTATAGATTAGAATAAGCACACTTCTTCTCTATTCTTCTGGCATCCGTTCATTCACTAATAGTTTGATGAACAGTATGGTCAAAACTTTATTCCCATCTCTACCATGCACTTCCACACTTCTACAGGCAATTCATCTGGTCCAACCGCTTTACGTTTTTTGATCTTCTCAGTGCATTCTTCACTTCTTCTCTACTGACGCAATTTACCTCTTCGTTTACCACTTCTGCTTCCTCTGTCCTAGGCTCTCCGTCATTTTCCTCGTTCATCAGTTTCTCAAAGTATTCCTTCCATCTCTTTAACACTACCTTCGAACTTATCATAACATTACCGTTTTTATCCTTCATAACCTTCAAGTGCTGTACATCTTTCCCTGCTGTATCTCTCTGCGGAGCCAATCTGTACAACTCCTTTTCACCTTTTTTTGTTTCCAATCTAGTATACATATTTTCATACGCACGTCCCTTCACCATCGCAACTGCCTTCTTTGCCTTACTATTGTTTTCTTAGTAGAACTTTTTAGTATTTTGATCTCTTATTTTGTCCCATGCTTTCTTTGCCTCTTTCATTTCTTTTATGCTCTCCTGTACTTCCTCATTTTACCACCATGTTTCCCTGTATCCTTTCCGTTTCCCAAATGTCACTCCCAGTACAGTTTCAGCTATTTTTCTTATCATTTCTATTATTTTGTCCCACTAATCAGGTAACAAATCCTGGTGACCTCTTATCTAAACGCTTCTTGAGAGCTTGTCTGCCTCAGATGTAACCGTCTCATGTTTGGCTTTACTTTTTCTATTTTTTTCTTTTTTACCATAAGAGCCATTTTGCATACCACCATACAGTGCTGTTTTGTGGTGTATTCATTCACCATTACCTTACAATCGCATATTTGTTTCAGGTCCTTCCATCTGCACATCACATAATCTATTTGGGTACTTTTACCGCCACTTTTATACGTCACCCTGTGTTCATCTTTTTTTTTTAAATAAGTGTTGACAACCGCCAAATTCTATCCTTCTCTGCAAAATCCACAACCATCCGTCCTTTCTCATTTCTCATTCCAGCACCGTACCTTCCCATTATTTCCTCATCCTCTATGTTTCCTTCGCCCACATGTCCATTTAGGTCCGCACCTAGAACTACCCTCTCCTGTTTTGATACATTTTCTATCACCTTATCCAGGTTTTGCCAAACCTCATTTTTCTCCTCCATGCTGTTGTTAACCTGTGGAGCATACACGCTTACTATGTTTAGTATCGACCGTTTTATCTCCAGTTTATAGCCATTAGTCTGTCTGACACCGTCTCCATCCAAGACACTTTCATCCAGCTCCTCGCTCACCAGTATCCCTATCCCATTTCTTCTTTTATCAGCTCCATTGTAGAATAGTTTTCAGCCACCTTCAATGCTCCTCACTTTACTCCTTTTCCACTTTGTTTCCTGTAGGCACAGTATATCTACATTTCTTCACTTCATCAAGCCTGCCAGCTCTTTTCCCCTTCCAGTCATTGTTCCTATATTTAAGGTACCAACCCTTATGAGTGTGCGTCTCCCCTTCCACAGTTCCCGCTGCCTGTTTACTCGCTTTCCTCTTCTCTGTTTCGCCTTGTTTTTACTACGCCCAGCGGTAGCATAATTTCCACAGGTGCTCTGCTGTGCGACACCTGAGGTTGTCGTTGGTAACTCGGGCCTTGATTGATCCGGTATGGTTTCATCATCATATTGCATTTGTATATTTTGGAAAAAAAGTTTTACACTAGATTCCCCTCCTGCTGCAACCCTCCCCATTTATCTGGGCTTGGGATCGGCATCAGGAAACACTGAAGTGTGCCCATGATAGAAACACTGCAATTTACCCCCGATGGCTGGAATATGCCCCCGATGAATTTTGTTTAAATAACTAACTTTTCTTTATTTAGTTTTGTAAGTTCATTTTTAGAAAGACCGCCTAAAACTTTTTTTTACTAAAGTTGCTTATTTCAAAACAATTTTCTTAATGCAATTATAATTGCATTGGCTAAACAACTTTTTATTTCCGTATCAAAAATTAAATAAAACAGCTAAATTCAATTTTTTTCTAGTTATTTTGATTAGAATTATAAATTTCCAAGAGTTTCTTCAAGGAACGTTTACCGTTTCTCGCTCAGCCTTTTCCTAAGACTGTCTTGCTGTAGTTCAGTTGAAGAATAGTCTGGCACTATTCGCTTGAATAGTTTGCAGCTGATTTCTTAATACATCCAGAAAAGTCGTAAGAAAAAATCTAACTTAGCTTAAACTTTTTTCAGCTGTTGAATGTTAAAATTCTGTTGAACTTTATGGGTTTGTAAATTTTATAGACTTATTTCAATGCCTAAACAATGTTAAAACACACATCTAGGAAAATTCTTTCCTAACAAAATCCCAGATGTCTTGTTAATGCATACGTTAATTGCATTAAGTGTTAAAAAATATGTGGCTCTCACAAAAATGCATTTAAAAATACGTAGCTTTTATGGCTCTCTTACCCAAAAAGGTTTCCAAGCCCTGGTCAATAGGATGATGAACTCGCGACGAGCGACATTAAATTTATTTTCAAGAACTTTTTCAAGAACTACATCGTTTTTGACTTCAGGATTCAGATTGATTGAAAGAAACATAAAAGTCATTTTTGAAATCATGGTGAACAGTTTCGTTTTGTTCATGATGCGACGAAGATTTGTTGCCTAATCATAGTTGTTGACATAGTTTTCTCCCCTACATGAGTTTGTCTTTGAAGTCAAATCTTGAAGAGAAAGCGGGGTTTTTCTATTATCCTCTAATCTAACGTAGGCATATTGTGGCTTGTATAATAATTTTTCACGTAGGTAGGCCCGGTTTTACTCAAGATGATAGCAATACACCATTAAATAATGGCGACCAAAATTTTATTGAAGAGCTTCCATATAATCAAGTTGCATTTGATGAAACTCAACTACCAGTTTGCTCTATGTCGCAGGGTATGCTGCCAAAAAAGTCACTTCAAGACTGTCTTGTGGTGGTTGCAAACAACTGCTTGTTGATGAAAACGGTGAACTTTTGCAGGTTGACATAGACTATTCCGTGCTTACATAGTTTCGAAAACTTAACCGAGGGGGATTAATTTATCCTTCAACTATTTTATTAGATGTATTTCAAGCTGCTCATGCTTTATTTATAATATGCATCTAAAAAAATTATGAAAAAGTTTTCATTCAACTAAATAATCAAAAGGTTGTCCTTGCGAAAATTCGAAAAGAATATACGCAATTTGTTGATGCTTTCATGATGTCTAAAGATTGCAATTTCTATTTAAATAGCAATTCTATTATTTTATTGAAATGCGCCAGTGTTTTGTTTAATATACTGTAATGTTGAACAACTATTCCAAAGCTCGAAACGACAATGTTTAGTATTCTGCGGTAATTATTAAAAGAGCCACCAAATTTTGAAGCTACTTTTAATAGTTAATCAGTTTTTGTATATATTTACTGTTTATAATTATAAAGAAGGTTTTCTCAATCTATTACCATTTTTTAATTATTTATTGATTTACACAACTTATTGTGCCCATTTAAATTTTTTGTTAGTGAGTTATTCTACCTAAGCATAATTAACAAAAATGATTTGTAACAACCTTTAAGTGATATTAATAAAATTATTACTGTTTACAAGTAGTAAGTACAGTTTTACCGATAAAAGTAAAAATTTGTTGAGTTTTTAAAAAGCGTTTGGAATGCGAATGCCTTTTTTGATCTGTGACACGTCAGCCTTCGTTGTCCTCCATTTTATTTGCGCTTCCGCTTTATTTGAGCTAAAGGCATTAAATACAGCAAAAGTTTGAGAAATCCTAAAAGAGAAATGTGTTGAAATGATTGACAAATTCGAGTCTACTCCAATACTAATTACGTCATTTTTTCATTTTGTTTCTTTCAATTTAATTGTTTAGACATTCTTTTTAATTCAATAGTTTTAAACCAGTCAGCGACAATCTGGTACAGCTTTGTGCATTAAGGATTTCTAAAAAAATCTGATATAACTTTGTTTATTTAAGATTTTTTCATTTCGCAATAAAAATTATTTTCATGCAGGTAATTGTCAGTAGCGCAAAAACTCATCACCAGCCATCACACCCAAACTCAATGGCGACTAGCAACTTTTTAAGACAAAACGCATTAAATTATTCAAATTCTTTAAATACCACAACCACTAGAATCCAACAATCTGTGTATTATTGAAGATTTTTGTTGTTTTTTAAACGGCATTTTTTATGTCAACTCACTCCCCCATTTTGCGTACCATCTCTGATTTTGCTGAAATTTGGCATGCTTGTAGGGTTGGATAAGAAAATGTCTCACATCAAATTTTAAGTTTATAGATTTCATAGTTTCGGATATATGAAGGTTAAAAGTTAGACACAAAATGGCCCCTTGAACGCCCTTGATCAAGCAAAAGTAGTTCTCCTGCCTTTATTTATTGTTCAACTACAAAAATTTTAATATCATTGAAAAGCTCTCTTCTACAGCTTTCCAATGATATTCATATTAAGGGATAGATTTCATATCTTTCCCATACCTTCATTGTGTGGCTCATTAGCTTTATTCCTCTGTAGTTTCCACAGCACTGTGCATCCCCTTTGTTTTTATAGATTGGGATAAGCACACTCCTTCTCCATTCTTCTGGCATCCGTTTACTCATTAATAGTCTGTTGAACAGTCTGGTCAAAAACTCTATCCCCATCTCTCCCATGCACTTCCAAACTTCTACTGGCAACTCATCTGGTCCAACCGCTTTACTTTTTTTCATCCTTCTTAGTGCGTTCTTTACTTCTTCTCTACTGACACAATTTACCTCTTCATTAACCACTTCTGCTTCCTCTGTCCTAGGTTCTCTGTTATTTTCCTCGTTCATCAGTTTCTCAAAGTACTCCTTCCATCTCTTTAACACTGCCTCTGAATTTACCATAACATTACCGTTTTCATCCTTTATAACCCTCACGTGCTGTACATCTTTCCCTGCTCTGTCTCTCTGCCTAGCCAATCTGTACAAGTCTTTTTCACCTTCTTTTGTTTCCAATCTAGCATACAAATCATCATATGCACGTCCCTTTGCCGCTATTTACCCATCCGCTATTTCAGCCACTAGTTTCTAATCGAAAAACGTCTTTGGCAGAACAGAAAAACTATCAGTGAAAAATGTCAACAAGTTCTAATGGTGCACCATGATCAAGTTGAACACCTAAAGTTACATTACAAGCAAGATGAACGTTCTTTATCATCTTGCTCAACTGCTTGGTGCACTCATAACCTTATCACAGGAACCTCATTAAATCTACAGCAGAGCAGAATAGCTAGTACTTCCAAGTTTCTTCTAATAAGCCATACTGAAACATTCTGCATGAAATAGGTTTTTTTCTTGATAAAGTTTATATTTGATAAAAAAAATTATCTAAATCTGTTTCTATCATATGTTTACAATTAATATTTTTCGTATGACCGTAGAGGCCAAGCTGTTGCTTTCTTTTTTCAAGCAAATGCAAAATTGTATAAGCCGCTCAAAATCCATTGAAAAATTTGCGCAAAGTGTCTTTTCTAAATAAAGAACAAAAATCACTTGGATAGACTGAGTATCCAACATCCTCCTGGTCCAAAATCAAAGTGTCATAAAACTGAGCTATTCTGTCAAATACTAATAAATCAAATTGATTTGCCATATATAAGTTTAAAATTGGTCTAGTGTTTTTTTAGTTTCCTGTTTCCAGGTCAAATAGCATTTTGAGTTTTATATTGCAAGACTTGACTTACCACATGTTGTGTCATACATGATACAACCACATTTATACGTAAAATTTGTTCAATTTACATTAAAAATTTAAAAATAAGATTTCTAATAATTAATTACGAAGTAATAACTACAATATGGTCCAGATGGTAGGTATTTTCTCGCAGCCTGGGCCGTGAGTAAGTCTGTTCATTGCTATTTAATGACAGACCGAAACCGAACCTACCAAAACGAAAAGGTATCCACCCATTCCGATGTTCAGTGTGGGTCTGTTAGTCGGCAAACGTCCTTTTCAGGACGGGGCAATGTCAGGATAAAACTGCCCTTTTCAGGGCACATTGCCAACAAGTTCCGAAGACCCACTATTCTTCAGCTGAACATCGAAGGCCTCACTGCAAGCAAGATGAACGTTCTTCATCATCTCGCTATGCAGTCTGAGGCACTCGTCATCCTATTGCAGGAGACCCACTGCACTGATGCAGAGAAGTTGGTACTACCAAACTACCAACTAGCTGGGTCTTCTTTAAACAAGAAGCATGGCCTTGCCACGTTTGTCCACGAGTGACTAACATACACGCTTTTGGACCAATCTCCATCGACATCGGAGATCGAGTGGCTGTGTGTGGACGTTGATGGCTATAAAATAGTCAACGTCTACAAGCCACCGCCAACGCGATTGCGAACCCTGGATCTCCCAGTGTTTCCTCACCCTGTCTTTACGCTGGTGATTTTAACTGTCGTCATGCTGACTGGGGTTACAATGATAACAGTCCGGACGGTGAGTGCTTGGCTGGCTGGGCAAGTATTTTTAATTGTCTTGCTCTCCTATATACTGCCAAGGACGCTGCCAGTTTTTATTCCGGCCGCTGGAACACTGGCACCAATCCAGATCTAGCTTTCACTAGCGTAGGTCCAAACAGTCGCTTACCGGATAGACGTGTCCTTGAAAAGTATTCCAGGTTACAACATCGACCTTCGCTTATTACACCACCAAGGTTTGCTATGGCAGTGCCAAGCATGACTGTTCCGCAAGGCGAAATGGAGTCACTACATTGCTTTGACGAATAAATTCGCAAAGACTTTGTTGCCGCCTGATTCACTTGATGTGGATGCGGCTTACCAGGACTTCTGTAACACCATTAAGAAAGCAGCCAAAAAGACTATCCCACGCAATTATCGAAATACCTACATTCCATGTTGGGATGCAGAGTGTGAATCCCTCTATAAAACCTTTCTGCAGTCTCCTCAGGGAGACGACTCAAGTTTGGCTGCTACAGCTCTGCTTGCCAAGCTTGACAGAAAGCGGAGGGATCGATGGTTCGAAGCAGTTCGGAGCATTGACTTCTCACACTGTAGTCGAAAAGCGTGGAGTATTTTGAACAACCTTACTGGTAGGTGACGACACTCTCCTCGTCACTGTCCCGTTTCAGCCGATGCTATTGTATCTCAGCTGGTTAGAAATGAGAAATACGAGGCTGTCAACCGCAAGTCATTTCGATTTGTCTCTCAAAAAGTGTCTGATCTTTGGAGGGCCACAACACCAGACGCAGTAAATATCTCTGATAATTTTTCACCGAGAGAATTTGCTGCTGTCCTCCAACATTTAAAACCAGGTAAAGCTCCGGGACCTGATTTTCCCTTCCCAGAGTTTATAATCCATGCTGATGCTGCTTTGAAGTCCTGGTTACGTGACTTCCTTTCATCCTGTTTGCGCCGACTCAAAATTCCCAAGATCTGGAGAAGAGCGCTTGTAGTCGCGATCCCAAAACCAACGAAGCCCGTAGGGGACCCAAAGAGTTATCGACCGATATCTCTGCTCTGTGTGCCCTACAAGATCCTCGAGAGACTTATCTACGCCCGCGTTAACCATTAATCGATCCACTGCTCCCTAAAGAGCAGGCTGGTTTCCGACGCGGAAAGTCAACCGTAGATCAAGTTGTTCTGCTAACCCAGAACATCAAGGATTCTTTCGAGGCTAAAAAGAAGGCCGGTGCCGTATTTGTCGATCTGACAGCTGCTTATGACATTGTCTGGCACCGTGGCCTTACCTGCAAGCTGCTGAGACTACTTCCGGATAAGCACATGGTCAGAATGATTATGGAGCTTGTCCGAAATCGGAGTTTCACCCTTACTACCGGTGATAGCAAGCAAAACAAGCTACGCCGTCTTAAAAACGGCGTTCCTCAGGGATCGGTCTTGGCTCCCCTCCTATTTAACATCTATACGTACAATCTGCCTTTCATGATTTCCAGAAAGTTTGCTTATGCTGATGACTTAGCATTGTTGCATTCTTCTGGAAACTGGAAGGACTTCGAGGGGACTTTAAGCCAAGACATGTCCACACTTTCAGCGTATCTTCAGACTTGGAGGTTTAAGCTCAGTTACACTAAGACGGTGACGGCAGCCTTTCATTTAAATAACCGAGAGGCCAAACGTGAGCTAAAGGTCTACAACAACGGTAGACTTTTATCATTCTGTCCAACCCCTACTTACCTTGGGGTAAAACTGGACAGATCGCTCACGTTTCGTCACCATTTAGTGGCATTGTGCAAAATATTGTCCCCGCGCGTCACACTGCTGGGGCGACTTGTGGATCGGAATGGGGTGCTGGTGCTAAAACACTACGCATAGCCACCTTATCTCTAGTCTACTCAACAGCTGAGTATTGTGCGCCAGTCTGGTGTCGCAGTGCTCACACTCTCCTCATCGACAGTGTCTTAAACAACGCTTTGGGCGTAGTTACTGGATGCCTGCAACCCACTCCAACGGACCACCTACCTGTACTCTCAGGCATCCAGCCAGCTGAGCTTCGCCGAATGAGAGCGACACTCTCCTTGGTTCACCGTGGATCTCTGGACCCCGATCATATCTTGTATGGTCTCTTAAGTGGGTCCTATGATACTCGCCAAGTGAGACTAAGATCCAGACGCCCGTTTGTGCCTGCTGCGCGGAATCTTTTGGACAACCTTGCCAGACTTGGCATCCGCGCTTCTGAATGAACAAATCACAAATGGAAAACGGAGTACTGTGAAGGTGCTTCCAGGCTCCGTGCTTTTGTTCCTGGGACCGGTGCCAGGCCTGTTGGGATGGGCTTACCCCGAGCAGCTTGTGTTAAGCTCAACCGCCTGCGGACTGGTGTTGGGCGATTCCATTCGTCCATGCACAAATGGGTTCTCGCTCCTTCACCGAATTGCGAGTGTGAATAAACCGCAGACCATGTACTAACAGCGTGCCTTATACATAAGGCACCACATGGAGCACGAGGTCTGACGGTTTTGGATGACGAAACTCGATGCTGGCTTAATAACACTACTGCCAGCATCTGATTCAGGCAGTACAGCAGCCTGGGATAGCAAAACGATAAACCCTCGGCCCCAGTCCTGTTTGTGTCTGACCTGGACTGGATGCCCTTCAAACGACGACGACGACGACGACGACAAACTACAATATAATTTTTTTTCAGCGGGAAATTTACTTAAAAACTTTAAAAATTTTAAATGTATTTTTATCAAAAGTAACGGTCGCTAAAAAAATATATTTTCAATCATAAAATTGAATTAAAAAATTATTTTAATTAAAAAATAATAATAATGATATAACCAAATTAACAATTATTTTTAATAAAAAAATAATTGTTAATTTGGTTAATATCATATATGATACTCTATGTAGTAAAGAGTGAAGCGAGTTAAGACAAGTTAACAACTTTTGGAAGTAAGTTTCTTTGTGAAAAAGAGAAAAAGTGTCATCAACGCAACGACAGTAAGCTATACGGTAGATTTTGAAATTTCATTGAAAAGTTTTGATTCATAATAGCAAACAAATATATTTGCCAGAGCTGGACCAAGGGGACTACCCGTAGCGACTCCAACAATTTGCCTGTACATAATGTTATTAAAGCTAAATTCAACTAAAATACTATAGTTGCAGTTTTCATCAGTTCAATAAAAACATGTTTAGGAATAATTAAAATAGGGAGGTGACTGTCATAAAGCGCTTTAATACAAATTTTAATGATTTTTGATAAAGGTACTTTAGTGGAAAGGTAGTAAAGCAAGGAACATTGGAGGTGGATGTAAAATATTTTACAACGGAGCTGATGGAAGAAAAAATGGGATAGGAATAATGCTGAGAGAGGAGCTGGCTGAAAGTGTTCTGTAGGTGAAGAGGGTGTCGGACAGACTGATGGTCATGAAACTGGAGGTAAATGGGTCCATCCTAAATATAGTAAGTGCATATGCTCCACAGGTTAACTACAGCATGGAGGAAAAAAATGATTTTTGGGAAGAACTGGATGGATTGATAGAAAGTATATCAAAAGAAGAGAGGATAGTTCTTGGTGCAGACCTTAATGGACATGTGGGCGAAGGAAACATAGGGGATGAGGAAATAATGGGGAGGTACGGTGCTGGAACAAGAAATAAGAAAGGATCAATGGTTGTAGATTTTGGAAAAAGGATGGATTTGGCGATTGTCAATACTTATTTCAAGAAGAAAAATGAACACACGGTGACGTATAAGAGTGGAGGAAAAAGTACCCAAGTAGATTATGTGATGTGCAGAAGGAGGAACCTAAAGGAAATGTGCAATTGTAAGGTAATATTGAATGAGTGTGTCGCAAAGCAGCACCGTATGGTGGTATGCAAAATGGCTCTTATGGTGAAAAAGAAAAAAGCAGAGAAAGTAAAGCCAAAGATACGATGGTGGAAACTGAAAGAGACAAGCTATCAAGAAGCGTTTAGACAAGAGGTGACCAGGATTTTGGGAGGCAAGGATGGGTTACCTGATGAGTGGGACAAAACGGCAGAAATGCTAAGAAAAACAGCTGAAACTGTACTGGGAGTGACATTTGGAAAACGAAAAGGAGACAAGGAGACATGGTGGTGGAATGAGGAAGTTCAAAAGAGCATAAAAGAAAAGAAAGAGGCAAAGAAAGCATGGGACAAAACAAGAAATAAAAATACTAAAAAGGTATACAAAGAAAAGAAGAGTAAGGCAAAGAAGGCAGTTGCAATGGCAAAGGGACGTGCATATGATGATTTGTATGCTAGATTGGAAACAAAAGAAGGTGAAAAAGACTTGTACAGATTGGCTAGGCAGAGAGACAGAGCAGGGAAAGATGTACAGCACGTGAGGGTTATAAAGGATGAAAACGGTAATGTTATGGTAAATTCAGAGGCAGTGTTAAAGAGATGGAAGGAGTACTTTGAGAAACTGATGAACGAGGAAAATAACAGAGAACCTAGGACAGAGGAAGCAGAAGTGGTTAATGAAGAGGTAAATTGTGTCAGTAGAGAAGAAGTAAAGAACGCACTAAGAAGGATGAAAAAAAGTAAAGCGGTTGGACCAGATGAGTTGCCAGTAGAAGTTTGGAAGTGCATGGGAGAGATGGGGATAGAGTTTTTGACCAGACTGTTCAACAGACTATTAATGAGTAAACGGATGCCAGAAGAATGGAGAAGGAGTGTGCTTATCCCAATCTATAAAAACAAAGGGGATGCACAGTGCTGTGGAAACTACAGAGGAATAAAGCTAATGAGCCACACAATGAAGGTATGGGAAAGAATTATTGAAAGCAGGTTAAGGGATAGGGTGGAGATCAGCAAACAGCAATATGGATTTATGCCAGGAAAGGAGACCACCGATGCCATGTTTGCTTTAAGAATGTTAATGGAAAAGTACAGGGAAGGTCAAAAAGAGCTACATTGTGTATTCGTGGACCTAGAGAAAGCTTACGACAGGTTTCCACCGGAAGAGCTGTGGTACTGTATGAGAAAATTCGGAATAGTGGAAAAGTATGTGCGACTTGTACAGGATATGTATGAACAAAGCGAATCAGTGGTGAGGTGTGCAGTAGAAACTACAGAAAGTTTCAAGGTCAAGGTTGGACTGCACCAGGGATCAGCGTTAAGTCCATTCCTGTTTGCAGTGATAATGGACAGGCTAACGGATGAAGTAAGGAGAGAACCACCGTGGACGATGCTGTTTGCTGATAAATTGTAATTTGAGAAGAGACCAGGCAAGAAGTGGAGCGGAGATTAGCATCCTGGAAGTATGCATTGGAAAGAAGAGGGATGAAAGTAAGTAGGTCGAAGACCGAATATCTGTGCATAAATGGAGGAAATGACGACGAAACAGTGAAGATGGAGGATACAAAAGTGCCAAGAGTAAAGGAATTTAAGTATTTGGGATCAACGGTGCAAGAAAGAGGTGGTTGTGAGAGGGAGGTAAAGAAGAGAGTACAGGCAGGATGGAACGGATGGAGAAGAGTATTGGGAGTAATCAGCTACAGTAAAAGGAAAAGTGTACAGTTCAGTGTTAAGACCAGCAATGGTGTATGGACTTGAGACAGTAGCAGTCACAAAGAAACAAGTGGAAGAGATGGAAGTCGCAGAGATGAAAATGCTGAGGTTTACTATGGGAGTGACGAGAAAAGACAAGATTAGAAACGAGCACATCAGGAGTATTGTTAGGGTAGAACGGTTAGAAATGAAGATGAGGTAGGGAAGGCTGAGGTGGTATGGACATGTCATGAGGTGAGACCAAGAGTATGTAGGAAGAAAGATGATGGAAATGGAGTTACCAGGAAAAAGGAGAAGAGGGAGACCAAAGAGAAGATTTTTAGATGTAGTAAAAGAAGATATGCAGGAAGTTGGTGTGAAGGAGATGGACATTGAAGACAGAAAGATGTGGAGAATGATGATACGCTGTGGCCATCCCTGACTAATGGGAAAGGCTGAAAGGAGAAGAAGAAGAAGAAGAAGAAGCCTGGGCTTCCAGATAGCATCACCTCAGGGCTCATCGGCAAATTTTCTAGAAACTGAAAAAACTGAGACAGTCATATGCGCAAAACAAGAAGGCCATTTACCAAAACAAAGCAACTCTTGGTGGAAAAACATTGAAAAAACACTTTTTTTCAATTGTGTGAGCTTGCTTAGACAAAAATTGGCATTTTTTTGAATGAAAAATGCCATGTCAATGTTGTAATATACATTTTTATTATCACCGCCTCTATTTTTCTTTCTAACTTGAGTGAAATGGTGGGGCGTCCTTGTCACAAACTTTGTTAGGAAATCCTAAAGGACCAGTTGAGCTAGGTAATCCGAATACCTGCGCTAAAACAAAGCTGTGTCTAAATTTTATTTTATTAGAAGTAGTCTTGCTATGAGCCTGAAGCTTTTATACAGTTGGTTTGAACGAAAACTCGGATTGATTCGTTGAAGAATCTTCTTCACACACAAACAGAGACCATTGTCTCTAATAAGAACGAATGTATTACAAAATTTACGACCGACAAAAATTCTATTCCACGCTTTGCCAAACTGCAAAGCGAAATCAGCGCTATAACTTGATTCAATCAACACAAATAATTCTACTTCCGTAGAACACAACTCCAAAACACTAGCGTAAAATAAATTCAACACTCGCCCCAAATTCTACTTTCTCTCAAGGCGACACTTTTTGCTTAATGCGTCTCTCTCGTCTTTGTCTCTCGTCTGTCGTCTTCTCTCGTCTGTGCCTTTGCAATCAAGCGAGCGTATATATATAATCCAATAATGTTCCACCTTGTCGGTACAGTGCTGAATAACACACGGCTAGAGCAAGCATATTATATTTTTTAAACACTACACTTTATCAGTTAAAACTACAACAGTCTGTTTCATCCTATTGAATCGTCAGGTGGTCACTTATTCAAATAGAATAAGTGTCAGTAGGTCACTTAGTCAAATAGGATAAGTGACCACCTGACGATTCAATAGGATGAAACAGACTGTTGTGGTTTTAACTAATAAAATGTAGTGTTTAATAAATATAATATATATATATACAAGTCACGTGACGAAGAATTTACTTGTATATGCGGAACTTAACTCGAATTCCCTGGAGAGAGCGCTACGCTTGAATGCGCCAGAACATTCCATTACCATCAAGATAGCGAAGCTTGGACAAAAACATAATGCGTCATTACTGTCGGCCAAAACGAGAAAAAAAAGAAAGTTGCATTCGAACAATTGCAAGCAGATAATTAAAACACAGTACAAAAGCGATTATCCCTTGCCTAAGCGATTTCTGCGTTATCACAAAACTTTGAATTATTTTAAGGCGGAAAATAAGCTATATCGCCATGATTAAAATTATTAGGAATGAAGTGTGACAGTCCTCTTCAGGCCAACAGTCAAGCGATTATCCCAACTTACTTACTAAAGGGTTAAAATTTACCAATGATATTGAAACTACCAGTAATATTTCTCTGCCTTTTCTGGATGTACTTGTTACCAAATTTATAAAAGATTCATCACTTCAGTCTATAGAAAACCCACTTTCACAGGTTAATATATTTATTGGGATTCGTTCGGGGCAAAGCAGCGTAAAACAAATCTTATTCATACGTTAACACATCGCGCCTTAAAAATTTGCTCTAAATCTACCTTGAACATGAACTAGACAATATTTACTCTGTCCTTCTAGAAGATGGTTATCCAGAATTCCTTATTGATTCGAGAATGTCCAAAAAAACTTTTACGTTTTCAACAAAATACTAAAGAAGGCCCCAAACCAGTCCTGTCTGTCTAAAGTTACCATGGATTGTCGAAAATTCCCTGAAATTAGATAGAAAAATAAAATCGTCTATTACAAATTGTTTTTAAGCGGTCCCACCACGAGTGGTCTTTTCTACGAGACGCGTTTTACCTGCAATACATAAGGATGTTCTTCCCACTTTTCAATAAAGTAATGTCGTGTATGAATACGTGTGCCACTGCGATAGTCGGTACGTAAATCCAACGCCCAACGGTTGCAGGACAGAATCCGTCAGCATGTGCCCAAGTCTATTCGAAACAAAACCGGTCAACAGCGACAACAACCAGAACGTCAAGGTAAATCAGCTAATGCTAAACTTCATTGTGACTCGGCGATTGGAAATCATTTGTTACACAACCAAAAATGTGCACTTCACTACAACAACAAACAATTTTCTATTCTTTCTAAAGCCAGATCCGACTTCCATATATGTGTATTAGAATCGATTTTTATCACTCTGTAATTTGTATAGACAGAAAGATTTTGTTTACAAACATTAACTATTAGTATAAGTGTAAAAAATTTGCTTTTTTGTTTCAAATTTTAACACAAAGCTTGTATAATTTTGTTTCTTCGTCATCAAAATTTTTTACAATGACGAAGCGTGGTTATACTTTATGAAATATTTTCAATTATTATACTAACTGTTAGTAACCTTAATTTTTAGCCAATCAGAATCAGTCTTAAAATATTCAAATATTACAATCATAGTTTCAGTTCATTCTAACGAAACCTCCTGAAGAGAGCTAGACGAAAACGTTCGAGTTTTTCAAAACAGCTTTTTTTAAGGATACTTTTAAGAGCTATTTTAAAGTTGTACAGGTAAATAGACGGAGTCGCTATGGGCAGTCCGCTTGGTCCGACTTTGGCAAATATTTTTGTTGGATTTTACGAATCGAAACTTTTCGACAAAATTTCCAAACCTCAAATCTATTACCGTTACGTCGACGACACATTTGCTCTTTTCCAAGATGAAGTGGATTCTGAAACATTTTTAAATAATTTGAATTCTTTGCACACCTCGCTCAAATTTACAAGTGAAAAAGAAGTTAACCAATCACTACCGTTTTTAGATGTATTGGTCACCAAATCAACCAACAATTTTACTACATCTGTTTACAGGAAAGCTACATTTATTGGTGAATATATTAGATGGAACTCGTTTGGTCCTAAGACGCGCAAAACTAATCTGATCGCAACTCTAACACACCGTGCATTCAAAATCTGCTCAAAATCTTCCCTCCAACAAGAACTAGACACTATTCAATCTTTATCTCTTAAAAACGGTTACCCAGAGTCAGTGATCAATGCAAGAATTTCAAAAAAAATCCTGCAGGTTCAAAAACATCCCATAGAAGGTCCTCAACGATGCCCCGTTTACTTAAAGTTACCGTGGATTGGTGAAACTTCTGTTATATTTGGAAAGAAAATTAAGAGTAACATTCTAAATTGTTTTTCAACAGTTCAACAGCGAGTTATTTTCTCTACCAAACGAATTTTTTCTGCAATTCACAAAGACGTTCTGCCTGCTTCTCATCAAAGCATGGTCGTACACCAATACGTGTGCCGCTGCGAATGCCGGTACGTGGGCAGAACTTCTCAACGTCTGCAGGACAGAATCCGCCAACATGTCCCGAAAACTATCCGCAACAAAACCAATCAAGAAAGAATTCAGCCAACGCGAAAAAGTAAAATATACTCTTCCACACCTATTTGTGATTCGGCTATTGGCATTCATCTTCTGAAACATCCAAATTGTGCCCTTCACTACAATGGTGATCAATTTTCAATTCTATCCAAAGCCAGATCTGAATTTCATCTTGCTGTATTAGAATCCATCCACATAACCTCAAGCAAACCTGCATTGTGCCGTCAAAAAGAGTTCGTTTACAGGCTTAAATTATCAACAAAATTATTATCTATATCGGTTTTAATTTTATTCTTTTTCAGACTTCAAATTACAACTATAATTTTGCCAAGTTAAATATCCAAATTCCGTCCAATAAAAATTGTTCTATTTCTAACTCGGCGAAACGACAATATCTTACGCAATAAAATTTTGAATTTTCAGTTCTTTACTCATTGTAGCGATTTCTCCTGATGAGAGCTACACGAAAACGTTGGAGTTTCCTAAACAGCCTTTTTGCAAGGCTACTCCCTCTTTTATCAAAGAGTTTTGTCTATATAGATGGCCACGTCAATAGCGACATTTCAGGCTATTTTAAAGTTTTGTGCCAGCAAAAACTTTTTAAAAAAATAAATTTTTTACGACTGGAAAAAAAAGATTCATAAAATTAGTTTAATTTATAAATCAAGTTTATCACAGTAAACCGACTCAAAAGTTTTATGGTTCATTTAATATATCATTTAAATGCATGGTTACAGTACAAGAAATGTAAAATTGCTTTCATATTTTATATTCCATATAAATAAAAGCTTTTCCAAAATCTTTTCTCTTATAGAAAGTCATTGAGTAAATACTTGCTGATCTTAAGGTGTTACATTCGATCCAGTAAAAGAAAAAAATTGAAAAATATTTATTCAGTTACAAGTGTAATATTTAAATTTGTTCCTGGTTCTTACAAATGATCTTTCTTCATTTATTGTTGCAATGAGTATGTTTAGATACTTCCATATAATTGGATAGGTTGTTTTATTAGTTATTACTAGGATCATTCTTTTTTGACTCAAGAAAAAAATTTTGAGTTTATTTTTGTCCAATTTAACTTAATTTTGACTTGATAATTTTAACTTTTTGTAAAAGTTTTCATAAAAAATTTGGTTAAATTATTGCGAAACCTTAATTTACATCAATTTAGAAAAGAATAATCGCATTTTTTGTCAACAGCGAGATAAAAATTTTGTTCAGCTTGTAAAATAAATAAAAAAAGAACAAAAATTGGGCGCTATCATTGACTGAGTCAAAAAACGAACAAAAAAATAAGTCGCATTACTTCATAAAAAGAAAAAAACAAAAACTTGTACTCAGTCATCTACAGTGCACAATTTTTCGTTCTTTTTTGATTGATTTGAATAGTTGACACGGCTTTCCCAAGTTTTATTCTTTTCAATCCTCGATTACATAAAAAGGGTTCTTTTGCGTAATATTTATTCATATGATAATTTTAATATGAAAAATATTTTCATGCATCAAAAATTGTAAATTTGAAGTAACGTTTTTGTCATTTTAAATTTTAATTATTATCTCTATTTATTCTTCTGACCAGCAAGAAATCTACGAAGCGCTATATTCGGGCAACTGCCGAACGGTTGCAGCGACATGCTTTCAGAGATGCCGAGATGTTATTGTCCTGTTCAAATTTTTTGGTCTTTATTTATAGAAATGACTGAAGTTTAGAGCCGCTTGCTAAAATTGCCAAGAGTTTTCAGCTGACGTAATTTTAATTTGCAGAGTTAGTATTGCATGATGTTTTTTCTTGTCTGCAATTTAACAGAAAAAATCATTTCTTCATAGTTTTGTTAAACCGCTGATCAAAGTACATTTTTCGTCTGTTAGGTCAAAGGACATTATGAACATTGGGGATGACACGGGATTACAGGCAGTATTTTCAGAGAAGCCCCACAATTCTTAAAATTTCCGACTTCTTAAAGAGGGCTAAATTCCAGTAAAGACCTTTTCTTTTAATATTTACATGTACTTGACTTTCAAAGGCAATAAGCACATTTCGACTTTTTCTTGTGAAAATCTTTTCCTAATCGTTGGATCATTTTCAAAACTATTTCTTTGAATCCATTTTTTAAACGTTTCTAAATGTAAAATCACATTTTTGCGGTCAAAATAAAACAAAAATCGTTTTCATACTTGAATCCAAATAGAAGTCAAAAAAGTGGCTTTGTCCCCGCAAAAGTAGTTGCCGTATCTTATTTTTGGATCATTCAAATGCTAAATCTGTCTATTGTTTCCACGCAATTTACCAAAAATCTGAGTGTAGTTGCTAAAAACAATAACTACTCCAATTCCAACTTATCTGCATGATTTCGGAAACTTTGACTCTGAAATTGAATTTGACACAAAAATTCTGGTTGTAACCCGCGATAGAGAATTTGTTAATTGAATTGAGGCTTCATAATGTAAATGTATTTCAATTTAATAAAGTAGCGTTTTACAATATTAATCAATGACAAGCCTACAACATTTATGTACCAACATTTATGTAGTTTTGACGTTAGAGCATGGAAAATAAATGATCAAATTATATCTAAAGCAAAAAACTTTAAAATCATTAAAATTTTATTGAATATTTCATGGTTTTGTTCAATGTAAACAATAAATAAAAAAATAAAAAGTTTATTAATATTAAATATTATTAATGAACCAGATAGGCGAACTTGTAAATGAACTAAGGCAAGCTGAGGGAGATCGGACTTTCGACTCAATTGGGTTGGATGGAATGTATCATTATCATCGAGGTGCCAGAGTTATCTGGCACGTTGCTGTTGAAGATCAATCTCCGGAAGACGACATGATCGAGCTGAAAGTAGGAGACACAGTCTTAGCAACTCAAGCAAATTTTGTTACAAATTGTGGAAAAGGAAAAAATTCACGGACAAATAAGGAAGGATATTACTTGCTCACCAAAGTCCGCGTTTTGGAGAAAAGTGAAGAATATTTAAGCTTTTTGTAAAATTGTAAATGAAGTAGTGAAAAGTGACTACTAAATATTGTATATGTTAATAATAAATTTGGGTGCTTACTTTACTTTCCAGACAATGGCGGATAAAGGCTATTGTAAACCTAAGGCAAATTTTATAAACTAATTCAAAATTAATAACATTGTAATAACAAATAATCCAAATATTCATTTGTAAACATTTATTTCTAAACTAAACTTTATTCATTAATTATGCATCATGTTTATGTATAAATGTTAACTTCTTGTGGTTTAATTGTAGCAAATTTGTATAGAAAATTCATTTCAAAGTTTCGTATAGCAAATCTTTTTCAGTACACCGAAGCAGTTTTAATTCATTGTAATTCGCGAAAGCTGGAAAAATGAACGTTCTCCAGAGCAATATAGGTTCTTAGTATTCATAAATGAAAAGTAAATTTGCAAAAAACAACAATTTTGAAAAATGCATTTCAAACTCCAATTGTGTGGAGCAATCGAAATATATAGAGTAATAGCTATTGCCATTCACACTTGAGCAATCCTCTGCACTTCTTTGCTTGTTCCTTAAACCAGGTGATAAACTGACAGAAGTCTAAAAAGTTGAAGGAAAGTTCAGTTACATGCACAAGAACAGATTTTGCTATTGCAAACAAAATTTCAACATAAGACATTACCCCAAACCTCTGATGCATTGTTGATAAGCTTTAATGTATTTTTTCATGTATTGTTCGATTAATCGATGTTGACATTTTAAAGTGTTTATTTTTAACTTCTGTTTTCTTCTCGTACTTGGAATTTTAACTTATTATTTTGAAACTTTAATTTCTCTATAAAAAAAGAACTTTATAGAAAAATTTATTATTCTGAGTATTTTTCTGTGTAGGATATTTAGAGGTTGCAATTTTGTAGAATATGCCTTACCCCAGTTAATAATAAAAAAATGCAAATTTAAAGTAGTTAAAATGCAAAATTAAAGTCTTTTAAAAACTGTACTTTAATCTTTACAACTTTGGTACTATTCAATGCAAAATCTGCCTTGTTCTGTTCGTCATTTATCTAATTTCTGCCTAATACTCTAAAAATATATCCATTAACTTTACTTCCGCCTAAATGTATTTAAAGTATTTTACTGTAGTTTTTTATGTGATTTACGTATTTATTTGTAAATATTAAATATACAACTAATAAGTTTATTTATATTAAACGAACATTCGCTCCCGTTCGCTGGAAAGGAGAGTGCCTTCGCCTACCAATGACGTTGTTCTATATAACTATATAACTCTATATAATCCATACTTTTTGACTAGAGTGTAAAAAGTCAATAATCTGAACTGCTTCATACCATCAATCCCCAGAGGTGGGCAGTACCGTGTACAAAAGTACCGCGGTACTGTACCATTTTAGTAGCGGTACCGTCGGTACTTGGTACCGAGTACCGGTACCGCGGTACTCCGTCTAATTTTAGGGTCATTGAAAGTTTTTTTTGCAAGCATTGCGACATGTTTTTGTTTTTCGTATCGATTGCAGCTTCAATGTAGTTTCTTGATTTACAGTAGTTTTTTCACAAATTGACATTTGTCAAACTTAAGTGTTTACCAGTACCTTTCCCATCCTTCCGGTAGTAGTTACTAGTTAATTTTAAGTAAGGTCAGGTTTAGGAACGCTTTACGCACTTCATAGCCAGTAGCCCTTTTGCAACTTTTTATTTAGGCTTAGCTTACTCAGGCTAGTAGTTAGTAGGTAGTCTGGGTAGACTAACATTTTAGTTATGTCTCAAATAAAAACTAAAAAAGTAAATTAAAAATTCCAATTCACTACAGTATTTTGGCATATCTAAAAGCAATTATCTGCTAGATCTTCTGGTTGCTTGCGGACCTATATATATAGCATTAAATAAGCAGGTACGGTATTGCTTAAAAGTTGCCCTTAGTATAACGCCTTCAACGTTTTTGTACGAGTCTCTGAAGAATAAATAGAGTTGAAATACGATAAAAATCAATAAAAATTTTAAAACTTGAAAACGAATAATGGGTTTGTGTATGAAGCTTATTTTGTCTTATATTTTTCCATCAATCTTAATCATGTTATTAATGTGCATAGAAAAAAAAACAATTTTAAAATTGGTTGAAAAAATATTGTTTTAACTTATCCGTTTAAATATCAGGTTTTGTTTTGACTAAGTTGAAGAAAGATTATTAATTGCTTATGCGCTTGAAGTTTTACATTATATAATCAATTGTATTATTTTTTATACGCCAGCGTCAGTCTATGTCATTCGACTCTGTGTTTTTCTTGAAACTTTATTCACACTCCATTTTTTTGACCAATTTTAACAGAATAAAAACAGGTTACTGAAATGAAATCAACCAATAAAATTGTAATTACCACAAAAAATGACACAATCATTTTTCTGTGTTAATATTGAAGTTAACGGAAAACGTACCAACAGAGGTTATTTGACTTGCTTTTATTCAAGAAGATGACACATCAAATGTAGCAGAGTTAAAAGATCCCTGCTCCAGCTTTTTTCTTATATTTTTGTTTGCAACAAAAACAGGCAGTGGAAAATATTTTACAACACTACGCACCGGTATTAAAATTTAGCATAAATGACTTGGCGTGAATAGCTATTTTATTTTTATATGTTACTTTCTGTACAGTACAATATCTAGATAGATGTGCGTTCGTTTTTCCTCCTTGTAAGTTTATGTTTGAAATAACTTTAAATAGAATAGCCTACTTTTCTTTGTTGCACTGAGTGTTTGATGAAAATGACCAAAAGATCGAACTATATAGATTTATTTAAAAAATGAAGTTTTAAGAAATATTTGTCGCAGTTTGCTTGAGGTGATCGAAAATTATCAAAGGACTTCCGCCCTATTTTGAATTATGCTGGAAACTGTTTCCAACATTTACGTAAACAAAGTCAAAAGACATTCGAATAGCATACATATTGTGTTGCGCTTGAGTGCAATATCATTAATTAATTGCATAGGCGTACCAGCCAAAAAAATATGGGGCAATGAAGTTTTGCCCAAATTTTGTGACGTTTGCCCAAATCATAATTTTCTAGCACATTGCGGATAGAACAAAAAATTGTCTGAGATTCGCAAACCAAAAACAAATTTTGTCCTAAAATCATGGTGATCTCTAAAAAAAAAAGAAAAGTCTTCACTCGAATTCAGTCTCATATTTTTCAATTTTCGACCCAAAAGCAAGGTGTTCTCTACAAAAAAAAAGTCTTCACCTAAATTTGGTAACTATTTTTTGCAGTTTGATCATTGTCACTGCCCTAAAATTTCTAACTTTGCCCAAATATTTTCTTGTCACTGCCCGAAAAATTTCAATTTTGCCTAAATCTTAGAAACTTGGGTGAGCATTTCCCTCCCTGCCTCCCCGGCAGGTACGGCTATGATTGGTTGTACCGATGTTATGATACCGATATTCTAATGTCAAAATTCGTACTATAAATTAAATAATTCTGAAAGGAACAATGTCGGTGTCGTAAGTTGTGACCAAATCAATATTAAAATCCAAAATTACTCTCGGTAGAAATTCATTTTGATGATAATGACTGTTTTAGAAAATGTTAGGCTGTTTTATAGTCTGACGCAGGGATGCTCAATCTTTTAACCATTATGGTCCAACTTTTGTCGAAAAGTTTATTGCGAGTCGCAATCGGTGCAGAAATCAAAATATCTTCTTTTTTGTCTTTACTTAATTTTAATGTGTTATTTTTGAATGAACCTCCTTGATAACAGGAATTTGGACTACAAATTTATTAAATACCAAACAAAAAAGGTCACCAGTTTGATATATCTACGTGTTTTATTCTTATAGAAAGCGAAAAATCTCTAGTGGGACGAAAATTAGCCTATTTATTCCGATTTTTCTGCAAGTCATTGGATTGATTCAAAGCATTACAATAAGTTGATCGATTATGTAATTACAAATTCTTTGGTAGGCTTCAACAATAGACTCACCGTGGATCTCTGGACCCCGATCATATCTTGTATGGCCTCTTAAGTGGGTCCTATGATACTCGCCAAGTGAGACTAAGATCCAGACGCCCGTTTGTGCCAGCTTCGCAGAGTCTTTTGGACAACCTTGTCAGTCTTGGCATCCGCGCCTCTGAATAAACAAATCACAAATGGAACGCGGAGTACTGTGAAAATGCTTCCAGGCTCCGTGCTTTTGTGCCCCGTATCGGTGCCAGGCCTGTTGGGATGGGCTTACCCCGAGCAGCTTGGGTTAAGCTTAACCGCCTGCGGACTGGTGTTGGGCGATTCCATTCGTCCATGCACAAATGGGGTTTCGCTCCTTCACCGAATTGCGAGTGTGGCGCCTCTGAGCAAACCGCAGACCATGTACTAACAGCGTGCCCTATACATCGGGCACCACATGGAGCACGAGGTCTGACGGTTTTGGATGACGAAACTCGATGCTGGTTTAATAACATCACTGCCAGCGTCTGATCCAGGCAGTGCAGCAGTCTGGGATAGTAAAAGGATAAACCCTCGGCCCCAGTCCTGTTTGTGTCTGACCTGGAGTGGATGCCCTTCAAACGACGACGAACAATAGACTTTGCGGATCTCAGGTTAGGCAGCCCTGCTCTGACAAAATGTATTAATAAAAAATTCAATGTATGGTAAATTTAAAATCAAAAAATATACACCAGAGCATTAGTCAAGTTCAACTATAAAATATTCTACTATGTAAGCTAGACTAACCTACTAAAAAAGAAAAAAGCTTGTATAAATCCCAAAAAATTAATTTTATCAAAGTAATCAATCCTAACTAAATTTTTTAAATTAGGCTTATTATAAAAATTTGAAATAATTATAAAAAAGTACGACGTGACACTTAAAATTTCAATTTTTGTTTAAAATGAATTGTATTTCTTTTCATTATATGAAAAGTCCATTTCCAAAATTGTTTAAAAAGTCCAGTGAATTTTGAAAACATTCGTTGTTGCTAAGATCGAAGCATTTTAATAATAAAATCAGATTTTGCTGAAATAGAGTTTCTTCTTCTGTGAACTGCAGTAACCTCCCTAAGGGAATTCCAACTGTGAAAGAATTTTACTTTTAATCATACGATCAATCAAACCGCCGAAGTCGTTAACTTTCTGAAACCAATCTTTGCTTTTCGGCCAATTTACGAAAGTTGACTACTTTTCGAAACTTTATTTTTTAACGGATTTTGTGTTATTTATTTTTGGGTTTGTTTTATCTTTCCTCGTTGGTTGGGCAGAAAATTGATGTGACATAAGATTGGGATCCGTTATAAAAAAAGATTTGCAAATAGAGGTTTGTGACCCAAAAAGTTTGAGAATAACTTTGACTAAACCACTGTAATAGGTTATATGGAAATTAGTACGATTTTTGACAAACTTTTTTTAATATAAAAAACAAAGCAAAAGACAACGTATTCATTAGGCTTTTCATATATCCAAGGCATATTTTATGCAAAAAATCAAATTAAAAACATATTCACGCATGTTTTTTACATCCAAAGCATATTTGATTTTTGAAAGTGAACAGTTGGATACGTACGATATTGTTTTCGCTTTGTTAAATACAATTTTTAAATGTCAAATGAAATCCAATGTATGACAGAGTTTTAGTTATTACCATTAATTCGTATTATTCAAAAGTACCAAGTACCGGTACCGCGGTACTTTTTAGTAACGTAACGGTACCGCGGTACAATTTTAGCAAGGTACCGAGTACCGGTACCGCGGTACTTTTAAGAAGTACCGTGCCCACCTCTGTCAATGTCTCCGTTTCCTGTCAAGTCTGGCAAGTGAGCCCGCAGCAGCCAAACCTTGAATTGTGTCCCTCATTGGAATACAAAAACGTTGTTTACAGCCTTTTAAGTATATTTTGACCTGAATTGAAATAAAAAAGAAAATAATTAAATCATGCTCACTAAAAAATATTAAACATTTAAAGCCTGGTACAGGCTTTCCCGAACTGTGCGCCGCGAAAGCGATTAAAATGTGTTGTGAAAAATTTCATCCTTTGACGAAAAGCAATAAAAGTTTTGATCAATAGATAACTTTTGTGCTTCATGTGCGTCCAATCAGGGCGTCGAACCGAACTCGAACCCGATTCGTAAACCCTTATAAACTGTTACTATTTTTCAAACTTGAACCGAACCTAAAACCGAAAAAATAAAGGTTGCTAAACCTGAACCGAAATTGAACCGGTAAAAATTTAATTTGCCGAACCTAAATCTAAATCGGAACTTTATTTTTAACGGTTCCGATTCGACGGTTTAATTCTAATTTTTGATTTATTTATATAGACCTAGAAGCCTAGATGATTAACAATTTTGTCTTTAAAGTTGCCAAATTTTGTTTGGTCGTATACTTGCTGTGTGGCAAAACAGAGACGTCAAAAACAACTTTTTAGGCGATAAGTTACAGATAAAAATTGGTCGCGTGTGCTGAATGAAAAAAAGCGAAGTTTCAAATTGATTGTATGCTAAAGCAATACAGTTTAAATTTTATTGAAATGGAAATGCACCGACTTCGGTGCGTCCTCATAGACAAAAATCATGATTAGTTGTGGCTGTGATGATTAGTTGCACAACTTTTTTGTTGTTGCCGGCCGGCCGCATTACAGAGTTAGTTTTAACTAATGGGAGTTTGCGAGTTGATTAGTTAATTGATAATGTACCATTTAATCCTACCGATTGTAATGGAACAAAATGTCAATATTTTTTTACCATCGAATTCATTCAAATAAAATCTGTAAACATTGTAGGCTAATTAATGACTTTTTTAATCTCAATTGTTTGCAAATAAACTTGAAAAATTAACCACTCTAAGCTGCTATTGTCACAATAAAGCTGCAAACAAAATTGTCTAATTAATAATTTTTACTAAATTTGAACCAAAGCAAAATGGTTGGACTTGCTTCGAAAAAGGGAGAAATTTAAGTTAAATATGTAACGGAATGACGTAAGTAGATTTTGAACCGCGACCGTCTCAATCACGTTCGCCATCAATTCGGCGCTCTTTAGCGAGTAGTTACTCGGCCACAGTACCGACTTTTTATAACAAACATGCATCATAAACACACATTCTTTTATTTACATTGAATAGTACTTTATTTTTTTATCAAATTTTAAATTAGTTAACATTCGTACCATAAAGTTCAAAGATTTTAAACTACAAATTTGCACCACGGCGTTGGGGTGCAAATTCGAAGTTGGTAAAATATTGTAAAGTATGTAAAACTTATATTGTTAATTCAGAAATTATAAAGAAAAGGCAAAAAGAGCAGGTGCATTTTTATGCCGGTGCTGCGACAGTTAATCAAATGACAGTTGATCAAACAACAGTGGATCAAACAACCCTTGATCGAAACGACACCTGATCGAAACGGCACTTGATCAAAACGACACTTATCGAATAATGAAAGAGAAAATTTACAACATTGAATCTGTCTTAATTTTGTCGATTTTTTGTCCCAAAAACATAGTAATCTCTAAAAATAATAGATCTTCACTTTGAATCTGTCTATGATTTCTGCAAGGGGTCTGCAAAAGTGGGGCCATGACACAATGTCCCACCTAAATAACTGAATACAATGTAAAAAGAATGCAAAAAATGGCAGCAATAGGCATATAACGAAACATAATCATGACCAAAGATATACTTGTTGCCCCCTAAAAATGGTTTGCCCAGGAACCTTGTTAAAATAGCCTGACCTTGACATTGACAAAAAATTATAAAAATAAAAATTAAAATAGGTATCTAAAAATCACGGTTGACTAAGAAAATGTTTGAAGAATTAAACAAATGTGTAACAAAAATCAAGGTTGTCTAAAGAAAAGCTTTTAAAATTTTAACAAAGGTATAATAAAAATCGAATTTGTCTAGAAAAAATTGAAGATAGGTGTAACAAAAACCAAGGTTGTGTAAGAAAAATTTTTGAAAAATTGAGCATAAGTATAACAAAATTCAAGCTCGCCTATAAAAAATTTGAATATAGTTATAAAAAATTAAGATTGATTTGAAAAAATTAAACAAAGTTATAACAAAAATCAAGGTTTTTTTTAGAAAAAAAGTTTTAAAATTGAATAAAAATATCTAAAAACCAAACTTTTTTAGGGAAAAATTGAGAATTTAACATAAATATAACAAAAAATCAAGACAAAGTTTTGCAATGCACAAAGAAACCTACACAAACAATCCTGGTAAAAACCTAGGGGATTCCCCATGGAAAAACTTTGTATTGACCTGACTTGTTCTTTGCAGGAAATGGAGTGCTTAAAAACAGGAAACTGGTTAAAAGAATTTTCTATTGCACGCTTAAAAACAGGAAAAGGTTAGGTAGGTTCTTTTTACGAGTGCTTAAAATAAAAAAGCGGTTTGACTTTATTGCTTTAAATTCTTGCAGAATGTCTCGAAATAATCTTATGTTATGTTTTGAAGTCTTGGTTCTGTCTTGGACAAGAAACGAAATCAGGACTACTGCTGTTCTTAGGGTTTGGTTTAATATTATCTTGGGTGGGAGTCAAACTTAGGACCACCGTTTCTCTTAGAATTAAAATCAATATTATATTGGTTGGGAATCAAACTCAGGACTACTAATTTTCTTACGATTAGGTTTGAAATCTTACATCTGTCTTGGGCAAGAATTGAACTCAAGGCCACTGACTTTCTTAAGGTTAGAGTTTATACTGTCTTGGGTGGGAATCTAACTCAGGACTTCTGCCTTTCTTAGGGTTTGGTTTTATATTATCTCGGGAAGGAATCAAACTCAAGACTACTGTCTTTCATAGAGTTTGGCTTTATATTATCTTGGGTAGGAATCAAACTCAAGACCATTGGTTTTCTTAGGGCTAGGATTTATACTGTCTTGAGTGGGAGTCAAACTCTGACATTCTTAGGATTATGATTTATATTGTCTTGGGTGGGAGTCAAACTCAGGACTACTACCTTTTTTAGGTTTAGGATTTATACTGTCTTGGGTGGGAGTCAAACTCAGGACTACTGTCTTTCTTAGGTTTAGGATTTATACTGTCTTGGGTGGGAGTCAAACTCAGGACTACTGTCTTTCTTAGATTTAGGATTTATATTGTTTTGGATAAGAATTGAACTCAGGACCATCGTCTTTCTTAGGAATAGAAATAAGAATAGAAATAGGATTAGGAATAGGAATAAGAATAGGATTAGAAATAGGATTAGGAATAGGAATAGGGTTAGGAGTAGGAATAGGATTAGGAGTAGAATTAGAAATAGGAGTAAGATTAGGAGTAGGAGTAGGATTAGGAATAGGATAAGGAATAGGAGTACGATTCGGAATAGGGTTCGGATCCCCTTTCCGCCACTGCTCTCTAGCGCCACCCTCCGCCACCGCTCCTGCGATGACATCAGCGTTCCTGGCTCCTGCTTTTGCTCTCTAGCGCCACTAGCGGAAACGGTCACCAAACCAGCCATTACATACTACTGTTGTTCTGTTCCAGTGAGTGCTTGTAAATTACTGCTAAATTCGGAAGCTTCAGCCAGTACTGATATTACCTTGCAACATCTTATTGAGACACCTCCTAATCTTTATACCTTAACCCTGCTGTGGTACCATGAAAAAAGTTACGTTATCAGTACCTTGGGGTCAGTATGACCCCATCACTAAAAATGCTCTTCAACACCAATAAAAAAATCAATAAAAAAACAAACACTTTTTATTGTTTTAACAATGTAATGGAGTGCACAATACACGAATGTTTTACTCCTGGCATTGATTACAGATCATCTTGCTGTGTTCTTCGCAGACGGTGTTGTGACATTTATTGCAAGCAAATCTGTACTTTTTGTCCTTCGATCTCGGACAAAGGAAGCATCTTTTACGTTCTGATGTACGATACTGGGTGATGTTATGAACAGATGGACGTGCTTCTGTTAAAACCCCGCAGCTGTAAATAATTTGTTTCACAGCTTGAGGTGTTTGAGGTGTTGCCAATCTGCGCTTACCTTGAGGAACTATCAACGATTTAGACAATTCTTTTAAAAATTTTTGTCGTTTGTCTTGCCTGTTTCCCCGAAAGCCAGGTTTATTATGAGTGAAAATGATAAACGCATTTAGAGCAGAGCTATCCACAATTCCGTAGAAAATCCTCATTGGCCAATGATTTGTCTTTCTTGCTGTTGTATACAGAGCGCACATCTGATCATGACTGTCAACGCCGCCTTTTTCATGGTTATAAAAGGCATTGATTTCTTCTTTCCAGGTAACAGTGTCATGGCTTCTAGTTGCGTGCATAGTGGACAAAAACACTACTCTTTTGTTTTTCTTTGGAGCAATTGACAACAAAGTAAAATTGTTGGCATAGTCAAATGCATACTGACATGTGCCTGCAACTGCTTTGGTCAAAAAACTGGAAGGAATGCATCGTTTGTTCTTTTTCATTGTGCCTACTAGGGTAAGTTGGTTAGATTTCAGTTCATTGGCCAGAGAAATAGAGGTATAATAATTGTCAGTGGTAATGTTTCTGTTTGTTCCTGAGATTGGATTTATCACATCCAGCACAGCTTGGGTAGGTACAAGTAATCCTGGTATATGAGTGCCGACTCCTGCATATATCTTGGAACTAACCGAATAAAATGATTGACTGTCAGCCAGAACATACACTTTGATCCCGTATTTACTTGGCTTGTTGGGGATATATTGCTTGAAACTACATCTTCCTTGAAATCCAAGCAGACTCTCATCAACTGTGCAACCAATTCCTGGTGTATAGTTGTCTTCACAAGCTGTAACAAATCTTTCATAGACACTACGAATAGGTGCTAGTTTGTCAATGTCTCTTCGCTGGTCTCTCGTGGTGGAATTGTCAAAACGTAGACAATATAGAAGAAACAGAAAACGCTTTTGGCTCATCGCTGTGATGCATATAGGCTTTCCAGTACCATCAGTGGACCAAACGCTTGCAGTACTTTCTTTGGAACTTTTGTAACACCCAAAAATAGCAAAACTCCTATGAGACCTCGGACTTCTGTTTCATTTGTGTCATATGTAAATCCAGATCTGATTGTGTAAGCCTTTCTTAATTTTTCAATTTTTTGATTAGTCCAAGTTGCAATCCCTGATACCATAGAATCATCAAAAAACAGTTCGAATGATTTCAGGGGCGTGTCTGCCTCAAGCCCTTTACCTTTCGGACCTGGTGTGCTTGTGACGATATTTCGCCTTGGTGTTCTTCTTGCATTCTTTGGTTCCGTCCTCCACAGATATCCATCTTTTTTCGAACTTCTTGACAAACAGAACAATCTTCGTTTTCAGACTCGGTATCACTTCCATCTGTTTCACTGTTTAAGTTTGACAAGGCATCCATTTCCGGCTCACTTTCATACCAGCTCAATTCATCATCAAAATCATCTTCATCTTCGCTGCTGACCTTATCATCTATCTCAAATAAAACTTTCATCACTTGTTGGGACGACATTCTTTGTCTTTTGGACATAATTTCTTCTTTTACATTAAGAATAACTTACTTAGTTTTCTGCAAAACAAAAACGAATATATTTTAACCTAAGTGGTACCATGGGGTCAATATGACCCCAGTCAAATTAAATCTAAAATCTACAACGAAAGCAACGTTGAATTGAAAGTTGCATAAATGGAAATAGTTAACAAGAACCTGTGAAAAAAATAGAATGGCAGAGTAATGCTTACAATCTTATCGTTTGGAGTATTTAGTCTATCAAATAAGCCTGGGGTCAAATCGCCTCAGCAGTGTGACGCGCGAAGATAGTTTTTTGCAAAATGCCACTAAATGGTGACGAAACATGAGCGATCTGTCCAGTTTTACCCCAAGGTAAGTAGGGGTTGGACAGAATGATAAAAGTCTACCGTTGTTGTAGACCTTTAGCTCACGTTTGGCCTCTCGGTTGTTTAAGTAAAAGGCTGTCGTCACCGTCTTAGTGTGACTGAGCTTCAACCTCCAAGTCTGAAGATACGCTGACAGTGTGGACATGTCTTGGCTTAAAGTCCCCTCCAAGTCCTTCCAGTTTCCAGAAGAATGCAACAATGCTAGATCATCAGCATAAGCAAACTTTCTGGAAATCATGGAAGGCAGATTGTACGTATAGATGTTAAATAGGAGGGGAGCCAAGACCGATCCCTGAGGAACGCCGTTTTTAAGACGGCGTAGCCTGCTTTGCTTGCTGTCACCGGTGGTAAGGGTGAAACTCCGATTTCGGACTAGTTCCATGATCATTTTGACCATGTGCTTATCCGGAAGTAGTCTCAGCAGCTTGCAGGTAAGGCCACGGTGCCAGACAGTGTCATAAGCAGCTGTCAGATCGACAAATACGGCACCGGTTTTCTTTTTAGCCTCGAAAGAATCCTCGATGTTCTGGGTTAGCAGAACAACTTGATCTACGGTTGACTTTCCGCGTCGGAACCCAGCCTGTTCTTTAGGGAGCAGCGGATCGATTAATGGTTAACGCGGGCGTAGATAAGCCTCTCGAGGATCTTGTAGGGTACACAGAGCAGAGATATCGGTCGATAACTCTTTGGGTCCTCCATAGGCTTTGCTGGTTTTGGGATCGCGACCACAAGCGCTTTTCTCCAGATCTTGGGAATTTTGAGTCGGCGCAAACAGGAAGAAAAGAAGTCACGTAACCAGGACTTCAAAGCAGCATCAGCATGGAGTATAAGCTCTGAGCAGATGGAATCAGGTCCCGGAGCTTTACCTGGTTTGAAATGTTGGAGGGCAGCAGTAAATTCTCTCTGTGAAAAATTATCAGAGATATTTACTGCGTCTGGTGTTGTGGCCCTCCAAAGATCAGACACTTCTTTACAGACAAGTCGAGATGACTTGCGGTCAACAGCCTCGTATTTTCCATTTCTAACCAGCTGAGATGCAATAGCATCGACTGAAACGGGACAGTGACGAGGAGAGTGTCGTCACCTACCAGTAAGGTTGTTCAAAATACTCCATGCTTTTCGACTAGAGTGTGAGAAGTCAATGTACCCTACTGTGATGTGGCGTCACGTGATGTGATTTTATATACCTAAGCGGGCGTTTGGTTTGCATAATTATTCCAGTGTTTGACCTAGTGCAGTGATTGCAGTGTTGGTTCCAGTGTCGTTTCCAGTGTGTGGATTAATAAATGTTGGAATTGCTTTGCGCCAGTGTTTTCGGAGATTAATTCTATAGGGATAGAATTATATTTGTGTCGGACGAATTTGAGTTTTAGCGCTGGAATCGCTTTGAAGTTTGGCAAAGTGTGGGATAAAAGTTTTCGTCAATTGTTAGATTTGTAATACATTCTTTCTAGTTAGAGGCAGTGGTTTCTGTCTATTTGCGGAGAGTAGTTTTCAAAAGAATCAATTCGAACTTAGTTGAAGCTAACTGTATAAAAAGCTTCAGTTTCGCACCAAACTACGTTTTGAGTCGGAATAAATAAAAAAAAAATAGACACAGCTTTACTTCAGCGTAGGTAATAGGGTTCCCTTGTTCAACTGGTTCTCTTGGATTCCCAAAGAAGTCTGTGACACTCCTTCTAATGCAAAGAAAATATCCTGAAGTTGTATACCATCGCAATGAAAAAGCATACTACATTTTTGCTTTTGAGCACTTATTTTTTGCATTTGCATAATTTTTGAATGCTCGTTTCCCCTTAATTCATCTAGTTCCTACACTGTTAACAACGCAATCAAACGTAGTCAGATCAAACTTAGACATTGCCATCTTTTTTTTTTATTGTTGTCCTCGTCGTCAATATAATGTCTACTGGCTATCTAAACGGATTTAACTCTACTTAATTCAACAAACTATACACGCCGTATCTTACAAACGTGTATTTTTAAAAACTAATCACAATTCCATAACTATAAATACAATGTTGCCAAATATAATCTTTTGTTTATAATATATTCTATCACAAACACTACAGATGGTTACGCCACCGCCCTAAGTGAATGTTTAACCTTTATTTTACCGCTTATAGTTCCGCTGGTCGGATTTTATGAATTTTAGGTATTTCGCCATTGTTGTGATAAATAACCTTTTCGCAAAGTTTTATGTTTCTAACAAGTTTTTACCGGAAGTTACGTCATGTTCTCTTTGTGGAACATTGGAGGTTTACTGTACAAGTCCTTTCAGTTTTTACTGTCTATTTCTGTATTAACTTAGAATTACGTTTTTCCGTTAAAGGTTACAGAAACACTCAAGTTGTGGGAAAAGCATGTTTTATTTGTGTTGACGCATTAGCACAAGTATGATAAGTTTTGAAACAAGTCTTGCACGCTCCCCATGGAGATGAATGTTGCATTTTATGCACATACTTCCTGTATTTTTTTTGCACACTTTACATCGACCTTGGGTTATTGCAGGTCCAAGGAAGTGGTTTACTCCATCGAAGCGTACATCTAATGGTAGTTCAGCGGCAACACTACTTTCTATTTTACGGTGTTGTTGAACTTTGAGTAGGCACAAAGTCACTTGCCTTCTAAATCGATGTGGGTTATTTTCTTATCTCCAATCTGACAATGAATCTTCCATGCAGCGACAACCGTAGTATTGAGAAGATTGACCAAAACTGGCCAGTACCATTGTTTACCACGTATTGTAGGGCGGTAAGCTTCCAACAAGCGATTCATGAGATCGACGCCCCCTATCCCTTTATTATAAGAGTTTAAGAGATGAGGCTGTGTTACTTCTTTTACACCTCCCTTTACCAGGCGTCTAACCTTGTGAACTGGAGTGTGACTTTCCCAGTTGCTTGCAATTGTCACAATTGAATTATCATGCCAATTAGCAATATAAACAGTCCCATCACAGCAATATTCAAAACATCCACGCTCCTGTTTTTGAAGCTGTTTTGAGCAGATCATCTTTTGATTGGCGTCTGCTGTTTGTTTTCTCTTATCGTGCCAGTCGCTTGCACATCAATCTTCGCTAAATCAGACATCAAACTATAACTTGTAAAAAAGTTATCGAAGTACAACAAAGCAGCAAAGCACTATAATTTGCAGTGATAACATCAATCATGTTGTTGATTACGCGAGATCCCAAAGGCTGATCATGCGACTTTTTGTCCTTTCCTTGATAAATCTTCATGTTGTATGGATAACCATCGCTGCCGCATAAGCACCAAATCTTAAAACCAAAGCAAATAGGTTTTCCTCTAATGAATATTTTGACATTGTGCCGACCAAAATAAGGTACCATAGATTCGTCCACACTTAAAAGTTTGTTAAATATGCCAAAGTGAATTAGGTTTCGATTTAACATCTCATAGAGTGGCGCTATTTTACTTATTTTGTCACCTTCTGTTTAGTTTTGGTTGTCAGCGAAGTGGAGATACTTCTTTATTTCGTGATATCTGTTCCTGCTCATTGTATTGGACACAATTGCTACGCCTAGATCTTGTTGCCTAGACCAATAACGGTGCTTTTCAGGTAAAGAATGATACCCTGAAAGTAAGAGTATAACTAATATCTTGCGGATTTCTTTGCCTATAACATAGAAATTAGGATTATTTTTATCTCTATTTCCATACAAATTCGTTTGGCAAACAATTTAATCGATCATCTCCTCAGTAAATAAAAATCTCCAAATATCAAATGGTGAGCTACCTTCCAGGTTGAGAATGCCATCTCTCAAAATATTGGAATCGTCATCAATCAAAATTGTTTTATCAAAGTTATAACTTTTTTCCATTTTAAAAATCCTTTCTTCCTAGTTGATGGTAGAGCTATTTCTGATTCTTCATCACTCTCAAAGTCTTCCTCTACTTCAAGTTCCCCGGCTGGCTTAAAAATTTCTTCCATACTGTCAGCAACATCTTCAACATCGCTCTCCTGGCTACCAGAGTCTCCTGCCTCAGGCGGCAACACAACAAACATTGACTACATTTTTTGCATTTTCCATAGTTTTGTTGACTTCTGCCAACGTTGATACATGGATTACCTTTCTTGCACCGTAAAAAGCTCTAGTATCCATGTTTGACCCAATTTTCTAAACTTTGCTGCTATTGTACTTGAAACAAATTGTTGATAAACGTGTTTCTTTGCTCGCTGAGAATTCGAAAATAAAGCAACACCGTTGCTTTACTTTTCGATAATCTGCTCTATGACGTCACAAAAATAAAACAATGAACTTAACCCTGAAATAAATAAAATCTCGGTCGACTGCATTGAAATCACAGCTGGATAGTTTTATATGAAAACTGCTACTTTCCTAGCGTAAGACAAAGGCCGATGTATTTCAAGATATTGCTTTGAAAATCAGAAAATTTTGTCCAGAAAAGCGCCATTGTTCCACAAAGGAAACAAAAAATTTTCAGGTAAATTTTACCCTACCTAATATCTATATTTTGGATTGCTTTTACATAGGGGTGTGACCGAATGTGTCTACTAAATATGATAGCACGCTAGAAGCGTTTTGAGAACGACTAAGGTTTTTATAGTTTCGAAAGTATATTTTAAATCGAAAACGCAATTATCATAAAAATATTCATATGCGCCAGGTATTTTTCAGTAACTTGGTCAATATGGCACAACAACTTCTTAACAGCACACAAACAACATTACACTATCTATAATTAATAGTAAGGGTGTTAAAACAGCTTTGAAAAATTTGTTTTCTTTGTGGAACAATGGTAAGAAAAGGTTAATAAACATCGTTTTTTGTCAGAGATATATCTATTGATAATGTTTCCAATTTATATGGTTTATTTTTATCCGAAATTTACGAAAAACAATTGAACTGTTTTAAAGTGGTCTGAGCTCGTTTGGAAGTTTGTTTCTTTTTTTTGCTTTGAACTTTGAAAATTTTGTTCAAAAAAGAAAAGACGCCATTTCGTATTATGTACTGGCAGCATGTAACGTTAAACTTTTCAATATGACCAATAGGCAGCATTCTTGATAATGGTTAGGAAAATTATTTAAAATAGTAAAAAATTAAAATTTTTCAGAAATCGCTATTATCTAAATCTAGATAAAGATCAAGCGAAACAATACTAATAAATGATATTTTAAAAGACTCAAGGTCGCAACGATACAATAAAAAATTATTGCACGTTTCTTGTCGCACGATAAATTATCTTGATAACTACCAACTTCTGTACTTAATCCTGCTTAATAATATTTTAATCAGATGATTTTAGTCTGGTAATTTTATCCTGCTTAATATTATTTTACCATTTACAAAAAGAAACAAGTTTTTAAAAGTAGGCTACTTATAGTATGCTTATTTATAGATTAGATAATATTTTATATTAAAAATATAGCTTTTTTCGGCTTCATCCTATTTTTGCATTTACTTCTAATAGACACAATTGAAAAATGGTTATAACTAGGGCAACTTTTTGCAACTTTTGCAACTTTTTTTTACAGCTTCGGACAGCTTCCTGAGTGGCACAAAACTTCAATATAGCGTGTAAGGATATTTTTGTCCAAATTTTATTTTGCAACTTTTTGCAACTTTTTCGGTTTTTAAGCATAACTTTATGTCAATATTGCAAAAAAAAGAGAAAAATAATGAACAATCCAAGTGTAATTTTTGTTAATAATTGAAATCCCAAGTGTAGGCATTAGGCAAGCCTGCTTTACTTCTTTGTTTTAACGTATGTGGTACATAACATAGCGAGTGCGTATAAAACAGTTTTGGTTCAGGCTATATTGTCAACCTTTGTTGCGTAATAGTAGTGGGTTTGGTCAACAAGCCGGAAAACTGCGGTTAAAAGTAAAACGAATTGTGATTCGTACGACTTCGCATAACTTGTAGAGCCAGCCAAACTATAGTAAACATTTTACTGCAGACGTCCAACTCCAAAATGTTTGAGAATGAGATAGGCCTAAGCGAAGGCTACCTCTAACATGAAGGTGGTAGGAAAAGCCATGAGTCTACTTGAAATATGTGAACGATAAGTAAATGTTTTTGCATTATTCCTATCGTGAACTAGTTGTTTAATCTCATAAATACTAATTTTTATAAATTCGTACCTTTCTATTAGAGTCAGGCATAAGCAGAAAAATTGAGAGTGTATAATAAATTTGTAAAAATGCCGAAAGAAGCGAAATCATCCCTTTCCAAAGTTCGAGACTTTGTTTCACGCCACCCAAAAGAGTTTATGACTTCCGCTCGTGGACAACTGTACTGCACACTGTGCGCAAAAATTGTTGCGCATGACAGAAAATCTTCTGTGGACAAACATCGCCTAAGTGCAAAGCATCAAAAAGCCTTGTCATCAACAGTGCTGCAGCGGCAGCAGCCTATAGACTCTACCAACGTAGGTTGGGGCGATTATGTTGGAAAAGTTACCTCAGCATTTCTCTCAGCCGATATCCCACTCTACAAGCTACGTAATCCAGAAATGCAGTCGCTATTTCAATTTCTAGGTCGTAAAGCTCCATCCGAGTCGGCATGTAGAAAGCGAGTTGACGATATGGGAAAATGCGAAGTAGATCGAGTTTGTGAAATTCTTTTGGATAAGACTATTTTCATGGTGATTGATGAATCCGAAATATCTGGCTGCAAGTATTTGAATACCTTAGTAGGTGATATCGAAGTTCCAGAAACAACTTATTTATTGCATTGCAAGATTCTTTGTACGTCTCCAAATCAGCAAACTATTGTGCATGCTGTTGATGATGCAATACGAACCCTCCAAGCAAACCGAAATAATTTTGTTCTCTTGCTTACAGATGCTGCCAGGTATATGACAGCAGCAGGCCGCCTTGTTAAAGGAATATACCCAAAGCTGTCCACATCACTTGCACACCTCATGCCTTGCATAATGCAGCCGAGCGAATTCGCAATCATTATGAAGATGTTAACAAGCTCATTGCTACCGTGAAGGCTTCGGTAGTTAAAAATAAAGACCGAAGAGGAAAATTTTCAGAAATCGGCAGTCCTCCTCATCCTATTGTCACCCGGTGGGGGAGTTGGTTAAATGCGGCAAAGTACTATGCTGAAAATTTCCCCAAAGTTTGTGATATTGTGAATGCATTCGAAGGCACAGGGCACCTGGTAGTGAAAGCAAAAGAAGCAGTGGCGGCTGAAACTCTTCCAAACAGCCTCAAGGAAATTTATCAATGCTACATGAAGTTGGTGGAGGAAATAAAACGAGCTGAAAGTGTAAAATATACAGTTTCTCAAGCTTATGAAAAGGGATACTAGTTAGATTTTGGAAGCGATCCCGTTGGAGTTCAGTTGTATTTGAACCACCGGCTTGAACTGAACAGTGATTTGAAAGCTATTGTAAATATGTCAAACACAAATGTCAGCCCAGCACTCTATGTTAAGCTATTGCAGTGCCAAGCTACTTCATGCAGTGTAGAGAGGAGCTTCAGCATGCTTGGCAAGCTCTTGGCTAAAGATCGCAAGTTTGCCCAAGACAATGTGTGGAAGTATTTGGCTTTGTATGTTAATAAAACAAGCGCAGAGTAAACGCAAACCTTCTCGGTGTTGATTTCGCTATAATTTTTATTCGTTTTATGCAACTTTGCAACTTTCTTTAAAATAAACGCAACTTTTGCAACTTTCTTTAAAAATAAATGCAACTTTTTAATTTTTTTACTGCAACAAAAAGTTGCCCTAGTTATAACTAAATTTGTTAAATAACTACTACAATTAGCTTTGAGAAAACCGCTTTATTCATTAAACAAGTTTGCTTACCCAAAAATTGGATCAACAAAGGATATGCTTTATTAAACATTCTCTATTTCTTTAGCATAAGAAGGTTTGAACCTGAAGAATATTTCATGATCTGCCCTATCCATCATACTCTGGGTTCACGACAAATGCATATAAGGGAATCTATATTTTAACAAGTTTAAACATAACTGCCTTTAGTTATGGACTCTTTGTCAAATGAGTTTTATAAATTTAGTAAAAAAGTTTTTTTTATCGTTTTTTAACAAAACAACTTTTAATTTTTAACTTTTTTTGACAACTTATTGACTGATTCGATTTAAAATTTCTTTCTCAGTAATTTCTTTCTCAGTATTATCCCATATCAAAAATCCATGAAAATATTATATATACAGTCACTGATGAAGGTGTTAGGATTAGGAGTTTGGGTTTTAAAAAATTAACCCTAACACAGTATAACCAAAACTTATATCAAATAAACTTTATTGAGTTTATTATAGCACTACACGTTATGCATTATTTCGTCACCTGTCTACTAAATCGTACAGCCACGTTACTATATATAGTGAGCATGACTGAATGTACAAATCACCGGCCGTGGGACACAGAAACGCCTTCACACAAAATTTCACGCGATGAATATTATGAGAAGCGGGGCACGACCGATAAAACAAAGCATAAGCCGAGCATGCTGCAACCACGCATTCGGCATACACGAATCACGACAAAGATCTCGAAACCTTGGTCAACTATAGTTCTTTCTTTTTTAACAATTTTTTAAACTTTTTTAAACAGTGCTTTTATTAAGAATGTCAAAAGGACTTTACAAACAAATAAAATTATACGCGTATATGCGGTAAATTTCTCCACGGTGAATTTTCCGGACGTAGTTTCTACTAGTAGTGTCAACCGCGCGGTGCAGAGTATTAACCTTTTTCAAAGAACCTTGCACCAAGCCGCGCCGCGTTGCCTACAACTCATAAAAAGTTTACATTTAAATTTTAAGCAAATCTTTTGCATAATGCTATTGCTTGAATAGCCGACTTAGTTACTGTAAGTTAATTCTTCCCAGGTGAAAAATTCACTGTGCGATCCTCCCAGACGAGAATCGAATTTAATGTAAGCTAATTCTTCCCAGGTGAAGAATTCACTGTGCGATCCTCCCAGACGAGAATCGAATTTAATGTAAGCTCGTCCCTTCAAATGCTTCTGAAGTCGAGTGATTCTACTCGAAAAGACTTAGGGAGAATTTTAACACCAAATCTTCAAGCAATCAGAGTACTTCAATCAAATAGTGTATTTAATTTTATTACGTCAGAAAGCCAATTAAAGATTTAAAGAAGGGTTAAATTCGATTATTCCATTGTCTACATAAACATAATCAAAATTACTACAATTTGTAATTGCCATATTATGCCGCGCACGTTAATTTACTAATTAATAGTTATTTTACCTATTTTACATATTCTGGATTGCTTATCACGCATTACTTCGTCGCTCCTAGCCACGACCAAAGTAAGACACCGGTTTCAAATCTGGCCTTTATAGTGATGAGTCACATGAGGTCCCATGATTTTTGGTCATGTGTGCCTCGTGCGGTCTTGTGACCGTCCCGCGATCCCGTGACAGTGACGTAGTCAAATTTATAGGTCGAATCGTAAGTCGTCGTGGCAAATTCTAAAAGCCAATCAAATTGCCAGTTCACGTAACAGTTACTTCCCCTTCATTAATTCAATGATAAAGAACAAATGCCAAGTGCATAATCAATTACTAACTTAAGTAGCCACTTTCTAATACTGAATAATGTAAACAGCGCATAAAGCTTCCAAAAGAAAAAAGAATTATGAGAGAAACTAAATGAATAAATAGAACGAAAACAATAACATCTGATGGTACAGTAAAGAAAAGGCTCGTCATAAATGTTATTTAGCGAAAATAAGCAATGTGATTTTTAAAGACAAATTTGAATTATGTAAAGTTTTCCATTTTTTTAATCAACTTGTTATTGCATTATTTTGTTCCTTTTAGCTAATTATTAGACATTAAAGCAATATCTTCCCATTTAAATTATTTTGTATTGGGGTTTCGTTCACCGTTATTAACCTCCAAACTTTGGGAATTTCCCAAAATTTAAAAGGTTATGAACCAAATTTGGCGAATAATGAATGAGAACCATTTATTGTTACTTAAGCTACTAAACTTTCTTTACAAATTAGAGTACTTTGTTATTTAGTGAAAAAATGCCCAAAACTTTAAACGCCATTGTTTTTAATGTAGGAAATACTAATTTAAACAAAATAAAAAAAGCAAATTATCAAATCAGATATACTGTAGAATAAGTATAGAAAAACCCTTTAAAGTAAAATTGAAGTTGCCAACCATTAATAGTTAATTAAATTTCAATAATTATTTTTTAAACTTAAAGATATTGCTTGATTTTTTTGTATTTTTTAATATTTAGCTAAAAAATATTCTGCTGCAAATATCTTTTTAAAGGAGTTTTTTAAAGTTTGTCTGGGGTTGTCTCAATATCTTTAAACTTTTAAAAGTTACTATACGTCTTTACTTCGTATATCTTTAAATTCTTAAATATCTTTAAACTTTTAAATGCTACGTACATCAAATTACTATGTAAATTAACATTTCAGTAGAGTATTAAATAATACTGTAGTATTATTCTCATTATAGTTATGACTTACTGCAATGCAATCTTAATATATTACAAAAAAAGTTAAAAGCAGGTAAACTTCTTTTAATTAAGTAAAAAGAAGCCAAATTTAAATTTGGGGCCATAGAAAATGTGCTTATGGAGATAAAGAAATTATTTTTCTACCACGTAAGAAATGTTTAAAATAGTTTATGATAAATAAACTACAGTAATAGCGTGTTGCATTTGGCAAAACACCTTAAAAAATGTAAAAACGAAAGGACCAATGAGTAGATGTTTACAAACTGCAAAAAAAGTGTCAGTAAATGAGTTGCTAATCTTGTGGTGACAGTTAAAACCTATTTCTGTGTAAGAAAGTGAAGAGATAAAGGCTTTAGCAAAAAATGATTTGTAAATGCATTAAAACCACCTTATTCAGTTATACTTGTCAACTTCTTTTCTTTATTTTTCTTCTTCTTCTTCTCCTTTCGGCCTTTCCCATTAGTCAGGGGTAGCCACAGCGTATCATCATTCTCCACATCTTTCTGTCTTCAATGTCCATCTCCTTCACACCAACTTCCTTCATATCTTATTTTACCACATCTAAAAATCTTCTCTTTGGTCTCTCTCTTCTCCTCTTTCCTGGTAACTCCATTTCCATCATCTTTCTTCCTACATACTCTTGGTCTCTCCTCATGACATGTCCATACCACCTCAGCCTGCCCTCCCTCATCTTCATTCCTAACCGTTCTACCTTAACGGTACTCCTGATGTGCTCGTTTCTAATCTTGTCTTTTCTCGTCACTCCCATAGTAAACCTCAGCATTTTCATCTCTGCAACTTCCATCTCTTTCACTTGTTTCTTTGTGACTGCTACTGTCTCAAGTCCATACACCATTGCTGGTCTTACCACTGAACTATACACTTTTCCTTTTACTCTAGCTGGTAACCTCTTGCCGCAGATTACTCCTGATACTCTTCTCCATCCATTCCATCCTGCCTGTACTCTCTTCTTTACCTCCCTCTCACAACCACCACTTTCTTGCACCGTTGATCCCAAATACTTAAATTCCTTTACTCTTGGCACTTTTGTATCCTTCATCTTTACTGTTTCGTCGTCACTTCTTTTCTTTATTGCCATTGCATATTAAGCTATTATTCAATATACTTTAACAAACCTTATCAGACTTAATTTTGAAAAGCCTCTGTAGCTGCAATGGCTGGTTTGGCAGCACTATTTAAATCAAATAAAATTGAATAAAAATTTATCTTAACTGAACTGAATAATTGATTTAATTTACTTACATCTAATTTTTGTAATTTGTTTCAAAATTGTAATTTTAATGGTAGTAGATTAAGCCTTAAATTGAAAGTGCTTATTGAATATAGTTTGATAAAAGTTAATTGTAAGAATTTGATAGACTGTTAAAGCTGTACAAACTAATTTAGTATGACAAGAACTATCGCTTTGCCCAGGAATAAATACCAAGGGTTTTGGTAAAATTTTATGGTTAAAAAAAATAAGTAATTTACGCCAACATGCTTTGTTGGTTAGTTTTTTAAATTCTTAGCAGACTTTTTTTAAAAACAAACATGATAGTCAGCAAGATTTGTGCTCGTCAAAAAATATAATAATTTCATCTCTAATTATCTTTTTAAATTTGCAGGAAAACATTGGAAGGCATTATACTAAGAGCAACTACCTTACAATGATCTTTGCCTGCTTTCAAAGACGCCAAGATCTAGCTGTCGGGTTACAAATTTTTCTGTTAAAAATTGTGTTGTTTTGTCAAAGCCATGTTTAGTCGATATTTCTAAAAAAATCTTCGGCTTGGTTAAAAAAAAGAAACGCTCGCAACATAAAAATAGCTAAAACGGGCAAGTGATAGTTGAAAAAGCACTCTCAGAAAATTGAAAACCAAAAAAAGTTATTACTTGCAACGAATGCGTTTAATTCAAGAAATAATACATGGCAGCAAAAAGAGGTCTTTTTTTGGTCTTCATCGCGTTTTTTAGTAAAAATCTTGTTTGAATGTTGATTTTTGTGTGAAAATAGTCTTCAAACTCACATAAAATGAAAAAAGTTTAATTTTGTGTGAAAATAGTCTTCAAACTCACATAAAATGAAAAAAGTTTAGTTTGCAAACTTGTACTTTTGTAACCAAATCTTAAACTTTTTCTAAATTTGCTGTAGTAGCATTGTGCATTTTTTTGCCAAAATTAAATACAAAAAATTTTTTGAGTCGGTTGATCTTATTTGAGTGTTTAAAAAATTATGTTTTTTTCTAGTTGAATTTACTTTTTAAAAAAATCTTTTTTAAAAATTTTAAAACATATTCCTGCTTTAACTTGTAAAAAATACAACTACATTATTTTATGTGTTTTAGTGCAAAAATTAGTATTTAAGTTTTTTGCCTTCTGTATGTAATTTGGACCATTGGTGGTGCGGTGTCTAATGTCTAGAACTATGTCTGCTATCACTAACTGTTTATGTCTGTATATTGGTGATAGAGATTATGCTTTATGTTTAAGGCGACAGTAAGTAGGCACTAGTTGGTGATAGTGTGATTGTTGATTGTATGCCAATTTTTTGTGTTGATTACATTGGTCAACAGCAAATCTTTAACGAAGATTCTGGGGGGCATTTCTTAAAGTATTTTTGACGCTAAATCCTAAAATGTTTTCACTTTTTCTTTAGCACATCGCGTTTTTAAGATATTTTTGTTTTTATAATTTTAAATTAATTTTCGTTACTAACCACTTTACAGACCAAATACAATAGAACATTGCATTGTGACATCATTCAGACATTGCATTATGACATTATTATGACATTTCTGAAAAGAGTTCCATGCGATAGCAATGTTTTTTAGAGAGGAGGCCATCTAGTTGAAATACAAAGGTGGATTCTCGAATTTCTCTTTTCTCTTTTCGCTGTATACTTTCTCTAACCAACTCATTTCTCCATCCACCTCTGATAGTTATAAAAAAATCGAGGTTGAAGATAGTTATAAAAAATCGAGGTTGTTTAGAAAAAATAAACAAAGGTATAATAGAAATCAAGGTTGTTTAGTAAAAAAAATTAAAAATGATAGATATCTAAAAATCAAGGTTGTCAAGAAAAAAATTTAAACATAGCTATAACGAAAATCAAGATTAATTAAGAGAAATTTTTAAAAATTCAACAAGGGTGTAACAAAAATCGAGTTGTTTAGAAAAATATTAAATATAAGGTATCTAAAATCAAGTTTCTTAGGAAAATTTTTGAAAAAGCGAACATGTCAATTGTCTTGGTTGAGAATTGAACTCAGGACCTCTGTTTTTCTTCAAGTTAGGATTGAAATCTTGTTTCTGTCTTGGGTGGGAATCAAACTCAGCACCACTGTCTTTCTTAGAGTTAGTGTTCGGGTTTACAGCTATGTTGTCAACTAACTCGGGTGGGAATCAAACTCAGGGCTGCTGTTTTTCTTAGGGTTAGGGTCTTTCTCTCTCCTCACCTCTTCACTAGTATACAGGAATGGTTAGGGTTAGGATTAGAATTAGGATTAGGGTTAGGATTAGGGTTAGGATTAATGCTAGGATTAGGATTAGGATTAAGGTTAGGGTTAGGATTAGGATTAGGTTTAGAATTAGGGTTAGGATTAAGGTTAAAATTAGGTTTAAGATTAGGGTTAGGATTAAGTTTAGGATTAAGGTTAGAATTAGGGTTAGGATTAGAATTAGGGTTAAGATTGGGTTTAGGATTAGGATCCACCCTCCACCTCCAAACGCGCCTCGCCCGCCTCATTGATGACGTCATAATTTACTCCAAAATTAGGATTAGGATCCACCCTCCACTTCCACACGCGCTCCTGGGGTTCTGATTGATGACGTCAAAACACTAACCAAACTAGTGATGTTAACCGCGCAGCGTACGCGGCCGCGCAATGCAGCGTAGTAACTTTTTTTGAAGGATCTTGGCGCGTGCAAATTATGAAAAGTTTACATCTAAATTTCAAGCAAATCTTATTTTGCACAATGCATATTGCATAATTATTTACATAATTGCTTGGGTTGCCGATTTAGTTGCTTCCCCTTCATTAATCCAATCACAGAGAGCAAAGTGTTTGGTGCATAATCAACTGAATTGCCTCTTTCCATAGTACCGGTTATAAGAGCAATTTGGGATCTTACTTTACGGTGTGAATTTAAGGACACGCCGTTTAATCCTCTCTTCTGCCTGGGGGTCGTATAAATCCAGACTACAAATTAAAACCAAAGTAAACCAGCCAAAAAGAAAAAAGAAATATGAGAGAAATTGAAATCAATAAAGAGAGAGGCGAACTGCTCTTAAACCTAAAGAAAGCAATGGAATCTTATTTTACAGCAGAGAAAGACTTGTAAAATAGATTGTTTAAAGAGAATAAACAATGTGAATTTTAAAAATAAACTTGAATTACAGTATGTGAAGCTTTTCCACTTTTTTAGTCAACTTGGCATATGCATTATTTTATACCTTTTAGCCGATTATTCAATACCAAAACAAGGTCTTAGCTTTTTTTCTTATCATTTTTTAGGGTTTTGTTCCCTGTTCGCCGTTATTAACCTTATAGCTTTTGAGAATTTCCCAATATTTAAAAGGTAATTAATTAAACTCGGCTAACAGTGAATGAGAACCAATTATTGATACTTAGCTTCATAAACCTTTACAAATTAACCTACTGTGTTACTTAGTAAAAATGCGCCCAAAACTTTAATCGCTGTTGTTTTTTGTAAAGGAAGTACCAATTTAAGCAAAACAAAAAAGCAGATTATAAAATCAGACATAGAACTGTAGAATGATTTTTAGAAAATCTTTTCAATGTGGAATTGAAGTTGTCAACCATTAATAAGTTATTAGATTTCAATAATTGATTTTAGCAACTTGTAGATATATAGGCCTAGAGGGGAGAGTGGAGTACAGTGAATCACAAAAGTTAATTTTTGCATTTATTCAAATATGGGGTAACATAGAAACACCAAACTTTGGTGATCCAAACTAACTGGTCTAAGCTACAATTCACAATAATAAAAAGTTTTTGGGATTTTTGATCATTGAGTTATTTTATATTAAAGGTGAGCAGAAAATTGATTCACTGTGTACAGGTATCAGGACACAGTGAATATAGTACAAGTACAAAGTGAATCAAGACAACAATTGTCCTATTAACATAATTACTTTTTTCTAGAATAAGACTTGTCTTTTATTGCACAAACAAGAGTTATTAATTCAGCTGTGAAGATTAACTTTAAAGTTTAATCATTAAGGTATTAAATAAAATAGACTACTAAAAAAATGGCTAAATACCAATGAATTAATGCACAAAGCCTGCACAACTCGCATCAAAAAACTTTAAAAAATAGAAACGCAACAAAATTAATGAAATTCATTTACATGAAAAAAAATTGTTTAGTTTGAAACATACGATGAGACATTTACTTAAGACAAGAAATTTTTATATGCAGTTAAGTCTACTGAAAATGATAGTTGTCTCGTTGCCCTTAAAGTTTCTTCAGAAGTTTGTGGACTTGGCAGTTTAAGAACCACATCGCTTTTTGTTCATCACATCTATCTGCCACATTAGGAAACGTAAAGCAACCCCAATACGACTTTCGTAAAAATTTTACTTCGTATTCCACACCAACACTAGTGATTGTACCAACATACATTGCGATTCGCTATTTTTCCGTAAAAATTTGCATAGCACAAAATCGCTAGTTTGCAGCTCCTTTGTATTGCAATCATTGGCATCGAAATCCTCAGAAAAACTTATATCCTATTCATCAAAGCATATTGCAACATCAGAGTCGTCCTCACTGCTGCTTCGTGAACATTGAATGATCTTTTTCTTGCACTTTAGATTCAACTTCCTTTTCCTTTTTTTTCGGTAAGCATTTTTTCTACCACAATAGCTTCTTTCACTGGTGTGCCGGTTAAAATTTGAGTTTTTCTTCTTTTCTTTGCACAGGACGATTTCTTGCTTTGTTGTGTGCACTGAGGTAGTGGTTAGACCGTCTCCGGAGTAATAGTAGCAGCAGATATTGACAAAAACTCAGATGCATTTTCGATTCCGATGCTGGTAGACAATGCAGATGAATGGATTAATAGTCTTCTGTCTCATTGGTTGTATCGCAATCATGGGTGTTACAGTGGGGCCTGTCCGAGACATATGAGGACAAAAACTCATCTTCTCCAAATACATCTCTATTAAACGGCCATATGCCACTGGCAGGAAATCCTGATCTAATAGTCCTGGGTGTTAATGTTTGCTCGTTTGCTTTCCAACTAGCTCTGCCACATCATAAATGGTGATAGTCTTACCAGGATGACTAACCATAAAAGCATTTGCAGCTTGATTATAAAACGTTTTGAGAGGACCATATACCAATTGGTCAGAGGGTTGAAGCTTGTGGCTACAATGTGGTGGAAGCGTAAGAAGAATAACACCATTCTCTTTGGAAAGATCCATTGTTTCTATGCTGATATGGCTATCATGGTTATCCAAAATTAGTATGGCTGGGCGATCTTTTGAGCATTTTGTGTGTTTAATAAAATGCTTTATAAATTCTGTAAAGCATGCAGCAAACATCGATCCAGACGGATTTGCTACACCAATCGAATCTGGAGGAGCACCCTTCATCATGTGATCTCTCAATTTTACTCGGGGAAAGACAAGCATTGGTGGAACAGAATTACCAGCTGCATAAACTGCATACAATACGGTAACCAATACCGACTGCACAGTCGTACAGCCATTTTCATCAGCATTATATATGTCCGACGGACTGTAGATAGCCCTTTTCAGACACTCCTCTAATTTGTCAAAAAAAGAGGACACATTAGTCTTGTTTAACGAAGTTGCCCTTGCGAGACTGGTTGCCTCTGGCTTCCGTAAAGAAAGTTCAGGAAATCTCTTAAAAACCAGAAAGCCAATCTTTCCCTGCAGATTTATTCTTTTCCCAATTCGATGGGAAGAATTTATTTATTTTATTGCAAATTGATATGCTAATTCCCGAGCAGATTTTGCAGATAAACCGTAATGAATTTTTGATGCTTTTATAAAGTAGTCCTTTAACATAGTCTCTTCAGCATCCGAAAATACTTTCCGGCAATTGTATCTTGGTTCAAAAACAACATCGGTAGAATGCTCGAAAAATTTATACTTGTATACATAGCGCCACAATGTTGTAAATGGTACGGCATATTTTTCAGATACATTGCGGATTGATGCTTTATTTTCAATAATTTGTTCTACAGCTTCTTTTGTCAATCCGGAAAAAGTAGCACTAATTTTTCTTGACTTATTTTTAGCTCTAGGCATTTTTAATATTTGTTTATAAACATACAGTATCAAAAAAATAAAGTACTAGAACCCAATTTATTTAATCATAAAATCTGGTACACAGTGAATCACTTGCGTCACTGATCCACTGAGGCATGATCCACTGTGTACTATGGCCGGTCTATAAGCAAAAGTAATAAAAACATGCCGTTCTACAGCAAACTTTGCTTCACATTTTATTAATATTTATCCCCATATAAAGCTCTTATTTTTCATAAATACAGCTTTTCCTAAGTTTAACCTTGCGCTAAAATATAATCAAAAGTGATAACTAACATTTTTTTACTTTTTACCACCAATATTAGTTATTTCTTTCCTGAAAAGTAGTTTTAACTCTGTGCTACCTGGAAGTTTGTTTGTGAAAAGAAAGCTTTACTATCGTCATGCAACGTGATTATTGTAAAAATATATGAAATATTTTTCAATTTAGATTGGGTGATTCACTGTGTACCGTGATTCACTGTACGCCACTCTCCCCTTGTATATTATTTTTAGGTTTAACTGAAAAGTACTCTGTAGCAAGTATTTTTTAAATGAGTTTTTCAAAGTCTTTCTGGTGATGTCTCAATATATTTATACTTTTAAATGCTACATCTATGCTACTACATAAATTGTGATTTCAATAAAGTATTAAAAATACTATAATATTATTCTCAGTAAAGTTGTGAAAAAGTTTAAAGACTTAAAGCAGTCTTTAAATATCACAAAAATTGGTAAACTTAGTTCAATTGATTTAACAAAAGCCACTTTAAATTTGGGGTCATACAAATGTGTTAATAGAGATAAAGAAATTATTTTTATACCATGTTAGAAATTGTTAAAATAGTTTAAAATACATACACCACAGTATTAACGTATTGCATTTGGCAAAGTACCTTGAAAAAAAATTACAAATCAAGCTGCTTTGAAAACGAGAAGCACCAAACTCGAGTTTCGACTTGTTACAATACGACTTGTTAGAGCTCGTCAATGATGCTTATCTCACTGCAAATCAAACCGACTACCTGTAGTCTCCTAGGCAGGAGACAACACCACCAGACCAAACAAGCCAGACAACAATTCAACTCAAAGCAGCTATAAGTAGTTCTCGGATTTGCTGCACACCTTATGACCGAGACTAACCCGACAAGTGGTTAAGCAAGTGCTTACTCTCTTAGAACTTGCAAGTGGAGGAAGAATTTTTATTTTATATAGTTTAACATGAGGATTTAGTTGATTACAAATCAAGCTGCTTTGTTTAGGGGCCAATCTAAATTTGGGGTCAGGAGCTTCTTAGGATATATTTTAGCTTCTCGTTTTCAAAGCAGCTTGATTTGTAATCAATTAAATACTCATGTTGTATATTGAAAAAAACAGTAAAGCACCATTGAGTAGATGTTTACAAACTGCAAAAAAAGGAGTTTGCAATTCAGTTGTTAATCTTATAAGACAGTTTAAGACCTATTTTTGTGTAAGAAAGTGAAGAAATAAAGGCTCTTTGCAAAAAAAAGATTTGTATAAATGCATTAAAATTACATCATTTCCTCTTCATATTGCAATTGCATATTAAGCTATTATGCATGTACTTTAACAAAACATTAGCAAATTTAAGTTTGAAAAGTCTATTTAGCTGCAATGGGTAGTTTGGTAGCATTATTTAAAATCAAATGAATTGAATAAAAATTGATCTTAACTGAACTTATTAATGGTTTGATTTATTTGTATCTGATTTTTTATGATTTCTTTCAGAATGTAATTTTTAATGATAGTTAACTACCCCTTAAATTAAATGCACTTATTAAATATAGTTTAATAAAGTTTATTTGTGAGAATTTGATATACTGTTATAGCTGTAAAAAATAGCTTAGCATGACAACAACTATTGCTTTGACCACAAATGCATATCAAGGGTTTTGTTAAGATTTTATGATTAAAAAAACTAAGTAATTTATGCAACATGCTCGAGTGGTTACTTTTTCAAATTCCAAGCAAAAAACATTAAAAAAAATAAATTTAATAGTGAGCAAGATCATTGTTTGCCAAAAAAGAGATAATATATTTTCTCTATTTATCTTTCTAACTTGCAGGAAAACATTGAGAGTATTATACTACTTCTTGCGAAACAACAACATTACTGACTTCTTGTTTTGACGTTAGCCTTACTGACATCTTGCGAAACAACAACATAATGACAATTGATCAAATAACCGAATTAGAAATAACTTGTTTTATGTACAAATATATAAAAGGCATGTTACCACCATGCTTTTTTTTTTCAAAATAACCTGGTAAGCAACAATTTCACCAAATGTACAAGAAGCCAGTCCAAATTCTATGCCTCATTTTGTAGATTAAATATAACTAAATAATCTTTAAGATACAGAGGTCCTCTTGCTTGGAATAAAGTCCCATCAAGCATTAAACAGATAAAATCATATAGTAAATTTCGAACAGAAGTTCAAAAGCACCTTATAGCAACGTAATTTTTAATGGTAATAGACTTCACAAATTTTAAAACATCTGCTGCTGGTTTTTATTATTACAGGTAACTCCACCTAATTGGACAAAGAAATTGAAGGTGATAAAAGCCCGATGCGACTTCAAAGGCAACATCCATATCATTACGGCCCGTCCAGTTCGATGAAAACTCACATAATTTACTTCTTTTGCACCTATTCTTGTTTGCTATTTGTATGTTTTATTTTACGTATATAAATTTTTGTCCAGCCATATGCTTTTGAAATGGTCCTTTTAACCCGTGGCAGGATTTCTTTTGGTGGGTTTCTTTGCCTGCCTGACCCTTTTTGGTCTAGATCCTTTTGGTCTTTGAGTTTGTTGTTTCTCCCACCCGTGATTATACAACATTCTCTGAATATGGCTCGGATGTGTGTATTAATTATCTTCTTTTCGCTTTCCTTTTCTTATTAACATCACATCGCTTTGTTCAAAGGTACGGCGACCATGCACAACGTCAGTTGTGCATGCAATAACGTACTTCGTTTAGTCGCTGCTTCCTTATTCATAATCTTTATTTCTACATGCACTATGATTAATTTCAAGTTGATTGTGAGTAAAAATGAAAATAAAAAAAAAATACTAAGAGCAACTATCTTTATCAGCTTTTGAAGATGCCAAGATATTGTTGTTGAGTTGAAATTTTTATTTGCTTTTTTTAGCTATAGTGATATTACTGAATTAAAGCTGCTTACTCGAATGCCAAACAGTGTATTGTGAGTAGTTAGGAATGATCCATTTGGCGCACGTTGCGGGGGATTAACCGGAGGGGGATGAAGGAGGATGAATCCTCGGCGGGGGATCTCGGTGAATTCCTCGACGGAGGATCTCGGTAAATTCCTAAGCGGGGGATCTCAGTGAATTCCTCGGCGGAGGATCTCGGATTGAAGTCGGCGGAGGCCAAGTCCAAGTCGGTAAAGGCTAAGTCCAAGTCGGTGAAGGCTAAGTCCAAGACGACAAAAGCTAAGTCCAAGTTGGTAAAGGCTAAGTCTAAGTTGGTAAAGGTTAAGTCCAAGTTGGTAAAGGCTAAGTCCAAGTTGGTAAAGGCAAAGTCCAAGTTGGTAAAGGCTAAGTTCAAGTCGGCGGAGGCTAAGTCCAAGTTGGTAGAGGTTAAGTCCAAGTCGGCAAAGGCTAAGTCCAAGGCGGCAAAGGCTAAGTCCAAGTTGGTAAAAGCTAAGTCTAAGTTGGTAAAGATGAAGTCTAAGTTGGTAAAGGCTAAGTCCAAGTTGGTAAAGGCTAAGTCCAAGACGACAAAAGCTAAGTCCAAGTTGGTAAAGGCTAAGTCTAAGACGACAAAAGCTAAGTCCAAGTCGGCAAAGGCTAAGTCCAAGACGACAAAAGCTAAGTCCAAGTTGGTAAAGGCTAAGTCTAAGTTGGTAAAGATGAAGTCTAAGTTGGTAAAGGCTAAGTCCAAGTTGGTAAAGGTTAAGTCCAAGTTGGTAAAGGCTAAGTCCAAGTTGTTAAAGACTAAGTCCAAGTTGGTAAAGGATAAGTCCAAATTGGTAAAGGCTAATTCCAAGTTGGTAAAGGCTAATTCCAAGTTGGTAAAGGCTAATTCCAAGTTGGTAAAGGCGAAGTCCAAGTTGGCGAAGGCTAAGTCCAAGTCGGCAGAGGCTAAATCCAAGTCGAAAGCGAAGTCCAAGTTGGAAGCTAAATCCAACACGTAGGCTAAATCCAAGCAAGTGAAATACAAGAAGGTCCATTCCAAAGAGGAGAAAAGTGGAAGACTATAATCAATATACTCGATAAAGATCAAAGTTATTAATTGAATAACTCCTTAGCATCAGCTAGCGGTGGTTAAAGATCTAGATGAAATTAGGTAATCAAGTTTGATTACCTAATTTCATCTAGAAACAGGTTCCATCCCTAAATGCAATGAATCAAATATTGTTCAATGAAACCAAAAATCTAACTAATTAATTTTCGAAGGAAGTATGTTAGATAATAAAGTTGAAAAGCAATCAAAGAAATAGAGAACGTACAAATATGACCATTAACCTTATACTAAACCTGGCAAGGGGTTATTTATCTTTATATTATAACTACAGTAAAATACAACTTTCTAAGCTTTTTTTTCAAAATCTTATAAAAGACGTAATTATGTTTAAAGACATATTGTTAAAGAACAATAAACTTTCTAACAAATTTGTAACTAATCTACAGTCTTGTAAAAAAAGAAAGGGTGAACTTGTAAAATACGTTAGGTTTGTTACAAAGACAAAGTCTTGTAAAAATAAAAGCATGTATTTTTAAACCGGGATTAGCTTTCTAACCAATAGTTTTTTAACAAGTTTATAAGCAATTATCATGAAAGTTCTATCTCTAAAAATAATTTCTAACAAGTGATTTTTTCAAACAAATATAAACAAGGATTAGAGGTTACTAAAAATCACTTAACCTTCTAACGAAGGTTTTCGAAAGTCAAACGAGTTCAAAGTCTTGTAAAACTATAATCTGTTATTTTAAAACGACTTTCTAATGATTTTATCAAGTTCACAAGTATAAACAAGGTTTCGGAAAGACACGTCAGTTAACTTTCTAACGAAGATGTTACTTATCGAAAGTCAAACGAGTTCAAAACCTTGTTAAAATGTAATCTGTTATTTTAAAACGACTTTCTAATGATTTTTTATCAAGTTTACAAGTATAAACAAGGATCTGGAAAGACAGGTCAGTAGCAGTTAACCTTTTAACAAAAGTGTTCGAAAGTCAAAGCCTTTTAAAAGTATAATCTGTTATTTTAAAACGACTTTCTAATGATTTTATCAAGTTCACAAGTATAAACAAGGTTTCGGAAAGACACGTCAGTTAACTTTCTAACGAAGATGTTACTTATCGAAAATCAAACGAGTTCAAAGTCTTGTTAAAATGTAATCTGTTATTTTAAAACGACTTTCTAATGATTTTTTATCAAGTTCACAAGTATAAACAAGGATCACTAACAACAGTAACCTTCTAACAAAGGTGTCACTTACCGAGTTCAAAGTCTTGTAAAACTTTTTTGAAACAAATGCTGTTTTCAAAACCTTTCATTGGTTCAGATAAAAAGTTTATTGCGAGGGTATATAAAGCAGAACGTTTTGATTTCCTTATCATTACTTAAAAATTTCGCAAGATTGCGTTGACTCTGCCGTTGTTGGTAACCCCAAGAAATTTCCTTGCTATTTCCCCCGAAAGCGCCACATGTGCAGGGAAGAAGATCGGATGGAAACCTTTCGCAATTCATGGTGTGATCAGAAACGACCGACAGCTCAGGAAATGGTCAATGCAGGTTTTTACTATAAAAAATACGGTGATCGTGTTTGCTGCTTTTATTGTGGAGGCCGACTGTTTCAACGGAAAGCCTACGACAATCCTTGGTACGAGCATGCAAAATGGTTTCCTTTGTGTGAGTACATACTGAAAAAGCGAGGTGTGAAATACGTGAGAAATGTATGTAGCAAACATCTGGATTTAAAAAGACCCCAGATAAAAAACCCGACTCTGTCTACAGCAGCAAATCAAATACGTTCCATGCTCTTTGTAGAAGCAAAACAAAACCTAGACGAAATGATGATGTTTGACCCTCACGTAAAATTTGCAAAGAGTATAGGAGTCAAAGACACCAAAATTCGTCATGCTCTCATGCAACAATTGGAAAAACACAACCGTAATTTCGAAAACCGTCAAGAGCTCCTGAACGCTGTTATGGACTTAAACCAAGAGGACAAGTGCATGAAATGCAAGAGCAATGAAAAGAACGCAGTTGGCATGCCTTGCAGGCATATGATTTACTGTTGGAGCTGTTTGCAAGACACGCCCTTTTGCTGGTTATGTTCACAAAGATTGACAGAAAAAATCCGTGTGTACAAAGCCTAAAACTTTTTTTCTTTTTTGTGGTTATAAAAACGTACACAGTCTCCAAAGCACACAACATGGAAAGCTACACCAACCAAGCAGACGAACTTCACCGTCAAGCAAACGAAATCAAGCACCCTATCGACTATCTGCCATATACAAGCTGCTACGAGACAATGATGGAACAACAACAACTCCTTTCACAAGCAAGGGAAATGGAAAGTGAGGCTAGAGATATCCGAACGCAAATGAAAGAAATCGCCGCATCCGGGCTGACAATTCCGTCCTCGACCTTGCTGAGAAAAGCGATTATCAGTGTGAAGAACAGAAAAGTGATATTTTGCATCGATCAACTTTCCAAAGTCGTTAACTTGTTAATGGGCAACCTACCGCACATTTTATTTCGACCTAAATCCGACACCAAAGAGTATGTCATCCTCTTGTTCTGGTCTACCAACATGGACAATTCCGAATGTGAAATTCAGAAAAAATTCGAAATTATCAAGCAAGAAATCGCTGTCGATCACTTTCAACTTCACTGCGTTGTAGAAAACGTACCGTCTCTGAGACGTCAATTTCTATACTTGCTAAACAACTACGTTTGTTTGAAAGCGCAAAGCGACAAAGTCTACCACCTACCGCCGGACAACAAGGAAAAACTAAACAACTTTCTCCAACTCCTCAAGAATCCTGGACCGAAACGAAAACTTGCAAGCACGCCTTGATGTGTTTATTTTATTAATAAAATACAATACAATCAACGTTGTGGTAATTCACGAATAGATCGTTTTCAGTTAGGTTAGACGTAAAATCAGATACAATAATATTATTTTATTAATAAAATACAATCAACGTTGTGATAATTCGCGAATAAAACGAGAGATAGAACGATCATTTTCAGTTAGGTTTGACGTAAAATCAGATACAATAGCATGCATAGGTACACCGCGACAACGAAATAAAATATAATACACACAATAGTGACCGCAAACGTTCGAAAATAAGGCTTGTAAGGTTTTTCGATTGTAAATCCAACCGGCTAGGGAATAAGTGTCCATGTAAGACTCGAGACCGACCAAAGCAGGTGCTAGTCCATAGCTATCGAAATATTCTCCTCGACCGCACTTGTCAAAATAAACAGCAATCCAATGTTCTCCGGGTTCGTTGCTCGGATCGGAATTGATAACGTAGGCAGAAGGAAAAACAGGTTTTCCAGCTGATCGAAAGCACAGACTTTTTTAAAGATTTTTTCGTTTCGGAGCAAACGTTTGATTTGCAGCGTGTTCATGCCGTGTAGTTTCTGTCTTGATCGATTTCCAGTAGGTTGTCGTTTTCGGCAAACACAATCACAGTAAGAGTACGTGCAGTAGCAGTAGCAAAATGAATTTCGATCCGTATGTTGCCGTGCTTTATCAATTCGAAACCGACCTCGCTCGAATCCATCTGAGGCGTGAGATCGAAAGCGAATAAGGCACAACCGTCCTTGTACTGTTCTCGCGAAATAGCGTTCCCCATGTCGCGATAATATTGACCCGTTTGCGTAAACAAACGAAGATAACTTCGAATAAAACGATCGTTGGTAAAATCCGGTTGCAGCGGTTTGGAAGGGATTTGAACTCCGTCCCGGTAAATTGTCATGAAATTGATGTTGTTGTGCTTGAAATGAAAAGGAGATTTGGTTATGACACCGTTGTATGCGTCATTGTCCACCACACCGACTACCAATCGAGTAAGTAGCTGACCCAAGAACAGGTTTTCTTTGGTGATGCTTCGATTCCCTGTCAGCACGGTAAAACTCTTGACTTCCACACGTCGGAGCGGATATTTTGCAGTGGCGTGTTGCAAGGCTTTGACATGAGCAAGTTGTACGGCCGGGTTTGGCTTTACCTTGCGAACAAACAAAGTCACTTCTTTCAAAGACACTTTGTTTTGTGCTTGGTTTGCGTTTCCGTGCAAGCAAAAAAGATCCTTGGATCGAATCAGACGCAAGCGTACTTCCACTCCGTTCAACAAGTAACGATTTTGAAAGGTCAAGTCAATGTGCAGTTTCCCCATCATATCGATTTCTTTGCTTTCTGCAGCCAAAGCTTTGCGCTGGGTGTAGCCCTTGTTTGCTGTAGCACAACTATCGAAATGTCCGCTAGTATTGTGATGCCATAACAAAGCGGAAAGCTGAGAATTTTTCGCTTCTTGTCCAAAACTAAGCAAGTTTTCAATGTAAGCTCGATAAGGATAATTGTTGTTGGACTGTGTGACAAGCGAACCGTTCAAGTAGACATCAACTTGCGACCACAGCGTATGTAAAAAATTACATTCGGGTGCAATTTCTGCAGTCTTTGCCAAATCAGCTCCGTTTGACGTAGTCATGCTGGCACGCACGTAAAGAAAGCTATTGACCAGATCAATGTAGTTGGAATTTTCAGCACTAATCGTAAATTCAATAGGACCTGTGGAAGTCAGCACCGATACAGGATGATATTCGGTAAAACTACCGTCTTCCAAACTGGTCTGACTCGGGGGCACCGAAAACAAATCCAGTTGAGAGGTGGTGGATTCTGCCGAACTAGGATGTACTAACGTTGCCATGGTTCACGTAAAAATGTTGTGATGTTTTTTACGTTTCTTCTTTTGTACTTTTCTCGGTGCCGCCTTTCGCTTTCGTTGGGCCGCTTGCAAGAGATTCGTACCTGCTGCTTTGGCTTGGTCGATGGCAGCTTGTTTGACGTTTTTACCCTGTAGGACGTCGGAAGCAAAGTCGACACCGCTTTGCAACACTTGTTTTCCCAGGGTTTTGGCACCTTTTTTAACCAAAGGAAGAACGCTTTTGGCAATGGAGCTAAACAGATTACCTAATCCATAACCTTGTTGCACTCGTGCCCCAGCAAAATAAGGCATGCCATGACTGACTTGAGATAAATAATAGTTTTTATATGCTTTTGCGTCACAACAATATTTGACCCGCATGTTTTTGCTACCATCAATAAATAACAAGTTTTTCTTTTGGACTCGGTTTTTATAACGAATTTAGTTTTCTCGGTCGTAAATGCAAAGTCACAATCACTTTCCCTTGCGAAAACGAATTCGTTTTGCTTGATCATCGCGAAGCGAGATGTGAATATCGCTAAAATTTTTCTTCAAGACAGGATGGTATTGTATTTTGTCATATCTTTTGGAGACATAAGCACCCAACTTCCCTGTTACCGGAAGGACAGCAAGCAAGGGTGCGAGCGTGTGACCCACTGTTCTGTGCTCGATAACGTCGCAATAGACATAGATGGCATTCACGGTGTCTACGTTGGCAACGTTTTCTGAAGTATACTCTCCGATTTCTGTATAATACTTCTTTTCAAAACCCAAGAGAGACGCCAATTCATCGGAAAAAGTCACCGTCACATCCGGTTGCATGCTACCTTCGCGTTCCACTGTAGGTGCTCCGTTTTTGTGCTGAATGGATACCATGGTGCATTGCGTTTGAGGATTGTAGGTGAGATCAAAGAGAAAATCGATTGGTTTCGTCAAAACTCCTTCAATGACCAACGTTTTGTTTCTAACTTGAAACATTCGTTTCATTTCGTGAAGTATCTGACGCACAACGTATTGGGGTTGTTGGTAGTAGCCTGCTGGTAGCACTGCAAAAAATTGCACAGCACCGTGTAGATAGAAAATGTAACATTTGTTGGTGTCGATGTTGTACCAGCTGTTGGGATACAAAATCTCGGACAGACCCAACTCCCACGATCCGGACAAGTTGATTTCTTTGGGCAAGTGCACCGTGTAATCAGAAACTTTGTTTTCAGGAAAAATATCCATAGAAGAATTACTGGGGAGGGTGAGAAACATGTTTGCTGAGAAAGGGCGACGGAAGCAAATAACCGACAGAGCTACTGAGCAGACTAATCCAGAGTTCTTTGTTGTGGTTGCTTTGTGTTAAATTGTATAAGCTCATCAAAACCATAATGTAAATCACCAAAACTTGTGCACTGAACAAAACAATATCGAAAGTATTTATAGGAGGCATACCATGTCTTTCTCAGAGACCCAAGAATTAAAAGAGGAAGGATACCCAAACCACTTGACTAAGAATTCAACACCTTTCTTGTGCTTGCGTTGTTGAAGAATATGCTTGATTCGAAACACGTCATCCTTTTTATAGATTTTCTGTAACTCTTCTTCGTAAAAAGTTCCTTCCAACCACTCGCCTCCTAAATCTTTGATTTTATAATAAGGAGGATTGTCTCGGAACACTCGAGCAACTTGAAACAGTTCGTCGGTCCATCCAGGTAAGTAGCCTTTACGAAAACGCATTTGCGACATGGACAGTCGGACTTGGTCGCCTACTTTCAGTTTCGGTTTTCGTAATTCAGGATCGGCGTAGAGCGTGACCCAAACCGACTCTTGGTTTTTTGCATTGACTGAATTCGGGGCACGTCCGATGGATCGGTGATGGGTGTTGTTGTAGGACTTGACCAGAGCAGGCAAGACTTCGACGTACCTTCAGCTGTTGGTATAGGTAAAATAACGCCAGAGTCTTTCCTTCAGCATGCGTATGAAACGTTCTGCTATACTTGCTTTCGTGTCGAAATTCTGCGTATGAAAATGATCAATGTGACGCTGCTTTAGCCAGCTTTGAAAGGGGCGGTTGAGAAACTCACACCCCATATCCGTTTGCAGTTTGGAAAACTTACCAATTTCAGGCATCACATGCTCAAAAGCCTCGATCATGTCCAAACTAGATTTGCTTTTCAAGTAAGCGGTAAAGGCCTTTTTCGAAAACACGTCCACGACCACCAAAATATACTTGTAATTGTCGTTGTAGGATTTGAGTAGGGAAAAATCAACGAGGTCGGCTTGCATTTGAAAGCGAGCACCAGGCACGATCGTTTTTCTTCGTTTGAATTTTTTTCTCACCGGTTTGTGAAGCGTGTAAGTGTCTTGCGATTGCAACCACTGCTTCGGAAAGCGTCGAGCTCCCGAGAAAGAGCCACTTTTGTTCGGGTTGTAATAATCTAAACGCTCTCCCATAACATCGATTCAAACTCGCGTGCACCGGGTAAAGTAGGATCTCTTTTCTTTAATGCAGATTGAAACAAATCGTCAATATTCGAACCTGGTACCACGCGATTGTCTAGTATCATGCGACCTTTGTCATCCCAGTCCAAGTTCTTTTTGCTGGTCGTGTCTTTGAGGAGTTTTTTGGCTCTGACACGTTTCTTGTATCGTTTTAAAACTGTGTTTTCAGACAAAGGTTTTCTTGCAGACGTTTTCGGTTAAATCTTTTTCAAAAATACTTTTGATTTTTGCAACGCTTCGTTATAAAGGGTTATTTTTTTATTGTCCAGACGGTTTGAAGTCAAGATTTCGTGCATTTTTTGATCGAAGTCGGAAAGCGCCTTTTTTTCAGGGACCAGTTTTGCATACACTTCCGGTTCCAACGCAATTAGTTTTCTCATTTTATAAGACTTCCTACCACACTGGTTATCACAGGAGCCAGAGCGGATAGCAAGAGCAGAAGAAATCCTCCGGTTTGAACGAGTTGTTTTTTGGTCTTTAACGCCACCTTACGATTAGCCAACTTTCTTAGTTTGGTCTTGTGCTGTCGTAGCTTTTGTTTGTAATGCCGCGATAAAGTAACGTTTCCCTGAAGAATATTATGAGCACAGTCGCAAAGACAGCGTATTAACTCTGGCGATGCTTTGTCTAGAATACGCTTTCGCGAGGGTGTGGAAGCATTTTGAAGCAACTGCAGCGTGGGTCCGTTTTTTCGCAAGCGATTCATTGGTATACGTAATGAATGTCGTCTGGAAAAATTCCTGTACGCAATCTATCTCTATCGTGCGTTTCACAGCGCAAGTCAATCAACAAATAACCTCTCTGTGAGGAGACCGCATTTTTACAAGCATCCAACGCGCTTTTATAGGTTTTCGGATAGATTTGTCGTATAAAATGTGCAATTTGGTTGGTGTCCCTACAGTTTTTAAAAAGAACAATCATTTGAGAGTTTAAACTTATCTCGTGCAGACCCTTGTGAAACAAATTCTGCACAGTCATGAGCACGCTGAAACGATAATGATGCGAGTAGACGCTATAGATTTTAGCCAAGAATTCCGCATTGGCAAACATTAAGTCGTCGAGTATGACAAACGCGTTTTGATATTCTTTTAATTCTTCTACGTGTGGAACGCCTTGCTTAAAGTCGATTTTATTGGCGTACTGATCGAATAGCTTTTGCCAAACCTCGTAGTGGTATATCACGCGTTCTATTTCTGGACAAAACTCTTTTAAACTGTCTACAAATCGTAGTACCCAAAAAGTTTTCCCAACGCCCGACGGTCCAGCTACAATAAAACTGCTCGGGTTTTCAAACCGCAACGACATCACGATAGCAAATGAGCTTACAAGTGCAGAACATGTAATTATATTGTCACATATTATAATATTAAAAAAGGTGACGTCATTTGATAAACTGTGTCATAAACTTTCTTATGTATATTATTGTTATAAATAAGACTCATTCGTACGTGTAAATAAAAGATACTATACTGAAATATATAACAAGTTTTTTAATAGATATCAATTTCTTAAAAAGGTAAAAACAAAAAAATACAATTTAGATTATAAAAGTCGCATTCACCATTGTTATAGCCTCGTGTGAAAAAACAATAAAAATTCATTCAGTTGCATTTACTAGTATAACCTCGAGCGAAAACAGCAATTATTGAGATTCGGTACGAGCGTAAAAAGACTTACAATGTTATGCAGACGCTAAAAATTACATAAAAGATGATAAAATGTACAAATAATTTACCAAAAATTTCTAAAAGTTTTTGTTCAACTATCCTATAAATTCAACTTCAAATACTGTATATTGAAACTTGTAACAAGTTTTAAATATTATAGACAACTTTCGAAAAAACAGCCAAAAGCACAAATCGTATTCAGTTTAATCTCTGTAATAGCATTGAGCGAAGAAAAGGACTTGGATATAACAATGTCTGCAAGCGTAAATACAATAAAAACGAATAAGACAGTAAAAATTATAAAACAGAGAAAAAGATGATGAAATATACAAATAATTTACTAAGAATTTAAATTTCCAAAAGTTTTGTGTTCAACTATCGTGTAAATTAAACCTCAGATTTTATATAGTGAAACTTTCAACAAGTTTATAAAAGATTTTTATAAAATATCACTTTCTTAAAAAGTTTTCTAAGGCGAAAAAACAAGCTGAATCGAATTTTAATAAAGCTGTAATCACCGTTCTTCAAGCACAAAAAACAATTGCATTCGGTTTGTAATAGCCTCAAGCGAAAACAGACAAGGTTTACAGAAATATATATTACTACGTTTGTGCATTAAACAAAAGGCGAGCAAAGATTTACAATTAAAAACGTCAGCAAAATTTATAAAACAGAAAGATGCATGAATAATTTAAATTTCTAAAGGTTTTGTGTGAATACCGTCATCCAAAACAATTCGTTTTGGGTAAAAACTATTAAGACCTTTTTTAGTTTGAGCATAAGAAAAAATTCTGTTTTGGTGACTGCGAAAACCACGATTTGTGATATTCAGAGGTTGATTGCTTTGTAATACGTTATGATATTCGTCAAATGTTAAAGGGTTTTGGTGAATACAGACCCCTTTACTTACTTGCTTGTTCTTATGTCCTAGACAGAAATAGGTTTTAGAGGTTAATTAAATCTGTTTGTTTCCAAAATACTCCACTTTCATTAGACGTAATGTTCTTTGTGAATATTTATTGTACTTTTGACAACACTCGTGTTTTTTCCAATCTTGACCAGCTGTTCTTTGTCTAATATAATTCTCTACGTGTTGTGGGCATGCCTCAGCAGGCAACCAGCGAAGCCTGTCTCGAAAATACTCTTCTTTGACATCTTCCGGGGCGCAATCGTCCAGAAAGCGACGACTGATGGCAAAATACATAGAGTCCGTGTCACTTTCTAGGAGTTCAAAACAACGTTCAGGTATGTACTTTTTCAAAAAATGATAAAAAAATTTCAACATATGTAGTTTGGAATTCAGATATACGTTTAATCCAATTTGTATCTGTAAATCGTGACGTATGTTTCGTTTTAAACTTTTCACTTCATACACATCGGAAATGATTTCATCTAGATGAACAAAATGAGGATCGTTGATACTTTTATTAATTGTGTCTTTCGAGTGGTACGTTATATTTTGATGTTTTTCCTTATTTAATAGACTTGCTGAGTACAAAGAATTTCCCGTTAATTTGTTTGTCAATGCGATCACTGTTTTAATTTGTCCAGATTGGCTTCTCTTCGAGAATTGACGATTTTGTTGGCCAGGGTTTCGAAACATTTTTGAGGGTAAAATTGGATAAATTCATAAATTCTGGTAATTTTAAGCCCTAGATTTAAATAGAATTCTGCCATTTCCGTGTTGATTAAAATTTCTTTTCCAAAGTAGCTACTAATTAAATATTTTTTCGGTTTTTTTAGTAAACCATGTTGTTCTGCAACCTTCTCCATGTAGACACCGATATCCTCTCTTGCTATGTTTGCATTCTTGATAATTGTTGGGAAATCTCTACAAAAATGTTTTAAATTTTCTGGGGTGTGAATATCCACAATAAGAAAACCGAATAGTTCTTTATTTTCTATACCTTTCAAAATTTTTTTAAATGATAGTTGATGTCTCGGTTGCACGCATTTCAATGTTTTTAAAAAAAAAAAATTTCGGATTGCTTTTTCATTCTCAGCCACTCACACTCTCTGATAGACACTACACGAAACCCTTCCGCGGTAAGGGCTCGTTTCTTCTCCTGGGTTGCTTCTCTAATTTGGCTGAAAGGTATATTTTTGATTGGGTGTGTTTCCCGAAGGCTACCATCCGCATTGCGATTCACATGGCACGCGTCACAACCGTGCCAAAAACACCCCTCGAATTCATATACTGTATTCGTTTCTTCACAAAACCCATCAACTTTATAACTGTACTTTGAAATGAAACGTTCACCCATATTGTATCTGCTTTGAATAAAGTTTTTTTCTTTTTCTTGCATGAGGCACAACCATTGATACGCCACCAAACCGTATCTAGAGCAAGAGTCCGGTCTGTAATTTTCTGATTCTTTGTATCTGCAAAAATATCCTGTAGGGTTGTTTTGAGCGATGGCGTGAAGGTAAAGTGAATTGGCGTCCAGACCTAGAATTTTTTCTGTTGTTTCCGGGTTCGAAATTTCGTGGTTTCTTATTTGAGTTTCTCCTGCTGTTGCGTATCGACAAAAAAACAATACTAAGCCCTCCGGTAAGTTGATTTCGTAACGTTTTATACAAATCCGCGTGTCTTTTCGGGAACAAACAAAAAAAACTGTTTTTTTCAATTTTCTGCATCATTCTTAGTTTCGCAATTCCACTGACTGAAAAAGAACGTTTGAAAATATCTAAATTTTGCTGTTTATAAGGGATTAAAAGGTTTCCAACAGCTTGAATAAAAGGCACACAATCCAAAAGGTTATAATATACTAACATTTCGCGCAAACTCTTCCAACCTTTCTCCGACCATGTTTTTTGAACTAGAGCATATTCTTCTGTGGAAATATTCGATTTTGTCAGAGACGAATAAAAAGCTTGGTGATCTGGTAAACCACTTTCTAATTTCTCTAACCTGTCTACAAACTCGTACTGAAAATGAAATTTTTCCAATTCGCTCCCATATGCAATCACAAACTTTCTGTATGAAAAACCAGGAGCAAGAAAATGTTTAATGTCGAGAAAACGTAATGTGGATGCTTTTATGCAGAGATAGTTGTTGGCCTTTTTAATTACAAAATCGATTTGGTTCAGCAGATGTTCAATCAATACAGGTTTTACCAAGTTTAGATCGTACGAAGAAGAATTAAAACCAAGGACTATCAACTCGCGGCAGTAGGAATCAAACTCTTTTATTAAATTTTCTTTTCTTATGTGTTCACTTCTTTCCAGAGCTTCAAAAGCAGGTTTAAACTTTTCCTTGACAAGACGGTAAGCAGACAGGGATATGGCTTCTAAATAATCTAATAAATTTTGAATTAATTCTTTTCCATTTCCAGACGTTATGAAACATTTTCCTTCTTCAAATCCAGGGACATTGGATGCAATTCCAACACTCATCGGAACGTGACGAGCTTCAAACGACAACTTGGGTCCGTTTTCAGGCAGCTGATCACGATACAAGTAAGCTTCAAAGTCGTAGCATGCATAAAAAGGGTAAAAACGATCTTGTTTGGGAATCTGTATTCCAATTTGTTCCAACTTTTCAAATATTGTATAAGAATTATGGTAAACGCCTCCGGGAAGGTTTTCGTGAACTGTGGTCAAACATGTTTTGGTATGACGGTAGTAATTATTATTACGATACCACAACTTATCACAATGTATACACTGATAAACACAACAATACTTTTCAAAATCTAAAATTAAACTTAAATGGTTTTTAAATACATTTACTTTCATTGTTTCGTTACATAATTCGCGGCTACGTTGAATTATTTTTGCTTTGTTATTTTCTAATTCATATGCAACAATATTAAGATTATAAAAATTTTCAAGTTCAACAAAATCGAATAAACTTACACCGGAAAATTCACTTACATCAAAATGGGTACAGTATTCATAAAACAATTGCTTTGCAGCTCGATTACATCCACGACGGTCGGCACCACGGAATACGGCCAGGCATCGGAAGAAACAAAGGTTGTCTTCTGCTGAGACGTTTGCCAGTCCGTGGTTGTTCATGATGAAATCCGGTAAATCGATGGGAGCTTCTAATGGCGCGTCTTGCAAATAATTGATGTAAAAGGTAAGGTTTGAAATTTGAATTATTTTCCATTTCGTGTCTGGTCTTGTTATGTTCTCCATAAAACTTTCTTCCACAATAGAATTTAAAAAATCCAGCAATTCCTGTCTATTACTTATTAACAAAGCAGTTTCCAGCATTAAATGGTTATTATAGGAAGAGTGAAAATAGCGAAGTTCATTGGTTTCAATATTTTTTAAAACATAAGCCAAACTATAATTGATTTTAAAGCGGTTTTCCTGTTCCTTCATGATCGCTTCTGAAATATTTTGAACCATTTTTTTCATATCTTTGTTGTAATAAAAATTAAAAATATTTTGCACTTTGTTTTTCCTGCTGAAAGTGCGAATGCTTGACCAGTATTTCTTCATAAATTCTTTTATATCATCATCTGTTTCGTCCATTTGCTCGTCCTCAACAATATCGTGTTTCGATTTTTTGGCTGCAGGGTATGTTGCTGCTTCTATATTACTACGTCGTTTTATTTTTAAAGATTTCTTTTTATTTGATACTTCCGAACTACAACTTGCCTTGGAGCCTTCTTCCAAACTGGACACTGGTTTGTTTGCGGATGCTGCTTCTTTACTCGACAGGTTAGTACAATTATGTTCTTTTAATTCTTCAATACTTTCAAACTTTTTATAACATTGTCTACAGAGACAGCACAATTTTATATGTTTTTTCAAGTTATCTTTTCTTGTAAATTTTTTATCACATTTTGAACATGCTACCTCAGTCTTCCTGTGATGAATAGATGATCGATGACGTTGCAAATGAGCTTTCCGTTTGAACGACTTATTACATAATATACAATCAAAATTTTCGTTTTTGTGCATTGATGTAATATGTCTCATCAAGTTACTTTTAAGGGTAAACACCCTCAAACATATATCGCATGAGAACGACATTGTGAATGATTAAAAGCTTTAGCAACCGCGCTTATATACCCTCTTCCTATGACGTCATTTTTCGCAAATGAAAGATAACTGTTTAAGCAAAACCTCTATTTAACATCAATAATTTGACCGGAGGGTAGATGTTGTCAAGTTTCGTGGGTAACCAATTAACAATGTTTCGGATGACTAGCTCTCTAATACTATTTTACAAACGTTCTAATGTGTTTATAACAATGATTTTGAACTCGGTTCGAGTTTGTTATAATAATTAAAATAACTTATTAGAAAGCTACCTGTTGTTTTTAACCTCTTTACAGACCTTGTTTATACTTGTGAACTTGATTAGAAAGTCTTTTAAAATAACAGAATATACTTTACAAAAGTTTGAACTCGTTTGACTTTCCAAGTAACATTTTTGTTAGAACGTTAACTGTTGTTTGTGACGTGTCTCGAGCCTTGCTTATACTTGTGAACTTGATAAAAATCATTAGAAAGTCGTTTTAAAATAACAGATCACATTTTAACAAGACTTTGAACTCGTTTAACTTTCGATAAGTAACATCTTCGTTAGAAAGTTAACTGACGTGTCTTTCCGAAACCTTGTTTATACTTGTGAACTTGATAAAATCATTAGAAAGTCGTTTTAAAATAACAGATTATACTTTTAAAAGGCTTTGGCTTTCGAACACTTTTGTTAAAAGGTTAACTGCTACTGACCTGTCTTTCCAGATCCTTGTTTATACTTGTAAACTTGATAAAAAATCATTAGAAAGTCGTTTTAAAATAACCGATTACATTTTAACAAGGTTTTGAACTCGTTTGACTTTCGATAAGTAACATCTTCGTTAGAAAGTTAACTGACGTGTCTTTCCGAAACCTTGTTTATACTTGTGAACTTGATAAAATCATTAGAAAGTCGTTTTAAAATAACAGATTATACTTTTAAAAGGCTTTGACTTTCGAACACTTTTGTTAAAAGGTTAACTGCTACTGACCTGTCTTTCCAGATCCTTGTTTATACTTGTAAACTTGATAAAAATCATTAGAAAGTCGTTTTAAAATAACAGATTACATTTTAACAAGGTTTTGAACTCGTTTGACTTTCGATAAGTAACATCTTCGTTAGAAAGTTAACTGACGTGTCTTTCCGAAATCTTGTTTACTCGTATACTTGTGAACTTGATAAAATCATTAGAAAGTCGTTTTAAAATAACAGATTATACTTTTAAAAGGCTTTGACTTTCGAACACTTTTGTTAGAAGGTTAACTGCTACTGACCTGTCTTTCCAGATCCTTGTTTATACTTGTAAACTTGATAAAAAATCATTAGAAAGTCGTTTTAAAATAACAGATTACATTTTAACAAGGTTTTAAACTCGTTTGACTTTCGATAAGTAACATCTTCGTTAGAAAGTTAACCGACGTGTCTTTCCGAAACCTTGTTTACTCGTATACTTGTAAACTTGATAAAATCATTAGAAAGTCGTTTTAAAATAACAGATTATACTTTTAAAAGGCTTTGACTTTCGAACACCTTCGTTAGAAGGTTAAGTGATTTTTAGTGACCTCTGATCCTTGTTTATATTTGTTTGAAAAAATCACTTGTGAAAAATTATTTTTAGAGATAGGACTTTCATGATAATTGCTTATAAACTTGTTAAAAAACTATTAGTTAGAAAGCTAATCCAGTTTAAAAATACATGCTTTTATTTTTACAAGACTTTGTCTTTGTAACAAACTTAACGTATTTTTCAAGTTCACTCTTTGTTTTTACAAGACTCTAAATTAGTTATAAATTTTTTTAGAAAGTTTATTGTTGTTGCAACGTGTCTTTAAACATCTTTTATAAGTCTTTGAAAAAAGCATCTGTTAGAAAGTTGTTTTTTACTGTAGTTGTTAAATAACCCCTTGACAGGTTCAGTATAAGCTTAATGCTCATACTAGTATGTTCTTGCTCTATTTCTTTGATTGTTTTTCAACTATATTATCTAACATACTTCCATCAAACATTAAGTTTTTAGGTTTCATTGAACAATAACTATTTGCTTTATTATGTTCATGGATGGAACCCGTTTCTAGATGAAATTAGGTAATCATGATTACCTAATTTTATCTAGATCTTTAACCACCGCTAGCTGATGTTAAAGAGTTATTCATAACTTTGATCGTTATCAAATATATCGATTACAGTCTTTTGGATTTAACCTCTTTGGATTTAATCTCTTTGGATTGAACCTCTTTGGATTTAATCTCTTTACATTTAACCTTCTTAGATTTAATCTTCTTGGATTTAACCCCAACCGAGGAATTTGCCCCTGTTGAGGAATTCGCTGAGGATTTAACCCCCGCCTAGGAATTCACCGAGATCCCCCGCCTAGGAATTCACTGAGATCCCCCGCCTAGGAATTCACCGAGATCCCCTGCTTAGGAATTCACCGAGATCCCCCACCGAGGATTTATCCTCCTTCATCCCCCTCCGGTTGATCCCCCGCCACGTGCGCCAAATGGATCATTCCTAACTACTATTGTGCTTAAAGTGTTTTCCAATGATATAAGAAGGTTATGCCAGTAGCTATTGAATTGCTGAATCTGAAATACTGTATAAAAGACTTACTTTGATGACAACAACAGTGAGTATTGCTTGAACAAACACCTTTACAAAAAAAGAAAAAGATGTCTATAAATTTTCTATTTAAAATGTATGATTTGCGGTGCAGCGCAGTGCTGTGTAAATTTTTGGTAACAATTTTGCGGTGCAGTGCAGCGCAGTGTCACAAATAAAAAATACATGCTGGCTGTGGACACAAAATTTTGTATCCGCGACATCAATAAACCAAACCAGTCCTTCCTATTACTAATTTGTGATGAAGTGGAAACTGTAAAGAGATTTTGCTATCTTGGAAATAGGTTGAATGCCAGTGGAGGATGTGCAGCAGCTAGGCTAACTGCAAGAACAAAAGTGGGATGCAGGAAATTCAGAGAGTGTTGTGAGATACTGTTTGGAGAGAGATCCTCTTTGCGGATGACAGGAAAAGTATATAAAAGCTATGTGAGATAAGCTATGTTAGGCTATATGAAAGCAAAACGTGGTGTTTGAGAGAAAGTGAAGTACCGTATATACCCGTGTATTAGTCGCACTTTTTTTATCTTAAATGTAGTCCAAAAATCGGAATGCGGCTAATAAATGGGTATTCAGAATTACCAAAATTTTCTAGAGAAATTTGACTTTCTACAAATTACACATGTACAGGTAAACAGCTTCGTAACAATCGTAAGTTTTAGAAGTTAATCATGCTTGTGTGTAAACTAACCAACTATGACGTAAGAATGGTTATTGACTGTCTTGAATTTTTATGGACTTACTTATGTACCGGTAATTTAATTGTAAAAAAAGTGTGCTAATACCGGTATGTCTAAATTCTTTAAATTTTATTCGATTTGTGGTATAAGACTAGTTTGTTGTAAATCAAAATAGCTTCTTTGTGGATTTTCGCGCCTTGTTTGTTTACATAAAGTTGGGCGCGACGTCATTTGTTTCGATAAGTGGCTTGACACGTCGTCGTCCGCGCTTATTCGCGCGGAGATAATGATAAGTCGATTGACCGTTTTGACATTTTCGCTTCTAGCGAAAAACGCTTCGTCAACTGCGCCTTGAATAGATTGGTTCTGAAGAATCAATAGTAGAAGCAAAAAACTGGTCTGTTGAAATATTGAAGTATTGTTTGTAATTTGGCCGCAAAAAGTTAGTGAGTTTGTTTTTTATTGAAAAAATTTGTATAATTGTGTTGTTTTTTATATACAGTATATAATTGCAAAATTAAATAATAGCTCAGTACAAAGTATTTTATAATTAGCAGCTTGAAATACATGTAATAACTGTTTCCCGGCTTAATAGTAAATCTTAACTTTGTCTATTAAGTTTTTAACGTTCGTCTCGCTAAATGTATTACTGCTTATAAATTAATATGTTAAATTTAGAAAACCGTTATTCATCAATTGTTCGTTGCCGTATTGGAAAATTTGTCAAATAAATTGTTTGGTGACTTGCGATTGGTGGTGGATAACGCATTCCGATCCTCAACGACTATAAGGCCATTCCAGTTTTTTAAAATTCTGTGCGAGTGCCGCGTGGCGTGGTAGTGCACATTGATGTTGAATGTTACATTTATTGTAATCATTAAAATTGTTAAATTAAAATGCGTCTCATATACGGGTCACTATTGAGAGGGGAGATTTTAAATATTTTAAGAAGATGCGGTTTATACACGGGGGCGGCTAATACACGGGTATATACGGTAGCTATTTCGAGAAGAGCAGAAAGTTCTATGGTGAGAGCGATGTGCGGTGTAAAGTTGGTATACAAGAGAAATACACTGGAGCTGATGGACATGTTGAGATTGAAGGAAGCAGCGGATAAGCTGGTAAGGGAGAATGGTGTGAGGAGGTATCATCATGTTTTGAGACAACCTGAGAAAAATATTTTGATGAAGACAATGGTACATGAAGTGGATGGAAAATGTAAACAGGGCCGACCGAGGATAAAGTGGAGGGTACAAGTTGAAGGAAATATGAAAAGAATTGGTTTAACGAAAGAAGCTGCGGCAGATCGGTGTAGGTGGAGAGAAAATGTAGGAAGAATTTCGAAAGTAGTGGGATGCATCGGGCCACCTTCATTCACTGAAATATTTAAACAAGATTAAAATTGGATTGATGATTTTGCAGTAGCTCTTCTAATGTAAATGACCGAAACGAGCTGTTGATCCAGTGTTCTAACATCCTTATGGAATTCTTATGTAAATATTTTGAACAACTTTTTGTTGCTTGTATTTGTGTGTTTTAAGTTGAAATCATGTACTTTATGTGTTTTTTTACTTTTTTTGATATGGCAATAGATGTAGTCAAACGTTCAGGTTTTTTACCTCTTTACTGTGCCATGCAAGCAACAGCTGCTTTGCAAAATTTGATGTTTATGGTTGTATTTAAAAATTTTTAGTCACTTTTTTTCCAAGATTTTCCAAATCCTGATCATAAAATGTTAAAACAAAGGGGATCAGGTAAGGACGCCGTTTTTTTTTTTTTTTTGCTGACCCGGATCAATATTAAGAGAAATTAATAAAAAGAGTTTTATTAGTATTAACAGAAGCATTCAACGTTGAGTAGGAAGAATAGTAGCTTGAACGTTTATAGAGGCATCAATTTATAGGAATTTTCTTTGTTTAACCATTTAATTAAAAATGAATTACATATTGTTGCTGCAGTTACAGCTTTGTACCCCAATGTACCTGGCCATTTGGCATTAAACGCTATTTGACAGGCTCTTACTTTTTTTACCAACTTTAAAAGATGCCTCTATAAATATTCAAGCTACTATTCTTCCTATTCAACGTTGAATACTTCTCTTTTTGACTGCATATTTTTCTCTTTATATTTATATTTTATTTAGGCATTTTTTCTTCATATTTGCTATTTAAAAATCTAATGCATTATTACTACCTTGCACTTGCATTTTTTATTTCACCACTAAATTATTTCTGTCTTGCTCTACGTTACTATAAAATTTTCTGTTTCAACTTTTAACTCCTAATCATGTCACAATCGCCTTTATGAGCATGTAATCAGCTGTTTTTCTTGTTTACAATCTTATCATTCTTCTTTCGGCCTTTCCCTTCAATCAGGGGTAGCCACAGCGTATTATCCTTCTCCAAACTGTCCTGTCTTCAACGTCCGTCTCCTTCGCATCAACTTCCCCCATATCTTCTTTCACTACATTTAAAAATCTTCTTTTTGGTCTCCCTCTTTCCTGGTAACTCCATTTCCATCATCTTTTTTCCTACATACTCTTGGTCTCTCCTCATGCATATCCATACCACCTCAGCCTGCCCTCCCTCATCTTCATTCCTAACTGTTCTACCTTAACTGTACCCCTGATGTACTCATTTCTAATCTTGTCTTTTCTTGTCACTCCCATAGCAAACCTCAACATTTTCATCTCTGCGACTTCCATCTCTTTCACTTGTTTCTTTGTGACCACCACTGTCTCAAGTCCATACACCATTGTTGGTCTTACCACTGTATTGTACACTTTTCCTTTTACTCTAGCTGGTAACCTCCTGTTGCAGATTACTCCCAATACTTTTGTCCATCCATTCCATACTACCTGCACTCTCTTCTTTACCTCCCTCTCACAACTACCACTTTCTTGCACCCTTGATCTCAAACACTTAAATTCCTTTACTTTTGGCACTTTTGTATCCTCCATCTTCACAGTTTCATCGTCATTTCCTCCATTTATGCACAGATATTCGGTCTTTTGCCCACTTACTTTCATCCGTCTTCTTTCCAATGCATATCTCCAGAATTCTAGTCTCCGCACCACTTCTTGCCTGGTCTCTTCACAAATCATAATATCATCAACAAACAGCATCGTCCATGATGGTTCTCTCCTTACTTCATCCGTTAGCTTGTCCATTATCACTGCAAACAGGAATGGACTTAACGCTGATCCCTGGTGCAGTCCAACCTTGACCTTGAAACTTTCTGTAGTTCCTACTGCACACCTCACCACTGTTTCGCTTCCCTCGTACATATCCTGTACAAGTCGCACATACTTTTCCATTACTCCTGATTTTTTCGTACAGTACCATAGCTCTTCCCATGGAACCCTGTCGTAAGCTTTCTCTAGGTCCACGAATACACAATGAAGCTCTCTTTGACCTTCCCTGTACTTTTCCATCAACATTCTTAAGGCAAAGATGGCATCGGCAGTTCCCTTTCCTGGCATAAATCCATTCTGCTGTTTGCTGATCTCTATTCTATCCCTTAGCCTGGCTTCAATAATTCTTTCCCATACTTTCATTGTGTGGCTCATTAGCTTTATTCCTCTGTAGTTTCCACAGCACTGTGCGTCCCCTTTGTTTTTATAGATTGGGATAAGCACACTCCTTCTCCATTCTTCTGGCATCCGTTCACCCATTAATAGTCTGTTGAACAATCTGGTCAAAAACTTTATCCCCATCTCTCCCATGCATTTCCAAACTTCTATTGGCCACTCATCTGGCCCAACCGATTTACCGTTTTTCATCCTTCTTAATGCATTCTTCACTTCTTCTCTACTGACGCAATTTACCTCTTCGTTAACCACTTCTGCTTCCTTTGTCCTAGGCTCTCTGTTATTTTCCTCGTTCATTAGTTTCTCAAAGTACTCCTTCCATTTTTTTACACTGCCTCCGAATTTACCATAACATTACTATTTTCATCCTATATAACCTTCACGTGCTGTACATCTTTCCCTTCTCTGTCTCTTTGCCTAGCCAATCTGTACATCTCCTTTTCACTTTCTTTTGTTTCCAATCTATCATACAAATCGTTATACACACGTCCCTTCGCCATCGCAACTGCCTTCTTTGCCTTACTCTTCTTTTTTTTGTAGATCTTTTTAGTATTTTCATTTCTTATTTTGTCCCATGCTTTCTTCGCCTTTTTTTTCTTTGCTCTCCTGAACTTCCTCATTCTACCACCACGTCTCCCTGTCTCTTTTTCGTTTCTCAAATGTCACTCCCAGCACAGATGTTTACTATCTTATAGTATATTTAATTTAATTTGAAAGAGCAGTATAGAAGTTTAACAATTTTGACAGTTCTTTTAAGTTTTTCGATAGAAATTTTTACTTTTATATTTAAATTTTACGTTTTTTTGCCAAGTGAGTACATTTTATTCCATGGTATATATTAAGTTTAATCATTAATTAATAATTTTTTATGGCTTTTACAATTTTTATAATTTGTAGATTTAACTGAAGATGACTTTATATTGAAATCGATATTAAATTAAAATAAAGTAAATTTTTAAAAGTTTTGGACTGATTTTCGTCTGCCCAATTGAGGAATTTTAATTGAGATACGTTTCACGAGAATCGTCCTAAAATCTTCATCTAATAGGGTTAAACTGATTTAGATTTTCGTCTGCCCAATTGAGGAATTTTAATTGAGATACGTTTCACGAGAATCGTCCTAAAATCTTCATCTAATAGGGTTAAACTGATTTACTGAGTTTTTTAACAATTTGGCCTTTTTTATGAAGCAAAATCTTGTCGTGATTCGTGTATGCCAAATGCGTGGCTGCAGCGTGCTTGCCTTATATTTGGCTTATGCTTTGTTTTATCGGTCGTGCCCCGCTTCTCATAATATTCATCGTGTGAACTTTTGTGTAAAAGCGTTTCTGTATCCCACGGTCGGTGATTTGTTCATTCAGTCATGCTCACTATATATATATCAATTGTTACTTGGCTGTGGGACTCAATAGACAGGCGGCAAAATAATGCATAACGTGATCGTGCTATAATAAATTCAATAAAGTTTATTTGATATAAGTTTGGTTATACTGTGTTAGGGTTAGTTTAGAACAACAAAACACCTAATCCTAACAATCTCATTCTGAAAAGTTTAAATTTTTGTTTAGATATTTGAAGTTTGCAAGCAAAAGTATTAGATTTTTTGCTGTTGACTGAATTATCTTAACCTTAAATTTGAAACGTAAAGCGTCTTCCCTTTCACAGCTCCCGCTACCTTTTCACTCGCCTTCCTCCTCTCTTTCTTTTCTTGTTTTTCCTAAGCCCAGGAGTAACATAATTTTCACAGGTCCCCTGCCGTGCGACACGTGAGACGGTTGTTGGTAACCTGGGCCTCGACCGATCTGGTATGGTTTCATCTTACTATGTTAGAAATGAAGAAGAGGGAGAGCAGGCTAAGGTGGTATTGACATTTCATGAGAAGAGATTAAGAGTATGTCGGAAGAAGGATGATGGAAATGGAGTTACCGGGAAAGAGGAAATGAAGGAGGCCGAAGAGAAGATTTCTGGATGTAGTGAAGGAGGATATGGGGAAAGTGGGTGCGAGGGAGAAGGACATTGGAAATTGGACGTTGTGGAGTAGCATCATACGCTGTGGCAAACCCTGATTAAAGGGAAAGGCCGAAAGAAGTCGTTGGCTGAACTATTAATCGTCTTCACCTTAAATTTGAAAGGTAAATAGATATTTTGGACACTGATTGAAAGTGATAACCATTTTTTTTAGTCTTCCCCTCAAATTTGAGACGTTAATAGAGAAAAAGTAATTTGGCCATATTTTTTTTAAATAATTTACCTTATTTTTGTGTTTAACTTTTTCTGACAGTCTGTTTCGCTTTTTTTAATAATTGGTCTTAACATTAACAACCCTGCTCAATATCACAAAAACATGGTAATAGACATTTTGTGGTACTGAATTTGAAGATGGCGTGAAGTAAAAGATTTTTCTTCCCAAAGCTTTTCATCCGACACTCTTCAGGGGAAATCGTCAGAATAAAGCAGAAACGAAACCAAACTGGATTATAAAGAGGAAAGCAGAGTTCTTATTGGCTGAAAAAGTTAGCCAATTAAGAGATTTAATGAAAGTAGCTTCAAGAGCAGAAAAGTGAAAAGAAGAGCAACCTCAAGCAAAAATAGAAAATTTGTGGGTGAAGAGCGCATTGGGCGTTGTCAAGAAGATGTTAACCAATGGCGGAAACGTGAAATTGTTGTGGGCGTGTGTTGTTCTTGCGAAAGCGGGAAAGGCTTTGGCGGTTGTGCGAGGTAGGAGGATTGGCGATGGATCTTGGAACATGTTGTTTGATTCGCTCTTCTAAGCGTTGGGACGTGCGACCAACGTACCGACTATCGCAGTGGCACACAAACTGGTAAATAACATTGCTGTGATGATGGGAAGGTAACACGTCTTTTTTGGTTGCTGGTATAGAGCTGTCGGGTTGAGTCGAGGCTTAGAGTCGGGTTAAGAGCTGTCGGCCCGAGTCGGAAGAGCTGTTAACACAAAAAAACACAACTACATATTTATTCAAAAATGATGCATGAATTTATTACAGTGATAAAATCGGTCAACTTTCAATTTAATATAGAAAATAAAAGTTAAAAATTTGAAACCAGCTGTATTATTACGAAAAATCGATTTCGACCTACAAAGGTCATCATCAGTTTCTTATTCAAATAGAATCTGTTTGAATTCTATTATCATTCAAATAGATTCTATTTGAATAAGAAACTGATGATGAGCTTTATAGGTCGAAATCGATTTTTCGTAATAATACAGTTGATTTCAAATTTTTAACTTTTATTTTCTATATTAAATTGAAAGTTGACCGATTTTATAAATAAATTCATGCATCACAATTTGATCAGTTAAAATAGAATCGTCAATGTAACTTTACTGAAAAAATCGTAATAGATTTCTGATAAAAGACTTTAATTTATTCAAAAATGATAATTAGTCTATCTTTCAAGACAATGCATTTGTAACTTTTATAGATCAGCAAATATAACAGATCCCCTAAATTGAAATATGAGAACTACTGCATTTTACCATGTAAAAAACAGAACTGAAGACCAGTGGCGTGCGGTCAGGGCATGCAAGTCATGCGTTGTATGACCAAATTTTTAAAGATTACATTACGAACTTTAGCACGAAGAGGTATGGATTTTTTAATTTAATGAGAAATGTTACTGGTTTGGGAAAAAATTAAAGAATATTTGAGGCCGATCCGAGACAAAAACCTTTTTTTTAGAGATCACTACAAAAATTTCAAAATCCGGCAATGCTATAAGGTGATGATCTTTTTTTTTTTTTTCGGAGAACATTATGGTTTAGGAACAAATAATCGGTCTATGTTTTAAAATCTCACACAGAATTCTTACTGCTATCCAGAAAATATTGTATGTCCTACCCATAAACTACTCAGAAAATACCTAATTGTATGACCAGTTTTTGGCATGCCAGCTGCATGACCAGTCTCAGAAGTCACCGCACACCACTGCTGAAGACCAATCGGTGAATCATAAAAATTCGTTTCTACTACGAACATTGGCTGGAGTATTCTTTCTTTATTTATTGATTTTTTCTCTTTCTTTAGTGCTTAATTCTAAAACTAACACATTTCCTTTTTGTAAACTACATATCAGCTACTGTCACCTTATATTGGAAATCAAAAGCTGGGTGTTAATATTCTGTATGACTTGACAAACAAAAATTTGGATCGGGAGCGGATTCGGATTTAATGTTTTACCCATAGATATCCTATATAACTCCTCAAAAAGTCGTTTTACCGAAACTCACCTGTATCTTTGTAACAAAGATTAAAATTCAATTTATTTTTGTTTGTATATAATCTCTGCAATCTGTTGTTTGTTTGAAATAAAATTGAAATTGTATTTGAGTGAGACAAGTTGTTTTTTTAGTGAGTTTCGGTAAAACGACTATATATCAGTAACTATATATTTTACCAAAACTCACTTATAACTTTTAAAATAAAAACGTTGAAACAAATCTTTTAGTTTCAAAATTTAACAGGATCTATGCAAAATTAATTCATGCAAAAAATATCTTTTAAATAATGCCGACTTTTAAAAGTAGGTGAGTTTCGGTAAAACGACTCTTCAAAAAGTCGTTTTACCGAAACTCACCTGTATCTTTGTAACAAAGATTAAAATTCAACTTATTTTTGTTTTAATATAATCTCTGCAATATGTTGTTTGTTTGAAATAAAGTTGAAATTGTATTTGAGTGAGACAAGTTGTTTTTTTAGTGAGTTTCGGTAAAACGACTATATATCAGCAAATCAGTTATAACTTTTAAAATACGTAAAAACGTTGAAACAAATCTTTTGGTTATAAAATTCAACAGGATCTATGCAAAATTAATTCATGCAAAAAAATATCTTTTAAATAATGCCGACTTTTAAAAGTAGGTGAGTTTCGGTAAAACGACTCTTCAAAAAGTCGTTTTACCGAAACTCACCTGTATCTTTGTAACAAAGATTAAAATTCAACTTATTTTTGTTTTAATATAATCTCTGCAATCTGTTGTTTGTTTGAAATAAAATTGAAATTGTATTTGAGTGAGACAAGTTGTTTTTTTAGTGAGTTTCGGTAAAACGACTATATATCAGCAAATCAGTTATAACTTTTAAAATAAAAACGTTGAAACAAATCTTTTGGTTTCAAAATTTAACAGGATCTATGCAAAATTAATTCATGCAAAAAATATCTTTTAAATAATGCCGACTTTTAAAAATAGGTGAGTTTCGGTAAAACGACTCTTCAAAAAGTCGTTTTACCGAAACTCACCTGTATCTTTGTAACAAAGATTAAAATTCAACTTATTTTTGTTTTAATATAATCTCTGCAATCTGTTGTTTGTTTGAAATAAAATTGAAGTTGTATTTGAGTGAAATAAGTTGTTTTTTTAGTGAGTTTCGGTAAAACGACTATATATCAGCAACTATATATTTTACCAGAACTCACTGCTGCATCGGGCCCCCTATGAAATACATACAAAAGTGGGCTCCCTACACAACAAATTGCTCTATTTCTTCATATTAGCACCAGGACATGCGTAGCATGTCTACAATAAAACTTTTTTTTTAGAGATTGCTATTTTTTGACACACTAAAAAGTCGGCCACCTAAAACAATTACTTTTTTTAATGATCACACTGATTGGTAACACCCCCCCCTAAAATGAAGACCTTTAGTACGCACCGGACCCCTGTACAGTACATCAAAAAGTGGCCTTCCTAAGCAAAATATTGCTGTATTTCTGCATAATAGCATTATGATGGTGGCTCCCCCTGTCTGCATCTTAACTTTACCACGAATCAGCATAATACAGTCAGTTGAAAGTGATGACTTCTTTAGAGATCACCATAACATTTTGATTCGGTACCATTTCTTGATTTTGAAATCAGGCTCAATGAAACAGGCATCGATACTTTGGTAGCCTATATAAAAAACTTACAAACACCAATTTGAATGTGCATTTTAACGGGTTGTGTCCCACTAAGAAAGAAAGAAAGAAAATGCATTTTTAAACCTTAGCCACAAAGCAAATGAAAACAAACAAGCACAAAAAATTTACATACACATAATTGAATTAAATTCGGACTAGGTCAGGGAGCATCAAAGAACAGAATGTTTTCGAGTTGAGACGCTCCCCGGCAAGTATCACAAAATAGGGTGCGCAAAAAGTCTTACAGTTGTACAATAAGCGTTCAAATAATTTACAAAGATGAATAAGGTACCGAGAAATTAATTTTTACGGAACATGTTTACCAAAATTTAGAAAGCATCTATCAATCAATTCAAAACCGAGCTAAAAAATTTTCCATTGACAACTTAAAAACAGAGGTAATCAAAAATCGACAACTTAAAAGCAGAGATAATCACAATACTTCAAGCGTAGCCTTACGCCGAGGGTGGCCGTCTTCGGGAAGACTTAAAGGCCAATACGCAGTTTTCAGCAGTTACACATCATTACGTACATCACAACATTTTTTGCGAACAAAATGTGTTGATTCATTGGTTGGATACAAAAATAAATAAATACAAAATTAACTGAATGCTCATTTCTAATAAAATGTGATGCTGCAGTTATAGTTGACACAAAGTTATCGTAAAATACTTTGGAGCAAAAATTACCGAATTTTTAATGATCTTTAAGAAGGAAGTTTTTGTATAATTTTTAAATGATTTCCAAGATAAAGTTTTGAATTTTGACGTGATTGATATGGCAACGAGAAATAAGTGAGATCATTTGCGAGAAGCAAGAAAGAATTTCTTATAATTTTTTTTTAATGAAACCCACTGCATGCCCTTAAATTCAGCATCTATTTGACCCCATACTATAGAACCTCTATAGGAAAGTACATTTTTACAGAAATTTTTATTAATACGAGGTATAAAATAAGTAAGAAGTTTTGTATTTTTAGTATTGTGATTATGAATTTCAGTTAATTCATTCAAAGAAGCATAAAATTTTTGAGGTAATTTACGATGATACAGTTGATATATAAATTTAGCTAATTCTAACAACTATATGTCTTCCAGTTGTAAAAAATTGAGTGTTTAAAGAATGTATAATCTTCCATAGTTTATTACTATTGTTTTTATTGTCTGGTACTAGATCAATATAATAATTACGTTTGGCCTTTTCAATCATCCGTTGTACAACATTCAACTTGCTTCAAACAACTGCCCCGAAGTTCAGGATCAGGGTTCCGATTTCCGACTGTTGATGAACTTTTGTCTGCATTGCGGCACCCACACCAAATACTGAGTGAAATACCTAGAGGGTTCAAGGAGAACTGTTGCTTCATTATAAACAATGAGGAAAATATAAAAAAACGTTGCACTATTGGTCGAAGCATCTATTGTGATGATTGCGGAAGATGGCGTTCAGACGGTTGTACTAATACAGCTTACTATTTTAAATCAGGAGATTGGAAATTGAAAAAAGTTATATTAAAATTTGGAAAATTTTGTATCGAACGACAATTGAACAAAAAAAAATTTATATTCCTCTACAGGCGCAGCCTAAAATAATTATGAGTTATTTAACATTATGAGTTATTAAAAATAATAATTATGAGTTATTAAAATAATTTAACATAATATCTATAAACTGTCAATGAGTTATTGACAGTTTATAGATATTATGTTAAACATACAGAAGAATATTATCAAAAACACGTTTCGTGGATCGACTCCAAAAATACTGATGATAATATCCTTGCATGCTATGAGTACCAAGGTTATACCTTGAAAGTCGTCCGCCTCATGGAAAATCAAAGCAAAATACCGACGCTTACATACGACTGAAGCTCCAAGTAATGCAAAGAATTAAAGAATGCATAACCAAAAAATCCGTTACTGAAATATATGATGAAGAAGATTTATTCGATGGACCTAGAAATTTGCAACAAGTAAGCGTAAAATACTCTATAGTTGTGTACATTTACTGATGAAAAAACACATATTAGATGGACCTAGAAATTTGAAACAACTAAACGTAGGCTACGTATTTGTGTTGAACATCACGGCAAATTTCGTGTTTAATATGTTAATCAGAATCTATGTTAATGTTTGGTGGTATCAGATAAGTTTTTAACACCTTTATTTTTATCACTGTTTGAAAAAAAATTAAAGCATCAATTTTGTTAAAATTGGCCTATTAAGTCTTTATAATAATAATAATAACGATGTATTTATATACCGCTCTATACTTAAAATGGGTCGTATAGTCTCAGAGCGGTTGCGTCGTATAATCACATTTTACATCGTTATTTCAAGTACAGAAGTGGCGTGTCCTCTGGCGACCTCTGAGGCTGGTCATGCAATTAAAATGTAATACTTTACAAATAGGACAAAAAAATTGCCTGAGATTCTAGGACGAAGACCAATTTTTGTCCCAAAATCATGCTGTTCTCTAAAAAAATATAAAAAATAAAAAAGTCTACGCTTCTAATCAGTATTAGATATCTTTTTGTCCAAAATTCATGGTGTTCTCTTCGCTTGGGATCAGTCTCAGATTTCTCTTCTTTCATCCCAAAGCCGTGGTGTTCTTTATAAAGTAAAAAAAAGGTCATCACGCAAAAATTCATATCAAAAAAAATAGCTCAATAATTTAATAGATGTGAAAACTTATTTGGGTATTACATTAAAAAATTTTGAAAAGAAAGCATTTTTCAATGTAGTTTGCCATCAACAGCAACAAATAAAAAAGTGATATTCAGGCCTACCGAAGTTGCATTATTTGTAAGCTTTATTTTATGAACACTTGGCTTTACTAAACTCTCTGATTTGTAGATAAAAGATGCAAAATATCGTCTCAAAAGAAAGGAACATCCGACGAGTATAAAAAAAACAATTTTCTTGATCAATTGGTTGAAATAGAAAATTTGCAGAATGCTGGATATTCAGATTTTATACAATTGATTTTACGATGAAAAGGAAAAGTGCCATCGATCATTTTATATCACCAGGACCAACTGTTGGGTATCATACGGTTTGTTGCGGAGGACCTAGCACAATGTCCACAGTGATCCGGGTGGACAAAACGTTCAATCTGAGCCAGCTACACGTTACTATAACTGCTTTTAAAAACCTATCGGTTTATGAAAAGGTGCCGGGGGAGCATCCAATTATGTTGGGCCAATCTTTTTACCTGGAAATTCAGATTTTGATACTTTCCTTTTGTTTTTCAGTCATTTATATGGCGCTTTAACTGTTGCCGGAGCTAAGCAACAGCCCATATTTGGAAGCGACGACTAAAAAAGTTTGCGAAAGGCTTTAATTAAAGCTTTTCCAAATGCCTTGAGTAAATTGTACAAGATATCTTCAAAAAATGTCGTTTCATATTTAAGAGACAAAATGGGGATTAAGTTCAAACAAAGAAAATTTATCATTGAGACCATATTCGGCGAGCAAGGCATGGCACACGCAAAGGATTCAATTGAATTTACTTGCAAACAAAAAAAATTAAAAAAAATACTAAGGGCAGAAATGAAACTGTAATGTTCAATATGCGAACCCTTGGTTATACAGCACACATCAAAACGGTTGTCCATTTTTGGCAAACTTGAACAAGCATATCGGGATCAATTTTTCTGTATGGTACGTCGGTCTGTTTTCAAAATTCTTTAAAAATTCGAGATTTACGTTGAGCATATGTTCCCACAAGTTGTTTTTATCAAATTCCAATACTCAAAACGCTTTCTCCCTTCTACTAAAAAACACTTTTACACAAATAAGAGGCAAATTGATGGAAATGATATTTTAGACAAAAAGCTGAAATTTTGTTTGTGATCTGGCAAAACAAAAAATTGGAGATTTTACCTATCCAACGAAACCAATTTTATCCTGCTACTTTTTCCAGTTATCGAGATATGAGATTTTCTAATGTGACAAATTGAGATGAAACAACGAATTGTATATTGTGTAGGGAAGGCCACTTTTGTATGCATTTTAGGGGGGACCCGATGCATTCGCACCATTTACACACTAAAAGAGCAAATTGTTTTACTTAAATACAACTTCAATTTTATTTCAAACAAACAACAGATTGCAGAGATTATATACAAACAATAATAAATTGAATTTTAGTCTTTGTTACAAAGATACAGGTGAGTTTCGGTAAAACGACTTTTTGAAGAGTCGTTTTACCGAAACTCACCTATTTTTAAAAGTCGGCATTATTTAAAAGATATTTTTTGCATGAATTAATTTTGCATAGATCCTGTTAAATTTTAGAACCAAAAGATTTGTTTCAACATTTTTATTTTAAAAGTTATAAGTGAGTTTTGGTAAAATATATAGTTGCTGATATATAGTCGTTTTACCGAAACTCACTAAAAAAACAGCTTGTTTCACTTAAATACAACTTCTATTTTATTTCAAACAAACAACAGATTGCAGAGATTATATACAAACAAAAATAAGTTGAATTTTAGTCTTTGTTGGAAAGATACAGATGAGTTTCGGTAAAACGACTTTTTGAAGAGTCGTTTTACCAAAACTCACCTATTTTTAAAAGTCGGCATTATTTAAAAGATACTTTTTTGAACCCAGCCTCTAAGGTTGTTCAAATCAGAGCAGCCTTGGTGCCGGTCCCAAGCCCGGATAAATGGGGAGGGTTGCGACAGGAAGGGCATCCGGCGTAAAACACAGCCAAATATTTTTCAATGCGCGTTTTTCAACAGACTCTTGCGAGGAGCGAAGATGCCAGATGAATGGAGGATAAGCGTGCTTGTACCTTTGTATAAAGGTAAAGGAGACATCAAAGAATGTGGAAACTACCGGGGGATCAAGTTGATGAGCCACACTATGAAATTGTGGGAGAGGATAATAGAAGCAAGGATAAGGAAGGAGGTGACAATTGCTGAGCAACAATTTGGGTTCATGCCAGGAAGGAGTACCACCGATGCAATCTTTTGTCTAAGGATGCTGTTGGAAAAATGGACTGAAGGGCAGAAGGCAGTGCACTGTGCCTTTATTGACCTGGAGAAAGCATACGACAGGGTACCCAGAAAGGAACTGTGGGAATGCTTGCGGTTAGCCGAAACATCAGAGTGCTACATAAGGATTATCCAGGATATGTACGACGGAGCAACAACAACTGTGAGAAGTGCAGCAGGGTTGACTGAAGAATTTAAGGTAGGTGTTGGACTCCACCAAGGTTCAGCACTCAGCCCATTTCTTTTTGTCATCATTATGGACAGGCTGACGGAGGACATCAGGAAGGACACACCATGGGATATGCTGTTTGCAGATGACATAGTTCTATGTAGACAAAATCATAGGGAGCTAGAGGAGGACCTGGAGATTTGGAGAAATGCACTGGAGAGAAGAGGCCTGAAAGTGAGCCGGAGCAAGACAGAATATTTGAGGGTTGGGGGTGTGGATGATGGAGAAGAGTTGAAGTTGCAAGAAGAAAAGGTAAAGAAAGCCAAAAACTTCAAATACCTGGGGTCAACAGTTAGTAATGATGGAAGATGTGAAGAAGAAGTAAGGAGAAGGATCCAAGCAGGATGGATGAGTTGGAGGAAGGTATCTGGAGTTCTGTGCGACAGGAAGTTATCAGCAAAGGTTAAGGGTAAAATATACAAGAGTGTTGTTAGACCAGCCATGCTTTATGGAATGGAAACGGTGGCAGTGACTGAACGACAAATGGGAAAAATGGAAGTTGCAGAGTTGAAAATGGTGAGATGGGCACTGGGAGTGACAAGAAAGGACAAGATAAGAAACAAATATGTGAGAGGGACTGCAAAAATTGCAAAGCTGGGAGAAAAACTTCGGAATGTGAGGCTACGTTGGTATGGACACGTAAAAAGGAGAGAAGAAGACTATGTGGGGAAAAGGATGATGGAGATGGCAGTGCCAGGCAGAAGGAAAAGAGGAAGGCCAAGGAGAAGGTGGATGGATTTGGTGAGAGAAGACAAGGAAAGGGTTGGAGCTAGGGAAGGAGACGAAGTAGACCGAGTGAAATGGAGATTACTGTCGCGCTGTGGCGACCCCGAGTAGGGAGAAGCCGAAAGAAGAAGAAGAAGAAGATTTAAAAGATACTTTTTTGCATGAATTAATTTTGCATTGGTCCTGCTAAATTTTAAAAACAAAAGTTTTTGTTTTAATTATTAAATTAATGTTGGTTTCGGTGAGTTTCCGTGAGTTTCGGTGAGTTTTGGTGAGTTCCGGTGAGTTTCGGTAAAACGACCTACCGAAAAAAATCAATGAACAAAGAAAGAATACTCCAGCCAACGCTTGTAGTGTAAAGGGGCTCTTATGATTTAGGGATTAAGGCCCGTTTCCACTACGACCGTGGAAAAAAGCATTCTTTGTTTGTTTTATTGCTTTTTTTTGCGCTCGCTTCAATTTTAACCGCTCGCTTCAATCGAAGATCAATAAAAGAGACAAAGAATGCTGTTTTCCACGCTCGTAGTGGAAACGGGCCTTTAGTCTTCAGTTTTGTTTTTTACGTGGCAAAATACAATAGTTCTCTAATTTCAATTTAGGATTTTCTATATTTGCTGATCTATGAAAGTTACAAATGCATTGTCTCGAAGATAGACCAATTGTTGTTTTTAAATAAATATGTAGTTTTTTTTTTTGTGGTTTAGTATTTTTGCAACTGTTATTTTGATAGAAATTTTGAAGTTAAGGGTCTGGTGAACTGAAGTAAGCTTAAAAAAATTTTGAAGTGTTTGCTTGCAACTTCATTTCGCTTAATACCAATTTATCTTGTAAAATTTGTTTTCACTGGATATTTTTATAAACTTTATCTTTTTGTTATTTATTTTAACAAATATAAAAAATACTATTTGATTCTATTAATTTATTTTTAGTTCTACTCATAATCTACTCAAAATTACTCAAAGTGCAAATAGAAATAAAGATTGTGAATAAGGAGGCAGCAACTAAATGAGTTGCACTATTATGTTCTCAACATTAATTGATAAATAAGTTCCTTGTTATATGAAATTATTTATTATGTTCAGTTAATGAAAAAGTTATTGGTAATACAAGAAAAACCAAACTGTTGTTAATGTAGTTTTGAATATGTATTGCTATTTATAATGGTATGTACTGGAATGCCAGTATTAAAATTATTTTTTCAAATTAAAATTCAGTTATTTTGTGATTAACCAAGACAAGATAGTAGCATTTCTTTTATGTTTGATTAGCTCAATATTTTTCAATTAATATAAATGCTTGAAGCTGAGTTATGTGTGTTTGTATTTTGATTGATTCGCTTGGCTTTTTAGCAAATAACAGTATTGCTGTACAAAAGATAGATTTGACTCATAAAATCTTTTTGTAGTTTTTGATCTTGTTAGAGAATCTGATTTTCTAATTAAATTTGTGACTTACTAGTTTGTAAAGCAGTCAAGTAATGCATCTTAAAGTGTAAGTTAAACAAGGATTTTATAAAATGAATGCCATAAAAATAGCTCATGTAATTGTTAGATGTATTGCCAGCTGGTAGGAAATGAAATCGAGCAAATTAAGTTTATATCACAAAAAAATTTTTTGCATGAATTTTCATTAGTAATATTTTTATTTTTTTATTGACAACAAAACAGTGAAGATGGAAGATACAAAAGTGCCAAAAGTAAAGGAATTTAAGTATTTGGGATCAAGGGTGCAAAAAAGTGGTAGTTGTGAGAGGGAGGGGAAGAGAGTGCAGGTAGGATAGAATGGATGGACAACAGTATTAGGAGTAATCTGCAACAGGAGGTTACCAGCTAGAGTAAAAGGAAAAGTGTACAATACAGTGGTAAGACCAACAATGGTGTATGGACTTGAGACGGTGGTGGTCACAAAGAAACAAGTGAAAGAGATGGAAGTCGCAGAGATGAAAATGTTGAGGTTTGCTATGGGAGTGACAAGAAAAGACAAGATTAGAAATGAGTACATCAGGGGTACAGTTAAGGTAGAACAGTTAGGAATGAAGATGAGGGAGGGCAGGCTGAGGTGGTATGGATATGCATGAGGAGAGACCAAGAGTATGTAGGAAAAAAGATGATGGAAATGGAGTTACCAGGAAAGAGGGAGACCAAAAAGAAGATTTTTAAATGTAGTGAAAGAAGATATGGGGGAAGTTGATGCAAAGGAGACGGACATTAAAGACAGGACAGTTTGGAGAAGGATAATACGCTGTGGCTACTCCTGATTGAAGGGAAAGGCCAAAAGGAGAAGAAGAATTTTATTTCTTTTATCATTTCTTTTAATGCAGTTTATTTCAGGGTAAAGTTTGTATTGTTATATATACAGATTTTACATATGCCTGGTTAGCAATTATAAGAGGTAGTTGAGGGTTTTGATGTGACAATCAAGATTTTTTTTGTTAGTTAACATGTGTAAGATTTTTATAATTTAAAAAAATATTGGTGATTTTGTTCATGTGTGCTTGGTCGTGTTTTTTCATTGATTTCTTGTTTTATAAAATGGCAAATGATTTCTGGTAATCTACTGGTCTTACCATTTTATTGAGCCATGCAAAAAACAACTGCTTGCCAAAAATCAATAAATCAGACTGCATGAAAATTACATAGAAGCATGTTATTGTAGTATTTGGTTTGACTTTTTTTCTGGACCTGGAGCAGATCCGAATCTCATAATATTGAAGCAATGTGGATCCGGTATGAACCTGGTTCTGTTTCTTGTGGACCCAGACCAGTTCTAGATCCTACTTTATATGGATCCAATCACCTCTGATATATATATACAATGGTATACCGCAACCTAAATTGTTTTCTGTTTTCATTTTATGTTGTGTATTTGCAAGGTCTGTTTACTATCAGTTAATACAGTACGTTGTTTTAATACAAATAAGAGTGCGAAAACATTTTTTTAAATTCATGTTTTTTTTTCTACAGATTATAAATTTTCAAATTTTTGTCTATTTTTAAATATGATGTGATTCAATTGCATATGAAGCTGTGTCCAATGCATAAATATGTCACAAAAAGAATTAAATCAAAATTTATTAGTTTCACAATTTTTATTTTATTTATTTTGTTTTCATCTTTGCCATATTTATTTTTAAGCTTAATGAATCGCAGGTAAGCCTATTGTTGACTAAGCATATTTAATATTCAAAAATTTAAAATACTGTGCAAGTTTATACTTTATTTAAGTCTTATTTATGATTTGCAATCATTTATTTCTCAGCCTTTGGGGATTTCTCAAAACTTGTAGGCTTTTAAATTGGGATGCCAATTCATAAACAAAAACTTTTTTTTAAACATGCAAAATTCAGGTCTTTTAAGAAAGTCACCGTAAATGATTTTTTTGTGGTGATATTAACCTGGAATCCTCCTTTTAACACCAGTGTGGAATAAAGAAGAAACCAAGAGAAAAAGGCTCTGTTTAAGAAGCAATAGTAACTGCAAGAGTATCCAGGTTAATTTCACAAACAGAAATCATTTATGGCAACTTTTTTAAAAGATTCCAAAATTCTATGCAATATATTTTAACAAAAAAATAATTTAAATCAACAAGCTTATTTCATGATCATAAGCAAATCATTTGGATTATTAAAATTAATATAAATCTAAGTAATTCCAAGTTGGATCAAATTAAAAAGTTCTATTTGGATATTTTTACAAGTCTTTTCAAGAAGTCACCATAAGTGATTTTTGTCTGTGGAACTAACCTGCAACTTCCCCACAGCACGTGGAGAAAATAAATAAACCAAAAGAAAAAGAATTGTTTCAAGGAGCAATAGTAACCACTGGGAGATTCCGAGTTCGTTAAAAACCAAAATTGCTCACAGTTATTTTTTCTCCTTTTTTTATTTAATTTTTTCTTTTTATTTCACTTTTAAGATTTTTGAAAATACTACAAAGAAAAGCACAAAATCTATCTACTCAAAAACTTTACATTCTTCTGGCATGGCTTTGCTTTATTCCATGTGTTTTGTGCTATACCTTGTATGAAACAAACTTATAATTAAAGTGCAATTATTATGAATTACATTATTTTAGAGGTTTAAAGGATCACAATAGCAGACCAGCATCTTATAACCAAGTCCTGGTCATGAGGTGCAATCTTGGTCTTACAACATAGTAGATACTATGTCTTCCTTGCATGGTAAAGCTGGCAATAACTTCTAGCTGCTTAGAGTCAAGTTGTTATCCAGCTTGTGTGGCCTATTAGTGTTGTCTCTTGCATGGAGGACTACATGTAGTCGGTTTGATTCATATTGAGATAAGCATCACTGACAATTTCTGCCAAGAGCAAACTCACATCTGCTACTTTTCTTATTTTAAGCTGCCTAGTTTTCTAAGTTTATTAGAATACTAATAATGTCTTTGATTAGAGCTGGGTGAATTTTAAAATGGTTGACATTTGCCTCTTGGGATCTTTTAATTTTCAAGCAAAAAAGTCTCTGGGTTTATTTACAAAATTGCAGATGTGATGTTCCAAAACAGTGTTTAAGCTTATTAGGTAACATGCTCTCAGTGGCCAATACCTTGCTGCATATGACACACTGAGGTTTTTCCTTGCCATTTTTCAGAATAAACTTTAATACAAAATCTAAATAACTGTAGTTTTACTTCCAAGATTTTTTTTTAGAACTGCCACCGTCATCTTCAGACATAGATTTATGCTTATTGTTTGCATCCATTTTCTGTATAATTGATTGAACTTAACTGAAGTTACTGAATTGACTGCTGTATTTATCGGGTACGCGACAATTAGGCGGCGCAAATTTGTCGGCAAGCCAATTTGGCGGGAAAATAAATAAAAATGATTTACTTCACTAGCGTTGAAGCGACAGCAAAAAAGTTTTGTTATGTCACAAAGACAATTGAAAAGGCAATTGTAATTGTTCAGTTGATAAGAGCGAAAATTTTAATTTAAAACTGTTAAATGCCTTAAAATTGAGCGATGTTTCTAGCCCAATATTTATCTATTTAAATTTTACAATAGCTTAATTTCAAATATTTAAATTAAAAAAGGTATTTGAATAGTTAAATTTTCGCATCGCGGTCGTTTAACGTGCATCTTTTACAAAAAAGTACAATAATGTAACTTACTACAAAGACTACAGGTTTGAATTTTTACGGGCGTACGAACTTATGACGTCATAATAGCATTTTACTATATCAAAACAAATCTATTCTGGTCGGCACCCATAAACAGTTTTATTTTAACTATTTTTTTTTTTAGTTCTAACAGTTTGTTTCCTCTATAGGACTCGTCAGAAAGCAATCCAAAATTTGAAAAAAAAATACAAAAAGTAAAGCTTAACAAAGCGGTAAAAGTCGGCAAAAGAACTTAAAAAAAAATTACGGCAGTGATTAAAATTGTCAAGAATCAAACAGAAGATTAGATGAAGCCAAATAGCAAAGCTTACAGAATAGTATATAAGGCGGTTACAAATCGTTTTTGATTAAATTTCAATGTGTAAAGTTTTTTTTCCTTTGTTTAGCCTAAAGTTTCCAAATAACGAGCGAATTTATTGGAACAAACAGAGCGCCCTAAAAATGCTTTTAAAAAAATTAAAGATTTTTATTCGTTTTATTATTCTATTGTACAAACCTGATTGAATTTTTGTATCTTTTGTTTCGACTTGTTCCCGTTGTATTATTAAAGATTTTCTCATACCGGTAATCAGTGTTTTTCAGAAGTCGTGAATTGCACAGCTGTGATTAATGCAACGAAATTGTTCTAGGTTTTGGCAGGCGCGTGAATTTTGTGACATCACAAAAGATGGCGTTTATGGTCAGCACGTAGGTAATATATAAGCATGGCGACTTCAAATTTGCACAACAATAATTTTGTTCAGTTATATTACGAAAAGATTAAATACACATTTATCCCGCCGAATTTCGCCGTTTATCTGTACCCACTATCCTAGAATCATTAATCATGATGTTAACCATAATAAATTCAAATTTGGAAACAATAGCGTAAGCAACGGAAAAAAATTTACACGTTAAAATTTAATTTATAAACAAATTGTAACCGCTTTAACTTTTTAATCACTGCCGTAATTTTCTTTTTGTGTTAAGTTCTTTTGCCGACTTTTTATCGCTTTGTTAAGCTTTACTTTTTGTATTTGTTTTTAAAATTTTTGATTGCTTTCTGACGAGTCCTATAGACGAAACAAACTGTTAGAACTAGAAAAAAAAATAGTTAAAATAAAACTGTTTATGCGTCCCGACTAAAATAGATTTGTTTAGATATAGTGATATGCTTATTATGACGCCATAACTTCGTACGCCGTAAAACTTCAAACCCGTTCATCTTTGTAGTAAGCTACATTATTGTACTATTTTGTAAGAGATATATGTTAAACGACCGCGATTCAAAAATTTAAGTATTGAAGTACCTTTTTTAATTTACGGTAAATATTCGAAATTAAGCTATTGTAAATTCAAATAGATAAATGATCGGCTACGAACATCTCTAAATTTAACGCATTTAACAATTTTAAATTAAAATTTTCACTCTTATCAGCTGAACAATTACAATTGCCTTTTCAATAACCTTTGTGACATAACAAAATTTTTTTGCTGTCGCTTCAACGCTAGTGAAGGTAAATCATTTTTATTTTTCCGCCAAATTGGCTCGCCGCCAAATTGGTCCCGCCAAAACGTCGCGTACCCTGAAACATTTGCTTTTAAGAGCTATTTTAAAGTTTTGTGCCAACAAAAAGCTTTTAAGTAATACAAATACTTTTTGTTTAGTTTCGACATAACCAACTCCAAAAAATTTGGCAAAGGTAAAGATGTTTTGTGTTTTCTATATATAATAAATTCCTAAGTTAAAAAAAAATTTTGTGAAGATCAAAGTTTTTGCTTTGTTTTAAAACTTTCAAGTAAATTCAAGTTTATTTTAAAAATTTTTATATTCCTCAAACTCAGTACGCACAGTTTTCAATGTTTGTTCTCTGATTTTTTACTCATAAAACTATGATTGTTCGAATTGACTAGAGGAAGGGTTTGGCATACACAAGTAAAAAAATAATTATGAAATGACAGATGAACAAATTTTAGACTTTACAAATTTTAAGCATTGCCAACACAAACAATATAGTGATTTTTTCACAGTATTGCGATAATTACATTAGAGAAATATAATATCTTTTATATACCCTTTTCTAAACTATTTTACTATACAGTATATTGTATTACCGTAAGTTAACTTATTATTATTGGTACCATAAGGCGCAGTATCAATAAATGGCTTCTAATGCTTTCATTTTCATACATAAGACGTTTTTGGGTTATAAGGCGCACCGAATGAAACAAAAACTCACCTTGCATTTTTATTCAAAAAAACGAAGAAACAAACGAACGAACAAACGATTTTTTTACGTAACATGATGGTCTGATAAGTTTATTGCATATTACCACGGTCTGTTTACAAAACAATTGCGGTGGTTTTAAATGCACGAACGGCAATCTTGGAAATCAGACACATGTAGGTCTCATAGTTAAGCTTTACCTTAATAACCATACTGGTATATAAATAAATAGCACTGTTTGCAACATAAAATTGTTTAAAGCTTTGTTATAAATTTCCAAGTTTTTTTTTTTTTCTATGAAGTGTTTAGTTTATCATATCTTTTATGATGACACATATTCATCTTTTGTGACATAGTTTGCTTTCATTGAATAGTGTTTTATAGACTACACCATGAGTTTTTTGCAAAATAATCCGGATTTTTGTCCTTCTCAAATCAAGCTTGGAACAAAGCAAAGTACAAGACAAGCCAATGTTTTTTGTCCTCGAAACTTGAATTTGTGAGTCATTGTAAACTCTGAGGTGATTTTTAATTTTTTTTAATGTTGTTTTGTACAGGGTGTGTAAAAAGTAACTTGGGGGTTTTAAAATTCATTAAAACCATCAGTGTGTGTCTAATTATATAGAAGCTTTTTTTACTTATGAGATCAATTCTTCAAATTTTTGTTTTAATCATTCAAAAAAATTTTTTGTTTTAATAGCTGTTTTCATGATATTTCAAACATTTTCATTTTTTAACCTTTCATCATGCTTTGGATTTTTTTGATTCTTTTGCTTGGGGTCATTTGAAAAATGCCGTTTACGAAAGGAAACCTGCGACAATCGATGACGTAATGAACTTCATCACTGAAGAAGCACATAAAATCACCACCGATATGTGTCAAAACGTAATTCAATGTTTTCATCGCCGACTGCACACTTGCGTAAAAAATGGCGGTAGTTCGGTCGAAAAATATTGAACTTTTCAACAACCTTTTTAAATAAAAGTGAATGATTATAAAAATGTGTTCATTTTCTCTTTTAGTTTGCTTATTTACGTAAATTCTAATAATCAAAGAGTAATATTAAACGTTTTATTAGTCCATACATGGCAAAGTGCAAGAATTATAAACTATAGAAATCCCCAAGCTACTTTTTACACACCCTGTATAATGATAAAAACTGTGTCACACTGTCATCAAAATAGTTTTAAAATCTTTGTTCATGATCTTCTGGTAAAATTTGAGTTATATACCTGGTATCAAGAATAGCGAAACTTAAAATAATTTTAATCAATAATTATTTTTGTTTAATTTTCCCAGTAATTCTTCAAGCAATTTGCAGCTTATGAAAAAATCTTACACTAAAATGAGCATGCAGCATTGTTGCAACAACGTTTCCTTACATCCTTCTGCTTGAAAGTTTTGCTCACATTTTGGCAAATTTTTGAATGTTATAACTTTATGCATCAAGGTAAAGTTAGTTACTGAAGTTTTTTAATTACCAACTAAAGTGATCGCAAATAACAAAAATTATGAGTTTTATCATAAAGGTTTTGTGATCAATTAAAAGATGTATCAAGATTACAACGCCCCCTTTCAGCATATTGAATGACTCCCAGAGTTTAGCTTTCCCAGCTATTTTGTTAGAAGCTGTTAAGCAGAAAATGTGAGTTTTAAAGTAATAAAAAATCCAAAATTCTAAACATGAAACAATTGTGACTTCAGCGTGAACAACAACACCGTTTAAAATGTCGCAATATGTTAACAACCTAAACACTACTGCCAACTTTTAAAGTATATAGATACGTAAAAAACTAAATTTCCCTAAAAAATGATTTTGAATCTTTCATGACAGGTCCCAATTTTCCATTAAACTTTTTGCTATTATATTGTCTTCAGTCACTGTTCAAAACGTTTGGATATATTTTAGATCAATTGAAGAACAAAACCAGAAGACCCTTCAAAGATTGGAAGTAATAACACAAGGAAAGATACACGGTCTACAAGTAAAACAAATAGCAATATTTTGTCATTACGTTTCATTAGTGGTATCAAATGATGACACCGTCATTTGCTTTATTGAAAAGATCACTTAATTCATTTCATTTTTAAATATTGTCCTTGACTTGCAGGACAGCGTCAGAGACATTAAAATCAGAAGAACATTACTGTCACGTGATTATCCCGATCTTTTGGATTCGCCGAGATATTGCTGTCCGATTAAAAATTTTCGTTTGTATATAATAATATGCTGTGTTAATAATTTAAGAATTGTTTTTTTGAAAAACATGATGGGGCCAAGGTTAGAAGTTGAATCAAAATGCTATCGATTATTAAAATGACTTTAGTAACTTTGGACAACACTTTTTACATTGTTTTATCATTGGTTTTTCCTCCAGTTAACTGTTCTTATCTCTAGAATCCAAACGATTGCCGTGACCGCCGCATTCTTGTGTGCATCCTTACATGGAAGCCAGGATTTGGGAGCTTGGTTCATTATTTGGCGGAATGCTTGCTCCTGGGGGTGGGAACAAACCGGACAATAGTTGCAGAGTTATCCGGCTGGTGGTATCGTAATGTTGAGGGTGTTTTCGAACGTTTCTCATCATGCACTGGTATAGACACTTCCAATGCTGTTGAATGGGAAGGTAAGTTTTAAAAAAGTATTTCGATTGAAAAAACAGGGTTGTAAAAATCGAATTTTAAAATTTTTTTAAGCTTTTAGAAGATTTTGTAATTTAAACTATAAAATTATTAATACTATAACAGCAAATTATTTATATATAACGTATTATCAAAGTTCATCTTTAATATACTGCTTCGGGAAATGGATGAGAACCGTGGTAGAAAATTTTAATGTCGCTTGACCTCTTTAAAAGTTTGGTATATGAATAAGTATTCCTAATTTAGACAGTGTAGGCCCGTTTCCACTACGAGCATGGAAAAGAGCATTCTTTGTTACTTTTATTGATCTTTGATTGAAGCGAGCGCAAGAAAAAATCAATAAAACAAACAAAGAATGCTCTTTTTCACGCTCGTAGTGGAAACGGGCCTTGTCACTGTTTTCGCTTTTGGAGTCTCGTCAGCGCTGTGTTAACCAGTACTTGTTTAGGACTCTATAAATAACCTAAACAAAATTTAACCTTTGTGGTATTTACTATCAGTACAGTCAAAGCTGAATTGTGCGCTGCTGACAAGCCGGATCTTTAGTGAAAGAGAGGCGGATTCTTAATTTAATATTCTCGTTTTTCCTTGATACCATAAATTCATAGTCATTGAAAGAAGAGACAAGTTTAGTTTTATTCATTTAGGGGATAATAAAGCTGGCGTAACCACTCCCGAAATCCACAATTGGGGATTCCCTAAAGAAGTGCACTATTTTGATTATAAAAAACAATGATTGTACATTTCCGACAAACAAAAACCTTTTTTGTATTTTACATAGTTTTTTTATTTTTAATTTCTGATTTTGAGGACAAACTTTACTATAAAACCAAATGAAAACATTCAGCTTTTAAAGACCTTTTTTGTCTTCACCAAACTTTGGGGTCTTCAGCTAAAGTCACCCCAATCCGGGTAGATACAGCAATATACATGAACGTATTTTCATCGATTACCGCAGTTTTACAATAAGAGAATTCCTACTTCTAAATGGCTTTAGCGCTTTTTATCTTTAGCTCGTGATTAACCGTTAAAATTTTTCCGAAAAAAAATTACCGGTAATACGTTTTTATAGAGTTCTACACAAGCAGCTTTATTAACAAAGTGAGCATATTTTCTTCCAAATCAAAACATTTAAATGTCAATAAACATTATAGAAAAAAATTTTTTGATCATTTCTTTTTTCGCAAATGGCGACAAAAAGCAGTGTATGTAATGTTTAAAATATTCAAAATTGGATGTGTTTGTTATGATCTTTTTTCAACAATTATTTTCAAATTATTGGTTTAGGTAGAACATATCTGAAACCTGAAATTGACAAAAATCGAATTATTAAAGTTAACATTGCGCGAAGAAGACCTTACTCATCGTTCGTCCCGTTTAATATGCCCAAGAGTTTAGTGGGTAAGTTAATTGAAAACGTTTTTTACTATCAAATCAACTAATTCAAGTCTCAGTTTAATTTTAATGGTTTTAATTGGAATTTAATTACAGTAGTTTGTCAATTGATGAACTAGAAACAATAAAATTTTTAAAACATTGCAATTTTCTATCAATTGCCCATTCAATTTGTGAATCTATTTCAAACAAAAAAAATGCTCAAGATAAAATGTGACTAAACGTCTAGCATTGCCAAACGTTATTGTTTCATCCATACCACTCGAGTTTTCAATTTATATACAATTTTATTCATTTATTAATAATAATCGTTTTCTTTGAAACAAAGCAAAAACAAAAAAATAAACGCAATCTTAAGTTTTTATTTTGCTTTTTTCAAAGTGCGGCCTTTTGCTAATTGCAATCAAAATAAAATAATGGTTGTCAATAGATCCATTGGAATGCAGCCACAGTGACCCAAACGCGTGGTGGATGGGCCAAATCATTAAGTATTTGATGAGGTTGAAGCCTTCAGTTGTTGAAAAGCTTGAAAAAGCAAAACGAATCATTCGTTTCTCTCACCCAATTGTTGGGTAAGTCGCAGCATTTGCTGTCTCTGTCAACTTTAATCTGTCAGACGCAGGTTTTTAGAAATTTTAAAGTCAATTTTTCATAAAAGATACTGAATTTTAATTAAAATATTAAAAAATAAGTGTGATGGCCACGTTATTTTCCACTTGATCAGCGTGAAAATATTAAAGATAAGTTTTAAAACTTGTTGAAACCATGCAGATTGCTTGCTGCAAATAAAAGCCTTTTCTTTGTACGAGATTATTGACTCGTTACTGTTTTCTGTTTAACCCTTTCGCTCCTACTGGGACACATGTGTCCCGGGCTGATATTTTTGAACTGTTGCCATGAAATTTACACTTCACTCCTAGACAAAAAAGGGGTTGTGGGACATATATGTCCCACTAGGAATTCAAAAATATCGGCCCGGGGCACATGTGTCCCAGTAGGAGCGAAAGGGTTAAAGCGGAATCATCTTTTAGACAACGTGATCTATTCTAAAAATTTTGTAATGAAATGCCTTTTTTAGAGTTTAACAAAAATCACTCAGTATATTAAAGCATCTGCCCTTTTTCTCGCAAGTCAAGAGTGTCACGTGCTTAGCTAATGCGCCGACAAAACCTTTTGCATCTCGTAAAATTTCATTAGAATCACTGTTGACGCGCTAGCCAAACTCAGTAAGGAGTTGGTTGAACCGTCATATTTCTCCATTTGCTTTATGAGATGAAATGATGAGACTCGTCTGGGGTAGATGAGAAAATGATAGATTACATGAAACCAACGGGGAGGTCGTTTCCTTGTTACTTAATAAACACGTGACCCTCCCACCATCAGCATCGATGGTATTTGTCTATAGAGATATGCGTAGATGTATAAATCGTATAGTCCGTACATCTATGTTAACATTGGAAGAAAGTAAATTTTGCAGCTTTAAGCAGCTTTTCACTTTAGGTCGATTTTGACGAAAAGCGAACAGAGAAAAAGCAATCGAAAAGCGAAAAGATACGCTCTCCGCTTGTTTTTTTTGCAATCGGTTTTAGTCTGAAGCAAACTAAAAAGTTGAAAGATTTTGACTCCAATCTTTTTCTGCTATTAGTTCTCAAACTGTGCGTCGTATTAATTTCCTAAAGGCGTCGCAAAACAATACGAACAGTAATTGTTCTTAGAGTGCAGTTATATGACTTTATACTGACAATAGATACTCTATTATCTCCTGACATAAAAACATCTTGGCCAAATTAAATCAATAGATATCTTCACAAAATTAAATAAATTGAATATTGCTATGCAAGGGTCGGATAAACATGTGCCTGTCGTTACAGTTAAAATCGCATAAAATCGTTCATAAAAAAAATTGTCTTTGTGGAAAGAAGATATAGCAAGCATGTCGGGAAGTTCTCATTATTTTACCTTTTAGTCCAATTTTCTTGAAAAAAATGTAAGTTGCTGCTACCTTCATATTTACGACGCACATTTTTGCAACATCTATTCTAGCTCGGGTCGAAATTTACGGAGTACTGTTCGGAAAATTATTCGGGTTATGAATGGATTTGTCCTTTACTCAGCAAAATAAAGAAAATACATTGACCTTCCTGTGATAATTCTCTGAAAAGGAAGTTTAATTTAAAAAATCCGACAAATTTTTGGATTTCATTTAATAACGAATACTCAGCTTTAACGAAAAAATAACAAATAGTAGTTATTCCTTTTGCTGCATCGTATTTATGCAAAGCAGGATTTTCTGCCATGGCTGTCATTAAAACCAAAGATCGGTCACCCATAAACGTTGAAAGAAAGATGCGACAGTTTCAAAAATTCTCCCAAAATTCAATAAGTTTTGCAAAAATAAGCAAGCCCAAACATCACATCAATATATCGTATAAATATCTGGGTTGCCATTATTTTGTTGATTTTGTTAAAATGCCACTTCTGAGTTATTGGTTAGTTTCAATTTTACTTAGGCTAATTATATTGTTTTATCAGTTTCTGCGGTGCTGCTCACAGAAAGCATCTTATGGATTTATTGTTGTATTGCAATAAAGCGTAATGGCTTTATTATATTTTCTCTTTTAATGTTATTAATATATTATCGCTGGTGCGTCGCAAGCTTTGCTAGTTTTTCAAAGGACGTCGCAACGAAAAAGGTTTGAGAATCACTGGTCTAAATGGTCTTTCGACTTTTTTTTCGGTTTTCCGCCGCACCACACGGTTTAGTTTCCCGCATCTGCTTTCAATCTGAACCTACTTTTATTCATTTATTTAATAAAGTGTAGTTTTCACTTGGGCTGTCAGTTTGTTGATTTTTATTTGTGCATTAGTCGTTTCGATACAATTGCATGAAAATTAACCATCAAACCCACCAACCACAAGGTTTACTATTTGCTTGAAGCATTCACGTTCGGAGGATGGATAAACACGGGGAAGCAAGCTTTTTTCACTTAGAATCATACATGGCATACGTTGATCGATGGTTTAATTGCAATTACATCAATAAAGGAATCAACGTCACTAAAAGAGTGTACATTGCCACAGACGAACCAAGCATAATTAGAGACGCGAAGATAAAGTAAGTTTGTTTAATGTTTTTCCACCTTGAAACCAAAATTACCGTTGGAAAATAAAAATTTAAAGAATTTAATTTAATATTTTAAGTCGCAAAATCCCTTCAAAAGACTTTACTCTTCCCCGGTTTAGCCGCTATTTACTATTGACTTAAATTCAATTTATTAAAAAACTTGATTTCAATTGCGCTATTCTATCTTGGTTATTAAAAGTAGGGGAACCAACATAACATTTGAATCATTGAGCTAACGTTTGAATATATGCACGTTAAAGAAATAGGCTGTTAGTAAATGCTACCTGCTTTTGTATTGCGACTTGTATTGAGTGTGTTAAAATTTATCAAATACCAACACAATGCCAGCTCGTCATTCTGTGGTAAACTCATAGGCACTTTCCTTTACTTGGCGGTCTTAGCCAGCAGCTCTCAAATTTGAGTCTATTTCGAAAAATTTTTATTTCATCTGACTCGCAAGAAAGCATCCAAGGCGCTGCGCATATGGCAAGCAATTACCCTGACCTGCTTTCGGAGATGCCAAGATTAGTGATGTACCGATACTTTAGTATCGGTATCGGTGGTATCGGCTAGTAGTATCGGTATCGGTAAATATAGCCGATACCTGCCGATACTTTTTAAGCACAAAATAAATATAAAATTTTTTTTTTTTTTGTATAAATATAAAAAATTTTTGTTCCCTCCTGGAACTGGATTGGATTTCTAACATAATTAATGATTTCTTTTACAGATTTGTAATAATATTGTAATGAATAATAATGATAGATATATACCTGAAAAAAATTCAAAATGCAATAACAAGCTAGATTTAGTAAATACATTCTTTGGTATTACTTACAAAAACTTTTATTGATGGTGCTCGATAGATAAAAAAGTATCGGTGGTATCGGCAGTATCGGTATTGGTATCTGCTCTAAATGCTGGTATCGGTAGTAGTATCGGTATCGGCTTAAAATGTGGTATCGGTACATCACTAACCAAGATATTGCTGTTCGGTTAAAAATTTTTAGTTTTTCATAAACATTAGACTAAAATTAAGATCTGTTGCTAAGACCGCCAAACAAGGCAAACGCCGCAAATGCTTTTTCCAAGGATAAAACAAAAGGTGCAAGTAGGTTTTGAACCGAGACCGTTTCAATCACAATCATGGCGCTCTTAATCACTCGACCACGCTGCCGACAATAAGAATTGAATAAAAATTTGCAATCAGACAGCAATATGATGGCGTCTTTAAAAGCAAGTTTAAATCGATGTTGTCCGTTAAGCCAGGATGATAAATAGAGACGATAATGATTCTATTGCGTCACTCACATGGAATTGCTGTGATAATTGGAGTACTAAAACTACAAGATTTGTTTAACATAAAAAGAAAACCTTAAAGCTGGGGTTTACTACTACAAATCCGACTCCAAAACGACTACTACTTCAGCATGTCTGAAAAAACGACTCCAATTTTACCAAATCTTTGATTCCGCCCTAAAATATGTGTCTCCGACTCCACAGCCCTGCTTCGATGTTTATAGAATAATGTTTTCAGATATAAAAATTATCAAGTTCTGCACGATCCTTTGTTTATAAAACACAGAAAAATTTGGTGGAATCGTTTTACAGACGATGGTTCTATTGGAGTGCTGACTGATGTTTATTTATTAAAGAAATGTGATTATTTCGTTGGGACTTATTCTTCAAATGTAAGAATTGTTATAGATAATCAGTTATTTAAAAAAAAAAATTTGTTAATTAACTTCAACATTTGTTCATGTACAAGCAAATAAATCACTTTTGGTTATCCCCTGGCTTTTAACTCTCATCATTAATCCTGCTAACTGTTTAAATAGCCCCAAACAAATATTGTTATCACGTCGCTATCAATAAAACACTTACCATGTTTTTTTCAAGTCAATTAAGCGCTTAAAGTAATTTAAATCCAAATTTGCATATAATTCGATGGTAAAGATTGCTCCGTTGGTAAAGCACAGATTTTTTCAGCTTGGTAGACTGGTTAATGAATTAAAACAGTCGGAAAAAGACAAAACATTAGAATCGGTGTCATTGGACAGAAGATATTTTTATCACAATGGCGCGAGTATACAACATGTCGCCATCGAAAATCATTTGCCTCAAGATGGTGATATTGAACTTAAAGTCGGCGATGAAATATTAGTTGATGTTTTTTATCCGTTTCCGACAAAAGGACGCGGGATAAATCAAAGGACCGGAAAACACGGAACTTATCCTATCTGGAAAGTTCGAACTAAAGCAAAAACCGCTTCCTATGCTGCTTTTATGTGATTTGAGACGATAAAGGCCCATTTCTTCAACCAGCGTTGGCGGGAATATTCTTTGTTTGTTTATTGATTTTTTTACTTTCCCCCGCTTAAGCGCGAAGAGAAGCAATAAAGAATAGTCTCGCCAACACTTGTCGTGAAAACGAGTCTTGATAACGCTTACGGTCTTAACTTATTTTGCACTTAAATAACCTAGATCAGGGGCGGGGAACCTTTTCGGAAGTAAAGGATCCACTTCCCAAGAAGGCCGCAAGCAACAATTTTGCATGTGCCTATTCAAAAATTATATTGCAACTCTTGGTGCCTCAGCTGGTACTCGAACTCCCATCTGGTAGCCCTGGGTTTGATCCCTGACGGTGGCGGTGGGCTTACCCGACCCATTCCTGGGAATGTGGGCGCGGATCAACTCTGCAGAGTCCCAATAATTGGGCAACCTCCCAGAGACGAGATCAGAGGTCCAGAATAGAGAGGAGTGATCGAAGATGGCCAGACGTATAGAGTCAAGTGCAGGCCAGTCTAACACGAGATAAAAAAGATTATGTGATTCAGAATCACAGTTGCTGCACGAAGGCGTCTCGGTTTGACCAACTCTGAGGAGATATGTGCCAAGAAGAGTCCTGCGCCCGTTACAGCGTAAACGAGAGAGAGCACAGCAAGCGGAGCGAGGGAGAGTAAGCTCCTCGTGAGACACTGCAAGGATTTGATGTTGAAAGATACCTGATTGGATACTGCGTCTCCAACTGGTGTAGAGAGATAGACGTTGGGAGGAAATGAGAGGTGAGGGAGACAAAAGTTGCATCGTGGAGGGGTCAAAAGAAGCTTTAACTTTAGCAAGAGAGTCAGCTAAGTCATTGCCTGGGAGGGAAGAATGACCAGGTATCAATTAAAGATAAACTACCTTGAGTCGGATAAAGTATTGAGGAGAGATTGGGTGTCAGTGAGAGACTTAGGTATTACGTGAGGTAAAGGAGCAGAGGGTTGTCAGGAAAGATAGGACAGATAAAGAGTCAGAGAACAAGGTGACAGATTCAAACGCACATGACGTGGAGTGAGAGATACACACCACTTAAGAGCATGAAGAATGGCATAGGTCTCGCCACTGCAGATGGTGGCTCAGAATCCACCCGAGAAAGAGAGGGAGGTAGCAGTGAGACGCTTAGTACACTTAATGTGATCTCTGCACCACCCTCTCCCAGCCCGCCAGGAACCGAGCCATCAGTCCAGCCAGTGATATCGCTGTGGGATAGGAACGATAGGTGGGAAATAGCGGCGGCGTTGTGAAGGGAGGGAGGGTCAATACGAGAGTATGGAGAAAAGATTTGGTGTGAGATAGAGTAAGAAGAAGGAGTAGACCAGGAAGGTTTAGGAGGACAAGGATTAGAGGTTCGCGAGATAGTTGTAGGTTAGGAGTAAGGTCCTACTTCGGATGTTTTGATGGGATATTTAATCCTACTTCGGATGTTTTGAGATTCAGGCCGCACTATGTGGCTTGGAAGGCCGGAGGTTCTCCACCCCTGCGCTAGACTTTAATTAGGAGGTTCCGTGTGTATATTTTTTTTGTACCATGTGCAGTTTTCTTAAATCGATTTTGTACAAAGAATCTTTTTAAAAGTGATTTTTTTATTTAAAAGTAGAAGCAAACTAAGGGCTCGTTTCCACTACGAGCGTGGCGTGGAGTATTCTTTGTTTCTTTTATTGATTTTTTTGCTTTGCTTAGCGCTCGCTTAGATTTTAAGCGCGGAAAGATCAATAAAAGAAACAAAAAATGCTCCATTCCACGCTTGCAGTGGAAACGAGTCTGAGAATTTGATTTAACATTTAACTTCTTAAGTGGGTGAAACACTTGAAATGTTTACGATTTATGTCATTGCCTGTGTCTGTTTTCCTTCAAATTGAAGAGCCGAAGCGTGCAATTATTATTCCTTATAAAGTGTTTTTAAAAAATTTCGTTATCTTTCACAGAGTAGCTCAGTGAGATTTTAATTTAAAAAGCGCTAATATGCAAGAAAGTGCAATAAAACGGACCCCAATTGCCCTCAATTGATTCTATTTGTGAACTTAAGTTTGGAAATTTAACATACATATTCCACTTGTAATCAATTTATTCAGCATACACAGAGAAAGGTATTGCTTTTGTGACGGAGTCACAAAACTGCCTCGAACTCGTCCAGCTCCGCACAAACGCGCCTCACGACCAGCATCAAAATTTATGGTTTTATTTTATTGAACAAAACAATAATTGAGACGCTAGTCGGAAAGCGGTTTTCTATTAACAAATATTACGTAAATTAACTTTAGCGCGTTAACACATTGCCCACTGACTTACCGACAATGTTGGGCGGACGAGCAAATTAAAATATCAATAAGATTATCAAATTGCTACCAAATGTAGCCAATGTCCAAGGGGACTAATAATGTTAGCAGCAAAAATCAATTTGAAATTCTGCAATTAAAATTGGATCTCTCTTCGATCACTAAACTTATCTCACCAGTTCCAAAAGAAAAACTATTGTCTAAATACAAAGTGACAAGCAACGCTCGCCTAATACAACGTGGCATCACTCGATGCCAAACAGCCGCGCGAAAATGCACTAAAAGGCAGCGTTGATTATTTAGCGCAAGAACAATAGTCGCGTGGGTTCAAAACCCGTGGGCAATTATCAACGCGGCAAACATTTACGCCTACGACGTAACAGCTTTAATTAAATTCTTTTATAAAGTATCCGTAATAATTTAAGTTTAAGGTAAGGTTTAGGAAGGGGAGGCAACTCGCTTCACCCCTTCATATTCAATAACTTGTTTCAAGATTTCAATAAGACCCTTATCCTATTATCATTTAGATAAAATGAAGTCCATAGTTTTTTCACGCACCATAGCCTTTAGTTGGTGTTCATGAAGCTTGCGTCTTTTAAAATTTTGATTATACTCGTAGTAGCTAATTATCATAAAGACAAAATTTCCTTTTTTACAAAATATTTGTCGTGATTCGTGTATACCAGGGGTCGGCAACCTACGGCCCGCGAGCCAGATCCGGCCCGCCAAGCAAAATCATCTGGCCCGTGACATGTTAGTTAGATATTAATGGGATACAGCCCACAGCATAGATTGTTTGCAGTACTTAACCATTTCAAACAATCTATGGGGCAGTAAAACTGTGATACTTCTAGTTACAGCAGGGATGCCAAAACGCTTCATTTTTAAGTACAGTACAAATCTGGTGTAGAACAAAAAAGTTTAAGTTTTAGTCAACTAAACTTTACATTAAGTTTTAATGACGTTGCTTTTTTCACGTCTAAAAAAACTAGTAAAGATTAAAAAAAAGTTTTTTAAAAATTTTTTTATTTGTATGATGTTGCTCTATTTACGTCTACAGATAACAAGTGGGGACCAAAAAATAGAATATAAAAGCTATCAGCTGTTATTATGTCGCTGCAATCACGGTCGTACACGCAAGTTTTTTGTTGCACTTTTGCACCTCCTGTGTTCAGGGTTGCCAATTTAGCCCTTTTTATGATTTTTAGCCAACTAAATTTTATATTTAGCCCTGACGTATTTTTTAGCCCTAAAGCGGAAAATTTAGCTTTATTTTTAGCCAGTTTAAGATTATCCTGGTAAAGATTTATTAATGTGTAATCTTGTAATTTTTTGTTTTGTTATCCTCGGTTGTCGCAGTCTTGCTATATTTTACGTAACAGGGAGAGCGATGGCCGAGGCAAAGAGCACAACAATCTTGAATAAAACGTTATGAAGCAATCACAGAAATCTCTGAAAGTTGAAAATTTAACCTACCGAGTTGTGCAACGTTGGCACAAGTGCCAATGCCTATAGGACCAGTCCAAAAATGTGTTTTTGATTTTAAAACTTTAATTGCATTGCTCAGCTCCTATTAAAATGCAAAAAATAACTTGTTTATAGCAAATGCTGCCGTAAATATGAATTTCCAACTCAAGTTTTGGAGAATATTGACACTTGTCAAAGCAGCTCTATTGATAATGAAATGCAAGTAGATGAGGATAAAGATGTTTTTAATGCTTTTGAAGAAGAAAATAATAAATTTTAATCAATTAATTAATTCAATAAATACCAAGATTTAACGCTGTATGTTAAGTTATATCTAGATAGAACTTTTTTTATTTAATTTAGCTCTTTTCTTCAAAATTTAGCCTTTTAAAGCTCTTTTTGCTGTTTAATGTCTTCCTCAGTTGGTATGACTAGAACTGAAAAGATAGCTGGAAAAAGTGCGGCCCGCCATAACGCTATAAAATTGGGTTTTTGGCCCGCGACATGCAAAAGGTTGCCGACCGCTGGTGTATACCAAATGTGTGATTCGACCATGCTCACTCTATGCTTATTGTTTTATCAATCGTGCTGTATTTTGTATAACATTTATTGTGTGCAATTTTAGATTATCGCCTTTTAACTTATCGATTTTGCTTTACAGTATTTTTAAGTTCTACGATCAGCATTTTTGAGCTATGTATTTATTTACTCATGTTAGCTATAAGTAGTGATGTCGCTGTGCTGTTCGAGAGAGGCGATATTAAATTCTGTCAGGTAATTCGAGTGGCGTGCGGTGTTCTGTGTTCGAGAACCCTTAATAATAACAACAACGTTTTTTATATCACTCTACACCCAAATCCTTGAAAGAAAATTTGTATGGTCTTGAAGCGGTTTAAAAACTTTTCACAAATTATGATTGATTAATTTGATTAGTTAATTTGATTGATTTTATTTGCTTGAATTTTGTTTTCTATTTACAAATTATAATAAACAATAAAACCGCCTAGCATGTTACACTGTGTTAGCGTTAGTTTTCGAAACAAAACCCCTAATTTTAGCATATCTTTCTTGCGTAATTCGTAATAATTAGTTTTTTACTTTTGGGTTTTTTTTTAGGAATGTTTTGTTTTAGGTTTACCCAACCCTTTCCTAGGAATAATTACTGGAACTCCGCGGAGTTCCAATAATTGCGCAAACCCTAGGGACGAGACCAGAGGTCTAGAATAGTGAGGAAATGGCCAGACGTAGAAAGTTAAGTGCAGGACAGTCTAGCATGAGATGAAAGATGTCCTGTGATTCAGAACCACAGTTACTGCACGAAGAAGTCTCTGCTCGACCAATCCTTTCGAGGTACATTAGGCTATGTAACAAGAAGAGTCCTGTGCTCGTTGCAGCGTAAACGAGAGGAAGGGAAAACTCCTCAAAAGATACCGGAGAGATTTGATGTTGGAAGAAACCAAATTGAGTACCGCGTCTGCAACTGATGTAGAGTAGAGATGTTCAAATTTAGTTCATATTGAAAAAGTGCAGGTTTTCGGAGCTTATATGGTGCATTGGACCTTAAAAACACCTTCAGTGCAAAAAAAGTTCGAAAAAAATCTCTTTGCTTTCCCTCATGAGGGTTAAAATAATACACTTAATTTGCTCACAGGGGAATCCCTGATGACATCATTTTTGGATTTATTTATTTATTATAACTTGAGTTTCAGAGCAGATAGAAGAACAAAACCAATTGTATTTGTTTTCAACACACATGTGCTTTATTTTGAGAGTAAACTTAATGACGTCAATTGTGTATGATGACGTCATATTTGCCACTTGTTTTTTAAAGCAATTCATATAGGAAATGTTGAAATGATAAAAATGATTAGTTCAGTTTAAAGAAAAATATATAAGAATGTTGGAAATTGGATTTTCTTAAAGCAAATAACTTGACAAGCAATACAAATATTAAACAAGTTCATTATATGACTATAGAAAGTACTAAACGTAAAGCAATTAAACTTGCAGTTGTTACATAAAAAGGCAAGAGAGCAACATGTAAAGTCTAAATTCAGACTAATTTCAAAGATTTTGTATTTCGGCTGTTGTTCATACCAGAGCTATTTGATTGCTATAACATGTTAGTTTAATATTGCATTTATATATTTACCATAAATCATTATCGTAGTAGGGTGGAGTGAAAAAAAATTTGAAAAAAGTGTAGTTCTTAAATCCTGCCAAATAGGCTAAAACTTCAAAAAAAATTGGTTTTGGCGAGTTGCTACCTTTGGGGGGCTAGCAACCCCCCAAAATGTGTTTTTGGGGCGTAAAATTGACAAAAAATGTCGTAACTCGGTAACCGCTTATCGTAGAGGCATGATTTATGGCTCAAAATTTGCAGAATCATCATGTTTCTATATGTGCTAAGAGAAAGTTTTTGTCTATTTCCACAAGAAAAAAAGTTATAATCGATAAACCGTTTTTTATGCTCAATACTCGAAAATTGCGCTGCATGGAAATAACTTTGATCTAACATTTGAAATGATATATGTCTAACTGATAAGGACTAATTATGACAATCACAATATTAACAAGATGATTTGGGATAACTTTGGTCACCAGACAAAGTACCTAAATAGGCCTACTCATAAGGTACAGAACGTGCTAGCTTTACTGCCCATAAAATGTTTAGTATTTCAGTAATTTAAAGAAAATCTGTTACATCTCATTACTTTCGAACTGTTGATGCTGATATTGGGTTGTTTTGCCTAAGGAGTGAGAGAAAAATAAGAAAGCAAGTTAGAGTACACCAAATACCCTACGCAAAATGAAGCGCATCAGAATTGCACTTTAGTGTCAAATTTTTTCAAAAGTTTTCGAGATTTAATCTTCTGGCGAATCAACCCATCTCTTCGCTCAAATCCTTCAACTTGTGCTGCGGCCTCTGTTACCATTTTGACATGGCGCTCTACACATTGGTTGTGACATGGGTGGTCGAGCTGCAGTGGTCTTATCCGGCATTGTTCGTTCAATATCTAAATCAGTTAAATGTTCAATTACCGGAGGCTGCTGATGGCAAGATGTTAAATTCACCATCTTGTAGTACGAGTTCACTGTTAGATCCAGTGTGGGCGGTTCAAACAGCCGTACAGTTGAGGCGGTATCATAATATTTTGCTCCTTCCAAAGAATATTCTTCACTGCGACTGTCAACCAAGTCATGATTATCAAATGAAACCGTTGATGGCAAGTTTCCACGAATCGAAAGCACTTTGTTCACTCCTCGCATTCGTATCTCCTCATCGTTGTCACCCAACATGGCGATCAAGACATTTTCCTGGTGTGCGAAAAATGCATTTCGTTGCACAACTTTCAGAGCAGTTTTCCGAACAGCTTCGTCAGGCACCTAAAGAATTCGTTGGACCAAGTTGAAAAAATTTCTAGATCCGCAAGTTAGTTGACTATTTAACTTAATTTCAAACCAACTTGGAAAGTAAACTTGAAGACAAAACTTCGTCAGAGTTTCCAAGTTTGAGGAGGGTTCATCCACCGAAACATAATATCTGAGGATTCGACAGCCCAGAGTTAGCCAGCGTGAATGCACAATGGGACCTACTTTTAAATATTGCAAGTCGCTGTCGACAACTCCCATGATTATTGCTGAACATATCTTGTAAGCATAGTGTTGATCAGTACTCAGATCATTAACAACTGATTCTGGCAACTGTACAGTGTACAAACTGAGGGTTTGAAATTGACTTAAAATTAGCAGCAACCGGCCAACTTGAAACATCTCCAGTTAAACACTTCCCAATTGGTCCTGTAAATGTGTCAGGACTATTGGTGGTTCCATCAAGCATAGTAAAGACATGGCGCAAGGGTAGTTCATTGGTATGTAGTAGGCAAATTACCCATTGTAGTGGCTTGTTCAATAATTCTTCCAACTTACGAATGCAACCATTGAACTTGCCTGTCATTGCTGCAGTTCCATCAGTGCCAACTACTGTAAGCTTGTCATGTAATTCGGTGTTGGTAATGGTGTTGAAGATCTTTTGTGCTTTGGTTCTTCCTTTGCCCTCCTCTGTGGAAAAATGAGAAAGATAGTATTCACCAGGCTGCCCAACCATTATATAGTGATCTTCAAGTTGCACAGACCTGTAAAACTTGTCATTTGGCCCTTGCATGGTGACCTGTGTTGCATCTTTGCGCCCATCAAAGTATATGGCATTCACTAACTTGAAATTTTCTTGCTCCTTTTTCCTAATTTCAGCACGGCATTGTTCTCGCTCTCTTCGAAGCTTGCTACGATCAATAACGTATGTCTTGTCATCATCAGTAATTAGACCCAAATCTTGCATCACACTATTAGCGATCGCAGCAGCAGCTCTGTTGGATATCTGAAAACGCTCACTCATCCTTGCAAGGTTTGACCAAATCATTCGATTCTGATTTTCATATGGCATTGATTGAGAAACAAATTCAGAAGCAGCAGAAGATTGCGTTTGGTCTGTGTTGGTTGAACTAGAATCTGACAGATAATCCAAAGCTGACTCAGGCACTGATGTAACTGATGTAACGGAAGAACATGTTGGTGGTTCTGGATGAGGTTGTAAGGGTCGAGAGCGCCTCAAAAACTGTAAGTCAGCTGACGTTGAAGGAACCACAGCATCCACAAATTTTCCAACTCGCTTACTAGTTTGATCTTTATAAAAAGCATAATCATCATCTGTCATTTTCAAACCATGTTGTTTCTCCAAAATTCTGCGCTGCTTATCGTCAGCACAAAAAACATCAAATATTTCATCAATAGTTGACATAAACTCTTTTTCCTTTTGTAAAAATGCTTCTCCTCGTTTTTTCTTTGGCCAGCGATCAAGTGCACTGAAACAATTCACAAAACTTTGAACTTTTTTCGAAATGGTGTACAGATGAATGGGATATACGTTGCACCATACCCATCTGTCATAAATTTCTCTGGCAATGTCATTTGCAGCATTGAAGGTTCGAAAGTTTTTCAAATGAAGAATGCGTTCTATTACATGTCGCTTGGTAGGCAATACTCCTGGTGGAAAACTATCACGGGTAGAGAAAGTGTGTCCACTATGTAAAATCTTCTTTACAGAAGTTGAACTCCGTCTTTTCATGTTTTACTACTTCGCAGTTTGGCCAAAGCTTTGATTTACACAATTACTTAACAATATACCTGCAAAAAATAATAATAACTTTTCAGATAACTATTAGTTAAGTACAAACAAACAAACTTATTAAACAGTTTTTCTATCAACTTTTTTTCTAGTGGAAATATATAAAAACTTTCTCTTAGCACATATAGAAACATGATGATTCTGCAAATTTTGAGCCATAAATCATGCCTCTACGATAAGCGGTTACTGAGTTACGACATTTTTAGGAAATTTTACCCCTCAAAACACATTTTGGGGGGTTGCTAGCCCCCCAAAGGTAGCAACTCGCCAAAACCAATTTTTTTCGTAGATTTTACCTGTTTGGCAGGTTTTTAGAACTACACTTTTTTCAATTTCAAAAAAAAATTATTTTCACTCCACCCTATTATCGTAGATACAGTAGGTGTAATAATTTACAACCATGGCAGCAACCGATGAACCATCTCGTAAAAAGATCAACAGCTCCTTAAAAAGAGCAAGTTGAACAAGCTGGTCCAAGCTCAGTTCTTTGTAACTTTAAACGTACCTAAAAATCTGATTAACTGCACTGAAATTACTCAGGTTTTAGTAGGTTTAAAATTTCAGATAACGCTGCCAATTTGTTGGTAGCATCATTTATAAAACTTGCCAAGGTGACGTTGACGACTTCTGTCTTTTACGCTCAACCACCTACAGAGCTCGTATAGCAAACAGACTGCAAATTTCTGATAAAATTTTTCAAGAAATACGTGAAACTCTATCTTGGGATCTGGCTTTCCACTAGGACGATAAATTAACAAAGGATTGTTTTGGCAATAAACATAAGGAGCTTTCTGTGCCGGTTTCAGGAACATCAACTTATAAAGAGGGCAAGCTTTTGAGAGTACAGAGGTACAGAGATTATAAAGAGGGCAAGCCTTTGAGAGTACAGAGGTTAGAAAAAGCAAGTGGAACAGCTCAAGTAGATGCAAGTTATGATTTACTTGAGGTGTGGAATCTAAAGCAACATGTGAAAGCTTTGGTTTTTGATACAACTATCAGCAACACTGGCTGGAACAACATTGCTGCAAAATGCTTGGAAAAGCTTTTAGATCAAAAGCTTTTTTACAATGCGTGTCGTCATCATACTCGTATATGCGAGTTTATTATTGGTGCTGTATATACATGCTTATTCGGTGACTCATCAGCTCCAGATGATGCTAATTTCAAATGTTTTCAAGGTTCAGTTTAAAACCCACTTGTGCCATTCTGTTGTGTTCTTGGGAAAGACACTTTACGGCACTTTACCCTGCTTGGTGGTCTTGACAGCAAGCAGTTCTAAATTACAGTCATATCTCTACTAAATTACTAGCGGACAGCAATATCTTGGCATCTCCGGAAGCAGGTCGGGGTAATTGCTTACCCTATGTATAGCGCCTCCGTCGCTTTTCTGCGAGTCAGGAGGATAAATATAGAAATAAAAATAAAATAAAATAGACCTCTCTAAAGGCTATCACATTTTGGAAATGTCTTCAGAATGGCTTAAAGAAAAGTCGAAACTGGTCATATGTGAGCTGCAAGTTGCAACAGATCATTGAAAAGGAAAAAAACCACGAAAAAAGCTTTTATGAGAAGAGATTATAGGCAATGTGTAGAAAACACACTTGCATTGCTAGGTTCTGCTCCTTTTAATTTTTTTTATCACAAATTTGGCGCTACTTCCAGCGCCCGATGGATGGGCAAAGTGTTATACTGCCAAAAAATGTTCATGTGGTCCGATCAAATGTCTTATGACCGTAAGTTTGTAGAAAAACTTCATCAAATAAATTTGTTTATTGCTCTTTTTTATGTTCCAGCATGGCTGAAATGTAATATCGGTATGGATGCTCCAATTAACGACTTAACTTTTCTGCATGGCATGCTAAGGTAGGCTATAAGAACGAAGATCCGACTGTAGCTGATACCTTCTTCAACAAACTTTCATCGCATCAATGGTATCTGACGCAAGAAACAATGGCATATTCCTTTTTTAGCCAGCATCCTTTGCTGATAAATGAAATGAAAGAGTCCATGGCATTCCAGCTCCTTTCAATATCACCACCAGATGAATTTCGCTGAGAAATTCCCGTTTTTAAAAGAAACATTGACAGGTGTTCTAAACTTTACGACTTTATTGGAACTGAAACTTGGTTTATTTTTGAATGTCTGAGAATGGACAAGGACTGGCTCTACGACAAACCAGAGCAGTGGACTGCAAATAAATCATTCAAAAAGGGTAAAAAATTGATGCCAACATTGAAGTTGTTAACGATGCAGCTAAAGAACTGTGAAACTATATTCAGACTATGCTGCCCTTTTAGCAGAAAATGAAAAGCAACGAGTTAGTCTGTTGCAGGTCGTTAAAAAACATCGAAAGTAAGTTGGCGACTTTAAAAAATTGACTTTGGCTCTTCTTTATAATTCACAAACACAGCCCTTACAAACATTTCTGATAAAAAGCAATACTTCACCAGTAAAAGTATCGGTGGTCTAATTTTGAACTAGTGAATTACTGAAGACTAATAATTTTGTGAAATTTATGGCATGTATCACTCAAAAAGCAGCGTCTATTAAATTTTCTATGCATTTACTGGAAAAATGAAGTTGTCGTTATGACTTCATCATACACAATTGACGTCATTAAGTTTACTCTCAAAATAAAGCACATGTGTGTTGAAAACAAATACAATTGGTTTTGTTTTTCTATCTGCTCTGAAACTCAAGTTATAATAAATAAATAAATCCAAAAATGATGTCATCAGGGGATTTCCCTGTGAGCAAATTAAGTGTATTATTTTAACCCTCATGAGGGAAAGCAAAAAGATATTTTTTTCGAATTTTTTTTGCACTGAAGGTGTTTTTAAGGTCCAATGCACCATATAAGCTCCGAAAACCTGCACTTTTTCAACATGACCTAAATTTGAACACCTCTAGTGTAGAGGGATAGGCGTTGAGAGGAAATGAGAGGCGGAGAGGTCATAGTGCCACCAGCTTTAGCAAGAGAATAAGTTAAGTCGTTGCCTGGAGAAAATAATGACTATGTATCAATTGAACATGAACTGTCTTGGAGTCGGATAAACAGTTGAGAAGAGATTGGGTGTCAGTGAGGGACTTCGATATTAGGCATGGCAAGCGGGCAAATTGAAGGAAAGAGAATAAGGTGACAGATTCAAAGGCACATGGCGAGGAGTGAGAAATACACCACTCAAGAGCGTGAAGATTGGCATAAGTTTCGGCGCTATAGCTGGTGACCTAGCGTCCAGCCGAAAAAGAGAGAGAGGCAGCAGTGAGACAATTAGCACATTTAATGTGCATTTCTTCTTCTCCCTCTCCCAGCCCGCCAGGAACCGAGCCATCAGTCCAGGCAGTGATGTTGCTCTTTGGGAGGGTGGATAGATGGGAAACAGCGATGGCATTGCGGAGGAAAGAAGGGTCATGACGAGAACATGGGAAAGAAAATTGGTATGAGATAGAGTAAAAAAAGGCGTAGACCAGAGAGATTTAGGATGGTATAGGATTGGAGGTTAGGAAGGTAATCGTAAATTAGGGGTAAGGTTATGGGAACTGGAGAAGGATTTCAATGATCCTTTCTTGAGACATGTATGAGGGTTATGATGGGCGAGAAAGGCCAAAAGGAAAAGCTGGAAGCAATCTGGGAGCACGATAGTAGTATGAAAGAAATTGATGAGTGAGGGTGACACAGAGGGGGAAAAAAGCCTCTAGGTATAGCAAGGGAATAGGAGTTTACAATAGACACTAAACAGCCTGTGATAACTTTAGGGGAAAGGGGGGCACAATGGGCAAGAAATGCATTTTTTCCGTCACGACTTAATCCAAAATGCTATTGTTTTAAAATTTTGAATATAAATGAATTACGCTTTTTCCTATTATTTTTAGACATAACTTTTTTAAAATGTCATTCACATAAAGTAAAAAATTAATCTAAAAAAAGAATTTTTTTGTCCCGAGTAGGGGGGACAACGGGACAAAGCATGGGGTATAAGGGGACAACATTTTTAAGTTTATAAAGCATATTAAAGGTAATATTTTGCGAAAAAAATCATTTCCTTTAATTTTAATCAAACATTAAATTCAGTGGTTTGCGGACAAAGTACTTTCATATACTACAGGCCTACTATTAAGCAGTGAAAATTTCCATCTATCGAAACATAATATGCTGTTTCTTTTTTTCTGTTGTAATATTTCCTTTTTTTGCTTTGGAAAAACCAGGCAGTTCTTGAGGAGAAAGGAAGCTATTTTTATTTGCTGTTCATGTTCTTGTTATGCAATAACTGCGGCACTTTTTTGTTCTATTGTATTTCCATGATTTGCAACTTTACACTCATTTCCAAAGATCAGTCAATCATGTTCTTGAAATATGTTCTTGAACTAAACTTAGTGTAAAATCATGTTTTTGAAATACATGGTCATTAAAAGAAAATGTTCCTGCTTTTTTTTTTTTTTTTGAAGCCTGCCATAATATCAATCGAATCATGGCTTTTTTTGGGTGCTACTTTAAAGAGCGCCGTGTTGTCTAATGCAGTGGTCGGCAACCTGTGGGCCTTTTATCAAAATGTATTGGGCCACATAATACTGAAGACCTTTTTATTGGACCGCATAATACTGAATACTGAAGGTGAAGAACTTTTTTTTTTCTCTAGAGAACACCTTGGTTTTGGGACGAAAATTGAAAAATATGTGACTGAATCCAAGTGAAAACCTTTTTTTTTTTTAGAGATCACCGTGATTTCAGGACGAAATTTCTTCTCCGTCCAAGAATCTCAGACAATCTTTTTCTCCTATCCATAAAGTACTAAAAAATCATGTTTCGGGCAAACGTCACAAGATTTGGGCAAAGCTTCATTCCACCCCCAAAATTTTTTGGGCTGGTACGCCTATGATTGTGCGTTTTACTTTTGCAGTTGTACAGGTAATAGTAATAACCATTGTATGTTTCAAGCGTACTGCTGGGCCTTCAATAATTTCTAAAGATAGAATTTGGGCCATCGTAAAAAAAGGTTGCCGACCACTGGTCTAATGTGTTTGACACGGTGACATTTTATTCCATTATAATCGGTAAGAATAAAAAGCATACCCTATTATTAATGAAACTTTTTATGTTATAAGGTCTAATACATAATTCCATCTACTTACCATGACTCACATAGCGGCCATTAGTTACAACTAACTCTGTAATGCCGCTGGGAATAACAAAAAGTTGTACATGTTGTCAGTGGCGGCTCGTGGCTTTCATTAATGGTGGGGCCAGCAAAACAATTATTGAAATGTCAAAAAGTTCCATTCATAGACTATCTAAATTCAAAGGCGGGGTAAATAAATTTTTAACAAAAAATGCAATATTAAACACTAACCTTTATTTGTATAAGTAGTCAGCTCTTCGGTCCTTTATCTGCGGGAAAATGTTAATGACTTTGTTGTTGCAATCTCTGATTTTGCTAATATACTCCTTGTGTATCGACAGGCAAGCGAGGCTGTTCAGTCTGTCTTGCAACATGGTGTTTCGAAGATACGTTTTTATTCGCTTCATTGTGCTGAAGCTTCTCTCTGAGTCTGCAATTGAAATTGGTGTCACAAGAACAATTTCAAGCAGTTTAGCGACTTCAAAAAATGTTTCATCAAGTCCATTTTCATTTATGAATTTTAATAGCTTGCTAATATTGGATATTCCACTAAAATTATCATTTGCATACAAAACGGACAATTCACACTTCAGTTTATCTTTATTAAGCATTGCGTAATTTGAAGCAATTTCTTTAAGATAATTTTCGGGAAAAGAGTTCTATAAAGTTCAAATTCAGTTGGATTCACTATGGAAAATGAACGAAATTTATCCGAAGATCCGAAGTTTTCTTTAACTTCCTCTGTGATTGTATCACATGCTTCCGTTACACATGATTGCAATTGCAAATGAGAAACAGATGCATGAGTAGCAGCTCTTCTAGGCCTCTTTGCTTGCTGGGATGTTATATATTCTGTTATTGCTTCTGATTGTTCACTGTTATTGAAATATTTGACCACATTTCCACGCAAGTGATTAACAGCTGTGACAAAAGACTTAAGAGCTGCTTCAGAAGTTATGCTGTTTGATTTTTTAGACTGTAAGATTCCAAAAAGTACGCTAACATGTTTGAAGAAATCAACAAAAAATTCTACAAAGAAAATAAATTCTTTATCTTCCAAAACTTTTGTGAATCAATTGGATTCACAAAAACTCTTCTGATCCCAACCTTCTTCATTTTGAATGCTGGTAAAGCACTCTAAAATTTGCTCCCTGTTGCTACGCACTGCAGAGATTATTATAGATGTAATTCCAGCGTGTCTCATGTACTCTGGGTATGTGAGCAGAACAGAATTTCTTGAGCTGACTATTGCGCTTTCGTAAAATAGTGAAAAGCACTCCAATTCCATTTAAACTTGAAAAAAACAGCTTAAGCCTTTTGTTGCAAGAAGCCATTTTCTTTATGATCAGATTCAGTTGGTGAGCGTAGCAGTGAACGTAAGGAGCGTGTGGGAAAAACTTTTTTATTTGAACCTGGACTCCATTTATGAAACCCCTCATTACTGCCTCGCCATCATATGCCTGAGCAATAAGCTTGCTTTCCAAATTAAACGAATCAAGATTTTTCTTCAATGCCTGAGTAAGTCCATTAGCGGTTCTATTTTGAAGCTCAACAAACTTAAGAAATCTTTCGACAGGTTCGAAGTCCTTCACATAGCGCACTATAATCACAAATTGAGATTTGCATAAAATGTCAGTAGTTTCATCTGCCTGCACAGACACGTAACTAGAATTTTTAATTTCCCTTGTTATTTCTTCAGTATATCCCTACTTTAAGCATGCAAGACAAAAGATCATTTTGTATAGATTTCGATGTATTTTTTACCACATTATATTTTTCAAGATGATCACGAAATGCACCGTCCAAATCTGTCGTGTACGTTAGAAGATCAAGAAAAACACCTCGGTTGGCAGACACTTCCACTTCATCATGTCCTCTTAGCGGTAATTCATGAAAGCCACAAAATTTTATGCAGTTAATGATCCTGTTCAAAGCGTGCCTATTTCTGTTAACTAATTTGTTATGTTTAATTATGCTTCGACGATAGCCAGCATCAATTGCAGATAATATATTGACTTTTCCAAACATTTGTAATGAAACACAATTGTTCATATGAGCCTTACTGCATTCGTGCTTAGAAATTTGTTCTGACAAATGTTTTAAGTCGTTGTAACCTTTATTTGTCCATAAACTCTCACCTCCAAATAAGAGACAACAAAAGCAAAATAAACTCTTTCTTTTATCGCAGGCCGTAAGCCACGATTTTTTATCAAACCACGTCGATGAAAATGTCCTCAATTTCCTAGCATCTTTCTGGAAGATATTGATGTCACGTGGTTGATATGGACCTAGTCTTTTAATTTCTAGTTGTTCCTCATGTTTAAGCTTTTAAATGGATTTTTCAATAAATTATCAACTTTATTCATGGTAAGGGGTGTTGAATCACAAATATAAACCATGCAAAACGTAACGTCTAAGCTCAATAATTACGAAAAAACAAACCACAATGTAGTAATCGCTAGTGAGCAATTTGACACCACTTACTGGAATAGCTTGTTTGAAGTTAAATTATTTTAATCTGGAAATACAAAAATCTCACTAAATATAAATAAACTAAGCATGTTATTCAAAAACGAAAATGAACATACCGTAAAATCTCTATTTGAACGTCACCTCTGTTTGAACGCCACCTCTAATAGAACGCCACTATAAAGGAAGGGTTGAAAAATAGAGCTCCACCCTCTAATTGAACACCACCTCTAATAGACTGCCACTTTGACATTCATTGATTAAATTCACTTTGACAGTGAATTTTTGATTAGCCTACTCACCACTAACTGTGTTACGGTAGATGTTTTTTCTTCTTCTTTAGATGTTAGATGTTAATTGTGTTAGATGTTTTCTCTTTTCATTAATTAAATTTATCCTCCCAAAATTCTGACCAGCTAGTCGAAAAATAGAGCGCCACCCTCTAATTGAACACCACCTCTAATAGAACGCCACTATAAGGGAAGGGTTGAAAAATAGAGCGCCATGGCGCTCAAATAGAGATTTTACGGTAAGGGGATTTATCTTGAGGTAATTCTTACTAACCAATTTGTTTCCTTATTCAAATAGAAAACCAAAATATTTGTTTTACCAAAATTATTCTTTAACAAATTATTTCCTTATTTTAAGTTGAAGTTGAAATACCTTATTCAAATAAAAAAACAAATTAAAACTATCAAATTGAAAACGAACTCAAACTCACAAAATTAAAGCAAATTAAACTGTACAATTGCTCACTCTTAAGCCAAAAAAGGCAGAGAAAATCAAAGCGACCTAAATTCAAACGCATGTAACGTGATTGAATCACAATGCTAATGGTCTTAACCTTTTAACCTTTTTTCCTTCGCCAACGAGGTAAGCGCAGCAAAATAACAATAAATCTCGTTACCAATAACTGATAAACAACCACAGCTGTGAAAAAACATGTGCTGAGAAGCAGAAACTGCTGTTTCACAAAAGAATGCACAACATCACCCAATATCAACTGAATAACAACTAATTTTCTAAGGCTGCACACGGGCAGGCGCAGGCGCAGCTTACGTCTGCTCATAAGTTACGATTGCTGTTTGGGCCAGACATTGCTGGCCCCAATTTTGTGCTATTGCTAGCATAGTAAAAGCTTCACAAATCGCGGCGCGTGAGTTGGTTGGTTTTAGATGTAAATATATAGGAGTAAACGGGCCAGAATATGTGGGCTCCTCTGCATCGTTTTGAAGAGACTTCAGGAAATATTTGAAAATATTTCTCGTTGTTTTTCTGTTAACTGTTATCTTGGCATGCATGTAAACATTTTGATATTCAATATAGGGTTTCTCTTTAGAAATTCACATATTATTAGTCAAATTTTTAGTGGGGCCCGGCCCTTGTGGCCCCTATGTACGAGCCGCCACTGCATGTTGTACTAAAATGTTTAACAAAGTAAAAATTAATCATCGTAATCTTAAGATCTGATTTTATCCATGACTTCGTTATTTTTGGTGGGTCTCCATTTCAAAAATTTTTTCAGTTTACTGCTTTAACATACTAGGCTATATCTTTGAAACTGTGCTATCTTTATTTAGGTCTCGTGACCACTATTTTGTTTTAATTTATCGCCTACAGAAAATTGTTTATGACATCGAATCCGTTTAAAATAAAGTTCTAGTTCAAGTTCAGTTGAATTAATTTGTACGGGTTCAGCTCCGGTTTAGGTTCAGCAAATTTTATTTTTTCGGGTTCAGTTCCGGCTTAGGTTCAATGAGTAATAACAATTAACACCGGTTTGGGTTCAGTTCGACGCACTGCTTCTAGCCGTCTGTTTGGCCTTTTCTGAAAACTTATTTATTTTATCTCTATAACCATCTGCGATTGTGACGTAGCTCTCACAGCTAGTTTTTTTTATTATCATTTTAACTGGCGATGAGATAAGTCAGAAAAGTATAAATATTATTACAGAACAATTTGTTTAGCAGCTTATTAAAAATAAAAACTTTTTCAAATAGAATCTTTTTTTAAAAACCAGCAAAAGTCAAAACCAAAAAGCCAAAAGTAACCAGAATTAAAAACAGCAATTTTTTTTAATTATTTTTCTGACTTATCTCGTCGCCAGTTAAAATGATAATAATGAAAAAAACGCTTCTTATTTTTTCCTTGCACGTTTTTCCAGACAAGGCTGGATTGTGACGTAGTTTTGAGAGCTGCACATCCTCCTGATTCGCAGGAAAGTGACGGAGGCGCTAAAGCATAAAGTAAGCAAGCTTCAGGAGACACCAAGATATTGCTGTCCGATTGAAATTTAGTAAAGATATAACTAAAGTTTAAAACTGCTTGCCAAGACCATCAAGCAAGGGAAAGTGCCGTAAAGTGTCTTTCCCAAGGACACAACAGAATGGTGCGAGTAGGTTTTAAATCGAGACCATGTCGATCAGAATCCCGACGCTCTAACCACTCAACCACGCTGGCGACTAACTTTAAGCACAGTGCAAAGTGGTCAAGTCTAATTCGAAGAAAAACCGATTAAAGTGAGCAGCAGTTTTAGCGAGAAACAAAGTTAGTTTTTGAGAGAAACTAGTTGGTTGAAAAGAAATTATTTTTGAGCGTTTCTTTAAAAAATTAAAACATTTTGGCCCGCGAGTACAATTTACGAGGCGTTTTTTCTCTTTTTATCTCTTACAGCAGTGGTTCTCAAACTTTTTCATACCGTGGCCCACTTTCCAACCCGAGGTAACTTAACGACCCACTTCGGTGAACAGAATTTAATTTCCGTCGCAAGAATCCGGGGATCTCTAAAAAAAAGTTCTTCACATGGAATTTGTCTGCGATTTCGGCAGCGTGGTCGAGTGGTTAAAGCGCCGGGCTCGTGACCAACACGGTCTCGGTTTAAAACCCACTTGCGCCATTCTGTTGTGTACTTGAAAAAGACACTTTACGACACATTCCCCTGCTTGGTGGTCCTGGCAAGCAGTTCTAAATTACAGTCATATCTCTATTAAATTACAAGCGGACAGCAATATCTTGGTATCACCGGAAGCAGATCGGTGTAATTGCCTGCCCTATGTATTATAGCGCCTCCTTTGCTTTCCTGCGAGTCAGGAGGATAAATATAGAGATAAAATAAATAAATAAAAAATTTCTCAATTTTCGTCCCAAAAACATAGTGACCTCTAAAAGTCTTCACTTGGTATTTATTTCCGATGTCTCGATGATAACGACATCATTATACAAGTCTCATATTGTTTTCATTCTGATTTTATGCTCTATCGCCCACCGGTTAAAAGCCACTGTCTTAGGGCAACTAATTTTGTTTCTTTTTTACTTTCACTTGAATAGTTTTTTTTCAAAATAGACTCAACCGCGCAATTACACAACGCTTTCCAAAAAAGTATAAAACCACAGCGCAACTTCGGCAATTGCGCAAGTTGCCTTTTGCACTACAATTCTGCCAATCTCGTTTTTTCATTTTATCTCTATATTTATCCTCATGACTCGCAGGAAAGTGAGAGAGATGCTAATGCATAGGGCAAGCAATTCCCCGACCTGTTTTCGAAGATGCCAAGATATTGCTATTGCTGTTCGGTTGAAATTTTTAATTTGGTTTTCTAGCTTTATAGAGATATGACTGAAATTTAGAACTGCTTGCAAGACCATCAGGCAGGGGAAAGTGCCGTAAAGTGTCCTTCCCCAAGACACAACAGAATGGCGCGAGTTGGCTTAAACCGAGACATGTAGATTCTCTGTAACCACTCGATCTCTAGGTAGCCTATTAATGATTTCGATATAGCTTATACAGCAGTGTTCAATCATGAAAATTAGAGAGTATATTTATTATTGTTGGAAAATAACGAGTATGTTTCTATTACTTTATAATAGTATATAGATTTCTATATTTAAATATTTTAAATATTCTTTTTTACTTATAACTTATGCATTACAACGGCTAAGTACCTATAACTGCTTTGACTGACATCATTGAGCACTTTACTCATAAACATCCACCAAAAAAAATTAGACAAATTTTTAGATTTCTATATTTTATATGTTTGTAGATTGCAAAACTGATTTAAGTGATCAAATGGGTTCTAATAAAAAGAATAATGATATAATGAAACTTGATTTATATAAGCTTTTTGATGTAGGTGAAGATGCCACAACTAAAAAGGTAAAAGCTTCATGATTTTGGCTGTTTTTTTTTAGTAATTAAAATGTTGTAAATACAATACTAAATTTTTAATTGAAGATTTATTAAAATTACTAATTTTTACATTTCTTATAAACTAATTTTTAACTTAGATAAAAAAAGCATATAGAATTAAAGCATTACAATGCCATCCTGATAAAAATCCAGACAATCCAAAAGCAGGTAATTTTCTTATGTATGATGTGTACATTAAAAATATTAGTGTAGTGTATTTTTCTATCACTTAGTTTTAAGTAATGTTGTGACATTAAATTCAAATTTTATGTATAGTTCTTGTTTTCCAAATTTAAAAGTTTACTAAAATACTCCCCTGTTTTATTTGCTAACTGTTTGATGAAAAATTGAATTAAACTTGATACAAATTCATATATATAATACAAGACTATCATCAAAATTTAACTACCACATTCCCTCAGTCCAAACAAACTTGGGAAAGTCTACAATAATGTTTGCAGGCTCCCAAATTTGGCAAGAGGTACCAAACAAAATAAAATCATACTCGAAACAACATTTTAAAACAGCTTATAAAAAAACATTTAAATTGTTACTAGTTTAAAGCTTTACCATCACTTGACTTAAGATACTGTTTATTAATTTTTTCTTTTTTTCTTTTTGACTTCAGCACAAAAACAAAAATCCTCAGTTGAAAAAGCTAATTTTTTTCTCACTTAAAACCACTGATTGTTTTTTCATTTATTTGTTATTGTTTTTCTGTTTTTCATTGTATTTTGATGTTAGTTTTGATCAATAAATTTTATGTTAATTTGTATATCTTATAAAAACAAATTTGGACTTTTTTCATAAATGTATTTTAGAAAAAACTTTTTATTTATTATAATTTATTTTTTCTTTATACCCTTTAATTAAGTAAAAAAAATTTTTTTACCAAGCTTTTCAATTTATCAAAACCAAAGCAATACAAAAGGGTGGCAGTAGACGTAGATGACCAAATGGTCTTTCACTGTCTACCCGTCAAGAGATTTTGACTTGTAAAATAATGTTTTGCATTATGTGTTCACTGTTTTTAATTTATGAATGTTTTGTTTTATTGTATGTATGTAAATTGCTTGACAAAATAAATTAATTGAACTAAATTGAACTGAACTGAACTGAAAAGATATTTAGTATTATATCTACTATTTTTGATTTAAAAATAACAAGCCAAACTTTTTATTCTGTAGTTATACTTATTTATATGTTGTCAAAGTGTCTAATGCAATTGCATCTGGATGACACATCATTGACATAGTGCTGTTACTGCATTGGGAATGCTGTGTTAAATTTGGCTCAAAATTCAGGGGTCTTTTCAAGAAGTCATTGTAAGTGATTTTTTTAGTGAAACAAACCCAGGATCTCTTTCAACACTAGGATGGAAGAAAAATAGCCCCATGCAAAGTAATTCATTGGATTCAAATCAGGGTTGCTGGGAGGCCATGAATCTTTGTGAACAAAGTCATCAGTGTGTCTCCATTTACTCCAAAGCAACAGTGGATAGCAGGGAGCAGACACACCCAGGTCCTGTCCCCAGCAATCTCCTTCATCCATGGCAGCCTAGTGGTCTCCATAACCTCCATATAGATCTGTGTGTTCACTCTAAGGCTTGTTTCAAAAACATAAGGAGACATCACATACCTTTCACTTAACATGATGCCAAACACTATGACTGTGACTGGAAACATGGTCTTCATGACCATGGGCACATCCTGGGACCTGATGGCAATCCAACAATAATTTTGTTTATTGTAGATTTGATCCTGGAAGAAGTTTTTCTGATCAGAGAAAAACAAGAGCATCTCTAGCTCCTTGCAATGCTTCAATTTGCTCATCAACTTGTGGACCTTAAGAAGCCTCCTATCCTTTATCTTGAGGGACAGTAATTGGCATGTCTGCATCCTGTAGGACCTGCAGCACAAGTCTTTCATGACACAGGTCCTTACAGTCACGTCAGTGCACTGCAATTCCTGTGTCATCCCCATCTTCTGGACCTTGTTGATTAACTCAGTGGTTCTGACCCTCCTGATGCCCTCCTGGGACACCTTCTTGTGGCTGATCACAGCTTGCTGGTCCCTGTTCTCACAAAGAAGCTTCTTGATCTTCTGGACATTGCTCAAGGGAACTTCAATCATCTCAGCAATGTTGGTAGTCTCGATGTCTATGTTATGATTAACAAATATCATAACCATGGCTCAGCACCTGTCTTCCTTGGTGAACTCAATTGGCTTTAATTCAAACTCTCCAGCTTTCATGGCACTGGAATTGATACTGAAAAAATTTTTAAGCACTATTTTCCAGTTTTCAAAATTTCACCATGCTTGTGTAAACTGGAGTCAAAATATTTTGTCATGAAGTTGATGCCTCTTTTTTTTGGCTTGTCATTTTTTTTGTGTCTTTTTTGTCTTTTTAAATAATAATATTTAGTTTGAATTAGGTAACGTGGCTGTGCTTCTTATTTTTTCTCTTTCTTACCCCCTCTCTCTACTTTCTGCATGTTTAACGTTCGTCGTTGTGTCGTGTTTCCTTTTCATGCTTTGCTTAATGTACATTGCATATACTTAAATATTGTTACTAAGCGTGAATAAAATATCATCATCATCATCATCATCATCATGCCGACTTGGAATTTGAGCCCTGTATCATTGCATTTTCCAACAATTGGGATTTCACATCCTTGTTTGTTATAAAAACGTATTAAACTGTGCTGGGCATTAAAACACGTTTGATCTTAGAAAAAATCAATGCAAGTTAGTGGTAACTACATTGGAAAAATAGAACCAATGTTTTTTTTTAATTACTAAACAACAAAAAAACTTAGATAAATTTAGTGTCTTTTCTTAAATTCAAAGATTTATTGCAAAATCATTCAAAAACAAATCAAAGATTTCAGCTGGAAATCAAGGAAGGTCAATTGCAGATGGCTTACCCTCACCTTGTTGAAATGTTCTCTAAAAAAAATCTTTTTCTCTTAATGAGGAACCTTCTGCTTTGCTTATTTTGGTTTATATGAGGAAATGTTTTGATATATGACTAAAATATTTTTATTAAGTTATTTTTTCCCAAGAAGATGAGGTGTAGCCACATTTTCTTGGCATGAAATTCTTCATCTGTAAGTTCTTCATTGCTTGATGGCAAAATGTACACATTTTAACAGCATTAAACTGCCCTCCATTTATATCTTTTTTAGTCAAAATCAGAACATTTTTTAAATTTTTCTGAAAAAGTTTATTGATTTTTACTTTTATATCTTTATATATGGAGTACATTTAGTTGAAATATTTCAATTTTTTAGTTTTAATCTGCAAAGTCTGATCAGTACGCTATATTTTTTCCTAGTAGTTGATTGCTTTTTTGAATGTTTAGTCTTGCAAATTTTTTTAAAATTTTATAATCTAAAAATAATATGTATTTTTCAATTTTTAATTAATCATATCTTAAAAATTTAGTAATCAAAAAAAAAAAATTATTTTTTAAACACTAATGTTTTCTAAAAATTATGTGAAAATGAATTACCACTTTTGATTTCAATCTGAAGGATAGCGTGAAAATTGAGATGATACTAGAAATGACTGATGTTAAAACATTGAAGAAATTTTTGAGAAGTCAAAGGCTAGAGTAGTTTGGAAATGTTGAAAGGACAAGCAAAGAAAAAGTTTCAGCCATGGCTAGATGAATGGAAGTAATTAAAGACTATATAAAAGGGTTACAACAAAAGCAGGCAATGAAACCACAAAAGTGGGGGTGGCTGCCAGCAGGAAAAACACATGTCCCTCACTCTGGATTAAAGATGGATGATGATTTATTGACTTCAGTGATACAATTATATAATATTTCAATAACATGTAATGCCTACTGTTATGTTTCCACAATAAGATTTTTGATGCATTTTTATTTTCAAATACAGTATATGGGACAAGATCTTAGACAGTATGTTAAGACAATGTACAGATGTTGAGGATATAGAAAAACATTCTGATACATCTTTTGAGATGGTTGAGACATCTTGAGAGAATGAATGTGAAGAGTTTAAGAAAATAATAGTGAATAATAAGAGAGAGAAGAGGAAGACCGAAGAAAACCTGGGGGAGATAGTCAAACATGAGATGAGAAAAAGAAACTTGACTATTAAAGATGTTAGTGACTGAGAAAAATGGCAGCACTGCTACAGACAATTGGACAACCCTTGTATTTCACAATAAAGTTCAAGTCTCAACAGGCAAATGGAAGATAATGCTTTATGTTAGAAAAAAAATTAATTGAAAACTATTTATTGGCTGTTCAGACCTTATTTTACAAAAAACAAACATATAAAATTTTAAATATGCAAAGATTAGTTGTATTTACTTGATTAACTTAGACAACATCATCTTTAAAAATATCCAATAAATTTATTTCATAAATACTATTTTTAATATAAAACTACAACATTTTTTGCTAATAGACAAAACTTCCAAATGAAATTTTTTATAATGATGTGGCACAAAGCATTTCATCTGTAGCAAGAAAAGAGTGCAACCTACTCTTATGTTGCAAGAATCAACAGTGAGCTTACTGTGTTTTCCCAAAAATAAGACAGGGCTTATATTAGTTTTTATTCTAATATATGACACTTAGGTTTTTTGGGCGGTGTTTTTTATTTTTGTTATCAAAAAACAAAGTCACAAAGTAAAGCATGAAATCTAGCAATCACGTAATTGTTATGCTACAGCATGCAACTTAACATTAACCCTAGAAGTCATAATTTTCTACTATCAAGTAGGGCTTATTTTAAGGATAGGTTTCATATTAAAATTGTCATGAAAATTTATGCTAAGTCTTATTTTCTGATAAACATGGTAAATGGTTGAAACTTTCGTGGTCATTTTTAATGACAAAAAAAAGATTGTCATTGTTGTTTGAAAGGGTATCCATTTCAGACACAAACAGGACTGGGGATGAGGGTTTATCCTCTTACTACACCTGGTTGCTGTACTGTCCAGATCAGATGCTGGCAGTGGTGTCATTAAGCTAGCATCAAGTTTTGTCATTCAAAACTGTCAGATCTTGGACTCCATATGGTGCCTGATGTATGAGGCATGCTATTAGAGTGTGGTCTGCAAATTGTTCAGAGGTGCTGCACTTGCAATTTAGTGCAGGAGCAAGACCCCATTTGTGCATGGACAAATGGAATTGCCCAACACCAGTCCACAGGCAATTGAGCTTAACCCAAGCTGTTCAGTGCAAGCTTATTCCAACAGGCCTGGTGCTGGTCCTGAGTATAAAAACACAGAGCCTGGATGTATTCTTGCAATACTCTATATTTTGTCCACTCAGAAGCTCAGATCTCAGGTCAGGCAAGGTTGTTTAAAAGATTTTGTTCAGCTGGCACAAATGGGCATCTAGATCTTAGTCTCTCTTGGCAAGCATCTGAGGATCCACTTAAAAGATCATACAGGATATAATCAGGGTCCTGAGATCCACAGTAAGCCAAAGAGATTGTCACTCCCAGTCAGCAAAGCTCAGCTGGCTGGATGCCTGAAAGTATGTGTAAGTGTTTTTTGGAATGAGACACAAGTATCCAGTGACTATACATAAGGCAACATTTAAGATACTGTCTATGAAGCGAGTGTGAATGCTGTGACAACAGACTGGATTGCAGTATTCAGCAGTTGAGTAGACCAGAGATAGGGCAGCTGTGTGCAGTGTTTTGGCACCAGCACCCCATCCTGAGCCTACAAGTCACCTCAGCAATGTGATAATCAAAGATAGTTTTTGCACAATGCCACCAGATGGTGACAAAACATGAGCGATCTGTCCAGTTTTACCCCAAGATAAGTAGGGTTTGGACAAAACGGTAAAAGTTTATTGTTGTTGTAGACTTTTAGCTCATGTGTTGGCCTTTTAGTTATTTAAGTGAAAGGCTGCCATCATCGTCATAATGTGACCAAGCTTCAACCTTTAGCAAGTCTGGAGATATGCTAAAGGTGTAGTCATATCTTGGCTTAAGTCCCCTCAAAGTCCTTCCAGTTTCAGAAGAGTGTAATAATGCTAAATCATCAGCATAAGCAAACTTTCTAGAAATCGTGAAAGGCAGGTTGTATGTATACAGTAGATGTTGAAAAGGAAGGGGAGCCAAAACTGATCCCTGGAAATGTCATTTTTCAGATGGTGTAGCCTGCTTTGCGTGCTGTCACTGGTAGTAAGGATGAAACTTTGTTTTCAAACAAGCTCCATGATCATTCTGACCATGTGCTTATCTGGCAAAATCCTCAGGAGCTTGCAGGTAAGGCCATGGTGCCAGACAGTGTCAAATAAAAGATCATTACCTGAAATAAGTGCCAGTAAACTAGGTCAGTGTGCTGAGAATCTAACTTGCACGATGAAAGCACAATTTGACAAAAGTGCTATTTGTTGTGCTTTTGGGAAAAACATTTTACAATTAGTTCTTAAAAGTGATTATGCTGCTCACCTAGAGTGGTGATTTCACTTAAAACAGAAAGCAGTGAGCCTATCAATATCAATAGGCCATACAAAAAAGAACCAAAATTAATAGATTAAAATTGGTCAAGTAAGTTGTGTAGATCAAAAAAAAAAAGAAATCAAAAAATAATTCATTGCCTCCCATGCAAATTTTAAATTAAATATGTATGAATATATAAAGGGCATTTCGATAAAATATTTTCTGACCTGCATTTCAAGCATTTTGATTTAAAGCATTTTTGAAATCCAAAATTTTTTTTCTTTTCTGACATATTGTTTTCCTTTTCAGCTGAACTTTTTCATCAACTCTCAAAAGCCTTGGAAATATTGTCAGATGTTGGTGCAAGGGTAAATATGAAGTCTGTTTTAAGACTGTTTTATTTCTATCTTTTTAAGATGTTATTCCATAATGATCATTGTAGTAATTAAAAGGTAGTTATCTTGTGTGTATATCTTGAATTTCATGAAAACAGAAGAAATGTTAAACTTAAAACAGACTTGTGGTGTGGTATTGTGTTGATATTTTGCTACAGGAAGAGGTGATTAGTGTCATGTATGTATGCCAAGTATAGTGTGCATTGTGGTATGAATTATCAAGGTTATTCTGTTTAGGTAGGAACTTTACAATATTGGTGGCTTGTTGGCTCTAAGCTGTGCCAGTTATTGTGTGCATATACTGTGGTATTGTTTGTGCTGATGAATGAATGTCATGGGGGTGTGGTGTTAGTAACTTTGTTAATTTTTTTGCAGCATAGGTATTGTGGTGTCCTATTAGTGTGAATATGTTTGAGATTTTTATTTCATTCAGTAGGGTTATGAAGCTGGAGCTGAATCTGAGGTCATGATGTTAGCAGGCTGGGGAACTAGCCTAATTTAGATTAGACTTTGGTTTCAGCTTTGGAGCCAATTATTTTTAAATTGCAGCTCTGGTCCCAATGTTTGACTCTAGCTCAGGCTCCAACTCCAACTTGACAATACATATATAAATATTGGCCAATAAGGGAAAGCTTGATGATATATCAATCACCAAAAATTTACCAATTTGCACTTTGCTGCAACCCTAGGATCAATAATATATTTTTAATTATTTAATTTTATTTTTATTAAATAATTAATTGACTTTCCAATGTAAAAAAATATATTTTGAGGAGCTTGAGCAAGCAGAAATTTTGATGGCTCCAGCTCTACAAAAAATATGAAGATTTTAGCACTGGCTTCATCTCCTCCAAAATTGGCCAGCTTCATGGCTTCAGACTTAAGCTCCAGCTTTTCAGCCCTGGATATTAGTGTGATCATTGTAACAAAAGATTGTGGCTTTTAAATTTCTGGGTAGATCAAAATGTGCATTAAGATGATCTAATGGATATGTTTTTGTTTGAACCAGTTGTTAAATTGAGTAGCATGAAGCTTAAGATGGATGCCATTGGAAGGACACTAATTACATCATATAGGTGTTGAATGTTTGTGTCTCTTGTGTAGGCAGGGGCAATGCATACAGTGGTGTTCAAAATGGCTTGCAAATCATTGATTTTGGAGTTTGACATAATAATAGGGCTTCATATGATGTTTTCATATTCCAATTTAGGCCAAGTGATAGCTTTAAACACAATGATGATTTTTTCGTTTTGTTTACCCCATTTGGTGAAAGTGAGTGCTTTGAAACTATTAAGAGTTTGTTCTACTTTGTCATTGTTTGGAAAGCTATCCAGTCATCAGGTCAGACACAAACAGGAAGGGGGCTGAGGGTTTATCCTTTTACTACCCCAGGCTGCTGTACTGCCTGGATCAGATGCTGGCACTGATGTTGTTAGGCTAGCATCAGGTTTCGTTATTCAAAGTCATCAGACCTTGTGCTCCATGCAGTGCCTGATGTATGGGGCATACTATTAGAATGTCATCTGCAGTTTGTTCAGAGGAGCTGCACTTGCAATTCAGTGAAGGAGCAAGACTCCATTTTTGCATGGGCAAATGAAATTGCCCAACACCAGTTCACAGGTGATTGAGCTTAACCCAAGCTGTTCGGGGCAAGCTCATTCCAACAGGCCTGACACTGGTCCTGGGTATAAAAACACAGAGCCTGGATGTATTCTCACAGTACTCTGTGTCCCATTTATGGTTTGGTCCACTCAGAAGTGCAGATGCCAAGTCCAGCAAGGTTGTTTAATAGATTCTGTGCAGCAGGCACAAATGGGCATCTAGATTTTGTCTCTCTTGGGGAGCATCTGAGAACCCAATTAAAACACCATACAAGATATGATCAGAGTCCAGAGATCCATGGTAAGCCAAGGAGAGTGCACTCCCAGTTGGTGAAGCTCAACTGGCTGGATACCTGAGAGTATGGGTAAGTGGTCTGTTGGAGTGAGATCCAGGCATCCAGTGACTATGTGCAAGGCATCATTCAAGACACTGTCTATGTGGCAAGTGTGAATGCTGCAACACGAGACTGGTGCATAATACTCAGCTATTGAGTAGACCAGTACTGGTTTAGTATTTAGCCTACCTTTTTGAAAGGTAAGCCACATATGATTCACATTTGAAAGGTAGGCCACATACTAAACTGGCACTGAGTACACCTTTAGTGATGGTGATGATTTAAGTAGCAGCATGATTGCATGGTTAAGAGCACTGTTATTGTGATAGACACTATCTCAGTTTAAAACCTTCTTGCACCTTTCTGTTCTGTTCTTGGAAGTACTTTCTCCTGCTTAGTGGTCTTGGCAAGCAGTTCTAAATTTTAATCATATCTCTAATAAAAGCTAAAAAAAATAAATAAATAAAAAATTTAAATCAGACAGCAACAGCTTGCATCTTTGAAAGCAGGTTAGGATAATTGCTTAACAGTTGCCCTATGCATAGTGCCTCTGAGGCTTTTCTGGGAGTTAAAAGAATACAGAGATGAAATGAAAAATTTAAATATGTTTTATGTAAATGTTAGTTTTGGGTCTAAAATGATCCTAAGAATCTTGGAGGGTTTTATGTTGGAAAGTGTTTTAATTTAAGCGATAAATTTATGCCCTATTTATCAGTGTCATGTGTAAAAAGTATAGTTGTAGTTTTGTCCATATTTAGATGAAGATTATTAGGGGTGGCCCTTAATAAATTTTGTGAAAATATGGTTGAATATGTTGTTGGGCCTTACAATGTTTGGTGTGTGATTCTGTTATTTTTTATACCATCAGCATATGATGTGATTTGTATATCTTTTGGGGGATGTGGAATGTAGACAATTTTGCAATACTCCAGTGTTGATTTGTTTGAGCTTCAAGAGTGTAAAGTTGTTCTTTTATGTAGTTTGCTATGATGTTTGGAAGTATGTTAATGTGAGTTTGTGTGTGTTGACTGTGTCAAATGCTTTGCTCATGTTCAAAGCTACTACTACAGTGCATTTTGGAGTCCTTGAATTGTTGAAGCCTCTTGCAATTTGTGTTTTTTATGTATTTTTTTTAGTTGCGATATCAAAAATAAGTTAAAACTCTTTGTTAAACTTTCAAGTTTACAAAAGTGATCTTAAATTACTTTTTTGATGACACAAGATGACATAAATAAGATTTTGTTTGTAACACGGTTAATCATGGTGCCTTCAAAGAAATTTTCACACCCCTTAGTTTCATTGTTGGTGAATAATTTCAACAAAATTGTAAAGTTTTTATACTGCACAGAAAATAATTAAAAAGTCAAAAAAATAGTTCTTAATTTTTATTCAAGTTTTAAAGATATGCTGTACATGTTTTCTTTCACAATCCAAAAATTGGCATGTTTTTTGAAAATTAAAAAAAATACTTGTTATTATTTCATAGTATTTTTTACACTGTCAATTTCTTTTGTGCATGCTTTGTCATTAAATATGATTTTTACTGAATTAATAGGTTTTAAATGATTAATTTCTAAAATATACTCTTATGAATGAATGCTATTAGTTTCACAAATATTGAGTACTTTTTGTTTTGGAAGACATTCATTTTTGTTTTTATAGATTTTTACTATTAAATTAACCCCATCACAAAATTAAATAGCAATCATTGAAATCTTTTTGTATTGTTTATCTTGATGCTCTAAAACCCATTTTTAAATTTAATTAGCCACAGAACTGAATCCAAACCAAGCCTACATGCTACAGAGTTCAATGTTAAAAATTGACTTTGTAATTTTCAGTAACAAAAATGATAGCACTTGCTTTAGATTTCTATTTTTTCTAAAGCAAGATTCAGCTTCCATTTATTCATCTTAGAATCAATTTTAATTAGTCTTCGTAAACATAAACTATGTAGACAGAAATAGTTTGTTTACAAACGTAAAATATTAGTATAAATGTAAAAAAATTTTCTTTTAGTTTTTATTTTTTAAAACAAAACTTGTATAATTTTGCTTTGTTTTTTCACCAAAAAATTTTTATGCTAACAAAACATGGTTTCACTTTATAATGATATCCATTATTAACTTTAATTTTCAGCCAATCAGAACCAGTCTTTAAATTTTTAAATACTACATTCAGTTCTTCAGTTCATTCTAGTGAGACCTTTGGAAGAGGCCTAGATGAAAACATTGGAGTTTTTAAAACAACCTTTTGTAAGGCTACTTATTTAAACAAAATAGTTTCAAATGAAGCCTTTCGTTTTAATAGCTATTTGGAAATATAAAATAGATATATTCCTAACTGATGATTTCCAACATAGGACATTGCAAACTTTTGGCAGGGTGTGAAAATCAAGAACATATTAAACCAAATTTTTGGCCTGCCTAATTGAAGCTGTAGGATTTTATTTCAAATTGAGTGGTAAATAAAAGTGCAGCAATGGCTTTAAAAAGAAGAGTCACAGTAAATAGTGAAATGCTAAATTTAGGGGTAATAAAAAACTTTTGGTTATATTAGTAACATTTTCTTGGTTTTTCCTGCAAAAAACAACTTTTTTTTCTTGAAAGTTGGCTGAAGCCAAAGAAAGGTCTTTAGAGGTCTTGATTTTTTTTTAAAGTGAATTTTATATAATAAAGTAATATATGATATACGCGTATAATATATAATAAAATAATAAACTATAATTTGTCATTAAGTTTTTATGTTAATCCTATAATTAGGGATTTAGTTGTGCCTAAAAATGTTTTCATGATAAAAATGAAGCTTGGGTAAAAAAAAGATTTAAAACCAATGTTTTAAGTTTAAATGATTTTCTGATCAAAACTATTTTCAAAGGCAGCTTATGATCATTTACGAAAAGCTCGAAAAGCAGCTGAAGAAAGAAATGAAAAATTGGACTCTCAACGTAAAAAGGTTAAACTAGGTAAGTTTTTTTTGTATGTGTGTTCATAACTGCACTATTTAGATTTATTATTACTATTAAAAAAAGCTTTTTTACTAAATTTGGTTTTTCAAAGTTTTTTCCTGTTTTTATTAAATTTTGTTAGGTTATGTCAAATCATAGTGCACTAGTATATTTGCTTTTTATACCAAGAAGTAATTTTATGTGAATATTTTTACTGATGTATTTTTACAAATTATTTCTTCAAATGACCAGATGTAATTGACTTACATTTACATTAATATATTGACCCTGTTGCTGCATTGTATTTTAAGCAGACTCCTCATTGTGGGCAAGTAGCATGACCCCATTGAGGAGTTTGTGAAATATTTTTCTTAGGGCACAACAAGAATGAGAATTAAAGTCACAAACTTTTGCTTGCAAGTTTGTGTTTTAGCTTTAACTAACTGCTTTTTCCATTTAGACTTAGAAGCTAGAGAAAAGGCCGCTGAGGAAAATGAGAAAAAAGAAGCAAAAAAGACAATGAAGCAAGAGGTAAAACAAGTGGTTCTACTTTTGTTTATTATTTTTTTCATCTGTTGAATTGCTGCTTGAATTGCAAATTGATAATAATTTTTGAATTGGTTTAGTAATTAACATAAGAGCATCTGTTGTTTGGTTAAATAACTAGTTATCATTGCACTAAGCTGCTAACTTTGTGACCTAGTCTGGAACAGAACCAAGTTTTTTGTGCTCTGGAATCTATTATGCAAATTGATAATTATAATATATTGAAAAAATAGAAATAATTTTATAAAAATTTCTTCAATAGGGAATGTTTATAACATATAAAGAATGCAACTTTCTTAACAGAGTTGTCTTTTGAACTGTCCAAAAAATGAGCATGTCCAAAAAAAAAGCAAAGCATAAGTAAGGTGACATAACACTGTGCTCTCTTTTTTTAATATTTTGCTACCCTCAAACTTTCAAACCTGCACCACCCTTATTTAATACTTTTAAGAGGAAATGATAACAATTATTGAAAGCTCACAGAATCCAGTGAATGTTTTAATTATAGAATGCTCCATTTTTGTAGCACCAATCCTAAATGATGTCACACTTTCACTAGATTGCTTTATTCAATGTGATGATTTTTATAATCTTTACTAAAAATTTTTGAAAAAAATTTTGCAAGAGAATGAGCTAATTTGTTGCCTGGGAGAGAAGAATGACTATCTATCCATTGAAGATAGACTGCCTTGGAGTCGGATAAAGAGTGGAGAAAAGATTGGGTGTCAGTGAGGGACTTGGGTATTAGGTATGGCAAGGAGGAAGAGAGAGTTGTCAGGACAGATTGAGAATCGGAGCATAAGGTGACAAATTTAAAGGCACATGACAAGAAATGAAAAATACATCATTCAAGAGCATGAAGAATTGCATAAGGCTCGGTGCTATAGCTAGTGGCCCAGCATCTAGCAAGAAGGAGAGAGAGACAGAAGTGAGACAATTAGTACATTGAATGTGAATCACTGCTCCTCCCTCTCCCAGCTCGCCAGGAACCGAGCCATTAGTCCAGGCAGTGATGCCACTGTTTGGGAGGGTGGATAGATGGGAAGAAGGGGGAAGGAGAGCCATTACAAGAACATGGAGAAGAAAGTTGGTATGAGATAGAATAAGAAGAAGGGGTAGACCAGGAAGGTTTAGGAGGACATGGGATCTATGCTTTCCTACCACTAAGGTGATATGAGTGGGGATGAGAAAGGAAACTAGCCTGCGGAAGCATAGGTAAGAATGGGGTAATTAAAGGCTTTATATAATGTACAGAGATATTCTTTAGAGGGGCTCCAGGAGGCAGAGACAATAGAGCAGAAGGCATGGAATCAGCTGTAAAACTTCTTCTGTAAAGATGATAGAACATAATGTTTAAAATAAAGGGTTTGGTCCAAAGTTACACCAAGAAAGGTCAGATTTGGGTTGAAGTTAAGTGGGGTGTTGAGAATTGATAGAAAGGGTTTAAGACAGAATTGGTAGGGATCTAGACTCAAAAAAGATCACTCACATTTGAGAGGGTTAAGAGGTAGACGCCACTTACCCTTCCACCAGTCTGTTGGGGGCAGCCTGGACAACAGCAGTTGCATGTTCAACATTTGGGAAAGAGGCCCATATAGCGAGATTGTTGGCATAAAGAAAGATCTCAACAAATAGAGGAACAGATGCAGGGAGATCATTGATAAATAGAGAGAAAAGGACTGGTCCAGGAACTGAACCTTGAGGGATACCTCTACAAAGATGGAAAGGATGACTATGAGAATTATAAATTCAGACTTTCGAATGACAATCTGAGGGATAAGATTGTATTTAATCGACAAAGCAGAGCAGAAGGGCAAAAGAGAGGAGTTTAGAAAGAAGGGCAGAATGCCAGACTGAATCAAAAGCTTTTGCAAAATCCACAATGGCAAGTGCAATATGTGTGCCTGGTTTAGATTGGTGAAAAGAATCTGTGATTGACTGTGAGAGGAGAAAAATCTGATCTACAGTCAATCTACCATGTCTAAAACTTTGCCTGTCAAATAAACCATCAGTGTCAATGAGCCATTCAAACAAATCTTTACCTAATTGGTCCTCCAGGATGTGAGAGTCCCAGGATGTGATGGAAGTTAAAATCGCTGAAAATAAAGGTTGTAGAAGATAAGGGTAAGAGGAAGGGTGAGAAAGATTTGAAAGAAGGAAGTCAAAAGAAGAAGAGCACATTGGTGGAATATAGAAAGTAAAAAATTGAATAGGAGAGGCCCCTTTTTACTGTTATAGCTAAATAATTGAAGCAGGGATCAAGTGAGGAAAGGTGTTTGGTAGAGAGAGGAGAGTAGGTTAGACTGTTTTTGGCAAGTATAAGGACATCATCTCCTAGGACTCCCTTAGAGTTGGTGGCTCCTATCTTCGTCACAGAGCATTCCTTTCTGAGGGTTTTATAACCTGGGACACAGAAGTAGAGTCAGAAGAGAAATGCGACTTCTGCACAAAGATGAGGTCGTACTGATTTAACGAAAGAAATTGGATGAGTTTAGTATGAGGAGGGCGAATTCCATTAATGGATACATAAGCAGTTTTAAGTAGATTGTGTAAGAGGGAAAGTAAAGGGTTGGTGTTGAGGAGGAGGAAGAGATGAAGCCAAGGTTGGTTAAGTAGAAGTTAGTTGAGGGTGGTCAGGGAGATTTAGGGAGTTATTAACTGTAGAGGGATTTTTCAGAGTGCTCTCTTTTAAAGATGAGGCTGAGGGACAGTTTGAGAAGGAGATGGACCCTTTCCAGGGGTGTCCTGGAGAAATTTTCCAGAATTCAGCAAGAAAAAGACCAGAGCGAGAGAGGTGCACCCAGAGAAAACAGTTGGCACATTGTACTGATCTGTTTTTCATGGTGACTTGACTGGTACTGATAAGAGCAAGGATCTATAGGGCAGGGTTAGGCTGAACATCATCACTTAAGAGAAGGAGCATAAGAATGAGCAGCAGTGACAAAACAGATATACCTGTATAGGAAGAAAGAGATTTTGAGGTGGAAAAGTGTTTAGTAAGAATAGAGGGGTTGTTGCAGTAGGTTGGTAAACCAGGAAGAAGGAAGGCCATCATTTTGGATTAAGATTGCTGTCCATCTGTGACCACTCAGTGAACAGCAGGGACAAAAAATGAGAAAAAATGTCCATATGGGTCGCTCAAGAATGAGGCCCTCAGGGAATTAACAAACCATTTCGGCCTCCCCCCCCCCCCCAGTGCAGAAAAGCGGACTGCACCAGCACGATGAGGTGGCTCGTCGTTGGTGCAGAATATTTATTTGGTTACTTCGTGTGTTGTGAGATACAATTTTAGGATACTTTGCACCTTGAAAGAAAATAATAAACTCGAAAACTAATAACAAATTTTAAAGCACTAATAAACATTTAACTGCACAATAAGCACGTTGAATTTTTAAAGCTATTCTTCGTAAAAGAAAGCTCGAAATGGTAAATCTGCATATACGAGTATATGACTTGGCTGTACAGGGTGTCTATAAAGTCTTGTTACAATTTAAAAAATTTATTACAAAGGCAGTTGATGAGATATCTTATATAGATTTGTTTTATATTAATCAGTGTTTATTAAAGTTTTTATTCAAAATAAAATTTTTTGTTTCAATTAAATTTTTATGTGTTTAATAAATGTGTTAATAAACCTTTGCAAAATGGTTACTCCTCAAGAGAAAGCACAATTTCTCCAGATGTTCTTGGTCGCCCGTTTCTAATTGTATCCAACACTGACCCTGTCTATAAATTTCTTGTGCCATCGATGAATTGAAGGACTTGATGGTGGATATCTTCCATACTTAGTTCTGTATTTTTGCTGAGCCTAAACATCCGATTTTGTCTCAATAAACCAGGATACACATTGTGCCTTCTCTTGAGGAGTAGCCATTTTGCAAAGGTTTATTTACACATTTATTAAACACATAAAATTTAATCTGAAACAAAAAATTTTAGTTTGAATAAAAACTTTAATAAACACTGATTAATAAAAAAATCTATATAAGATATCTCATCAACTGCCTTTGTAAATTTTTTAAATTGTAACAAGACTTTATGGACACCCTGTATATTTGGTTTTCACATGTCTTTAAATTAAAATGTTACTTGATTTATGCCACATTTTTTTGAAAGTGCACCTACCTAGTCAACCATAAATAATCGACGAAATAACTTCTTTTGTTTTGTCTTATTATTTGTTTTGTTATGCACCAACAAACAAATTTAATGAATTGTAGATAAAAATAAAAAAAGTTTTGCAGTCTGTGCATTGTTTCGATGTATAGTTTTCGTTCAACCAAAGACTTAGTCGTTATATTATTACAAAATTTTCTTTGTACGATGTTGGTGTGTTAAATTCTTTATTTTTTGCAACCAGCCGCAGTCTGTGCCAGTGTAACTTCAATTTTCTAATGTTACAGATTGAAAGACTCCGCGAAGAAGGTTCGAGAATTCTCGAAGATGAGCAGCGTAGAATGCGTGAACAAATCGAAGCCGAAAGAAGTCGAGCAGGTCCATTGTTTTTAACGCGATAAATAACAAAATGCTCGTATTTGCGAGTATCTAAAGGTTCTACACAATATTAGGCCCGATTGGTAAGAACTTATTGATTCTCAAATCTTTTCTGCTTGTTTACATCTTAGCAATTTTTGAAGATAAAATTTACGCCTTAACATAATTTTTAATATAAGAAATACTGCAAAACCGTTTGGTGCAAAACCTAAAAATAAAAAACAAAAATTTTTTAAAAATTGCGTGCCTGAATGTAGCTGTATCAAGTTTAAAACCACGGCAGCAGTGCAAATTATCATTTGATAGGTATATGAAGGGGATTAAGAATAAGCACATTTAAGAAATGTAGTGACTACATGATTTCAGGGAAAAAATTTGCAAATTTTGCTGCAGCAGGTCTGACCCCAAAAGGGTAACATTACCCCGTTCAAGAACCCATGATATAACTGAATGCTCAAGTTTGCAAGTATAAGGTTATTAAATCTCTGCTTAATAATTGAAGGCTTGAATAACTTATGCAGAGTTTATTTATTAAAGATTGTTCAAATTAATTGTTGTTCTTTTTTTTATCCTCATTATTTTTGATGTATAAAAATTTGACTTGTGGTAGTGATCCCTAAAGGAGCTTAAGTATACTTCTGTTGTTCATCTAATGCGGCGGTTCTCAACGTGGTGCCCTGGTAAAATTTTGGTGGGGCATGGAGATTTCAGAAATTACAAACCAATTCTCCGAGAAAAGACGAAATGTAAATGCTTTTGTTTACAATTAAACTGATTTGGTAGATATATTGAGCTGGTTCGTTTACGTACTCTTAATTCAGTGCTTCTCACTCCCTGTGTCGCAACCCAAAAGCAGGTCGCTGATGACTATTGTTGTGTAAAAATTAAATCATTTTTAAGAGATTTTTAGAGTGGTTTTACTGGTTTAGAGATCTGAGAAATTTAAAATAAAGCCCTTTTTTTAGAGAACACTCCTTTTTAGGGACAAAAATCAAGAAATTCGAGACAGATTCAAAGTGAAAACCTTTTTTTAAAGATCTTTACTTTTTAGTGACGAAAATTGAGAAATACAAGACAGAGACTTAATTTGTCTTGTGTTTAGTTTACTTTTTATGCTTGCAATAATGTATGTAAAAAAGATTGGGTCGCTAAATCTTTGCTCTCTATTTCCGCTTAGCATTTGGGTCGCCACAAAAAAAAGGTTTAGAAAAATTGCGAATTTATAAAAATAATAATTCGGGCAAAAATCATACAATTTGGGCAAAACTGTATTGCTCTCCAAAAAAATTTGGGTGTTACGGCTAATCGGCTATGTATCAAAAAATATGGGGGACATCAGAATTTTAGAAGCGACTAGGTGGGGCACGGCTGAAAAAAGGTTAGGAAGCATTGATCTAATGCTAAAGTTCGAAGCCAACCAAACTTGTCCTCATACGTTCTTACACAAGACATTTCTCTTTAGTTTTGATGTAAATATCAGATCAATCGTAATAGACAATTGTTTTTGGGCCTTTATTTATATTGTGCTTTCGAGTTGGTTCACGCTTGACTTTGTAAAAAGAAGTATTTTCTTTTTTTAGCAACCGCTGGCTCTACACGCTGTAAGCATAAAAACAAAACGCATAGCATTTTTGTTTCTCTTTGTTAATTTGGAATTGCTTTACTTTTATTAAGTTAAATGACTGACCTTGCCAAGTAGATAACAACAAAATTATAATTAAGTACTACATTAGCACAGCTACCGTAAGTCAACTTGTATTCTATTATCTCATTAAATGAGCTCCGAAAAAATGTTTTGATTAATTTAACTACCTGTTAAAAACTGTTTGTAGCAAAATTGTAAACCGAACGAGACGAGGCGATCTTATTGCTATGATTTTCGTCTAAGCGTAGATATTTAGATTGACTATTGATAAAATTGTTTTTGATTTAAATAGAATCGGTTCTTAACAATCCAAAGTCTCCAGTTCAATTGAAATTAAAGTGGAAAAGCAGCAAAGATGATCCTAGTAATGGTGGTTATACCGAAGACATCCTGAGGAAAATGCTATCGAAGGTTCGAGCAATTTCTCAAAGTGTTTGCCTTTAGGTAGGCACTATGTTTTACATTTCTATTTCGTCTTCATCAGTGAAAGCTCATTTCCACTACAAGCATGTAATGTGATGTTCTTTGTTTCTTTTATTAATATTTTTTTGCTTTGCTTAACGCTCGCTTAGATTTTAAGCGTGGAAAGACTAATAAAACAAAGAACGCTTCATACCACGCTCGAAGTGTAAAACCTCTAATTTAGCGTCACCCTGTCTCTTCAAGAAGTCGCCGGAAGCGATTTCTTTTTGCGGTGAAACTAACCCGAAATCCCTCTTTCAGCATCAGCATTAGCATGGAATAAAAAAAAAAAACAAGAGAAAATGGATCTCTGAAGAAGCGATAGTAACTGCAGGGGAATCCGGGTTAGTTGCACAAACAAAAATCGCTTACGGTAACTTTTGAAGAAACAGGGTGGCGCTCAATTAGAGGTTTTACGGTAAATTTAAATTGTTCAGAAAAATTAGCCCGGGAACTTCTTCCCCACCTTGTATATTTTCGTTTCTGCGTAGGCATGTAGAGATAGTATATAGTGCTAAGGTGAGCCGTATACGTTAACAGTGTTTTGTAAAAATCTGTGTTAATCCTGAGACTTGTGGAAAAAATCATGACATCGTGCTATAAAAGGGAAGTAATGGATAGGGAAGTAAATTTTCGGATGAGGTGAGGAGGAGCTACATATTGTGTGCCAGGGTATCGTTAAGAGAAGCAACTTTATGTTTAAATTCGCTTAGCGCGAAGCAGGTCACTTGCTCGCGCTCACGTTGCAGGATTGCATCTGAAAAGCACGGTCATCAACGTGATACTATGACGCTACGAGCTGGTGACGACGCTGTGTCAGATTCAGCTTGTCCTGGAATTGAACCCCTGACCCTCTAAATCAAAATCAGGGGTGATAGCCATTACACAACCCAAACTGTGATTGTAGTTATAGTTTCTTTATTTTTAGTACGGCGAAGTATCTGCTTTATTGTTATCGAAAAAGAAGAGGGGGACTGCGGTGGCAGAGTTTCAAGATGCCCGCTCTGCGGTAGGTTCTATTCGATTATTATGTTTTCTCACCAGAATAAGGTTGACATGTTTAAATTTTCGCTGGTGTTCTCCGCTGATGTATTCTATTGTAATTTCGCATCATGACTCTTGAATACTCGATCCCAGGGGTGGCCAACTTGTCCGCTGCTGAGTTCGACTTTAAATTTTTTCGAAATTGCGATCCTAAAAAGGATTGAGCTCAACAAAAAAAAAATCTTCACTTCGAATCGGTATTTTTGTCCCTAGAAAGGAGTGATCTCCAAAAAAAGGTTTTCACTTTGAATCTGTCTCGGACCAACTTCGCTTAAATGGACCGCGACTCGGTTGAGTGAGATTTGATGGCCGTTCAAAATCGGTATTGACCATCCCCGATCAAACTCAGCTCCTTTGATTGTTGATTGCAGTCAGAAGAAACCAAAACACCACAATAAATTTAATAAGCGATTTGTTTATGCTTGCTATGCTGCTTCGTCTAAGAAATTAATAAAAAGTCTTATTTTGGCGTTTGTTCGAGACATCCAATGGACTATCATACAAATTGTTGATTGAAAGTGAACTTTCTAGTCAAGCAAACCTTTTTTATGCTTATAGCAAAAGTTGACCGAGGTTTAAACTACATTTCGAGCTGGTTTAAAATCTCTGCTTAAAACTCATCATTTGAGCCGAGTTTGAGCGGACGTTCCGACTCAGTGAATACGAAAGATGATTTGATCCGGGTTTAAGCTTCCACTTGAGCCGAGTTTGAACGAGGTTGGTAAATATGGCCATTAAGTTTGTTTTACTTTAAGTTTTAAAGTAAAACATTACAAGTTCACTCTAAATCAGAAGCGATCGACCAACTGAGACGTCGCCATTGACGCGTGGGCCATCCCTGCCTTATTTGATTAAGAATTCTATAGTCGATATATTGTCGTGTTTAATTTAAAAAATCAATAAAAAAATGCCGAGAAGAAATATTTTCAAAGTTAATTTTCTTATAAAAAAAAAAAAAGAAAAAATTTTTTACTAATCGATGAAATTAAAGTAATTTTGAATATTAACTCACAATTCCTAAATAAATGATTATATACACGAGGATTTAGTATAGATTTAAGAAACTAAGCCACTTAAAACAAGAAGCACCAGACTCGAGACTTAAAGTCAAGTTGTTGTCCTGATTTGTCCTGTAACAAATCTGTTTGGTTCGAATTGCGGTGAAATATGCATCACTGACGAGCTCTACCAAGAGCCAAACTCAAGTCTCGTCAAACCCAAATCTTCTCGTTTTAAGTGGTTTCTTCCTAAATCTCTCTCGCACACCAATGGTTGGGCGTATTTAAATTACTAAGTGTCACTCTGTGGGGACTTTGTTCAAAAAAAAATTTGTGTCATGTTTTATAGAATCTTGCAGTTGAAATGGAAATCGGAAATCCTTCCAATCCTTTAAAAATATCGTGGTTGAGTGAAAAGCCATCTGATATTTTAAAATCGAATGTTTTTTCTCCGCAATGTGGCGATAGTGAGACATCAACTGAAGTAAGTTTCATTTTAATTTTAAGTGGAAGTTTTGTTTACTTAAATTATTTTAATTCAAGTCTTAAAACTGCAACTGTTTTTTAATCTTTACAGAGCCAAAAGCTTGATAATCATCTGCTCCCTTTATTTTATTCTTTTAAGGTCTTCACTAAACTATCTTTAATAAAAAAAGAATGTCCTCATATTTTACCGTACTTATTAGGTTCACTTAGGTTCAGACTATAAGAAATAAAATTATTAAATCAAGTAAAGATGCTGTTAACCGTGTTGTTCATTTATGTTGTTTACTTTACACCGCATTGTTTCCATGCTATTCTACATTTTTTTGTACTTATTGTCGACTTGTTTGAGATTGGAACTGGTTTCCTTTTTTGGTATGCCTGCGATTTTATTGCTTAGTTTAGAGATGGGCAAACTTTTTAGTTCGAGGGCCGCTATAGTATTTACAACTTAAATTCGTGCCTCGAGCTTACTTGAAGATCCACCAAAAAAGGTCTTCACTATCGTTTGTTACACCATTCTTGGAGGTGAAGACCAAAAAAGTCTTCGTTTTAATTTCTTAAACCGTTGTCATAGAATGCTTTGCAGGCCGGCCCTCCACTGGCTTATCTTATAGAAAAACTGTCTCAATTTAATTGATTGTTGAAGTGCCAACCAATTTCCAAAATCAAAGCCGAAAATGTTACTGCTGTGAAAGTTAATATAATGAAAGAATTGTACCTGTCTTTTGAAAAAGAAAAAGAGATTTTGAACATAAGCTCATATCTTTATAATTTTTGACTCCGTCAGAAAATTAATAAATTATTAAGAAGTTGATGCTGCTTAATGACGATTATGACCACTCCATTTGATGTATCCTAACCTTAAACCTATTCTTTTGTTTCCAGTCGTACCATTTCTGCTGCTCGAAAAAAAATTGTTTGGAGTGCAGAAATCAAGCACGTTTCTCATTGAGCTGATTTTCTCGTATTAACATATTTTGTTTTATTTTTTTTGTTCTAAGTTACTTCAGGTCGGTTGATTTTGAAAAAGATAAACTCGTATTATATGAAGGTTTGAACCTTAGTTATTTTTTTCGGCTTGTACAGCCTTGTAGAATCGACTTTGATAAGGGATTTCATTACCTGAGCTAAGGATATTTTCTGTTGTAATTTTCATTACATGCATTTTTGCTTTTGTTATTACCTTGGTGATGCGCATATTAAGCGAAAAAGACAAAAGCAAAATTGAAATATGTTCTGTAGTTTCATCGCACGACATTTTTCGATCATGTACAGCACTAGCTCTCGTATTTCCACCTTCAATTTTATGCTTTCAAAATAATTTATGATCTCGAAAGTGAAATTGACGTTCCGCATCGGTTATCAAGTCGAGGGACTTGATAAATGACGCCCGCGCTCAAGCGTGACTGTGCGTTGAAGCGTATCGCGATGATTGTTATTAAATATCGGGTTCAAGTGACTTTTGATTGCTGCAGATGAATCACTGCGCGCCAGTTGTTTTTAAAAGTTTAGCATGAAGAGTTTGGGATGCTCATCTCGAAATTAATTGCTTTTACCGCGTTCATCGGATCCACCGCAAGCTTGCTGACGTTCCACGGCTAATCGAACACCCCTAGTCTGACATTCAATCCGACCCCATAGTTATGGAGCCCTTTATAATTGCTGCAAAAGGAGAAAACATTTCAGAGCAAATTTCCAATAATGAGTAGGAAATTTTAGTTGATGGAACTAATTTAGCCTTGCAAATAATTGCCAAAGCACACCTTTTCAATCATTTAAAAAAACAGTAAACGTTTTAATAATAAAACGTCTTTTTATTAAATCAAGTTTTTTGATTTAAATTAGTCATAGAAACTATTTGCAAAATTTTCCCGATTAAAGTCTTCAATAAAATATGACGATGAGTTTTATTAAGTCTTATATATTCCATAGCTGATTAAATAAGAGTACTTGATTGTGAAGAGCTTTTCAAAATCAAACCTTTTAAAAGAAAGTTTTTCGTAAAATATGCAAACCGAATTTAAAGAGCTGTATCATCAAGTTTAAGTTCAACTCTGTTTGTTTAATCGCCTAACACCCGTTTCGCGTCATTGAACTACTTCGCGTTCAAACTGACAACAGCCCTGCAGCTTTGAACAGATCGATCACAATCAATTTGCTTTATTGCGTTGTTTGTTTAGTTCGAAATCGCTGTGTCACGTGACATCGACCGCGTTGTTTATATTCCCTCAGATCCTTGATTGTTTTGACTGGGGCCACCCCCATCGATAATCCAGGCTGCCGAATGACACGGACTCGCTCCCTGTCACTTTCCCTTGAAAATCGACGCCCCATTTCTCGATGTGAGGGTCATTATTGGCGTGCGTCTTTCTCTGTCACCTTTCCATCAGCCTTACTTTGTCATATCGTAGAGTGTTTTGTTTGCCTTTCCCCTCCCATCCATGCAGGTCTCCAATCTTTAGGTTTCCTTGTCAGCCCCTCGGCCAGGTTTTGAAATCATCCAAGTCAGGGTGTGGTGATAGTAATTGATGTCATCTTCTCTTCATTAAGTTTTTTTTGGCTTTTCCGGAAAGCCAATGGCAAAAAGTTTTTATGAATAGTTGAAGCAATTTCTTTTCATTGTAGTTTTGTTAAAAACACAACATTGGTTTCATTTAAACGGTTCTAATTTGTTAACAACATGGGCTCGTGTTGTAATTTCAAAGTCAAGGTCCCGAGCGCATGTAATGTTAAAGCATTCATCAGTTTGTTGCTGCTCATAAAGTTTGCGAAAAACAGTTTGTATCAATTTTCTTTTCAACTTTTAAAAGACAGTATAATTGTGACCTACTAAAATGTTTTGGCGTAGAATAATAAGTTATGGTTTTACCAAATACAAACGGCTGGTTGTCTGTCGCACTAAACTGTACGCTCCCGAGAAATCCTTTTAAGTGTAACCTAGTATTGCATTCTTGATCCGAAAATTTATAGCGTATTGCTTGACGTGACGAAGATAAAATGCAGGATGTGACGTAGCGGAAAACTTTTTAGGTCACATTTTTACTGTAAGTTCAAGTAAATCTCGCGTCTTCACGGATGGCTACCTGTGTTTCGTCTGCTTTGGTGCGACTGATTTGCAAATTGATTTCAGTTTTACTGTATAGTAAAGCCGCAGCTTTACCGTTGGGCGCAAAGTTTACATTGAGTTTGTCTGAACACTTTTATCCATTGTTCTATATGTTAAAACCGTCTTAAAAAAGTTTTTTTAATAATTAAACTTTCTTCAAAATTTGTTTTTGTAAGAAAACCTCCGGTTATATATTTTTTTATAAGTTTCAAAAATTGTAAGGAAATTTAACATATCTTCAAAATGCAGTTAAAATCGGTTAATATTTGGAATCAATAGATTAAGGATGCGCTTAGCTGTGGTTGCAGTTAAAAATATTATATTCTTAATTTACTATTTTACTGTCGCCAAACAACCGTTTGGTTTAAGATAAAAATGCGATCTTTACATTTGTTTTATGCAAGCTGGTGGTCTGGCGCTTTTTCTGGTAGAAATCATTTCTATAAAAAAGCATTTTTCTTGAAATGTTTTGCCAGCCATTTCTTGTTCATAGTTGCAATTTTGCGTAAGCATCAGAATGCAAATTTGAAAAGGTGCTGTGATCCGTGCTTTTTATTTTTAATGGTCATTACTGAAGCTTTTTTTTACATTATTTTGATTGTGACTTAATTTTTACCTCAATTGATTTTACGGAAAAATTTTGGCTGAATTGTTGCAGAAACGCTAATAAACATCAGTTTAAAAAATAATCGCCTTTTTTTCCGACAATGAGATATCAGTGATCTACGATTGCAAACGTTTTAAAATTTTTAACATGCATTCAGAAAAATAATTTCATGTACAGCAATTGTAAATTTGATGTAAAGATTTTCTACTTATCCTTTCTGACTCGATTTATCCTTCAATTTTCAGGGATATCAAGATGGTATTGCTCTCCGGCTGAAGTTTTTTATTTTGCCTTTTTAGTTTTTATTAATGATATGACTAGAAATTTAGTGTTGTTTGCTAAGACCGCCAAGTAGAGAAAAGTGCTGTAAAGTGTAATGGACAAGAAAATAACGCTAGTAGGTTTTGAATAGGTTTGTCATTACTACGATGTTCGCAACCACTCGGTCACGCTGTCGACTTTAATGCAGCTTTTTTAATTTAGGGCAGGTGTGGGTGGGCAAACTGCGGCACGCGAAAGCCGCAAGCAAATAACTTTACTCTCTCTTCACTTTTAACCAATGTCCAAAAACGTAGTGATCTCTAAAAGATAAAAAAGATCATCAATTTCATGTTCATTCACCTTGTAAAAACCAGTGCAACCTCATCTTCTGAATCCGGCTCACGAGCTAAAAAGTTTGCCCACTCCTGGTTTAGGGTAAATTTCTCGACTTTCTGAAATAAATTATTGCTAGTCCAATGTGTTTTCTATATATATTATCTTTGTTAATTTATTGAGAATGAAAACGAAATGTTAAGTAAAGATGAAAAAAGGTTATCACTTGCTTTTTACTCACTTTTTACAGGGTAAAACATTGCAAGTCCAAAAATGAAAACCTTTATTTGCCTTTACTTGATGTAAGGTTGTTTAATCGACAAGTGCGAAGACTTTCTTGTTCTCATGCTGCATAGGCCTACTTGTTAGGAATGCACCGATATTATCGGCAAAGTATTGGTGTCGCATATTTTGACGATGCCGTCGATCCTCTTGCCATATGACATGCTCTTTTTGCCGGTATCGATGTAGGGATCACAACTTTTTTTTGGGACGAAAACGGAAAAATCAGAGATGATTCAAGGATTTTTTTTGGGACAAAAACCTTGAAATTAGAGACAGATTGAAAGTGCCGATATATCAGTTATCGGTTTACTATATCCGTGCGTCCTTAACACTTACGAGTATAATTATTTTAGATTCAAGATATATCTGAATAAATTTTTTTGGTAACCGGTAAAATATGCAAAAAAAATTTAACTATCACTGTTTTGTAACAATCACGATTTGAAGGCACATTTTTTTTATTTATATGAGCTTAACACTATTAAATTTTGAATTGGGAAATATTTTTTATCATATTGATCAGATTCTTAAATTAAAATTGTCCACCCGGGGTAAAAGTCTTCCGGAAAGCCTCAAAAATGATAAAATATTATAAAACTTGTATTGCTGATTCAAAACTTATAAAGAGGAGAGTGAAAAACTAAGATTGACCTTTAAGGAGTAGAAGTCCCAAAAGTTTTATAGTGCCTGGTATAAAGTACAAAACCAAGATATTAAAGGTATTGGTAGCTTCTGGAAAAATTGCAAAAATAAGTAAAAAAAGAATTTTGTTGTATAAAATTTAGTAAATTAAAAGTTTGAGTTCTTTATTTTGACACAAAAAACTTCGTAAAAAGGCTCTTAAGCAATTGGGGCTAACGTTGTGTAAGTTTCATGATGTAACAAAATCCTGAAAACAAATAGATTTTATTCACTTTATCAGGCCCTAGTCATTAGAAGAATTATTAAAGCTCAACTTTCAATTTGCTTTTTGTGAAAACGTTGTCCATTTTAACTTTAAATGTGAACATAATTCTGTTTTTCTTGAAAGAAGCAAACCAAATCCAGTTTGTTTTGATTTTAAGTTTTTGTGCTGTTTGTTCCACTTAATTACACTTTGTCTTCAATAAAAGCAGGTTTTTCCAGTTCTCACTCTTCTTAATGACAGCTCGTTGTCATTTATTTTGTTGTCAGGTTTGACATATCTACACCAATGCGTTACACCTTTACAATTGACGTAAATAGCCATCATTTGTTTTTGTAAAGCAATTAGCATCAAACTTTACCTGGAATTTCAAACTGCCCTTCACTTATTTTGAACGACTGGTCGTCAATTTATCTGTGTTCTATTTATGCTAAGTTATGAAAACAAATTTATGTATTAATTTTTCGATAAGCGGCTCGGCTTGTTCGATTATTTACCTAGCAAATCCGGATTACTGTTATTTTATTTTTAATTTTTTTTAGTCGAAAGATTGCTTTGTATTTGTCAGAAAGATTGAACAAGTTAAAAGCGAATGACAATTTTTTTGCTTTTCTATTAACTCGCTGCGCTTGACCCAAAAAACCTCAAATGTTTTTCTACGACCGTTTCTAGTAATATCGGACTCAGCTATTTGTGATTATCCAGCCCTTAGGCTTGCCCGTGAATTTGACCTCGCTTTGACTTGCTCCATCTTTATGACAAGGAGTCACATCTGTGAAGAAATCAAGGTTTACGTTAATGTTTTTAATGATCGTGGTTTCTTATGCACTATGCAGCTTACGCGTATGTGCATGGTTAATTTTACCTGGAGTTACTTCTCTAGACGAAGCTGATTTAGAATATTTATCACAGTTGTAACAAAATGGACTATGGCTTTTTTTGTGGCATGCTTGTCTACTCCAAATTTAGTTGTTACGTAATGGGTGCTGCACTTGCTTATTAAAAGGGTGTATAGTACAATTTTTATGCTTGATTTAATTTTAAGTATATTAAGATACAACTTGCGTTGAAGTTCTTGTTCTTTTTAATATCAAGTACGAATTTACAGAGAATTTTTGAGGCACTTTGAAATTGCAATAAAGATTAATTTTTGGAATTAATTTTCAATGTCATCTGCTTTTTAACATTGATTTGTCTTATTCTTTTCTACCCAGTCATTTTTTTTCATCTCATTTCCGGTCTCTCATGCCTTCTATTTTATCATGCTATCTCGTCGCTTTCTACGTTGTCATTATGCTTTAACAGTATATCATGTCTGTGTTTTTTCATTTTCTTTGTTATATTCTATTTGTTTTTCAATTTGATAACTGATATTGTTAAGATTTTATGAACGTGCAAAGTTATTTTATATTTATTTTTCGTCTCCGTTGTGCCTGTGTGCGTGTGATTACGCCAATAGAACTTTATATGCACCGCCAGTTTTCATAACGCAATTGATTCGATTCATCCAATTTTATGCTTCATAAATATTGGTTCATAATCAGTAGATTTCACTGAAGTCGTTTTTTTTTTTTTGGAGAGGAGGAGCGGAAGAATATTACTGTTTTGAGTCTCGATCTTGCATTGAAATGAGCATTAACTATATAAACTTTTTGTTCCTTGCGTGATTACAATTGTTGTTAAAGTACGATAATGTTTTGCCAACCATGCAACTCATAGCCTTTCATATAACTGTAGATATATAGTTTATAGAACGTTGTACTCGTTCGATTTTGTACCGCAGTATTGGTGAGCTGGCGCATGCGCACTTCGATCCATTAGTGAGCTAGCGCATGCACATTTCAATCCCCAGTAGCTTACATTTTTTATCGAGTAGGATAGAAGTTATGGAGTATTTCTCTGCTCACCTTTTACCATGGATTTCTAAATAGTAGTATCTGGACTGCAAACGAACTTTTCGAAGCGACCAACATGAAGCCAACGATAAAAACAAACTTGTTAGCCAAATAAAATCTAGTACCGCACATTTTCTAATTTTGAGATAAAAATTGGCCGCAACTTGTGAAGTGAATTGTAAAAATATTATTTGAAAAAGCTGAGTTCGAATCTTTGACCGGTCAAATCATTTAAAATTAAATTTTGCACTCTTGCTATCAAAATTTATTACTCGCTGTTATGCCGTAAATGAAATACTGTGAAATAAATTTATTCAAACAAACAGAGTTTGAAGCTTTGGTTGGTAAAGTCGAAGCAAAATGTGCTATAATTTGTGCTTAACCATAGTGACTGAGTGACATAGTTCACTTTATCAAAATACTTTGCAGCACCACTAAATCAAAACTACATACCAAATCAACTCATCTGAAAATTATTTAGATGCATTTAATCATTTGGTAGGAATTTGTACGTTGGCCACCCGACACGGCAAATTAGAAATGCAATAACATCAGGTAGCGATATAAAAAAAAATGAAAACCGAATTAATTTGTTGCATTTTTCCCAGTCATATTACGTACCTTTTGTACTACCGTAGTGGCTGCAAGTTTATTTATTTTCCTTAATAAATTTTTTGCATACAATTAAAAAAACGAATAAAAATCCTTTTTAAAATGTTGTAACATTTATCGTACATTGCTTTATAGACCACAGGGAAATAATGTTTCCGTCGTAAAATGTCATGAAGACAATTCTATTGAAAACTTTTCTTTGGTTTTGTCCACTTAAAAATGTTTTCCGTCTCTGTTTTCAACAATGTTCAGCCAACATCTTCGAACGAAGACACCAACGTTAAAAAAATTTTGGTGTTCGTTTCCATAAACCACTGCAATTAAAACTACAGCGTTAAATTCGATTGCGTTTTCTGGGATCAAAAAATTGGATTAACAGTTAATATTAGCAACAGTTACTTCTTTATATTGGTCAAATTTGTTGGTTCTCACCAATTATTTGTAACAATAGCTTGTGACGGCTGAGTCATTTTCTGTTGGTGCAGTGTTTAACTGCAGGTCACCATAGACTTATAGAGCGATACTTTTACGGAAATGCGAGAATACTTTAAGAATAAAAGGGATCTTAATTTTCGATCGCTTTTCGATAATTACGTCACTTCAAGACCAATATTGATAAGATTGAAACTTCAATAGAGAAAGGTTGTAGTGATGACAAGTAAAACAAATTAAGTTCAATATCAGTTTAATGCCGTAAATATTCTTGTTGAAGTTCTTCAGATATTTTACAACCCGATTAATTAAATTTTCGATTTTATCGGTATTCAAAAAGGTATCGCATTGTTCCTCCAGCCTTGCTGCTGCATTTTCACGTTGAAAAGAACATGAAGCAATATCTGGATGAGCGGAGGCTGCTTTTTTTATACGTTCAACAAGCCGGCAATTTTTTATAAACAGAAGGATATGCATTGGTTCACCAACTTTTTTTTTTTTTCTGTCTATTCTGCTGATCAGCGCAATCAAAAACAAAATCCTCTTCCTTAAAATAAAAGGAACAAATTCTTGAATGTTTTAATGTTTTATGGCTTGAAATCTTTTGCAATCCGTTTTAGCCAAGTGCTGATGAAGCTTTGCATCATTAAATGGAAAGAATAAAATTCAATATTCAAATCCTTGTTTTCTCCGGCATAACCCGAGAAACAGTTAATGGCTGCACATTTGCTAAACATAGGGCATAAATATGCTTCTTTTCTAACCAACAGCAAAAAAAGAAAAAACCGAAAAGAATTATGTTGAAACTCAGATTAATGCTTGCAAATAATAATAATATTAACAATAAACTAATGATAATAACTAATATTTTATCAAAAAAAAAGTTTGATTAATCAAATAACATATAAATGAAGTTTTTAAATTAAGCAAACACTGTGTGATACCAGTGACAAAACACTTTTACATATATCTTATTTTCATTTTTAATTACTATATATCTTATTTTCATTTTTAATTAGCAAACCGCAATGCTTCTGTGATATGCTTTCTAGTTATTAGAATACTCTACCAATAGAATAATTTTTCACTTGATTTAATACTATTTTTTATGAAATTTAACAATTAGCAGCGTTTTATTTCACTCGGTTATTTGTCTTTGCTGCAACTCTCCACACATTAAATGACTTAATTACTGCAGCTGCTTACTAAATCGCGTTTGTTCGTATTGTGCGTTGTTTGTCGACGGCTGTCGCGATCTCGACCTCATGTTGGTCGGCGATAGCTTGATTTTCGTTTCGTTTCCAGTCCAGAAACTACTATTCGCAGTAGAAGTTCATGCCTTTCACATACTAGGATAAATTTTGCTTGCCACGAGCTTGAAATTTTCAATTGTATCATTGTAAGCATATACGCTGGCAACGACTTTTTACGATTGTCTAACTCAGTGGTTTATAAACTTTTTGCTTCCTTGCAATAGCGGCAGCCTCCTTAATTTTTAACGCAAGGAAAATCCAAAAAATGTTGAACAAAACTTGTTCAAAATTTTTAACGTTGTATTGTCGTTAAGGCTTCAATATATTTGGGATTTAACTTTTAAAAATTAATTAATTCTTAAAAAAATTACTCTATAATTTTCCTAACTACAAGATTTTGAGTGGATCCTAGTTTAGAAATTACGGGCCTAGAAGTTTTCCTGACAATGCAACCTGAATTAAGAACTTGAAAATTTCATATTATTATTTGCTTTACTATTTAATTTAATGTTAGTTTTGATAGAAACGTCATAGCATTTTTAACTTGCTTTGCTTGTTTATTGTTTTGCATGACTAAGCTGTAGCTTATCTTCTTAATCGGTTTCATTTCATCTCTATGTTCTTCCTCCTGACTCGCAAGAAAGCGACGGAGGCGCTAATACATAGGGTAAGCAATTACCCCGACCTGCTTCCGGAGATGCCAAGATAATACTGTCCGGTCGAAATTTTTTATATTAGTTTCTCAGAGATATGAGAAATTTAGAACTGTTTGCCAAAACCGCCAAGCAAAGGAAAGTGTCGCGAAATGTTTTTCCCCAAGGACACAACCGAATGGTGCCCGTAGGTTTTGAACCCCAACTATGTCGATCACAATCACGGCGCTTTAACCACTGGACCATGCTGCTGACGATTTATACATATGATAAACTCTTGTGTGTGGTAATTTTTTTTACAAACATTCTTATGCAAATCTTAATATTACTCGTTAAAACAACTTATCAATGTTGTAAGTTGTGATTTTATGTATTTCCGAAAAGGTTGTTTAAGGTTTTCGATGTCGTGTTAATGGTAAATCGCCTACGGTGATGTCATAATGAGTGCGCTGCGCTCGTTTATTGCCTATCATAAAACCTTTTCAGTTGAAATAGAAGTTGTTTGACATTTAGTACATGTACTATTCGAATTTTGAAGTATTCGTAATATTTGACACAACATCGTTATTTAATCAATTTAAAAAGATCGTGTCACTGAGACTTCAAACTTTATTTTTTTACAAGCTTGAATGATTTGTTTTATTCTTTTTGACGTCGCCTGGTATAGTTACTTCAAATACCATTATTTTGGCTATTGAAAGTTGGCTTATTCGATAAGTGCACTTCCACGCAATTGTAGCTCCTAGAATCAATCGTCTTTCTAAAAAGCATCGATTCTCAAAACAACAAAGTGTTCTGAAACGATGATAGTGGCTGAATTAAGTTCATATTTTGTAATTGAGAGTAGTACAGTAATTCAAAGCAGTCGTTTGTGTTTGGGTTACCTAGTTTAACTGGTCCATTTGGATTCCCAAGTAAAATTGTGACACTATTTGCTTGTTATTATTAACCTAATAATATTTCAACTTCATTATTTTTCGCCAAGCACAAAAACTTAGCAATAGATGGCATTACCTTGTTTTTTGATATTTGAGAGGCACGAGTGTGTTTATTATTCAAAATTGTTATATTCAAATAAACTAAGCTTCTTCAATTATTTTTTTCCCCTTTAATTATTCCTTCATTTCATAATTTTTCAATTCCCGTATGAACATTTATATTGTAACATCGAAGAACCTTTATAAGTTATAATAATGGAAAAGTTTAGACGTCAAAAGAACTCTTTTCTTTAATTAGTTAAGAAATTTCAAGTTGTTTTTTGTTTGCAAACACCATCCAGTGATTGCATGTCGTATGCTACAATGGCGATACTTTCAAACAATTTTTATCATCAGGCTGTCTCAAATTTTAACAGCCATAGTAAAAGTAATTTGCTGACTAAATCTCCAAATTGTTTTTACGAGTTTAGAGGTAGAAAAAAAACAGGAGTAATTTTGTTTGAGTGAGGAGAAAAACACAGTATGAATCATTCAAATAGGATGTTATTAGGAGTTATGATTGTATTGATTTGTATTGCCGAATTGTCGTCTGTTACTAATCCATCTAACTCGAAATGAATTTACTTGTTGTGAATATACACAACATGGATTTGACTTTATCAGAATTTTGATTGCATCTAAATTATACGTAAATAAGTAGACGTGCTCCCTGGGCCAAAACGCGTTTCAGTATGTTGCTGAGGTAAAAACTGATTAATTTCTTATTAAATTTTTAAGTTTTTTAGTAAAAGAATTCAATAAACAGCAAAAATTTCAGCTCCAACTTGTTGCTCAAATTCATGACAAAACCTTGAGAATAATCAATTTAATTTAACTAAAAGCTAGTTGTACTAATTTCTAGTAGGTTCTCCCGAGAGATCGGGCGCGTGTCCCCATTTTTATATTCTTGGCGAATTGTCTGATAAGGAAATCTTTTTTGGCGAGAAAAAGTTTTGATGTAGAGATATGGATTAGTGGTGTTGGTAACTTCGTTGATGGTGTGTTAGCGGTGTTGGTAACTTCGTTGTGGTTAGCGGTGTTGGTGTTGGTAAATGAAACAGTAAAAAACTCAATGTCAATATTTCATAATTGAAATTGAGTTCACCTAAGATGAAATCCTTGATTACACTTGTTTATTTTTTCTTGACGTGGTAGACTTGACACACATCGAGATTTAGCTCGAGGTTTTCTGTCAAAAGTGTATCAACAGAAATAAACTTCGTATTATGAGAAAACACTCTCTTTGTAGACAAGTCTCTCTTCGTGTGCCTTCGGAAAAAGTTCACAGTCTAATGGATATCTTCAATTACTGAAAGTAGGGTTTTGATTTTAAAGCAAAAAGTAGAGTCATAAAACGATTCTTAAATGAATTTAACAACAAAAAACGCCTTTATTGGTCATCAATAGATACAATTTTTTTCATAAAACGACTTTTTAATCTCGATGCAAAGTTTAACAGAAAATCTTCTCATTTTTGTTGTTGCTAAAATAATTTAAAATAAACCCATTTAGGAATATTACCTTAGATATAGTCTTCAGCAACGCTAATATCTAAGTTTATTTGTCGCTACTTGAATGATGGATGATCGACTTAGCCTCGGGCTCATTATCATATTACTCTTGAAAACTTTTTGGTCATTATTATGCGCTTTAGGTGATATTATTATTAATCTTGCGCATTGCATCGCATTTTTATTTCATGTAATTACAGCCTAGTGCAGCTGTACTAATCTGATCAAAGAATTAACGATTGCAGAGGTTATAGTTGGCTAATGGTTGTTGTTTCGCGTGTTTTATTCCATCTCATAGGATTTTCTATTACTGAACCAATGAAAATTTGCGAAGATAAACCCTGGATTTATTGACAATTGAAATCCGATTGGCTATTGTATTAATAGTTTTAGCCCTGAGAAACCGCTTCTGTGCTATATCAGTAACATCTGATCTATTTCACAATCGAGATAACTTTTTTTAAAGTCAAACAATTAGTAACCTGCAGTTGTTTCGTGATAAGATACTCAAAACAGTTCAATTTTTATCAGTCTGAAGAACAATTCAGCTTCTAAGTTCGCGTATAATTTCTAAGCATGGTAAATCTTGATAATTCGTGAAACATGATAACTGTTATGAACATTTGTTTGATTTTGAAATACGTTTACTAGATGCATATGATGAATTTAAAACTTTTTAATGAATATTGTTCAACCTTATTTAGTTTATATTTCTATTTCATATTGTATCACTTGTATTGCCACTTTGAAAACATGGACTTCCGTTGTACATTTATGTTCAACTCTAATAACTGCGGCTTTGATTCAAAACGATTAGCAAAACAGCCAATTTAATTTTGTCTTGATTAGGCTGTGGCATTTACATTACGTCAAGTCATGACTCCCAGTTTTTTATCCTTGCATATTAAAGTTATTTGGGTATTTCTGCAAGTTTCACGTTTTCGATATAATAGATACGTCATAGTTTTGTGGCTTTCTCACGTTTTTTATGAAAAATACTTCTCGATTCGTTGATTTTGTTAAAACTTTGTGACGTAATTGCTGCTTTTTCTAGGAAAAGTTTTTATTTCGCAGCTACATATAAATAGAATTTTAATAGTGGAGCATCAAATTTTTTTATACTTTAGCAAATTTCATTGAAGCACGTAGCTTTGGCTTATTCTAATATTGATTAAATTACAAAAGAACAAACTAAAAAGTTTTTGAATCGAAGCTGGTTTTGCTTTTAAAACTTGTTCTGAATATTTTAAGTTTTTTAACCATCATTTCACATTTTAAAAACTTTACTTGGCCGACCCGATTGAGCGCGTACATTTTGCACAAGAACCTTTGTTAAGCTCGCAATTATATTTGTCAAAGCAAAGTGCTGCCAAAAGACTTGACCGCTGTATCACGTTCGTGCACTTTATCTGGTTTTTCAAATTTGATTTGCAAGAAATGCTATTAACCGCTGAATGCAAGCTCGTTGGCCAGGTTAGCCAAACTACATAGTGAAAGAATCCATTGCTGGTAGATGTCTTCGAGTCGCCCACATTTCTATATGCGTAAACATCTTTCTATGTTTTGATTTTGATTTCAAACTACTCGTGATTATTTCTCTGATTAGAATAGAATCTAGCCTCGATTCGAAATCAGCCATACTGTTAACTCTATCATTATCTTGCCTTAACGCGGTCTTTTGTAAAAAGAACTAGTTTAATCGACACGGATCACTGATCACTACGATTTGATTGTGCAAAAGATAAAAACTTGAGAAATATTGCACTCCTAATTTTTTGTCATTAAAGTTCTAAGCTTGTAAATTTAACAAAAAATTGAAATTGAATTTGAGCTATTTTAGAAATTATCAAAACAAACCAAAAACCATCGATTCATAGCAATGTTGTTTTGCTAAAAATGGCCGAAGTAATCGTAGGTTTTTCGCTTAAATCTCGTAAATATATATCTTTATCTTTCTTGTCCAATGCCTATGCAGTATTTAGTTGTCAGCAAAACTAAACTAAAAGATCTTGTGAATAAGAAAAGTTTGAATGTAACAAGATTTTAGTTGATTATAAGAACCTCTTTATTTAACCTGTAAGAGAAGCTTTGTCATGTATTTCACGCCGTATTTTTTTGCCATATTTGCTTGGTATTTTCAGGTAATTTTGGACAAGAAAACAGACTCACCAACGTAAAATAGTTTCAGTAGTTAAACTAATTAAATTTTCTCGCTGGGTCTTATAGTTAGCCTTAGTCGTACCCTAGTAAAAAGTGACAGCCAAACCCCGACGTAATTTCTCTTGTTGAATAATGTTAATTATAATTGCTCAACAAAAGCTTTCGCTAATTTGTAATGACTGCTTTTCACAGCTTGGTGGTTTGGCGCAGCAGCTACTAGGTTGCTACAGATTAAAAGTTTCAACATAAATTTATTGCTGTTGTAAATAGAAAAGCGCGCGTCAACACTGCAATAAAAGCATAAAAAAATTTTTGCAAAAACTATATGACTGCACAATTGTATCTTCACAAAAAATGAGTATTACGTAACAAAATATAACAATTTACTCCAGGTCAAATATTTGGGCTTGAAAACATTTTCGCGTCTTATCTAAATATGATTTTTTTATATGGTATTGCGCTGTTTCCTCAGTATAATTTTTAGCTTTATACCTTCAAGGCTACTCCCTGAAAATCAATAAAAAAATACAGAACTTTAATATTATTTACGTTATAACAAAAGCTTTTTCAATTGCACAAATTCAAATTTTAAATTAAACAAAATTTCGGTTTCCATCCGTTGTTATTACAAGAGCAAAAAGCAATAGCAAATTTTGATCTATTAATAGTAGAAGACTTTACAACCAGCTTTATACTGTGGTGGGTTTTTTTGTGCAGTTTATCAGTGTTATGAGAAGAAGAAATGGTTTTAAAACGAGATTTGTCTATTGTTTCGAAAGACCTATTTAAAAGTTATGTATGGTTTACAATTCATGCCAAAATAAAAATAAAACAAAAAGAAACCATGGACGTTTTCGGCTTACATTATCGTCAGGAAAACCCTTACTGGAAAATTTTTATCACTTCTCATCATCTAACAACAGCGAATTTAAAATATGACAGCAACTACAGTTTTGTTTAACCTCAAAACTTGATGGCAGAATTATTATCGGTTTAAGTTAGATTTTAAGCTGAAATGTCATAACAAGCTTTTCTGGTTACGGCATGTATGTGTTTAATTTTTTTTTATAATTTTTAGTCTTCTTTTTTTTCTTGGTAAGCTCATTGAAACGGTAATTGTCATTTTTTCAATTTGAAATGCGACATTAAAACGAGATTTGTCTATTTTCAGTTGATTTACTTGCGCAAATGTTACGCTTCTTTAAAGATGAAGGAATAAGTTTCCGGTATGTTACTTATGTCTCAAAATAGTCAAACCTGTTTTAGCTTCAAAAATATGTTGGTCAAAAACATGTTGTTCAATAAGTCAAGTTGAGTATTGACTAACTTTGTCTTTCGAGAAAGTTTTGCGATCGCAGCTTATCATTAATTGAAATTTAGCAGAATTTTGTTTTTTTAGCCTTTGGTGTCTAGAGTTTAAGCCATGCCCGTATGAAGCTAAAATAGACAAGCTGAAACAATTTTAGAACAAGCGGAATGTTGAATTCACCGTGAACCGAGTGTGTTCTTCAAATATCACGCTTCATCCGCACAGCCGCTGAGGTTTCCAGCTAAGTGGGCCACCTCGTTTGATACATCTATGACCGTGCAATTAAGATCGATGTTTGTGTTTAAGATTAGCTTTAATGAGTAAGCGCGTCGAAATTTCTGGCGACTTTTCTCGAGTTTCCAGCGCGCCGCCGATACTCGCCTGCTAACGGTCAGTTTGTTTGTACACGAAAAACCCGACGATTGACAGGTAGTGTCACCCTGTAAGAACAGCATCGTTTTACGCCAGACAGACGTGTGTACCGGTTAATTCACGAAATTGCTCGCGCTGCTGATTGTGGAGTTGATTTACTTCGGGAGTGAAGATGATCGGTATAACTCGCTTTATAATGAATAAAAACCGGAATCCGGATAAAATCAAGATATTCGGTTTTCCTGTGCAACGTTTTGACTTGGGTTTGATCTTCAGTTACACCTTCTCTTCAAAATGGAGCAACACAGCGCGTGTTCGAAACCCGACACCGGCCGTGCACGAACATTGTTTCGAAAGACCTATTTACAACTCGATCTTATCCATGATTCCCATTACATCGTCCATTAAAGATGTGCCGAGGTCAAGCTCGAGAGACCAGCTCTCGTCGATCGATGTGGTGTCGCTGAAAGCGACGGGGACACGGTTCTGTTCTTTTTTCGATTCGAGAACATGTCCGTTCGAAATCGCGTTTTCGTCGTTCGTGATCCGTCGCGGCTTCGGCGGACCGTTGAGATGGTCTTCGGAAATTGTACCTGCCGGAATACTGTTGTTGTTCTCTGTTTTTTTCCCGTTCTCTTTCGCTCCATCGTGCGTTGGAGTGGTCGGGCCGGATGCTTGGTCCTGGTTGAGCATTGGTAATGATACTGCGGTTTGCAAAATGGGCGATTCTAATAGCCCGTATCCGTTTTCGATCCGTTTGAATCCAGGCCGCTCGTCCGAATGTTCTCCATCGGTAACGCTGAAACCGAATTTTGAAATTAATAAACTAAAGATAAATTTCATTTAACTTGGTTGATCCGCCGTCGTTACAATTTGTGTTGTTAGTTTAGCAAACGTATTTACCTGCTATTGCGATATTTTTTTAAACTCTTTCCAGTGCCTTTCCTTCGAAAACTGTGGAAAGCTGGTATTCCTTTTGAATTAGCCGTAGTTCCATTGCTATTCTTATTCTGCAAGCGTAAAATATGATTTGTCACATTCGGCACCTTTCGGTTTCGTGTTTGGCTGACAAATCGGTTCGACTCCCTTATGTTATTAAAGTAAATAGATAGAGATCATATTCACGATTCCCTTGTGACCAGCTTGCTTTGCACGATTAGTTTGTTTGAAGTCAATCTGCTTGTAATAAACTTCGTAGACTGGTTACTGATAAACAGATCGGTAATTTTTGCTTCGTGGAACGTAATTTTCGGGTCTTTTCAAAACGTGACGACCTTAAGGGTTTTAGCTTGGCGAAATTATCCGGGGAATCCCCCTAATTACGGTTTCTCTTTGGACATCCAAATTTTTTTCATAAGAAATTTAATTGTCTAAAATGTATCATAAATAATATGGTTTTAAAAAAGCAAGTAAAAATTCATCTGAGTTAAAAAAAAATTATATTAAAAACAAGATTACCTTTAAGAAAGTGGTGTCTCCAAACATGTCGTCTTTTCCCCCTCGTCCCACATGTGCCATGTGTCGAAAATCACCCAATGGAGGTGAAATCATCTCGGTTGATAAGATATCCCGCAATTTTTTGGCACCTTTGCCGCCGCTTTGGCCGTTTTTTCCGTTCTGCTTCAAATACATCGGAGCTTTCGCTGGCATTTTCTTGTTGGTAGTGACAGTTAGTACAGTGCTAGCCAGTTTGAATCGAGATAATCAACGACGTTTCAATTTAATATTTTAAGTTTTTGATCCAAATCAGAAACTACTTTATTGAAAAATAGCTTGTTGAAAAAGCAAGATAATAAACTAGAAATAAAAAACAAAAACAACCGTTCAATCTTTGTAAAAAAAGTCTGAATTAGTAAAACAAACACTTTCTAGCGATTTGTTTCTTTATTGATAACGCTGACTTCGGTACTTTTTTAACACTAAGCCGACTTCATCCCAACTGTCATCACAACAAACTCGTTTCAGATGTCTCGCACTCGATGTCTGGCAAAACTGATTTATTTGATACCAGCTTGTCTGACGAATTTTGAAAAAAAGAAAAAGGCTTTCACAAAGAGTTAATGATTTGAGCATGACGTAAGCGATCCAAATACGTTTTTATTTTTCAATATGTTTTGTGAGTGAGTTTCAATATGCTTTTGTTTTTGCGTAGCTATTAGCAAAGTATTTTTCAAAACGTGTCTATTCAACAATCTAAAGCGGAACTCCGTGCAAACGCCCCTGAACACATAAATTATCAAACCTTGCTTAGTGTTTGACAACACACTCCGTCTTCCGCTAAACTACATTATGCGACTTTTGTATTCAACTAGAGAACTCCCACAAAACAATGATATGGGGAACCACCGGATCCGCGCCTCTTTGCCTTTGATTCTTGTCGCGATGTTTATTGTTCAAGACTTCGGCGATAAATTGTTGAAGCGTAAAGCCTTTTAAACTTGCAAAGACACGCTCAAAATTCAGATTGACGCACAAGTCCTTTCAAAACCAGTCATATATTCTCTCACGCGAACCCAAATTGAGCTGCCAGTTAGATCACTTTTTTCGAAGACAATTGGCAGCTGCCAATGAGGTATCAAAGTATGCCGAAAATGCATGTTACTAACTTAATAAGGATTTCTTATGACTTTCAGCAAGTAACTTGCTGCTTTGCATTACACTTCTAACAAAAGTAATTGATAGGTTAAAAGATTTTTTTCTGCTTCATCGCTATGCTGAATCAAACACTTATGAATTAAATTTTTTAATTTCTCATTTATTGCAACGTCATCAGGATTTTAAGAATTTAATACTATTTTAAAAATTTTTCATTTTTGTTCGAAGCAATTTTTGTTTTAAAAGTTATGTATGGTTTACAATTCATGCCAAAATAAAAATAAAACAAAAAGAAACCATGGACGTTTTCGGCTTACATTATCGTCAGGAAAACCCTTACTGGAAAATTTTTATCACTTCTCATCATCTAACAACAGCGAATTTAAAATATGACAGCAACTACAGTTTTGTTTAACCTCAAAACTTGATGGCAGAATTATTATCGGTTTAAGTTAGATTTTAAGCTGAAATGTCATAACAAGCTTTTCTGGTTACGGCATGTATGTGTTTAATTTTTTTTTATAATTTTTAGTCTTCTTTTTTTTCTTGGTAAGCTCATTGAAACGGTAATTGTCATTTTTTCAATTTGAAATGCGACATTGAAATGATCTTTCACGATTTTTCCTTTAAAGCTGCTGCAATGAAGATCCGAGAACTACATTTTCTTCAACCCTGCCTTTCAACGTAATTTCGTAACTGTTTAATAAGCTTTGCTGCGATGAACTACCTCTGTTCGCGATCTTACGGTTCTTTTTATTATTTGCCCGATGCTTTTTCTTTTTAAATCGATTGTTGACTTTTTCTTTCTAACTTTTTATCTCCAATTATGTTTTGGTGATAATTTTTTTTATGTGGAAGCAGCTTCCATACAAAAAAAGTTCTTGCGCAAATAGGTTAATACGGTGGCGTTTGTCGCGTCGTGTTTGGTACAAAAGAAAAGCTTAATCTGTAATCATAAACTGTCACTCGTAAACAAATTCAGTTATTTCAACTATTTCGCTGAAAGGAAGAACGGATTGTTTTCGAGAAGTTTTTGTTTGTTTGTCTCTCTATTTCTGTTCGCAGCTAGAGTAAAAGTTAGTATCATGCACACGTTCTAAACACTAAATGCCATCAAGTATTAATCTCCTAACCATGTTTACGTCCGTTAATTGTTTGCATGTTTTCTCGCATTTATGTAATTGGTATTTTAAGCTGTCGAGTAGGAAATCCGTTATCAATTTATGACTCCCTGAGTTGTACTTTAATCTTTAATGGCTCGGTTTGAGGCGTTGTAACCAGGAAATTCTTTGTCCTGATTTCTACCACAAAATTCTATGCTTTCCTGTGTTGCAGAAGTAGTAAGAAACGAAGGCGCTTTTGATTACAAAGGTTTTATTTTTAAATGATCATTAACACAAATAGATTTTTCGAAATCTTTTTCACAGCTTTTCAACGTAGACTGTTTTGATCAACGCCATGCTCGTGTAATAGTTTAAATTGAAATAAAACACAACTGTAATAAAACTTCAAACCAACTTTTTTGTTTTTGATGCAGTATGTCGTTGGGTTTGACATGGTGTTATGGTTTGATAGTTGTATTTTCGTTTTGTAATCACTAAAGTCAAGTCATAATTGTTTGAAAAGTCTTTATTTAAATCTCCGTACATTAATTGAAGAATTTTTGTTTTTGCGCTTTTCAAAAATAATATTTACTGAAATGAAAATGCTATATATGCTTTGTGTGTACCAACTACTTCTGTTACGTAGTTTCGCTTATTAGAAGGTGGTTTTTACATCGAAGTTTTTTTCAATAACTGGTTCCGTTCTTTTTGAGTTTTACTAGATATTTTCTCCTAAAAAACAGTGATTTCTTTGAGGTAATCTTGTACATCATCACGTCTTTCGCATTATATTTTTATGCCAGACCATTAACTCATCGGCGACTCCAGGACTTTGTCGCTCCCGGGATCATGTTTGATAATGATGCAACAAGTTGCAAATACACTACACAGTAGATTATTACTGTAGGCTAAAGATAGTGGCTAAAATTTTGTAATAAATTAAAATATATGGCGGCTAAAACTATAAGTTGTTACTGCCGGAGTCGCTACTGCATCAACTACTGAAATAGTATTTAAGTCACGCATATATTGTGTATGTACCGTATATGCATGATGTTGGTACAAACAAACCAATTGCAAGGTTTTGTGGTTTATTGTAATAAGTAATTCGACCTGTTTATATTAGCTAATTATTTGTTATCTTAATTTGAAAGGTAGCTCTCTTAAACAAGTTGTTAAAAATTGGCTATGTTATACTTGACTTTTTCTTCTTTTTCCGTTTCGGGAAACATCTACTTGGCTCCAGTAAAATCCAATTAATTTATGCGTTTGCTTTACGTCAGTTAACCTGATCTGATTTGATTGGCTAATGTTGTTTCAACTGTTTACAGATTTCAGTCGTTGTGTTTAGCCAACTGCTATTTAGGCTTTATCTGTCCTCATTCTCTTTCTCATAACTGCTGCTTTATAATATTGATATTTAAACTAAAAATAAACGTTTCTTTCAAAATGAAGTCCTTTTCTTGATTAATTTAAAACCTGCAGCCGCAATGGGAATTTGGTAACTGCTTCGAACCGTTTGTTCAATTACAGCCAATATTTATCTTTTGTCAACTGACAATATGAACTTTTAGATGGTCTTCTAACATTTTAATATTTAATCAGCTTCACTTACTTTTCTTCTCGTTTATTCTCTGCACTTTTACCAGTTTTGTATCATCAGCAACATCTCGCGCTGTGGAAGGCAATAATGACTAATGCCGAACTGTTCATTAATCATTAGGCTTATTTAGTTCGAAAGTAATACACTTTCTTTTTTTCTTATTCAAGTGAACCACTCTTGTTTTTCATCGATGTCAAACGCTGCGAATAATGTCATATTTGGACAAATTGTTGATAACTTTATCTGGAAACAAATGAAAGAGTTGAATCATAACAAGTGCTTCGCGACTTTCATCTTTTTTTGCAACAAACTCTGCTTATCTATTATTCGCAAATTGAATCGACACAAACTATGTTGTTTTAACGCAGACCTTCTCAAACGCTAGGCTGCTCAGCTTTTATAAACAACATCAATCGCTCTTCTTACCCTAACAGCGATTAATTATTTCGCTAATAAATGACTTTCGTCTACACTGAATAGAACTGAATAATTGTATAATTTCGAATAATACACTGAATAATTTCGATTTGATTAATAAGCCAGACACTTTCTCTTTTGCTATTTGAGCTCGTTGCTCTTGATAACGTTGCTAATGTTGCCAACTTGCAACCGTAATTTAAATATATTTTGTTCTTTTTTTTCTGTATATTTTTCTATGTCATTTTTTGCAAGCTTATTGCCTACCGTTTTGAAATATATGTTCAAGATCGCAGCTTTGCCATTTAAAATTGGAAATGTTGATTACAAATTTATTAATTGAAGTTTTTTAAAACTAAAAACTTTATTTTATTTTTCTGTATTTATCCTCCTAACTCGCAGGAAAGCGACGGAGGCGCTAATATATAGGGTCGGCAATTACCCCGACCTGCTTCCGGAGATGCCAAGATATTGCTGTCCGCTTGTAATTTAATAGATGTATGACTGAAATTTAGAACTGCTTGCCAAGACCACCAAGCAGGGGAAAGTGCCGTAAAGTGTCTTTCTCAAGGACACAGCAGAATGGCGCGAGTAGGTTTTGAACCGAGACCATGTTGATTATGAGCACGGCGCTTAACCGCTCGACCACGCTGCTGAATTCTGCCGAACTCTTATAACAAGAACCTTGCATGTTTGAATGGAGCAGAAACCGTGCATTTTAGATTCGTACTTTTTACTTGTTTTTCTTTATACATTTATATATATGTATACTTATGTTGGATTTCTCAATCTCTTGATTTGGCTAAAAAGAAATCGCGAGATTTTGACGCGCACAGAGTTCGACGATGTAAAAAAGCAGAATTCGGCGCTCGATTTTTCTTTATTATTAATAACATTAATAAACTTTTATTTATATTTATTACTAACCCTTTTGTTGCCGGAATATAAAAAAAGGAGGGTTCTAAAAAATCAATGAGTCTGCATGTTATCCGAGCGGCTGTATCTATCGGGACGCTTGGGGATTTTTAGCATTGAATATTTTTTGTGATCACGCAAAGTTTTGTTTGGTTTAGCAACTTCTGTATAATCAACATTTGTTAGAGATTTTGGTTAGCTTAGGCCAAAGTGGTGCATTTTATTTCAAGAATGTTCACTGTTTGAGAAAAACCTTGGCTCCTGATTAAATCTACAGAATCAAACCAGGAAAACCGGTTAAATTTGCTATCAGAGTTGAAACAATTTCGCGTTTGACTCGGACTTTTGAAAAACTCGAGCTTGAATTTGTAAGGTTAAATTTCGGTGAACTTGGGACTCTGAATTCGACTCGTGACCCAAGAACTTGATTTCACCAACAAGTTCTTTAATTGTCTTACATTTTAAAGCAGTCACATTACACAGAAGATGGATATTGAATTTTGTAGTTAAAGGGCAACCTAAGATGAAGTAATCTAAGAAAAAGTACTTAGAATAACAAATCACAAAATATTAATACCAGTGCTTTTTATTTCGTTTGATTAATATAGTATTTCCTCTTGTACACTTGCTTGTAACATACTCCTATTCTTCAATCTGTTCTTTCTGCTTAGAACTACTCATGTTTACGAGATGAATCGACTTCCTTTTTTAGCACTTTTATCCTGTATCTCTATTTTTTCATTAGAGTACTTAAAAAATCCTTTTCTTGATGACGTTAATATGTCAATGAGTTTTTCTAGCATTTAGCCTAAAAATTTTTATAGCCAATAGTGAGGAACAAAAAGAAAATAGAGTGAATACATTGATATTTGATTTTTTTTTTTTTATTCTTGCTGCCAAAGTAAACTTATTAAAGTAGATACTAAAATTCAGAATAAAATAAAAATTTAATATTTTTTGTGGGTGCAGTGGCCAATTTGGTTTTTATCTTTTAAATATTTCGATCTTTGAAGTTTAAAAACAAAGGTGGCCAGTCTTTTTAACGTAAGGTCATTTATAGAAAGTTATGTTGAAAGGGACATTAAAAGATCTTCCCTTCATTTACTTCAACAACCTGCTTCTTCTTGTTAAGCCCCTGTATAATTGCCTTTGAAAAAACAAAAAGTTCTGAAAACTACGCTGCCCGATCCTGGTTTAAACGATTAAAAAAGATAAAAAATAAGTTTTTCCTATTCAAACCTAAGTAAATATCAAATAAACTGAACTCGTCGCCGAATTTAAGGCAAACCTCCGCCACATAGCGACACCATTAAATCGTTCTAATACTAACAACTCATTCTGAAGTCATATATAGTATAGACGCTCGTTTCCTGATTTTTGTCTATAATTTGAGAATATTGATTCATAAGCAAAGCTGTTGAAATTCGTTTTTATGTTTTCACGTGACTTAACAATCGATGTTACTTCGTCTTCTCACTCCCATACTTTACTTTTTAATTAATGAATTTTTTTTGTTTAACTATGCTATAATTGACATTTGTGGATTGCTTCTCGTTTTAACTTTATACATACAAGCTAATTTGGCATTACGTCGAAGATATTTGTTAGGCAGCATGTCTATTTCTTAGTAATTGACGGTTTCGCGTTAATCATAAGTTGCATGTGATCTACCAGAGCTACAAGATGATTACGTGATTAGCTGACTTTTAAAAACCGCATTAAAAAATTCAATTCCAACTTTTGTCTTGCACCCGCTGTGAACCTTTACATTTGCATTTCTTGTTAACAGAAACAAAAAAAATATTGAAATAATTTGAAATATCTATTTCGCGTGTAACTTCTTGCGAAACGTTCTTAACTCTGCTTCATAGTATAACAAATTTATTCTGACTAGAAACACTCTTTTGTGCATAACCTAATCATTTTTTTAGATTTAACTCTGTCTTTTTTTTACAATTTTAAGTAGTACGTCATATTTTAGCAGAGAAAAATAAATGTAACCTAACAGGAAACAAATGTCGGCAGCGTGGTCGAGTGATTTAGAGCGCCGTGATTGTGATCGACATGGTTTTAGTTCAAACCCTACTCGCGTCATTCTGTTTGTGTCCTTGGGAAAGGCACTTTACAACACTTTCGCCTGCTTGGTAATCTTGGCAAGCGGTTCTAAATTTCAGTCACATCTTTATAAAACTAATAAAAAACAAAAGGAAAAATTTCTAGCGGACAGCAATATCTTGGCATCTCCGGAAGCAGGTTGAAGTAATTACTTGCCCTATGTACACCCCCTCCGTCGGAAGCAGGTCGGGGTAATCACTCGCGTTGTTATTTTCATGCAATCAGTTTTGAACCAAGCAAACTCGAAAACTAAAAATCGAGAAAAAATATTTAGAATATTGCTAACAGATTATTTGGATTCTTGTAATTCTGAAACGTTTTACACCAGATTAAATATCGTTCATCGAAAAGATTTATGTGTCTTATTGTTTTGTTGCTCAATCCTTAACTTTTGAAGCTATTTTTCGTAAACGTATTTAGAGACTTAGCCAAACCCAATTAATATACTGTAAGATATTTATATGGCATAGATAAGAAACGAAATAGTAATATTATTGTATTTGATTAGTACATGTTTAGATTTTATTTTGAACAAATTTGGATAAAAAATGAGAAATAAATTTAATAAATTGTAATTTCTATTTTACTGCTAACTAAAAATTATTAGTTTTAATTCTGTCTGTTTGTTTTCATAAACTAGCATTTTTAAAAAACTGTTCTTAATCTAAAACGTTTTGAAAACTTAAAATATTCCTTTTCCTCTTGAAGAATGATATTTTCGATGCTTGAATACAACGGATGCAAATTTGTACGCCCCCGATGCAACCACGAAACTTTTCTATAAGCTGCTTATTGAAGTGAAAGGCAGGCTTTTGCTTGTAAATCTTTCCCGACGGAAGCGCCATGATTTCGGCTTTAAACGATATGACAGCTGCAATGATTAAGATAATTTAGGAATCCTTTACAGCGGATGTTGTCGCTCGCTTCGCTTTATTCATCACACTTCCGGTCAGTAGAGAGTGGCAGAAATGGATTGTATTTCAATACCAGTAAGATCGTGTTTCACCATTCTATTTTTAATGGTGACGTGATGCAATGATTCCAACGCACGAGGCTGCTTATGCTGTGACGCATCAAAGTTAGATTTTATGCATATATGAATGAATGTATTCTTTCGTAAGAATTTCTAGCTTTTTTGAATATGTTCTAAGTTTTCGTCTTTATTATCTTTTAAAAGTCTCAGTTTTATTCTTTTTCCATTATTATCGTTTTGGCAGATGAAGTTGTACATAAGTTTTATGTAGCTTTATTTTATATTAGTTTTATGTACTTTTATGCAGTTTTAGAGCAAATCACAACGAGCTTCGTGATTGAGCAGATATTTGTTTATGGCTTCATTGCTGTTGCTTTATGAAAACTCATTTTCATTATGTGTCGGATTTATAATGATGATTTTGTACCGAAAGTTTTTAATTTTAGAATTGCTTTCGTGAAATTTCAGATCTCCATGAAATGTCCTTACAGCCATACACTGTACAATGTCCGGGAGAACCACTGACCCATAATAACCATAGATTTTTATGTTTTGCATAAACTCCACCAATGCTGATCATTACGAACAGAGTAATGATGATTTTGAATGGTAATTTCGCTGTCAGTATCTGACAGGGCAACGGAGCAGCTGAAAGAGGTTTTGGGAAACCCCTATTGTTTTAAGTTACACAGATCGATGGTTGGTTTAGATTCAGCCCAAGAAACTGAAGTCTTGACGTGATTGATTCCTTTATGAATAAATTTGAAACAAAACTGCGTCAATCACCTCCAAAATTACCAAAACACAAAAAACGTTTTTGACATTTCATTTTAACCTTAGCTACAAGCAAGGTTGCTAATCACCGAAACATGACTTGAAGCATTGACATTAAATATTGTCGACATCGAACTATCATAGATTAAAAATTAACCAGCCATGTATTTGATTGCGATTATCGTTTGTTGATTCAACTGTCTTTTACCTGAAGTGCAAGTTGATTTTTTGTTCTTGAGATGTAAAGGAAGCGTGTGACGTCACGCGAAAATTAAAATAACGTTGTTAGTAATCTGCTCGCGGTACAACCAGATGTGATGTCGATGATGTAACGTAGTCATGTTTGTTGGTTACCTCATGACCAGCAATGTTTGGTAATGGATGAGAACATCTGATATACGAGGGCTGTTTGAAAAGTAACGGGACTGTGTAAATAATTATTTTATTTGAAATGCCACGTAAAAATTACAACTTGTCCCCTTCAAAGTAATCTCCTTGAGCTCGAATGCACTTTTCTAATCTCTGTTGCCATGCTTCTATGCACTTCTGGAAAGATTCCATTGGGATCGCTCGTAGTTCCTTCGTTACGGCTGTTGTTATGGCTTTTGAGTCTTGAAAACGGGTTCCTTTAATGACTCCCTTGAGCTTAGGAAACAAGAAAAAATCACAGGGAGCCAGATCTGGCGATTAGGGTGGTTGCTCCAGCACGGCAATGTTATTTTCTGCAAGAAATTGTTGTATGCTTAAGGCATTGTGAGCAGGAGCATTGTCATGATGAAGCAGCCATGACTTTGTCTCCCACAATTCTCTTCTTTTCTCCCTTACCGAACACATCAAACGTCGCAAGATGTCTTTGTAAACATTCTGGTTAATGGTTTGGCCCTGTGGCAACAATTCTAGATGAACAATTCCATGAACATCAAAGAAAACAATCAGCATCACCTTAATTTTGGACTTGAACAGCCTTGCTTTCTTGGGTCTTGGTGAGGATGCACTCTTCCATTCAAGGCTCTGCCGTTTGGTGAGTGGATCGTACTTGAAGATCCACGACTCATCACCGGTAACAACTCTACTCAGCAGATCTGGTGTAATTTCAAGTTGTTTCAGGATGTCTTAACACACTTGCACACGATTTTCCTTTTGCCCATCATTCAGCAACCTTGGTACCATTTTCGCACAAACCTTCCTCATCCCCAGATCTTCTGTAATGATCCTCCACACCCTCTCACTATTCATGCTCAACTCATCTGCTATCATTCTAACAGTAAGGCGGCGGTCACTGCGCACTTTTTCTTTCACATGCTCAACATTTTCGTTTGTTCTGCTTGTTGTTGGCCTTCCACTCTTAGGATCATCTTCCACATCCTCTCTTCCCTCTCTGAACCTCTTGTGCCACTCAAAAATCTGAGTTCTTGACATCGTAGCATCTCCGTAAACTTCTTGGAGCAAATTGAATGTTTCAGTTGGAGTTTTTCCAAGTCGAACGAGAAACTTCAAGTTGATTCTTTGTTCAATGCTCATTTTTGTTAACAAAAGAAGAAAAAAAAAGAAAAAAATATTTACTAAATAAATTATCCCAAAACGAACTACAGTAAAGCACCTTTCAAGAAAAGCCTGTAAAAAAGCATATGGTTGTCACAGAATGCTGAAACTACATTTTTACAACCACAAGACATTGCGCCATCTTAAAAAACAAAGCTTTTATCACTGTTGCAAGTGTTGTTTGTGCAAAGCATACAGTCCCGATACTTTTCAAATACACCTCGTAGGTTTGTATTGTTTTTGAAGAAGTGTTTGTAGAGCTCGTTGCTATATCTTGCAGTGCGTGTTTTACTTAGTTGATCTTGCTGAATGTAAAGTGCTTTTGTCCATCTACATTTTTGTCCTAAAAATTTATTTCTTTGTCCCAAAAACGTTTGGCACGGGCAATTGACCCCATGCCCGCCGCTTCTGGCACCCTTGAAATAAGCAAATTAAAAATTTTCTACGACAATGTTTAAAAAATAAGCACGAAATGGTACCCCTGACTATTAGTAATTTTATAAAAGACAATTAGACACAAATAGCCAATAAGAAATTTGAACTAAACTCTTAGTATCAGTGAAGCCGGGCAACCGCTTCATTGGCTTGCTTTTTTTGTTTAACGCCAAAATATTGTTTTTATCTGCAATAAATGTCGAAAGCATTTATTGTTAAGTCGCCCGCCAATTGTCGTCACTTCAATGGGTCTTGTTTCGCAGCGGAGATTGTAATTCTTCGGAGCATCAGCGGCGGTTACAGTAAAAGCCAAACCGCGATTGTGCGTCTTTGAATGTTTGTGAGGTTTGACGCGACGCCGTCCTTTGGTCGTGCTTCGTCGACGCTATTTTAAATTGGCGAAACGCATACAGTTCTCTTGTACTCTTAAGTGTTCTGCGTAATAACATTTTGTATCTGCTTTTGCAGTAACTCGTATCTAATAAGTGTTTTTCTAGTCTATTTACGCGTTTTCTTTTTATTTTAATGTACAGTAAAATTCGTTTTCAATTGTTTTTTACATATTAAATGGTATTTCTATCATTCTCAGTATAAAGCTTAGGGCAATTATGGCTAGTAGAAATTTTTATGTATTTGCATATAGTATACACATGTAATAAGTTAAACAAAAATGTGGGTTATATTTTTGGTCGGTACTCATTAAAAAGTACATAATGACGATGAAATCCTAGTGCTTGCAGTTTAGCTGACAACTTAACGAGCAATACTAATCGATTTCCATATTATAATCATGATAAGAAACACACCACTGTATTTATTGGTCTAAATATAAATAAAAAATAAAAACAGAGTTTTGCATGAGTGTCGCCGCTCAATCTCTTTGACTCCGACAGTCTGTTTTGCGAAATGGATTTGTCATGGTTGACTGAAGAATAAACATCCTCGCATCGACAACTATCAATGATAATTAGTTGTTTTCAAGTTTTTCATCCAAACAAATGCCTAGCTCTATTTGTGCTCATCTGTTATTATCGAAGAACCGGTTATTAGCATGGACTGCTAATTTGTGATCGTTTTATCTTGAGTTCGATTCTTGCTCAAAGTTTAGATGTGCGCGTTATTTTTAGAAGGGCTTCAGTGAGTCATGTTGGGACTGACGTTTATCGTAATTCAAATTTTAAATGTTTTTTTATGATCTACCGGTTAATTTTATGACGTCATTATCAACTAAGACTATGGGGCAGTCGGAGGTCATCACACCCAGTTTACTTTTTGTTTGATCCACTTTCATGCTTTTTTTGTTTTTTATGCTGTTTAAAACGTAGCAATTTTTTTGCTCTATCTTGTTGAAACAGATATGAAAAATATTTCTATTAAACTTTACATTCAGGAACCATTACTTCAAATTTGTAATTCAAATTATTAAATTGGCTTCATAATTTGTCATTATGTAATTATTCCACATTGCTTTCAAAAAAAGATCTTTTTTTAGTCTATGCACACAAACCGCCCAAAATAGTTTAGGGTATTTCTGTTTTTTTCTAAATCTTATGCATTGACAGCCAAATATAAATATTTGCGTTGTAAGCAGTAAATCAGTTAAAAATGCCTGAAAAAATATTTGGTTTCGCTGGTTGAATAAAATCTTACATTTTAAGAATGCTTGTGCATGTGTTATTTATTTGTTCGTTTACAACAGAGTTTCTCAAGACTTCTTTTGCGATTTAAATGAAACTGAAGGAAGAACAAAAAAAAAGGGTTCGCCTTTGATCGAATCCTGAACATAATTTTTGTACTTTTGATTGCAAATTGTCTATATTAAGAGAGAGAAAAAAAAGTTGTTAACCGCTGTGCTGAAGTTCTTGCACAGCTACTTTGTCAATACAGTATTTGGATCAGGTTTAATAACTGCCCGGCCGGGCAGTTATTAAACCTAATCCCAGTATTCTTCTTCATGCAAGATTTACCTTTGACTTAAACGCGCCGAAACTTACTTGCAATGAACCAAGTTTTTTAATTAAAATCGGCTGTTAAATTTATTTAAATTATGATTGTACTTTTAAAACCAGTCGTTTGTATTACGAAAGTCCAAAAATCTTACAATTTGTTTAAATTATAATGTTTAGTATGTGTTGAAATAGAATTTCAGTGGAAAAAAAACTAAGTTACTAGGAATCAATGTCAGGTATTCTGCTTTACGAGCAAATTGTATTTCTGCCGCAGATATTTAAAGTTGGTCAGTAGCTCAATGCACCAGCACTCTGGCTTGCGAGCAAAAGGACACGACAACGATACTCTGTCTCTTCATTGATTTCCGTTATGCCCTTGTTAAAGGCGTCCAAGACGAATTCCTCAATGGGGCCGTAATGCCTGCCTGCTAAGGTGCCTCCACTTAAAGCGGAAAGCAGCAACCAAGCTAGAATTAATATAACTGACAATACGAAAAAAATATTAGGAATTATTAAAATTGAAATAAATTTCAGTGTATAAAAGATACGCCTTAATGATAATGACTGAACCAGCTCATAGCCGCAGCGCTTCTTATTATCGCTGTTTTTAAAGTTTCAGACAAATATTTCATTGGTTTATTTGTTTAGCTGAACGGTTTTTGCTGCAATGTATTTTTCAGCCTTGCAGCAATTTCGGCATTGGAAGAGTGCATTGAGTTATAAATGATTTGGTTGTTGATTCTTAAACTTAAAACTTTTACTCGAAACCATGGTCGGGCAGTGAGCGCGAGTCCGGTGCGAGCGATGCGCAATGCTACAGATGGCACTTTTTAGCGGTGTCTGTCCACAACTCCAAACGTTTTTGATCTTTTTCATTTGGTTATCGCCAGGTTTTGTTTCGTTGTGCATTTCCACTGCGATAAGTTTACTACTTCAATTTCTCTTGCGGTCTTCATTACATGACTGTTCTCGCAGTTTGCGGGTAATTTTCGGATTATCTGGAACTCGAATGAACCAGAGACGCCGCTTCGGGTTGGAAATGTCCGCAGCGGTGTTAAAAGATACTAGTAGATTGTTGTGACGTTGCCGTTCAATCAACTTCTGCGGCGTCACAAAATATTTTATCACGAAGTTATTTAACGTCGTTTGTAACAATTGCAAATTGACTTGGTCAAATCGGTTTACCTCGTTTGCTTTGGTGTGCTTGAGACTCACGGTCTGTTTGCTTTTGACAAAACGATTTGATTTTTAAACGAAACCCTCTGGGTTTTAGATTTGTTACCAATTAAAGTTTTTCTTTTAGGGTCATTTCATTCTTGGTCCGCTTAAGCAGTTGTGGCAACCCAAATCCAGTTAATTTATGAGCGAGTAAAGTAAGCTTAGAATCCAACATTGTGACGAAAAATTGAAAGTCTGCTGGTTTTGAAGTCTATTAGTGCGGCTGTGTTAAGCGCTTGCTATGTTACTTTGGAAGCTTATTCTTAAGGCTTGTCTGTGATGATTGCTCAATTGAATGATTTGCTAGATTAATAGGTGAAGTAGTGTAAAGAAATGCTTAGCTGAGTACATCAGTGATGAATAATTTCTCCATTGGGAATACATGCTTGTCTGATGCATAGTTTGACTAAACGTTATATCATTGCTTGTCGTTTGTTCTTAATTGCGATGTTTAATATGTAATCTCGTCATTGAGAGCTTCAAAGTTTTGTGATTTTATTGCTTCATTTGGAGAGTTATAATTTGTATCTCTTGTCTTGGACTAGTTCTGAAACTGTTTAAATAAAGACAATATCCAAGATCTCTGATATTTTTGTAGTGTCTTTAACCAAAATTACGTTCAATTGTGGATGAAGAAACTTAATTTAAAAACGAACAGAAACAGAACAAAACCAGCTAATTGTTATTCATTTCACCCGTGTTTTTCATTACTTATGCACTCTATAGATTTACTGTATATAAGTTCAAAATGAGATAAGTCTCTCTTTAAGAAAGCGAATAGCGAGCGCGCTCTCTGTAAGCTGGCAAGCTTTTATGTTGTTGTCCGAAGTTAAGCAAATTATTATTCATTAATTTTTTTTTTTTTTTGAGAAAAACTTTTAAGCGAAAATGAAATTCAAACTAAAGCAAGTTGCGGGATGCCTTAGCAATTGAGCATTGCTGTTTAAGTAGTTTATGTCACTTGTGTGAAATAGGTTTGTTTGCTGATTAAAAGCATTTATAGTCTCTGTTTCTTTTCGTAACAGTTTGTTCAGCGACTATTTTGTGATCAGAGGGATACTTGTTAACAAACTGGTCTGAGCGCATATGTTTACTGTTTTTTTTTTTTTTTTGACAGAACTTGTTTCGAGCCAGCTCGTCTGCTCCTCCTTGTGATGACGATTTTGAAACTGCCGTTCTCAAAAGATTGCAGCGGGAACAAGAAAGAAGAAGAACGCTTGCGCGCGACTTGGCCGAGGACGACGACGACAGATGATTCTGATCATGGGCGACGTTTGCATGGATTTTCTTGGTTTTGCGTCCACACTGACGTGGACTCGAGGAGCGGCGTGCCTTGCGACTTGTTATTTCAGAGCGGTAGTTGTTGCGTAATGTTATTTCAGAGCGGTAGTTTGTGCGTAATAGTAAAATTTGTTTCTGCTTGAATCCCTGAGGAGGTACCGAGAATTTTTTCGAGATAAAAGAAGCGTACTTGACAAACACATTTAGCAAACTACGATATATAGCATTTTGCTGGTGTCAATTATTTGCTATTTTTCGTTTTTTGTTTGTTTCGCAATGTGACAATAAATACTTTTGAATTTTTTTACTTTTACTTGCCTTAGACACTGCCCGCAGAAATGATTTTATAACCTTTCGGCAATAAGCTGATTAATAAGACACTCTACGGCTCTTTCCTCTGCTGTTTTAAATTTTACTCATATTTTTAATGACGTCTTCGGAAGCAGGTTCAAGCAGGGCTGCCAATCTAAATATTTTATATCTAGATTTAGATATTTTTGAGACTGTCTAGATATTGAAAAGTACCGTCTAGATATAAATTTAGATGTTTTTTATTACGATTTAGATATCTAGATAATCGATATATTTATATATGTAGATATTTTGCATGGTTTAGATCAGTGTTTCTCAAACCATGGGTCGAGACCTTTTTTTTTTAGTGAACACTAGATTTGAGAGACGACAAGCAAGAACTGAGACAAATCCGTGGCGAAGACTTTTTTTTTTTTTTTAGAGAACATCATAATTTTGGGACAAAAATTGAGAAATTTGAGACTGATTCAAAGTAAATATTTTTATTTTGCTCTTCAACTATTTTTTAAAATCTAGATATTTCGCTCTGGGTTGAAGTAATCACGTGACAACTGCTTTAAGTTAAACGCCTCCGACGCAGTCCGACGAATTAGAAAGGTAAATGAAGATTAGTTATAATAATTCCTTTCGTATCTTTTAAGCCGATTTATTTTGTAATATGGTAATTGGCATGTTTTCTGCCTTGGTAAATGTGGATTCTGAATTTAATCTTGGGTTCCAAATTTAGGTTAAGCAAACAAAAACCTAGATTTGTAACAAAAAATGATTCGACAGCTTTAATGGCTCGGTTGATACACGCTTAATGCTGATTTTAAATAGTCGTAGGTAAAGGGAATTTGGGGTGCAAAAAGTTGTAGGCCGCCTTCGCAGGTTAAGCCGTAGAAACGTTTAACCCTTTCTTTTAGAATTTTAAAATTTTTAAATGCTTAAAAAATTACATTAGTGACCCATTACATAAGCTAGCACAAAACGTTCAAATAAAATCATCAGCGCGTGGCTCAAGCTTTATGAAAACCAGAAAAAAATGGTTATGATTGGCTTGTCAGAGATCAAGCGTTTATGACGCGCCATAAAGAAATGTTCCAGAACAACAGTATGAAGGAAACGGTTAAACTGCTTGACAGAACTCATCAGTGCTTTGTACAGTTTGGGGTGGAGCCCCGAGCAGGGTCATGTTTTTTCTTTGAAACTGAAATGGAGACAAAATTTCTTCACTCAATTTGAAGACCTTTTTATCTTTGGAAGCATATCTTTGTTGAGACATCTTGTGTCTCAAATTTCCAAGTAGAAGAGCTCCTATGTCAAGGGGCTACTTTAAACTAACGCAGGGTTTTTCAAACTTTTTGTTCATTGGTTGGTACCCTTTGGACACTTTATAGGTTTGCATTTGATTTACCCCCAAAATTTTGTCACATTTTTAGCGCTAAGCTCAACTTGCTTTAATGCATAACTTAGTTTTAATAGCTAGGCAACCCATTGCATTCCTTCAAAAAAATCTTTAAAACCGGTAGTTTATAATAATTAAGAGCGTTATCTTCAAGTTTTATAGTAGCAATTCAAATTCAGGAGGTTAACCATTAACTTGATTTTATTTTAATTTGTATTTTTATTTAAGTAAAAACAAAACAACCACAATATTTCCGACAACTAATTTTTTATAATTAAAACAAAAAAGCTTATATTTATCTTACTGATGTTTTCGGGAGAGTAACTTAATGTATTACGATCTGCGACAAAAACTCATCGCTGTATCAAAGTGGGCGTAATATCACGTGATCATGCCATATGGAACGACAAGATATAAAATTCGAAAATGTATAAAAATGGAACATAAGAAGTTAAATTTTACGTTTAAAACCAAATTTCATAACTAATACAATAACTATAGTTGGATTTTATGTGAAAATATAAAATTATATTTTTGGCTATCACATTAACTTAACCACTTCAGTTTTAGTTGCTAAATTTTAGTTTAATAGGAAAAATGTAATTATTAGTAATTAAATTAAGTTTTAAATGAACAAAAAAATAAAAAGCATACATATGTAATACGAGTTCAAACAAATAGTACAATCAAATTAACAATGTAACGTAAATAAGCCAGCAATAGGCTACTAGTTTATATGGTAAATAAGCCAGCAATACTAATGCAATACCTGCTTTTTAGCAATAAGCTCGTGGATACCAGGTGAAATATTAGCAAAAGCACAATAAAGATTATGTTCTTGTATTTTTACTTAATTTCGATTTAATTTTCACCAGCACTAAAAATATCGATTCATAAACAATGCTTGAATAGCAGGCGTGACATTTTTTTGTATGAGTTGCACATAATAAATCAAAAATTATCTTAACTATTTCTCAGAAACACATCGCGTGATAAACTTTCATATTGAAGTTTAACCGATTCCTATTCAGTACCTATCCCAGTCTGCAGCATTTGGGCGTTTGCAGTGAAAGGATTTCTAATAAATGCACACCCATCTTTATCTAGACTTGGAAAATATCCATCATTTTCCTTCTCAAACTTAATAAGATGTTTAGTGAGTAGTTTTGTGAAGCTTTTGGTCTTATAATGTGCATTTTGACTTAGACATTTTGCCATAGAAGGACCTCTTGAGAACCACTTAGAAGCACTGTATTACTCTATTTCAGTTCTGGTAAATCATTGGAAAGTAGCGAAAATACAAGAAAAATATACTAGATCCAAATTTAATCAATTACCCTAACAACAAATAAGTTAGATAAGAATATTCTCTAACTTATAATGTACCCAGTGGTGGATATTCCAATTTAGGGGCCCAAGGCAAGAATTTTCAAAAATTGATGTTGTCTGAAAAAAAAAGAGGTCTGATCTTGGCTTGCATATTTTTCTCCGAAACTCATGGTGTCTTCTAAAAAAAAAAAAAAAAAGGTCTTCACTTCGATTTTATCTCTGATTTCCCTATTTTTCTCCCAAAATCAGGGTGTTCTCTAAAAAAAAAGGTCTTCACTTCCATTTGCTCTCAGTTTTTCCTATTTTTGTCCCAAAATCAGGGTGTTCTCTAAAAAAACAAAAGGTCTTCGCTCGGAATCGTTCTCTAAACAAACATCTGCGGCGGATTCAAAACTGTATGTGCTATTTTCGAGAGGGGCCTGAAGCGACTGCCTCCTTCGCCTCAACCAATATCTACCACTGAATGTACCCCTTGAAAAGCCAAAATGTATCCCAGTTTGGGAACCCCTGTAACACTAACAAAAGCAATTTAAGTCGTAATTGTAATTATGGTCCATACCAGTGGGGTGCGCTCAGGGCATGCAAGTCATGCGTTGCATGACCAAATTTTTAGGAATTGCATGACGAACTTTTGTGCGATGAGGTAGATTTCGTGGAATTCGATGAGAAATATTACTTGTTTGGGATAAAATCTGAGGCCGATCCAAAACGAAGACCCATTTTTTTGTGTTATTTTAGAGAATACCGAGAATTTAGCACGAAAAGTAAGAAATCGGAGACTGGTTTGTAGAGATGACCTTTTTTTTTGGAGATAAGTGCATTTTGAGGAAGAAGTGCATTAACCGGAACAATTTCAAGCGATGATCTTTCTTGTTTTTTTAGAGATCACTGGATTTTTAGGACGAAAACTGCATTACCCTGGAAAGATTTCAAGTGATACCTTTTTTTTTAGAGATCACCTTGAATCTAGGACGAAAATTGGTCTTGAATATACCCAATTTTATGATCTGGTTTTGGCATGCCAATTGCATGACTAGTCTCAGAGGTCACCGCACGCCATTGGTACATACTGTATATGTACTTTAAATTACGAAAAGAAAATGCGAAAACAATCAAAAGCTAATTTCCTATACAAAATAGTATAAATTACTTAATTAGCTATTGAGCAGCGGAGCTGGTTAACTCTATGGCAGTTTTGTAGATTCTCAAGCGATAGGCAAAACGTAGGATGAACCAAGCCGTTGTTAAAGCAACAAATCCTCGAAAACAAAACTTTGTGTACTAAACATCCATAACGTGAGACCGCTGATTCTGTTTCCAACTTTAATATTGTTTCGGCTTTTGTTTTCGAATTGTTTCAGTCTCCAAAAGTGCGCCACGTTTTAAATTTTTTTAGAATTTAAAGAACTTAAAAGCTATTATGAAAAATTTTTACGACACTTCAATCTCTTCTTATTGGCGTAATAGCGTTTTGTGTTGAAAGTTTTTACCTCCCGAAAAAATTGAATTTAAAATCAAGATCGAAAACGGCCCACTGTTGATGCATAGATCTATCAATGAGTCACTATGGTTCCGACACCGCGCCGTGTTGTTTCTCATGTGACGTGGCTACATCATAGGCCTAATTAATCAGCTTTTAAGGTTTTTTTTTGTTAATGCTTTTATGGGTTTATGCTTTGACAGCGAAATATGTAAAACTTTTTCGTCAAAAGAACTACTTTATTTTCTTATACAACGTGACAAAATCGACAATACAAATTGCATGATTAAACAACGTCAACATATAGCCCGCAAATACTCAAAGCTTTTAATTTTTTGAATGAAAAAACATAACAAACAGAATAATATGGTTTTAACTTGCATCACTCAAAATTGTCATATTTTAATTTTCGTTTTTTATTTTCATTTCATCTCTATATTTATCCTCCTGAGTCCTGACTCCTAGAAAAGCGGCGGAGACGTTATACATAGGGCAAGTAATTACCGCGACCTGCTTCCGGAGATGCCAAGATATTGCTGTCTGGTTGAAATTTTTATTTGATTTTTTAGTTTTATAGAGATATAAATGAAATTTAGAACTGCTTGCTAAGACCGTTACGCAAAAGAAAGTGCCTTTTAGTGTCTTTCTAAAGACACAACATAATGGCGCGATTAAGTTTCTGATGCGTCACCATGTCGATAGCGTTCGCCGTCAGTCATGGCTCTATTAATAACTCGACCAGGCTGCCGACGCGTCTGGACACGGTCAGCACTACATGTCTGCAGCGTGGGCGAGTGGTTATGTAAAAGGGCCTTATTGATGACGAACGCGATCAACACAAAGGGTGTTCAAAACTTACTCGCGTGATTTTGTTGGGTCCTTAAGATAGATAGTTTACCTCATTTTTCTACTCGGCCTCAACCAGCAGATCTAGGTTTTAATTACATCTCTAAATGAAAAACTAAAAGAAAAACAAAACATTTTAATCAGAGAGCAAAATTTCCGGAAGCAGGTCAACGTAAGTACTTGATGATTGCTAAAAGTATAAAGCCATCGACGTCTTTTTGTTTTTTTTTAATTAAAATTTATGTTTTGCAAATATCTGTCTAAGCTTCGTCTCAGAACCCGATAATCTCGCGATCTTTTCTGATGACACCGTCTTCTAGCACAACTTGACAAGCTTCAAGCATTCTTCTAGAATAGAATTTCGCAACCTACGGTTGTGCTCCTTGTGAGAGTCGCCATAAAATTTTTTGTGGATAGGCTGCAATGATACTTAAGCTAATAGGTGACAATATTTATAAAACCTCTGTCTATAGAAAAAAGAATGGAAAAAATCGCAGACTAAAAATCCGTTTCTCCGTAGGCTTTATTGATCGTTTATTTTAAGCGGATTAACTATTGTAGGTAAGCAGTGTGATTCCATTAAGGAATTTGTCGTGAAGTGTCCTTTCTAAGTGAACAACAGATATCACTCAGGTTGATTGAGCATCGAACTCGCGTCCTTCTATTTACAAGTCAGAGTGTTTTCACACTGAGCTATTTCGTTCGCCGACTATTGGGAACTGATTGACTTTGACTTATCTCAGCTTATACAAATAGACTATCCCTACAATAAACACGGTGGAATTGACATTGCGTGGCTTAAAATGGGTGGTAAAGGTTCATTTTGTTTTAATTGTTGGTAAGAGTGGCAAATGTTATAGTTTTTATTGAATGCGGTTTTCTTTTTGTTCAGTTCAAAAAAATTTTTTTCTTGGTTTTTTAATATTACTTAATATGAACGAGTGTATAAGATCATAGATACCAAAGCCGCATTCATGGTTATTGCAGGTGAACAGCACACTCGATTTTTTTTAAAGAATAAATATTAATAAATACGTAAATAACACAGGTCTACAAAATTTGATGGAGTATCAAAAACAAGAATGAAAACTATGCTTTCTAGCTAATTTGAGGGTGCTGATTTCAAATCTGCCATCGATTTTGCCATAGCAGGTCAAATTTTTCTGAAAATACAATTTTAAATTTTAATGCTGCACACTGAAAAGCATTAATTAATGTTAAGCTGTGAATACAAAAGCACATACTTAGCACAAAGGAGAAAATAAATGGATTGAATACAATTTTATTGCAAAAGTTTCCTTCTTTTAGATTGACGAGGGATGATCTTAGAAGTAATTCTCAACGCGAGAATCCGAACATTTACGTATCAAACCCCAACAATACTCTGCTATCATACTGATATTCCATTTTTCCTGATACCTTTTTTTCCATCACTTTTATATCTTGGTGAAATCTTTCACCCTATTTCTCACTGAATGCCCCTAAGTTTTTTGAAAAATACTTCAGATGGCTATGCAGGAAATGTACTTTAACACTCATGTTAAAGCGTAAGTTATGAAAAGCCTGTAATAAGTTTTCAACAAGTTTGCTGAAATTTGGGAATTTTATAGTTCCCTGGAAGTTTTTCACTACATTAGAGAATGCTTTCCATGTATTTAACTCTTCTTCATGATAGAAATAAACGCCTGGTCTTTCTGCAAAAGCTGCATTCGGGGTCCATTAAAATACCTGCTTTGATTTTTTCATATGAAAGCTGTGGAAACTTTCTACAAAAGTATTTGAAGCACTTTCACAAACTTCTTAATTAACCCCAACTTGATGTGGAATGGTGGTAACAATATTTTTTCTCTATTCCCCAATGGAACGTTCTTTATGTTCTTCTCTCCAAGTACAAATACCTCTCTATTTGGCCATTCCCTTTTTATCTAGTGATCTTGCTTTGCTCTGCTATCCCACAGGCACAAAAAGCAAGGTTTTTTGTGTTCCCACCTTGTTACCCGAGAAGCATGGGTAGTATGTTTAAGTCGCCACATATTATCCATTCATGTTCCACATATTTGATTCTGTCGAGAATAGTTTTTATATTTTCATATGTTTCCTTTATTTGTATTAAATGTTCGATCGGTATGAAAGCAAGTTTATTGCCATTGTGTAACAGAACACATTTCATGCTTCTTTTGGAACTATCTATGACTAGTCTTCATTCTAATGGAATGTAAGATGTTCCCGTAATAGTTATCAGTCCTATGTTGTCACGAAACAGCAAATTTTCCTCCATTTTGAAGAATTTTATTGGACCTTTTTTCCTGTAACGGTAAAAGCTGACTTTGTTTCCAGTAGCGAACATATTTTTTTCCTTCAGTTGTGGTCCTAGCAATTCAGCAGAACATTTTGGAAGATCAAGTTTCCTCACTAAGTCATTCAATTCTGCTTGTGCAAACAGTTGCGGCTCATCATTCTAATGGGAAACTACAAAATCTTCGTATAATTCACTCTTCTCACTTGAAGATATAGATTCACTTTCACTGAGCTGAAAACCATAGAATGTTGATATAGAAAGTTTAACACTATGAGGAACTGGTCGAATTGCTGATGGCAAACTGGGATATTCTACTGAAGACCTTGTTTTAGATGTTAAACCAGTAGTTTTGACAGCACAAAAGTAAAAGTCATTAAGATGATTCTGTGGCTCGTGCATACCATTAGAACTCTAAATGAGAAATGTTTTTTTTCATTTATCTACAAGCTGAATGTTGACATACAGGTTATACATACTTTATGTGGGGCCCAAGACTTGTCTTGGTCTACCAGTTTCACATCAAAGTAAGCGTAGTAAGCATTCTTTATGAATTGAATGATATTTTGTCTGTCTTTCTTTCTCATGAACCGACTCAGATGTAACAGAAACTGTCAGGATCATTTATACACCCTCTGCATTGTAATGTTGACATGTTTAATTACTCAAATACTAGAATAAACTTTTTTAATAAATTTCTGCAAAAAAAATTTATGGTATTAAATTCCAAAGTTCAGCAAGACTTTCTAACTTACTAACAAAACACTATTTCTAGATTCTTAAGTTTATAAATGCCCTAAAAAAACATGAAACTCGTCACCTAGTGAGTTTTAAATAACACTAACACTTCCAATAGCAGTCAAACTCATCAAGTTATGTTACCACCTCAGCGTCTATTGAACCAATGCAAACCAAGAAATTTCAGAAAGGATCTCCTTATCACAGCTGCAAATCTATAGAAGGGAGAATATTTGTAGCAAAACAATGTAATATTCAGTTGGGAAAGAGTGATAAAAGCAACAAGAGAAAGGAAGAAATACAGTACAGTAATAAGGTGAAAAGTGTCACATCATGGAAATGCCAAACAGAGCAAAACACAGGATGATGCAGCACATAGGTAGGTAAAATGTTGTGTTCTAATAAAGAATGTTGTTGTGGACGATTTACAAAACTTATCAGCCAACAGATTTGTGCATGCAGCTTTTAAAAACTGCAAAGAGTTGGTGTATGCTATACAGCATTTTAAAGCTCTTTGGTGGAAAGTTAGTGTAAGATTACTGAAAAATTAAGGCTGATACAAAAAAACAAACATCAGATTTGAAATCAGCGTCCCAAAGTTAGCCAAGGGCACATCTTTTCTACTTTGTTTCCAAAATTGTGTAGACTAGTGTAATTTAAAGCTAACATGTCTATTAAAAAATGGAAATATAACTGGTAACCATAAAAAAGTTAATTGGGAAGCCAATTCTGAGCAGAGTTCCCACATTTTCTCTTCTCTAATCGACAATTTGATTGTTCTGAATGTGCGCCCCCTGGCGCACTCATGAATGCTTCCGAGAGGCGCGCTGTAAGAACATCTGTAAATTTGACTTTATCTCAAAAGCTTTGGGAAAAACTAGAATAATCAATAAGGATCTTTTACCAGCCTTTACCCAACACGATTGGGAAACTTATGTCTTATTCACCTAATTCTAAATTTTTTCATGCAATAAAAAATTTTTTAATAGTAAAAAGCAATTTTAGTCCTAAAAAATATCAAAAAAGCTTTTTAGAAAATTTGCTATTTTTTCAGTGTTTCAGCAAATATTTCAGCAAAAAGATCTTTAAATAAAGCGGTTACTGATGCGAGTGTGATGTCACTTAAAGAGTAAAAAATAAAACAAAAAGGCGCGCTGTAAGAGGCTCTATCCGCATTTTCCGAAAAACTCCTTTCATGCTTTGTTTGCTGTGTCTTTCTCCTTCACACTGCAATAAGTAAATCATCTTTCAAAGAAGAGAATTGTATTTTAGTCCCTTTAATTTAAATGCATTTACTCTCTGATGTTGATAACTACTAACGGACACGAAGTATGACACAAAATAACACAACTAAGTTGAACGGAATTAGTCTATTTTGCAATAAATTGCAGCATCATATTAAAGGTTGACCAAATTGCAGCGTTGCTTTCGAACTACTTTTGACTCGACTTAATAAAGGCGGTGGTGACGTCACAAAGTTCATGATATTTTGACTTCGATTCGGCTTTCAAACAAGCTCAAAGCAGTAAGTGGCTTTAGTACTAAAAATACAAAACACTTCATAAAAACCGAAAGAATTCATTTCAAACGGGTAAGTATAAAAGTACTTTATAGAGATAATTAATTTATGAACCAAGACGATCAAAAACGCTGGCACCACGTGACTTGGGTCCAGTGAAAATACCAGCCGATTCGCTGCCCGAGTAAGAAGTTTTTAGAGCAGGGTTTCTTCGCTGTTTCATTTTAACAACGGAAAGCTTTCCGTCGACAAAGGCCTTCCTGGCAAGCCCAGCGGTAGAGCTTGGATTCCTTCGCACAGTGTTCTTCTTCAACTGCAATCGATCCCGAAGTGGAGCCGAAGTTTCCAAATCCATGGCAAGGACTTTTTTAGCAGCCGGCTTTTTTTGACTTCTTATTGACATTGCGGGCTTCTTAGCTGCAACGACGGTCGTTTTCCTGGCTTCCTCGTCCATTGCAAGGACGCGATTGACTTTAAATTTTGAATTTGTCGAAGAAATCGGTGTGAGTGGTCCGAAGGTTCTTGTTATGATCGGGGATTTGCGGCGCTTTGGCTCCGAATCCATAGCAGCGGACACGCGGAGAATAAGACCGGATCTTTGTTCTCCGAGCCGTGTTAAAACCTTCGACTCCTTTTGGTTAGAATTGAACGTTGTCGTTCGATCGGTTTTTATTTTTCTTTCCCGATCCCGATCCATATATCGAATCTTCTTGCTTCCTTCTTCGTCTGAAGACGACCTGCCAACTCCGTCGGATCCAGGACTTTTCGGTTCCGGAGTGCTTCCTAATCTCTTTAGGACGGATCTGCGGCGGGTAACGTCGGAACGATCCGCTTTCATGGATCCGGACTTCGTTTTCGCGTCTGACTCCGGTCCGAGACGTTCTAGGACGTGCTTTCGCTTCACAGCCACTTTCTTCTTGGGAGCTTCCTTGGCGGATGCGGACGGTTTTTTGGTCGTTCCGCTTTTTTCTTTACGGCTCGACTTCGAGCCATCATTTGCTGCGGCGACAGGCTCGCCGAGTCGCTTGAACACAGCGGTTCCGTTCGATTCCGCGATTTCGCTGCCAAGCCGGGAGAAAACAGATTTCTCTGATTCGTCGGTTTCTGTAAAAAAAATCCACATACACCGTCAAGCGATCCCAGTGTGATTGGGGTCGTACTGAAAGTTACGTTTAAAAGTTTGTTTTAAACAACGAGAAGGTAGACGACGAAAAAAATACTGGCGTAAAATAGCAGAAAGTGGCATTTTTTTAATAGGGGTCGAAAATCAATTTGAAGCATCTTAAAAAAACAAAATCCCATGGCGATATAGCAAAAATATATTTGATCATGTTCCCCGGAAGCTCACACAAAATAGTAGGTTTGGTTTCAAGTAGGACGTAACATTTAAATGTACTTTGAATGAAAACAATCCACACATCGATTCGAAATCAAGATTATAGATAATTTAAAGAAATGTAATCAACAAGGGTCCACTTTAAAAGAGCAAAGCACGCGAGTATATATCGCTGCCGTCAGCGCGGTCGAGTGGTTAGAGCGCCGTGGTTATGATCGATATAATCAAGGTTTAAAACCTACTCGCGCCATTCTGTTGTGTCCTTGGGAAAGACACTTAAAGGAACTTTGTCATGCTTGGTGGTCTTGGCAAGCGATTCTAAATTCCAGTCATACATCTATAAAACTAAAAAAATAAAAAATTTTAACCGGACAGCAATATCGTGGCATTTCCAGAAGCAGGTCGGGGTAATTGCTTTATATTTGCGCCTTCGCCGCTTTCCTGCAAGTCAGGAGAATAAACATAAAGATAAAAGTAATAAAAGCACGAATACCCGTTAGAACTTTTAAACGAAAGCGAGATAACTTAAACTTACCCATCGGTGTACCGTCACTCGGTGATTTTGCAGAAGCGCTAGCTGCAAACAATAAACAAAGTTCAGAAAAAAACTCGCACTTTTTTTGATTATATACAGTCCATTGTATACAGTTGAACAACTAATAATTGCAAACACCCGATTTGTTTTATCTTTCCGAAACTAATTTGTTTGAAGATGCTATCAAACCGAATGTATGTTCCGTAGAACTTAATTCAAAGAATATTTATAGCTACAGTGGCATAGAGGAGAACTAAGTCAGATCCGGTTCACGGTTATGTCCAGCAAGGCATTCTCAAAGTAAACACAAAACTTCTATAAATGATTTCGTGGCGACAATTTTGCTTATTCTTTTCAACAGTCGAACAAATGAAATAAATCAGTCCATGGTCAGCCCAACAAGTGTGCAATCAAGTTTTTTTAAAAAAAAGCTTGCTATCCTGATTAGCAATGCCGATTCCATGTCTATTATGACAATAAACTGTTCTTTCATGATTAATTTTCTAAAACATAAAAAACATCTTAAATTTATGAAATACAGCTTATAGTATAAACCCACATGAAACTGTTTCCGATTTGGCGACCGAAGAATCATTGTGTTTTAGTAGCTTTGATGTACTTTCTCGCGACATCTGGAAAACGTGACAAAAATTAAACTAATCTTAAGATTTGATTTATTCTTATAGTAAAACAAAATTTTTAAACAAATAATCAACACACTGGCAATCTATTAACTCCACAATTAAAAAAAACTGAAAAAATCTTTGCATTAAAATCAAAGTATTGAATAACCAAATTCTAGAAATTTGGTTGTTTCACGGATCCTGGATTTCACGGATCCTGGATTTCATGGATCAATTTCATGGATCCGACCAACCGCCATTTTTAAATTGTGAAAATATTTCTCAAGGTCGCGATTTTAAATGAATAATAGTTTTTAATAAAGTTTTTGATCATTTACCCCATTTATTACTTCCCTTCAATCGCTTCCAGCCTAAACCAAAATTTAATAGATTCAGTGATAAGATTAAAGAGTTTGTGCGAACGCGTTTTTAAAGGTCACGACCTAAAACCCATTCGTTAAGAAAGGTTAAAAGTCAATTTCAAGGGTGACTGAAAACACGTCAACGAAGAATGACAGAAATTAGATTTTGTGCAATTAGCGTAAATAAACTTTACAATACAGTAAATAATGTTTGTTTTCAATAATGATATATCACAAGTTAAACTTGGTTATAACTATGGTGGCGGTATTATTGCATTCGCACTTGTGCATTGCTGTTAATGAAGCAAACAATTTTGAACATAAACGCTCACAACAAGAGTTTAAAACCGGTTATTGCCCAGATAAAATGAGATTGTGAAACGTTAGCCAAATAAACAACAGTATTTGCATGACTGCACCTTTGTGGCGTTGGACCAGGTCGACGCATATCGCCTCGTGTCACTGGAGTGTAGCGAGACAAACTCGTCGTCGTCGCTATTAGAGTCTCGAGATTTCGGCGCTCAATCTTTTACTTGAGCGAATGTTCTATTTCCTTAGATCGGACAGCAAAGTCAATCCGATAATAACTCTTTTGTTTATCGGAACCTCGCACCTGTCGAAGCTTTATATACGGCATTCTCAGTGCGAAATATGTATAAGCAATGCTAATCTCCACTAGATATATTTCACGTGGGATTAATAAATTTAAACCAAACTAATTCTTCTACATTGATTCGTTTTTATGTTCACGCTTAAGCTTCGTCACACCAAACTTAAACTTATTTATACTAACTTCTAATACATGACCAGCACTTCTTTACATATCGGTGGCACAAATATTATAAAATAAATGTTAGTCAAAAAGAAGTTTCCGATCTCACCAAGCGACGCATTAAAATTCTTAAAAATTAATGTTTATTAAAAGTTTATAATACTACATATATATGCAACAAGGATAAAGGCAAGATTGAGAATTAGGTGAGCGTGAAATCTCGACAAACAAAAAGATTATTATCAACTTAGTCCGATTAAAGAAAACAGAACACTTGCTTAGTAAGTAAACAAATACAGATCGAGCGCCGAACCCTACATCGCCTAACTCAATGCGCCAAAACGTCGTGACCCCGCTATTCAGCGGGAAACAGGTAGAACTTATGTAGAATTACCAATCGAACCAATCTTTAAAAAGCTCAGCGGCAACAATTATTGCACAACAAAGAAATGTATAATTACCCAATTGGCTTCTATGATTAGAGATTATTTTTGCTACATACCCTCAATTGGGCAGTCGCGTAATTTAACAGGGCACGTGACACGTAAATCTAAACAAGAAATTACAATTGCACTAGGCATGGTATCAAATAACCCCTTGTATTGACTTTTTTCAACAACAAAAGACTATTAAAGGGGTTTTTATCACACTGCTTGTAGCAATGATATTAATGCAACTCTTATCAAGTTAAGAAATTTAATTAGGTCAAACTGGAATGGGCAAAATAACATTTAAAATTTATTTCACTCGAACCTAACTTGTAAAATTCACAAATGCTATGATTCGAAGTTCCGCAATTTTAAAAGCAACGTCACAGCCTTACATACTGTACATTATTTCCCGAGCAGTGAAAGGTATGCTGGTGAAAGAAGCTATTCGACGATCTGTCCTCATTATGATGCAATTTAGAATAATGTCAATAATACAGGGTGTCGCAAAATAATGTATACACTCTTTGACTATATATAGCTAATAAACTTTTTTTCTATTTCAAATTTGACTTTGGAGTAAAAATGGCGGATACTGGGCTTACGTTCGTGCAAAAAAAATTTGTTCTAAAAACTTTCTGGAAATGTGAAAATAAAGCTGAAGTGCAAAGACGCTTTACGAGTGAGTTCTACAGAGATGGCCCAACACGCATCACCATTTCACGAATCCTAGATAATTTTGAGAATTATGGAACCATCCAGTGCATGAGAAAAACACATTCAGGACAAAAAAAAAACATCGAAATGTCCTTTTTTCATGCACTGGATGGGAAAGCTGTGAGGAAATCTGTTTATCACAACTTTAAATCCCAGTATTGAACGAGCAATTTACTTGAGAACGCAGTCACGTGCAATTGCTTTGACTGTTGAAAAAGAAAGTTTAGGTGTTTCATAATGGTTATGAAATAAGACATAATAGCTTACACACAAAATTGTTAAAAGAAGCAAACACTTATAAAATTGCACAGTAACTAATTTTTAATTTAACTTGATTTTATCTTAGTGTGTTTGTGACAAAATGGCATGTAAAACCATGATGTGTTCTACGTTATGTTATCTGAAGAGCAAATTAATGTTTGAACGTTTACGACATATGGGAGTGATGTATTTCATTTGTAACTTTTTTAATTAAGTAAACACCAAACCGTTTTGATCAAAATATATTTTATAATTTGTTAAGAATTAACTTCTGAACAAGTCTATGACTGCTTTAATAACACTAATTCAAATCCTTTTATAAAAAAAAAAAGAGAACCATTGATTTTACAACACCAAACTTTAATAAAACTGATTCTTTCATGCAAAAAAGAATTTCTTACCTCTTTAGCTATACTCTTCGCATGCTTTAAAATTGCTATAATATCGCCCATCGCTTTTATTCCCATCTCAATTAAAATATCCCGAGAAAGGTCACCCAAATATTCTTTTTGAATCCTAAATGAAGATCATTTTAAAAAACTTAATTTACTAATAACAAAAAGAATCTCCAGTGATGGCAATAAAAAAAAGCCAACAAATCTTTTTAATTTTGTTATCACAAAAAGGATGGTATAAGGCAGGGATGTCCAACCTTTTTTCACAATCCACCAAATTATAAATTTAAGTGCATTTAGCAGGAAGCAAAATTACATGTATATGAAATTTCCCCTTTTTTAGTATTAGATGCCATGACCAAATGAAGAGTATTAAAACATAAATTTAAAATTGATTAATTAGCCTAATTAGGAATCTAAGTGAAATGTAAAACTATCGAAATCATTATGTAATTAGTATTAATGTCCATGCTGGCGCTGATTAGAAGTCCCAGTTACGTGAGTTCCTCTATTCCTGCTTGCACCAACTCAAAATTCCCAAGAATTGGAAAAGAGCATTTTTAGTCGCCATCTCAAATTCGATAAAGCCTGTGGGGGACCCAAAAAGTTATCAACCAATATCTCTGCTCTGTGTCCCTTACAAGATCCTTGAGAGGTTTATCTACACCCACGTCAAGCCAATTGTTAATCCATTGTTTCCTACAGAGCAGGCTGGGTTTTGACACAGAAAGTCAACTGTGGACCAAGTCACAGAAAACATCAAGGCTTTTTTTGTCAATTTGTTGATCTAACAGCAGCATATGATTTTGTCTAGCACCGTGGCTTTACCTGCAAACTGCTTGAGACTTCTGCTGAATAAGCACATGGTGAGAATGATCATGGAGCTTATCAGAAACCAAACTTTCACTCTTCTACTGGTGACAGCAAGAAAAGCAGGTTTGCCGTCTGAAAAACAGCATTCCTCAGGGATCGGTCTTGGCTCTCCTCCTTTTCAATTTCTTTGTTTACATCTACATCTGCCCACCACAATTTCCAAAAAGTTTAACTATGCAGACGATCTTGCATTGCTGCGTTCCTGTAGAAACTGGAAGGTCTTTGAGGAAACTTTAAATCAAAACATGACTAAACTTTTAGCTTCAGACTTGGAAGCTGAAGCTCAGTGACACTAAGATGGTGATGACAGCCTTTTATGCTCAATGTGAGCTAAATGTTTACAACAGCTTTAAACTTTTACCATTTTTTTGTGGACACATCACTCACGTTCCATCACGATCTTATGGCATTAAGCAAAAAACTATATTACACTGCTAAATATAATTTTTTGCTTAATGCCATAAGATCAGTCAGAATGGGGAGCTGGTGCCAAACACTGCTCACAGATGCCTTATCTTTTGGCTACTTAACAGTTGAGTACTGCAAACCAGTCTGGTGTTGCAGCACTTACACTTGCCTCATAGACAGTGTCCTGCATTACACCTTGTGCATCGTCACTGGATGCCTGCATTTCACTCCAATTGACCACCTATCAAAACTTTCAGGCATCCAGCCAACAAGAAGCAACACTTTCCTCAAATAACGATGCGACCCTAGACCCTGACCAGATGTTAAATTCTTAGATTGGACCTAAAATCTCTAAAAATATCTGATCCTCTTTCCACCCACCTAATAAATCTACACAATTCCTTTTTACCACAAGCAATATCACTGCTACTACTGTAATCTTATTCCAAATTGTTCCACTTTGGCTCAAAGTTACTGTCTTTACTACCAACAAAGTTATTAACAACTATTACTTGATAATGTAAAAAATGTTTAGAAATCACATTCAATATAAATTTAATCACAATGTGAATACTGAAAATGATGCTTGGGGCAAGCCTCTTTATGATAAGCTCCATCCACAAAGTTTTATAGATCAGTTCATTGGACGTCACACAAAGCAGCAATCAACTGATGTATTTACTCTGTTTTCCTGTACATTACAATGACAGGAATGACATTGAATTCAATACAGTTATGAAAATATAACTAAAAAATTTGAGCAAGTGGTGGGCCACATAAAAACATTAATTGGGCCACAGGTTGAATATCCCTGGTATAAGGCATTTGATAATTCCATTTGATCTCTTAGCAATACAATTAAAGATATTTAGGTTACAACAAAATGAAGCTTAAAGATCGAGTAGATATATAAAGAGTGATGATAAAGTAAATTCAATAAAAAGATTATAACATGCTGTTACAGAAAAACATAAAAGAATGCTTCAATCAAGGATAACTTCAGCAAGCTTTTATATGATCTTCTTTAATTCTGAAACTAGAAAAACGTAGCATAGCATTAGATTGAATTGGTTTTTGGTTCGTTCAATTGGTCATCATTTGCTGTATATAATTTTTTACAATTTGACATGAGACTAGAAGATATGCAAATGATTTCTTTAAAGAACTTTACAAAAAAATTAAATATTTGCTCGGTATTTTGGTTAATTAAAAGCAAAAGTGCCAAAACAAAATTTACAATCATAAAGTTTGTGAATACACATAAAACTTCAATAAATTAACTGAATCAAAAAATTGTATTTGATATTAACTTTATAATGCAATTACAACATACAAATCAAAAATTCAGGCTTACATTTATTATAATAAATATTACTTCTGTTCTATTTGTTTTCAAAAAAATTAAAGTATTGGCATTTTTAAATAAATTTAAATACAATCAACAAAGAAAACATTCATTTAAAAAATAACATTGTTTGATGAGTCTTTTTTAACTAAGCCAACACAATACCACTTCAAACATCATGAAATTGCTGGTGTGAATAACCACTTTTAAAATTACCTGTGATCACAAAAGATGACCGCATACGTTGCACCCAGTCCAGATGGAATTCCAGCATCTTTGAAAAAATTCAACCAAGTACCCACTGCAAATCATCAAAAACAAGTTAAACAAAAAATTTATTACATTGTTTTAGAAGTGCTATTAAAATAAAATAGATCCATCAAAATTTAAAAACTTTGAAATTAGCCAAAAATAATAAGAACACATATTTATAATTGGAAATCCAGTGACATTATATCCGGTTAGTCATTATCAATAACAAGAATAAAATATTACCTCCAGAAGCACCCATGATGCAAAAAAAGATGAAAGCTTAAAGCAAACTACTTTAATAATTAACTTTTTTTAAATCTAAAAAATTAGGAGCATGACCTGAAAAACAAAAAGTTAAAAATATGGTAACAAATAAGACCTGAAGTATTTAAGACAAAATAAATTGTTTACTTAAACATTAGAAGATAATTTCTTGCTTTTTAACATAAGCAGTTTTAAAATTTTGAAAAATCTGTTTTTCCTGTTAATATACCAGAATATTTTCATAAAGAATTTCTTTTTATTGGAAATTCATTTAAAAGTTAGCAATGCCAAAAAATTTACAATATAACAATTATTATTTTTGTAATCATGTTAAACCAACAAAATGCACAATGCATACTTTTTAAAATGATTAAATGAACATGCACAATGCATACTTTTGAAATATTGGTTAAGTAAAGCTTTCATTAACAACTAATTAATTGTAGTTATTGCTTTATGCACTAATAAAAAATTAATCCATAATTTATTTTAGCTATGACAATCAATAACACAGGCAACATATCAGAGTTTGCAAAACCTAGATGCTCATTAAAAGACAAAATTTAAAAACTTTGATATTAGAAGCACTTTTTAATAATAAGCTGAAGATGTTTATATACATCAATACAATTTGATACTTTAACCATGAGTTTTTTGTTTTCTGAAGTTTTCAACCTTAAACAAATATCTAATGCGCTTTTCCAAAGTGTCTAAATCTTCCAAATGCATTCGTTTACCAAGTTGTTTCCTTTTAACTAATAATCTACGAAGTTCATTAGCCTTATATGCTCTAACATAGTTTGGGCCTCGACAAAATAATTCATTTCTTAATGTAACATCATTGCCCAATATCTTTACAAAATCATATGAACCAAAGCACGCTTCATCTTTTGTCCATTTATCAGCATTAAATCTTTGAGGCAAACAACTTAACCAATGTACTTCATCATTTCCAGATTTTACTTTTTCCCAACTGTCAGGCACAACCCATCTTTTACGAAATTGCTTTTTGCTCCAAGAAAGTACAGATGTTGTAGAAAAATGTGATGCACCATAATGAAATTGATTTAAAGAGCTTTTTAAAAAGGAACTTCCAATTTTCACAAAGTTCATTTCAAAAGCAGTTTATTATTCTCAAATTATCAAATGCAGATGTAAAAAAATACAATTAACTCTTAAAGGCATAAAATATAAAACTAAAAATTATCTATTAAAATATAAGATCTATGACCACATAATAATAACATTAAAAAATATCAGAAAATACCAAATAACAAAAATAACAATTGCTATGAGTATAACGCTTTCAGCATTTTCTTGCAAGTCTAAAAAATTGAGATGTCAAATAAATGAACTAATAAATTTAAATTTAATTAAGTATAGTTCAGTACTCTTCGTAAGTAGAATTCTTTGAAAAACTTAAATTTTGAAAAATGTTGTATGTTTAAAACTCAGTCATTTGTTTAAAAAAGCTTTTGGTTTTGTAAACTGTTGAAATTACCCAAAATTTGTTTTGTGAAGTTTGAAGCTATGAATGAAAGTGAAGTAAAGAAAAAAATAGACTCAAATAGTGAATAGTGCTTCCTTTGACTACCTCTGCATTCTGAGAAACTTCTCTTGCTTTAAAAATGTTTTTTGCAGAAACACATTACACAATTGGGTATTTTCCTGTTATCACCCCACTATCAGTAAATAGCAAAAAAACCCAAGACTTTTGGGGTCTCTTCAAGAAATTACTGTAAGCGATTTTTTTCGGTGAAACTAACCCAAAATACCTCTTTCAACACCAGGGTGAAATAAAGAAGAAAGCAAGAGAAATGTATTGAAAATAACAGGAAACAATAGATGGTGGGGCAATAACACGAAAGTACCCACAATTAAATTGAGAACCACATGTGTTTGAATCCACATAAAATGGGATTCAGAACTGTTTTCTATCCTTACTGGATCTACTTTATTTCAACATAAGATCCAGAACCAATCTGGATCTGAAAAAAATTTTGGAAAAAATGGTAACTAAAATTTTTTTTATACATTTAATCATCAAATTTTGCACAAAAATCAATTTTGCAATCAAATAAAAATTTATTGAGTTCACAACCTTGTTTCCATGTAAATCTACATTATTATGCACAGAGTGTAGTGCAACATATTTCAATGTGTTTAAAAAAACAATCTATGTTTGATGCTGTAGATCAGTGGTCCCTAAAATATGGCCCATGAGCCAGATCTGGCTCACGAAAACTTTTTATCCGGCCTGCAAAGCTCTTTTAAAAAATATATGCATTCACTCTGAGCCACAGTTGGATAGAATTATGTCAGGAATTTTGGGAGAAAAATAATGAAATCAGAGATCAAATCGAAGTGAAAACCTTTTTTTGTTTTCTGGAGATCACTATGATTTTGGGAGAAAAATAGTGAAATCAGAGGTCAAATCAAAGTGAAGACCTTTTTTTTTAGTCTCCAGCTTTGGCCCTAGGAGGTCCAAAAATATCTATACCCAGCCTCCTGCTCAAAAGTTTGGGGACTGCTGCTGCAGATAATATAATTTAGGTTACCTACAAGACTTTTGCACACATCAAATCTGTTTTGTGTTAAAATTAAGAAATTTAATCTAGTCAAGCAAGGGAGAAGTATTCCCAGAGAGCTTGCAAGCTTTGCAGCAAAAAGAGTATTTGCTATGACATCTGGTTTTACTGCAAACAATGCAATGTTGTACTTTGCAAACATCCGTGCTTTGGAGAATATAATTCAAAAAAACATTGGTTATATAAATAAATGTCTGGTTTTCAGTAACTATTAAATTTTGTATATAAAAAAAATGAAAAGTATTTTTAAATTGTAGATTAGGCACTTAATCAAAAAATAATCATAGTAATAGCACTAGTTTTACTTATCAATGAACTAAATATGAATAACAAACGATATGCAATAAAATGGAATAAAAAACAAGTCTTTTCAAGAAGTCACTGTAAGTGATTTTTGTTCATGAAACTAACCTGGATGCCCTTGCAGTTACTATCACTTCTTGAGAAATCTTTTTTTCCTTGATTTTTTCTTTATTTCATTCTGGTGCAGAAAGGGGGGTCTGGGTTAGTTTCACTACAAAAAATCACTTACGATGACTTTTTTAAAAGACCCTAAAAAACTATCTATTGCAATACCTGTGTTGTTTGTTGCAGTAAAACCAGACAGTAAAAACAACATCACCCTGCAATGCTGTATAGTAAACAAAAGCTTATCGTACTAAAAGTATTTAAAAAATATTTACATATCATCTGCAGACTAAATTTTAACAGAAATGCAAAACTATAATATAATTACCGTAAAATCTCTATTTGAACGCCACTATAAAGGAAGGGTTGAAAAATAGAGCACCACCCTCTAATTGAACACCGCCTCTAATAGACTGCCACTTTGACATTCATTATGCTAATTAGTAATTAAAGGTTTCCTAAATCACAAAATAATAATTGCTCAATAATAATTTACCAGTATATACAGGGTGTACCAAAAGTCCTGTTAAAAATTTTCTACAATCGATTTATGCCCTCGAAATCAATTTATAATATTTTTTTTGTCCAGATTGAATGTATTAGCCCTAGTATTAATAAATATACTTAAATTTTAAACTTCCAGTATAATTTATTCATTCTATGTCTATTTTAGTGAAAAGGAAGTTTGTTGTGGAGCAGTATGAGAATAAGAAAACAAGAAGTGATATTTTGAGAATGGGGAAACACCTCAATTTGAATGCAATGTTCATAAAACGAACATTGGACAGGTATGAGGATACTAAAGGCATCAACGACCGTTCACGATCTGGACGTCCAAGGTCTCAAAGGACCCCAAAATTAGTAAAGGCGGTTAGAGAGAAAATCCGAAGAAATCCGAAGAGATCGATGAGAAAGTTGGCAAAAGAGTACCAAACGTCCCCTATGACTATGCATCGACTGTGTAGAAATGATCTGGGGATGTATCCCTTCAAGTTGAAAAAGTGTCAGTTGCTCTCTGAAGCAACCAGAAAGAAGAGATTGGACAGATCAAAAATTCTGTTAAAGAGATCCCGAGACGGCACGCTAAGCAACATCATTTTCAGTGATGAGAAATTGTTTACCGTAGAGGCAGCATTCAATCACCAAAATGATAGGATACTTGCACAATCAGCTGAAGCAATACCTACTAATGCCAGAAAAATCAGGAGAACCCAAAAACCCGCTAGTCTGATGGTTTGGGCTGCTGTTTCCTCTTTAGGGAAGTCTCCCCTCATTTTTGTTCCAAGTGGAGTAAAAATCAACAAAGATCATTACATTAGCCATATTTTAGAGTCTGGACTTCTTCCTTGGACTGAAAAACAGTATCCTAACGGTGATTGGACGTTCCAACAGGACGGTGCAACATCTCACACAGCAAACGTCACGCAACAGTGGTGTAAGAAACATTGTCCGCGTTTTGTGAGCAAAGAAGAGTGGCCTCCAAGCTCGCCAGATCTGAATGTCCTGGATTATTTTGTGTGGTCAATCTTAGAGAAAAAGGCATGTGCAACTCCTGCACCATCAATTAGTGTTTTGAAGCAAAAATTAATAAAGGCTTGGTCAGAAATTGACCAAAGTATTCTGCGTGCCGCGATAAAAGACTTCCCGCGCAGATTACAAGCTGTAATCAAAGTCAAGGGCGATCATTTTGAATAAATTTTTTTTCAGTGGTTCTTTATTAGTTTTTGTATATTGTGTAAAATATACAATTTGGTCAAATTCAATAAATTATTATGTTTTCTGACTATATTTTTCTTTAACAGTATTTATGATACACCCTGTAATTGATCATGCATCAAACACGTGGCAAACACGCATTGATTATGCGATTGCAGAGATTGAGAACTTGGCACTCAATCAAAACGTAGATTCATTTGTAAACTTTAAACAAAGCCTGATGAGAACATAAAAAAATTTGGCAGCCATGTCAAGCAGTCTTGAAATCTGAAGATGCGAAGAGCCATGTCAAGCAGTTCCGAATCTGAAGATGTGACTCCAGCTAGTCGAAAAATAGAGCACCACCCACTAATTGAACACCACCTCTAATAGAACGCCACTATAGGAAAAGGGTTGAAAAATAGAGCGCCATGGCGCTTAAATAGAGATTTTACGGTATGTGGTTGTTCAACAAGAACTTAATGTTCTTTAATGCTAAGTATCTAAATCAAAAATAGAAAGTATTCATATACTTCATATACTACAACTTTTTTAAACAATGTGAAACATTATTTTTACATTGAGTTAAAATTGAAATGCTGCTATTTTAGCACCTATATCAGTATATTAGTACCAATATTATTGAATTAAAAATTTTATGACAAGAGTTCATTACAGTTTATTTACCAATAATAAGCTAGCCCAATCAATTAAAATTATCAATAAAAAAAATTAAAAGTGCTCATATATTATATGCTACAATAAGTACTAATACAGTGGCAAGCAAAAAAGTAAGACTTTTTTATTTTGTTGGATTTTTTAAAAATAACTTAGTTAAAAGTGAATTATATTTCTCAAAAAAATCAATTAATATTGGATTTTATATAATTTTTTGTGCTTTTTTTAATGATATATTACTTGATAAATATAATTCAATTTTAACAAAGTTATTTAAAAAAAACCTAAAAAAATAAAAAAGTCTTACTTTTTTGCTCACCACTGTATTTGAAGCAAAACGAGGCTGCAAAAAAAAACTTTACTAACTTTTTCAATTTTATTTTGGTTTACCAAACCTAAGTGTTTTATAAACCAAAAAATTAAACTATAGATATTTCAATAAAACAAACAAATGCATTTGCATAAACATTTTGTTTGGATTGTGGATTACGAACCAAAATCATACAACAGTTTACATTGCCATAAGAGAAACCAAAATCTAATTAAAACTCCTAAAGTCAAACAAGTTTGTTCTTATTAGTGATGTCGCAGATACAAAATTTTGTGTCCACAGCCCACAAGTATTTTTTATTTGTGACACTGCACTGCACTGCACTGCAAAGTTATTACCAAAAATTTACACTGCAACACAAATCATATATTTAAATAAAAAATTTTTTGACATATTTTCTTTTTTTTAAAAAGATGTTTGTTCAAACAATACTCACTGTTGTAGTCATCAAAGTAAGCCCTTATATTTCAGATTCTATAGCTATTGGCTATTGGCATTAGCAATTCAATAGGTATTGGCATAACCTTGCTATATCATTGGAAGCACTTTAAGCACATTACTCTGCTTGGCATCCTAGCAAACAGCCTTAATTCAGTAATGTCTCTATAGCTAAAAAAAAACAAATAAAAAATTTCAACCCAACAGCAATATCTTGGTATCTTCAAAAGCTAAGAAGATAATTAGGGTCTCTTCAAGAAGTCACCATATGTAATTTTTGTTTGTGAAACTAACTCCAAATCCTCAGTGGTTACTATCACTTCTTGAAAGGCCTTTTTTTCTCTTAGTTTTCTTTTCTATTCCATCCTGGTGCTAAATGGAGATTCCAGGTAAGTTTCACTGAAAAAATTGCTTATGGTGATTTCTTAAGAGAGCCAATAATTGCTCTTAGTATAATGCCCCTCAATGTTTTCTTGCATGCTAAAAAGATATGTAAAGAAAATATAATTATCTCTTTTTTTGCAAACACAAACCTTGCTTACTATCAAGTTTGTTTTTTTAATGTTTATAGCTTGGAATTAAAAAAAAAATAATCAATCAAATATATTGCATAAATTACTTAGATTTTTTAACATAAAACCTTATCAAAACCCTTGATATGCATTTGTGGTCAAAGCAATAGTCATGCTAAGCTATTTTTGACAGCTATAACAGTATATCAAATCCACACAAATAACCTTTATTAAACTATATTTAATAAGTACATTCAATTTAAGGCATAGTTAACTACTATTAAAAATTACATTCTGAAAGAAATCACAAAAAATTAGACACAAATAAATTAAACCATTAATAAGTTCAGTTAAGATCAATTTTTATTCAATTCATTTGATTTTAAATAATACCAAACTAACCATTGCAGCTAAATAGACTTTTCAAAGTTAAATCTGGTATTGTTTTGTTAAACATGTTGCATAATAGCTCAATATGCAATTGCAACATGAAGAGAAAACAATGTAATTTTAATGCATTCATACAAATCTTTTTTTGCAAAAGGCCTTTATTTCTTTACTTTCTTAGATGATAATAGGTCTTAAACTGCCATATAAGGTTAGCAACTGAATTACAAACTCCTGCTTTGCAGTTTGTACACATTTACTTAATGCTGCTTTAGCTTTTACATTTTTTTCAAGGTATTTTGCCAAATGCAACACGTTAACACTGTGGTGTATATATTTTAAACTATTTTAACAGTTTCTAATATGTTACAAAAAGAATTGCTTTACCTCCATTAACACATTTTGTATTACCCCAAATTTAAATTGGCTTATGTTAAATCAATTGAACTAAGTTTACCATTTTCAACTTTTTTATAATATACAAAGACTGCTTTAAACCTTTAAGCTTTGTCCTAACTATGTTGAGAATAATATTGTAGTACTTTTTAATGCTCTACTAAAATCATAATTTACGTAGTAGCATAAATGTAGCATTAAAAAAAGATATTGAGACACCACCAGAAAGACTTTAAAAAAACTCAATTAGAAAAATACTTGGTACAGAGTACTTTTCAGTTAAACTTAAAAAAAAAATTAAGAAATATCTACAAGTTGCTAAAATTAATTATTGAAATGTAATTACTTATTAATGGTTGGCAACTTCAATTTTACATTTGCAAAAACTCATTCTACAGTTCTACGTCTGATTTTATAATCTGCTTTTTTTTTTTGCTTAAATTAATACTTCCTATATAAAAAACAACGGCGTTTAAAGTTTAAGTGCTTTTTTACAAAGTAACACAATAGGATATTTTGTAAAAAAGGTGTAAGTAACAATAGTTGGTTCTCGTTCACTATTAGCCGAGTTTAGTTCATTACCTTTTAAATTTTGGGAAATCCCCAAAAGCTGCGAGGTTAGTAAGGGCGAAAAGTGAATAAAAACCTAATAAATGATAAAAAAGCTAAGACTTTGTTTTGGTATTGAATAATCGGGTAAAAGGTATAAAATAATCCAAATGCCAGGTTGATTAAAAAAGTGGGAAAGCTTCACACACTCTAATTCAAGTTTATCTTCAAAATTCATATTGCTTGTTCTTTCTTAGTAATATTTTTTACAAGCCGTTCTCTGCTGTACAATCAGATTCCATTGCTTTCTTTAAGTTTATGAACAGTTCACCTCTCTATTTATTTTAGTTTCTCTCATATTTCTTTTTTATTTTTGGCCGCTTTACGCGCTATTTACATTATAAATTACCGGTACTATAAAAAAAGTAGCTATTCAGTTGATTATGCTCCTGACGCTTTGCTTTCTGTGAATAGATTAATGAAGGGGAACAACTAAATTGGCAACCCAAGCAATAAGATTATGCAAAATAAGATTTGCTTAAAATTTAAATGTAAACTTTTCATAATTTGCACGCGGCAAGATCCTCAAAAAAGATTACTACGCTGCACTGCGCGGCCGCACGCGGCAGCGTACGCTGCGCGGTTGACATCACTAGTTCTTATGTAAAATTTTTGGCGCTTTTTCACTTCTTCCAATGTTTCTAGTTCTCTCGTTTTCAATTTTTTCTCGTATCGCGTATGGTTAAATATTACTAGCTTTCATTTCATACTTATACAACCCTAACCCTCTAACTCTAGTCTAACCTAACCAAAAAATATAATAACTGAAAATGATCGGAGTACACTCATCGGATTTGCTCAAAAGTAACTGTAAACGATTTTTTTTCGATGAAATTCACCCGGCATCTCCTACAACTCCAGGATGGAATAAAAAAAAACAAAAAAAAAAGATCGTTCTTCTCAACGCTTTTTATCTGACACTCTTCAGGCGAAATTTTCAGAATAAAGCAGAAATGAAACCAAACTGGATTATAAAGAGGAAACCAGAGTTCTCATTGGCTGAAAAAGTTAACCATTGAGAGAAAAGATTCAAAGAGTAGACGAATTCTTTTTGTTTACACAGAAGATTAAGAGATTTAATGAAAGTCGCTTCAAGAGTAGAAAGGCAAAAAGAAGAGCGACCTCGAGCGAGAATAGAAAATTTGTCGCTATTAGTCGCTGTAGTGAAGAGCGCATTGGGCGTTGTCAAAAAGATGTTGACCAATGGCGGATTCGTGAAATGGTTGTGGGCGTATCTTGGCTTTGCAAGAACGGGAAAGGCTTTGGCCGTTGTGGAAGGTAGGAGGATTGGCGATGGATCAAGGAACGTGTTGTTTAATTCTCTCTTCTAGGCGTCGAGACGTGCGACCAACGTACCGACTATCGCAGTGGCAGACAAACTGGCGCACAAACTGTTGAACTATTTACCACATTGAAAAAAAGTTAAAAAGTGCCAAATTTTTAAATATACTGTGAAGGGAGTGGGTAGTGGGTACGATTGCTAAAACTGAGGGAAAAAAGGATCCGTATCTGCTCTGATCCCCAACCTAAGTGAAAAGTAAAGTCCGGAACCGCTCCAGATTTGGTAAAATTTGCGAATATCCACTCTGTGCACGGTCCAGTCTAATTCAAAGAAAAATCGATGGAAGTGAGAGTAAAAAAGAAACAAAACTAGTTGCTTTAGAGATAAAAAGAAAAAAACATCATGCAAGTTGTACTAGTGAGCCCAAAGCGGTCCAAATTTAATTTTTTTAAAAATTTGTTAAGATGCTTGAAAAGAACTTATTTCTTTTCAACTAACTAGTTTCTTTTAAAAATTAACTCTGTTTCTCTCTAAAACTAACTCTTTCTCCAATTGGTTTTTCTTCAAATTAGACTCGAGCTCTGCGCACACCTGTTTGCCAAAATAAGCGGACTGTATTTTTTAGACTTCAATTCCAATCCGACTTTCTAAAATGATAATCCAATCCGATCCGAGTCCGACAAAATATGCGAAACTGACAGTCCAGAGTCCAATCAGTTTGATAAAATTTTTCGCTGCACGATTATTAATTATTTCTCAAGTAGACTCAAGGTTTGAGGTTGTATCAGCAAAAGTCCTACATAGGCCTACTATAACTCTATCCAATATCTATTGCCATTTTAACCTAAGTATGAAATTATGCTTGGGCCAATACATATTAGCGCTTCATAACTCCATATACAAAGTAAAAAACTAAATAAAAACATTATACAAATAGACGTGCACATACCAATTACTGTATAATAAGTTTAACTTGGAGCCGAATGGCAGAAGATAAGATTTAATTAAAAATTTATGACTCATTTATATGATTGAATTGACTACCAGCTACTCTTATTGCATCTGTAGAACATATAGTTATGGCTTTAGTACGGTGCGAACGGAGCAACCGCACCGGGCCCACCTTTAAGCAAAATATTGCTCTATTTTTTCATATCAAAAAAGAACAAAAAATTGTGAACTGAAGTTGACCGAGTTTTTATGAATCTCCCATGCTTTTATGAATTACTGCTCACTTGGTCAGGTAAAACGGAATAAAAATAATAAAGCAATCTAAAGCAAAATTTACACGAACGGCATTTAACGTAAAAAAGAGATATGTCATGGTATTTTTTTATAGTAAAACCATGACGGTCGCCCTCCCTGTCTGCACCTTTACTTTAGAACGAAAGCACAGTTAATGTAGGCTGCTCGATTAAAACTGATGATCTTTCTTTTTCTTTAGAGATCACCATATTTTGGGGACAAAAAAGCTTAAAAAATGTTTCTCCTATTTTTCTTGCACCGAGATCCCCTTTTGCAAGGCCACCAAAAAAAAATATAAATGCAAAACGCAACTAGTAGAAATTGTTACATTTTTCAAGCCTTGATAAACGATAAACTGTCTTAAAGAATTTGAAGTTTTTAAATTGAGGAGAATTCCTTTTTGAAACATTACGTCAGTGGTTCCCAACCTTTTTTACATGGCGGCACATTATTAAGCTATTTAAATTTTCGCGGCACACCTATTATATTGGTTAATAATAAAAAGGTCTTCATTAAAAATTTGTCTATGATTTCTCAGTTTTCGTCCCAAAATCATGGTGATCTCTAAAAAAAAGAAAGGTCTTCACCTGAACTCACGCTCTTTCTTTCCCTTCGAATCTCATTTATCTCACGTACAAAAACCGTAAAAATCGACCTCCCTAAATAATTTTTTTCCAAAATCTTTCGCGGCACGCCTCCACCTCTTCGGCCACACCGTTTGGGAAACACTGCATTACGTGATCATCGTAATCACTCCTTTTTTTCTTTTTTGCTCTCACTCCAATAGATTTTTCTTCCAATTAGAATTGATCTTGAATGGTTTACGGACAGTTGTTCGAAAACAATTGTTTAGAAACCATTATTTGAAAAGCATTGTTTAAAAACAATTGCTCGAATTGACAATAGTTCGACTCAACAGTTGTTTAAATTGATATTGACTATTTAGAAGTCCATGAACAATTGTCCGAAAAATAACGCTAAATGCAGTTGTCCAAAAATATCCATTTCATAAACTCTCATTATTCTTTTCTTAATGAATGCCTAACCCTAATCCTATTGTTTGTAAATAGTGGTTTTTGTTTTCGATAATTGTCAGGTTAATTGTTTTCGAACAATTGTCAAATCAAACAACTGTTCAGTGAAACAATTGTTGTTGAACTGTAGCGATCGCTGCATTTTTACGCTTGTGTATATTTTTGTTCGTTTATTCATTTTTTTCTTTTTGGATAGAAAACGAGAGAGTGTTGCGTTGTAAAAAACACATGTAGAGTTCTTCTACTGTTGGCTTTAATAATAAAGAAGATGTGTAAAAGTTTGTGAAATTTACATGTAGCTAGATATATATATAAATACAAACCGCTACATATTGGTGACCCCGAGTGTGGATCTTGGATTTCAAGAATTTAAAGTTTGAAGAACTCAAGTCCTCAACAATCTACCATAAAAGAAAAAGACTTACGTATGTTGTAATAATGCTCAGCTTAATATTACTTTATGTAATACTTATGCATATAGCAATTATATTTCTTGCATTTTATTATTTGTACGCAAAATATTTCCGGTTTTTTAATAATCAAAATGAAACTAGTGAAGACTTGCATAACACTAGTACAGTTCCGCCATCTTGTTTTCAACGAACTAATAGCAACCATAGTGACGTCACAATGAATGATAGTTATCAAGTTATGTTAGAAAACTTGTCTCAAGTTAATAGAAATGTGTCTTTAAGTCTACCAGCGTTCTGGGAAAAAGAACCCATCGCTTGGTTTAAATGTGTGGATGTTTTTTTACTTCTCAGCGTATTTGTAAGCAAAGCGAAATGTTCGACCATGTGCTTAAACGTTTACCGCCTAAATATTTGGCGCCTTTAAGTGATGTTATTACAGAGTGTTCGCAATCTATTAATCCTTACGACATTTTTAAGCGTGCTTTAATATCGCGGTATACCTTGTCGGAAGACGCTCATTTAGACAAACTACATAAAATCCAATTAGATGAAATGTCCCCAATCGAATTTTTAGCAAAGCTTCGGGGTTCTTTGGTAAGTTTTGATCACAATGAACCTACTTGCAAAAGGCTTATAAAAAAAGTTTTCTTTGAGGGTATGCCCGTAATGGTTCGTCAATTACTGTCGGCTTCTGGCGAAACAGACGTTGATTTACTAGCACAAAAAGCCACTGATATTTTATCTGTAAGCCCCGCCAATCCTCCCACCGATGATAAACCGTAATACAAGGTCAATGAGTATTTTGATAAGCAGTTGGGAAATATGTCGGACGCCGTAGACGAATTAAATCAAAAGCTTGAAAAGTTTACCTCCGACCAGCGTAATAAAGGTTTCGCACCCACATCAACAATTTCTAAGAATGAATTATGTTTTTTACCACCACCGTTATGGCAATCGAGCTCATAAATGCATTTCTCCTTGCTCTTGGCATGCAAATGACGCAATGTCTCATTCTCAAAAGAATCATTTAAACTGATAGCTCCGGTAAAGAAAGGCGACTTTACCGGAGGAAATAACGAGTGCCGAACTCTTACATCGCAACTACTGTACATAAAATGTTCCATTACTAATTTGAAGTTTTTGATTGATACGGACAGTTCTTGTTCTGTAATTCCTGTGGACTTTAATTCTCAAAATCACCCGCAGGATTATTTGTCTGCTGTTAATAAAAAAGCTCTGCCCTACGTTTGGTTGCAAAAATATTACTATTGACCTGGGAGGTTCGGTGCCTTTAAACTGGGAATTTTGCATTGCTGAGACGTTAAAACCCATCATTGGAATAGATTTTTTATCGCACTTTGATATCAAGATTGATCCTAGAAGAGGAAGATTGATATTTCCCGAACACATACCGCAATCTGCAAATATTAAATCATTCTGCTGGTTTCATCGACGTTTTGGTCCTCATGACAAAAGTGTCGTGATCTTTGTTCTTTTTTATCTAATACTGAACTTAAGCCTAGTTTGTGTAATATCGAACCTCCGGTTTATAACTTAGGAGATTATCAGTTTTTTGAAGCTGAATTTCCCGAGGTGTTCTCTGTTTCAAACTTAAGGCTTCCTCCAGGACATGATATTGTTCACTACATTGAAACAACCGGTCCACCCACCAAACAGCGGCCACGCCGTCTTTCTCCCGAAAAACTTGCTGTTTTAAGAAAGGAATTAAGTCAGCTTGAGCAATTGGGGATAATTAGACCCGGTTCCTCCCCGTGGGGATCTCCCGTTTATATGGTAAAAAAATCTAACGGATCTTGGCGAGTAGTAGGAGACTATCGCCGTCTGAATCAAGTAACCGTCAAGGACTCTTATTCCATTCCTTTCCTTCATGACTTTACCGAAAATATATCCGATTCCACAATATTTTCCAGCATCGATTTGTTTAAATCGTATCACCAAATTCGTATTCACCCAGAACATATTGCCAAAACCGCAATTTGCACCCCGGCCGGAAATTGGGAATTTTTAAAGATGTCTATGGGCCTAACTAACGCTGGCCATACATTCCAACGCTTTATGAACTCTCTATTTCAAGACTTGTCATTTGTCTTTTTCTATATAGATGACATATTAATATTTTCGTCCTCCATTGAAGAACACCGAGCCCATCTTCGGCAAGTATTTGAGCGTCTACAACGCAACGGATTAATCATCAATGCAGCTAAGTGCTCATTCGGCCAAAATCGGCTACGCTTTTTAGGGCATATCGTTTCGGACAAAGGTATCGCCCCTGTTGCATGTAAGGTTGATGCCATAAATTCTTTTTCGACCCCACAGAACGCCCAGTCTTTACGGCGATTTCTGGGCATGGTCAATTTTTATAGAAAGTTCATTCCTCAATGCGCAAAAATTTTGACCCCTTTAAATTCCCTCCTCCAGGGGATTCCTGCCGGTCGCAATGCAAATCTTTCTTGGAACGAGGAGGCATCGATTGCGTTTGAGGACATAAAAGTAGCTCTGAGTAATGCAACGCTACTAAATTATCCTCAGCACGATAGTCAGACAGCATTGTTTGTAGACGCAAGCGATAAATTCTGTGGTGCTGTACTCAGTCAGATTGACAGTAGTAGTTCGCACAGACTATTGGAGTACTTTTCAGCCGCCTTTTCTGATGCCCAAAAACGGTATAGTACTTTTGATAAAGAATTGCTGGCAGCTTATTTGGCAATACATCATTTCACATATTTCTTAGAGGGACGTCCGTTTACACTTTACACGGACCACAAACCATTAGTTTGTGCTATATCTAGAAAAAAATTCCTTTAAGTAACAGGCAAGCTCGACACCTATCGTTTATCTCAGAATTCACAACTGATGTTAGACATATTGAAGGAAAAAACAACGTGGTTGCGGATTGCTTGAGCCGTCCTGAAATCACTGCTGCTCTTTCGCCTTCTTTCATAGATTATACCGAGCTGGTTTTAGCACAGAGGGACGATGCATCGATTCGCGAGCTCTCTCAATCGATGACTTCATTAAAACTATGTGAACGTGAGATTCCTAATTCAGGCCTTTTGTTACTTGGAGACACTAGTACGGGAAAATTTCGCCCCATCATTCCAAATTCATTACGAACCACAATTTTTGAGCGCATGCACAACCTTTCCCACCCAGGCATTAAGGCTACTCAAAAACTCATCGGAGACCGATTTGTGTGGCCGAATATGAGACGAGATATTGCTGAAAAGTGCCGTACCTGCATTTCTTGCCAACAAACGAAAATTACCCGACATCAAGTTACACCCTTACAGCATTTCAGAACCCCAGATGCCAGATTTTCACATGTACACGTCGATATCGTTGGTCCTCTTCCCGATTCTTCTGGTTACAAATATTTACTGACAGTTGTAGACAGATTTACGCGTTGGCCGGAGGCCATACCCATGAAGGATATCACTGCGCAATCTTGTGCAGATTCTTTTCTCTTACATTGGGTGGCTCGTTTTGGATCTCCTACAATAATCACTACAGATAGAGGGGCCCAATTCACATCTCTCCTTTGGACAGAAATGTGCCAATTTTTGGGTTTGAAATTATGTCACACAACAGATTTCCATCCGGCTGCAAACGGATTAAACGAGCGATTCAATCGCAGTCTCAAAGTTGCATTGAAATGTCAATCTTCTCCCGATCTTTGGTATCGAAACTTGAGTCTTGTACTCTTAGGCTTGCGATCGGCCATAAAAGAGGATATGGGGTGTGCTGCAGTTGAAATGGCTTTAGGGTCTTCTATACGACTCCCCGGGGAATATTTTGAAAATTCGACTCCTGTAGAGTTGTCCGAGGAAAACACAGTCCAACCAACTTCGCAGTATGCTAAGACACTTTGTTCTTTCATGAGCTCATTACGTTATACTGTACCACGTCATCCTAAAAAACAACAAACTTATGTCGACCCACTTCTTTTCCGGTGTTCCCAAGTATTTGTTCTCATTGACAGTGTAAAATCTCCGTTGCAACGACCTTATTCGGGACCTCATTTTGTACTTGAACGACACGATAAATATTTTGTCATTGAAAAAGACGGTCACACTGACACCGTAACAATTGATCGTTTAAAACCGGCCCTTGTTGAGCCTATATCTCCCACTGGCTCCTCAGTCGAGGAGGAAACTTCCGAGACTCTATCTTTTTTGCCCACATCTTCAAGTGAGATTGATAACATTTTTGCAGAAGACCTAGACAAACTCCCCGCTAATCGCGTTTACTCCCGTAGAGGCAGACTAATTACAAAACCTATACGCTATCGGGACTAGTTTTTTATTTTTATTTTTTTTTCGATGTCTTGTTTGGTTCGACGTTTTAACAACGTGTTGCATTTTGCGTGTTTGCTTGTATAGTGTGATTTTTTTTGCCTCTGTCGGTGCATGTAGAATTTTGTAGTATTTTCTATTGCAATCGCTTATTTTTATTTTTTTCTTCTTTCAGTGGTATTTGCCTTATTGCAGCCAACCACTTGGGGGGGAGATGTGTAGCGATCGCCACATTTTTACGCTTGTGTATATTTTTGTTCGTTTATTCATTTTTTTCTTTTTGGATAGAAAACGAGAGAGTGTTGCGTTGTAAAAAACACATGTAGAAAAGTTCTTGTATTGTTGGTTTTAATAATAAAGAAGATGTGTAAAAGTTTGTGAAATTTACATGTAGCTAGATATATATATAAATACAAACCGCTACAGAACAATTGTCCAGATACCACATTAGAATTGAAACATTGCCATATGGAGCGTTTTTTGGATAAAAAGTCTTTTTTACAAACGCAAATTATAGCTTACTAGAGCAAATTTTTACTAAAAAACTTAAAGATAAAAAATTTTTAAAAAGACGGTTTATTCTATAGAACTTCAAAAATAGCGAGTAGAATTGATATAGTTCCCAAACGCCCTTTGGGAAAAATTGTCAGAATGAAAAAGAAGCGAGCCAAACTGAGTTATAAAGTAAAGAATAGAGCCTTCGTTGGTTGAGAGTCCTTGCGGGCAAAAAGAATTCCGGCGCATGTATTGACCGGAAAAGTAGGTTTTCTGTATACCAAAGTAATAAAGTTGCATTCTTGCTTTTCTATCACAATGTCTAAAAAAAGGAGTGGTTGGTTTCTTTTTAATAAGTAAACTATAGGGAAAAAAATTGAAGATTGAGGTGGGTAACAAAAGAACTTGAAAATTAAGGTCGACCAAAGACGCAAAATTAATTTTATTGGGACATCGGCTTACAGAGTTCACACTCGCCTCATCGACAGTGTCTTGAACGACGCCTTGCGCATAGTTACTGGATACCTGCGTCCCACTCCAACGGACCTCCTAATAATAAGGTAGGCATCCAGCCAGCTGAGCTTCGCCGAATGGGAGCGACACTCTCCTTGGCTCACCGTGGATCTCTGGACCATGATCATATCTTGTATGGTCTTTTAAGTGGGTGGGTCCTCAGATATTCACCAAGCGAGACTTAGATTCAGACGCCCGTTTGTGTCAGCTTCGCGGAATCTTTTGGACAACCTTGCCAGACTTGGCATCCGCGCTTCTGAATGGATAAATCACAAATGGAAAACGGAGTATTGCGAAAATGCTTCCTGGCTCTGTGCTTTTGTGCCCGGGACCGGTGCCAGGCCTGTTGGGATGGGCTTACCCCGAGCAGCTTGGGTTAAGCTCAACCGCCTGCGGACTGGTGTTGGGCAATTCCATTCGTCCATATGGGGTCTCGTTCCTTCAGCGAATTGCGGGTGTGGCGCTTCGAACAAACAGCAGACCATGTTCTAATAACGTACCCTATACATCGGGCACCACATGGAGCACGAGGTCTGACGGTTTTGGATGACGAAACCGGATGCTGGCTTAATAACATCACTGCCAGCATCTGATCCAGGCAGTACAGCAGCCTGGGGTAGTAAATGTATGGCTTACAGAGCGCTTATGATATGTTCGAAAAGCAAATTGCAAACGGAATCGGAAAAAATTCGTTTTTATTTTAATCAACAATGGCAACCTGGATGACATATTTAACTCTACTTTTATTCAAAAAGTTAAACAATTAAAAGCCAATCCGGTCTACAAAAAAGAAAAATGTCCAGTCTACCTTCACATTTCATGAATAGGAGTTGTTTCGACGAGATTCTAGGAACAATTCGCCAGGGCAATCAAATACTGCTACTTTGTCGTCACGGCAGAGTCGCAATGTTTGATTGCAGTACAGATTATGTGGTGATTTTTGACAACTCGATAGCTTTTGCCATCTCTAAGAAGGGCGTGCTAAATTTATCATTGCTGCAATCTTATCTTCAAATTTGTGTGCACTTTGATAGCTGATAGCCTACATTGGTTGCACGTTCAAACCTTTGCAAGAGCACGTTAAAGAACACATCCCTAAATCTATCACTATTCTTTTCGCCCTCAAAGCCGCATCCCTGATAAAATAATATCGGATCCCAACATCGCCTTTTTCGCAAGTCTGCTATTGGCCAGCATCTTTCGGACAACGCACAATGCGCCTTTTGTTGCAGCGACAACAAATAAATCTAAAAAACCAAAATAAAAAGCTTCAACCAGACAGCAATATCTTGGCATCTCCAAAAGCAGGTCAGGGTAATTGTTTGCCCTATGTATTTGGACCTCCTTTGCTTTCTTGCAGATCAGGAGAATAAATTTAGAGATAAAATATATAATAAAAATAATAGATTTCTCTATTACCGTTTGCGATCATTTTACCTTTCATCTTTCCGCTCTGAACCGACTTTTATTAAATCTCTTAACCTTGTACATTGTAAACAAAAATATTTAGTTTGTTGCCTAAAATTTTTTTAGCTTTCTCTCTTTTCATTGATTAATTACCCTTGACCAATGACAGCTTTCTTTTTTACCTAATCTTCGGCTCGCTTCATTTTAACGATTTTCTAGCTAAGTGCCAGAAAAGAAGCTTTAGGAATGTCAATTCTACTTGTTACCGATATGTTTTAAAAAAATTTTCACCAATAAAATTTACCTATGAAATACGTTGTTCTAGGCTCTATGTATAGGCTCATATGTACTCAAGGCTCTATATACTGTATATCTCTGATTATCAAATTATCATTTTTTTAGAAAAAAATTGTAAACCGTGTTATTACTGTATTGATAATAAGTTGTGTAGACAGAAGAAGCTTCTACTTTTTTCTCTTTTTTTAATTTTTTTGTTTATTTTACTGTGACTCTTCTTGGAATTAATGAAACCAAAAATCCCATTAACTCCTAAGGGCGTCTTGTAGGAAGCTGAAAAACGTTAATCATGTTAATTATCTTTTTTCACTTTTGTCAAGTAATCTCGCTAAATTGGCCAAAAGAGCATTTACGCTTGCACAAGGACCTCCAAGCAGGTGACTAACTTGTTTGCAATTCATCGTTTGATCCAAGAGCGTGCTGATTTAGCATGTATTTAAAGAATAAGCAATAAATCTAAACTCAATTTATGTAAAAGCAACAACAAACAACAAAAAAATAACTCCAATAAAATGAACAAAAAGACTTGTTTCAAAATTGCAGAACTCCTGCCAACGTTAGGCTGAACTTGCTGCAAGGCTATGATGTGGCCTAATTGGTACACTGTACAAGTACGTAGGCTAACTTTTGCAAAAACCTTCATTGCTGCTTGGCTCAGAATGTTCTGAAAATGGTACCACAATGTTAGAACCAGAGGTGAAATCGAGACACGAAGCTTCGAAACTGAGACGAGGCTCGAGTACCGAGATTGAGAGGAGACACGAGACTTTTCATCAGTTGCATTAGTTTGAGTAGGCGTATTATATTTTCGAAGTAGTGAATCGGGTCGTTCGTTAAAAAAAATGCGTCCCTAAAAAGTAGTGGCCTCTAAAAAAAACTTTATTTTAATTTTATCACAAATTTATCGATTTTCGTCCCAAAGTCGTAGTGTTCTCTAAAAAATGTCTCCACTATAATTTTGGGACAAAAATTGAGAAAATAACAGAATCAAAGGGAAGACCTCTTTTTGATCTTTACCCTAAATTTTACACAAATTTTATTTTCCTACAAACGTCACAACATTTGGATAAAACTCCATCGCTACCCCCAAATTTTTTTGCTGGCACGCTTATGCCCATATCGCTGCAATGTCTCGTGTTGGACTTGAGACGCAGAGGTTCGAGACCGAGACGAGACTTGGGTTTACCAGACAAAAGCAAAACAATTACTCAAAATAATATTTATAACTGTTATTTTAAATTCTACTTCAAACTTTTTTTTAAGGCAATTAAAAATATTAATAAATAACTTATAACGTTACACTAGGTTCAATTTTTCCTGAGCATTGTAGGCAAACGAACGTGGAAACAGACAACAAAATTGCTGAATACGGATAGGAAAAGCAAGGAATAAAAAAAATTGCTAGGGCTGACAAAACACCGAGTTTGTAAACCATCAAAAATTAACTAGAAAAGCCTACGAGAATCTCAAAAAGTTTTTTATGTAACCACGTTCCGCAGACATGGCCGGATAGGCTTTCTAGGTCAAAGGTGCATGTTTTCACAGATTAAAAGATTGGTGCAAAAAGCTTAAAGGTTGTTTACTGGCTAGCTTAGCCCCTCTTTTTTGCTAATAATCAGAGTTTAGTCCAGTGATGGGTAAAATGGTGATTTTATTTAGAGAAGCACAAAATTGCAAGTAAGTAGATAGGCTACAACTAAACCGTCATATGACCCAGAAGTTTTTGAGTAAAGTTAAATGTTTTATGACGGAAAGGAGTAACAAAACAGAAAACTAGTTAAAATAGCATCATATAATATGTAATTGACCTCTTATCGTATCAATATTCTTTCTTCTATATGTTAACATAGTAACTAAGCCTTTATAGTAAGAATTATTATCATCATCTTATCCCTATTTATTTTTCCGGCTTACAAGAAATGTCGGAGGCGTGACAATCGTCAAACGATTACCCCGACCAGCTTTCAGAGATGCTAAGATATTGTGTCCGATTAAAATTTTTTATTTGCTTTTTTCACTTTTCATACAATGGTCTGACTGAAATTTATATCTGGCTATTAAAGGCATGTCAACCAGAGTAAGTGTCGTAAGGTGTCTTTTTAACGGCGCAACAGAATCAAAAGAGTAAAAATTAAGCCCAGACCATATGTCGATCGCGTTCGCCGTCAATACGACTCTTCTGTAAACACGAATTTAATTCAGGTTTGTAATTATTAAGTTTGTAATTAATCCTTAGGTAGAACGAGCGTGACCATATAGGTAGGAGCGCCGTAGTGACGACTAACGCACTCATAAACTTTGTCAGCATGTTTAACAAAAATGATGTTACTAGGAGAAGTTTACTCATAACCCCTGTTAAAATCATAAGAATAGAACTCGCACTGAAATTGAAAAAGTTATTTAATTGAATAGAAGTCTTTTTTGAAACCTCGTAATTAATTCTATTGTTTGTGTTCACTGCTTTATAGACAGATCACGTGCAGCGATCTTAATGAAATCTGATTGGCTCACTTACACGTGGCGTGCACACTATAAATTGAGATGTTGGTAAATTTAATTCCTCTCTCAGTCGTTGGTGATCAAGTGGTTCGGTGGTTGAGTTTGTAGAGTGAGTTTGTAGATCGCAAGCGAAACTTGGGTAACTTTCGTTTTGCGATTGCATCGTTGGCTGCATCGTTGGGAGCACGTTGGCGGCACGTTGGTTGTATAGTTAACTGCATCGTTTAAGCAGTATTGTTGAGAAAATAATTGTGGTAGTTGGCTTGTGGAAGCCTGTTATACCTTCATATTGAAATCTCAACTTTAATAAATATTATAAAGCTATAAGACGTGTGGGAAAGCCAGCGGTGTGATTGGGGAAGGCTCGGATAGCTTCCCTATAGTTTGAAGAATTTGGAGCTAAAGAAGAGAGGGATTCGCTGTGCGGTCTACAGTAAACTTTTGAAATTAACAACCCCATCAAATGACTCAACTACGAGAGATGCGTTTAAACAAAAGATTTCGTCAGTTTGTTTACATCTCGGTCACGCATGATTCCTTCATGTACCGAAGATACAAGCGTAGCCATTCAATTTCTTATGTCTTTTTCGTCAACTTGGCTGTATGAGACTGACTTTTCGGCATTTTTTACAATAAAGACCAAAGCCAGAAATTACACCAGTTTTGTATTCACAAATGCTTTAAATAGCGTACAAATCTTCATAAAAATAAGAATAAAATAGTTTTAAAAAAAGGGGTTTATTGAGTTATTAGGTTTCCATTATAAGTCGCGGTGTAAAAAATGTTGAGAATCGCTTTAGTGGCTTTTTGACACCAAAGATAAAGAATTATTTTTAGCGTCTCGTTCACCCTTGGCCGTTACTAACCTCGCAGGTTTTGAAAATTCCCCAAAATTGTAAAGTTTTTTTTTTTTTTTTTTTACTTTTATTTTTATCTCTATATTTATCCTCCTGACTCGCAGGAAAGCGACGGAGGCGCTATACATAGGGTAAGCAATTACCCCTACCTGCTTCCGGAGATGCCAAGATATTGCTGTCCGCTAGTAATTTAGTAGAGATATTACTGTAATTTAGAACTGCTTGTCAAGACCACCAAGCAGGGGAAAGTGCCGTAAAGTGTCTTTCCCAAGAACACAACAGAATGGCACAAGTAGGTTTTGAACCGAGACCATGTTGATCATCAGTCCGTTCACCACTCGACCACGCTGCCGACAGTAAGCACGACAAATAGTGAACAAGAACGACAATATAGAAAGACAAGTAAGCACGACAAATAGTGAACAAGAACCTATTCTTTTTCTCAATTAAATTATTAAAGCTTAAAACCAACAAAATAGACAGCAAAAGAAAATTACTCGTATTTTTAGAAGTTCAGTAGGCTAAACTATTGTTTAATACGAAATCGAAGTAAGCATTAAAATCGAAAATCGTTAAAATCGAAATCGAAGTAGCGCTATGAAGTAAAACCAGTAACAAAACTGTTACTGGAATCAACAATGATGTTTGTTTATTCTGTGGTCTTATTTTCATAAGTCAATAAGTAACATGTAGAATCATTGAAATGTTATGCTTTAATGGGCTATGAAAAAGCAATGTGTCAGAGACGCAACTTGGTTGTTCTCGGCAGTTTCACTTACAACTTTTCCATTTCTCATAAATTGGCAACAAAATTAATTACTAAAGATTGTCTTTGAGAGAAAAATTATTGTCTGAAGATTTTAGCCGAAAAGCTCAAAATTTCTATAAACGCCGGCGGTTTAAAAATTTACTGGGGACAATACAGTTTCAGAGTTTTCCCTAAATGTCATGGTTTTTCCCGAATCGTGATCTTGCAGCATTATATTATAGGTGAAGACTAAAAAAAAGGTATTCATCTTTAAGCAGTGTTGAAATTTCTCAATTTTTTCCAAAATTTTATGTGAAAACTAAAAAAATTGCCAAATTTCTCCATTTCTTTCCACATTCAAATACCCTGACGTAAAAAAAAGATCATTGCTTTGAAACTGTATAAAATTTCTGGAAATCAAGCTGCCCCTGTGTGGCATACGCGACCCTCGTTGGAAATCATGGACCAAAGAAATTTAAATAATTTTAAAAAATAGATAAATACGTAAATTAGGAGGATAATTGTTTTAATCAAGGTTGTTGCGTTATAAAACTGTAAAAAAGTTTTTTTACATTTGTTTAATTTAAGACTTAAATTTGGCTGTAATTAAACTATTAAGTCAAATGTATTATTTGTTAAATTTTGCAAACATTGTTTGCATCAACCAATTAGTGAAACCTTGTATTTTCGGGTCTCTTTAAAAAGTCACCATAAGCGATTTTTTTCAGTGAAACTAACCTGGAATCCCCCTTTCAGCACCGAGATGGAATAAAGTAGAAACCCCAGAAAAAAGATCTCTCAAGAAGCAATTGTAACCGCAGGGTGATCTGGTTTAGTTCCACAAACAAAAATCGCTTATGATGACTTCTTGAAGAGATCCATATTTTCTATAATCTTTACTTGTAGTTGTTTTCATACTTATTAATGAAGTAGATATTTTAAAAAATGTAGTTTTTTAGCCTTTTTACAGCAATATTTTGGCATCCAGGAAAGCAGGTTAGAGTAATTGCTGAATGATTGCCCTCAGTTTAAGCTTTGCCAATACTTCATACAATATAAAAAAGTGAGTCTCTTCAAGAAGTTATTGTAAGCATTTTTTTTTGGTGAGACTAATCTGGAATCTCCCATACAATACTTGGATGAAATAAAAAAAGAAATCTAGAAGAAAAGGATCTCTTGAAAAGCTATAGCAAACACAGGAGGATCTGGGTTAGTTTTACAAACAAAAGTCACTAATAGTGATTTCTTGAAGAGACCCAAAAACTTTTTCCTAGAACAGGTCTTACTTTAGTTTATATCTCTTTAAAATTTAAAGTTTTAACTTTATTTTTTTGTATTACACTTTTTGTAAACATTTATTTTACTGTATAAGTCATCTTTTTAAACAATTACTTGAATAATTTCTTAATGACTTGATTTCTCTTTAAAGTTTTTATATATTTTAAAAGGTTGTTACTCAAAAGATATAATGTCAATGAATGACATTTTATATCCTAGTTCATATGTTAGGGCTGATATAAATAATATTCCTACTTGGTATGAATTTTTATTGAAAGATGGACTGCTAATCAAGCATTTATCAGAAAAGGATCCTGAACCTTCTGCCTGCTCATTAATAAAACAGTTTTTTGATCAGGTCTTAATTTTTTATTTTATTAAGTTAAAATTTTTTTTCTTTTATACCGTAATTAGGGTTGTTTTGTGACGTTAACAGCCTTCTTTAATAATTGTATATTTACTTGCTTTTGAAAATGTAATATATTGAATTTCTTTCTTAAAATTAAGGAGCAGCTAATATTTTTATTCATTTAAAAGTTTTCATAAATCTAAACAATTCTCTTCAGCAGTGTTTTTTACTTCAAATGTGAAATTCTTTATGTCTGTATAAACCTATTTATCTTACACTTAAGATTTAGTGTTTCATTAGAAAGTAGAAAGATCCAATTGTGTGATTAAGTTCACTAAATGTATGTGGAAAATTTTTATTGTTATTTTCAGGCCAACAAACCTATTAATGATCAAGGACAAATAGTACCACCACCTGATAACAAAAGAAACAAATCATTGAAGGTTTTAGCTTTGCAAACAGCAGCTTTATTAAAATGGAATTTAAGCACTTTAGAAAAAGAGTTGCCTATTGCCAACAGGCATCAGCTGTTGACTGAATTAATGAAAACTTGTAAAGTCTCCATTCCAATTGCTTCTCAAGTATGCTATCTCAAACATTAATGTAGTTGATTTAACTGAAATTAGTTTTATCTATATGCAGTTTGCATATTAAAACTATTAAAAGCTTCTAATTTATGCACAGCGAAGTATTAAAAATTTTTACTGTGATTATTTCTAAGAAATATGCCATTTAAACATTTTACATTCAAAGAAAAATGACTAATTTTTTTTGGTTTTCACTTGTCAACTACAGCTTACAAAAAGTTTTGAAACTGCCTTTGCTCTGGTTAATAAGGCATTCTTATTTTTGGTCAGTTTGGATAGTAACTTTGCACATTTAGTATGAGCTAATTATTTCCAATTAAACAAGATTTATTCCAATTAGAATGAACTTGGAAGCTGTATTGAAAAACTTCATGATCATTCAATCATGGCTTTAGTTTTGTACTGTTGTTGGGGAGCTCGTACTGTTGTTAAATCAACATTTCCAAGTAAGCCTGGTGGTCGAATAACTCCAACTGTTCCTCAATCTGTACCTTATCAGGTATCCTAATTGTCTTGAATTCTTATTTTTATAATAGTCTTTATATTTTTCTTTTTAAACTTTTTTAGCTTGAAAAATGACTGAATTAACTGTATGGATTTTACTTAATTTTGCTGTGTTTTTAGACCTTTTGTATAATTTGTTTTATGCAAGTTTGTTTAGGCAAATGCCCAGCAACGAAGTGATGAAGTTAGAGATCAAATCTTAACCCTTTTAAAAGATCAACTTGGTGAAATTGTACAATATTTAGAAGCTGTTTTGCATTATGTCAAACGACCAATTTATTTGCCAAACTATGACACTTTTACTTCACCAGGCTCTGTAAAAACTAATGATGATCCAGGTTAATTGTTTGCATGATTCTCAATCTGAAGATAAATGTATTCTGAGTGGCATATTTAGTTACACAAGACTGTAAGACTGTTAGAAGATGCCTCTTTTTTTAAGAATATTTTTTGGCTGTTTTTTTGTTTATTGCTGGCACAATTGGTAATCTCTTAAAATTTTTAATGAATATAACTTAGTGCCAAAAAAGTTCTTTTATATAAATTTATATAATTGAAAAATGAAATAAACAATAATGATGTATTTCAATTTTCTCCAGCTGGAATTCGAGTTTCGTTTGAAGAACTTCATGCTCAATTGTGTTATGATCTGGGATGCATGCACTTCACTCACAACTTCTATGAAAAAGCTGGCGAAATGTTTGGGCATGTGTTGTGAGTACTTTCATCAATAGTAAACTTGTTGTTTATTTCTCTAGTGATAGTCCTTTTCCATCTGTATCTAATTGCTGTCCTTGTGGTTTGAATAAGTACCCTCTGTGGGCTGGTTCTAAATAAATCTAGGTTTCTTATTTTGTTACTAGCTTTAATTGTTGCTCTCTATCGATTAGACAACTGACATGACTTAAAGTGGTCTTGTATTTAAAAATTGTAAGACAAAAGCAATTTCTTGCTTTCTAACATTTTTTTGTAATCGACTTTTTCAATGAAAGACTATTTTATCATTCTATAAACGTAATATTTGCATTTGTTCTTGATTAAAGTGGTGTTCTTATTAGTTGTCGAAATAAGTGTGGTTTCATAGATTTGTTTTCATTTTAATTTTAATTGTCACCTATAATGAGCGATAACATTTGTTTCAGGGAATGGCTTCGGCGACTTCCTGGTGAAAAGTCTGGATTTTGCAGTATAGACGAGGAGCGTTTGCATGGGTATCGAACTGCTTGCTTAATGATCAATAATAAATCAGGTGACTTGAACGGCAGAATGTAAGATTGTTCTTGAACATAGGGCTTTCAATTTTTTTGTCATACATTTGTGGCAGTTTGTGTCGGTTAATCATTAAAGTTTGTTTCCACTACGAGCGTGGAATGGAGTATTCTTTGTTTCTTTTATTGATTTTTTTGCTTCGCTTAGTGCTTAAGCGTGGAAAGAAGTAAAAAAATCAATAAAACAAACAAAGAATAATCCATTCCACGCCTGTAATGGAAACGAGCCTTCAGTTAATTGATTTCTTCCCTCTATAATCTAATCAATTGATTTTACGTGTATTTATAATTTTTTTCATTGTCTCAGATGACGAAAACAACCTGTTAATGGACAACGATAATTTGTATTTAAAAATCAAAAACTGCTTGCAACTAAAAGGTTCAGCTCTTCGTGAATTGGGTGAATATATTATTGAGGATATTTATAAAAAAGAAGTATCTACCGCTTATCTGGACCAGGTTTGTTTCCAGAATGTTCGATTTATATTTGTATTTTTTTTATTAATATTGTAAGATCGGCTTTATAATTCAGCTAAGCAAAGGTCAGGAAGACGTTTCTTTTATTCTTTTTAGTTTTTCTGGAGCAAATAAGTTTTTTACATCCATTAGCTTAGGGATGATTTTTGAAAACAAATACGAGCACAACTGATTTTAAAACTGTTTGAAAACTTTGGAGTTTATACCATTTTATTGTCATGTATTACATTTGTTTTTTGCGGAGACATTTGCCGTTAATTTCCATTGCCTGCAACCTATTTTCAACTTCTCTAATCCAATTGAAAACAGCATTTTTCCTTTTTGAATAAAAACAAAACAGTCGAAATTGGGTCGACCTTAGTTTTTCATTGCCCGGGCTGCCCCTGACATTCACTTGGAAGTTTTAGTAACGAATGACGTCATCAGATCGAGAACGAGTTGGAAGTCGACCGCAACAATGAGTTCGGGAGTGACACGGTGTTCGATGTGAAGTGGTGCAACGCGGTGAGGAGGGCGGTCCGCGACATTGAGCAACCCACGGGACTGTGGACTTTCGACATGAATGTTGCCCAGCTGCAGAGAGTAGTTGGTAAGTGAGCTTCTAGAAGCTTTTTTTTGTGTTTTGATGATTAATGGTGGAGTTTTTTACGCGGGTTTCGTTCTATAACTCGAGACAACGTGAAGATTTTATAACGTCAGATGACGGACTGTGTTTGGTTTCTTCAGGTTTCGTGCAGCTTGTATCGGCTTACGTCAACAATACTGAAAGCAAACTACTCGGTCGATTTCTCTTTTCACTCGCAAATAACTTGTCCGATGAAACTTTAAGAGAGCAACTGCTTAACTTTGAGGTAAGCCTCATCGACTGTCTCGGTTCTTGCTGACGAGTGACGCGATGCTGAAACTTTTTGCTTTGGGCAAACTTTGATCTAAAACTCGCTCCATATTTTTGTTCTCCCTACATCACTTCAAACATGGGAGCTTGTACACCTTTTCTTCGGTTTGTATTGCGTCACCAAATTGTTTATTTAATGAAAACGGATAAAAGCGTAATATTTTTTTGGTCATTGGACGCCGTTCGCACAGATTTGTTTTTCGTGGTTTATTATCGAATCGATCTTTCACGTTTGTTGTTTCTTGTTTAGGTTGTTCGTCGCTTCGTCGATCAAGGCGACTTGAACGACCTGCTCCTTCGCTTGAAAGCTCCATGCTTGCGCCCCCTCGTTTTGGAGAACGAATCTCCCGCCAGTCCCGACGGCATGACGTCATCGAACCGCAACCCTCAGGAGTGGCTGACGGAACTGGAACGCGACCTTATCGTGACCTTTGATCCCACAACGATCAAGGAGACCCTGAACAGACTTCACTCTCTCACAAGTGGTCGAAAGTTTTCGAATCTATGCAGCCAATGGGAATTGAACAGTTTCTACGTTTCAATTATTTCTTCATCGACTGTGGACACCATGGGTTTCGATCTCCTGTCCATTATAATTGCCAAAGCTCGACTTTGCTGTTGCAACGGGGTTTATAGCAACGCCAAGTCGCTTATTTCATTTATAAACGTGAGTTGGCGATTTTGCGACAATCCATACTTGAAAATTCCTACTTACTTTTTTTTACTTTTCCCTAACTCCTTGCATGTTTGTCTTTGGATTGTAGAGATGCTGATAATTTATTTTTAGATATTCTTAGACTAGAAAGTAGCGATTTGTTTGGATGGCGTGACGTTTTTTATTTTAGAGCACATTTACTGCTTCTGACGAAGTAAAAGTGAGAAGACTCGCCTCGAACGAGCTGCTCAAAGTCGAGCTTCTCTCTCTTCTAAGCGATGAAAGGTGACTTTATTGTTACGACGTACTTACAATATCAGAAGGCGCTTCTTCAAATTTTGATAATCTGTTTGTCATGTAACACAAGCCCTGCTCAACTCGAAACACCACGAGGGCCAAAATCGATTAAATTTTTCTCGGGCGGCATCAAATTGTTTTAACGGCAAAGTTATGGAAACTGCGTAATCATAAAACTAATTAAAAATTGAAAAGAATCTTTTGCCTAAATCTTTATTTTACTTTTTACTGTGCGTCTTCTAATTTTATTCGATTATCTAACTTGGTAAGGTTTGTATCTAATAGTCATTTTTTCATGGGGCGCATCGATATTGAGCAGGCTTTAACAGTAGGTTAATCACCTCTCTGTCTGCTGATTTTTTTTGTGGAATTCGTTCCAATTTTGGCATTAACTTCAAAATTCAGAGTCGCTTTTATTGTATTCACGATTTGTTTTTTTATTTAGTTTGACCTACGCCGACAAAGAGGAGTGTGGTGAATTGCGCGGCCAATTGTCGGACGTTGTCACCAGATGTCGCTCGGTACTCGCTGCTTTCGGCGACCAATCGAAGCTTTCCGCGCTCCCATCGAGACTCGCCGACCTGTGCGTGGCTATGCTGCTCAATCTCGAAGACTTGACATACTTCATTAGTGGTAGGTAGCTGCGCAGTTGGGTTGTAAGTCAGCAGAGCGTGACGATTCGTCATTTCTTTCGCTTAGTGCTTCGTCGTTTCTAAATCAGGAATTTTCGAGCTGTTCACTTTTCGCGATCCCATTTCTGGAATTAAATTTTCGTTTCATATCTGTTTTATCCTCCCGACACGCAGGAAGTAACGGAGGCGCTATACATAAGGTAAGCCCGACCTGCTTCCGGAGATGCCAAGATATTGCCGTTCGCTTGAAATTTGTTATTTTGGTTTTTTAGTTTTACAGAAATATGACTGTAATTTAGAGCTGCTTGCCAAGACCACCAAGCAGGGGAAAGTGCTGTACCGTGTCTTTCCCAAGGACAACAGAATGGCGCAACTAGGTTTTGAATGAAGACCACTTCGATCACAATCACGACGCTCTTAATCACTCGACCACGCTACTACGTTTTTAACATCCTTCTGAAAACAAATTTCTGGAGTTTATTATTATTATACTTTCTCTTTGCTCGTCCTGGCCGGCGGCAGAGATGTTTGACTTAAAGCAACTGTCAAACGATTACCCCGACCTGCTTTACAGAGATAAGTCTGAGGAAAGAAGTTGTTCCCCTTTAGCCTTTTAAACGTTTTTTTGGTCTTTACGTGACGTACAATTTCAAATGCAATACGTTTTGACTTTTCGATTTGTTAGTTTCACAACTAGGGTCCGCAAGTTGTAACAATTTTGAAAAATGGTCCGCAACAAGGCAGGTGCTCGGTCAACCTCAAAATGGGTGATCCAAAGCTGATCCAAAAAAGAGCGGAAGAACAGCCTCTTTTCTTTATTTTAAGTTTATAATACATCAGAGCTTGGTTTGATCGAAGCGCGGCTTATTTTTGTTAATCGCATTCGGTTCAAATCTTTTTTGATTCGAGTTCTTTTTAGTCACTCGGGGGCCGTCTTCCCCTCCACCTCTTCGCTTGGCCTGCCTCCTTGCTTCTGTGCGTGCCGGCCTCATCGATCGGCCTTCAGAGGCCCGCAAACCGGCGAGTGAACTTTGGTCCGCTGCGGTCGCCATCTTCGCGTCAATGGCCGCCACGAACGCGGCCAGAAGTGGACAGAAGAAGATCCAGCTCGAACCAGTCAAAAACCTCCTCCCCCCCAACGCGATCATCAGCAGACCGGCCCTGGTCGAGTTCGTAACCCTGATTAAGAATCCTTCTATACTTCAGGTTTGCCCCCCCCCTACTTACTGATAGCGCTCCTGCACTCTTGTTTATGTTCCTGCTTGACTTGATTGAGCGTTGCTATGGCGCGAATGACGTGTCGAAACGAGTTTAGTTACGCAGTTGAACACTATTTTACCACGTAAAACGCTTGATTGTGACGTCACACAGATCGTCGTGTCGCTGCTAGTTCATCTGCATCGACTCAGTCGCACGGACGTGCTGTCTGATGTCACGTGCCCAGATTCGGGAGCGATCGGGGAATTGTGGCCCACCGGACTGGATGGCACGGCCATCAGCGGCCCGTGCGTGACCGTGGCGCTTCGAGAGGTCCTCGCCTACTGCCTCACCCACCAACCGCGACACCAGGGCTGGATTCGAACCATGGTAGGCTTGCTTCTCTTGCTCAAGCGACATTAGTTGCGATTTTTGCGGGTTTTGTAGCGACGGTCTGCTGGGTACTTATCTTGATTGCTATTTTTGGCGATTAAAATGTTAAAACTTGTATTGACGGATATTGTAAATAAGTTGATGTTATAAGCTCGTTTTGTAATTATTAGAGCTTGTTTCCACTACGAGCGTGGAATGGAGCATTCTTTCTTTGTTTTGTTAATTTTTTTGCTTCGCTCAGCGCTCGCTTAGATTTTAAGCGCGGAAAGATCAATGAAAGAAATAAGGAATACTTCATTGCACGCTCGTAGTGGAAACGAGTCTTAATTTGATTGATAGCTTTATTGTTTTTTATTGCATTTTGATTTTTTTCAACCTTGAAATGTTTGTTTCTCGTTATATTTTATAATTTTTTTAGCTTATTGTTAAGGTTTTATGATAAACAGCAAAATATTCTTTTAACAAAACAAATTTTTTAATCATTATTTTATAATTTGTTAGAACAGTGCTTTTTTATTCGAATTTAAATAACTATTGGCAATATCAATCAAGTTTAAAGCGATATACAATTTTACCTAGGCTGATCTCCATTATGCGTTTAATAATTACGGTGCTGCTTTGCAAGCTTATCTTTTACTGGGCGCTCTTTCCACTAACTACTTCAACAACATCTCATCCAGTGGACCTTACGAAGATGAACAGGTAATTTTCATTTGCTTATACTTTTTAGTGTTCATTGACATGGACGCTTGTAATTGTGATTTTTCTTGGATTCTCTTAGAAATAATGATTATGGGTCGTTTAAAAATTATTGGACATGGTGATTGCCAAAAGTGCGTGTTTAGAAACCAAAGCGTACCGCGAGCTGGGGGTGACCAATGGTCATGTCCATAACTTTTTATCTGACCACTGCTGATCACGAGCTTTAGGCAATATTATGTCAGATTTTCTGAGCTTTAAGGGTCGGATTCTCTTCGACTAATTTGGCTTAAAACTTATACTGTACTTTGACCTATAAAAACTTTCTTTATTAAATTGTTATGAAGCCAGTAGCCATTAAACTTAAGTCCGGTTACGAAATCGGTTTGTAACATTGTGACGTCAACATCTTACCGCAGGTGATTCAACGCATGATCAAATGTTGCATGCAGTTGAAGTGTTGCACCCAGGCTGCTGTTCTGTGCCAGCTCACCAAAGATGTTGATTATGCCACCGCTTTTAAAGTAAGTCGACCTGGTTTTAAAAAATTTATTAAAAATTATGCCAAATATTTGCTTACGAGATCGGTTGATGAAATTGTTCAAGACGACTGCTGCATAAAACAGTGTCCTGTCGTCTTTCATGCCTTTTTGGATTAATCGTAAATTAGATTTCAAAGCACTTTTGACCCGCAGCTGCTAGATTCTTTGCGGCAGTGATGTTCCAAGTTCATTTAGGCAGATGAGACGTTCGCTAGGCTCGCTGTAACGCAATCAAGTTATTTAACTGTTCTGAAACTCCAAACCTTATTGTTTATGTTTTTTTTGTGTTAATTTTTTTTTATTTTCTATTTTTTTTGTGTTTTTGTATTTTATTTTTGCGTTAAACTAAATTTAGTCGAAGTAGACATCTTTATATAAAGTTGAGCTAACTTATTTCTCAGCTGTAAATTTGACAACTCTTTACGGATGTTTGTTTATCGGTTTAGTTGTATACAGAATTTAGTGCAAGTTTTTTTTCTGAAGCGATTTTAGGCATAGTTTTAAAAAATTTAAATGAAAAGTATCCTCTCGTACGTCATAAACAAATTTACAATATTTTATTGCAATGGGTACGAGGATCGGCAGTGTGGTCGAATGGTTAGAGCGCCGTAATTATGATCAACATGATCTCGGTTTAAACCTCCTCGCACCACTCTGTTGTGTCCTTAGGAAAAACACTTTACTGCACTTTCCCGTGCTTGGTGGCCTTGGCAAGGAGTTTTAAATTCCAGTCATATTTTTACAGAACTAAAAAATCAAAATAAAACATTGCGACCGGACAGCAATATCTTGGAATCTCCGGAAGCAGGTCAGGGTAATCGTTTGCCCTGTGTATTAACGGCTTCGTCGCTTCCTGCAAGTCAGGAGAATCGATATAGAGATAAAATAAAAAAAATTAAAGTTAGGTGGTGAAAAATTTTTTAATGACTTTAAAAAAAGTTTTTTTACGGAATTCAAATGTTTTTGTCTTGCTCTTCAAAAAGCTACGTTTGAATTTTTCGAAACGGCTTTTGATTTTTACCAGCAAAATTAGTTTAAATATTTTTACAGACCACGCAAAACGCTTGCTTATACGTGAAAGTGTTTTTGTTTTGAAATTTCGATACATTTAGGCGCTTCAAGAAAGCCGCGAGCGAACTGACGCGGCCGAACTTCACTACTTCGAGCACATTTGGGATGTTCACATTCTGGAGCACGCCGCTTACGAGCATCGAGAATCAAACGAGAGCTTGAAAATGAAGGCGGCCATAAACGCCATCTCGAGACCGGAGTTGAATCATAGCAATGCACCGCAAGTCGGCGCTCGTGTCAAAGCTTTTCGTAAAGCGAAGTTTTTTCAAGCAATGGCAAGGCAATATTTGACGTGACCTTTACGTTGTAATCGAAAAGGAAAAAATCATGATGCGACCCTTCAAGGGACGAAAATATCTCTCGGAACTGGTGTACTGAAAGAGAGCAGTGCTTAGAATTAAAAAACAAAATATTTGACTGTGGTTCTGCGGTAAAGTCGTTGATCTGTTACATTTTTTCAAACATTTCAACCGAGTTGTTTTTCATTTTTAATAAGATTTTGAATTATCATAAAATTCGTACAAATTGCTTCCAAGATTTTCAGTTATTTAATTACAAACAAAAACGCTCTTTATACCACTTAAGATAATTTAATCACCAACATCAAAAAGTAATTTTGCATATTTACTTTTACTAAAGTATTACTTAGGGATTTCCAATATTTTTTCAAGAATTTTTTTCATTGAGTTGTAACAAGAAAAAAGCGTTGATGCCACGCCAATGCCGCCCGCACCCGTACAAGCCTAAAAATCTTTTTTTTTTGTGGGCCCTGGTTTGGAAAACTGGCTTTTATACGCAATAAATAGACGCATTTTCTTAAAGTTGAATATTTTAATATACTTGATACACAGATTTTTTAACGTCATAAAAGTCAATGTAACCCGGAAAAAAAATAGAAATACAATCGAGAGAAATAAGTGCAATTTACGATATCTCGCTCAGTACAGGAAATATAAATTCTTGGCTATTTTGATATTTATAATCTACATATACATAGCTATACATAGCTATATATACATAGCTACATAATCTACATAGCTTATACGTTTCAAATTCTTATCTGTCGGAGCAGCGACACGCGGGGAGAGGACTACGTCACCCCAGTCTTTATGGGGGGGTAATATTTTTGGCCTTACCTGAAAAAACTAAGTAAAATTTTAAACATTGTTCTCTAGGCTTAAAAAACAAACAAGAATCACTATTGTCAAAAAAGAAACACTTTTGCATTCAAATTAAAGGAAACATCTTTTAAATATTGACTTCAACCTTTAAATTTTAATTCTGTTTTTAGGAGAACCTGAACATTAGAGCACCAAATCAGAATGCTTCAAGTGTTGCAAAAAAATGTTGGAATTAGCTCCACTCCCAATAAAAAATCTTGACACGCGCAGTGTCGCTGTAAAACGGCAGATGCAAAACAAGTTACAAAGATGTTAGGTCTACACTAAGCTTCTGAGTTTGGTCTGCCTCTAAATAGAACAAATCATTGCAAAACACAAATTGTTCCTTTTCATTTTTCGAAAAATCTTAGAAGAATAACTCAAATACACACCTAGTTTAAAAATAAAATACCAAAACTAGCAATGTTAGCAAAAATAGGTCAAGAAACACTAAATATTGTATTACAATGGACAATGAGTAGGGAAGCACGTTGTAAACACAAAATACAATTAAATTCAGGGTAGGATAGTGCAGCTACATAGCTAAGAGCAAAAATTTAATTCTGAAAAGTTTCGCTTAACTTTTTGATAAAAATGTAAGAAAAAGGATATATAATATCTTTATGAGCTTTTGGCCTGGACGCTATACGATTTAAGCTGTTGAAGCAACCTTTCCCGACAAAGGCAGTTTGAGCGTGTTGTATGTATGTTGTCCGTAAGTATGTCCAATCTCGTACTTGTAACCTAGAAAACAATAAAAAGCTTAATAATAGTTTTCTTATTATATCAACTATTTATCACTGTAATTTTACGGAACAAAACAAAGTTTTTAGAACAAGAGTGGTGAATTACTGAATCGCGGGTTACGGCGTGACCCACTAGTTGAAATTTAATAACCCAGGTTCCGAAATTCCTAGGATTTTTAGTCTGCAACATTTAATTATTGCGTATTGAACGCTGTAAAGAGTGAAGACCTTTTTAATTTTATTTTCTGTTTTTCACCTTGAATTTTGGCCGAAGTCAGAGGTTTCTTACTTATTTTAGCCGATGGTAATTTTGATAAAACTGTCATAATTTTGATAAAACTGTCTTTCTAAACTGTTAAACAGTTTTTAGATCTCTTTTTTGGGGATCCCATCACCTTGATCCCAGGTTTAACACTGCCTCAAGCAACAGCAGAATTCTAAATCCTGACAATATTACAATGACCTATTAATTGATTAATTAAACGTTAATCACGAGAGAAGAATGTGGACGTACAATAACGTCGGCTGTTCAGAAATTTTTAAAACGTACATAGAAATAAAGCATTAGCGCTGTACAGTAAAGTTTGTTTAAAAAAACCTTAATTGTTATCTCAAAACATAAAAAAAATTTTCTTACCTGGGATATATCCAGTGTAATGTGGGACCATTCCATTATCGATTGGATAGATTACTGTTTTCTCAGCATGAACGTTAGATCGAAGAGGTTCCAATGGTTTCGATTCCTGACCTTTTGTTTCTTTATACCGCTGCATGTCGCCAGAGAACATCTTCAAGCCCTCTTTACTTTGAATGGGATAACCGAGGGAAATGAGTTCTCTGCTACGCGGAACAAACCCAGTGTACCCTTAAAAGCAAAGCTGGTTAACTTAATCTGATCAAACTGATTCAGTTTCATTTCTGAAAGTTTATTTTTCATTTTTTAAGAGAGTCCCAGAAAGGTAAATAGACTTTACCGCGGATGATTTCTTTATAAAACATTCAATTCAAGAAATTTGAAAAATTTTTTTATTCCACTCAATTCCAAATACCAGCCAAGGTATGGCGAAAAAATTGCTATGAATGGTTATCCGTACAAAAAAGTTTGTTTGCCATGATAGTAATTGAAAGAAAATATCGATCACAAATAAAACTGTGAAGCAGTAGTGGGAAGACTGTGGGCTGTCAAGTCATTTTATCCGGCCACCCAAGTATTTAATATTATATCTACTGTAGGAATGCGGCTATTTTGTTTATTATTTTTGGTCTACACTTCCCAGAGTGGTGTCACATATCAAAGTGAAGACCTTTTTTTTTTGTCTTTAAGTAAGTTTGAAACCTTAATTTACGTTATACAGTACATGTATTAGTGCGGCCCTCAAACAAAATCAACTTTTAAAAGCGGTCTTTAAGGCAGGGCTGCGAACTCGAAGCATTTTTAATCGAGTTCGAGTTCGAGTTCACAAAAAATTTGCAAGTCCGAGTTTGAGTTCTTTAAATTTCAATTTTTCGAGTTCGAGTTCGAGTTCGAGTTCACAAAATAGAGTTGAAAAAATACAGTCGGAATAGAGTTAAGAGAATAATTCAACTGCGAAAAACTGAGCTCATGTTAAAAATGCTTTGTCGTCAATGTTACCAATTTTAATCTATTATTAAACAAAATAAAAGAGGATAGCAAATTATAATTTGGCACCAACGCTGAGAAATGTTATAGTTAAATTTACTCATTAAATGAACTCAAACATCACAAATTTTTTTCAAGTTCGAGTTCAAGTTAGAGTTTAGAAATTTTTATTTTTCGAGTTCGAGTTCGAGTTCGCAGCCCTGCTTTAAGGTAAAAAGTTTTCCCACCCCTGCTGTAAAGAGTAAAATATGGTTGGTTATTTCAATAATTTTTTCAAGGTTTAATGTATTTCACAAACATGAGCAAACCCGAACCACACATAAAATTATATTTCTTTTTGTTATTTACCAGTAAATACACCTTTGATTATAATATTTCCTTCTTTATAACACTTTTATTGCTGGTGCACAAGCTTTTCAAGCTTTTCCAAAAGCATCGCAACAAAAAAAGTTTGAGAACCATTGATTTAGACAGTATTGGCTCTTGTCACTTAAAAGGTCTAAAAATTATATCGCCTTAATCACTCGTAGTTCCCCAAAAGTATCACGTCAAATAGATTTTGAAATCATGTGATAAGATTACTTAACATTAGATTTCTATTGGTTGTACAATCGGACCTGATTTAAACCATTTCATGGGGTTTTCATTCTCCATGAAATAGGGAGAGCCATAGGGCTTGAATTCCTGAAGGGGCTCATATCGCTTTGCTCTTCTGGCTTGCTGTTGAAGAGGGGTGGGATATCGAGCTGTGAGAACCTGCAATAAAAACAAATTGCTGATGAGTTTAAAAAAAGCTATAAAATTATAAAAAATTGAAACAATAACAAAAATTGCGAAAATTAGAGACAAAGCAAAAATAAAATGGGCTATTTACAGCTTTTTCAACGTCCGTTGTCGGGAGGATTGTTCCTTCCTGAAGAGCAAAGATCCGTTTTAACTCCGTCTGTTTCTTCTTTGAATTGCGTTGGTCTCGTTCCAAATGACTAAGTGCGTTTCTGCAAACTTCTCCGTAAGTATCGGCAAAGTAATGCTGCTGTTTTGGGATGTAACCTGCAAATTATGTCGCCGTGATTATAATCATCAACATTTCAATGTTTATTTTTTTTTAAATTCAAGTTTTCAAGAAAAATAAAGTCAATTTCGAAGATAAAAGACCAAAATGTTTGATCTTATTTTTATAAAGTTACTTTAAGTCAACAATGCTCAATCTGGTATTTTTCAAATATATGCCACACTGCAAAATAACTGCAGCAAAACCAAAAAATTTTGTAAAATTTTGCAAACATCAGAAATGCCGACTGCAATGATCAGAAAACTCCCAGCAGCTTTTTTTACAGTTTACTTGTCATATTCATGGAGGTGGTATCTTAGAAGAAAACTTTTTATTCCAGGTTGGTTTGTGTTGATAAAATGGAAAGAACTACAAGATAATCTTTGGTTTTTTCCTTGTTATCACTAAGAGACCATTTTAAACCTGAAGCAGTGGTTAGATTGCTCTTGCTTTTTTTTAAAAAGAATTCAGAATCGGAATGCACATATTATTTTTAATGAAAATTAATATTTACAGCGAAGAAGTTAGTAGAAACAATGCTAACTATCTCAACTTTTTGATTAATGGAAACGAATTAGGAAGTTGTTTAAAAATATATATGAGATAAATTTTTCTTTTTATTTTCGATATAGCGCAGGCTTAGGCAGTGGTGGCTCGCGCATTGGAGCTGCAGAGCTGCAGCACCCTAAATATCAGTGCAGCATTTGTAAACATTATCAGATATCATAAGCAACGCTTACAATATTAAGAAGTATAAATTTTTAAGCGTTGCTGATAATATTTACAACCGCTGACACATATTTAAGGTGCTGCAGCTCTGCAGCTCCAATGTGCAAGCCACTACTGGGCTTAGGGTTAACGTACCAAGAAAATTGCTTTTACAAATATAATCTCAACTCAATGTGTTGCACATAAAGGTGCGAGTTTAATGTTCAGTCAATCAAAGCCATTTCCATTGTGAAGTACTTCACAAAAAATTTAAAATGAAATCATGTTCAGTGATGGCCTTACAAAAGGCCCGGTGGAAAAAAAGTAAATAGGGACACTATTTAGTGTTCAAAGGCAAAGCAATCTCTAAAAAAAAGACGATTTTTATAAGGAGAGCTACTTTTTAGCATATTAAAACAAAGTGATTTCTAAAAAAAAAAAAGTCTTTGATTTAGGGGGGGGCCATTGTTCAGAGTTCCAAAGCATTGTGATCTCTTAAATAAGTCATCATTTTATCTGGAGGGGCACTTTTTTGTGTCTGAAAACAAAGTTATATCTAAAAAAGTCTTTATCTTAGGGGGGGCACAGTTAAGTGTTCCAAAACAGTGTAGTCTCTAAGAAAAGTCATTGTTTTAGGAGGGGCCACAGTTTCAAAACAAAGTTGTCTCTAAAAAAAGTCTTTACTTTATACATGCCATTGACGTCCTTATGCTACCACGAAGAAATAGAGCAATATCTTGTGTAGGGGGGGGGGGCAGTCCGGCCACTCAGCTCGCACCCTATCAAAGCCATCATTGATCATGTTATTTATCTGTGATGATAAATGAGCTTAAATAAGAAAGCTGCATACAGGTCGAAATCAATTGTCCGTATGAAAAAGAAAAAAAGGGGAAAGAGATCTAGAAAAATGTGATTGTGTATTCTGTTATACTGTATTACAGAATGTTTCGCCAGGGCAGAACAATTAACATATGACTGATTGTTCAAGTAGAACTCCCATTTCCTCAGTGAATTAATAAATAGACCCTGAACCAATAAAAGTGTTTCGTGATTTGAGGTAAACTTTTTTATTTCCGAAAACGTAATTATGTTTTAAAAAGGGCAAATCCCCACCGGTATAACCGGGAACCATTTGGTCGGTGTAATTTTGATTTCCCCAGCTGTTCTGTCTTGTTCTTAAAAGAGTCCGTCTCGGATCATCCGGGGAGGAGCGGGGAGGAGGTTCCGTTGCACTCAAAACAAAGCGACCGGATTTTCTGACCGAATCGTCGGTTAAAATCTCCACCGAATGGCGCCCGTAAGTCTTTCCGATTCTGTATTTATATTGAGGAAGATAACCACAGTACCTGCAAATCATACAGTTGTTTAATAACTACTACTTTTGCACTAGACAAAAACTTACCACAGTAATTTTTTCAGGTTTTTTACCAATTTTTTATTAAAAAAAAAGCTACTAAAATTTTAAAGTTGCATTGAAAAATGAACAAAGCAAAGAAATTGTCCGCTTTTTCTGATTTTGCTTTATTAAAATCACTTATTATATGCAGCAGATTTAAACAAGAAATATTTAAACGCATTGAAGAATCTAATGCGACAATGATGGATATGAGTGGTGAAAGTGTTTGGAAAATTTACAAGCGAAGAAGCCCCCGGCTTGAAGGTAGGAGTTCTCTCAAACCCAGTCTTTTCAACTTATTCTTGAAAACTGATCCAAAATGAAACGTACTTTTTTTTATTTTTACTTACACAACAAGATCAACATCTAAATATTTAAAACCTAAAACTGTAGTTGAGTAAACAAAAAATCCTTTCATAAATGGAAGCAAGATTTAAATAGTCATACTTAAACAAAATCTAAGGATGTTAAGGCCTATTTATCTGGGTTTAAATAATTCACTTTATTCTATCGTGGCGAGAGTTTTCCTCTCTCACTTACGATTAATAGGGTATGTAACAAACTATTCATTCAATAAGCAATTTTTACGCAAAGTTTTACGACCCAATAGGCGCTCGTTTGAACTCCACTTTGATTAAGTTTTATAGATCGGCGCATTTTATCATCAGCATTATTATGTCTGCCATAAGAACAAGACTCTGCTTTTTTTTTTTTTAGAAAGGTCTAATCAGAGGCAACATTTTGTTTCCAAAACTAAAAAAAAACTAAAAAAGATCTACACTAAATTTGTAGACTGTTCTGTTAAAAGTCTAATGAAAAGTATTTTGTATGTAGACTTATAGGAGCAGTAAAAAATCTAGTGGGGAAATACTGAAAATTTTATAAAAAGAGCCGCATCCTCACATATTCTGATTTTAACTTACAAGCAGGATGAAGTTTTTTTAAATATTACCCAATCATTGTAATATGACTTTAGCATTTACAGTTGATTACTCTTAAGTTGTAAAAAATATGATTAAGTTTATTATGTCATTACCTTTAAGAAAACCGACAAATGAATTATTCTAGAAAAGCTGCAATTGAACTTTTATAAATTTCATGCTTTTGACCATTTCGGACTTTTTTATTCAAAAATCCCCAAAATAAACCGTAGGCCAGGGTGGATCGCGTTTCTCACTTTTGTAGGTCACTTTTTAAAATTGTTTAAACTTGCAGGCCGTAGTTGATTTAAAATTGTTTAAAAAGGCCGAAACAGTTGTTTTTGTTTATCTTAAAAGCGAAGTGAAGGCAAAAAGTCTTTACTTTACATTTTGGGCAAAAACGATCTTTTTTAGTCTTTTTGGGCATTATTGTGAGCGACACCTGCTGGGCACTACTTCCATTTTTTGTAAAGTTAATAATAAAAGTAGTCAGATATTTTATTACTGTTTGATATTAAAGTAAATAAACGTTTATGGGCAAATTCTCATACATTTAAGGTGTGAAATAAGTTTTTAAGTCATACATTGTTCACAATAAAAAACTTTTAAAGTATTAAATTAATAGAAATAGAAAAAATTGACTTTATTACATTTTTAAACGACTGACAGATTGTTTTTGTAGCTGCAAAGTTTTTCTATAAAACTTAAAATGTTAAATAAATCTTTTAATTCTGGTTTTCAACGCATGGCATTTTGTAAAGCAACTTCACGAGTTTGATTTTTATCTTGAATAAGTACCATTGCTATGGAAACAGGCTTTCAAGCGCTTTAAATTTTAGACTTTTTGTTTTTTCTACTAACAAAGAAAAGTAAGAACATATTGTGATTTTATATAACGATAAAAAAAAGTGCGAAATGAATTTTTACACCGTGTAGTTGAATTGAATAAAGCGGTTGCTGGTGACGTTTTAGAACAATAAAATAAGGGTAATGTGTCTTTTATAGAAACAGTAGATCTTTTCACAAACAATTTACCTTTTCGATCTTTACAGGTAACAATAGCCGGCACTGGCCTAAAGAAATAGGCCAGCTACGCTCAAGACGTTTATTCTTTTATAGAAAGATATTTTAAATAATTAAAAGATCGTTGATCCGTGGCTTTTGACTCGAAAAAATATAAAACTTTAATAGCCGCAAAATGAATTAGATTAAAGTATTTCATTTCTTTCACAGTGGTCTTAAACAAAATTAATTTTTATTATTTTTCATGAATAGCAAATAAAAATGGCAAATTGCATTTGAAACCAATTTTACTTGCGATTTCAAGGATGTTCTTGGGCCACGTCAAACAAGAATTAGTACAAACAATGTTTCCTTGATAGGAAATATCGGTAATTTTTTTTTATATCAATTCAAATATTTAGTGATACCCTCAAGTGATTTAAAGAGAAGAGATTGAGCGCCAATGAAAAAAAGAAAAAGTCAAATACTAATTTTTTTGGGGTCTTAAAAAACATTGTGTTTTGCCAAAAATAAACAAACTAAAAACTCATAAAAAAAGTGAAAAAAATTAACTATGTTTGAGGCACACCTAAAACCAATCTAAAACCCAAAAATGCAGTTTCTTGTTTAGTTATCTTGATGAATAACATAAACTTTTCATTGAATCTTGGCTTTTTGCAACAAGTCACGAAAGTTCTCAAAACGCAAATGACCAAGATAAAAATAGATCACGTGATCAAACCTAGTGGAAAGCTTTTCGTAAAATTAGTCGTGTTCAAAACCTATCCATGACTTTTAAGACATTGTCAATTCAACAAAACATATAAAGCCAATTTTGGCAACAACAGCAATAACACCACATTGCGAATGTGGAATGACATTAACAACAAATAATCATAAATATACCTGGGCAAATAGAACGGATCTTCTGTAAATAATTCACTTCTTCGGGGCATTGTTATTGAACAAAGTCTTTTATGAATTCACTATCGTTCATCAATTCTCATTTACCATTACATTCTAAATTTATTTATTTACTTAAAAAACTGGCAAACAGCTGAAAACAATCCCTTGCAAGTGTGAGTTTGGGAAAAATCAAAAACTGTTTTCTAGTTTCTCAGCAGCAATAGAAAATAACTTCCGTGAAAGGTACATTTGCAAAATTCTTTCTGATAAAATCTTTTGTAGTTTGGTTTTAAAACTATAAAACGTGACCGGTTCAATAGTCCAGATCAGTTCCAAAAGGGAGGTTTAAATTCACTAACTAAACTAACTCCAAGCCTTTGCCATCGCATTAGAAAAATTTGATCAAGCAAAAGGAAATTTAGTTCTACTTAAAGTTTTTACAGCTTTGAATGTTGTTTAGTCGAGAGGAATTACAAAGTTTGGAGAAAAAGTCAAATACAAAGGCCGAAAAATGCTTTCTTAATCCCAGTTTATTTATGATGTCTATCTCGTCAATTTTCTTTCATAACGTTTTATCACCAAAGCAAAATGTTTCTGGATTTGCCCTTGTATGTATCTGCTCTGTGGTACATTTCCATCATTTTTACTTAAAATTTTTTTCAACTAAAAGTCGAATACACTGCAGCAAATATGGCCAAAGCAAGAATGCGCTTGTTTTTTTAAATCTAAATTTCTTTCAAACTAAATTTGCTAAAAAAATAGTTTTAATTTTTTTTATGGAAAAAGTCTCGCAAGAATGTTTTTTTAAAGCAAGGGGAGGTACAATACACAATCAACTTGTAATAAAAAAAAATCAAAAGCGATCGATTCTATATGGCGTCAATAGTTTTTGTGCTTACACTGCAGTACTTCTCAAAGTTTTAAGGCTCGTTTTCACTTCGAGCGTGGAATGGAGTAATCTTAGTTTTTTTTGTTGATTTTTTGCTTTAGCGCTTAAACACGGAAAGAAGTGAAAAATCAATAAAACAACCAAAGAATACTTCATTCTAGGCTTGTAGTGGAAACAGGCCTTTATGGTTTAGTAGTAATTACACAATGTTATAATGGCAATCAAAAACATACAATGGAGCACATAATTTAATTACAGTAGATGCAACAACTTGTCCCAGAAATATTTTGCTAAGTTATGGAGACTGATAGTCAAATAGAAAAAACTACTGTGTTTTGGGTCCTAGTAAATGCGTCATGTTAATAATTATAATACATAACGTGTTCCATGATAGACACTTAAGATTGGTTGCAAGACCTATTAATTAGTAGTTCATTAAATAAAAAAAGAACAAAAACAAAACTTTGACAGGTTTTTGTGGGTATAACAGTTTAATGTGGTATGTATGTGCAAGCACAACTATTAATTTTGCCCTTCCGAGCAAACTATTTTTGAATCTGCCATCAGTCCGGTGACAAAAATTAACACGTTCACTGCGATTGTTTCTTTGGCGGTTTTTCTTGGCCCAATCTCTGCTGCTGTGTCAGTTGGACTTGCGCCACTGTGAGGAGGGCAGGCGAGTAACTTGGTGCACGTGTGAGGAAAATTTACTTTTGATAAAAGTGATGGGATAAATATGGCAGAAACTTTTTAACATAACTTTTGTGCTTAACGGTAGGGTGAAAATAACAGTATCTGAGGTCGTGAAGGAGAAATAAGTAAAAAACGTTGAAAATCACTGTTTTAGAAGAAAGAAATTTGACTGTGAGTTTTTTGTTGGTTTTTTAAGCTGTTTAGCTCAAAGCCCCTAATTAAAATTTTTTTATAAATTTCAGTTGCATTTATTTTTAATTTAAAATTATTAAAAAATGCTTTCAATTACAACAGATAAAAAACATCAGCAGGCGTGTAAAAGCTACAAAGGTTATTTTCATTTAATGCAAAATTAATAAACGAATTCGATATCTCATTACATTATTTTGCAAAATGCGTCAACCTGTGATGCTCTTGAACTCAGGTAGACCTAATTTTTTAAATAAAAAAGTAAATTTTTCAAAAAATGAAGAATGTACAAAAGCTATTACGGTTATATTTTACGTCATAATTTCCTTTTTACCAAATGTCTGTAAACCACAGAATGTAAAGAAAATGGACAAGTGTACTCGGCGCATGTCAGGTGTTTTTGAAGAGGAAAACTTTTTTGCTTGAACAGACGCTTGACTTAAGTAGTTGATCCCTTACAAGCCACTCAGCACGGTCAACACGCTCCAATATCAAACTAACGACAAGTAGGCTACACTTTTCCACTGTAAAAATGATTTAAGATGAGTTAATTTCTTCTGAATTATATATTCTCGTGTAACGGATCCACAACTTTTTGAATGTAGGCTAACTTCAATTAACGGTATTTTTTTCTATCAGAAATAGGCATAGTACCATTCCAAAAATTGCTAATTAAACACAAGAACTTTCTTGCATCCTGCTCATTTTTGGAGGCAGAGTAAGCATTCTTAGACAGCGCAAGCTAAACAATAATAACGATTTTTTATATAGTCTATATAGAAAGTAAAAAATGACGCATATTTTTAAATCCTAGTTTTTAAACAACTTTTTGGAGCACTTTTAAAAGTTAGAAGTGTTTTTTAGACTTTTTCAGGCGTAATTAATAAATTTATGTGTTAAGCATAGGTTAATCACCACCATCACAAGCTACAAACTTTTAACTAACCTATACCCAGTGATGGAATTCAAAGTTTTAAGAACAGGTTCTTTTTTTGTATAGAACTCACTGACAACAGGTTCCCGTACTATGCACAGATATAGAGATACCAAGATTTCGTTAAATTAAGAAAGGATTCGCTAAACGTCATGAAATTACAGAAACCGGTACGCGCGAACCCATGCGAACCTCCTAAATCCCATCACTGCCTATAGCCTAATATTTTCAAAATGCCTAGTGTGTTTTACGTGAAAAATATAGCAAAGTATTTTTTTATTAGCTTCGCCAAGCAACGTGATCCTCTTCTTAGTAAAAAACTTATTACTTGTATGGTTGTCTAATTTCTATTTTAGACCAACTAAGCCTTGTTTTAATTTTTTTTTCTATTTACACTCTTTAAAAAGATAACAAAATTACGGCTTGTACAATATTGAAACAATCTGCAAAAGCCTCGCAGTTCTGTCGTGTTCTTTACAAGATTTGCCTTCCAAATGACATTTTACCTTTAACTCTTCAAGAATTTTAAACAAAGCAATTTAAATCGCCAACATCTCCTCCCCCGAGATCTAATTGCCAATCTAATTAACTGGGCGGTACATGTCGCCATGTTGTAACTGAGGACGAAGTGCTCACGCTACAACAGAGTCGCACAGACGCTTCATTCAATTCACTCGCACCGAGAAAGGCTTTTGTCGCTCACTTTGTTTGTTAAAAGCAACTGCACGCCGGGTTTTGACTCGAGTTTCTGGTGAAATTAAAATTAAGTTGAACAAACTAAACTTGCATCCATTTCATTGTTTTTAATCTTTCAAATGTTCTTTTTTCTTGCCGACCAATGCAAGCAATAGCTTCTTGATAATGTTTAAAATTCAAAACTGCTTGCTATATGACCGCCTAGCAAAGAAAAGTGCCGCAAAATGTCTTACCGAAGGAAGCAGCAGAATGAGTTGGTAGATAACGAATAGGAAAAATTATTTTTGTTGTTGCGGATGTAATCTTCGTTCAACCTTTTCCTAATCATTCAGTTGTGTTTATGAAAAAGACACTTTTTCGGTATTTTCCTCCGCTTGACGGCGGTATTAACAAGCAGTTTAAACTTCCAGTCACATTTTATATTAAAACTAAAAAAAATAAAAAATAGATACTTTCAACCAGAAAGCAATATCTTGGCATCTCCCGAAATAGGTCTGGAATCTCCTGGAGGTTACTCTAAATCTGATCCTTCAACCCCGTCTTGCAAGTCAAAAGGATAGAGATGATTGTTATCACAATAAATTTAAAATTATCTTTAAACTGTATTGATGCTCTGTTATTTTCATAAAAGCCGAATTTATAAATTTCTTTATTTTGTAAACCAAATTTGTAGATCTATAGCTTATGTAGGCCTATGCAATCGAAAAGCTATTTTTAACTTTGGCTATTGTTCATTTCAATAGCAAATACATCTTCTTTCTTTTAAACGAAAACTCCAGTTCATCTGTTGTTTGTTTGGTTTTGATGTGGCAAAAAAATTCGATTAGTTTTCGAAATCGCTTAATTGACACAAACATAAAAATTACAACTAATTAAATTTCGACTGTTTTTTCAAAGTAATTTTTAAGTTTTAGCTGAGATATTTTATTCTCCATCGTTGTAAGACTTCAAATACTGTAATTACAATTTCCGTATTTTTTTATTGAAGTTTTATTAAAATTTTTAAACAAATTAGTCTTTTTAAAAAATTAAATTTTACTGAAACGAAAAAACAAATTACTGCCTCAGATACAGATACGCTTGTGATTTTTAAATTTCTCTAAAAAATAATAATCTGTTTCAACAAAAGTTATTCCATAGCGAAACGTTGTGAAATTAAATAGTTTCTTGTGGCAGTAAACATTGTTAGAATGCAAACAAAAGGAGAGTCAGGGTTAAATAAATACATCAGATAATACGAAGGTTTTTATTGGGCATTCGAATTGGCTTTCATTAAACTTGGAAAACTGCTTTGTTGAATTTGAGTTGCTTTTATTGACCGAGTTTAATCAATTTAGATTTTTTTTCGAATCTATTTTCAAGGTTAAGTATTGCTTCCTAAAGTTCCTAAAAATGTTTTCAATGTAAAGCCGTAGTAGACGGTGAGACCTTTTCAAGATGTTAAAATTTAAAAACGACTTAATTTTGGTACAAGTATGTAACAAAAATAAGTTTGTTTTGGTTTAAATTTATTATGATATTATACACGTATATTAATATTGGTAAAAAACATTTTCGAAATTGTTGACGAACAACTTCGATATACGTTGAACTACCAATAGTGAAGACACTCGTAGTAGTTTTATTTTGTCGGATTTTTTTCACTAAATTGCGTCCCGGGCAAGATTCCTGCTTTTTGTAAGAAATAAATCGTGATCTTCATTTCATTGTATTCACATTTTCATTGAGATCGATATTGTTTGATTGTTGTGACGGTCAAAAGTTTTGAGATTAAAGCTGGTAGCTGGAGGGTTGTGTTGGATATCAAACTTGTTTTGGTTTTTCAAGATGAGATAGCACTGTGCACATCACGAAAAATTCACGAAATTTGACATTTATGAACAATATCTCATAATAGTCAGAATCATTTCCAATTTCAGTAATGTTGTATGATTTCGCAATCGCTTGAGCAAGTTTGCTGACGTCAAAACTGATTTTAATTTGAGAAAATATTGGTTTATAAAAGGACTTTCGGGGTTGAAAAATTTCGGGAAATCTTACTGTTGTATCTTTGCACAAATACACAGGTTTATTAAAAAAACAATAATAAATATTCACAAAAAGTACTTAGCCAAAAACAACCGTATTGAAATATAATGCTTTTTAGTTCGTTGGCTGTAGTAGCTTGATACTTCGAACTGACTGCTAAACCAAAATAAAGGCGCATATTTAACTAGTAACAACTATGCCTGGAGACGCGCGCGTCCAATAATTGTTTGAGCAGAAGGCGCTGATTAAGATTAGAGCGTTTAAGAAAAACACTACGTCATCTATTGCACAATATCACAACACTTACGTTCCAGGTTAAACGTCGGAATATTCCTCAAATAGAATTAACGTTAATTGACGAAAGTAAAGTAGGAGGGACAAAGATATGTTGTTTATTTATGAGAGTGTTTCAATAATAGTGACAGAACAATTAGGGCAGCCACACGAAGTACCCCTACATACTCGTATAATCCTACATCAAATTTTTTGTGTTTCCTCATTAAGAGGTAGTTAGGTCCAGTGATCGCCGTACATAAAGGGAGCCAAGAGCAAGAAAAATACGGGAGCGCTCTATTTAGTGTTGTAAGTCTTAGAACACTCTCTATTTAGTGTTTTTAGTCTTAGAATCTAAGACATAATGATTTCTGAAAAAAAGTCATAGTTTTAGGGGGACCATTTTTCAGTGTCCTGAAACAAAGTAATTTCTAAAAGAAAAAGAAAAAAGGTCATCACTTTAGGGGTGCCACCATCATGGTGCTATTATGAACAAATAGAGCAATATCTGGTTTAAAAAGTGGGCCACATTTTGACGTTTTTTAGGGGGGCCCGGTGGGGCCGCTCCGTTCGAACCCTAATAAAGCCATCACTGGTTAGATCAATAATCTAATAAAGCAAGAGTTTTTTTTGGGGACCATCCACAAATTGGGAAAATTTGGTCTTCAATCCTCTTGGCGATGAGTGGATCAAAGTTGGACAGAACAAAACTAAAAAGGCACGATTTGATTGTTAAGCCTTCTGATTCTTCTCCGAAAAAGGGTGGCAACATGTTTCGCGGCAGCTTTTCCGCTGTTTTATCCCGTGTTGAGCGGATGGAATTTTCATTTGATTATGAACAACTTTTAAGCGAAGATAACTCTTGTCGTCTATCAATCTTGAACCGTCTCATGTTGACTATGATTGACGTATTAAATGACAGAGTCCCTAACTAGCGTGGTCTTTTTAGTTGTTATCTTAAGTGAATAAACAAATTATTTTTTTAGCAAAGCCGAGAACGCCAGAAAAAATTTGACCCCAAGAACATAAAAATTGCAACGAAAAATGAAAAGCGTTTGGTTTTTGCTAAATTGTGTTCTTTTGTTCAATGTGGTGCAATTTTTTTGTTGACAGAAGAAAACTTACCGTTTTGTTGACAAAGGTTAACCTTTTAACTTTTTTGGTCTGCCGTTAAATACGGTTTAGAAAACTTTTCCTCTACCTGCTAATACTTTTCCTCTACCTAATACGCAAATCTAAATTGTAGTCATGTTAATGATAAAAAATTTAGGCAAATTTAGGCATTCCATATTTCCGAAGGGGTAAAGCGGGACGTTTGTTAAAAATAAAAAATTCGTCCCTAAAGAGTAGTGATTGTTAAAAAAATAAAAAAAATAAAAGTCTTCACTTCGAATTTGTCTCGCATTTCATGATTTTCGTCCCTAAAAAGTGGTGTTCTCTAAGAAAAAAACTGTCTTCAACTGAACTTTTTCTTGAATTTTACGATTTTCGTCCCTAAAACGTAGTGTTTTCTGAAAAAAACAAAATAAGGAGGTGCTCACTTTAAATCTGTCTTGGATTTTTGGAAAAACGGGGCTGGACAAAGCCCTAAAAATTGGGACGTATGGTAAGCCTAGGCTGTTTAAAACCAGTATACCTTTGAAGGTAGGTCAGGGCAATGGCCGAACGGTTGCTTTCTATTTTCAGTTTGTTTTTCTGAGAGTTGCGAGGATAAGAAGTAGACATAAAAGAACCCTGCGTTGGCTGTTTTTAGATCAGGGCGGTCGAGTCCAAAAGATCCTCTTTTCAAAATTGTTAGAACATCCGGGACGCAGTTGATCTGAATCTGTCCGAATAGAAGTCAAAAAGTGTGTTTTTTTACTTTTAACGTAAATTGAAGCCCAAAAAAAAGATTGTTTTTTACCCCAAAAGTCAAAAAACAAAAGGTTTAAAAAGCAAGTGAGGGGTTTTTCAATTTCAACAAACAAGTCTGCCCCTGGTCGAGAGGATTTTAAATGTTTGAAATTGTCCAGCGGATCGTGATTTGGACGACACTGTGCTAGATAATTAAATATTGATTTATCATCACAAACTTAGGTCTCTTTCCTTGCACATGATGTAATTTTTTTATGCGACCTATTAGTCTTTTGAACAAAGCATTGGACTTTTAAAATGCGCTAAAACAGCACTAATTTATACCTTAAGTTATTATAAAATACCTTTAGTAACTTTGATTTATACTAGCCGTGATTTCGAAATTTTATTCAACATGAATTGATTGGTGGATAGTTCTAGTTTAGTTGTTCAATCGAGGACTTGCGTAACTTATAATGCAAAGTTTTGTGTCGAAATATTTGTTGTGTCGAGCAATTTAGCAATTTGGGAGTGAAGGTAATGAAAGCGACCTTTTATAAAATCTTGACCACTTACCACTACAGAATACAGACTTTAAATAATTAAAGTAAATTTGGCCTACAGTACATATGACGGTTAGCGAACTATTAAATTTAAACATCGAATTTGATTGAGTTCAACTGCCCTTTAAAGTCTCATTTATTATTAAACTTTGCTTGAAAATGAATATAAGAGTAAACTCCTAAACTTGGTTTTTAGTATATTTATCAACTTCATCAGAGTTTGACCGTTGATATATTTATTACTGCGAAACTTTAGCAACTTTAGCACAACAAAACAAAAAAAGCGAAAATACAGGTGATTGCGGACACTTGGATCGTACCTGGACACAGCGGTGGTCGTAAAACTTAAAAATCATGACTTCGTGGCTGCCGCCGCGGAATGGGGGGAGGGGTATCAACGTCATCATTGAAACGAGAAGAGGAATAGCGCGTGGGTTCCGGTACGTAGCGCGGTCTGTTGTAATTGTCAAATCTCGAGCCAAACATCGGGGTTTCAGGGGACATGACCGAGTGTGGGAAAGGGTCTCGAGGGGGGATAGCTGTGTGTGAAAGTGGATCTCGAGGGGGAATGACCGAGTGTGGGAGAGGGTCTCGAAGGGGGATAGCTGTGTGTGAAAGTGGATCTCGAGGGGGAATGACCGTCTGTGGGGGAGGGTCCCGAGGAGGAATAGCTGGGGCATTTTCTTGATTTTCTCGAGGAGGATGTACGTCCCAACAAGCATCGCGGGGAGGTACAGGGGGGGCCTGGTCAGTGTCGGGCACATGATTGAAAGGATAAGAAAAAGTAGGATCGGGATACGGGAAAGAAATATCCCTAGAAGGATAAACAGAGCTGCTGGGCTCGGCGGGGGGGAGTTCTTGGTGCGAATCAGGAAACGAAAAATTATTTCGAGAATTGAAATAGCCTTGGGGGTGGTGGAGAGTAATGATGTCTTGATTAAGGAAGAATTCTGGTTCTTGCTCTTCATAGTGATAACTTAATGGTACATCATCCCTGGGAGGCAATGGAGGAGGGGCATCTTCTTCTTCAACACCTCCAATGGGAAAATTAAAGTTAAAGAAATTACTGGAAGAAGGAGCGGGAGCATCGTTCAAAGGATGGCGAGGAGGACACGGTGGGGCGGCTTGTTCTTTATTGACAGGAGTAATGGGAGTTTCCGGGGTGCGAGTGACGGTTGAAACGGTGTCTTCTTCATTGTTAGAATTTCTCCGTTCAAAGAGCGATAGTTTGGACTCCTCCCGAGGAAGAACCTTCGAATTCTTCTTGCTCGGGACGATTCCGGGGGATCGGATCTCTTTGTCGGGGAGAGCCCGCACCTGAAACGAGCAGCGAAAGCTGTCAGCGTCGCACGCGTCGCGTTTCAAAATTAAGAACTTTATGACGCATTATTATCGATGTCTCGATTTCCTCAGTTGTCATACGCAAACGCTGTGCTGTTGATCTGTAGCGAACGGTAAAACTTGTTTAGTTACGTAATTGTTGGTTGAGAGAAACTCAGGCGTCAGCGTACCTCAAAACATTTTTTTCGTAAAACAACAATGGCAGCGTCAAGTACGACTACGGAATTTCAAAGTTAAAATGACGAAAGACTCACAAATCTGGCCGGTCTTTCACTTTGTCGCGGTTCCAGCTCGAGCGAGCACTTGTAGATGTAATCGTTGAATTGCTTCTCAGTGTCGAAGCCGACGAACGGCTTCAGGCTGGTGAAGTAGTCGCGAATTTCAGGGACCAGTCGAAGATTGTAGGGCTGGTTTTGATATTGCTGGATGTCAAACAGAATCGAAGCCACCATCCTCCTGTGGAGCAACGCAAGACTTAGGTGATTCTTCTTCTTTGTAAGGCCCTATATTCCCGACCAATACTTCATAAACACACCAGCACTCTTTTCAAAGAGCACTTATGTAAAAAAAAACTGTTCGTCTATCTGTGTCGGCACAACTATACTGCCAATGAAAACATTTATTTGAAGAAATCAACCAGGAGTTGAAGGACACTTTTTCTTAACAAGTTGACAAGTAACCCCAAACATCCTATAAATGTAGACCAAAATATAGAGCGTTAAACAAGCGACTTTCTTGTGACATGTGACATCGAGCGTTTAACCTACCGTTTTGCAAAGTTAATCAATTCCAATTCTTCGGGATAATTCGGTAAAAGATGAGGGTTTCCCTCTTCAGTTTTAAGAATGTTTGTAAGAAAAGTACCTGGAAAAACAATTTTTTAGCTTAATTTTAAAATCTTAACAAACAGCCAAGGCGGAATCGATGTAGACGAGACAAAAATCGCAGCAACAAATTTAAATTTGTTGAACTTATAACTGCAAAAGAATTCCTTTCAAGCCGACTTACAGTGATCACGTGATAAGCAACACTGAAACGCCCGCTTAATATCAAAGTGATGGGGTCTGATATTATTTACAACAGTGCACTGACGGATCGTCATCGCTGTTCAATGTTCAATTTAAAAACGAAATTTCACGCCGACAATTTTACAATCGGAAACAAGAGTCGAGTCTAATTCGAAAAACCGATTGGAGTGAGAATAAAAAAGAAACAAGATTTGTTGCTCTAAGAGATAAAAAGAGAAAAAAAAGTCGCGCAAATTGTTCTTGCAGGCCCAAAACAGGCTAAAGGTGCAAGCAGAACTTAGTTTCTTATGAACCAACTACTTTCTCTAAAAAACTAACTCTCACTTTAATCGGTTTTTCTTCGAATTAGACTCGACTTCGAAAAAGATGTGTGACGCGATAACTGTTTACGAGGTTATTCAAGGTCACTTACCCACAAACGGAACACAAGGAGGATCACATGATCTGAGCTTGACCAAGCACTTGGTGAGTCGAGGGTCACAAAGGTCAACACATTCTTTCAGTATCTTGGTCAAGCGGTCAGGTAGATGCTGAATACAAGAAAATTAAACGGATGCTGTCACTGAACTCTAATCCTGACTCGAGCAAACCAAGGCCCGCGGGCCAAATACGGCCCTTTACACTTATAATTTCGGTCCGCGAAACAATTTATCTTAATTATGACGCCGTTCGATAGCATTGCATACAAGTAGAATTTGATAATTTTACTTAGTCTGTTCATCAGCCTCGTCTGTCAAAATTTAGAAACAAATTTGCTCGTAACATGAAAAACTTGTCCAATCCTGCTCTTAACCTTCATAATAGAGACGATTAACACGTTTAATCCCATAGGACTCACCGGTGAGTCCCAAGGTCCTATTCAATCGGTACCATGGGGCTCACCGGTGAGTCCCTGATTCAATGTTTTTCAAGGCTTAAATTTCTTGGTACAGAGTGGAAGCAATCCAAAAATGGCCTTGGGATTAAAGGTATTAAAGCTTATACTGTAGGTAAAAAATCAGGTAAATGCAATTTTAAACATAACTGGTCCAGGCCCGGAAACACAGGTTTGGTTCTTGGTCTGGTAAAGCCTTGACACAGTGTTGCTAATAGCTTGTGGATCGCTGTGACGATGCCCGGCGGCTACGTTGCCCGACACAATGCGTAGATGAACATCGCCAACTCGCGACACACTTCGACGTAACGGCGAGAGTAATAATGAAAGGTTTGGTTTGATTAAGCTTTTTGCTAACTTATATCAGCTTACATCTAAGTTTGCTTAGGTAATTCATTGATAGAAGTTACGAAGTGGAACTAAATTATTTGGACCCCATCAAACGATGATAACCGGGATTTTAAAAATCAGCCAGAATTTTTAGGGACGTTTTGGCGAATAAAAATTTCTAATCTAAGACCACACAAGAATATTTTACAAATTTATGACCCTCCAGATAATCGTGTCAGGGAGACCGTAAAGTTTGGTAGCACCCTGACATGCGAACGGAAAGGCATGTGTTCGATGCCATGTTGATCCGAGTGAGTTCCGCTGTGTCCTTAAGAAAGGCACTCCACGACAAATTCTTAAACGTTGTTGTGCGGCTACTTATAAACGGCGACTTCCGAAACCGGAAAGCACTAATCGAAGTAAGAAAGTACAATAGCGAAGTCGCGCGGCCTACTTGTTTGGTGTGGTTCAATCTATGGACGGCCGACGAGTTGAAAGCGGCCACGAATTCGAGCATCCCATTGAAGTTGTTGAGCCCCTTGAGCGCTTGCATGATCTCGATCGCTCGAACAGTGACCGCGACCCGCTCTTCGAAGTTCTTGGTCTGTGAATCACAATCGGTCGATGCCCTAGATCGGGTATTTACCGAAAGCGCAACCGACTCCCCTACCTCGACGATGGAGCGACAGAGCCAGCGTGTGATGGTGGTGGAACTGTGAATCATCCGGAGCAAGTTGGGGGAGTTTACTTCCTTTCCGCTTTTGGTCCAAACCGTTCCGACCAGCTCCGAGGGTTGGACTTTACTGCGGAGGAAATTGACAAACTTAATCAACTTTACAAAAATCTACTACATGCATGTGTTGCAGTGAGACTAGAGATTTCATGCAATTCATGAAGTGGAGTTTCATCGTAACATATATACAAGATAAAATACGAGTTGAGGACAGACGGCACTTAAGTGTGCCATCTGCGTCACTCTGCATCACACACTCGAACACATGCGCTGCCTGGCTTGAGTTTTGAACTCCCATCATAGCCGGTCTGCTGGTTGTGCGTTTCGTTCGTAGGCCAAAGTTTTGTGGCTTCTAGAAATGCCTTGTTGCGTCGAAAGCGCGCGCCATTGTGCATCACACACGCCGATGACTTCGATATTTCTCTTCTTATTTTAACCGGCTCTGAAAACAAAACCAAGAGCCAATAAACTATCTGTGATGATGGTTCAAAACTCGAAACCATGGCCAGTCAGTTTGTGTTTTGGCATGCGTAATGCACAATGTTGCAGATAGCACTCTTCAGTACTTACAATGTTGGTACTGTTGATGCTGCGATGCATTTGCTGACGACATTTCGATTTTTCTGCAAGCCTACCTTGCTCCTAGACCTTCTAATACACAGTTATTGCGGTTTTTAGAAGCCACAAACCTGAACCTAAGTGTAAAATAACTATCTTTTCGTTGAAGTGACTTTAAAACCAAAAACTCACCGATATAAGTCGAATTCGAGGAGTGTCAATTGACGGGCGATTTCAAGGGGGTGGAGGGTGGTGATGGAAAATTTTTCTCGGACATGCGTCACGTGCCATTCAACGATCGGGGGCTCGTGGGCAAAGGTAAAAGTGGGGGTTTCCTCCTCACAATCCTTCTTCCTCGCGATTAGCTTCTCCATGGTTCGCACGAGCTTCTGCCGGTTGGTCCCGCGGATGGACGCGATGAAGGCCTCGACGCGCTCCAACATCGCCGGGTCCGCTTCGAAGTCGTACCAGTGGAACTCCAGCCACTGGCGCAGAACGTTCAGGACTCTGTCGACACGGAGCATCGTTAAGCGACTTCGGGTGCCGAACGCGGGGCAATCGACTGTTAGTTTCGAGTTTGTTCCGGAAATTTCGAGAATCAACTTCAGCTTCGTCTTGTTTTAACTGATGAAGTGAGGAGTTCACAAATGAAGCGAGGAGTTCACTGATGAAATAAGGAGTTCACTGATGAACCAAGGAACTCACTGATGAAGCAAGCAGTTCACAGATGAAGCGAGGAGTTCACAAATGAAGCGAGGAGTTTACTGATGAAGCGAGGAGTTCACTGATGAAGCGAGGAGTTCACAGATGAAGCGAGGAGTTCACAGATGAAGCGAGGAGTTCACAGATGAAGCGAGGAGTTTACTGATGAAGCGAGGAGTTTACTGATGAAGTGAGGAGTTCACTGATGAAGCGAGGAGTTCACAGATGAAGCGAGGAGTTCACAGATGAAGCGAGGAGTTTACAGATGAAGCGAGGAGTTTACAGATGAAGCATGGAGTTCACAAATGAAGTGAGGAGTTTACTGATGAAGTGAGGAGTTCACTGAGTTCACTGATGAAGTGAGAAGTTCACAAATGAAGCGAGGAATTTACAGATGAAGTAAGGAGTTCACAGATGAAGTGAAGAGTTCACAGGGATTGCAAATAAAAATTTTAAATCCCAAGCAACTCCAGTGCATTTTATGCTTTTAATTTGCTTTTAAGGTGGACGATAATGGACGACACATTATGGTGATGATGAGGTCACATAAGCGTCTAGGTTCGGTGACGACGACGCAGTGACGTCACAACGCGACAAGACAATGCTATACGATGATATTGACACCGCCCAACTGCGCCCGACGTGATCACAACACGGTGACTATCAGAAGCAAAACAAGGCCTATCAAACACCGAGGAATTGTTTTCACCGCTTGTTCGATACCCACCTGAGTTGAATGGGCTGGGCGTATTCGTTGCGGAACCTCTTCAGATCGTCCCGGGTTATAATCTCACCGCGGTCGATAGCGGCTTGTTGTTCCGGTGACGGGGGAGGTTCGGGAATGTGGAATCTGGGGGTAAAAATATTGATTGTTGGGGAATTTATGGCACGAAAGTCGTTAAACCAGGAATGAAGATCCCGGGCCATCCGGGAAAATCACGTGATCAAGTTCGGCACCAACGGCTTACGCTTTTTCGAGACGTACGAAGTCGATGACGTCAAGAAAATAACAAGAAAGTACACAAGCAAGATGTTCGACGACTACAGTGCATCCAATCAAGAGACTGATTATAACAATCCACCACGGACCTTTCTATGACTACAGTATAAAAAACGCAATACCTTTCTATTAGAAGATCTAAAAACAAGGATGGCTTGCAGAAGGATCGGAATGTCGTCAAGAAAGTCTTTGTGAACGCCGAATCTGAAAGAGGAAACAACCTTGTATTTGAAGGCAAATAAAAGGAAGCATTCAGACCTACACTTCCAATTAAACTGACACCTGTTTCTAAAATCAAGCAGCATTTTAGCGTTGTTACTTTTTTGTCGTTCTACGTAATTTATTTCGATTAATTTAACGTTTGTTTATTTTCAGCTCTTATTTGATTCAATCCATTTTTTGTCCAAAAGCAACAAATCTGTAATAAACAGAAACGGTGCCGACCAATAGCAACTGTGTTGAGAATTTAATACAAAAATCAGTTTTCTTGAATCTCTTTCTAGGGCTAACTTTTTTAACTTCCAACAAAATGTTCAAAGGTTAAACGCAGAAACAATAAAAGAGAAGGCCACGAAATCTCGCCTAAATAGTATTAACGAAATAGACAAACATAGAAGATATTTAGCTTATGAATAATACAGGAAAGATTATCGCGACGGAAAACATCCAGTTGACCGGTACTAACCGCAGTACTTGTGGTAGGTGAGGCGCTCAACCAGTTTCCGTACCGTACCGCCTTTGATCATAGGAGTGGACTTTTCGTGGTCGATGATGAGATTCTCGTCGCTGTCGGGCTCGGCGAATCGATAACTGAATGAAAGTGGTTGTCATGACTACACAATAAGAAAACCGCGCAAACATTCGCCGGTTCGTTACAATCGCTGTTGGAAAATAGTAACCTGAGCACAATATTTAAAGGTGCTGCAACCACGCACACTTGTTCTCAAAAAATTTTTTTTATCTTGATTGCATGTCATAACGTCTGTCGTTTTGTTGCTTCTTCCTTTATCGTTCTGCTTTCTACTGCGTACTTAAAAATTTTCCATTTCACTATATCATTTTTTATGGAGGAACTGAAATAAAAGATACTGATACGTTGCTTATGTCAGTGGTCCCGCGTTAATATTAAAACTCAAAAACGAAATATGAAGAAACTTTGACGCCAAAGAAGACAATACTGTACTACAAAATATCGCTGAAAAAAAGACAAAATGGCGGCCGATCAGTTGTTTGTTCGCACTGCCTTCTCTTGATCGACGCGTGAAGTTGACGGAATCCTTATATCGTAAAGATCTCAATCCTATTGCTCTCCGGTTACATATCTTCTCGGCTTACACGTGACTTTGTTTTTGGCAGCCAGCCAAGGCGCTGGATTCGAAATGCCTTGAGCGATTTGGTCCAAAATAAAAACAGCGCTAAAAAGACTTTTTGCTTTACTCACTCATCCGGTTCCGGGAGACGAAGCGGCTGTTCTTCGATTTCCTTTCTCAGGACCTGATCCAAGACCCGATCATAGGTGCAACGGTATTGCAAGCGTACCAGGTGCGACAACCAGGTGCGCTTCTCGTCGGCGCTGGCGCATATAAACGTCGTTCGATTCTCCTTGTCGTTCGATCGCTCCACGACGACGAACTGCAGCTTCTCGTCGTCGATGATCGAAGTCTGAGCGGAATGCGCGCGTTACTTCGGTCATTGTGACGAGGATTATTATAGTGAATTGCGACCGCTGATTTACCAAGCGACCCAAAACTATGGCAAACTTTAAAAAGTGTGTTTTGATAATTATGGACAATCGTTTTCACAACTGAAGAGCACCAACAACTTGGTTATTCAAACTTGAAATATATTTGCAAAGTAGGAGTGCTCTTAATTGGCGAAATAAACCGGTTCATTACAGAGGAATAAAGCTGATCAGCCACACAATGAAAGTATGGCAAAGAATAATTGAAGCCAGGTTAAGGGATAGAATAGAGATCAGCAAACAGCAGAATGGATTTATGCCAGGAAAGGGAACTACCGATGCCATGTTTGCTTTAAGAATGTTGATGGAAAAGTACAGGGAAGGTCAAAGAGAGCTTTGTTGTGTATTCGTGGACCTAGATAAAGCTTACGACAGGGTTCCAAGAGAAGAGTTGTAGTGCTGTATGAGAAAAGCAGGAATGGCGGAAAAATATGTGCGACTTGTACAGGATATGTACGAGGGAAGCGAAACAGTGGTGAGGTGTGCAGTAGGAACTACAGAAAGTTTCAAGGTCAAGGTCGGACTGCACCAGGGATCAGGGTTAAGTCCGTTCCTGTTTGCAGTGATTATGGATAGGCTAACGGACGAAGTAAGGAAAGAATCACCGTGGACGATGCTGCTTGGTGATGATATTGTGATTTGCAAAGAGACCAGAGAAGAAGTGGAGCAGAGACTAGAATGCTGGAAACATGCGTTGGAAAGAAGAGGGATGAAAGTAAGTAGGTCAAAGACCGAATATCTGTGCATAACTGGAGGAAATGACAAAGAAACAGTGAAGATGGAGGACACAAAAGTACCAAGAGTAAAGGAATTTAAGTATTTAGGATCAACGGTGCAGTAAAGTGGTAGTTGTGAGAGGGAGGTAAAGAGGAGAGTGCAGGCAGGATGGAACGGATGGAGAAAAGTATTACAAGTAATCTGCGACAGGAGGTTACCAGCTAGAGTAAAAGGAAAAGTGGACAGATTAATGGTGAGACCAGCAATGGTAAATGGACTTGAGACGGTGGCGGTTACAAAGAAACAAGTAGAAGAGATGGAAGTCGCAGAGATGAAAATGTTGAGGTTTGCTATGGGAGTGACGAGAAAAGATAAGATTATAAATGAGTACATCAGGGGTACAGTTAAGATAGAACGGTTAGGAATGAAGACGAGGGAGGGCAGGCTGAGGTGGTATGGACATGATGCGAGGAGAGACCAGAATTACGTAGGAAGAAGGGTGATGGAAACGGAGTTACTGGGAAAGAGAAAAAGAGGGAGGCTAAACAGAAGATTTTTAGATGTAGTGAAGGAAGATATGGGGAAAGTTGGTGAGAGGGGGAAGGACATTAAAAACAGGACGCTTTGGAGAAACATTATACGCTTTGGTTATCCCTGATTAAAGAGAAAGGCCGAAAGAAGAAGATTCTTGGAACAGCAAGAAGTTAGTGGGATGTTGTGCATGTTTCTAACACCAACTGTTTGAAAAGTTGAACAATAAGCATTATGACGATCAATCATGGACTCGCCGTTCTTGCTTAATGTTAGAGATTATATTAACCGTATCACTTTAATTTAGAAGCATAAAAGGTAAAACGTTTTACTAAGAAATTCTAAGAACGCATGACAAACGCGGAATAATATCCAGGTCGAGCAGCGACGATCCAGTATAACTACCTTCTTCACGGCTTCGCGTAAAGCAGAGCGAAGCGCTTTTGCCATTGCGAAGTCAAGACAGGGTGTGTTGGGAGGTTATGCAAGGCTAGTTGTTCGGTAAAGACAATAAAACATTTGATAAGTGGAAATATTGTTGTGGAAGTGGAAATGTTAAATTGACATTTGGTACGGTGAAGAATTAACAAACAACGCAATCGCTTACTTTGCGGAGTAATATTTTTTCTTTCAGTCTATATTCATGCGTCACGAGTGGCATGGGGCGACGGGCTTGGTTGGATTTGCAACAGACCAGGAGGGAATCGAACAGGAAAACACGACGATCCGTTTGTCGCTTGCCATTCCATCGCTTCAGATCTCCCTGATCAAAGAACGTCATTTTGACCCTGGTTTTTCCCAAAAACCGGCAGATATTCATCCGCCGACAGGGAACTCGTGCAAAAAGTATGCGAAAGAATTGTGGAAGAGAAATCAATTGAAGATTCAGATTTGCCATAATCTTTTAAAACTAAATTTGTGATGCAAGTAGAATAAAACCATTCATAATTTTATCATCATCACATCAATTAGCCATCCTCCTGACTTGCAAGGCAACGAAGTAGGCGCTAGACGTAGAGTCACTGTTATTTGATAAACCAATTTACGCTCAGAGATACTAAAAGATATCTGCTAATAATAAATGTAATTTAAATCTTCTAGATATGACTGCCTACAAGAGAGTAGCGTTTGAACTGACACTGCGACGATAATAGTCTAAAAAAAAAGGTATTTCGTACAACTGCACCAAATTCCTCGAGTGATGGAGGTGAAAAACGATCGAAAATTCGAAAGTCAATGTTTGAAAATATCCCCACCTCATAGATGAACTCGTTGCACGTTTGGCTGATTGTCTTCCCCACCCATCCCTCGATGCTTTCTTCGATCTCTCTCATCTTCTCTGCTTGAACTCCTCCCTTCCATGAGATTCGCAAACTCACCTCGCTAAACAAAAGATCGCTAAACTAGTCATCCATAAAAACAATTTGACGATTTTGACATTTTAAAAAAGCCAAGGACTTAATTTAAAGACAATTTTAAAATCAGGATGAAACGTGATCAGATTCAGGATGAAATCAGGATGAAATCAGGATGAAACGTGATCAGATTGTTTGTAAGACAGGTCCATGCTTTGCGCAAGAATGACAGCCTTTCAAGCAGCTCAACCCGTGGCATACAGACTGACATTATTTCATTGAAAGTGTAATAAACAGCCTGGAAAAAATAGAAAAATGAAATTTCAGGATAAGCTATGCGAACTTTGGCGACGTTCTGTTTTAAGGGGCATGAAAAATTTTGAAAGAAATGAAAATTAATTTAACTTGACAGAATAATAAATTATAAAGTATGTGCAATTTGTGTTTTGTTTTGTTATTTACTGTATTAGTAAACTGTGTGACGTCATAGTAAGTGTCTAGGTTAGAATTAAGTTGTTTTTTTAATATGTCAGGTTTTTAATTTCATAAATTTCTTAAAAATTTTCATACCCCTCAAAACAGAGTAGCTCCCGAACTTTAACAGTAAAATCAGGAAAACAAAGTCAGAAAAGCCACAATTAACTGCTTTGACGAGAAAGAATTAAAACAAGCTGGCTAAAAATTTTTATCAAAGTTAATTTATAAAGCATAAATTACGTCCGTTAAAAGTTAAAAGCAAAAGCAATTGCAAGCAATAAGATCCACGAGATTGTTATGAAGCGTACCTGGGTCTGTTTTTCGGCAAATTAACCGTCTTATTCTCCATTCGGACTTTGATCTGCGAGATGGCGCTGAGTGTTTGTGTTAAGCTCTCGCGATCTTCGCTGTCGATCGTTGTGCGCTCCAGCATCTGCAGTTCGTTTGCAATTTTTGTTAAACGCGTTTATGAAAAATAGAACCGAAAACCTCTATTAGGACGCCTAATGTTTTTTGCAATCAAGAGCTAGGTAAAAACGCGTCCTGGACTACTTTCGAAGAACTCTGTTCACGTAAATATTGAAAATTACATTAGATTGTCGGCAGTATGGTCAAGTGGTTAGAGCGCCGTGATTGTGATCAACATGGTCTCGCTTCAAAACCTACTCGTGCCATTCTGTTGTGTCCTTGGAAACGACACTTTACGGCAGTTTCCCCTGCTTGGTGGTCTTGGCAAGCGGTTCTAAATTTCAGTCATATCTCTATAAAACTAAAAAATCAAATTAAAAAATTTCAAGTGGGCAGCAATATTTTTGCATCTCCCAAAGCAGGTCGGGGTAATTGCTTGCCCTACGTATTAACGCCTCCTTCGCTTTCCTGCGAGTCAGGAGAATATATATATAGAGATAAAAAGAATAAATAAATTTTATAATAGGATTAAAATTGGATAAACCAGCAATAAAACGTTCCAAGCAAAACTCATCATCACCAAGGTTTAAAATCGTAAACAGTTAAACGTGAAGTTGATTAAAAAAACAACAGAAGATTCTTACTTGAATCAGTTCGAAATAATTAAGGCCGTGGTTGATGGGGGCCAAGAGAAGATTGGGGAGAACATACGTAACCATGTCTCGAAAACCTTCAACTTTAACACTCTGTTTTAACAAAAAACATTAAAGAAAAAAATTTGGGGGACTTGAAAAATGTGCCACGTCCAAAAATCAAGTAAACTATGCAATAAACCAAACTGGTAGGTATTTATTTTAATTAATCCAATGGCAATGCGTTGAAGAAATAGAGACAAAAAATACAACAAAAATGAAAATCAGCCAATCGACAAACAAAAAATTTGATTTGAGATGATTATATGATTTTGAAAGCTCGGAAAATAATCAAGTCTTTTTAAACATAATCTGGTTTTTCTCGCTTAGATGAGGGGATAAATGAACCAATAATAGTCAAAAGTGAAGCTGGAGGATTGCTAAATTTTTTTGCAATTTGCTATTTTGTTCTTACTTTTAAGGCGGAGTCAACAGACGTCTGCTGCAGGATCGCTCGAAAGCGCTCGTTCCATTGCGGATGAGTATAGTTGAGGGTGTACTCCGAATACAACTCAAAACTACATTCCTGCAATGAAGATCACGTGACAGAGAGACACTGGATTGTGTATAGCAGCCATTCAATAGACAGTTGGTGACGTTTTGTTTTATTTCAATTCCTTTAATTTAGCATTTGTTTGTTTTTTATATTGCGCATAGAATGTAATAAATTTAGAAGATTTATATGAAGAACAAAACATAAAAAAATCTATACTTTATCACAAAGAATGTTTTAACGAAACATTTAGAAACATACGTTTGATTGTTTCACCAACAAACACCCACCCACCCACACCCACACACACCCACACACACACAAACACACACACTCACCTACACAAACACACACCATACTTTTGACTTTTCGACAGTTTTTTGTTTTCTGATCTATTTAAATCTAAATGAACGTATTTATTTTGGGATTTTATTGTAGTCTCAAGCATGAAAACAAGTGTCTAGAAAGATAGAAAAACATACTTCCGCGAGCTCAGCAAAGCAAGTTCCCACCAAAGGAACGGGATTGTTTTCATCGGTCATTTCCTTCGCTTCTTCAAACAAGACCAGCAACTTCGACGACATTTCGGCAACGTCTTCAATGTTATTGAATATCAATTCAAGATCCTGCGGTCAAAAAATTTAACTTAAATCAAGACTCCAATCGCTTCGTGTGGTGTAGATTGGTCTTTCAAATGTTAAATGTACGGCAGTAAATCAGAGTATTCAAAAATTTAAAAAACCTTTAACCTACAGAAAGAGAAAATATTTCAATGCCTCTTTTACTTTGACCTGATTATAATAAAAAGTAAAATTTTGAAATTTTCCTGCCCCTAGGAGGATTACAGCAAGAATTATCGCTTTTGTAGGAGAATTTAAGCAAGAATCATTTCAAGTGGTAAATTGAAAAGCTTTTTGCTTTTTTTTAAGGAATAACACTTTTATATCATTTATATTTTGGTGTTGCCGTTATTTATTAGATTATTTTATATCTTCAATAACCAAAACGGAGTTATCATGCCCCTTGAAACCTATCAACCAGGATAAAAAGCAATTTTGTCAGCAGTGAGTAGTTCACAGCCATGACACGCTGTTTTAATTTCGACTTGAGACTGAGGCAGATTTCGCTCCTTTTAATTATAAGTCGCGAATGTGCAACCTAATTATCGAGAAATTAAGAAGGCGTAAATCAATATTATCTCTCATCCCAAATAATTGTTGACTATCCCTCATCGGTCGCGGCAACTTTAAGACGAACATCAAGGTGTAATTCCCATGGGAAAAGAATTAGTTAGAAAATTAACCAAAACCCTTTTCTTATCGCTGTTTAATTACGCAGGAGCGAGCAGCCGCAACGGGAGCAAAGAAAACCCAACGACCGGCCCAGAAATAGAAGCCAGGCCACACCCTATAAAAAAGTGCTTATCGGCTAGTTGTTGGGGGGATTAACAATTCTAATTTTGGTGTAGCGGGTTTGATACCTGAGAAGCACACAGAAAATTGCTTTGAAATTTCTTAAGGTATAGTTTTTTTTTCTGTTTTATGTTTTGCTGTTTTTAAAAGTTAAACATTTTTTCTAAATTTTGTTTAATTTTGTTATTGATTTGATATCTATGTAAAGATCTCTATTGCATAGCTGACCTAGGACCAAGTTACAACGAAAATAAAATTAAAAAAGTATAAAAAACAAATCATTGCTGTTCCATGCTCATTGAAATATTCATTTAAAAAGTTTGCAAAACAACAGTTTGATTGACCCGAATCGCAATAAGAAATAAAGAAAAAGTGAAATCCAAAAAGACTGAGCAGGATTGGAAGCATACTTGATCTAATTAAATTAATTATCAACATGTCTTTACTTTTTTCAAAGATATTATTTAAAAAAAAAGCTAGAAATTCAAAAACGAGTTCGTCTCACGGCTTCACTGAATAACGACGGCCGAGTGACAAATTCTTTCTTGAAGATTTTTATGATCAATTGCAAGTCCTTTAAATAACGCATTTCTTCCGACAGAAGATTCTTCACCAGTGCACCATACGTCACGTGGTCTGCAACGAAAAACTTGAGTTTGCGCGAACCACCGAGAACCAATAATATGACGTAACAGAAGAATCCGTGGTTAAAAAAATGCTTCCAAGCTAGATGCTGTTTTTGTATCAACAGTTCTAAGACTAAAGGCGCTCCGACTTTACAAAAGACTTGTTCATGGTTTTAAAAATTTTTTATGACCGATGTCTTCCAAGATTGGTTATGTTCTGTTTTAATACAAGACTGGCAGGGGCAAGGGGGTCCCAAAAGCAGAAAATTTTTTAAACTCGCCGCTTAAAAAAAATGTAGCCACAGCACTTAAAGGCAGTATCAATTAAATCTTAAGCGCTAAGACAACTGGTATTTTTGTTATTGCTCTTTCATATAATTTATGCCGTGTCAATCAATTCATGTCTGGGGTGATAAAATGGAAATTTACCATCATGGAGAAATAATTAAAAACGAAACTGCAAATCGCCAAAGTACAAATCAGTTAAGTCCTGCTTAGACTAAGTTTCCGGGTATGTCTTTTTCGGTTTTAAATATTATAAAATAAAGAAAATCTTTTCGAGGAACAAAGCTGATTTCGTATGTGTGATTCATGCTACAGTGAAATCGGATTCAAGCTTTAAAAAACATGCAATTTCTTTTATCAAGTCTTTCTATTATGATAATTTTTCACAAATACATTGTTAAGTTTTTTATTAAGCGTAAAACGTTTCAAAAATCGGATATTTACTCGTTTTATTGCGTTGCTAGGAAACTAATTCAAATCACGCATGAAAAACGTATTTGACGTTTGCTTCTGTTTTCTGTTAAGATTTGCAAGGTGCAACGCACTTCACCTACCGCTGTCATCTTTAATCGTAACCGGAAGAGCAAAATCTTCATCCGCTTCATCACCTTGAAACACATCGACCAGAACCTAGAGGAGAACAAGGAAGAGTTCACTCACCATCACTTCATAGTGTGAACGACGTGATAGTTGCAATACAACACGTGATAGTTGTGATAGATGTACAAAAACATGAAAATCGAGGTGAGACAGACGTTTGGTTTAAATCTATGATACCGCCTTAGAGAATCGTATTAAAATCAAATGACGCAGACGAATAACGCCAGAACGGTTCGAAAAAACCGTTTAAATTTGTTTGTTGCATCATAAGACCGGAGTCAAAAATTGTCGTATCAAAAGACTGGGGACAACCTTGAAAGCCAAGAAATACATTTCTTCGCAGATAGATTAACATTAAAGTAATTGATCGTTTTTGCCAGGTTGTTCCATCCTTTGCTTGAGCAACCTGTTCCTTTTCGCACTTAATGGTAACAAGAAACTCAGTTACAACTCAGTGAAAAACAACAGTGTGAAAACATTCTTAAACTTACAAAAAAACTTGCAAATTTAGTTCAATTACACCTATCATCGAGTTTTGTTCATAAGTACAAAAAATGAGTTCGCTATCCCGGGACTCAAGGATCTTGTCATTTGGTCCATGCATAAAAATCATAAAATATTTATAGAGCAATAGCAGAAAATGTTAACTTTTTAGCATAACGTCTTTGGTCTAAATCAGAGGCGAGCATTATACGGTCCGTGGCACCTCTTTTTATGGCCCGCTTCTAGTAAGCTAAATCGAGTTAAACGAAAATGTCAAAAGAATTTTTTGTAGTAAAATAAGAAACAATTTACAGTGAAATAAATAAACCATATTCAATGACTGTTTTTAACCTGCTTAACAGTTTTCTATTCTTATGGCTATTTTTGCTATTTCACATTAATTAAATTCAGACTACGAACCGTGGCAATTTGTTCTTGTTGCATCATAGTGCTTGTTGAACTGCTAGTTAAATACGAAGATTCATTCTGAAAATTAGGCTAAAAACTTAAAATATCTTCAAGTAAGAGAAGTTTATTGTGAAAGAAGACTGTTCAGCAATGATTGGTGCAAAAAGTAATTCTTTATTTATTATAATGAAAACGTAATTTGTCTCATTTGCCAAAATACTACATAGCAGTAATGGAAGAGTACAACATTAAGCGTCACTATTGCACAAACATGCTGCCAAATTTAATGGCATTGAAGGTCAATTACGGTTTGACAAAATAGAGCAGTTTAAAAAGTCTTTGAGCATGCAAGAAATATCTCATGCATATGAAAAAGACGCTGAGCTTGTTACAAAACTGATTTTTGAGATATCTGAAGTAATAGCAGATAAATTGGAAAGCTTACAGTGATGGTGAATTCATTAAGAATTGTTTGAAGTTGTTCACTAGACGTGTGTTTCTAGAAAAGAAACGTGTAGTGGAGCAACTAAGTTTGTCTCGGTTTACAGTGGCAAGGCGAATAGATGACCTTTCGGAAAATATCGAACTTTCTTTAAAGCAGAAAATAAGCAAATATTCTGCTTTTAGTTTTTAGACGTTAGCGATACTGCGCTGCTAGTTTTTCAGTTATCTCATTAATATTTTAACGTTACGTGTAAATTGATTAAGAAATTTTTTTACAATTCAAGAAATAATAACAGCTGTTTTTGCTTGGTACAAAATTGTCCGGCCCGCAGCATAATTACTTTGATACATTTTGGCCTATTGACATAACTAATTGCACGTCCCTAGTCTAAATGAAAGTAGAAGCGAAAGGCGCTGGTTTGTTTTTAACAATGCGTTTTTTGTAAAGAATGCATTTGTCAAAAAACTTATTTTTTACTTAATCTTTTAAAAGATTTTAAATCCTCCGACGGAAATTTGAACTGCTTGATCTTCTAATATGGACTGCGAGTTAAGCAAAAAATTATTTTCAACCTTTTTTCACAGTCAAAGCAATGTTAAATTGATGGTAAATTATTTAGAACCATATTTAGTGAAATACAGAAAAAAAAATGAAATGTAAAGAATGTGGTCCCAAGTTTCGGCGCTTAATCTTTATCTACTCATTCATTTAAGCCATGGGCGTCCAACCTTTTTTGATCCCAGGGCCATTTTGGCTCAATAAAAACATTGGCGGGCCAAACAATAAACACCCCAATTTGTAGTGATCTCTAAAAAAAAAAAAGGCTTTTACTCCGATTTTTTAAATTTCTTTCCTTAAAAGCAATGTTCTCCAAAAACAAAGAAGGTCTTTATTTCAAATCAGTCTCGGACTTTTTTAATTTCTTTCCTTAAAAGCAGTGTTTTCTAAAAAAGAAAAAAGGTCTTTACTTCAAATCAGTCTCGGATTTCATGATTTTCGTCTCGAAAAACTAGTGATCTCAGAAAAAAAAAAAAGGGTGTCTGCATATAAATTGCCAAAACGGGCCGAAAAGAGCCTTAAAAATCGGGACGTACGGTAAGCCTATGTCATTTCGGAAAATATTGCGAGGGCCACACAAAGTCACATTTGGCCCGCGGGCCACGTCTTGGACGCCCCTGATTTAAACGAGTGTTTTATTTTATTAAATCGGACAGCAAAGTCAATCCGATAATAATTCTTTTGTTTATCAGTACATAAAAAAGGGGGTTCTAAAAAATCAATATGAGCTTGCATGTTATCCGAGCGCCTGTATCGGGATGCTCTGGGGTTTTAGCATTGAATATTTTTTGTGATCACGCAAAGTTTTGTTTGATTTAGCAACTTCTATATAATCAACACTTGTTAGAGATTTTGGTTAACGTAAGCCAAAGTGTTGCATTTTATTCCCAACTACTGTTGCAGAAAAATGTTGCATAAAAGGCGAGCAGAGCGATTTGATAAATGATTCGGCAAGCGTGACAAGCTCGACAAACAAAAGGGAAATTATCAGATTAATTTTGTCTGTCCGATCACAGAAAATACAACATTCGCTTTAAGTAAATGGGTAAGCAAATAAAGATTGACCGCAGAAATCTCTACATCGCCGAACTCAGTGCGCGCCGAAATTTTGTTTGTCAAACTTTCGGCGCCGAAATATCGTGACCCCGTCAAAAGTATACAACATGGAAAACAAAACGATTAGTGGGATAAATCCGTACAAACGTCGTACACTGCAAACGGCCAGTCTTAGGATACAAGCGTTCAAACGTTGACGATTTTTTAATAGGTATCAGAACCTAGTTCTCCTGGCTGCTTGTACAGTCTCTAACTTACACTTAATTTTCTATCAAAGTGGTTCATCAAGTAGTGCCTCCTATCTTCTAACACAAAAAATTAAAGAAAAAAACGGAAGCAACATTACTAAGTCAAGCATAAAAGAATTTTATTTTTCTATATAGTCATCACCATTTCCAATGCATTTTTTCCAACAATGAAGAGGGCTGTATGCCATGCTGGTAAAACTCTCTTCCAGCTGTGGCAGTACATTTTTTGACTGCTTCTATGACAACATTGTTGTCAACAAAATGCTGTCCCTGCAATCCTTCTTTTAGAGGCCCAAACAGATAAAAATATGATGATGCAAGGTCAGGGCTATATGGCAGATGAGGCAGCACTGTCCAGCCAAACTTGTTATATAGTTAAACACGAGGATTTATTTTTGATTACAAATCGAGCTGCTTTGAAAATAAGAAGTTCGATTTGCAGTGAGATAAGCATCACTGACGAGCTCTAACAAGAGCGAAACTCGAGTCTGGTGCTTCTCATTTTCAAAGCAGCTCGATTTGCAGCTAAACTTGGTCACACATTCTGTGTTTTGAGACTCGTGTGTGGCTGGCATTGTCATGTTATAAGAAGCATGTTTTCTTCTTCTCCGACCTAGTGCAGGCAATTCTAGCCTTCAGTTTGATCAATGTTTTAATGTAACGTTCAGAGTTGAACATTGCCCCAGGTTTCAAGAAGTACAAGAGGATAATGCCCTGTGCATCCCAGAAGACGGTACACATCACTTTACCTGCTGAGCACTGTGACCTGAATTTTTTTGTTGGTGGAGAATGTGAGTGGTGCCATTTCATTGACTGTTGCTTAGATTCCAGTTTGTAGTAGTGACACCAAGTTTCATCACCAGTGACCATTTGGTCAAGGAAGGTATTGCCTTCTGCTTCATATTGCTTCAACAACTTCTGACTGACAGTCACCCAGTGGTCTTTTTGCTTAGGAGTAAGCATTTGTGGCACCCATCTGGCACACTTTTTGCTGTACCCCAGAGATGATATTAACTTTTCCACTGCACCCATGCTCACTCCCAACTCTGTCCTCATTTTATTCACTGTTATCCACCAGTTGGATTTGATGAGGTCATCAAGGCATGACTTATTTTCTTCATTGCTCTGCATAAGGTATTTTCTTCATGCCCAAGCACAGCCAGAGCAAGGTTTGTTGCTCACATCTCTGTCACCACTTTGGAAGTGACAAACCCATCTTCTAACCATACTGACATCGACTGTCTCACCATCATAAACAGTTACCAAACGTTTGTGGATGTCAATTGGCTGTACTTTTTGCCTTGAGGAACTCAATAATAACACATCTGTATTTTTGACAGACATCCATTATGACAGTTGCTTTGTAAGACTTTTTTATGGCCAAAATTTTACTGACAAATTTGAACTTATCACTGTGTTATTACCTAAAATAACAAAGAGATAAAAAGTACAGATTTACTATATGATGGTTCAGTTATTTTAAAAACGCAATATGCAATCTGCTCTAACCTCTTATAGAGGAATTGCAAAAATCAAAGCATTACTTTATGAATCACGCTTGTAGTAGGCACTGCAATGAATTCAGATAAACTTTGCATTACATAAGGCAGATAAAACACATTGCTCATTTTGTGAACTAATAGCCCAATACTAGAGAGCTCGATGAGACGCCAAAACACAAGCTTGGAAACTTTATAAAATTGTATGAATGTTTTTTTGCTTTGTATCATTGCATATTTGACTGTAATTATAGAATAGAATGAAAGTAGTGATGACCTTAGCTTAAATAAACCTTTTATGGTACAATAAACGAATGAGAACTTATAATATTATTACTAAAATTTTCAATAAGTTGAAGAAAATATAATACATGATTTCTAGAGTAAACCAGTGGTTCTAAAAGTGGTTGATATCGACCCCCAGGGGTCAATAAATACCAAGGTGTCAAATGGAAATCAATGAAAGACAAATGGGGTTCACTGCAGCAATAAAGCAATAATACCTTATTTGCAAAAGCACTAAACTAAAAAATGTAGGATCATTAATTTAAAGATTTTTTTTTTACTTATTACTCTACAGTACACAGTAATGCATTACATTAGTTAATAGTGTGTACTGGATTGAGGGCCAATAAAAAATGTTTTACTCAAATTGTGGTTGACTATAAAAAAAGTTTAAGAACCACTGGAGTAGACAAAATAAACTAATTAACAGTGATGAAGAATTTCGACCTTACAAATTTTTTTCAAATGAAAGAAAGTCATTTTTTAAAAATTGATAAATTATAAACAAAATATTTTTAAATGTAAAACAATTAATATCAGTAGGAACCAATAGTTTATGTCCATACATTGTCAGCATACATGGCAACTTTGATATCCTGTTCGGTAATTTCATTTCTGGAGATATTTTGAACATAATTGGCTGTCAGTTTTAACACATCAGAGAGCATATATTCCAATACAGCAGCAAAAAACTGGGAAACTTGTTTATCAGGGTTTCCACTTGATGCATCCTTAAATAAAAAAACTACATTAAAAAACCTTTAACACACTAAGTGCAACCCAAACTATTGGAATAGAAAACAAATCCAATAATGAACTGAGAATAGAATTTTAGCTGGGATGGCATACACATATGTAATACATAAAATAAAACAAATATTACTTTTAATATATGTTGCACTTTGTCTATCGATATTAAGATTTTTTTCTTTCCCTTATCTTTAAACTTTTCACTCCAATCTTCAATTGCATCAGATGAAAGTGGTTCAGGTATTTTGCGATATATCTGATCTTGAGCTTCCTAAAATTAAAAAAAATTGGTTTTATCAAGAAACAAATCAAAACAGTTGGCTCCGCTTAACAGGATCACTTTGGGCTGAGGGCTTTTCATCCAGTTAGCCGAAAAGATACGGAACTGTATTTAAAAAAGGTCAAGTTTTTTTAGTCAACAAAGAAACCCAAGTTAAAATAATGAAATGAGAATCAATAATCAATAATACAACTGTATTTATTATGTATATACAACTGTATTGTGTTTGAGTACATGATCAATGATTGTACCACATGTTGTGTGAAATGTGGAAACACATGCCGTGTGAAATGTGGAATTTTACTGTGAGTTTTCATGCAAAAGTGATCCAGTTACATGAAAAATTGATATAGTGATCCAGAAAAGCGGCATACTTTTACGTTGAAAATGCTTATGTAATTTGGGACTTAGAAAAATGATCCAGATAACCGAATGATCCAGTTATCCGTGAGCCAGTTAAGCGGAGCCAACTGTAATTTAAAATATCAAATGAACAATACCATATACGAGTATTTGTCATAAAAAGACTTAAAAGAGTTTAAGCACTTTTCATTTAAACAAAGATAGTTCAATACTCCAACAAATAGTATTTCTGCAATATACAAACGTACCAAATATAAATGCACCTGTACTAATTATCACATAACATCATGCAGACAATTTTCATTTAAAAATATAGCAGTGAATTATAAATTTATTTAAGAACACTTTAATACTAAAAGTACCAAGCAGTCACTTTTGACTGTTTTGTATTTTCAAGTGAGTGGTGTTTATCCATTTTAAAATCTGGAGTTTGAGCTTCTTTGCCTTTTAATAATTTTTATTAAAGTTTACAACTTTAATAAAAGTTATTAAGGTTGAAGAAGCTCAAACTCCAGATTTTAAAATGGACAAAACATCACTCACTTGAAAATGCAAAACAACTAAAAAATGACTGCTTGGTACTTTTAGTGTTAAAGTAATCAGGTTGTTTTAAAATGAGAAGATAAAAAAGACATTGAAATCAAAATCTAAAAAAGTCAACATTAGAAGTTTTATTATTTTGCTACATCAATGACATCATCACAAGGACCAATATTGCAAAATCAATTCCAAAGTTTAAAAATTTATAAGGTGTAAATGTTGAGCAGTTAAAAATCTTGATACTTGATGATCACTATTAGTATAATAGTTACTTTGAAAATTTTAAGCATAAAAAACCTGTAAAGTTTTTGGAACAGGAGTTAACACGGTAGAAAAAAGTCCAATTAACAGCTTATCCAAATATTTCACTGCAGTTTGAGATAAGCTCTCAGCAACTCGCTCTCGTTGAACCTAAAACAATGTTATATGCAAAATATAAAAATCAATAAAAATAACAAAACATGTAGATATAATTTGACTTTTATAAAATACTAACAATAAATGTACATAAACCTAGAATCTAGTGCAGTGCCACACCTGCTGTTTAACACTTTTTATCATTCTAAATTCATAAATTAATCACAACTACATAACTGGCCAAATTTCTTTTAGTTTTTCGTGTTTTGAGGTTTATTCTTTTATTATTCACCCAAGATAGTTTTATTGAAAAAGTTAGGTCTACTCAATTAAAAGATGAACTTCTGACTTTAAAATTTTTGTAAGTTTAACACTTTTTTTTTGAGTGTTTTTGAATTTATAAGTAAATGAGCAATAGACCAAATTGCTACAGCTCTAACTTGTGAGCAGAAGAATGCAATTTTGATGATCACTATATTCTCCATTCATTCTTCTGACTCTCAAGAAAATGCTAAAGATATTAATTAATTTATTTTTAGAGATGCCTAAATATGGCTATTTGGTTGGAAGTTTTTTATTAGCAGTATGACTGAAAATTAGAATTTAAAACTTTAGCCTGCCAAGGAGAAGTAAGTGCTGTGAAGTCTTTCCCAATGCTAAAAGGACACAAAAGAATGATAGAAATAGGAGTTGAATCCAGATCATGTGGAATGGATTTGCCATAAACACAAGGATCCTAGCTACCTGACCAATGTTCAATCAATTCATGTGAGTTTTATAGTATCCTGGCAAAAGGGGCTTCTTGACAAATTTCTATATAGGGTTATGCTGCTTACCTAAAATGGTGACTCTCCAAAAACAGCAAGCAGTAACTAGGCCAATATAGCCATAGAAAGAAAATTAAGGGTCATCAAAATAATATTTTGCAATGGTTTATGCATAAATTCCAAAGGCATAAAAATCAGGAATGGGGTGATTACATGACAAATGTAATTGACTACAATTACTTTCCTGTTCTGCAATTATGACTACTAAAAATTTGAAAGTAATCAATTATGATTATTTACCCATTCTGCAATTACGATTACTCAAAATAATCATATGTTTTTCGATTGCTACAATATAAATTCTGAATTGCATTGGTAGAATAATTTTTACATTAATCAGTATCACAATTAGCATTTAAAGTGTTTGTTACATTCATAAACATAAGTTTTGAAATGTAATCAATTACATCTAAGTTTTTCTCAAAGTAATCTAATATAATTACACCAAGTTTAACATAATCGATTACAATTACTGATTACAATTACCCCATGTCTGATAAAAATATAATAATTCATTAAATTTTATAGGTACCTTTCTCAAAAATCATATTTTTATGCAGTTAGATGTTTGAACAGAAATAAATGATAAATAAATGCAATAGAAGTTTTAATGATTAACTGTCTAACTAACAAACACTCATGTTGGTTTCTTCAATTCCATTAATTAGTAAGTTAAATCGCTTTTCATACAACTCTTGCATAACATCTTTAGCAAGCTGATCAACTTGTTGCTGTTCAATTTTACGTATTTTTAAATGCAGTTTGTTCAGAGTGCTGTCATCTGCTTTTGTTTTAAGTTCCTGTTGAAATTTAGAGATTTTTCTTCAACTAGATATTGTAATTTAGTTATGCGCTGATCAAAGTTTTCTAGTTTTTCATCTAGCTTGTCAATTCTGTCTGAGATATTGCCTACTGCTTTGAGCACTTAATTCAATTTTTTTTCTATATTACAATTCATAGCTTTTTTGCTTTTTACCTCTGTTGAAATAGAAATTTTCTGGTAATTTGCTAGTCTACAACTCAGAGATTATGCATATCAATCCACTAAGTGCAAAAACACTGAACTTAATAATTTTTATTTATTTATTTTCATTTTTACTCACAATCAACTTGAAATTAATCAAAGTGCATGTAGAAATAAAGATTGTGAATAAGGAAGCATCGACTAAACAAAGTACGTTATTACATGCAAAACGTCAGTTGTTACAAGCATGGTTGCCGTACCTTTGAACAAAGCGATGTGATGTTAATAAAAGGAAAGCGAAAAGAAGATAATTAATACACACATCCAAGCCATATTCAGAGAATGTTGTATAATCATGGGTGGGAGAAACAACAAACTCAAAGACCAAAAGGGTCTGGACCAAAAAGGGTCAGGCAGATCATTCAAAGAATGGAGAAAACTTGATGCACTTTACACATAGTATTAAATAAATATTAATTTTAATCCCAACACTATAATACAATAATTTTTCTGGTCAAAACCTTGTTACCATATTTTTTTGAATATAAACTGCCCTTGATTAAAAACCACCCTGGAATAAAAACCACAGCAAATGATAAAAGAATAAAAATAAAAACCACCCTTGTTTCAAAGCCAAAAAATACAAATACAATAGGAATTCCCCACTTTACATCTGTAATATGTTACTTTTCAAATGATACTGCATTTGATAAAACTGCTTTACCCTGCAGCTTTATGATGTAATTTTTGACTTGCAAAATAATTTAACACACAGCAAGAGATCAACCTAAACTGGTCTTAATTTCTTATATAAACAATTCATATAACATAAGCTATTTTCAGACAGTCTGTTGGATATCTCTCTTTCCACTTTATAGTTGTAATTGCCATAAAGTCATAGAATTTTTCTGGCAAAAAGCGTGCTTTTAAAAGATTTAAAACTTTTTGTGTAGGATAAATTTTTACAGCTCTGTTATTTGTTATAGTAAAAAATTATAAAAGCCACCCTTAAATAGAAACTGCACAAAATTGGCCACGAACGACGACGACAGCCACAAAAATAGAAACCATGACTTCTACTCAAAGAAATACAGTATGTATGCCTGTCCTATCCTTAAAAGTGCTTCCCCTGTTTACAAAGCAAAGAAAAATGCTTGTCTCACTCTCTGAGCTAATACTACAGGGTGCAACATAATTAGTGAAGAATTTCAATTGAAATTGATTTATTTACTTTGTATTTTTGAAAAAACAAAAAAAAACATATAAATGAGATAATAAAAATTTCTTGAAAAAAAATCATAAGATTTAATTTGATTGATTTTTGTATGGATAAATAAAAACAATTGATTATTCAGAATCGCAAATAAACTTCAAATTTCAAAAACAATGCCAAAAATATACTCATGATAAAAAAGTCTCCTATTGGTAGACCTAGGGAACAAACAATCAAAAGTGTTACTAAGGCTTTAGAATACAAGATGAACAAAAGAACTATGAGAAGAATTATTAAAAACAATGTGAATATGTCACATTTTTTAATTTAAATTAAACAACTTCTCTCTGTTGTTCAGAAAAAAAGATGAAAAGCCAAAATCTTCTAAAAAATATCAACAATGATTCTTTTGGCAAAATTGTGTGATCAGACAAAAAACTTTCATAATTGAACAAGTGCACAGTTGAAGAAATGACAGAGTTAATGGAAAAATACTAATTCCATTGATGTTGAAATGAAGTCAATTTTTTGTTTTCAGAAAGAAACTTTCCTTGACAATGATTTGGGATGCAGTTTCTGCAACTTGGAATTTCTCCTTCATTTTTGTTACATCAGGAGTTGAAAATGATGCAGAACAATACTGTTCAAAAATATTCAAAAACTTGAAAGTTTCAGCAAAAAAACATTTAATGTGGACATTTCAACAATATAAAGCAACTTTGTACACTGAAAACTTTCTAAAAAATTTTGTTGCAAAAAATTTTCAAACTCTCTGTCAAAGTAAAAATGGCTTCCTTGTTTTCCAGAGTTAAATCTGATGGATTTTTATGTTTGGTTTTACCTTGAAAAAAAAAAAAGCTTTTTGTAAACCACGCAAAAATATTGCATTGTTAAAGCAAAGTTTGTTAAATGTTTGAAGCAATATGCCACAATCATAGGTTTGCACTATCATAAACGATGTTTCAAAACATTGGAAGTGTGTTGCAAATAATAAAGGAGGCTATCACGGACATAAACACAGCAAAAGCTTTTAACACTTTCAGTGCAGAAGGTTAAGCAATTCAGTTCTTGTTTACTATTTGCCGAGTTTAGTTAATTAATTTTTAAATTTAAGGAAATCCCTAAAGCTTGGGAGGTTAGTAATGGGAAACAGTGAATGAGATCCCGTTCTTAGACCTAAATCTACGTCTTTCCACATCGAAAGTGTTAATAAACAATTCACAAACATCACTCCATATAGCACAAACAAAATCAACAGGCACATAGACCATACAATCAAGACCCTTCCTATCGAGGAAATACAACTCACTGCTACACAAGTGCAATTAGCCATCTCAAACAGCAATCCCACTGGACCTGATGGCATAAACATCAAACACCTCAAACACCTAGGGCCACTTGCCATCAGATACCTTACAAACATATACAAGATTGCCCTTCAACACTAACACAATACCTCACCTTTGGCAACATGCCATAATCATCCCCATTCCAAAACCAAACAAAGACCACAACATTGGCACAAACTACCAACCCATATCACTTCTATCACCCATTGCCAAAACACTATAGAAAACACTATTACCAGACATAACAGAAAACATCCAATTGTTTCTCATCAACATGGATTCAAACATAATCACTCAACACACACTGTTTTGCATAACATCTGCCACCAAATCACAACAGGTTTCAACAATCCAAGGCCTCAACAGTGCATTGTAGCTGTAGCTTTGGACATGAGCAAGGCATTTGATATAGCAAACATACACAAACTTACACTAACAAACATTCCTAACATCATCAAGTTCATAGCAAACTACATAAAAGGACAACAAGCATGCACTCAATACAACAGCACACTCTCAAAGCTCAAACAAATCAACACTGGATTACAAGGTGGAGTTTTCTCTCCAACATTATTCAACATTTACACCTCTGAAATTCCACTCCCCCCAGAAGATGTACGAATCACAACATATGCTGATGACATTACAATCACTGCATCTCACACCAAACAGTATGAGGCCTAACAACTCATTCAACTATATTTTCACAAAATCTATAAATAGGCCATCATTTATAATTTTTATATAAACAGACAAAACTACTACCACACTTTTTACACCAGACCCAGCTGAATATGGCACACTCTATTAGTTAAATTAAACAACCAAGCATTACCCACAAAACATCCCTAATTCTTGGAATCACTCTTCACCCAAAACTGACATTTTCACAACACATAGATGTCACCATCACTAAAGCTAAACAAATGTTTAACATTCTGAAAGCACTCACCTCTACTAAATGGAATAAAAAAAGGAATTAATAGTCTCCACATTCAAAGCTATCACTTACCCCATTTTAGAATATGCAAACACCATATGAAGCCTAATCATATCAAACACCAACATCAAGAAACTGCAAACCATATAAAACACAGTTTTGTGAATTGTTACTGGGTGCACATGAGATACAAACACTCAACACCTATACAACAAAATGAAAGTTCTTCTAATGGACACTCATCTCAAATTTCATGCTACTCAACTTAAACAACTGACACAAACACAAGCGCACCCTTTACATGATCTTAATGCATACCCAGATTCACCCAGAAACATGAAAGCCACAATCTTTCATAACACTGAGCACATTAACATCATCATCTCAGATTGAAACATAACACCTGAGGAATATGGAGTCAAACATTCATACTATCATCATGTCACAATATCTCAGTTCTAAAAAAGAAAAAACAAAGTTACTAATGCCACACCTTATGACATTCATTCATCAGAAACATTACCATGTCATATGTGTACAAAACTGGCACAGCTCAAAACCAACAAATCACCACTTTTGCAAAGTTACTTACATACAGTAAACCCTAAAACTTACATGCCACAATGTTCACTATGTTTGTCACACATACACTTGACACTAATCATCTCTTTAACTATAGTCAAGTATCAACACAATACAACACCATTAATCTGTGGAAAAAGCCATTAGAAGCATCAGAGGTAATCCAAGAGTAAGAATCTAGATTGGATTCTTTGAGGGATTAAAGGATGACTACTCCAAGACATCCTTGGAGGAAGGGCAAAAACAATAAGGAGGCCATTTCAAATAACAAATGTGTATTGATAATTTTGACTTTATACCTTTCTATAAAAAAAAATTGTCTTTATTTAAAAACAACAAAAATTTCAATTTGTTTACCAATTTCATCACATCCTGTAAATGTTTGCTCTGAACTTGTTATTTGTATAAATACAAGTTCTATTTTTAAATGCAAAAATAAATATTTGCTTTTACTTTTTAGATGCTTTCAAATGCTTTTTAATTATCAAATACCCTGAAATACTAGTAGTTTAAATATTTTTGATGCAACCAAAATAATCATTGAATAATGATATATATTCAAATCTTTCAAAAAATCAAATAGCTTCAATAAATTTAATTAAAAAACAAATTAAATAGTAAATCAAAACAGTGATATAATTAAAGTTTACGTACGTAAATTATTTAAGCTGAAAAACAATATGACCATGAGCGATTTTTGTTAGTCAAACTAACCTGGATTTTCCTGTGGCTACTATCGTTTCTTGATAATAAAAAACATTAAACTAGTGTTTTTTAATAGCTGGATCACTGTTAAATTTGAGGGTCTCTTTAAGAAGAGACTGTAACTGTTGTTTGTTGGTGAAACTAACCCGGAACCTCCTCCCCTACAGCACTAGGAGGCAATAACAAAGAAACCAAGAGAAAAGAAATCTCTCAAGAAACGATAGTAGCCACAAGGGAATCCAGGTTAGTTTGACTAACAAAAATCGCTCACGGTCATACTGTTTTTCAGCTTAAATAATTTACATACATAAACGTTAATTATACCCAAAACAGTATTTAGAAATCAGCTAACAATTGAAAAATTAACTAAAAAAAAAACAAGAAACTAGATTGGTATTCATTTTAAAACTAAATTGTATATTAACAGTAACCATAATAATATTGTAAAATATAATTTTCAATAACACTCAGTGTCTAATAACTAAACTATAGGCTAAAACATTCATAGGTACTTTTTAAATAATAAAATTCTATAATATGAAGATTACTTAAACAATCTAGCAAATTTACATTGTGCTAGAATTTTTTTAAAAGCAATAATTTAGTGTTATAGCTCTAATACTTTTCCAATTGAAGGAATGAAGGCTCCAATCCATCGCTTATTGTTTTCCATAACAATAACGAACTAAATAGAAAAGTTTTAATTTTAATCAATCAACACCTTAGATGTGTATAGGTTCAAGCAGATAGCTTCACATACCGGTAATTATTTCAATAAGGTTTTAATGTTAATTTCAAAAAACTAATAATACATCTGCAATTCAATAGTTTGTATAAAGTAATAAATTGCTTAGTCAACTATATCTACACACAAAAAAAACTCATTAAGAGAATTTATAATTCGTAATAATGTTAACGATTACGAATTGCATATGGATAATTTAAACTCAAATATCGACAATATATGTAAAAATATGTGTTTGTTTATATAATTTATGCCTTGAATTAGATTTTGAAAAAGCTTGAAAGATGACATTACCGCTTAAAATTAACATTGCCCCAAACTCTTACCGGTACTTCCTATTTTGCACACTGCTAAAATTTGCAAAAATTGGTGAACTGTGAATTTTGTTTTTATTTTCAAAAGGAATCAAAATAAAATAAATATCCTAAAACTTTAATTTTAATCCTACTCTTGTTATTATATATTTCAAAAACTATATCCTTCTATGATCATAAATTCTAAATAATTTAGATATTAATGGCGAAATAAAAATCTTAATAAGACAAATGCATTTCAAGAAACAAAAAATTTCATTTGGTTGCTGGCAGCAAATCCCCGACATATTTGCTAACAAAATTTTACGGAAGTTAGGAAAAGTAAATTTTGACTATTAGTCATTATTAGCTACATTATTCAAATGAAATTTATTAAAATTACATTTTTGTAGCCTGAAGAAGTAACAGGCTTGTCCCCAGACCGCGAAAGTGGGGGGTGGCATGTCGGAGCAAAGTTTTTATAGACAAATAAGTGAATTTTGCAAAAGTGTAGCTTTAAGAACAGTGTGACCAAAACAATCCCGCGTCTACCAGATGTGTTCGACTTTAAAACTACTTACTACCAAGTAGTCAAGAGCATCCAACAGTTCTGATTTTGGTTTGAGATCCGCCATCCAAAAAAAAAAGACACATAAAAATGCATTTTGTCAATAATAGACATACATTAGTTTTTTGCATCGTTTCGGAGCGTTTCCGGATTTTGTTGGACTGAAATAATGCGGATCCGATACATATCGTTTTGTTTTGCGGACCCGCATCAGCTCTGGATCCCACTTGATATTGACCCGACACCTTTGATTTTCTCATTCTTTCCAATCTCTTTTCACAAAATCGTTTTGTGGACTTAACATTTAAATAACGTTAACTCGAATATGAATGTAATTTTGAGATTGTAGAAATGCTGCAAAACTATAAATTAGGTCTATCTATTGCCAGCAGTTATTGTAAATTTTAATAGTAACGTATCAAAAAACTATTAGGGTAAAAACAATTTTTAATGGGAAGAAATCGAACGTTTTACGGTCATGATAAATGCTGGCAGTAATTTAAGTTAAATCACTACCGATCATAGGCATACGCAAGGGAGGGGTTTCAGGGGTCAAAACCCCCTTGAAGGATGGTGTTTAGCCATATATACAATACATGGTAATAATCAATCAATCAATCAATCAATCAATTTTTTATTTAGTGCAATAAACACGTGACAATTTAAAAGAAATACATATCAAATAATGATGCACAAGGAGACAGTGGAAATGACCATACGGTCTTCTATGTCCAAAGCCACCTTAATTTTTGAAGATAACAATATAATATGTACCGAAATAGTAGAAACAAATAAAGCCAAAATAAAATAATATGCAATGAAAATATTAAGAATAGCAATGAAATAAAAAAAAATAAAAAAAATAAATAAATAATAAAATAAGACAAAAAATACAATGAGCATACTGTATTAACAATAACAATATCAAGACGAAAAAAGTAATCATACTATTAGTTTAATTTATGAGATAGCAAAACAAATATAGCCAAAATAATAATAATATACAATGAAAACATTAACATTAGCAGCGTAAACAAAAAACAAACAATAATACAGTATTGAACAAAGACATTTTGTAAAACAAAAGCACAATATTGAACAAGGACATGTTGGAAAACAAAAACACAATATTAGACAGACATATGTAAAAGTAGACTTTAAGTAGAGGTCAATCAGTTACTAGCAAGAAACAAGCAGCAAAGTGGTGTAAATAAATTGATCACGCAAAATTATATTGAAGATAAGCTTTAACAATTTGAGAACATTTCTTTTACAGGTATATAAAATAGCATATCAAGTAGGTTTACTGAGGCTACATAGATTATGTAATAGTCTATACAATAAATCAAATCATTGAATATAGTTCAAGTTGATATATAATTTGATAATAAATAAAACTTTAACTGTTGTTTGAATTTTGGAAAAGAGTACAATTTGATTTCACTTGGTAAATCTAGCCAAATGGTTGATCCAATATATTCCAATGATTTCTTACCGGTTTCAGTTTTTTTTCTTTGTAAAAAATAATTGTTTTTTGAAAGTCTGGTATTATACTTGTGAATTTGGTTTATTGGTTTTAAATTATGCATGTAGTTAAAGTCAGGAATATTTTTTAGTTTGAATATAAATTTTGCAATTTCAAATTTACAAAGATCTTCAATTTTGAGAATATTTAAAGAATAAAATAGAGGTGATGAAGGAATAAATAGGCTTTAGAATAGGATTTTGGTTTCTATTGTTTACCGCACTTTTTAAACTTAATTACTGCTTGCGCATAAATTTTTGCTATCGCTTAAATTGCTTCAAAGTTAGTTAATGTACAATTGCCACTGAGAAGAAGACTTTCAAACTTGTAAAATATTGAAAGTTTAAACATGGGAATGAAAATAAACTGCATGGGAACTATAGCTTCAGTTCACAAGTTTTTTAATGGTCCAAAACATCAAAACGTTTTGCGCAAGTCCATCAACAGGATTTCGTCAACAACAGAAGCTTAAGTAAAAATAAAATGCCTTAGAAGTTATGACGTTTCACTGTTTTTATAATCCATTTTAAGGTGCTGCACTATCCAAACAGTTTTTACTACAGAAAAATATTTGATAAACGTAAGCACATGTGGAAATGTTGGTTGTTGTTCACTATTCGCCGAGCTGACTTTATAGACTTTTAAATTTTCGGAAATTTTTAAAATCTGCTAGGTTAGTAGTAGCGAATAGTGAACTAGGGGTAGGTCGTTTTACCGAAACTCACCGAAACTCACCGGAACTCACCAAAACTCACCGAAACTCACCGAAACTCACCGGAACCAACATTAATTTAATAATTAAAACAAAAACTTTTGCTTTTAAAATTTAACAGGACCTATGCAAAATTAATTCATGCAAAAAAATATCTTTTAAATAATGCTGACTTTTAAAAATAAGTGAGTTTCGGTAAAACGACTCTTCAAAAAGTCGTTTTACCGAAACTCACCTGTATCTTTCCAACAAAGACTAAAATTCAATTTATTTTTGTTTGTATATAATCTCTGCAATCTATTGTTTGTTTGAAATAAAATCGAAGTTGTATTTGAGTGAATCATGCTGTTTTTTTAGTGAGTTTCGGTAAAACGACTATATATCAGCAACTATATATTTTACCAAAACTCACTTATAACTTTTAAAATAAAAACATTGAAACAAATCTTTTGCTTTTAAAATTTAACAGGACCTATGCAAAATTAATTCATGCAAAAAAATATCTTTTAAATAATGCCGACTTATAAAAATAAGTGAGTTTCGGTAAAACGACTCTTCAAAAAGTCGTTTTACCGAAACTCACCTGTATCTTTCCAACAAAGACTAAAATTCAATTTATTTTTGTTTGTATATAAGCTCTGCAATCTGTTGTTTGTTTGAAATAAAATCGAAGTTGTATTTGAGTGAATCATGCTGTTTCTTGAGTGAGTTTCGGTAAAACGACTATATATCAGCAACTATATATTTTACCAAAACTCACTTATAACTTTTAAAATAAAAACATTGAAACAAATCTTTTGCTTTTAAAATTTAACAGGATCTATGCAATATTAATTCATGCAAAAAAATATCTTTTAAATAATGCCGACTTATAAAAATAAGTGAGTTTCGGTAAAACGACTCTTCAAAAAGTCGTTTTACCGAAACTCACCTGTATCTTTCCAACAAAGACTAAAATTCAATTTATTATTGTTTGTATATAATCTCTGCAATCTGTTGTTTGTTTGAAATAAAATCGAAGTTGTATTTGAGTGAATCATGCTGTTTCTTGAGTGAGTTTCGGTAAAACGACTATATATCAGCAACTATATATTTTACCAAAACTCACTTATAACTTTTAAAATAAAAACATTGAAACAAATCTTTTGCTTTTAAAATTTAACAGGACCTATGCAAAATTAATTCATGCAAAAAAATATCTTTTAAATAATGCCGACTTATAAAAATAAGTGAGTTTCGGTAAAACGACTCTTCAAAAAGTCGTTTTACCGAAACTCACCTGTATCTTTCCAACAAAGACTAAAATTCAATTTATTATTGTTTGTATATAAGCTCTGCAATCTGTTGTTTGTTTGAAATAAAATCGAAGTTGTATTTGAGTGAATCATGCTGTTTCTTGAGTGAGTTTCGGTAAAACGACTATATATCAGCAACTATATATTTTACCAAAACTCACTTATAACTTTTAAAATAAAAACATTGAAACAAATCTTTTGCTTTTAAAATTTAACAGGATCTATGCAAAATTAATTCATGCAAAAAAATATCTTTTAAATAATGCCGACTTTTAAAAATAAGTGAGTTTCGGTAAAACGACTCTTCAAAAAGTCGTTTTACCGAAACTCACCTGTATCTTTCCAACAGAGACTAAAATTCAATTTATTATTGTTTGTATATAATCTCTGCAATCTGTTGTTTGTTTGAAATAAAATTGAAGTTGTATTTGAGTGAAGCAAGCTGTATTTTAGTGAGTTTCGGTAAAACGACTATATATCAGCAACTATATATTTTACCAGAACTCACTGCTGCATCGGGCCCCCTCTGAAATACATACAAAAGTGGGCCCCCTACACAAGAAATTGCCCTATTTCTTCATAGTAGCACCAGGACATCTGTAGCATGTCTACAATAAAATTTTTTTTTTAGAGATTGCTATTTTTTGACACACTAAAAAGTTGGCCACCTAAAACAATTACTTTTTTTAATGATCACACTGATTGGGAATACCTCCCTAAAATGAAGACCTTTATTACGCACCGGACCCCTGTACAGTACATCAAAAAGTGGCCTTCCTAAGCAAAATATTGCTGTATTTCCGCATAGTAGCATTATGATGGAGGCTCCCCCTGTCTGCATCTTAACTTTACCACAAATCAGCATATTACAGTCAGTTGAAAGTGATGACTTCTTTAAAGATCACCATAACATTTTGATTCCACACCATTTCTTGATTTTGAAATCAGGCTCAATGAAACAGGCATTGATACTTTGGTAGCCTATATAGAAAATTTACAAACACCAATTTGAATGTGCATTTTAACGGGTTGTGTCCCACTAAGAAAGAAAGAAAGAAAATGCATTTTTGAGCCTTAGCCACAAAGCAAATGAAAACAAACAAGCACAAAAAATTTACATACGCACAAATGAATTAAATTCGGACTAGGTCAGGGAACATCAAAGAACAGAATGTTTTCGAGTCGAGACGCTCCCCGGCAAGTATCACAAAATAGGGTGCGCAGAAAGTCTTACAGTTGTACAATAAGCGTTCAAATAATTTACAAAGATAAATAAGGTACCGAGAAATTAATTTCTATGGAACATGTTTAACGAAATTTAGAAAGCATCTATCAATCAATTCAAAACCGAGCTAAAAGATTCTCCATTGACACCTTAAAAGCAGAAATAATCACAATACTTCAAGCGTAGCCTTACGCCGAGGGTGGCTGTCTTCGGGAAGACTTAAAGGCCAACACGCAGTTTTCAGCAGTTACACATCATTACGTACATTACAACATTTTTTGCGAACAAAATGTGTTGATTCATTGGTTGGATACAAAAATAAATAAATACAAATTTTAACTGAATGCTCATTTCTAATAAAATGTGATGCGGCAGTTATAGTTGACACAAAATTATCGCAAAATACTTTGAAGCAAAAATTACCGAATTTTTAATGATCTTTAAGAAGGAAGTTTTTATATAATTTTTAAATGATTTCCAAGATAAAGTTTTAAATTTTGACGGGATTGATATGGCAACGAGAAACAAGTGAGATCATTTGCGAGAAGCAAGAAAGAATTTCTTATAAAATTAAACTCAGAAAATATTTTTTATAATTTTTTTTTTAATGAAACCCACTGCATGCCCTTAAATTCAGCATCTATTTGACCCCATACTATTGAACCTCTATAGGAAAGTACATTTTTACTGAAATTTTTATTAATACGAGGTAAAAAATATGTAAGAAGTTTTGTATTTTTAGTGCTGTGATTATGAATTTCAGTTAATTCACTCAAAGAAGCATAAAATTTTTGAGATAATTTACGATGATACAGTTGATGCATAAATTTAGCTAATTCTAACAACTATATGTCTTCCAGTTGTAAAAAATTTAGTGTTTAAAGAATGTATAATCTTCCATAGTTTATTACTATTGTTTTTATTGTCTGGTACTAGATCATTATAATAATTACGTTTGGCCTTTTCAATCATCCGGTGTACAACATTCAACCTGCTTCAAACAACTGCCCCGAAGTTCAGGATAAGGGTTCCGATTTCCGACTGTTGATGAACTTTTGTCTGCATTGCGGCACCCCCACCAAATACTAAGTGAAGTACCTAGAGGGTTCAAGGAGAACTGTTGCTTCATTATAAACAATGAGGAAAATATAAAAAGACGTTGCACTATTGGTCGAAGCATCTATTGAGATGATTGCGGAAGATGGCGTTCAGACGGTTGTACTAATACAGCTTACTATTTTAAATCAGGAGATTGGAAATTGAAAAAAGTTATATAAATCTGGAAAATTTTGTATCGAACGACAATTGAATAAAAACAAATTTATATTCCTCTACAGGCGCAACCTAAAATAAATGAGTTATTAACAGTTCATAGATATTATGTTAAACATACAGAAGAATGTTATCAAAAACAGGTTTCGTGGATCCACTCCAAACATACTGATGATAATATCCTTGCATGCTATGAGTACCAAGGTTTTACCTTGAAAGTCGTTCGCCTCATGGAAAATCATAGCAAAATACCGACGCTTACATACGACTGAAGCCCCAAGTAATGCAAAGAATTAAAGAATGCATAACCAAAAAATCCGTTATTGAAATATATGATGAAGAAGATTTATTGGGTGGACCTAGAAATTTGCAACAAGTAAGCGTAAAATACTTTATAGTTGTGTACATTTACTGATGAAAAAAGACATATTTGATGGACCTAGAAATTTGAAACAACTAAACGTAGGCTACGTATTTGTGTTGAACATGACGGCAAATTTCGTGTTTAATATGTTAATCAGAATCTATGTTAATGTTTGGTGGTATCAGATAAGTTTTTAACACCTTTATTTTAATCACTATTTGAAAAAAAATTAAAGCATCAATTTTGTTAAAATTGGCCTATTAAGTCTTTATAATAATAATAATAACGCTGTATTTATATACCGCTCTATACTTAAAATGGGTCGTATAGTCTCAGAGCGGTTGCGTCGTATAATCACATTTTACATCATTATTTCAAGTACAGAAGTGGCGTGTCCTCTGGTGATCTCTGAGGCTGGTCATGCAATTAAAATGTAATACTTTACAAATAGGACAAAAAATTGTCTGAGATTTTAGGACGAAGACCAATTTTTGTTCCAAAATCATGCTGTTCTCTAAAAAAATATAAAAAATAAAAAAGTCTACGCTTCTAATCAGTATTAGATATCTTTTTGTCCAAAATTCATGGTGTTCTCTTCGCTTGGGATCAGTCTCAGATTTCTCTTCTTTCATCCCAAAGCCGTGGTGTTCTTTATAAAGTAAAAAAAAGGTTATCACGCAAAAGTTGGTAGGTCATGCAAAGCATGATTTACATACCCTGACCGCACTCCACTAATGTGCAATCCAACAAAAATAGCTAAATAATTTAATAGATGTGAAAACTTATTTGGGTATTACATTAAAAAATTTTGAAAAAAAAGCATTTTTCAAAGTAGTTTGCCACCAACAGCAACAAATAAAACAATGATATCCAGGCCTACCGAAGTTGCATTATTTGTAAGCTCTATTTTATGAACACTTGGCTTTACTAAACTCTCTGATTTGTAGATAAAAGATACAAAATATTGTCTCAAAAGAAAGGAACATCCGACAAGTATAAAAAAAAACAATTTTCTTGATCAATTGTTTGAAACAGAAAATTTGCAGAACGCTGGATATTGAAAAAGCCATTAATCAATTTATATCACCAGGAATAACTGTTGGATATCATACGGTTTATTGCGGAGGACCCAGCACAATGTCCACAGTGATCCGGGTGGACAAAACGTTTAATCTGAGCCAGCTACACGTTACTATAACTGCTTTTAAAAACCTACCGGTTTATGAAAAGGTGCCGGGGGAGCATCCAATTATGTTGGGACCAATCTTTTTACATGGAAATTCAGATTTTGATACTTTTGTTTTTCAGTCATTTATATGGCGCTTTAACTGTTGCCGGAGCTAAGCAACAGCCCATATTTGGAAGCGACGACTAGAACAGTTTGCGAAAGGCTTTACTTAAAGCTTTTCCAAATGCCATGAGTAAATTGTAAAAGATATCTTCAAAAAAATGTCGTTTCATATTTAAGAGACAAAATGGGGATTAAGTTCAAACAAAAAAAATTTATCATTGAGGCCATATTCGGCGAGCAAGGCATGGCACACGCAAAAGATTCAATTAAATTTACTTGCAAACAAAAAAAAGTAAAAAAAGATACTAAGGGCAGAAATGAAACTGTAATGTTTAATATGCGAGCCCTTGGTTATACAGCACACATCAAAACGGTAGTCCATTTTTTGGCAAACTTGAACAAGCATATCGGGATCGATTTTTCTGTATGGTACGTCGGTCTGCTTTCAAAATTCTTTCCGAGATTTACGTTGAGCATATGTTCCCACAAGTTGTTTTTATCAAATTCCAAAACACAAAACGCTTTCTCCTTTCTACTAAAAAACACTTTAACCCTTATTTACCTAGGCTGTTTTTTTCTGTTGACTACCTAAGGGGTGTCCTCGGAGGACCCTAAGTTTACATGTCCAATACTCGTAACAGACAATAGCTGCGCAGTTGATTTTTTGATATGTTGGAGAAAATTTATTCTAGTTTAGTCATATGTCTTTACTTTTAATATATTTGCCATTAGTCTTCTCTTATTTTGCATAAAGCTGAAGGTCCTCAAATTTTCGTTAATTGCTTTGTTTTGCGACATAGTCCGATTAGTCACAGTCTGCTGCAAAAATAAATAACTACTACGTGAGGCAGTAATCTTGACAAACACAGCAAGACGTTCAAAACGTTTTTTGACTTATCTCATAATTTTTGCACACAAAAAGTATACGAAAATCAAGAGGTAAGTCAAAAAAATATCCTGCCACACTAAAACTATCCATCGGATTTGCTCAAGTAAAATACCAAAATATTCAGGAATAAATTTTAGGAAAAGTCATAAAATTTTAGGTTTTTATCATCCAAACTTTACAAGTTATATCGTTTTTTTTATAAGGGCAGGTCCTTTGAGGACCCCTCCTTAGGTAAATTAGGGTTAAGCAAATAAGAGGCAAATTGATGGAAATGATATTTTAGACAAAAAGCTAAAATTTTGTTTGTGACGTAATAATGATCTGGCAAAACAAAAAAATTGGAGATTTTACCTATCCAACGAAACCAATTTTATCCTGCTACTTTTTCCAGTTATCGAGATATGAGATTTTCTAAAGTGACAAATTGAGATGAAACAACTTGTATATTGTGTAGAGAAGGCCACTTTTGTATGCATTTTAGGAAAGACCCGATGCATCCGCACCATTTGCACACTAAAACAGCAACTTGTTTTACTCAAATACAACTTCGATTTTATTTCAAACAAACAACAGATTGCAGAGATTATATACAAACAAAAATAAATTGAATTTTAGTCTTTGTTACAAAGATACAGGTGAGTTTCGGTAAAACGACTTTTTGAAGAGTCGTTTTACCGAAACTCACTTATTTTTATAAGTCGGCATTATTTAAAAGATATTTTTTTGCATGAATTAATTTTGCATAGATCCTGTTAAATTTTAAAAGCAAAAGATTTGTTTCAATGTTTTTATTTTAAAAGTTATAAGTGAGTTTTGGTAAAATATATAGTTGCTGATATATAGTCGTTTTACCGAAACTCACTAAAAAAACAGCATGATTCACTCAAATACAACTTCGATTTTATTTCAAACAAACAACAGATTGCAGAGATTATATACAAACAATAATAAATTGAATTTTAGTCTCTGTTGGAAAGATACAGGTGAGTTTCGGTAAAACGACTTTTTGAAGAGTCGTTTTACCGAAACTCACTTATTTTTATAAGTCGGCATTATTTAAAAGATATTTTTTTGCATGAATTAATTTTGCATAGATCCTGTTAAATTTTAAAAGCAAAAGATTTGTTTCAATGTTTTTATTTTAAAAGTTATAAGTGAGTTTTGGTAAAATATATAGTTGCTGATATATAGTCGTTTTACCGAAACTCACTAAAAAAACAGCATGATTCACTCAAATACAACTTCAATTTTATTTCAAACAAACAACAGATTGCAGAGCTTATATACAAACAAAAATAAATTGAATTTTAGTCTTTGTTGGAAAGATACAGGTGAGTTTCGGTAAAACGACTTTTTGAAGAGTCGTTTTACCGAAACTCACTTATTTTTAAAAGTCGGCATTATTTAAAAGATATTTTTTTGCATGAATTAATTTTGCATAGGTCCTGTTAAATTTTAAAAACAAAAGTTTTTGTTTTAATTATTAAATTAATGTTGGTTCCGGTGAGTTTCGGTGAGTTTCGGTGAGTTTTGGTGAGTTCCGGTGAGTTTCGGTGAGTTTCGGTAAAACGACCTACCGGTGAACTAGACTCGAAACTTTTGAATGAATGTAAAATACTTAGATGCATAATTGCATCATTTGAGATCTTTAAGGTCATTGTATGTTTTGTAAAAAGACTCAAGACCACATAGACTGTAGCTTGTTATTATGTACTCGTACGTACTAAATTGTTTTGTCAGTTATGTAAAAATAGTTTTATTTTCAACCAAAAAATATGTTGCATAAAATGTTATTAAAAAATCTTTTCGTGTAGTCTGGTATGTAATAATCCACTACATATTACATTTACATTTTATCTCTATATTCACCTCCTGACTCACAGGAAAGCAACAGAAGTGCTATACATGGAGCGATTGTCAAGCAATTACCCCGACCTGCTCAGGAGATGCCAGAATATTGCTGTCTGCTTAAAATTTTTTGTTTTATGATTGAAATTATAAACTGGTTGCCAAGACTGCCAAACATGAGGAACAACTGTAAAGTGTCTTTCCCAAGAACACAACAGAATGGCATGAATAAGTTTTGAACCAATATTATGTTGATCACAATTATAGCATTCTTAACCACTCAACCATGTTGCCAACTCCACATTGGTTCTAGAAATCTCCAAAACTCAACTTCAGTCAGACTTTAGACTCAGTCATTACAACTCTGGTTCACAAGGTTTATTATTTTGATCAAAACTGATGTCATAAAGTATAGATTGCTCATTTGTATTCTTTTATCCTTTATTCTTATGTTTTCCTCAGGTTAGAAACATTAAAATCTGCTCAGAAATTTATTTGTATTTACTGGTAGTTATTTTTATAACTGACAAATTAAAGCATTAAAAAAAAAGTAATTTAGTCTCACATCAATAAAGTTTAGACTGATGTAAGATTCTTGCTGCGTTAGATTGTTGTGTAATGTATTGGTTTAACAATTGGTTTAATACAATGCATTAATTATTTCCATGGGTAAAGATTTGAACAATCAATATGAATCATCAAAAAGGAGGTAATTTTTTAAAAATAATTTTAAAGGAGCTTTTTGTATCAATCAGTGTAAATCTATAATTTGCTTTATGTATTAAAATTAAGCAATAAAATTTGTTGTTTAAAACTATTAAATTAAATAATAGTGCTCTTTTTTTTGTAGAAAATGTTGATCAGACATGCCCTAGCTGCCTCAGTAAACTAGTTGAACCATTTATCAAATGTGCTGAGTGTGACTCATATTGCCTTTGCATGCATGTAAGTTGGTTATTGAAAAAGTATTGATGATGAAATTACTTGGAAATTTTTATCAATTTTCAATATTAAATATTTTTTTTATGCCAGATACAGACAAATGTGCATTTTTCAAACAAATGATTTTAATTTAATAAAATATTACTTGTTTTTTAATCAGAAATTTTATTTGCAATAATATAATTTTGGTATTAAACTGTTGTTTCAAACAATGCTTATATTAGCATTTAGTTTTTTAAATAATAATTTAAAATTAAGCAAATGATTTGGTTAAACATTTAAAAACTGATTTTGTTACACTTTGGTAATGCAATTATGATTTAGAAGAAGTGTATTATGACATTAATTTATACTTTTTTACTTTTTTAGTGTTTTGCCAAAGGATTTGAAAGTGGAAATCATCAAAATAATCATGCTTATAAAATACTTGTAAGTAAATAGTGTAAAATCAAAATGATTTAAAGGTGACTTTAGTTTCCAAAAAGTTTTTTACTTAAAAAGATGCAGTTCTACAGTCTACATCACAGTAATTTTTTGTTGATGCATGCATTGTGACTATCATCACACATTCAAATCAATTAAGTGTTTTAAATGTCAGACTCCTATCAAATTTCAACTGAATAGATGCAGATGACACTCTTATTCCATTCTTAAATAGTGTTTCAATTTGTTTCTGATTTGTTTTTTTCTTCTGGTAATGCAGCCTTGCTTTGTCATGTTTTTATTTTTTTCTGTTCCTTTTTGCGTGCTTTAACGTTTGATGTTTTCCTGTGCTTCCTTTTCTTGGTTCTCTTACTTTTTATCATGCATGTGTTACTACGTTGGTCGATAAGAAGAAAATTAAAATGAATGCATGAATAAATAATGAAAGTAATGCAACTTTTTGTGATTTTCTGGTAAATAACTTCAAAACTACATAATAGATGCATCATTAAGTTAAGAAACTGCAAATTTCTTTTTTTGGTTCATTTTTGCATTGAATGGGAGTAAGATCTTTTTTTCTTTTTGCCTCAACAAAAGGTTAAATTTTTTTATAACTTGTATTATGCAACGTATTGTTGTGGTTGTTGTTGCCCCTCCTCTAAGGATATCTTGGAGTAGCCATCACTTAACCCTTCAAAAAAGTCAACTTAGATTCCCACTCTTGGATTACCTCTGCTACTTCTAAAAGCTTTTTTCACAGATTAATGGTGTTGTGTTGTGTTAGTACTTGACTACAGTTAAAAAGGTGATTAATGTCAAGTGTATGTGACAAGTATAATGGACATTGTGGCATGTAAGTTTTAGGGTTCACTGTATGTAAGTAACTTTGCAAAAGTGGTGATTTGTTGGCTCTGAGCTGTGCCAGTTTTGTACATGTATGATGTGGTAATGTTTCTTCTGATGAATGAATGTCATAAGGTGTGGCATTAGTAACTTTGTTTTTTCTTTTTTAGAACTGAGATATTGTGACATGATGATAGTATGAATGTTTGACTCCATATTCCTCAGGTGTTATGTTTCAATCTGAGATGATGATGTTAATGTGCTCAGTGTTATGAAAGATTGTGGCTTTCATGTTTCTGGGTGAATCTGGGTATGCATTAAGATCATGTAAAGGGTGCACTTGTGTTTGTGTCAGTTGTTTAAGTTGAGTAGCATGAAATTTGAGATGAGTGTCCATTAGAAGAACTTTCATTTTGTTGTATAGGTGTTGAGTGTTTGTATCTCATGTGCACCCAGTAACAATTCACAAAACTGTGTTTTATATGGTTTGCAGTTTCTTGATGTTGGTGTTTGATATGATTGGGCTTCATATGGTGTTTGCATATTCCAAGAACTACTACCTTACCATGGTGGAAAGTTTGCACATCTCAGTGACCTGTAAAGCTGTGTTGGCCAGAGATTTTATCTCTCCTGTTAGGAATATCTATGCCAAAAAGGTTTGCAGATAGAGATCAGACAAAATGTAGTTCACAAGATGGCAACTTCAAACCTGGAAAGACTGTGCTCAAAAGCTGTGCAAGTAGGCATGGAGAAGGAAATCTCTTATATAAAACTCCCTTGCAATAGGCTTACACTACAAAATCATGATATGTTACCTAGAATGTTTTTTCATGCTCCCTCAGGCAGCAAATGCAGCACAGATTAAAAAGGTTTGCATATGTACCTGGCAGAGGTATCTCTTCAAAAAGTACTTTTCTAAATGAGTAAGCCTTGTCGAGGTTAGGACACTGGTGGTTGATTTTCAACCACTGCAAAGTGGCTCAGTTCTGCTTCCTGTCTAATCTCTATTGAGTGAAGCTGTTGCTTCATGCAGTGAGAAAAGACTCGTCTCTGGCTTCTCAGTACAATGTATTGCTATATAACTCAATTTTTGTTATTTTATTATATCTCTTAATTCAATGTTACTCTTCAATCTAAATTATTCAAATATTCGTAATTATTGTCATCAAATTTTGTAATAACAAATTAAATTGCTATTTTATCACTTTGTCTATTAGTCATTTTTTTAAGATGTGTTTTTACAGAACAACAACTTTCCTATTCTTGAATTTGGCTGGTCAGCAAATGAAGAAATCAAGTTGTTAGATGCTCTTGCCGATTGTGGTCCAGGAAATTGGGATGCAATAGCTTCTCAAGTTGAGTCCAAATCAAAGACTGAATGTGAAATGCATTACAAAAAGTGCTATGTTGTCAATGCAAAGTATCCCTTACCTGGTGAGTTCCTTATAATTGATTTGTCTTTAATAATTTATGGTGCTTATTTGTGGAATAAGAGAACCAAAACTATTTATTGTTGTCATTTATCCGGTATCAACATAAAATAATGTCTAACTATCCTAGTTAAAATTCAGCATCAATAGTAATACCAAAAAATTCTATTGTTGTGCTTTACATTTCTATCTAGGATCATTTTATTTTCATTTCATGTCTATATTTATCCTCTTGACTCGCAGGAAAGCGTCGAAGGCACTTTACATAAGGCAAGGAATTACACAACCTGGTTCTGGAGATGCCAAAATATTGCTCTCTAATTGAAATTTTGTATTTTTAGTTTTATAAAGACATGACTGAAATTTAGAACTCCTTGCTAAGACCATCAAGCAGGGGAAAGTGCCGTAAATAAAGTGGGTTTCCCAAGGATACAACAAAATGTAGATCACAATGACGGTGCTCTTAACCATTTGACCATGCTGCCGACGAATACAATCTTCTTGCTGTTGGAAATAAATATGAAAAATTTTTATGGATTCTTTTAATGCACGATTGTATTCTAATTAGTCCAAACTATGCAAAGACGTGGTCTAAATATTTACTTGTTTTTTTCTCGTGATACAAGTTTTTTGCATTGCCACAGTCTTGTCTAAAAACATAACCTGATTCTTCTTTATTTTATCTTACCTCTATATTTATCCTCCTGACTCGCAGGAAAGCAACGCAGGTGATAAAAGGGTAAGCAATTACCCTGGCCTGCTTTCGCAGATGCCAAGATATTGCTGTCCGCTTGAAATTTAATAGAGATATGACTGAAATTTAGAACTGATTGCCAAGATCACCAAGCAGGGGAAAGTGCTGTGAGTGTCTTTCCGAAAGACACAACAAAATGGTCCGAGTGGGTTTTGAACCGAGACCGTGTCGATCACAATCCAGGCGCTCTAATCATTCGATCACGCTGCCGACACTCTTTAAAAAGCATTGAAAATTGAATGTGAATAAAAACAAAACTATATTTTGAATTATTTTTTGATTTTCTTGATTTTATAATCAGATTTACCGAATCCTCCTGTTCGACATCAATCAACACCCATACCCTTCAAAGCAAGTGAAGATCCTTGCCGACCTCTCCCGGACTCCCATAGAGCGCAGAACATGGCTGGGTAAACGCGCGTTCTTTGTCGTCAGCATCGCCAGTGGGGATTTTTGTATCTTTGACTCTAATTTGCTTTTTAAGCTATCTCTCGGCTCGTGGCGACTTCATCGATGAGTTTGACAACTACGCGGAGTGGGATGTCCAGGATATTTACTTTTCTCCCGACGATCGTGCATTGTTAAAATCCCTTAAAATGAACGTTGTTAGGATATATCAAGCAAGGTTAACATTTTTTTTTGTTTGTTTCTTTTAAAAATAGCAATGCTAAGGAGCACTTTTGTTTGAATATGTCTGCCTGACCTCAATCTTAATGTATATGTCCGGTTATTCACGCTTGTAAAATTATCAAAAGTTTTTTTAGCAGCAGTAATGTGGCGTAGTTAATTTTTATTATTTCATTTTAACCAACTTAGACGGGTAAGGTCGTTACAAACTCTTGTGTGTTCGTTCTTTGGTTCTTCTGAAAGTTTAAAAAAACAAAAAACTATACCGTTATTCTGTTGTTTCAACAACAAAATAATACCAAAATTTGACCCTTTGAGGCAACAAAAAAAATAGTAAAGAAAATATTGGAAAAAAACAGTTATGTAACGAAAAAACCGGTTTCAAACCTCGCAATCGCCACAGGGACATGATGGCGATAAAAGCCATCAGTGGAATCGATCACAGAAATTTTACGAATCTGAAAATGTTTGACAGAGTTGACTTTCTAAATATTTTTGAAGCTGCAATTTTATTTTTTTAAATGTTTAGTTGTGATGAGCCAATTGATCACTTTTTTAACTATTGTATATAATGTAGAAAGCGTAATTACAGTATTTTTCAAAAGTTTTTCAGTTTCAAACAAAACTTGCTTGTCGGTCTGAAACCGAATTGACGTGTCTAAGCGTAGTTAAGTCAGGATGTGTTTACTGAGTTAAACATCTAGTAACCCTCCCGCAACTCTATTAACAACGTCTGACTTCGTTTCAAACTCCTAATCTTACATTTAGGTTGCGAGAACGAGCTCGTAGAAAACACGTGATTCGAACGTTTGGCTTGATTAATCATGCGAATCACAAACGTAAGTTTACCATTCAGTGATATTTTGTTGGTTTGTCTCAAGCACAGTTTTTCTAATTTTAGCTTTTTCTATTTGGTGTAAATTTCCAATTGTTTTTATTGTTTTAACCCTTTATAAGGCAAGAGTCAGGCTTTTGAATTTTTTACATTTAATTTTATATTTAGTGCATTTAGGGTCACTAAAACTCATGTTAGTCACAAAAATATTAAAATCAATATTTTTTTACAGTTTCTTTCACTTCAATTAAAAAACAACGTCTTTTTATAATCTTAAACATGAATATAATAAAACAACTAAAAACTCTTAAATTTAAAGCAAACAGAAGTAATCCACCTAAAAAACACGCACTTGACCCAGCTTTACTCCATTGCTCAACATAACAAGCATGACCTAATTTTTATGAATTTTTTGAAACAATATGTTGCACTTAAAGGCATCTCACATGGTAATCAAACAATTTTTAGATGTTTGTCATGATGGGCAGTGGAGCAAATGGTCTGTACGTGTTTTCTTCTGGTAAATGACAACAAACATCAGTAAATCGTCTTTCAAGAGGCACTCCAATAGCTTTTCTTCCAGACTCATAGCCTTTTTTACATATGATGAGGACTCTTTTTATTCATGAAGAAAGATTTGAAATGAGTTGTTGGGCAATAAGCTTTTGAAAATATGTATAACCCATGACTCATACACTATCAGCCTGAAACAATTGGTACAAAATAAATCAGTTTACCAATGCAGCATTCATGAAAAAAAAATTATAAACAGTAGGAAACCAATACTTTTTTGATCTTCTAGTAATGTTGTAATAGGATTCTTTCACTTGATCAAACCGGTATACCCCAGGTATGTATGAGAGGTAGTCACTCACACCCTTAGAACAAGGTAAAAATTATTTGCTTCCTTTTTTTCAGTTCTTGGGACAAGATACAAGTGCCTTGCTTCCGTTTTTTTCGGCTTAGTTATGACCAATTCTTGGATGAGCCAACAGTTACTTCAACCGATGTATTTATTTCAGTAAAGGAAACAGAAGAAGTTGAATTATTGATAGCATCATTATCTGAATTACCATCAACTTCAGAATCACTTCATGTGAAAGAAATTCTACTTCAAACTTCAACTTTTTTAGAACTTCCAAATTGAACAAGTCTTGAAATGGCACAGAAATATTTTTCTTTCATATTTCAATAAATAATTATTTTTATTTGTGCAAAATATAAAGAAAATTGCTACAAACTAGATTTACAACATTGACATGAAATAGTTTAGGAAATATACCAATACAAGTACCACAGTTATATAAATGGTCTAGCTTCACCAGTAAATTAGCTCAATAATTTTTATCAAAACAAATGCAATAAATATTTTAGACACTAGTCAACACAACTTTACGTTTTGAAGATAATCAGGTGAAAAAACTTAGTGTAAAAGGCTTAAGATACTAAACTCCAATATTTATGCAATATGACAAAAAAAACTTACTAGCAGCAATTAACTAAGGTTATTTTCTGTCTAAATTCATCGCTATTCTGGGCTAAACAATCAATTGCTTTTTATTTTTTTATAATTAGGGAAAAAATGTACTTTTTAACTTTCAACGTAAGGAAATATATCTTTTATTAGGCCGTGGGAAATATATTCCCAGAGTGTTGTTAGTAATGCTGCACCCAGTGCACAGACACTAGAAACATTTAGTTAAAAAAAACTATTTAATAAACTTCATAAACATTTTTTCTTTCTAAAGACCCTAAGTTTACTTTTAAATATGTTATATTTATATCTTTTTTATATAAAAATAAAAAACGCGCTCCTTATTTGACCAGTTCAGGTAGCCAAGATTTTTACAAATGTAAACATACATTTTTTTGAAACCAATTGACTATTTGGAGTTTTCATCTTAAAAACTGATTATTCTGCTTTCCAAAAACAAGCATTTTTATTGGCAACCTATTCACCACTGCTCGTTACAAGAAATTTTATTAAACGGGAACATGTTTACCACTGCCTGTTAAAGGGTCATCGATTGTTCATTTATCGCTTTGACCATTTCGTAAAAATCATTTTTGATTGCGAAAGCTACATAATTAATTATGTCAATACAGTTCACTATTACCGGAAGCTGACTCCGGAATCGAGGGAAATTGAAGAAAAACTGAGACCTTTGATGCAGTTCCAATCACACCCCATAGCGCATGACTTGATGGTACAGGGATTGATCGTTCAACTCGAATTACGCAAGAAAATAGAGAAATTGAAGGAGTACAGACGCAATGGAGTTACTACAGCTCGAGGTGCTGATTTATATAATCGGGTTGTTATGGGAGCACTTTGATTTTTGACTTGATTTGTTTAATCACCGACGGTATGTATCTTCATACCAAATATTAATTCTCCTGACTCGCAGGAGAAGATGGAAGCGTTATACTCCGGCAACCGTCAAGCAATTATCCCGATCTGCTTTCGGAGATGCCAAGATATTGCTGTCGGGTTTAAAGTTTTTATTTTTCTTATTTTCTGTTTTAGGGACATGGCTGAAATTTAAAACTGCGTGCTAAGACCTCTAAGCAGGAGAAAGAGCAGCAGAGTGCCACTAGAATAAAACCCCTAGAGTTGAACCGAGATTACATTGATTAAGATACCAAACCGGAGTTGGTTTTTGCATGAGACAGGGTTAGTCAATCGTATCTTATAGTTGCATAAAGTAATTTTGTGTCTTTGATTGATCACTTGCACAATGGATTATGTTGAAAGTATTTTTTGGTTACTGCTTTGCAAGTACTCCTTGCCCAGTTTAATTCCTATTTTCAGAGGTTTCCTTATTCTTCTTCGGCAACTATCCACCCATCATTCCTTCATTTTATCTGATCTGTGGATCCTCTATTTATCAACTAAGTTTTGCATCCTCTTTCACTCGCAAACTTTCATACTTTCAATCCTTTTATCAACGCACGGTCATTTGTTTTTCCCGAAATATTAATTACTTTCACAGTTTGCCATGGATTTGTAAATTTGTGTAAAGCATTCCTTTTTCACATTAACTTGTTTCCATATGTCCAAAGCTTGATCATTCCGTTGTTCTTGTATTTGTATCTGTATTCTTGTATTTTCAGTCGCTCGATTGTACGAGGATTTGAAGCGAAAGCGGGAAGAATCGAAAGTTCATTCGAACCACGTGTCAGACATTCTCCCCTACTTACACGACCCCGCCGCCCTCGCCATGTGGCTGCAGCGACAGGTTCGTCTCGCGACTTCTTTCAAGTCCAATAACGGCTAAAATAAAGTAAACCGAAGAAAGTTCAATGGTGTGAAGTTTTTCCAAACCGCAGCTTGCTCAGCGTACATCCGGGTTTATTGTAAGCGTTGATTAACGTGGGAAAATCGTCGAGATATTTCTTTGTGCATGACGATTGCTATCAATATAATAAAAATATTCAACAGTTAATTCAAGATTATTTGATATTGAATTAACTGTTGAAAATTTTCATATTTTCTAAACAAGCTTAACTTCTGGTTAAAATGACCAATTCTATTAGAGCGTTAATTGCAAATTTGTGTTTTATACTTTCAAATTTAAAATCAATGTCTGGCCGGCCTTACAGTTTTTATGGGTTCAAACTAGTATTTACCTTTAGGTCATAATAAAACTTTTTGCAGGCCCAATACGAATCGGGTATGACGTCATCCTCGAGTAAGCCTAAATTCATCCCACCCATGCGTAAAAGTGCGCCACCTATTGATATAAGCGACCTTCCTGGTGTGGATAAGCTTAATCCGGCGGAAAAAGAAGTAAGATTTTGCATCTATAACCGATCGCTGTCGTTGTTTTATCCGCCGAGGTTAACATGGATTTTTCTGGTAGTTTTTCTCCGCTTGCTGTAATTTTTTGATTCCGTTTACTTTGCAGTTTTGTGCCAAAGCCCGGTTTGTTCCGGAAGCGTTTCTCACCTACAAACAAGCATTGGTGCACGAGTACCGACGGAACGGGCATGTTCGACTCGGCACTGCGCGAAACATTGTGAAGATTGACGTGAACAAAACGAGGAAGTTGTTTGACTTTTTGCTGGAGCAAGAATGCATAGAGTGATTCTCAATTTTTGAGCACTTGCGTGGTTGAAGAGAAGAAGTTAAAAGGATTCACGAAGATTTTGTTCTGAAGGTTTCATTTAAGCGTCAGTGAAACGAGAAAAACCTTAAGGCTTCGCAGCGATTTTCTCAAATTTACCTCATGCGTCATTAATCCTTTAGGTTTAGTTTAGCTCAACCGCGAAAGGTCTGGATTTCATTCCCGGGTCTGCTGGATCGGACCCTGTTTGGTTGCCAAACGCCATGGCTGCAACGGTTCTAAAGTCCCCATGTTATTGTCGGGCAAGCGGATAGTTGCGGCAATGGACACCGCAAACTCTTGACATATTTCCGCCAATGGAACGAGTTCTTTAAAATTTATTTTTCAACCGCAGTTCGTCTCTGATAGCAGTCAATTTAGTGATTGAATCAAAATATGTTTGTTTTGCATAACCGGTACTCAACATGCATCTGTTTCAGTGTTACCAGAGTTAGTGTACTATAGTATGCTTTATTTCTGATGAAATACCTAAAAACTATAGTGGTGTAAATTTCGACAAATAAATAAGATATTTTTGAGAAGTTTTTTTCTCTTGATTACCCAAGTTTTAGCATTTTCTTCAGTCTTTCAGCGGTACACATGTTACATGCGTAGGATATCGAGTATATGTGTTACAGAATTCAGCACACTTTTTCAAATTTAAAACATTAAAATATATTAAAAAACTCCCCTAAAGACTGTTTCACCTGCACGGTTCACCAGGGGATCTTATTTAAATAGAATCTGTGTAGTATGTGTTATAGAGTATATCAGTACAATTTGCCCTTGTTATTCGGAAGCTTGGGGGGAAGGGTGTCCGACTTAACCGAAGGCCTATAGATCACAGCCAATAAACATGCCTAGGGCAATGGAATTTAGTCGAAAATGCCCTGTTACTATATAGGCTATTTTTACTAAATTTACCTTCGTAACATGTAAAAAAAGCTGATTTATTTCGGGGAATTAAAGAAAACACTGCAAAACCGTACATTTTTTTTTAGTATGTACGTACCATACCATATATTAAAGAATAAACATAAGTACAATTAAAGAATGCATAACTGCCGATTTTAGGCCAAACATTTTTTTTCTCAATCTTGGAATTTTTTTCTTCGGTCATGGTCCGACTCAACGAGTGTAAACTGTATAGTGTATAGGAGTATATGTGTTATATATTCTGATAACTGATTTAAAACTTCAACTGCTGACATGGAAACCGGACTTACCAGTTTTTACAAAAAGAACTGGATTTTACTCTGGATGTTTCGTGTACTGAAGATGGAGTTCAGGAAACAGTGACTACAAGAATAAGAGCTGGTTGGTAGAAATATAAGGATGTTGCAAGTGTGTTATGTTGCAGGTGTGTTATGAAAGTTGAGGGCATGGTTGCGGAGTCGGAGTTGTTTTTCGGTTTGGCAAAGTCTTTCTTTGGGTATCTTAGGTCGGAGATATTTTCGTTTTCAGAGGCTGTTTTACGCTAATTTTAGGCCTCCATAGTTTTGGAATCGCACATTTTAGGGAGAGTTGGAGTCGTTTTTTTAGCCATGCTGGAGTCGAAAAAAATTCCTCCAACTCCACAACCCTGGTTGACGGGACTTTCATATAAAATGTAAATCAAAAACTTGCAATGAATTACGGAGCAGAGTGCTGGCCAATAAAGGTAAGCGATACAAGAAGAATGGAGTCCACACAAATGAGAACTGAATGATATGTGGCATGACACTGAAGGATAAAGTAAAAAAAAGCTATGAACCATCGAAGCAATTTTTGAGAAGTTAACAAATACTGAGGTGGTTTGGGATGACTAAAAAAAAGTTCAAGCGATGGTTACGAAAATTATGAAAGTAGAAAAACAACCTAAGAAACGATTGATAGAGGTTGTTGAGGAAAACATTAAAAAAGGGTTAGAACGTAAACTGGCAAAGGAAAGCAACAGCGGAAGCGCGGCTGCAAAAAATAGCTAACCGCTGCCAGCAGGGAAACACGTTGTGTCCCTGCGTAGAGACGAAAATGGATATTGAATTTATTTGACCCGAATAAGACTGTAATGCGTTTACACCAAGCAAATGCTTAACCAGTTGGCAACATTGCTTATTCAAACTTTGCTTTCATTATTTTCTAAATTTATTGGCTCTCTTCATGCATCTGTGTGGCTTTAGTAGACGAGGACTGGACCTTTATGATCACGATATTAAGCTATTACATGTATTATAATTACTTTCGAAATGATTACGATAGTTTGGTTTTGAGTTTTTAAAAACAAATAACTTTTTAACACTTTGACTGCCGTGTCACCAATAAATGGTAACACGGCATTTTCAAATAGTGTTGGCACCAAATTTTTGGTAACAGTGATAATTCGTTTCGGAGCATTGTTGGTTAGAGAAAAAAGGTATTTTGGTATCTAGCATATTTATAAGGCAAACTTAAACCAAATATGCAAAAAAAACATTTTTGTCTGGGGTAATAAATTTCAAAATCCCGCTGGCAGTTAAAGTGTTAATTACCAAAAATCTAAATAACAAGTAACCAAAACAGCCTTAAAGAAAACTGATTGGTCTAGACTAGATTTACCCGGCTGCAATCCTGCTTGTTCCAATTTACTGACCAAGACTCTTGCTTACTTTGGATCTTGTTGGAATAAAATGAAAAACTTTTGTGGTTAGCTTTTTAAGAGCTAAAACTATAAATTAGTCGCAATATGAAATTGAAAAATGGTACAAAATATTTGACTAACATAAGTTGACACGGTATGCGTCCAAAAATTGCCATGGCAACGATAAGCAGCACAGCACAGCACAATTCTTTATCTTAATTTTGTTGTTACGCTTCTGCAAAACACTTTGCCTCGCAGTCTTAACAAGCAGTTCTAAATTTACAGTTATATCACTCTTACCATATTAATTCCAACCGAAAGTTGGCGGATATCTTGAAATTTCTGATAGCAGGTTGACGTAATCGTTTGATAGTTGCCAGAGTCAATGCCTCTGCCTTTGTCTTGTCAGCCGAGAAAAATAATCAATAAGATACCGGTACGGTAAATAAATTTTATTACAGTTGAAGGAAATTATATGCACCTCAATACAAAGTAGAAATTAGTAAAGTTCATGCAGAAAGTTATCGGTAAATAGGCTAATTTTTTGCTAAATTCGATGTTGCGACAATGAATTTATACAAAACTGTTTTAAAATTAAAAATTAATTAACATAGTCAAAACAAGAAACGAATACAAAAAAAACAGATATCTTGTTCATTCATATGAGCAAAAGATACCGCGTTTTCCCATTGAAGTAAGATTAGTCGGAAAAAATGATTTTCTTTTTCGTTCTCACGGCCCGCGACCACGTAACACACCATCAGCAGTTCAAAAACCAGAAACATCGTAATACTGTATATATTTCAAAAAGACGTGTCCAATGATATTTCGCAGCAACTGCAACGGCATTAGTTAAGCAAATATGAGCACATACCACAGGCCATGGTCAAATAAATAACAAATTAATATTTAAAAGTAAAAAAATTTACACTGTGTTTCATAAAATTGATTGTATTTAATTGTTTTCCCAAGATTGGGACCACTGAAGCAAAAATTAATCTTTACCAGTGTTCGAACTGGTTACTAAAGCACAGTTTAATCTGGTGCAATGAAGCGGACTCGATAATATTTCAAGAATTTTTAAACTATCACACAGTGCCAAGCAAAATCACAAGACGATTCGCCAATCACCTCCGAGCTAGGGTGGCATTGCAGAGCTTATCAAGCTGTGAGAATACAATAGCGATTTAATTTTCCTTTGTGAACTTCTTTCATTTTTCCGAGATGCCGCAAAATAAGAAAAATGCTGTCTTTTGACTTTTTTTGCATCTTAAGAGATGTGGAATATTTTTGGATATCATCGTCAACAAAAAATGTAGAATAGCAAGTGCCTGTAAGAAATATTTTCACAGTAGTAATGCTATATATATATATCAATATATATACGTACGTCCATAATTTATTTATATATATCAGTACAGATAGCAATGACAGTATAATTTAGAAGTGGAATTAAAAACAAATACAGTAGAATTTGCCTGACTCGTCACCTCAGAGAGATTAGAAAAAAGCGACAAACCATTATTGCAGCTCGCAGTGGCGTGCCTCTGATTTCTCGATTTTTGTCGCAAGAATTTGGTGATGTTTTTAAAAAAAGGTTACACTTGAAATTTGTCTCTGATTTCTCGTATTAGTGATCTCCAAGGATAAGCCATGCCATGCTAATGGCCCAACCTAAATATTCTACTGGCGGCTCGTATACGAGTACTTTACCATTGTTAAAACTCGAATACATGGTGCTTTTATTTGCAGTAAAATACAAGTTTATAATGCTATTGTTGGATACAACAATAAATACAGTATATAAATCATGCAATACCGGTACACAGACAATATTAAACGAAGTTGGTGCAAGTAAAATAGCTAATTTGCAAAAATTTTATTAGCGATATGGATCTACAACTCCTAATTCGCAAACAGTGCGTAATTTTGTTTTGTTTTAACGGGTTCTCTTGTCAGTGTGTCCTGCTGCATTTCGTACATCGTATCGCTGTTATCTTGTGTTCTGAAATAGCGATCTTATGTCTTTAGTGCTTTTTATGCCATAAAAAGGGTAAGGCTTAGGTTCATTCAGACAGCTTCATCGTAGTCATCTTCGTCTGCAAGAACTTTGCTTGCTGAAGACCGTTTCTTATCGTCGTCGTTTCTTATGATGCTTCCTTATGTGATAGTCTCGCGTGTAACTAGGTTCGAATCACCTTCCATATACTCATTAAAACTGAATCCTTCGGGAACTAAGCCGGCGTTTTGTAACCTGCCCCAAATTCCTTCTGCACCATTTTCGTGCTAACTGGCAGTTTCTTGGTTTTCTTTGTAAATGGACTCTTTAGTAATGTAGTTTCGAATAGACTTTTCAGAAATAAAGATCCAAGCTTAATTGAGAAGTTTTATAGCTTCCAAAACATGAATTTTACATTCTTTTTTCCACTCAAAAACCGAAAAAACGCATTTTAGCAAGATTTTTCCTGTCCTGTAGTGTAATCGATGCTTAGCTAGCAGGCAATTTCGTATTTTTCTTTAAGCCACAAACTAGTGTACTTAAATTAGTAACTAACACTTAGCTAGTGGCAACAATCTTAAATAAATCGCAAAAAGCACTACTCTTAACGGAAATTTTAATAGGGAAAACTATTATATACTGTGATTGTTACACTATGACGAATATTGTATGTGACATAATGGATAAAATAACCCGCCGCATTTACTGCCAAGCGCTTGAATCGTGTCTTCTCTGTATTAAAATTGCTTAGTCAAGAACTAGATGTTTATAAGATAAACATATAACAAAAACTTTTTTATCGTTTAAATTAAACTCTTTAATTCCTTTACCCTATCTAGACTTCTCAATTGAATCTAATACCTTTTAAATCTTTAACAAACTTTAAGACTTTCCGGATTCTCCTAATAGGAAGTCGGATAGAAATTTGATAAACAAATTCCGAGGTGCTGCAATTCTTAGATAAATATTTTTTGCTTGCTTGAATTCCCACACGAATCTAAAGTAACTGCTTAAACATCCAAAGCGAAACTGCAAATGGCGTATTAGCCGAACAAAATGCTTCTCAAGAACAGAAAAAGGTGATGAATTGAATTGTACACAAAAGATAGAAACTCTGTCGGGACCGGCAAATAATGACGAATTGTGTCAATTGACAAATTAAACGATGAAGAATTAGATAAATTCTATTGTATATCAATTTATTGGCTAGAAAACCGATTTGGAGATTAATATATACATCTGCGTGCAGCAAAATTCTTGTCTATTTACCACTAAAATAGTAAAATCGAGTTTTATCAAAATTTACATTTATTATGTTTTATTTTAAATGAGTGTTTCTTTCCAATTAGTAGATTTTTAACTTGAAATAAAACAAATTTTCAATTACGCTGCTCATTTCAAATACTAAGTTGTCCCTACTCAAGTCAAAAATTGCATCAATCAAGAGCAAAATAACTATCGAGAATCTTTATGTGAATTGTTAAAATTGAAACACATAATTAAAGAAACTAATCCTTATTCAGGAATAGGAATATTTTCAAGCAAACCTTTCAAGTCTTTTGCTTGCTCGTTATAGATTCCGCGCAATCTTTCTTCTTTTAAACTGAGAGCCTTACGCGGTCGACCAAGTAAGTGATATTTCTTACTTAACACCAGATTTATATCAGCGATTCCGTTGTTCACTTGGTGTAAGGTAAGGCGGCCTTTGATATACCTACAAAGAGACAAAGTTTTTTATAATTTGAAAGGAAAGCAATTAGCATATTCAGTCAACTGCTGCGCTTTTCTGAGCAAAGCAAAAAGCATGTGTTTCTTAACCCTTTGAACGTCCCTTTAATTTTTGTGTATATATGTGTGTTACATAAAAATATTTTCTAACCAAAGAAAAACCACTGCACATATTGCAATTTAGTTTTTTTCCTTGATAACTTATAATAATTATTTTATTAAGCATTAAAAAATTCTTTTAAAAAGGTATGTACCAAAATTGGCTCATTTGCATTTCAGTCATGAATTGGCGATGTACCAAAATTGGTACATTGACGTTCAAAGGGTTAAAGTGGTTGATTGGAGCATCAAAAAAATTGAATAGGGCTCAATAAATGGCAGGGGGTCGATGAATAATTGTGGGGGTTAACTGGAGGAATAAAGCAGTGATGCCTTTTCACGACGATACTAGACTTACCGGCAGCGTGGTCGAGTAGTTAGAGCGCCGGAATTGCGATCGACATGGTCTCGGTTCAAAGCCTACTCACGCCATTCTGTTGTGACCTTGGAAAAGACACTTTACAGCACTTTCCCCTGCTTGGTGGTCTTGGCAAGCAGTTTTAAATTTCAGTCAAATCTTTATTAAACTTCAAGTAGACAGCAATATCTTGGCATCTCCGGCAGCAGGTCGGGGTAACTGCTTGCCTTATGTACTAGTGCCTTCATTGCTTTCTTGCGAGTTAGGAGGATAAAAAAATAAAATAAAATAAACTGAAAATTTAGACCTTTTTTGGTCTTTACTTATTATTTTTAACATCCCATGGAAAAATACAGTTGCTTAAAAGTGAAAATAGAAAAAAAAGTCCTCACTTTAATTATATGCAGTTGAGAGTGTGAACTGGATTAAAGGGTCAATAGAATATTTTTTATTCGACTTGAGGTCAACGTGCAATTAAATTTAAAAATCACTGTCATAGCAAATATAACAGAGGCGAAATTTTTTATTTATCTTAGTTTGTCAGAATAACTAAAAATTTTAGAATTTGCTTTGCTGTAAGTGCACCTTTACATTTAAGAACAAACACAAGTTTGCTATAATTAAGACTATTATATTGAATAACTATTTTTTAAATATATTATAATAAAATTTTGACCAAATGAGACAAAATTTAAAAGTCATCAAAAAGACTCTCGAGCAACTGAAACCAATACTAATATATTTATGATATAACAGTGTTCTGTCGTGATTAGAACGCGTGGTTGCAGCATGCTCGGCTTATGCTTTTCTTTTGTCCATCGTCCTCCGCTTTCCACATCTATCGTGTGAAATTTTGCGCGGCGGCGTTTCTGTATCTCACGGTTGGTGACTTGGATATTCGGTCATGCTCACTGTATGTTGTGACCAGGCTGTACCATTTAGTAGACAGGCGACGAAATAATGCGTAACGTGATAGCGCTACTCCGAGACGGAGCCATGGTTTTGTTATAATTAATTAATAAATTCTGTTTGCTTAAGTTTTGCAATATTGTGTTAGGGTTAGTTTTAAAAAACAAAATCCCTAATCCTAACAGTTCTTTAAAAATTGGACACAATAGACTTACTTACAACCAATGCTAATACTGGTAACAATAAATAGGTTTGGTCGTCGTCGTCGTTTGAAGGGCATCCACTTTAGCTCAGACACAAACAGGACTGGGGCCGAGGGTTTATCCTTTTACTACCCCAGGCTGCTGTACTGCCTAAATCAGATGCTGGAAGTGGTGTTATTAAGCCAGCATCGAGTTTCGTCATCCAAAACCGTCAGACCTCGTGCTCCATGTGGTGCCCGATGTATAGGGCACGCTGTTAGTACATGGCCTGCGGTTTGTTCAGAGGCGCCACACTCGCAATTCGGTTAAGGAGCGAGACCCCATTTGTGCATGGACGAATGGAATCGCCCAACACCAGTCCGCAGGCGGTTGAGCTTAACCCAAGCTACTCGGGGTCAGCCCATCCCAACAGGCCTGGCACCGGTTCCAGGCACAAAAGCACGGAGCCTGAAAGTATTTTCACAATACTCCGTTTTCCATTTGTGATTTGTCCATTCAGAGGCGCGGATGCCAAGTCTGGCAAGGTTGTTCAAAAGATTCCGCGAAGCTGACACAAACGGGCATCTGGATCTTAGTCTCACTTGGCTAGTATCTGAGGACCCACTTAAAAGACCATACAAGATATGATCGGGGTCCAGAGATCCACGGTGAGCCAAGGAGAGTGTCGCTCCCATTCGGCGAAGCTCAGCTGGCTGGATGCCTGAGAGAGTACAGGTAGGAGGTCCGTTGGAGTGGGACGCAGGCATCCAGTGACTATGCGCAAGGCGTCGTTCAAGACACTGTCGATGAGGCAAGTGTGAGCACTGCGACACCAGACTGGCGCACAGTACTCAGCTGTTAAGTAGACTAGAGATAAGGTGGCTGTGCCTAGTGTTTTAGCACCAGCACCCCATCCCGAGCCCACGAGTCGCCTCAACAGTGTGACGTGCGAGAATAGTCTTTTGCGCAATGCCACTAAATGGTGACGAAACGTGAGCGATCTGTCCAGTTTCACCCCAAGGTAAGTAGGCGTTGGATAAAACGGTAAAAGTCTACCGTTGTTGTAGACCTTTAGCTCACGTTTGGCCTCTCGGTTATTTAAATGAAAGGCTGCCGTCACCGTCTTAGTGTGACTGAGCTTCAACCTCCAAGTCTGGAGATATGCTGAAAGTGTGGACATGTACGGTATTGGCTTAAAGTCCCCTCCAAGTCCTTCCAGTTTCCAGAAGTATGCAACAATGCTAAATCATCGGCATGAGCAAACTTTCTGGAAATCATGGAAGGCAGGTCGAATGTATAGATGTTAAATAGGAGAGGAGCCAAGACCGATCTCTGAGGAACGCCGTTTTTAAAACGGCGTAGCCTGCTTTGCTTGCTGTCACCGGTGGTAAGAATAAAACTTCGATTTTGGACAAGCTCGATAATCATTTTGACCATGTGCTTATCCGGAAGTAGTCTCAGCAGCTTGCAGGTAAGGCCACGGTGCCAGACAGTGTCATAAACATCTGTCAGATTGACAAATACGGCACCGACCTTCTTTTTAGCTTCGAAAGAATCCTCGATGTTCTGGGTTAGCAGAACAACTTGATCTACAGTTGACTTCCCGTGTCAGAACCCAGCCCGCTCTTTAGGGAGCAGTGGATCAATTAATGGTTCAACGCAAGCATAGATAAGCCTCACGAGGATCTTTTAGGGACACAGAGCAGAGATATCGGTTGATAACTCTTTGGGTTTCCCACAGGGTTGGTTGGTTTTGGAATCGTGACCACAAGTGCTCTTTTCCAGATCTTGGGTCGGCGCAAGCAGGAAGAAAGGAAGTCACGTAACCAGGACTTCAAAGCAGCTCCAGCATGGAGTATAAGCTCTGAGCAGATGAAATCAGGACCCAGAGCTTTACCTGGTTTTAAATGTTGGAGGGCAGCAGCAAATTCTCTTCTGTGAAAAATTGTCAGAGATACTTACTGCATCTGGTGCTGTGGCCCTCCAAAGGTCAGACACATCTTGATAGACAAGTCGAGATAACTTGTGGTCAACAGCCTCGTATTTCCCATTTGTAACCAGCTGAGATGCAATAGCATTGGCTGAAATAGGACAGTGATAAGGAGGGTGTCATGACCTACCAGTAAGGTTGTTCAAAATACTCCACGCTTTTTGACTACAGTGTGAGAAGTCAATGTTTCGAACTGCCTCGGATTATCAATCCTTCCACTTTCTGTCAAGCTTGGCAAGCAGAGCTGTAGCAGCCAAACTTGAGTCGTCTCCCTGAGGAGACTGCAGAAAGGTTTTATAGAGGGATTCACACTCTGCATCCCAACATGGAATATAGTTATTTCGATACCCACGTGGGATAGTCTTTTTGGCTGCTTTTTTAATGGTGTTACAGAAGTCCTGGTAAGTCACATCCACATCAAGTGAATCAGGTGGCAACAAAGTCTTTGCGAATTTATTCGTCAAAGCAATGTAGTGACTCTATTTGGCCTTGCGGAAGTTCCATCACTTAACAGGCTTCCTTGGCACTACCATAGCAAACCTTGGTGGTGTAATAAGCAAAGGTCGATGTTGTGACCTAAGGAACTTTTCAAGAACATGTCTATCCAGTAAGCGACTGTTTGAACCTACACTAGCAAAAGCTAGATCTGAATTGGTACCAGTGTTCCAGCAGCCGGAATGAACTGGCAGCATCCTTGGCTTTATATAGGAGGGCAAGACAATTAATAATTGCCCAGCCAGCCAAGCACTCACCGTTTGGACTGTTGTCATTGTAACCCCAGTTAGCATGGTGACAGTTAAAATCGCCAGTGTAAAGACAGGAGTGAGGAAACACTGGGAGATCCAGGGTTCGCAATTGCATTGGCGGTGGTTTGTAGACGTTGACTATTTTATAGCTATCAACGTCCACACACTGCTACTCGATCTCCGATGTCAGTGGAGATTGGTCCAAAAGTGTGTATCTCAGTCGCTCATGGACAAACGTGACAAGGCCATGCTTCCTGCTTAAAGAAGACCCAGCTAGTTGGTAGTTTGAAAGTACCAACTTCTCTGCATCAGTGCAGTGGGTCTCCTGCAGTAGGATGACGAGTGCCTCAGACTGCATACTGAGGTGATGAAGAACATTCATCTTGCTTGCAGTGAGGCCTTTGATGTTCAGCTGAAGAATAGTGGATCTTCAGAACTTGTTGGCAATGTGCCCTGAAAAGGGCAGTTTTATCCTGGCATTGCCCTGTCCTAAAAAGGATGCTTGACGATTAGCAGACTCACACTAAACATCAGAATGGGTAGATACCTTTCCAGTCTGTCATCTTTAACACCAATGAACAGACTTACTCATGGCCCAGGCTGTGAGAAAGCACCAACCATCTGGGCCAACTAATTTGGTAAACTTACTTGATCACTTATAAATGATAACAAGACTTTTCCAATTTTTAAGTGCTGTTACCAAACCTGTTAATAGTACTCAAAAATTGGAAAAGTCTTGTTATTGTTTATAAGTGATAAAACCTGCTTTTTATTTAATTATTCCAAAAGCAAAGTTAACAAATTGAAACAAAAAAAGATTAAGTATGAAAACTAAAAAAAAATACAACGTAAATTTTACTTTGGAATACTTTCAAATGCAGCTGTTGATATTGGATTGATACTTGGTACATTTATTTTCTTTTTTTCAGGTAATTTGATTCGTTCGGGCAGATTTTCTTTGTCTACACCGAAAAAATATTAGTGTATGTGTAATACCACTAAGGAATAATATTGCTTTCCATTAATAAATAGAACATTACCAAGATATCCTTAACTCAATATATACAAAAGTAAGTGTTTTCAATATAGCTGTGACAGTGCTCAATAAGGATCAGAGCAAAATTTATTCATTATTTTAGATTAAAACACTACACATAAAAAATTTTAATAACCACAACAAGCTGTTTTGCCAAAAAAGTCTGTAGCGATTTTTAAAATTTTTTATCTGTAGCGTTTTAATCTATATTAATAAATATATGTATATGTATAATACAAAATTTATTTAATCCCTATTTAAAAACCACAATAGTCTGTTTCATCCCTAGAATTGTCAGGTGGTTACTAGAAAATTAAAAATATAGTTATTTGTGGCAACAAATAATATGTAGTTAAATTGATTAAGCAAATAATACAACTCCTGTGACGTCATACAAGAAAATAATAATTAAAAAAATAGTAAATGCAATTAGAGAGGTTTGCATTCATTTAAAGATGAGGAAAGCTAAGTTAGGCATGTGGTAAAAGATCTAAAAGGAAACAAAATAATCTACAAAGCACTAAAAAGGCAGCAAAAAAATCATATAAGATGAAGTAAAGTGAGTAATACTTGCTACAATTTTTCAAATCACAAGTATAGAAACGTACAAAAAAAATGTACAACTTTTCATCTTATACAATTTTTTTGTTGCCTTTTTATTGCTTGGTAGATTATTTTATTTTCTAAATTACCACACATCTAACCCAACTTCCCTCACCTTTAAATGAATGCAAGCCTCTATAATTGTATTTACTATATTTTGAGTTATTTTTTTCTTGTATGACATCACAAGAGTTGTATTATTTGCTTAATTAATTTAACTATGTATTATTTATTGCCACAAATAACTATATTTTTAATTTTTTAGTAACCACCTGCTGATTTTAAGGATGAAACAGACTGTTGTGGTTTTTAAACAGTAATAAAAAAAATTTCATATTAAATTGCTCTGATATTTTCATTGAGCACTCTACAGGGAAGATCAATTTACTCCTGCAATATGTACATATTCATATATATATATAATTGTACAAAATAGCATCATATCATATTTAGAATAATTTACCAGATTAGACAAAAAGTTGTAATTGGTATGTTACAAGATAAGCTACTTTTAATCAACATCAAACAATATTTAATTATCAGAAATTGTATCTCAAAAAAAAGATTTAAAACCAAACACAAATTAACAGAATCATCAATTCACAAAATTAAAAACTTAATTGACATGATTTGATAAGTGCTCAATAAAAAATCCAAAGTTTACATAAATTTCATACTTAACCAAAACAAACCCCTACAGTTTGATCTGTCCTGTTTGTTGGCAGCATGGTTAGAGTGCTGTAATTGTAATTGACATGGTCTTGGTTCAAAATCTATTTGTGCCTTTCTGTTGTGTTCTTGGGAAAGACAATTAACGACACTTCCCCTGCTTGGTGGTCTTGGCAAGCAGTTCTAATTTATAGTCATAGCATAGTCAAAACTAAAAAACCAAAATAAAAAATTTCAAGTAGACAGCAAATTTTTGGCATTTCCAGGTAATTGCTTGCCCTGGGTATAGTGCCTCTGCTGCTTTCCTGCTAGTCAGGAGGATAAATAGAGAGATAAAATAAAACAAAAATTAAAAATTCTCCAAAAAATATACACTGCACAAAGGATAAAATCAATAATTAAATATATGTTATAAATTAGCTACTTAAAATACAAGTAAAAATTAGGTTTAAAAGTACATTTATACCTATACAGTAAGATAAAAACTATGCTTTAAAACTTATCATAGTAAATAAAAATAAAAAATTCATACAAAAGTTTTAAATTAAATTGAAAGACTCATTTAACTCTTTGGTAACATAGAAATGATATTTTGGCTTCAAAAAAAAAAGAGTCATAAAGATGAAATACTAATATATTGCACATCCTTAAAAAAAGTACCACCTTGCTAAAAGGCTCATAAGCAACGAGTCTTTCAACTTGATAATGCATTTATGTAATTTTGATGGATTCATGATGATAAATAGAGACTTTAAAAAACTTTCTAAAATAAAATTAAACTAAAGAATTGTACAGGATATGCATACAACTTTGAAAATTCTCTAGTCAAAATACAATTTTTTTCTAATTTGGGCCATGCTGTAGATAAAAATGGTAACATATTGATTTTTTTAACAAAATGAAAAGTATATGTATAGAAGAATATTCAGAAGCAATTTAAATGTTTTTTAAAAATCAGAAATTTTTGCCAACTTTTATGTTTGGAGGTAAAAACAAAACTTTGACAGCCAAAAAGGTTAAACTTTTGATTACTTTACCAGAATTATCAATTTAAATAAATACACCAAAAAAATTCAGTTCAACAAGAAGTGAAAGACAAACTCATACTGGATGAGCTTTGATTATCAATTGAAAGACTATTGCTAGATTCCTCTGAGCTGGAAACACTTTGCAAAGAAAACATCATCATTAAGTTGATTCGCTTATCAAGTAAATTCAGCTGAGACAATTTATTCTAAAAAATATATGGTATCATTGTACTTGTATTCATGTTTTTCAAACATAAGTTTAATTGTAAGTATAGAAAATTAATTTGAGATAATGGTTATATGCTTATTAAGGCCCGTTTCCACTACGAGCGTGGAAAAGAGCATTCTTTGTTTCTTTTATTGATCTTCGATTGAAGCGAGCGCAAAAAAAATCAATAGAACAAACAAAGAATGCTTTTTTCCATGCTCGTAGTGGAAACAGGCCTTTAGTGCCAAACCACGTAAATCTGGATTTTAGCTTTAATGCACTAATATTTGCAACTTAGTTCAAATTATAGTCATAGCATAGTCAAAACTAGTGTACAGGGTGTCCATAAATTAAGGCAACAAACTTTTTGTTCTCTACCCAAAATACTAGAACATGAAAACTGTATTGTTGTTTATGATTAGATAGGTTAAGGTAAATGCTTTCAAAACATATATAATTTATTCAATATAGCATCCTTTGTTTTTAACTACTGCCATCAATCTGGCTGTGAATGCAGCACAAGTAGCATGGAGCGTTTCCTAAGGAATGACGTTCCACTTCTTCACAGTTTGACCTTAAGTTGGATGAGGAGTAGAGCAGACCTTATTCTCCAAGATGGACCAGATGGAGTAGTCCAAGGGGTTCAAATCTGGGCCCTTGCTGGCCAGTCTTCCTTACTTATGAAGCAGATTTTCCTCCAAATCCAAAATTGTGTAAACTTGGAGCCATGAGAGGGTGCAGAATCCTGTTGCAGGGTCATTGATTAAGTGATTTACCTTGGAAGTGCTGATTGGCCCAAGGTAGCAGAAAACCCTCCAAAATGTCCGCAACATATTGCTGGGAGTTCAATTTGACTCCAGATGGGACAAAAAGGAGGGGGATTTCCTGGTTGCTGTGACAGCTGCCAAAACCATGACAGACTGGGGATTTTGACGTCTGGTGATGATCCTTCCTTCAGTGGCAGACGAGGAGGTCCAAACTCTATCATTTTGTTGGTTTACCACCTGCTGAATGTCAAATTTCTTCTTGGATGTGAAACCAGGTTGGGCAGCATGCCTTCATCAATGTCATTCAAAATTTTCCTGTATTTTCAGGCCCTCATTGCCACATGACGATCTGTCAGCTAATGACAATGCATCATCTTAAAGGGTTTTTGTCCAAGATCGTCTCTCAACACTTGGTGCATGGTGGAATTGCCCACACCAGCTGCTGCAGCCAATGTCCTGCAACTTTGATGAGGGTTGCGTTGCAGCTTTTTCCTCGTGATTTTGATGAGTTGAGGGGTGCAGATACTTTGTTTTCTGCCTCACCCTTCCCTGTTGAGGGTGCTGCCAGTCTCTTTAAACTTCTTAACAATTTTCCAAACTGTTGAACGGTTCATTTTCAGCCATTTTGCAATTTCAACATTAGTTTCACCACTTTTGTGATGTTTAATAACTACTGTATAAAAGCAAAATTCTTGATAAAAATTGAATATACATGTATATTTTGATCTACAGCCATCATAATACTAATTTTAGAAAATTTTCATATATCTGAAAAGAAAGTAGAGAGTTTAAGCTTTAAAATGGTGTACTGTTTTATGAGAAAAACCAAATTTATATGCACTTAATTTAACTGCAAAAGTTGGTTGCCTTAATTCATGGACAGCCTGTTGTACATTTGCAACTTAGTGCAAATACATGTTTTATTTCTTTAGGTATTTGAACCACAGTCAAAACATTTATCCCAAGCTTGTAATTAAGCCTACATTTTATAAAATTTTTATTTATAGCTCACCTTAAATTGATTCAATTTTTTCTTTTCATCTTCTAATATTATTTGTATCTTTGTAACTAACACTTTCAATTCATGAATATTGTCAATCAAATTAACATACAATTCTTTGCAGGAGTCTTTATTATAAGCAAGACTGTTTTGAATTTTTAAGCTTTTTTCAATCCGAACTATAAGTTTTTCAACAGAATTTACATAAATACTTAAGTTGTCTTCAAACTCCATTTTCTAATAATAAAACACAATACCACTTGTATCCTCTTTTAAAACAAACCTTTTTGCTGATGACACAAATTAAAAAATTTAACTCTTTCTGGTATAAATCCTGAATTACTACAAAATAAAATAAGTCAATTCACAAATATAAAAAATTGCTAACTGGATGAAAATCAATCAAATAACTATAAACTACAATAAAATGGAATTTATGTTAGTTAACAAAAATAAAATCAAGACTTTTGATGCTAAAATAAATGGAATAGCTATTAATAGAAAAAATTGTATAAAATATAAAGGTATCTTAATTCATGATAAACTACAATGAAAAGATCATATTAAAAATTCATTTTCAAAATTTCAAGGTTCTGGATTATTATCAATATATGTCAATTTGTTAATAATAATCTCGCACTAATTATATATTACAGTTTAATATATCCTTGCACACAATACTGCATTACAAGTTGGGGAGAAGCAACAGCAAAAGCATTGGATCTATAATAAAACCTCAAAAAAGAATAGTTTGCAAATTGACTTTCAGCAAATACAGGGTGGGGCATAAATACTGTTACAAGATAAAATACAAACATATTTTGAAAAAAGCTTTTATTTCAATATTTAAATTTGCAAACATTCAAGACTCATACCAACAAACAATTTCACACAAACTTTATTCAAAATGCTTTCCTTTAGCCTTTACTACAGCGTGGAGTCTTCTGGAGAAATCATTGATGGAGGCACGCACTATTTTCATGGGAATTTTCTCCCATGTTTTCATCAATTTTAACTTCAGAGCTTCGATACTAGGGCTGGGTTTAGAGCAGGCTTCACTCTCAAGAATTGACCATAAAAAATAATCTAGAGGGTTGAGATCGGGTGAAGAAAGAAGCCATTCCTCTTTACTAATCCAGGTGGGGCAATTGTTTTCACACCACACTTGAGTCACCCAAGCTGTGTGACTTGTTGCTCCATCTTGTAGTGTCCAATTGTCTTCACCATATAGAGATTTGCACCATGGTATTAAAGCCCCTCTAAAATATTCTTTATGTAAAGTTCTTTGTTAATTTTAACCCTCGAGGGTACAAAAACCAGAGGGGATTTCCCCTTTTCAAAAATTGCTGTCAACACCATTACTGAAGCAGGTTTTTGTGTTGTGAAGACTTTCCTTGTATTGGCAGGGATTGAATCTAAGGTTTTTGCCAAAACTCGATCATTTTGGTGATTGTGCACCTGTTGCACAGTGAATAACTTTTCATCAGTAAAGATAAGATTTTACAGCATGCCATTTTTGAGTCGTTTCGACAATAGTTTGCTTCTTGCCAGTCTCTTTTCAATTGTGGCCTCTGAAATGAGCTGTCTCTTTTGCAGCTTTTAGGGTGACATCTTAAGATCATCGTGACAAATTCTGCGTATAGTTCTTGGTGATATTTTTGATTCCTTTGCCATTTTTCTTATCGATTTCCTCAGATTACGTCTGATTTTTTCTTTTACACTTTTAATCAGATTAGGTGTTCTTGTTGCGAGGGCATCCTGATTGAGGTCTGTCTGTGATTGAGGGTATTTTCTCAAATCGATCAATCATTCATTTGATCAGCATTCGGTTGATTTCAATTTTTTTCCTAGTTTAAAAATTTCTGTGGGGCTAAATCCTTTTTTGTGGTGCTCAATAATGAATTTTCTTTTTAATTCTAGCAACATTGCACAGTGTATACTTAAAAATTTTCTGAAAAACAAGAACTGGGTATATATTTAAATAAATTGATAAAGCTAGTTTAGCTTTTTAGTTAAATTTATTAGTACTAAAATTGACATAAAATTTTGTAACAGGACTTTTGCCCCACCCTGTATAATAATCACATACAGCTACTTTTCAAAAATCTAAATTTATTAAATATATTTAACATTTATAAATCTGAAGTTGGAAAATACATGCACAGAGTCCAGTCAAGTCAGAATTTAACACAATTTAACAACTACTAGCAAACTTCAAAATTACATAAATATGAAACACAATTAGGTACTTTTCTGTTATTGTCCCCACCATCTATTGCTTCTTGTTATTTTCAATACATTGCTCTTGGTTTCTTCTTTATTTCACCCTGCTGCTGAAAGGGATATTTTGGGTTAGTTTCACCAAAAAAAGTTTTCTTGAAGAGACCTCAAAAGTTTTGGGTTTTTGTTGACTATTTGCTGATGGTGAAGCGACAACAGCAAAGTATCCACAATTCTCATTGCAAAATAAATGGGGGCCAGACCTACCCTGGATTTCTGATCTTTCTGGTTTTCTGGTTTATTTATTTATTTTGCCTTATTTGGGCATTAAAAGGAGAAGAGCATGGTAGCCAGTACACACGAGTGTCTGTTAACACTGTTATTGCACTAAATCGCACAGGTTTTTGTCAATCAAAACTTCTGTTCTATCTTGATGCTGCTTGCATTTACAACTTTCACATGTGATAAAACATTGTTACGCACATTGTTGTATGAATGAGTACTCAGTGTTTTTTAAGGTTTGGCTTGAGGAACCGCTAAGCAATTTTGAGAGACTGCAAATTTTTTACCTAAATTTGTAAATGAAACTGCAGTCAACACCTGTCTTAACAAAAATTTATTGTTAAAAAACTTCAACTTTTATAAGAGTCGCAAAGCAGGCAAAGAAAAATACAAAATAAAAAAGCAATAAACATGTAGCGCAAAATGAAACCAAACAAGACAAATTAAATGGAATGCAGAAGCGATTTAATCCACTTCTTTGCCTTAGAAGAAAATACACTGAATGTTATTTTTAAACAAGCTGTATAAAGATGAGAAACACCAGACTTGAGTTTCGCTCTTATTAGAGCTCGTCAGTGATGCTTATCTCACCATGAATCGAACCTGGGACCTGTAGTCTTTCACACAGGTTGATATACCACTAGACTACAGATCCTGGACGACAGATGGACTCAAAGCAGCTGTTATAACTTATTCTCGGATTTACTGAACAAGGAATATTATTCCTTGTTCAGTAAATAATATTCCTTGTTCAGTAAATCCGGGAATAAGTTATAACAGCTGCTTTCAAGGAATAATATTCTTTGTTCAGTAAATCCAAGAATAAGTTATAACAGCTGCTTTGAGTCCATCTGTCGTCCGGGATCTGTAGTCTAGTGGTATAGCAACCTGCATGGAAGACTACAGGTTTCAGGTTCGATTTGCAGTGAGATAAGCATCACTGACAAGCTCTAATAAGAGCAAAACTTGAGTCTGGTGTTTCTCATCTTTATGCAGCTTGTTTAAAAATTAATTCCAAATTCCTCATAATTCTTCAAATATGAATGTTATATCTTTTAAAATAAATCTGTGATTTTTAATTGTTTATTAGAAGATGGTTTGTTGTTGATTGGCCAATGCTATTTTAAGTCATAAATTGTTGATTAACCAATGCTGTAACCCAAACACAATTTTTTAACTGATTTGCCTTGGTTGAATTTCTCCAGAACTTCAACTTTTGTTGCAATTGAAAGCAAATTATGCTTACATTTTGACATTTTTGTATTTACATGTTGCACTGTATCCTGTATACTTTTAGATGCTTACTTCTTCTGCACTTTTCATGTAATGAGACATGTAAGAAGCTGACTGAATGGAAGATTCTTGTTATCCCTATTCACAGTTGGAATCTATGACCTCATAATGGGAGTTAAATACCAAAATGTTCACAGCTGCATTTCAGTATGTAAACTAATAGCACAAAAATGTGACTCGGCAAGCGGTCAAGTAGGACATCTCTGAAATTAGGATCACCTACTGAGTACCAAAAAAAAAATTTTATCATGTTTTCAAATTTAACAGATGTATTCCTTCTATTTAATTGCAGATTAGATAAAGCACCAAAGATAACAAACAAGATGCAAACAGCATTAATTAGTTAAAGGTCAGTTAATAGTTTTACAATTGCAAAAAGTTTTTTGTTAAAAATGCGTCCCAGATTTCTGGTCACTCTGGTTTTCTGGTTTCCAGATTAGAGGTCACCTACCTGTACTTCATAAATAGAGCCCAAATGGAACTAGGAAAAAAAAAATGCTAATTAAAGGACTGAATATCTGACTTCAAATACCAAATGAAATGAGAAAACTTTTCTCAAACTTGTTCAAAAAAAAAAGTACAAAAAATATCTGCAAATACATTTTTTATGGTAACTACAATGATTCATAAACTTAGATCAAAATTATCAAAAAGCAGAAAATACTTTGTTCCTGATGTGTTTGTTATTATCTTTCATTCCTTGCATGCTTTCTTTTGTTACCATTAACATTTTAGTTTCATTGTGTTTATTTATTATATAAATGCATGAAAAGCAAGTACACTTACTTACACAATATTATTATAGTACAACAGTTAAAGTGGCAGCTGGCTTAGTAACCACATGGTTTTTTCACTGTCTCTTTGTTGTAAGTAATCTTGTGTATATTATTTTACTGTGTTACTGTATGTTTGATATAATTAATCTGCTTTCAACAAAATAAATACACTATTTGATTGATTGATTGATAATATATATAAGGAGGAGTCTTATTGCAACAAATAAATTCATTCCATAATTTGCTTGCAACAAATCAAACACAAATTTGATTGATTGATAATATATACAGAAGAGTTTTATTGCTGTTAAGATTAGATAACATTAATTAAAATTTTATATTTTTGTTTAAAAAAAAGCACTTATCTAAATCACTGGTTCCCAACCAGAGGTTTAACGACTACTAGGGGGTCCATGAAAAGGCTGCTGAGGGTCGGCAAGTGCATTGTAAATTTATGAAAATTAAAAAAAAAACTTTTAAAAATTGTTAGTCAGGATCAGTCTTAGAAATTTAGGGGATCAAAAGCTTGATCTTTTTTGAAAGGGGCCCGTGACTCAAAAACAATTGCGATCGACTGATCAAAATGAACGATATAATATGACCTAAATTTCTCAGATTTAGCCTGAAAAAGGCCAATATGGCCACCTTGTTTAAAAGTGTTAACTCTTGGATCTCTTGTACTATCGGCCGCCACTCTCTATTTTTAAATTTTTTTCTTCTCTCGTTTAAATCCTTCTCAATAGTATAGGAGATCCAACCTTTTATCTGCTTTTGGTTCAGTAGAAAAACAATCAAGAATCAAATTATACGCGCTTTTTAAAGGCGGAGTAGGATCAAAATCAAGCTAAAATATATCAATTATTTTCATATCAACTAGTTTTATCCCTGCATCCAAAGCAGTATTTAGGGCGTTTAACTTGGAGCAACTGCCTAGCCATTAGCCCCAATTGCTTTTGAAACTGCAAAGATATTATGGCCAAGTAAATTTTGTTTTGTATTTTTTTTTAGATGAAGTAATATGACTGAATGATAGGCTAGCAGACAAGCAGAAGAACGTGCCTTTTCTTGAGGACGTAATAATCGGTTTAGTTATGAAAATGTAGGTCATAGCCACTCGGCAATGATGCGGACATTTTTTTTCCAATTTTAGTCAAATAATAAACCATGCAGTAGTTAGTTTTTTTCCTTTTTTTTTTTGGCCAGGTCTAAACAATTTAGTCGACATTTAAAAAGTTTAACAAATTGAAAGCACAAAAAAAAAGAATATCAGTTGAAAAATTATATTGTATACTAAAAAATGCATATTAAAGAATAAAATAAGTTACTTACGATAAAAGCCTTGCGGCTATGTTCTCTTAAATAAAGCGAAAAAACATAACCAAACAGACATTAACATAAAACAAGCATTGGATTATTAGGCTATTTTTCCAAGTTGTTAAGAGCTTGGTATTGATGATATACGTGATTGAAACCTTTTCAGGTTCAAATCCTGTTGCTTCATTCTATCGTGTTTCTGAGTAAAACACTTACGCTTTTTTCTTCTGCTTCTTCTGCTTAATCCCTATACATGAACATTTAGTTGTTCTATCATATTTCTTTACTAAATAATATCGATTTGAGGTGAAGCAACCTTGCTTTTGATAATAAAACTTCTATAAAAAATTTATTTTTATCTTTGCCAGCTACAACTTACATTCGTTCTGTTGCTTCTTCTTTTTTCTAATCTGCAGCCTTAATTATGTTTATTATAAAATAATTATAATAATGTTTTTACTTTGTGGCGGAGTAAAACACATAGTCGAACGAGTAAAACACATAGTCGAACCAGCTGGGGAGAAAGTGGGCAATTGCCCCCAAATCGTCTCAAAAATTAGAATTTGCTAAATATTTTTCAGTTCAGCTCAGTTCAGTCGTTTTTTATTTCCGCCACTTGTCGAACAAAATACTTACATCAACGTAATTACACTACACTTCGGACAATGATAGGAAATATTTGGCCAAATCAGAAATTTTTGGGGAGCGACAAAAAATGTGGGGCCAACAATGCTTTGAACAGCACTTCGAACTTAAAAGTTGTTATAAAATTATTCAATTTCGAAGTTCTATTTAAAAATTTTCAAGTAACCACCATACTTTAAAAGTAATTTGCCAAAATTTTGGATTGCAAAAAAATTTAAATAATTTTATCTACGTCGGAAGAACGTTGATTTACGACCATGTATTGACAGCGAGCAATTCGACGTTGGCCCGTCGGTCGTCCGACGACCGAATGTTTGATGGGAAACTTTTCAGTTTCTCCAACAAAAAAGGAACAGTTGCTTTAAAATGTTTTTTATTAAATTTGCTGGATTAAAAATTTCTCTACCAAAATTGCAGCGCTACCGGAATTGAAATGTTTCTTCAAGCCAATACAGCGGTATCTGTTTTTGAAACATCCCTTGATAATTTACGTTTTGGTTGTTTGCGTTGTATCAACGATGAAGAATCTTTTTACAGTCGAATGCAATGCCTTTGATTTAGCTATAGAGACAACATTTGACCAAAACGGCCGCCTAGTTGTGTTTATGTCACCTACACTGACTAAAAGGAAATAACGCTATTTAATTATCGAAAAAGAGGTCAGTGCAATAATTAAAGCAGTTTTTTCGATGCATGAGCTTTTACGTTAGTTATAGACCAACAATCTTCAGCGTTTATATCAGATCAGCAAAAAAGAAACAAAAATAAAAATGTCAAAATCCAACAGTGGCGTTTTGAACTTTGGACCTTTGGAACTATCTACTACAAACCAGGATTAAATTATTATAAAACTGATCGTTTTCTCGCACTTGTAGCCCACTTACTTCTATTATAAAACAAAATAAATTTTTATTACAATCACGCAACTTTAGGACAGCTGGAAATTATGAGACTATGGCACAAAAATTTATCTTTCTCATTTTCTGATATTAAGAAAACTTGTCAAAATTGCAACATTTGCTTCGAGAAAACGTTGCTCATCGGAAAACAACCGAAATTTTAATTTTAGCAACCCAACCTTGCCAAAAAGTCAGATTATATTTAGGGGGCTATTAAAGGTAAAAGTAATTATATTTTGATCGTCGTCGTCGTCGTTTGAAGGGCATGCACTTTAGCTCAGACACAAACAGGACTGGCACCGGTTCCAGGCACAAAAGCACGGAGCCTGAAAGTATTTTCACAATACTCTGTTTTCCATTTGTGATTTGTCCATTCAGAGGCGCGGATGCCAAGTCTGGCAAGGTTGTCCAAAAGATTCCGCGAAGCTGACACAAACGGGCATCTGGATCTTAGTCTCACTTGCTAGTATCTGAGGACCCACTTAAAAGACCATACAAGATATGATCGGGGTCCAGAGATCCACGGTAAGCCAAGGAGAGTGTCGCTCCCATTCGGCGAAGCTCAGCTGGCTGGATGCCTGAGAGAGTACAGGTAGGAGGTCCGTTGGAGTGGGACGCAGGCATCCAGTGACTATGCGCAAGGCGTCGTTCAAGACACTGTCGATGAGGCAAGTGTGAGCACTGCGACACCAGACTGGCGCACAGTACTCAGCTGTTAAGTAGACTAGAGATAAGGTGGCTGTGCCTAGTGTTTTAGCACCAGCACCCCATCCCGAGCCCACGAGTCGCCTCAACAGTGTGACGTGCGAGAATAGTCTTTTGCGCAATGCCACTAAATGGTGACGAAACGTGAGCGATCTGTCCAGTTTCACCCCAAGGTAAGTAGGCGTTGGATAAAACGGTAAAAGTCTACCGTTGTTGTAGACCTTTAGCTCACGTTTGGCCTCTCGGTTATTTAAATGAAAGGCTGCCGTCACCGTCTTAGTGTGACTGAGCTTCAACCTCCAAGTCTGGAGATATGCTGAAAGTGTGGACATGTACGGTATTGGCTTAAAGTCCCCTCCAAGTCCTTCCAGTTTCCAGAAGTATGCAACAATGCTAAATTTTTATTTTTTTTTTATTTTAATCTCTATATTTATCCTCCTGACTCGCAGGAAAGCGACGGAGGCGCTATACATAGGGTAAGCAATTACCCCGACCTGCTTCCGGAGATGCCAAGATATTGCTGTCCGCTAGTAATTTTAGTAGAGATATTACTGTAATTTAGAACTGCTTGTCAAGACCACCAAGCAGGGGAAAGTGCCGTAAAGTGTTTTTCCCAAGAACACAACAGAATGGCGTAAGTGGGTTTTGAACCGAGACCATGTTGATCATTAGTCCGGTGCGTTAACCACTCGACCACGCTGCCGACTAAATCATCGGCATGAGCAAACTTTCTGGAAATCATGGAAGGCAGGTCGAATGTATAGATGTTAAATAGGAGAGGAGCCAAGACCGATCTCTGAGGAACGCCGTTTTTAAAACGGCGTAGCCTGCTTTGCTTGCTGTCACCGGTGGTAAGAATAAAACTTCGATTTTGGACAAGCTCGATAATCATTTTGACCATGTGCTTATCCGGAAGTAGTCTCAGCAGCTTGCAGGTAAGGCCACTGGAGAAATTTAGTAAATAGTTTTTGAAATTTTGTTACTTCCACAAATTTTAGTTTTCTAAATTTTGGAAAGTTTTTTAAATTTTATTCCGATGTTAAAAAGTTTTTTTGAAATTTTGTAGAATTTATTTGGTAACTTAGTACGTTGTTTAATCGTCTACCTTTTTTGGCGCCTGCTAAGAAGGCCTCGCCAATAACACAATCTAGGTGTCTACTAAACGATAAATTTCTTAATCTTCTTGCTGGATCTGACCTTCGAACCAGCGACAGCAAAAAATATAGTCTAGCTAAATCACAGCTCAGACTACCACAATATCTTCTTTATTAAGAAATATGCTCCAATCCACTTAGGAGCCCGAATAGTATAAATCAAAGCAACAGGTTAAAGCTCAATAGCTTAATTCTTCACAATCACGTAGATCACCAAAGACTTGCGAAAAGAAACTATGACTTCACACAGTTAACAATTTTCCAATTTTAAGTTACCACAACGAAACATCCAATTTTATAATAATACTGCTTTTCAGCGAATCGTATTTATACCATTCAGTAAGATTACTCGAATGTTCTGACATTCTCCAAAGCAAACAACTATTACGTCATAATCAAAACAGGTCAATCGGATAGTTCTGGAAATTACTTTAAATTTCGTGAAAAATAAGCGGTGTTGCCATTTTTTTTTGTAAATAAAAATAAATTATTCAAATTACTTATAAAACTGTTATTTCTTCGGCTATTTGAGCCGGACCAGAGCGAAATCAAAGATATTTTTTATGAGATTGTGAATCTACATAATTTGGGCGATTTTTAGGAACGGAACAGCCACGGTGCCAGACAGTGTCATAAACATCTGTCAGATTGACAAATACGGCACCGACCTTCTTTTTAGCTTCGAAAGAATCCTCGATGTTCTGGGTTAGCAGAACAACTTGATCTACAGTTGACTTCCCGTGTCAGAACCCAGCCCGCTCTTTAGGGAGCAGTGGATCAATTAATGGTTCAACGCAAGCATAGATAAGCCTCACGAGGATCTTGTAGGGACACAGAGCAGAGATATCGGTTGATAACTCTTTGGGTTTCCCACAGGGTTGGTTGGTTTTGGAATCGTGACCACAAGTGCTCTTTTCCAGATCTTGGGTAGGCGCAAGCAGGAAGAAAGGAAGTCACGTAACCAGGACTTCAAAGCAACTCCAGCAATATTTTAATTATAATTGGCGAGTTGTACATTCTCATTTCATTCTGTGAAAAAGCGTTGTGTTGTGCGGATGTAATCAAGTAGTGGCTGACAAGTTGAAGCATAAATAACAATTTTCTGAAAATAGCTGATGTAAAAATGGATGAATTGCTTGAAAAAGTGAATATAATGGAGATTAGTATTAAAAGATTTAACGACAGAATCAGCTCTGTAGAACAAGCAGTGGACGACATTAAATCTGAAGTTAATGATATGAAACGCTTAAAAGCGTCAATTGAAGAAGTTGATAAACTAAAAGTTCAAGTTGAAACGTTTTCTATTAATTTTAGCAAAAAACTTGATAATTTATATACAATCGTTCAAGAAAATCATCAGCGAAACAGAAAAGAAAATCTAAAAAATGAAGCATACAGTAAAAGGTTCAATATTTTGATTCATGGACTCAAAGAACAAGATAGCCACGATTGGGAAACTAGAGAGAAAACTGAAAAAACTGTACGTGAATTTTTTCATAATGCACTTAACATTAAGAATAGTGAAATATAAAATTTGCTGATATTTACCGTATGCCTAAAGAACCTGTACTAAAAAATGGAAAAAAATTCAACGACCTATAATTGTTAAATTAACCAACTTATTTGACAAACACCTTATATATAAATCTTTAAAAAACCTGAAGTTATACAATAACGAATTGAATCTTAAACCAAGATTTCCGGGTTATATTTATGTAACTGATCACCTACCTATTGAAATGCTACAACAAAAAAAGAAACTTCTTCCATTATTCAATAAAGCCAGACAAGAAGGCAAAAGAACGTCATGGAAAGTCGTAGCTGACGAATATTGTCTTTATATTGACGGAATCAATGTTAATGTATGATGTTATTCTTATCTGTTTATTGCCCATCTTATTTTGTAATTAATAGTGCTTCTGGCCTGTAGGTTCCTCTTTTTTATACATTTGATTAGTTGCTTTTATTCTCTTTTTATTGTTCTTATTGGGATTTGATCCCTCTTTTCTTTTCTTTTTTTTGTTTGATTTTTTTAATTAAGAATAGTAAATTACACAAGAATAGAATGGTAGAAGATTCGACTGTAAGCAATAAGGAAGAAATTAATTTTGCGAATGTTTTGAAAAATAATACAACTGATTTTGATTTTATTTCTTTTCTGCATAATTTACTAACAAATAATTTTAAACAATGTAAGACTTATGAGACAAACTGTAAACTACCATTAACTGAAAAAAAAAAACTTATTTATTTTACATATTAATATTAGATCAATATATAAAAATTTTGATGCACTAAATCATGAATTTTTTCAAAGACTAGATCAGGGGTTTTCAACCTATGGGCCATGGAGCATAAATCAAAATGAAAGCAATATGTATAATATATATGTATAATTAGGCTTGCCATCCGTCCCATTTTTTAGGCATTTTTCTGGTGTCCTGTGCAGTCAACCACATGAAGACTTTTTTTAGAGTACACTATGATTTTGGGACAAAAATAGCGAAAATTGACCGCAATTCCAAGTGAAGACCTTTTTTTTTTTTAGAGAACACTATGATTTTGGGATGGGAATTTAATTTTGTTGACCAAAGTGGGTTGTGAAGTTAACTTGGGTTGAAAAATAGGCCACGGTACAGAAAAGGTTGAAAACCACTGGACTAGATTATTTACCTGATATTATTTGTTTGAGTGAAACAAAAATCAAAAATTTGCCAACGGTTAATCTTTCCTTAACTGGTTATCATTCGATAGAACATGCTGACTCTCAAACAGCTGCTGGCGGGGTAGGAATTTACATTTCTGATAATTATTCTTCAAAAACTATTGGGAAAAACACACATCGACACCCGAATAGTAATAATATAAATTTCATTTCGGCTTTAAATGATAAACTAATACAGCTAAGTAAACATAAATATTATATTGTGGGGGATTTTAACATCAATACTGATGATAAAAACCGCTCAGTAAATTCTGATATGTATCTAAATATGATTTCGAGTAATGATGCATTTTTGCCTATTGATAAGCACACTCGAGTTAAAGGTAATTCCAGATCTATTAGGCCTATTGATCATGTTATTACAAATGATATCTCTTATACAATTTTTTCTTGTGTATTCATAAGTGATATTAGTGATCACTTTCCCATAGCAATTATAGTTGAACGAAAAAATAAACAACAAGATAATAGTAGTTACAATAAGCAACCTTATTTTTTTGAAATTTAAAAAAATTTAATTATGATAGCTTTATTCGTCGTCATCGTTTGAAGGGCATCCACTCCAGGCCAGACACAAACAGAACTGGGGCCGAGGGTTTATCCTTTTACTACCCCAGACTGCTGCACTGCCTGGATCAGATGCTGGCAGTGATGTTATTAAGCCAGCATCGAGTTTCGTCATCCAAAACCGTCAGACCGCGTGCTCCATGTGGTGCCCGACGTATGGGGCACATTGTTAGTACATGGTCTGGGGTTTGCTCAGAGGCGCCACACTCGCAATTCGGTGAAGGAGCGAGACCCCATTTGTGCATGGACGAATGGAATCGCCCAACACCAGTCCGCAGGCGGTTGAGCTTAACCCAAGCTGCTCGGGGTAAGCCCATCCCAACAGGCCTGACACTGGTCCCGGGCACAAAAGCACGGAGCCTGGAAGCACTTTCACAGTACTCCGCGTTCCATTTATGATTTGTCCATTCAGAGGCGCGGATGCCAAGTCTGGCAAGATTGTCCAAGAGATTCCGCGCACCTGGCACAAACGGGCGTCTGGATCTTAGTCTCACTTGGCCAGTATCTGAGGACCCACTTAAAAGACCATGCAAAATATGATCGGGGTCCAGAGATCCACGGTAAGCCAAGGAGAGTGTCGCTCCCAGTCGGCGAAGCTCAGCTGGCTGGATGCCTGAAAGTACAGGTAGGAGGTCCGTTGGAGTGGGACGCAGGCATCCAGTAACTATGCGCAAGGCGTCATTCAAGACACTGTCAATGAGGCGAGTGTGAGCACTGCGACACCAGACTGGCGCACAGTACTCAGCTGTTGAGTAGACTAGAGACAAGGTGGCTATGCGTAGTGTTTTAGCACCAGCACCCCATCCCGAGCTCACGAGTCGCCTCAACAGTGTGACGCGCGATGATAGTCTTTTGCGCAATGCCACTAAATGGTGACGAAACGTGAGCGATCTGTCCAGTTTTACCCCAAGGTATGTAGGGGTTGGACAGAACGGTAAAAGTCTACTATTGTTGTAGACCTTTAGCTCACGTTTGGCCTCTCGGTTGTTTAAGTGAAAGGCTGTCGTCACCGTCTTAGTGTGACTGAGCTTCAACCTCCAAGTCTGGAGATACGCTGACAGTGTAGACATGTCTTGGCTTAAAGTCCCCTCCAAGTCCTTCCAGTTTCCAGAAGAGTGCAACAATGCTAAATCATCAGCATGAGCAAACTTGCTGGAAATCATGGAAAGAAGATCGTACGTATAGATGTTAAATAAGAGGGGAGCCAAGACCGATCCCTGAGGAACGCCGTTTTTAAGACGGCGTAGCCTGCTTTGCTTGCTGTCACCGGTGGTAAGGGTGAAACTTCGATTTCGGACAAGCTCCATAATCATTTTGACCATGTGCTTATCCGGAAGTAGTCTCAGCAGCTTGCAGGTAAGGCCACGGTGCCAGACAGTGTCATAAGCAGCTGTCAGATCGATAAATACGGCACCGGCCTTCTTTTTAGCCTCGAAAGAATCCTCGATGTTCTGGGTTAGCAGAACAACTTGATCTACGGTTGACTTCCCGCGTCGGAACCCAGCCTGCTCTTTAGGGAGCAGTGGATCGATTAATGGTTCAACGCGGGCGTAGATAAGCCTCTCGAGGATCTTGTAGGGGACACAGAGCAGAGATATCGGTCGATAACTCTTTGGGTCCCCCACAGGCTTTGCTGGTTTTGGGATCGCGACCACAAGTGCTCTTCTCCAGATCTTGGGAATTTTGAGTCGGCGCAAACAGGAAGAAAGGAAGTCACGTAACCAGGACTTCAAAGCAGCTCCGACATGGAGTATAAGCTCGGGGCAGATGGAATCAGGACCCGGAGCTTTACCTGGTTTTAAATGTTGAAGGGCAGCAGCAAATTCTCTCTGTGAAAAATTGTCAGAGATATTTACTGCATCTGGTGTTGTGGCCCTCCAAAGGTCAGACACTTCTTGAAAGACAAGTCGAGATGACTTGCGGTCAACAGCCTCGTATTTCCCATTTCTAACCAGCTGAGATGCAATAGCATCGGCTGAAACGGGACAATGACGAGGAGAGTGTCGTGACCTACCAGTAAGGTTGTTCAAGATACTCCACGCTTTTCGACTAGAGTGTGAGAAGTCAATGCTCCGAACTGCCTCGGACCATCGATCCCTCCGTTTTCTGTCAAGCTTGGCAAGCAGAGTTGTAGCAGCCAAACTTGAGTCGTCTCCCTGAGGAGACTGCAGAAAGGTTTTATAGAGGGATTCACACTCTGCATCCCAACACGGAATATAGTTATTTCGATACCCGCGTGGGATAGTCTTCTTGGCTGCTTTCTTAATGATGTTACAGAAGTCCTGGTAAGCCGCATCCACATCAAGTGAATCAGGCGGCAACAAAGTCTTTGCGAATTTATTCGTCAAAGCAATGTAGTGACTCCAATTGGCCTTGCGGAAGTTCCATCGCTTAACAGGCATGCTTGGCACTGCCATAGCAAACCTTGGTGGTGTAATAAGCGAAGGTCGATGTTGTGACCTGGGAAACTTCTCAAGGACACGTCTATCCGGTAAGCGACTGTTTGGACCTACGCTAGCGAAAGCTAGGTCTGGATTAGTGCCAGTGTTCCAGCGGCCGGAATAAAAACTGGCAGCGTCCTTGGCATTATATAGCAGGGCAAGACAATTAATACTTGCCCATCCAGCCAAGCACTCACCATCCGGACTGTTGTCATCATAACCCCAGTCAGCATGACGACAGTTAAAATCGCCAGCGTACAGACAGGGGTGAGGAAACACTGGGAGATCCAGGGTTCGCAATCGCGTTGGCGGTGGTTTGTAGACGTTGACTATTTTATAGCCATCAACGTCCACACACAGCCACTCTATCTCCGATGTCGGTGGAGATTGGTCCAAAAGCGTGTATCTTAGTCGCTCGTGAACAAACGTGGCAAGGCCATGCTTCCTGCTTAAAGAAGACCCAGCTAGTTGGTAGTGTGGTAGCACCAACTTCTCTACATCAGTGCAATGGGTCTCCTGCAGTAGGATGACGAGTGCCTCAGACTGCATAGCGAGGTGATGAAGAACATTCATCTTGCTTGCAGTGAGGCCTTCGATGTTCAGCTGAAGAATAGTGGGTCTTCGGAACTTGTTGGCAATGTGCCCTGAAAAGGGCAGTTTTATCCTGACATTGCCCCGTCCTGAAAAGGACGTTTGCCGATTAACAGACCCACACTGAACATCGGAATGGGTGGATACCCTTCCGTTTTGGTAGGTTCGGTTTCGGTCTGTCATTTTTAAAATCAATGAGCAGACTTACTCACGCCCCAGGCTGCGTGAAAGCACCTACCATCTGGGCCATAGCTTTATTGATAATTTGCAATGTATATTTACAGATGATTGCAAATTATCAAAAAATAGCTTTATTGATAATTTGCAATCATCTGTAAATACTTTTCGGCATTCTCTTTGTTTTAAATACAGTAATGAAGTTGATAAATTATTTTCAAATTTTATTGAACTCGTATCTGCGACTATAAACATGCATGCACCTTTAACAAAAGCTTCACGCAAAAAACGTAAATTAATCAATAAACCATGGATAACTAAAGGTATTTTAGTTTCAATTCGACGCAAACAAAAATTATATATAAATTTTTTTAAAAATGGTATTGAAATAGAAAAAATATTGTATAAAACTTATGCCAAATAATTGTCTAAAGTCAAAGCTTTATCAAAAAAGCTTTACTTAAAACAAGAGATTCTCAACTCCAGTCATGATATGCGTAAATTTTGGTGAATTATGAAGACTTTACTTCATAATAAACCAACTCGGGTTTTTCCTAATTATATTCATGAAGAGGGCCAAATAATAGATACACCATTAGATATTGCTGATAAATTCAATAATCACTTTTGTAGGGTTGGTAAAGTCTTAGCTAAAAAAATCAAACCTTCTAATTTGAATAATTTTCAACAGTATCTACGTAATCGTGTTTGTTCTTCCATGTTTTTAAATCCTACTAGTACGTTCGAAATTCGCTGCATTATTAATCAGTTAAATATTAACAAAAGTTGTGGTTCTGATGGGATTGAAGCAAAATTTATCGTTCTTGCGTCTGAGGTTTTGTCTCCAGTGTTAGCTATATTATTTAATGCTTGCTTTGATTTCGGAATTTTTTCTACTTGTCTTAAAACAGCTAAAGTTGTTCCTGTATATAAGGCTGGTGATATAAATAAAGTAACAAATTATAGACCTATCTCAATATTGTTTACATTTTCTAAAATTTTAGAAAAACTGGTTCATACGCGGACACTTTCTTTTTTAAAATGTCATTCAGTATTAACTCCTACACAATATGGTTTCAGACCTAAGTATTCAACTTTGCATGCTTTACTAGATATTACTAATTCTGCATTAGATAATATTGAAAAAAATTATATACTGGGCTTGTATTTTTAGATTTAACCAAAGCATTTGATATTGTTAATCATTCAATTTTACTTTATAAACTGGAACATTATGGAATACGAGGAATAGTTAACAATTTTTTTGGTTCTTTTTTATCAAACAGAAATCAGTACGTTACAATTAATAGCATTAATTCTTCCTTAAAATCTATAGATATTGGAGAGAGAGAGAGAGAGAGGAGAGAGCAAGAGTGAATCGATCTTCATTGCAAAGTGCTCAAAGAAAAGATCAGAACATTTCGTACAAAATTTATTTAAACTCTATTTTAAAAAATCTCAACAGTCTATTTCATCCAATAAAATCAGTTTTTTATATTTATATTAAGGTAAGAGAAGGGGAGTCAGGTCATCTTAATATGAATGCATAACCTGAGTCATTTTTTCCTATATGACATCACAGGAATTGCATTATTGGCTTGATTAGTTTAATAAATTATTCTTAACAAAAAATCTCAGCTAAATAGTATTCAGCTCTATAAACTTTCGTTTGTTCAACTTCTTCAAATAAATATAAATAAAAAAGAAACAGATGATGATTGAACGTAAAAAATTTTTGGTATTAAAAGATATTAAAAGGAATAAAAAGAATAAAACCTGTCCTTTATCAGCTGTTTAATTAGCTGTTTTTATTTATAGTTATCTGAAAAAATTGAATAAAAAAAGCTTATAGAGCCCAATGATATTTAGCTGAGATTTTTTGCTTAGAATAATTTTTTAAAATAATTTTCTAAGTCGATGTATCCTACAATAAATATACCACTCTTTGCAAATTCGGACCTGTTTTACTTTTCAACAGTTTTAAATTATTTTTGTAGTTTAACAAACTACATATTTTGAAGTATAAAATTTGAAAAGCTTAAATAATATTTCTGTTGTTAAAAATAATTTAAGATTTTAAAACGACCTCTTATAAATTATGTTTTGCAGAACTACGTATTATTTATCGGATAAGATTGACTTATCGTTCTATGTTTTCTTAATGATGTTATGAAAGCATAGTAGGCTACTATGTTTACTAATGATTATAGCCTATTTTTTATTTTTTCTGTAAACACAGAAAGATTCAATAGAATGAAACAGACTGTTTTGGTTTTTTAAAAAGTAGTTAAATAAATTTTGTATAATATATTTAAAAATATTCTTTTTCAAGTAGAATCTTTCTAATTGAATAAGGATCCAGATTCTATTTAAATAAAGAAGCAACAGATGTTTGTGGTTTTTTCAAAACAGTGTTTAAACAAATTTTGTATTAAAATATTGCTCTTATTCTTTGCACTCTGCAAGGACGATTGATTCACTTTTCAATATACATATAATCTTTAATTTACAATGGCTAATGGTGAACAATGTAAAACAATTAAGGGAGAGGCACTGTACATCAATTATGCAACTAATTAAACTAGGTGCTTTTAAAAAAATTGTTAGCCTCATATAAAAAACAAGGTGAATTCTGACTAAGAAGAATCAGAATCGAAAAATGTTGTTGAAATCGGCATTAAAGCCAAAAAAAAATTGGCATCATCCTATCACTAATTTAAACACTCAATGATTAAGAATAAATAAATATCAAAATTTAATATGACTAAAACATAATGTAGCCGTGAGAATTGGATAACTTAAATTTTTTATTTGGTTCAATTTTCGCATTATTGTCACGTCGTAAATTTATCTCTTAAAATTGTAGAGTGAAGATTTGGTTGAGTCAATCTTTTTTATTGCCTTAATATTTCGTCACAAACGTTCTCGCTTATTTCCTCGAGCGTTAAATCTCTTGGGAGTTTTTTGTTTCGCGCACATGTGCTTCTAAAGTTTTCCACTAAAAAGATAAAGTTTAGCTATTTGTCAGTGCGGAGTTTGCAATTCATAATATTTACGATTGAACCTTTTCAATGTTTAGATAACGCCACAATTGATTTTCATTTAGTTATATTTCTTGGTACTCGGTTTCAGATTTGATTAATATAATTGTAAAGATCAGAAGTCGTGATTCTTGTTCGAATAGAATAGTTTATCGCAAAAAAGATTTAAACACTAAATGATAAACTAATTGTTTATTAAAGAGTTGGAGAGCCCGAGCCGGAGCCGGAGCTAGTGGATAAGTACTTGATAGCTCCGGAGCTGGAGCTAGTGCTCTTCTACAATGGCTCCCCAGCCCTGTCTCTTAAAGCAACTAATTGTAGCGAACTTAGCTAACGAACCGTTGGAATGTTCCATTTGGCTTCGTGCTGGTCACGTGACGGTTCCTCGTTAAGTTGCTTATAAAAGATTGGACGCATCTGGCAGTTGACGATCGATCGATTTGAAGTCGACTCCCGAATGATATTAGTTGAGATTCGTTTATAAATGTAGACTGCATTGGAATCTTTCACTTGTGGTTTTATTATGGCTTGTATTAGCGACGTAGTTGCTATATAATTTTGTTTCTTTTTACTCTCACTCCAATTGTTTTTTTTTGAATAGGTCTCTTTACCGCCAAATCTGAGAAATTTGGCCTCTTTTTTAACATTTTTGGCTTTGAAATTTAAAGTTTGGGTTTTTGGCATTTTTGGTCTTTTTAATAAATCAAAATCTTATTCTTGCAAATTAGTATATATTTTTTTAAATTGAAGTTTGTGAGCAAAAGTATTAGAATTTTCATTGTTTACCAATTTGTCAACGTCTTCACCTTAAATTTGAGACAAAAATAGAAATTTTGGACACTGATTAATAATGATGATCTTTTTTTAATCTTTATCTTAAATTTGGGACGTTAATAAAGAAAAAACAAGTTGGCTTTTTTTGACGGTCCGTTTGGGCTTTTTTTTCAAAACTTTATCTGGCAACACCGGTTTGTTGTATTAATATTTTTATAGTGTGCACTCACTGCACTGTTTAATTGTTTTATGTATAGGGGAGGAGAACGTAATTAGTTTCGAACCTCAGATAAACCTCCTTTGAAGTCGTTCGGCTCATTTAAATCACGCAATGGTGTCAGTTAGTTTCCGTTTCAGTTCAGCAAATTTAGTTTAATTGCCAGATATGCTGTTGTGTTGTTTGGAATGTTAAATTATTTTGTAATTTAGAGTACTACGATCTAAAGTTAATTAAAGCTAAACATTTTTGTAGCGTAAATTCATGAAACTAAGTTAACATTTAAAGTAAACGGTATAATTAAAGTTTACGTACGTAAATTATTTAAGCTGAAAAACGATGGAAAAAAAGAATATGAAACTAACCCAAATCGCCTTTGATTACTGTCGCTTTTTAAAAATATTCGTTCCTCTTGTTTTCTTTTTCATCTTGGTGTTTAAGGGAGGATCCTGGGTTAGTTTCACCGAAAAAAATTACTTACGACAATACGGTTGACAATTACATAGACAAACGGTTGTCAATGGAAAATACTTTGAACAATGTTTGAATATGATTCATGTTATTTATCCCGTTTAAATTTGCTGTACATGTAGATAATAAACATAGATATTCTTTTTTTCCATCGTTTTTCAGCTTAAATAATTTACGTACGTAAACTTTAATTATACCAAGTAAACTAACAAAAAAGATATATTTTTTAAAAGCAATTAAAAAAAATTTTCAAGTCGTTTTTTATGACTAGTACTGTAATTATTTTTCAAAGATTACTTTTTGTTGTAAAGCTGAATTTTTTAAAGGCTATAAAGAAATTGTTGTAAAGCTGAATTTTTAAAAGGCTATCGAGATGTGACTTTGTATTTTTTTATATTTTGATTTGGATTATTTTAAAGAATGAAGTTGAAAATGAGTACAAAGTGGCCAAGTTTTTTGTTACGTAAGTAAGCTTACCTAGTACTGCTTTTAATGATTATTCTATTATCTGTTTTTTACTGAAACAGTGGTAAAGTTATCAAAATAATCCAAAACTGTTGATAACTAAATAAGATCCAAATGTGCAATTAGTGGTAAAGCCATTATAGGATACATAGACTGAAAAAATTATGGGTCTCTTTAAAAAGTCACTGTAAGCAATTTTTGTTTGCGAAACTAACCTGGATTCCCTTGCAGTTACTATTGGTTTTTGAGAGATCTTTTTTCTCTTGGTTTCTTCTTTATTCCATCCTGGTGCTGAAAAGGGATTCTGGGTGAGTTTTACCATAAAAAATTGCTTACAATGACTTCATGAAAAGATCCAAGTTATTTTAAAAAATTGTTTTTAATAACAAATTTCAGCCAAATATTTCTCAATTGAGTAGGCTAGTATCTTGTTCAGATTTAAAAAAATATTTTTGTAATTTTTTTATTCTTGTTTTCCGACAATTTTTTGCTATTCTTTGAAAAACATACTAGGACCATTGTCAATTGGATAGCATCAATGTTAACATTACATAAACAAAGGTTTCCCTAGCACATGTTCCAGTTCTGAAACTTATTGTTGTTTTTTTTTAGCTGAATCAATTTGGAATAGCTTGGTTATAAAGCATTGTGGCTTATTGATATAAAATTGGGATCTTTTCAAGAAGTCACAATAAGCTATTTTTACAGTAAAACTAACCCAGAATCCCCCTTTTGACACCAAAATGGAATGGGATCTGGGTTAGTTTCATGAACAAAATTTGCTTACAGGGACTTCTTGAAAGGGCTTTAAAATTATGAAAGGAATGAAATGTTGATTAGCATATAAGTTTTCAGTGCAGTTTTACAATTAAAATTATTTTTAATACCATATAATGTATATGTCTGCCATTAATTTTTAAAAATGTTTAGATTTGCAATTTTCCAAAGTTTGCAAAAAACCCAAAAGTTATCATAACGATTGCTATGTTTTTTATGATGATGATTGGCAGCACTTTTATGGTTACTTATTATTTATTTTTTATATTTATCCTGATTCACTAGAAAGCAATAGAGGTGCTAATACAGGTTGATTGGAAAGTAACGCCCGATTTTGAATTCTATATAATGCAATCAAATGTCAGATTACAGATTCTAAGAAAGTTACGCAAGGACAAACACAGGTGTATAATAATTAAGAATGTATTTAGTAATAACAAAGATTACATGAAAAGTTGAAAGGCAAACCTCAGTATTTTCAACTAAAATGCTCAAACTGCTGATCTTCAACTGCTAGGCATTGTCGCAAACAATCAATCACTGAGCAGCACACTGTTTGACAAAGATTAGAGTTGATTGCTGAAATCTCCATTGTAATTGCATTTTTCAATTCTTAGATGCTTCTCAGCTTCCTCCTGTAGACACAATCTTTCAAAATGCCCCATAAGAAGAAGTTGCATGGACTAAGATCAGGTGATCTAGGTGGCCATTTAATGAAGCCGTGACAACCAATCCACCTTTCACCAAACTTCTTTTTTAACCACTCTTGGACCACTCTACCATAGTGGGCAAGGGTGCCATCTTGCTGAAATATTATTTCTTGGTGTTGTATACAAGGCCAAAACTTTCAGCATCTCCAGGTAAGATTGTGAAGTTACTGTAATATAAAAAGAGAAAGGTCTAATGATGCCTGATGAAGAGATCGCACACCATACAGTGACCCCTGGAAGGTTGAGTTCCTTTTCTATGACAATGTTTGGATTGTTGGTGGACCAATAAACACAATTATGGTGGTTAATGTGACCATTTATTTTGATAATGGCCTCATCTGACCACCACACTTTATCAACGTATGTGGGATCTTCACTAACATTTTTCAAGAAACATACCGCAAACTCCATTTATCAATCTGGATCACACTCATTCAAAGCTTGCACTAATTGGGGTATGTATGGCTTCATAACTTCAATAATTTGAGGACACTCTATTGGCTTATTTCAAGTTTTATTGCAAGATGTTGAGATGATTTTAGAGGACTTCGGTTTACTGCTTCGGCCAATTCATTTTCCTTCTTTAAGGTTGTAGTGATAGAAGGTCTCCCTGATTATTGAATGTCAGCCATGGATCCTGTTTCTTCAAGCTTTCTTACTAAACAAGTAATGTTTTGTCCTTGAGGAGGAGGTATGCCAAACTGGTTTGCTGATCTTCTGCTAGCCTCAGGTCTGTTTTCTCCTGATTAATAGTAATGTTTGATTGCGGCGTTGTGTTGTTCTTTAGTCAATCGTGTAGCCATTTTAAGCACAATTTCACAAATTAAACTTATGGTTAGATATCACATACAACTGCTGTTGCATAAAACGGCATCCGATGACCTAATAACAAATAAATCTATAACAAAATGACATATAACAAAATACAATTGTATTTAAATTCAAAAGAAAAATTTTATGTGTTTAAACCCCAAACTTTGGAATCAAAATTGGGCGTTACTTTCCAATCACCCTGTACATAAGGCAAACAATTACCCTGATCTGCTTCAAGAGATGCCAAAATATTGCTGTCTGGTTGAAGGTTGGTTAAAATGTTGGACAAAAAAATATAAAGTTGCAGTTCATTTCTTGTTAGTTTTTGCATAGAATAAATTACTTTTATTAAAAAGGCTTAGGGTTTGTTTAAGTTATATTACACCAGTATTTTTCAATCTTTTATGGTTTTGTGACTCCCTGCTCATTAATAAATACATCTTACTTTGCTTTAGTGTATTTGAATTTGTTAATTTATTTGCTGGTGTAATAAAATAAGCCAAACAAAAGCAGTGAAGTAGTCAAAAACTTAATGTAGTTTACTGAAAAAATTACAATCAACTTTGTAAAAGAGCAGTGGGTGTTCCAATAAAGTGGAGAACTTTTTTTTGAACTGTTTCTCTTTAAGTAAAAACAAAAAAGAAAAAGTCTGCACTTTATTTGGACTATTTTTAATAAGTGCTCCCATTTTTATTTTAGTTAAAAAGTAAAAAAGAAGTTGGCAGCATGGTTGAGTGGTTATAGTGCTGGGGTTGTGATTGACATGGTCTTGGTTCAAAACCTACTTGCACCATTCTGTTGTGTCCTTGGGAAAGACACTTTATGGCACTTTTTCCTGCTTGGAGGTCTTGGCAGGCAGTTCTAAATTTCAGTCATATCTCTTAAATTTCAAGCAGACAGCAACGTCTTGGCATCTTCAGAAGCAGGTTGGGGTAATTGCTTACCTTATGTATTAGCACCTTTGTCACTTTCTTGCGAGTCAGGAGGATGAACATAAATAAAGTAAAAAAATTAAAATAATAAAAAAAGCATTGTAATTAAATTTCAACTACAACTTTGAAGTCTTTTTTCTAAATGAAACTTGAAGGTTTTTTTGCAGTAGACAGTAGACCTAACAAGGTCTCTGCTTGTTACCCCATTAAGAATATCCTATGGCTCACTTGGTGACCCAAAAACCCCAGTTAGGAAATATTGAGTTACACTAAGTTAGGCTTGGACTTGGTTTTGGTTTGAAGTTACAATTATGTCAGGAGTCAATTTAGGTTAGTATTCAATTAAAGTTAGACTTAAGTTGTATTTCAAGCAAAAAAAAATTTTTTTTGTGAAGAATAAACCTTAAGATTAGTGTTCCAATTTCTATCATTCCAGCCATTGATCCAACTAAATTCAAACACAGTTACAAAAAACAGATATTGAGTTAACACAAAGTTTAAATAACATGGTCAAGAAAATTATGTTTTTAGTATATCTCTGTAAATTTAAGTGTGATGTCTCAAATTCTGTAAACTTACATCTCAATAATCATGGTGTTTAATTCACTAAGATTAATTAATTTTTCTAATTTATACACTTTAAACTTATTTTATTAATACCATTACTTCTTTTTTTGTTTTAAGGGTCTCTTTTTATTATACTATTTTCAGTGTATTTTTGTTAACTCTGTTTATACACAAAAAAATCTATCTGTCTTTGCTCTGTTGTCATTGTCTTAATATCTAAGCCAATCTTATTAGTATATGGATTTTTTTGTCTTTTACTATAAATTCTTTATTCTTTCTACCGTTTTAATGTCTGTGTAATTGTTACATGCTTTCCTCACATTTTTTGACCCACCACAACTACTTTTATTAATGCTGTGTTACTGTGTAAATTATTTTTTGGTTAAATCAGTTTTATGTTTTTCTACTGTTGTGCTTGTTTCATCCTGTTTAAGAAATCATCAACGGTTCTATGATGCAAAAAAGATTTTATAATTTACTGCTATTGTGTGCAATTAGAAATTATACTTTTAAAAGATTTTATATTTAAATGTGTGCTGTAAACAGGGTTATTATCTGAATTGACCAAAAAATAAACACAGCCAAATCTCTATTTTTGTCCTCCCAAAAAGATCATCACTTTCAATCAATGTTCAAAATCTTTATTTTTATCCCAAAAATGTTTGATATGGCCAATTGCCCCCTGCCTTCTGCTTCTGGCACCCCTGAAAACAAGCACAATAAAAAATTTCAAGACAAGGTTTATAAAAATAAGCAAAAATCGTAGAAATAAGCATGAAATGGTAACCCTGGCTATAAATTTGATTACTATTTTTACTTTCATCCAATTTGTGTTCCAGACCCCCTGATGATTTCTTAAACAGAATGAAAAAAACTTGTAAAAATATTGGTGCTCTTTCAATAAATCTCATCGTCGTTTGAAGAGTATCCACTCCAGGTCAGACACAAACAGGACTGGGGCCAAGGGTTTATCCTTTTACTACCCCAGACTGCTGTACTGCCTGAATCAAATGCTGGCAGTGGTGTTATTAAGCCAGCATCGAGTTTCGTCATTCAAAACCGTCAAAACTTGTGCTCCATGTGGTGCCCGATGTATAGGGGATGCTGTTAGTACATGGTCTGCGGTTTGCTCAGAGGCACCACACTTGCAATTCAGTGAAGGAGCAAAGCCCCATTTGTGCATGCACGAATGGAATTGCCTAACACCAGTTCGCAGGCGGTTGAGCATAAGAAATCTAAAATCTATGTATGCTCTGGATTTTTTTGCACTCTTTAATAAAAAGTCAATTTACTTTTCCAATTTTATATTAAGTCATATCCTCATCACACACTGGACAATGCCGTTGATAAACATAGACTAATTGTCAAGCAATTACCCTAATCCGCTTTTTAAGATATTGAGATGTTTTTAAACAGTTAGAAACTTTTTGTTATTTTAATACATGTTTGACTGAAATTTAGAGCTACTTGTTAGAACTGCCCAACAAAAGATTACTTTTGAGAAAATGGAAGCATGACGAAGACAAGAAATGAACTGCAGATCATTCAATTGTGGTCACCACAAAACAGTTCTTCTAATCACTTGTCCATCTTTCTGACATAAACTGTACCAATAATCATTGCTAAATCATTTTTGTTAATTTTTTCTAGTTTTTCATGCTGTCACTGCTGGAATTCACTTTAATCCCAAACCAGTTAGTCAAGATATTACTGATGGAGAATATGCTGTTCTACAATGTGGCATTGAGCCATTTTCAAGTCAATATAATATTTCATGGCTAAGTGGAGGAATTGCAATAAAAAATAATAAAAGAAGGTGATTTGTATTTGATTTAAAATTATCTTCCTACAGAAACAATTTAATTTATTGCTTGCTTTAGCCATTAATAACATTGAAAGTATACTTCAGATAGACGTAATGTAATTAAAGCATTAAGTATTAGTGCATTAGACTTAGCAATTAGTTGAATGTGTTTTATTGGTTACAGGTTCCAAAAAGGAAATAATTTATTTTTTCATCCAGTTGACAGAAAGTATGATACAAATGAGTTTCAGTGCCTTGCCACAGAAATAAATTCTGGACATGAAATGGCATCAGATCCTGTTACTCTGCATATAAAATGTAAGTTTAATGTTTAAATTTATGATTTATGCCGAATTGTAGACTTTTGTAATATTTGGAAATTTTTTAATTAAGCTATTGTCATTTTATGTAAATAAAAAGTAATTTGCATTTTTGTCACAATAATATTCAGTTATCCTAAAATGCAATAAATTTCGCTGTAATTTTTTAGTACTTACTAATCACTAATAACTTTATAAAGTGGTAATTTATTTAGATTTTCCATTTAAAAAGTTTTTAGATTGATAAATAGGAAATTGTTGAAGTTTATTGATGGCAAATAGGATGTTGAGATGAAAGAAGTGATAATAAAAAAGTTAAAGATTAACAGTTCTTCAAAGCATCTCTTTATATACATATGACCAGGCATATTAATTTTTTGAGAGTAAGATAGGCTTACAAGCAGATTAACATCAAACTATATGATTAAAGCAACGTGTAAATTTAATCATCACAATTTGTTGAAAAGTCTTTGTTGTTTTTAAACTTTAGCTACAACCAAAGCCGATATGCCGCTTCGAACGCGTATTATTTCGAAAAGCTTATTTTTAAGTTTTTTGTTTTGATTACCATACATTTATTATATCATAAATGCAAGATCTTATAATAAACTTAATTTGAATAAAGTAAAATTTAACCTTATGCTGTAGTTGTCTTGTTATTTGATGGTCAGCAGTTAGTGTTTCGTGTTTTTCTACTTTTTAAGTCAATGAGAAATGTTTACTATATGATTAGAAGAAGTTAATTTGCTTTGATCAGTGGCTTAGCCTGGAGAAAAGCAAATACTTTACACTGAATAACTTTCACCTTGCTATCTGACAAACAATTGCTGTGGACTATCTGACAAACGTGCAAACAGTCTTATATCAATTTCAAGATACTTCTTTGATTTTTATAGGGTTAATTTTCTTTCGCGTCAACAGCAGCTCGCATAATGGTTGACATGGATAGACATGCCGAATTTTTTTTGGTCATCTTTAAAAAATACATTACGCTATGTTGACGATATTTTTGTCGTTTTTGATAAAGATGAAAAATGTTTGCAATTTCTCGATGTATTGAATACCCAATATAAAAATATCAAATTTACAATGGAACATTTACTAGAAACTATCCCTTTTCTTGACGTTGAAATTAAATTATTGATACCGGTGTTGAAACATTGGTTTATAAGAAGCTAACTAACACTAATATATTCATAAATTTTAGTGTACCCCACGAAATGAAAGTCTGGTTTAATTTTTTGTTTACTTGATCGTGCTAAACGTATTTGCTCATCCAATTTTTCGTTTGGCAATGAAGTTAAATTGTTAAAATGTATATTTTCAAACAACGATTAGCCCGATTGATTTTTTCGTAAAGTTTAACAATTTCTATTTTTGAATCAACAATCGGCACAAAACAATGACACGACTAATAAAAACTGTATTACTATCCCTAGACTGGAAAAGAATCACATCGTTTTGCTAAGTGAATTTCGGCTTTAGTTAGTAATCGATTTAACCTAAAAGTTTTACCAAGTTTTAAAACTTTTTAAGTGAAAAATGATTTTTTGTTTAAATCGAGAACTCTTAAGACTCTGTGTTCAAACGTCACTGTAAATTCACAGGTTTGTTTGACATGAACACGGCATACATTAGTATGTTATGTCAATTTCAGAAATATTCAAGAGAATGCCATAAAAAATCATCCCTTATCATGTGATTTCTGTTCAAACGTTAAATTTAATTTGTTCGGAACGTTAAATTTAATCGGAATTTCATACTAGAGTACACGAAGCTTTATTAATAAGAAAGTCAAATCCTAATTTAAATCGTCAATTGTATGCTAATGGAACATTATTTTTACTAAAAATACTTTAAAAAATTTGCTCATTTTTTCATTTATCTTTCATTTAATTTAATTTACCGCTAATGTTTTTACTGTGTTTTCAGAAAATCTGTCATCGTCAAAACCCTTATGAAATTAGTCAATATTTATAATATTTGTATCTCAGTTTTAATTAAACTAAAGTCATGAAAGTCTATTTATTCATTATAAAACCTGATGAGGACTTAAGTTAGTCGAAAACCTTTGTTTTATTCTTGTTATTTCTTGCTTTAATGATATAAGTAAAAAATTTAAAAAAGCTTAATACAATATGGCTGGCTGCTTTCCATGGCAGTTTTACGATATAGGCCTCTTTTTTTTGAATTATTTTTCGGTGAAAGGTCAAAACTGTTAAAATTAATAATTTTGGTTACTTTGATTAAGCAAGACTTGTAAATTGCAACGTTGCTAGTATATAAGAATGCCCATAATTTTCAGAGTGAAATAAATTAAATTCTCATAAAGTATTTAGCTTCAAAAAAAGCTTTAAAATTAACTAATTTTTGTCGAAATAAAGGGTCCGAGGTCGGGGGGGTTGAGTTAAAACGTCCATCATCGATCTCTGACGTACTTTCGGACATGGCCGGACCCATTGTGTTGTTTTGCAATATAACTGGAAGACCTTCGTGAGTACCATTTCTTTAAATAGACTTTTTGTGAACTTGTTTACATTTTTTTGAACTGCATAGTTGGAAAAAAGCGAATTTCCCCCGAACTCAGTGGTCCTGGTAGCGGAAACCCGTGCACGTTTTTTAAGTTTGATTTTACCTGATTTTGCTTTTAATGTTTTCACAATAATTCTGTCTGTTTACAGTGATGTTTTGAAATTAAATTGTTTTTACGTAGAATTCGAAGATCAGACGACTTATTTCAGAATAACACTACATATCTACAGTAAACCTCGGTTAATCCAGATTCGATTTGACAAACTCATCCGAATTGGGCGAAGATTCGGACAATCCGAAGCTTTTTATTAAAAAATACATTATACGTATAGGAAATCATTTGTACTTTCAGTTTTATCCTAGTTAAGCGAAATTGCGCACAATCTTTAGTTTTGCAGGGCCAAATGGTATAACACGATTAAACCGAGGGTCGAACTTGCATTACTCATTGGATAATTTTTAATTTATTACTTCAAAAGCAAATTTATTTAGTTTTATTGTGATTCATAAAACAGTTTTTGCATCCGCTTTTGAAGTGGACTTGTTTTCCCAATCTCTCTACCTAGGTTTAAAAAATAGAGCTGTAAGGCCACAAAAACCATTTAATAATGATTTAAATGGTGTAGGCCAGTGGTTCTCAACAGGGGGGGAATTCCCCACTAGGGGGGAATTTTGTGTTTTCGAGGGGGGAATTCTTTAAAATGTAATTGAACGTTTTAGAGTTAACGGTAATGGTTTATAGACTATCTATGTCAGGGGTTCCCAACCGGGGGTCTCTGGGAGAAAAAACAGCAAAATTGGAAATAAAATCAAAGTGAAGACTTTTTTTAGAGATCACCATGTTTTTGGGAGAAAAGAATGGATTTTATTTTCTTTTTTCTTTAAGGGGTCCACAACTTTCAGGAAAATCCTCAAAAGGGTCCATGACATTAAAAAGGTTGGGAACCACTGGTGTAAGCCATCACTCTATTTCAAAACCACAGCTCTCCGCGGGCCACATAATTTTGCTTCACGGGCTGCAGGCAACGCACCACTAAACTTGTCCTTTTCCAAATTTAGCAATAAATCTTATTAGTTTAGAGAGAAAATACTTTAAATATTATCTCATACGTTATAATATTACCTTATCGGTTATGATACATTTTTTTCTGAGCAAAGCTGTGGAACTTTAGAAATTAACCAATCCGTAAGTGCATCGCTTTTGCTGAACACATTCCAGTTCAACAAAAGTATAATTTTGTTCTCCGCTCAAAAATATGCCGTACCTGTGCTGTCGTCATTCTTCGCCGAGAAATAGACTCGAATTTTAAAAGCTGTCAATCATTGTGCTTTTGGTTTTTTGTCAATTCCCAAAAGCGTGTTTTTAACGGTTTGATTGAGAGCCTTGTTACTTCAGACGATTTTAAGTATTATGAATCACTGCACTCAACCAATCTTTTATTTTCGCTAAAAAAAAGTTTTATTGAAGTAGTTTCTTTTGTTAGAGTGCTTCATATACAAATATGTAACTGCTGTTTGCAAAAAAATTTGAACCTAAATCGTACCAAGATCTTGTTCCATAGTCGTCACTTTTAAAAGTATTTGGTTTTCACGGATTTTACGATGGTCATTTTTAAACAATAAAACAGAATGTCGAAAAAGTAATTTAAAATTTAATTTTTAATGGGCCGAAAATGCATGTTTAGACCGAAAAATTACATTTGGAATGTCAATAATACGCAACTTGACATTGATGGAAAAGCGGTGAAAATCAACAAAAAAGGTCGTTTGACAATTCAGCGTCCTCAGCTCTATGTCTACGATGGGAACTATACCTGCTGCGCTGAATATCTTCGAAAACCAATGTGCACCCCCGCCAATAAAGGGTTGATTATTAAGGTGTTGGGTGAGTTATGTGCTTCTACTTCTAGTTATTGAGATATTTAACTTTTTCTTAGTTGAGCATCTTTGTTTGAAAAGAAATTGAAGTAACATTGGAAAATAGATTACATCATTTTTATACGGTTTCATTTCACAATTTCGCGGTTGCGGTACCTAAGTATTTTTCGTCAAACTTTGCTATCAATACATTTGGTCTTTTTTAATGTAATGCTGTAGCAAGTATGCAGAAAGAATGTCAATTTGTTTTCGCCGAATTCACCTAATTTTACGAGATTTTGTTATCACCCACCAAATATCAACTCGTGCTTTAGCCGTGATATTATCAACTATTTTCGTGCTAGCCTTGATGGTTTTTGCTTAAAAAACTGAATTAACTTTTCCAAAATTATTTTCCCAAGAGGATACTAGATCACTTAAGATTTACGTTTTTTGCCATTTTAGCAAGGCTTTCACGTACAATTACAATAAAGTAATTGGAAATCGATTCTATCAAAATCAAAGAAATCTACCTCAAATAAATCTTTGTATGAAAATATGTGTTACATATATCGTTGAAAATTTCTGGAAGTTTTGTGCAGTTTTTTTTTTTTTTTAGTTTAACTGAAGCTTTGCTTCTGTAAATTTGCTTTATTGACAACGAAAGCTGTTGGTTGCATTATACGAGGGTCAGTCAAAAAGTAATGAGCCCTGTTAACTTTAACCGCTTTAACCTTCATATTTTTTCTAGAAATTTTAAGGGTGTTTAGTAAATTTACTGCTTTAAAGATAAATTGTAAAAAAAAATTGTTTCAACGTGTCCACTTTTGGTATTGTGTTTTGGAAATGACGTCATCACTGGATGTCCGTCAGAAGCAGAGAGCTGTGATTGAATTTCTTGTTTCGGAAGGGGAGCCACCAAAACAAATTTTCGAAAGATTGGTAAATGTTTATGGAGATGCTTCATTAGCCTACAGCACTGTGAAAAAGTGGGTATCCAGGATTAAACACGAAGAAGATGATCCAAGTTTGAGTAGCCTCCAGGACAGACCAAGAAGTGGAAGACCATCTTCTGCAGTCAATACTGGAAACAATGATAAGGTTGAGAAATTGATTAGAGATGATCGCAGAATCACTATTGATGACATTGCTGAACGTGTTGGAGTTAGCCATGGAAGTGCTGTGAATATTGTTAATGAGCTAGGCTTTGCAAAGGTTTGCGCCAGATGGGTTCCGAGGCAACTTTTGGATTTTCACAAGCAAGCCCGTTTTGAAGCTTGTTCGGAGCTTATTGAGTGTCACAGAAGTGACAAAACTTTTCTCAGCCGTATAGTGACAGGAGATGAAACCTGGGTTCATCACTATGAACCTCTGTCGAAAAGATCATCCATGGAATGGCGTCACCCCACGTCCCCAAGAGCCAAGAAATTCAAAAGTTAACGTTCAGCTGGAAAAATTATGGCGACTGTGTTTTGGGACATTGAAGGAGTGATATTGGTAGATTTTATGCCTAAAGGTATTACCATCAACTCAGATGCTTACATTGACACTTTACGCAAACTGAAAGCGAAACTGAGAAGAGTACGACCTCACCTGGACATGTCTAAGGTCTTGCTGCAACACGATAACGCCAAGCCCCATACCAGTCTCAAAACTCGTGAAGTGATTGCTTCTTTTGGATGGACGACGGTAACCCATCCCCCATACTCACCCGACCTGGCACCATCTGACTATCATCTTTTTGGACCATTGAAAGAAGGAGTTAGGGGGCAGCACTTCACTAGTGATCAAGAAGTCAAGCACGCTGTAAGAAACTGGTTAAAAATGCAGCCTGCTGACTTTTACAAGGGTGGCATAGTGTCCCTTGTTCATCGATGGACAGTTGGAATTGAAAAGTGCGGAGATTACATTGAAAAGTAGAACTGAGATCTCCTATCCCTGGGCTTTCTTTTGATGTATGACTTTTGATTTTATTGCAACAAATATGGCCAGGAGAGACTTGGGCTCATTATTTTTTGACTGACCCTCGTATTATATAATATAGATTGATGTCGGTTGTACTGAATAGATATCACTTTTTTGAAATATTTTTAAAAATATAGCGATTTCCGACTAACTTAGATCTTTATTTTCATTGATTTTAATTTTTAATGTCTGGAAAATAATAATTATACCTTGCCCAACCCACCAGCTAATGAAACGAACGTTAAGTTTACATTGAAAGCAAATGCAAATAAAGCGATGTATGCGGCAAAATACATGTATGCAATTAGCTTTTATTTCTTTTTATAATTTAAGACTATCAGTCAATCTACCCTACGTAATAGTTTGTGAATAAAGGCCCGTTTCCACTACGAGCGTGGAAAAGAGCATTCTTTGTTTGTTTTATTGATCTTTTTTTGCGCTCGCTTCAATCGAAGATCAATAAAAGAAACAAAAAATTTTCCACTACGAGCGTGCAATAGAGCATTTTTTTGTTTCTTTTATTGATCTTTCCGCGCTTAAAATTGAAGGGAGCGCTAAGCAAAGCAAAAAATTTAATAAAACAAACAAAGAATAATCTTTTCCATGCTTGTAGTGGAAACGGGCCTTTACTAAAAATAAAATTAAATTAACTTTTGCTCGTCAACGGATTTTACCGTTGTAACTTTTTATGAAGATTTTAATTGTGTTCTGATTTTGAAGAAGCCAAAAATAACTATTTTAATTACATTTGAATCAATAATAGCAGTAAGTTGAAAAACCGATTAGAAAGTGGTCGATTTTCAATGCACTTGATTTTGAATTGCTTACTTCGATTGAAGATTTTGAACTTATGAATGGCAAATACAAGCAATGTTTTAGTTTAAGAAGAAATGTACTTTTGTGCTTAAGAAACTTTCAGTTTTATATTAACTTTTGGTTATGGCATTAATAATGAAAAAAGAAATTCTATTTCGTGTTGCTTCACTGCATTTAAAATTGAGCATTAAAGTTGATTGTAAGGATTGAAGGTATTTTTATCGTGCTTAATTTCAGTTTTCAGTCGTACTGCTGGCTGTTTCATGTTGTAAAGCTCTGCTTTAAGTCTGCTAAACATTAAGTCGACGACGTCTCGTCCAGTCATGAAGCTGGTTGCCGGTTTGGACGGTGCTTGCTCATGCTTAAGTGGCTTCTTGTCGGAAAGTTTCATGCTTCGCATCATACAATGATAAATTTAAGTTGACTGTTGTTGTTCTGTGAATAAAATTAAATTAAAAACACAACTATAGCTTTCTTCCACTTTGGCTGCTGAGCGTTGTTAATTCACTCAGATTTTTGTGTAAACTTGAACTGGTGCAGGTGTAGTAAGTAAATAAACCTTTGTTCATTCGAATGCCAAACTGTTAAGACGTGTTCTGGCATTCAGCATTCTGTCACCTATTATTCTCTATGTTTGGCTTCCACTTTATAAAACACCATTGGTTGAATGCTTTTGAAATTAACTTTTTTCCTCTTTCAATTTGGCTCTTTGTGTGTCGGCTTTTATGAATAAAGATTTCTTACGGTTTTTTTAGAAATAAGCAAGTTGGATTAATGTTGTATTCACAAGATAATTGGGATACATTGTACTGTAAAACTAGATCTTGATATCGACCGTGTACTTAAGGTTGTTAATGCTTGTGCTGGTACGTCTTATCATGTGCCTTAATCAAAAAACCGCGGCTTGGTTTGATGTGTGGTTTTAGCAATTCAATTACATGTCACAAATAGAATTATTTCGTCATCAAACAAGGATTCACTTTCAGTCAAATGTTGAGTCTCCTGTTTATAACAATCAATCGAGATCTGTTGGGAGAATTGCCACGCCCTCCAAATATATTTTGGGTAGAAATTGCTCGTTTCAATGTTGGTCAAGTAAACTCGTATTAAAAGATTCTATAAATTACTTAATTAAGCAATTTCTACCCAAAACATAAAGAAGATCACACCAAGCAGTCAGCTTAAAACCAGATTCAGAGAAGTTAAAAATAGCTCTGAAAAGGGGCGCAAATTTCGGGGTGCATGGGAAAACGCTTCCTTCCGATTTCAATTGCTTTTTTATTCACATAAGTAGAACAAACTTTAGTTAAACCAAAAAACGACGATTATCTGGTTTTATTCGTTAGCACCACTAGTTTTAGCGCACAATTGGACTACGATTTTATTAAACTAAATTGAGACTTTTAAAATCAATAATTAATCAGTTAAAGTCGTCCAGAGTTTTTATACATACTGTTTGAACAAATTGATCACATTTTAGCTTTTTGATTGTCGAATTGTTTGAATGTATTTCAATTTTCGTGCAAAACAAAAAGTTTACCTTTCAAGCTGAAATAAAATTTCGTTTTTGTATGAAACGCGAGATCGTTTGGCATTCCAAAAAATTTATTCTTTTTAATTGCTAAACGGCGGAATTCGATGCAAAAGATGGGGATGCTTAGAGGTTCCAACTCGAGCTGCTGCCACCGCAACCCCCAAAGGACAAACAGGCAAAGGAAAATACACTGAATTAATGTTTTCCCCGAAAATAATGATGATGGTAATTGCTAACCTATATTTGTTTTGGAATCGTAAAGTTGTATAAAATTTATGAATATAATGCGACTTTTAAGCATGTAAGTTTAGAAAAAAAATTTGCTTAGTCATATTGTATCAATAAAAAAAAAGTCATTTTTCTTTTTTGTTTGCAACTGAAATTTTTCGTGTTTATAAATTATAATTGTCACAATTAAAATGTAGGTTTCCTTTAATGTCTGAAGAAATGGGTTCAAGAAGAAACATATATTGTGACTATCCAAGCGTAAAGTTTCTTTTTGACTAATATGTTGACTTGTTTCGATCGACTAAACAAAACTTTTTCCCCTTCAAGCGGGCCCATACAGAAAATTTGCTGATCCTGTTTTCATTCAATTCTATATAGTTTGTTTTTCTCATCCTTGTCCGATCACGTCGACGGAACTAAAGCCAGACAAATCTCCTCTTTCAACGACCGAACAAGTAGGGAATATTTTGCCATCGCTGTAGCCAATCAGATTATTTATCAACGACTTTCGGTCACGATTGAAGTAACGGAGATGTCTGCTTTTAGCGTACTTGTGAATAGTTGGAATGTAGCTAATTAAGGATTTCAACTTTTCGTTTCATGGTCTTATCATTTGATAATTTAAGCACGGTAGCTAACTGATAACTAACAATTTTATAATTTTTTTTGTGCAGCTTTTGTTAATCCAACTTAACATTTATCAATATAAAAGCTAGACCACGATTTCAAAAACTTTCTTTTTACTCTAATTTAAGTTTTTGTTTTTTAATTAAATATAAACTTATTTGTATAAATAATTAGAAAATAGCAATCTAACAAAAAATTAATATTGCTATAAAAGATTTTGTATTTCTATGGCTTTCTTAGCAATATTATCAATTGCCGCATTTAAGATATTGTAAAATTGAGTTAAAATTAAGGTTTTGCATTCTATTGTAATTTAAACAGCTTTTTACAATATTTAAGTTGGCCAATAAAACTTTTTAGACTTCAAATTATTACTAGTTGTTTGTGTAAGCTGATACATAGCACATTCAAAGCAGTGTTGTTAAAAGTAAAAAAAAGTTGTAATTTTCTTTCGCTCCTGAGTTTTTTGTGCGTACTCTAAAGCATAAAAATTTATTTTTTTGTGATTTATATCTTACTATGACTAGTTAGGAATGTTTAGAAAAAAAATCGGATTTGGGACAAGAAGGGGGGTGGGACATATATATCCCAGTAGTATTTTATTGTGGGACAAATGTGTCCCACTAGGAGTAAAGTGTAAATTTTATGGCAACAGTTCAAAAATATCGGCCCGGGACGCATGTGTCCCAGTAGGAGCGAAAGGGTTAATCGATTCTAGGACAACTCGTGTCATTTTTTGGGACCAGGTCACTCCGTCCCACCTAACTGCTTGCGCAAAACACTCATGACAATACAAATTTGTTCCAGCTGGTTTTCGTTCCACGTTTTATTGGTTTCATTGCATGCTCGTTCAAATGTTTTACTGTTTATTTTCTTGACTATTTTTCCAAACTGAAAACATACTTTACGTATATAGTAGAACACATGTATTAGGAGCCAAATGTCACGTAAACTATGAATAAATGACTTTATTCATCAATAATAGCTGTAGCCGAATGACTTAATCTTTTCCAAGCTTTATCAGGGTTTTCATTTTTCACGATTTTTAATGGAATAAATGCGACTGTCACTAGTAATATTGGAACTAGTGCATTTATGGAACGACTTGTCCTATCACCAATCGGAAGTAACTAGAGTAGTTGTCCGGTTCCGCTTTAATTTGTTTGCCACATATACCATGCAATCAGTTTCAATGACAGTGCTACGTGAAAAGATTTTTAAGTCGTCGGTGTCACTCGATTTACAACCCTCTTTGATATCTAGAATGAATCAAGATAGGGCATCGTTTTTGAAAACAATATGAAAGCCACTTTTTATTCTGTTTTATTAAAATTACAGTGAGGGATTATAAAACACTCAACCAACCGAAAAGTTTAATAGTAATTCTTGAGTACTTGTAATCAGAGAATTTAAACGACAAACTTTACTTACGTCACTTTTTTATGACGTATAATGAAAATTTGTCATCTTGACGAAAAAAAGCGACATCGTTCTAACATGAGTTAATTCATTCTCACCTTTCTAATGTTTCACTTCGGTGAAGTGAAATGTTGTGTTTTCCGGCTGGAATTTCTTTCGCTTTTAGATAGATCCACTTGCTACGGACATCGAATTGCAATTCTGTAATGTTGGGTATCGTTTTTATCAGTGGAGGCTAAATTCTAAACAAAATTTTTTCAAATGCAATTATAATTTTAATTTTGTTTTTGTAAAAACTAAAAAAAGGTCTTCATTTGAAATTGATAGTAAAAGAGTATTTTAAATTAAGTGAAGACATATTTCTTTTTAGTCTTAAGTTATACATTTCATTTTGAAGGCTATTTTTAGGGTTTTTACCAAATAATGTTGTGGCCTATCTCACTTAAATCGCCAATGCTTGCAAATGCAGAGGAGTTTGAAATTTGTCTACATATTGTTTAATTCAAGTGTTTTTTTATTGTACATTAAAATATATATCGCAAAATTCTCTCAATTTGTTTTTAAATTTAGAGAAACACACATCCATGAGAAGTTTCACATGTTCTTTTACAAAAAATGCAATTTTTTTGCTTGTCGTTATAATGCTACTTTTTTACAATCTTTGTTCAACTTTTAATCCAAATTTGTATTTTAAATCATGATTTTCGTGTCATTTCATTTGTGCTTGCAGACCATCGCATACCGCGCTTAATAAAAGCCCCTACCAACCAAGTGGTTCGCAAAGGCTCGTCTGCTAAGTTGGATTGTCAGTACGAGGCCAAACCACCCCCCACGATTGTATGGAGGAGAAAAGAAGGAAACAGGGAATTTTATTATAACGCCACAACGAAGTGAGTGTTGCTGTTCAGCATATGAGACGGAGACGTGGGGGCGTCGTGTTGTGGTGAGCGCGTTCGACATGGTAACGGTTCGAATCCTACTTTGTCGTTCTGCTGTGTCCTTGAAAAAGATACTTTACTTTTTTTTTCTGCTTGGCGGTCTTAGCAAGCAGTTTTCAGTTTGAATCAAATCAATAAATGAAACGAAGAACCAAAAAAAAAACAAACTTTTCGTCGCACAGCATTATTTCGGCGTACACGAACCCTTGTTACTTACCCTAATTTTAACGCCTCGGCCGGCGCTGTCCTGCTAGTCAGGAACATAAATACGTGATTGTAAATTAACCTCGAGCTTTGGATCAGCAATTTATATGCATCTGTTTTGTTCAGTACTTAACTGATTTTTCATCAACTTTTTCAGATGCAAGCGTAGATGCGTTTACGCGAACGGAACTTTCGTAATTAGTCACGTCAAAGAAAGTTCTGCTGGAACGTACGAATGCTTTGCCCGACAAAAAGATTACCAAAGCCACCCAGAAACTGCTTCAGTTAAGATTGCAAGTAATATACAGTTTAACTTTGTTTCTGTTTCTCGGTGCGACTTAGAATAGCTTGGCTTAGTGTTCGTATTATGTTGAAATTATTTTTATATTAATTGAGGTATTTTTTAAAATGGTTTTCCGGCATATGTTAAACTTAAGACTTTATTGATACCGTTGCTTTTCCTAATTTTTTAATGTTAGTGTCCTGCGTAAGGACTTAATTGCCAGCGCTTTTGTTAGATTTTATTCATGATAAGATTCATAATATGCAATTGCAGAGCTTTACGAGCTTATATAGACATTTTCAAAAACTGGACATTCCTTACACGGGGTTGCGTGTTCAAAACTCCGGGTCTCATCGATAGAATGACACAGATGCGAGGTGTTATGTAGCACATGAATGAAAATTGTTTTCACTGTTTAGCAAAGCAATGTCATCAACCAGAGTTTGTATCTGCTTGTAGCTAGTATTTTTATCGTCTGCATAAAAGCGCATTTTTAATTTTTGTAAATTCTTTTTTTCTATTGTTTCTTGGGTCTTAAACTGTTTGATTGGTTCAATCGAAGCTGTTGGAATTTTAAATGTTAGAATAAATTATAGAATTAAATTTAAAGATTGGGTATTTAAATTTAAATTGGTACAACTATGATCTTTTATCGTCTAATTTGCAAAACCTCTTTTCAATTTCGTGAATATTTGTCTTCTGAAGCATCAAGCTTTGTAAATTTACTATAGTTATAAAACTGTTTTATTTTCAATTTCATCATCAAAATCATGATTAGCTATATTTCTTTAAAAGTTTAAAGAGTTACAATGCTCTTAACTTTTTGGATGAAATATGTCAATATTTATTTTTATCTCAATTTTGCTGTTATACTTTTTCAGAAATTTTGCCTTTTCCTGTGGCGATGGTAAGGAAGTTTGTATCGAGTGGGAGGAAGTTTGAATACAAGTGTGAAACACCTTCGTACAGCCTTCCCGCTCCTGATATTACCTGGTTACGGGAAAAAGACCAACTCGTGATAGGCAAGTCATGCGCTACTGATATTGCCCATCTTCGTTTCTTTCTCGCGTGCCTGTTGGGCCGGCACAGTGCAGGGCTCGCGGGTTCCATCCTGGTCGCTTCTGTTCACTTTACTATCTTCTGTCGGCAGCGTGGTCACGTGTGCAGGGCGCTATTTCGATGGCAAATGTGATCGAGACAATCTCGCTTCAAAACTCGCGTCATTCTGTTATGCTTTTGGGAAAGACACTGTCATCTCGTTTTATTTATTTCTATATTTTTCCTCCTGGCTCGCAGGAAAGCGACGGAAATACTATACATAGGGCAAGCAATTATCTTGACCTGCTTCCGGAGATGCCAAGTTATTGTTATTCGGTTGAAATAGAGATATGACTGAAATTTAGAACTGCTACCCAAGACCGCCTAGCAGGTATAAGTGTCTTTCGCAAGGACACAACAGAATGGCGCGAGTAGGTTTTAACCCAGTCAGTGTCGATCAAAATCACGATGCTCTCAGCAACTGGACCACCCTGCCGATAATTTTCCTGCTTTGCGGCCTTAGCAAGTAGCTTTAAATGTCAGGCATATCTTAAGATAAAAACGAAAAAACAAAGTTCAACCGCAAAGCAAATACATTTGCATCTCCTAAAGCAGGTCGTGATAATCGCTTGATATAACGCCTTCGACGTTTTCTTCCGAGTCGGGGAGTAAATAGAAATAAATAAAAGTTTCTAACAAGCACGGTGTGATCTTGTGGCAGCAGTACACCTTCTTGTCAGCGAAAGGCAGCAGCCTAATTCGACTCTTAATAATTGATTGATAAAATGTTTTCTGCATTCAAAATCATTCTTCTGAATTTTTTGAAACTTCGTGGTGATTTGAACCTGCTCACGCTGACTGTTGCGATTTTACAGAGGAGAGTCAATCTCACGTTACCCGCGTGAAGAACACGTTGGTTATCGACAACGTGACGCCGGAGGACGCCGGCGTTTACATTTGCGTCGCTCGCAACATTGCAGGAACCCAGTCGTTGAATGTGATCGTCACCATCGGATGTGAGTTAAAACTTTTGTTTTCTTACATTCAAATTAATGGCTTCGATTTTTGCATTTCTATACACAGAACAAAAACTTAAGTTTTGTTTTTTCACCGGCTGCACTCGATTATTGAAGAAATACTGCTTATTGTACGCTTATGGTGGGTCACTTACTCTGTTATATTTATTCAGCAAAGCCCAGGTTCGATCCCCTCAGGAATCAGATAGCGAATGAAGGATCAAATTTTACCTGGTCGTGCCCGGTCGATGCAAATCCTGCCCCCACTGTTACTTGGTACAAAGACAATTCAGTTATTCGTCCTTTGATTGGTCGACAGGTGGGTGTGTCTTGCATTTCAATCAAAGAGCATAGAAAAGTTTTGTAACCCCTTTATATTTATATTAAATTGAATCAGGTTTTAGCGCTATGTATTTGTTAGCATTAGAGTAACGAAACTGATTTGTCAAATATCTGATGTAAATTCAGGAAGTAATAGACCAATTCAAAAACGGTGATTGCTCTTTTTGATTATCGGTTTTCTCATAAAGTTTGTTTTCTTGTTTTGTTGCGATATTTGTTTTATGAGGGTTTATTTATGAGTTTGTCTCCGGGCTTTTTTTTTGATTGGTTACGTCATCCAATACTATGATTAACGGCACAAACACAGAGGATCATTTGTTTCTTGTTTGCTTTGAAATCAAGCTTTTACGAGTTCTTAACCAGGTCTCAACATTTGAGCGTATTTCTCGCTTGCATACCTCCGATACTGTCACTTTTTCCGCAGTAAATCACAAAAATAACATTGGAAAACAATTTTTGTACAGAAACAATTTTTGAAGTAAAAAACAACTGTTGCGCATAAACACAAATTTAAGACATTTCAGTCATATAAGTAGAAGTAATTTTGTTTTTTTGTAAAAAGAGCGCTTTTATATATTTTAGGCTACCGTTTTTAATTACTATGGCAAAGTATTACTGTACTTGGACAAGATATTGCCAAGTTTCATTGTCATTACAATGTGTCGTAAAAAATTGAACACCCATTTTGAAATGTTTTATTCTAAGTCGCAAACAAATTAAGCTTGATCCATAATAAGACTAAATATAACAGCATAAATGTATTATGGATCAAGAAAACATTTTACTCTCTTCCCAAATTGTAAATTAAGCTTGCAATGTCAACAGATAAATTTAAATAAATTTCTATCTCGCCCCAATTTCTCCTTTCAAGTTGCGAATTCCTCATTAGGGAGCTATAAGCGGCTCGCTTTAAGAAACACTTTCTCAAACTACAGACACTTGTAAACTATCGAGTGTTGACACTGCCGCGTGCTTTGTTTTGCCGCGTTTCATGTTTACCCAAGACACGACGCCGCGTGTGTCACTGATTGAAATCATCTACTCACAGCTGACGGTATGAGAAAGCTCATTAACGCTTGTGTTGTCGGTTTTCAATTCTAAGCACCAATAATCACCATCGTAAACAACAATTCAACTGTGACATTTTGGTGTTAACTTAACGTCAATCTTATGCGTTTAAAGCAGTGGCTCTCAACCTTTTTAAGCCTGTGGACCGGTGATATATCAAAAAAAAATTTGCGGATTTAATGTCTGAAAAAATTGTAATAAACGCGATAAATCGATAAAGAAATTTTTTATTAAAACAAAAGTAAGCATTTAGTATCAGAAGAGCTCTATTTAATGTGAAATTTGCTGCTGTCTTCTTGATACAATACGTAGTAAACGTGGTTCTATTGAAGTTTTTGAATGGCATACTCAGGGGTGTCAGAAGCAGGGGGACACAGCGGGGCAGAAAATTTACAAGAAGGTACTTTTTAATATAATTTCTTCAAAACCAAGCTTTCGAAATTTTCTTTGATTAGTACTGATTTCTGATTGTTTCTTTCATGACAATGCCGGTACTTTCCATCTTTACTACTCCTGTTTAAATTTGAAATTGTAGATTTTGGTTACAATTCAAAATTTCCAAAAAAGTTACTTCGTGCAATTTTTTTTCCTGCTTAGTCTTTTAGGATGACTGTCTTAACTCAGTTGAAGTAGAGTTTGGCACCATACCTCTCAATAACTAGAGACTGATGTCTTAATTAATTTTCATACTTTTTCTTCATTACATCTTTTGAAACCATTAATTTTGTTGCACACTGTAAATATATTGATGCAATATCCTTAAAAAGAGCTATTAAGGTCATTCAAGCGGCTGAATATGTTCGCTAAATATGTAAGTTTGCTTATCCACATTTGATCGGATAAAAATTCTTTTAATGGGGAATGTTCAATCACGTACAAATTGTTTGCTTCTTCCCTTAACTTAAAAAGACATGCAAGAACGCGTCCTCTTGAAAGTCATATCACTTCTGCATGAAAAATGAGATGGCGATTTTGCGCAGCCATACGCAAACACAGTGCCTCAAAAAGCCTTAAATGCAATACTCGGTTACAAGTAATTGATAATCTTAACTGGTCAAATCATAATGTCATTTAATTCAGGTAACAGTTTCTGGGCAGCTATACATTCACAGCGATATTTGTAATGTGTAGACAGCAGATTTTTGTTTGCAACTTTTTCTTTTTGCAGTTACATCCAAATGACAACCAACTATGCTGGCAGCTCGGTCAGTACACAACTACACACATTTTCCCCAATCTAAGCCTTGATCTTGCATTTAGTTATTAAGGAAAATCAATAAGTACTGTAGATATTCTTCTGACATTGTTCTACTTCTGAACTCGCAGCCCCTCCTTAAAGAGTAAAATTGAAATAAATTGTTGCGGACCGGCAGAAAAGCTTATGCGGAACGGCAGTTGAGAACCACTGGTTTAAAGGATATTTGACTCGAATATAATCTGACAGAATGTGCTTGCCTCGTTATTTTGTAATTGATATTTTAAATTATGTCGAAGGACATGAGGTTCGCGTATTAGACAACAACAACAATCATATTTTAATCCGGTAAAATTTCTCAAGTGAATAGATGCGACGGGATGAATCCCACTACTTCCGCAACTCTTCCTAGATCTCCTTTCCGCCTACGCCGATTTGCCGCATCTTTTCTCCTTAAGCCAATCCTTCTCATGTTTCCTTCAACTTCTCTCCATTTCATCCTCGGTCGACCATGCTTACGTTTTCCATCTACTTCATGTACCATCGCCATCATCAAAACATCTTCCTCAGCTCGTCTCAAAATATGACCATACCACATCACACTATTCGCCCTTACCAGCTTATTTGCTGCTTCCTTCAATCCCAACATGTCCATCAGTTGCTTTGTATTCCTCTTGTCTACCAACTTTACACCGCACATCACCCTCACCATAGATCTTTCTGCTTTCTCAAAGTAGCTGTTTCATTTTTTCTCAAACACCACGTTTCGCTTCCATGTAACATAGCTGATCTAACATAGCTTTTGTATACCTTTCCTTTCATCCGCAAAGAGAATCTTTTTCAGAGCAGTATCTCTCCACTTTCTCTGAATTTCTTCTATGCCACTTTTGTTCTTGCAGTCACTGCGGCTTCACCTCTACCACTGGCATTCAACCTATCGCTAATAAAAAAAGTGTAGTGCTTTTAGTTCTTGACGTAATCTGTGCTAATTACGAAAAATAAAGTTCATGTGCTGTTTACACGTAAATTAAGAAAATACTGTAAAGTAAAAAAAATTACTATTTAGTTATTTAAATCAAGTTTTTATAGCTATAGTTAACAATAGCTAAAATCAAACTACAAAACTAAATATTTATTTTTCAATTTTTCTTTGTATTATTGTCTTAATTTTTTAAACTATGAGTATTGAACACTTCACGTTGCGATTATGTGGTTTGCTGCTTGCGTGTCTGAGTTTTTCAGCTTTAAGAAAAACTTGCTTCAACGAGTCTTTAGCTATTAACTTTCATGGCCTAAGTTTAAAAACAGTCAACATACATGTATTTTTTAAAAATGGTGTCGACTTTTAAGAGGTTTGAACTGACATTCTTTTGCGGACAATTAGCACCATAACGCCTTTAAAACCTCAAGCAATTGAAGCATTTGATATTGTGTTTGTCTCTCGAACTGTTTTTTTCCTTGTAAAATTGCTTTTCAGGAGATCAACGAAACAAGGCTGACCCTACGTAATGTTAGAATATCGGATAACGGAATGTACTACTGCAAAGCTCAGAATGAACTGAACCAAAACCCCATGTCTTCTAATCCTGCGAGGTTACGCGTCAACGGTTAGTGTTTGAATTTTTATTTTCTTTCCGAAATTCACGAATGTTTGAAAACATCAAGCAAAATTTTCGATTATGAATTAAAACGAATCGCCCAAACATGTTTATTAATTTCATACAAATGTCTAATTGAGTCAACACAAAAAATCAACTATTTTGTTTAAGGGGTCGTTTCTACTAGGAGCGTAGAATCGAACATTTTTTACTTTTCCCATTTTTTTACTTCTTACTTCATTGATTTCGCCCGTATAACGGCAAAAAGCGCTAAGCGAAGCCAAACAAATTAATAAAAGAAACAAAGAATACTCCATTCCACGCTCATGATAAAAATGGGCCTCAATGTGCTGGAAGCAAAAGTCAAAAAAGCTCTTGAACTTAAATTAATAGATATAATCATAACGTGCTGATTTAATGTAGCAAGCTTGAACTCTAAACCAATGTTTAAAAAATGTTCAACGGGACAACAATATCTTGAGATCCCCGAGAGCAGGTCGCCATCGCTTAAAGATTGTATGAAGTTGAATCCCCTTGTTGTTGTCCTGCGAATCAGGAGGATAAATAGACGATGTCACGCTGATGAATTGCGTGTCGTCGAACCTGTAGAAGTTTTCAAAATTTAAGTTTTTACGGCGAAGTAATCTCGTAGCGGATCTGTTAGCCGATCCCGTATCTCGCCTGATCGTGTCGTTATCTCTAAGCGCCCGATTTAAAAGCTTTCTTGTGACGTCACAAATAACGAAGTTGAATCGACAGAACGATTGAAGTTCTATCCTCATTTACTTGATTCCATACTGGCGCTTGGTGAACCGCAGAAGGTCAACTGCTCGATTAGCGGAAGTGATGCAGCGGAAGTGTCGTGGCAAAGGCTCGATCGCGCAATGAGTTCGTAAATGTTTGTTTTTTATTGTTATTCGTCGTAGCAAAGTGAAATAAAACGGAACTCCGGAGGTCAGGAATTCTTACCACTTCGCGACTGCAAAGATGTATAAAGTACCAAGAAGAACATCATTTCTATTGAAATACAAAAACATTTCTATTGAAATACAAAAAAAAAGCATTTTTCAATCTATTTTAAAAAAAGATAAAAGATTTTTTATTGACAGCATAACTAAAAGTAATCATATATATCGAACACACCACCTTAAAGGTAAAAAATGCGTACTTTTGCCTTAAGCAGTGATTCTCAAACTGTGTTCCGCGGCACAGTACTGTGCCTCGAGAGATTTCCAAGTGTGCCGCGAAACATTTCAAAAAACATTTTGTCCATTCCTCCGCAAACGTCAATGTAAACATATTCTTTAAACAGAAAAAAAAATTATGTTTTTTTGAAGCCCCGACAAGAAAGCTCAAAAAATTTAATGTAATTCCTATTGCGTAGAGTTTTGGTGACCAGTTGTCTTCCTGCCTCGTTTCGTGCACGATACGCAAAACTTGGATATTTCGCGTGAAAACAAACCGCTTAAAATCTAATGAAGGCTTATAAAAAAAATAAGGGTTCACATTGCTACGTTGAAATTCGGGGCTTTTATGTAATCCACTATGATATTTCAGATAAAAAAAGCGTTGGAAACTTTTTCAAGACGAAAAAAGTTCTGGACTCTGGTCCCAAGCGTGCCGCAAAATTTGGAAAGGTAGCAAAGCGTGCCGCGGACGCGAAAAGTTTGAGAACCACTGGCCTTAAGAGTTGCTGCTAATGCTGACTCAAAGACCTAAAAGTCAATTTGCAGTCTCCCTGCTGTTATATATCTTTACTTATATAGGCTATTTTTATTTATTGTTTTGTTGGTTTATCTTTTTCGAAAATAAAATGAATTGAATGATTGATTGATTGAGAATTCAATTCGCACAGTACCACAATGGTGTACTTCTAAGATGGGAAAACGTTTAAAACCGAACTTACAGTTTGCCATTTTTAGTATTGTCCCCCGCTGCGTCAACGAACTGAGTGTTTTTTTGGCATCAAATACACTTCAGGTAGCAACGTCATGTTGATCAATTCAACCAACCGCCAGACTATCGTCTTCCCCGATCCCCAACCTTCCGACGCAGGGAAATACCGCTGCAACGCCAGCGATCAGACAGCCTCCATCAGTGACGTCATCGTCATTCGGGTCGCCCGGAGGCCGCAAATCGTCACCCCTCCTCGCGATGTCGCTGTGGTCGCCGGCAGCCCGGTCATGCTTGACTGCGCGACGACTCCCGGCGAGCAGGCTGAGGTAGAAGCAGTTTTATGATTTGACGTCGTCGTGTGATTGGTCAAATGTGCGCAGTATGATCGAATAGGCATTTTGTGACAAAACCAAATTGCTTGTGACGTCATTGCTTCATAAACTGTCGTATTTGAAAGCCTTCCTTAGTTACGTCATTCAACTTCGGACAACGTAAATTGTAGGGATGTACCGATACCATATTTTAAGCCGATACCGATACTACTACCGATACCAGCATTTAGAGCCGATACCACCGATACTTTTTTGTCTATCGAGCAGCACCAGTAAAAGCTTTTGTAAGTAACACCAAAGAATGTATTTACTAAATCTAGCTTGTTATTGCATTTTGAATTTTTTCTAGGTATTTATCATTACACTAGTCTACACAATTTTGGAAACAAAGTAGGAAACAGGTGCCCTTGGCTAACTTTGGGGCGCTGATTTCGAATCTGATGTTTGTTTTTTGTATCAGCCTTAATTTTTCAGTAATCTTACACTAACTTTTCCCCAAAGAGCTTTAAAATGCTGTATAGCATACACCAACTATTTGCAGTTTTTAAAAGCTGCATGCACAAATCTGTTGGCTGATAAGTTGTGTAAATCGTCCACAACAACATTCTTTATTAGAACGCAACATTTCACCTACCTATGTGCTGCATCATCCGTTTTCACTCTGTTTGGCATTTCCATGATGTGACACTTTTCACCTTATTTTTTCCTTTCTCTTGTACTGTATTGTACTGTACTTGTACTGTATTTTTTTCTTTCTCTTGTTGCTTTTATCACTCTTTCCCAACTGAATAGTACATTGTTTTGCTACAAATATTCTCCCTTCTATAGACTTGCAGCTGTGATAAGGAGATCCTTTTTGAAATTTCTTGGTTTGCATTGGTTCAATAGAAGCTGCGGTGATAGCATAACTTGATGAGTTTGACTGCTATTGGAAGTGTTAGTGCAGATAACACAAGGTATTTATTTGAAACTCACGAGGTGACGAGTTTCATGTTTTTTTAGGGCATTTATAAACTTAGAATCTAGAGATAGTGTTTTGTTAGTTAGTTAGAAAGTCTTGCTAAACTTCAGAATTTAATACCATAAATTTTTTTTGTAGAAATTTATTAAAAAACTTTATTCTAGTACCTGAGTAATTAAACATGTCAACGTTACAGTGCAGAGGGTGAGTAAATGATTCTGACAGTTTCTGTTACATCTGAGTCGGTTCACGAGAAAGAAAGACAGCAAAATATCATTCAATTCATAAAGAATGCTTACTACGCTTACTTTGGTGAGAAACTGGTAGACCAAGACAAGTCCTGGGCCCCACATAAAGTATGTACAATATAACCTGTATGTCGACATTCAGCTTGTAGATGAAAGGAAAAAAACATTTTTCATTTGGAGTTCCAATGGTATGGTAAGAGCCACAAAATCATCTTAGTGACTGTTACTTTTGTGCTATCAAAACTACTGGTTTAACATCTAAAACAAGGTCTTCTGTAGAATATTTCAGTTTGCCATCAGCAATTTAACCAGTTCCTCATAGTGTTAAACTTTCTATATCAACATTTTATGGTTTTTAGCTCAGTGAAAGTGAATCTATATCTTCAAGTGAGAAGAGTGAACTATATAAAGATTTTGTAGTTTTCATTCTTGTTTCTGATACTCTATCAAATTTTGTTGACCTGTATTATTCCTTACAATATTATTACAAATCTCTAAAAGAAATCATTAATTATGTTACAAATCCAATCCAGTTCCAGGGGGGAACGAAAATTTTTTTATATTTATATTGTGCTTAAAAAGTATCGGCAGGTATCGGCTGTATTTACCCATACCGATACTACTAGCCGATACCACAAAAATAGGCCGATATTACCGATACCGATCTCAAGTATCGGTACATCATTAGTAAATTGCAATTAAAAAATGTTTAGCGTTTTTACTGAAGTTGATTTTCGGTGTTGTCTCCATTCAGTGTATTCTATGCTTCTCTTGCAGGTCACGTGGTTTTTTGGAGACCACGTGTTTACGCGTTCATATTCAGAGCCGAAGGACCGCGTTGTCTTTCCGAACGGTTCTCTGAAGATCGTGCTGGTTCAAATGGACGACAGCGGGATGTACAGATGCGTGTATGAACGAGATGGACTGTCCACTGCTTCCCATGCAGAACTCACTGTTGCCCAAGGTTGTTTGATCTTAATTCGTGTATAGTTACTTTTCAACAGTTTTTTTTTTTGTTATTTTTAACACGTAATAAAGCATTCTAGCTTTTTCCGTAGCGATTTAATGTGATCAATGACGAGAAATCTCGATTGGATTTTTTTGCTTTGTTTTCAAAGTCGATCATCAATATCGAACAAAACCGATTTTTGCTTGATCCTCTAACGGCGGTTAACGTCATGTTTGTCGATCGGACAATTATTAATGGCGTTACACAATTTTTCTCTAGACCCGCCCTTCCCTCCCAACTCTCCTTCACCTGACGATGCGTCTGAGACTCAAATGATCCAGACCATAGCGCTGTCCGTTAGTGGGGGGATCGCGTATGTTCTCATCACGGTAGCCCTTATCGTCTATTGCAGGTTTGTGAGGCTGCTTGTGGTGAGCCTCAGGTTCACCTGTTTGTCATCGGCCTTTTTGAAGCGAGTAAAAAGGTTCTTGTTTGCGCACCTGCTAAAAGCGTTTGTGTTTGGTAGATTGTTCTTTGTCATTTTAAACTGTTTTTTACAAACTTTCGTTACATGTTTTCGTTACACAAATGCTGATAAGCTTAACAAAGTAGAAACGAGGGTTTGCAATTTCCCGGTTTTGAATAAAAAAACGTTAAAATTTTACACATAAAGCATGTAAAATTAGCAAGAAAAAAATGCATTTAAGCTTGATTTGCTAGCTTTAATTTAAACAAGCTTTAAAAGTTAAAAATAATAGTTATTACGTCATTTCAGTGCTTAACATAACTAAAACAAGAATTTTTACATTCAAAGTCGAATCGCTAAAACGACTGAAGGCAATATAACCATAGTCATCGGCGTACCAGCCAAATTTTTCTACCAAATTTTTTGAAGGGCAATACAATTTTCCCCAAATTTTATCGACGATAGTTCGAATCATGATCTTGTAGGGTTTTATGGTGATGACGAAATAATGTGAAAGACCTTTTTTTGGAATGTGGTGGAAAATGAAGCAGAAACAATTGATTTCCCATTACGAAAACTAGTGAAGACCGAAAAAAGATCTTCGCTTTGTATCTGTATCACATTTTTTCATTTACGTCTAAAAAAACTAGTGAAGAGTATCAACTCTTAATTGTATTCACTCAATGATTTGGCTCGTTCTAAATTGGGATCGCTATCCTTTCCAATTAGTTCCTTGTCGCTGCCCGAAAAATTTTGATTTTGCTCAAATATTTCTTTGTCGTTGCCCAAAAAAATTCCGATTTTGCCCAATTTTTTTGCGTCTTGGGGAGCAATTTCTCCCCCTCCCCGCTCGTACAGCTATGAGCACAGTGATGCAACAAATTAGCGAAATAAAATTGAAATTTATCACATCATTAATATCACTGTTTGACTTCGTTAAGATTTTTAATCAAATCTAAAACAAAAAGTTATTGAAGTATACTTTTTTGTTATTACCATCAGAAAAAAAGAGGGAAACGGGAAATGCAAAAAGGCTCTAAATCCCGCGATTTCCCGAAACAGGTTCGAAACCGGATCTTGGTGTTCAAACCCTACTAGAAACTTTTTTACTTGTTTGAGTTATCAGTATTTTTAATCGAAATCCAATTGTAATTTTAAATGAAAATTTATTCTGTTATAACTTGCTATGTCTGTTAAATGAGTTATAAGAATTGCTTCATTGTCACTATTATCGTTATTTTATCTGTAGTAACGTATTTATTACTAGAATGTTCTTCTAGACGCAAGCACAGGGGGAAAAGTGACGTCAACGTGCTATGCGGTGATCGAGAAGCTGTTTTAAACGGTAAGAAAATGAAGTAGAATTTTTTGTGTTTTTACTTAAACACCCAATTCAACGAAATCAAGTTGCAGATTGACTGACCGAGCTTTGTTAAAAAGAATTGATTGAATATCAGAATATTTTAGAGTGGTGCTCTTTACAATTTTTTAAATTCTAACAATTAACGGCCTAGTGATGTGATTCATGCACCCTTGTAAATTAATTGCTTACTGTCCGTAACATAAGTCCTCTTTGTACGTTTTAGCAGACGTGTAATAGTATAGAAGTCTGGTAAAAGTCAAAAAGAATAGATCTTTATCTCCAGCTTAAAGCCGAAAAGTCTGGCGCCCACATTTATTGTCACCTTTACCCTACCTCGCGCTCATTAGGAAATTTATATGAACTCCTGTGTACCCCTCTATTCATTCGGTTCCCTTGTGGTTTTTTCCCCATTAAGGGAGTTGATTCAGGCATTATAAAGGGCTTTTTAAACGCTTTCCAGCCCTAATTGAATCGCAGCTAAAATATTCACAGTCGTTAGGACTTAAGATGACTTTTGAAAACAATGTAACTTCGTATTGTGTGGCCCTGAACCCATAGGCGGACCAGCCAAAAAAAATTTGAGGGGCAATGAAGTTTTGCCCAAATTTTGTGACGTTTGTCCAAATCATGATTTTCTAGCAGATTACGGATAGGACAAAAAAATTGTCTGCGATTCTCGAACCAAGAACAAATTTTGTCCTAAAATCATGGTGATCTCTAAAAAAAAAAAAAGTCTTCACCTTAAATTTGGTAACTATTGTTTGCAGTTGATCGTTGTCACTGCCCAAAAAATTTCTGACTTTGCCCAAATTTTTCATATCGCTGCCCGAAAAATTTTAATTTCGCCTAAATCTTAGAAACTTGGGGGGGCAATGTCCCCCTTCCCCCCGGCAGATACGGCTATGCCTGAACCGTTCAAAACTCTTTGTTTTCTTGCTATCAGGTTGTAACGGTCAGAGTCGAGATGAAGGGGTCAGTGAAAGAAATGCAATTCCTCTTCAAGACTTATCAAGCCTTGATCCTGGTGTGAACGATCGCTTCTATCCTGCTTCGAACATCGAGCAGATCACAGTGATAGGTGAGTTTTCTCTCTGGTACGTTTATTTTTCATCATTGTTTTTTTAACTTAGAAGATTGTTTTTATTGTTCCTTTGTTTTTTTTGGATTTTTTTCAAAAAAGTCTTTACCTTTGAAGCATTTGTGATTTAAAGCTGTGAAAAATTGCTGATTTAATATTTATTGTATGTTCCTCCTATCAAGGTATCGCTCTGCCGAACGATGCGGCATCTCATTGATTGAAGCCATGAGCTAGTTTAACTTAATATCTACTGTTTATGGTTTGATGTGGTTTTGATGCATTGATTAAGACTTAACAAACTCTGAATATCCGCGTAGGAAAAGGTGAATTTGGAAGCGTCTCCTTGTCGAAGGTCCCCGGTTTAATTCCTGACCTCGATGACGACATCGTCGTCATGGTGAAGGCTTTCCAACCAAATTCCAACAATTGCAGCCGGTAACGTCACTCTGCCTCGCGTTCTTTCGAGAATCATGGTCTTCTTTTCAGATCCGATCTCCGCTGCTCATTCAACCGTGAAATCAACCTCCTTCACCGCGCCGGCCACGAGGGGGTGGTCAAGCTTCTCGCCGTCAGTTCCCAAGACCCCCACTCCCCACCTGAATACCTGATTACCGAGTACTTGGAATGGGTGGGTTGTTGGCTCTGTTTGCTTTATTTAAATTGTTCAGTTCGTTTCTCTGTTTAGGGGATTCTTAAGTTGTGTCTTAACGGTTCAAAGAATGAAGAGATTCCGAAGTTTTCAAAGAGCAACAAAGTAAGTTGATTCTTTCTATTGCTTCTTGTTTAGCTCGTACAGTTCTACCAGTAAGGCAATTCTGTTTGCTTTGTCAATTGATACATGATCGTTTATTCGTTTCATGACGTATAGCACTCAAATGTTTTTATGAAAAAGTAATAAATCTATTGCTCAGCATTCCACTCTTGAGTATGTCTTTTTTTGCATATTTGCCTTACGGAAGTTGACCTTGTTAGCGCTCTAATATTTTCACTATCTCCTCACCGAGTAACGGCTTTGACATAAAGTATTGTATCCAGTTTTCTGTGTGCTGTTGTTGTGCGCTTTGTTATTTCCACTGCATAATCGTGATGCAACTTCGCTCATGCGCATCATCGCGTCAAGTCGCGTCAACGAAACGATTTAGAAGGGCACCTAGCCTTTGAACCTAATCCTACTCGAATTCCGGCTTTCACTCGGTCGTCCGATATGGAAAGCATTTACTCCGGTTCAGCACAGCAGAACTGGTTTAAATAATTCCATTATAAAGAGAGATGTTCAAATAACTCGTGGTTGGACGCATTGCAGATGAACATGTGCTGCCAGCTCGCCTGCGGTCTCGAACACCTCTGCAAACTCGGAATCACTCACAATGACGTAGCTACGAGAAATTGCGTCATCAGTTCGCAGCTGCTCGTCAAGATCTCTGTGCTCAGTTTGTGCAGAGAGGGGTTTGAAAAGTGGGTTGCAACGCGAATTACGTCATTTGAGAGTAACGACTGCGCCTATCCGAATTCCTGTTTGGTTTCATTTTTTTTAATGCAATATTTTGTCGATAATTTTTATCTAGTCTTCGAAAATTTGTTATTTTATCCAATAGAAAACTATTGGCAATTAAAAATTGATTCATTGTACACTGTACATCATTTATTTGATTCGTTTTGCAAGAACAGATGTCTTTTTACATTGATATGATTCTGCTTTTAAAAAATGTATATTTTGTTTACGTAACTTTCACAACTTAGCTGGCAAAATATTTCATGTTTTTGTTTACAACTTGAATCCTTATGTTATCGCACCGTTGTGCCTCCTGAGTAAAATCTTAATTTTTCAGCGAATACTACCAATATCAGGGAAAGCTATTGCCCGTTCGATGGATGGCGCCCGAGGCTTTGCTTGAAAAAAGCGACCTCTCGCCCAAATCGGACGTGTGGTCGTTCGGAGTCACGTGCTGGGAGATATTCACCCTGGCCGAGATACCTTACTCACATATGGACGATGAGAGTTTCATTAGCGGTGATTGCTCCAGTTTTGTCTATGTCATGTTTTGCTTAGCGATTGTCGCTCTACTTTGTTGTTAAAAATGTAGGCATCGGATCAGTCGTCGTGTTTTTCTTATGAAGCTGTAAGCTATTTCACAGGAAATTAGTTTGAAAGCCCATGATAAATAAAATCGATACAAATTCACTCTTTATTCCAGCAATTTTGCATTTTTTTAGATGCTTAGCAATTTCATTGAATGTAAATGGTTGTTACTTATATTTTCCGTGTTTTACTATTTTTCAATGTTTGATTATTGTTTAAATTGTTGCAGCTTTGAATTCCGATCAACCGCCCAGCTTGCCGCCGCTAGATGGCTCCAAGAGGATAACGTCACTGATCAAGAAGTGTTGCCACGCCCGCCCGACCGACCGGCCCGAAATGAAGCAGATTACGCGCAAGCTGCAGTCGATTCTCGCTTCGGGGGATGCCCCCGACGACAAGTGCACCGAAGCGAGCGCGCTTCTGGGTTCGAATCGCGAAAGCAAGACCGACACTCATTCGTAGTAGAACAAAGCCGCGAGAGAAGCGACCGTGTCTGCCATCTGTCAGGAGTCTGGAAGTTCCAGCACCAAGTGTCCTTATTGTTTGCTTTCGTTCGATTCGCGCGTCATGCCTAGTGATTTGCATTTTGACGTCATTAATTTGTTTTGCGTATGCACGAACTCCAGTTTTTTTTCTGGCGGCCAATTTTTTTGATGCTTTGTCGCATTTCTTTCAATCAATCAGATACCCCACTGTGACTTTGTTTTCGGTTGATCTTCATCGGGCTATTCATCTGCTTCTGCTGGTTTGCAAACTAGATCGTGTTGTGTATAAAAAGTTTTATCATGTCGTAGAATTCTCCATCATAATACGTGGTTCAATTGTGTGCTGACTTTTTAAAGGATTTAAGAAAAAGCTATTTCCCGAAACTTTATGCATATCTACTTTTAATTGGTGTTAAAATTTTTAATCGAACAACATTTTCAAATAATTATTTTTAATTTCAGTTTTGGCCAAAAAAGTTTTATGTAAAAATTCTAATTTTCTTCGATTTATTGTAGCGAACTGTTATATATAATATAGAGCTGTTATCGTTTGTTTTTTTAATAATTGAATATTTGAATATTTTTAATACTATTGAATATTTTTCACAACTATCAACTTGAAAAAACAAATTGTGTTTTGTAAACTTTATGTGATGCTAAAAGTCCAAATACCGCTTTAGAATGTCAAAATTGAAGCGTTTATTGTGATTCATCTTGTTTCATAGTGGTTGGTCAATCACCGACGTTTTGATGTGTAATTTGTATGGTCGTAAATGTTTTTTAAAAATTTCTTGCAGTCTATTTCTTTTTCTTCCTTTTCGTCACTTCATAACGTTGCTGCTGTTGAGACTGTATCATTTTTATTGTCTTTTTTGGAATTATGAAATCTTTTTTTTGAAACTACTACCTTTAACACAAATTTCCAGTGTTTCCGTCACTTTATACAGATCTTATTGATTTTGCCTGCTAGCATGATTCGCATTTGCATTTTAATTTTTTTATTAAACAAATTTCATGTTTTAGATTTGAGTTTTTTATTACCAGTACACTATTTAATTTAGATAGGGTTAGGACATGATCTAAGCTGCTAGTAGGCCTATTGGCAAGGTCTGTAGCAAAAAATTCGGTTCTGTATTATCACAGGCTTTGAATAACAAGTTCAAAAATGTTACAAAATAAACCTTCCAAGTTGAAAATAAGGCTAAACAAACAATTTTAACTTAAATTGAAGGCCAAAATGTTTGTTTTTGTGAAAACCTTAGTTTAGTCTTCACTTCACTTTCGAAAGGGGATATCACATTAAGGCAGTGTTTCTCAAACCATGGGTCGCGACCCAAAAGTGAGTCGCCAAGACTATCCGAATGGGCCGCGAAGGCTTGTAAATTACCGCACGTAAAAGAAAAAGATCTGCGCGCACAAGATTTTGAGAAGTGAAGAACCTTTTTAAGAGATCATTACGATTTTAAGACGAAATTCAAAGTCAGATTTAAGATGAAGACCTTTTCCTTTTTTTTTTTTTGGAAAACACTAGATTATTGAGCTGAAAATCAAGAAATCAGATTCAAGATGAAGACCTTTTTAGATGAAAATCAAGAAATCAGAAGTAGATTCAAGGTAAAGACCTTTCTTTTTTTTTTAGAGATCATTACGCTCACTTAAATTTATTTGGGTCGCAGTGATCTTTGCAAATCGTTGTTTTTAGCGATTTTGGGTCGCAGAAAAAAAGGCTTGAGAAGCACTGCAATAAGGTTATTGAATTTAAATATTTCTCCGGGCTCGTATAAAAAGCAGGCCCTGATGACGCTTAAGCATTAACCAAGAAAAAAAAACAATAAGCAAGCTACCGTATGGCAGAATGGTTAATATAGGTATTTGATCTTAGTAAATGCCATCTCTCATTCCCATTATTTTTTTTGTGTTCTCCGTTTATGTTTTCCTGATAATTTAACTGGCACGAACGACCGGGCTACGTTCTGAGAATAATTGAATTAAACCGACAACATAAATCTGTTTCAATTTTCTTGATACAATATTACACCATCAAATCTCTTCAAAATTGTTTATCAAATCGACTCGAGTCAATTAAAAAAAAAAGATATCTGGGTTCCACAATTTTAATTAAAACTAAGACACACACGAGGGTCGCATTTAATGTATTAATCACATAATCATAACCATACGTCATAATCACACAAGTATGTACATCATAATCACATAATCACACACGAGGGTCTATCGCATTTAATCAGATTCGCAGCGAATCGGGTTCACTTTTTAAAAAGTTTTTAATCCACTCTTAATAATCTTCATACAATTACAAATAACTCGGACTCGATTCCAAATTTGAAGGAAGTCTTTTAAGGATTCTTAATTACAACTTACGACCTCAAGTAAGACTGCAACAGATGTGTGTGTGTGTACGGAGCGAATATACGCAAGTTTTGGAGAATCTGTAGCGGTTCAAGATTTAACTTTTTAATAAGAACACCGTTATTGCGATCGACATAACCTCGGTTACAAAATTTACTTATGCCATTTTGTTGTGTCCTTGGAAAAGACACTTTTTGGCACTTTCCTCTGCTTTGCGATCTTAGCAAGCACTTCTAAATTTCAGTCTTATTTTAATAAAACTAAAAACCAAAAAAAATTTTAACCAGACTGCCGAAATTTTATCAACGATTGTCCAAATCATGATCGTGTAGTATTTCACTAGATGTCAAAATAAAACACACTTTTGTCCCAAGAAACAAGTGAAGACTAAAAAAATATTATCACTTTGGAACTGTGTCTGATTTCTCCACTTCCGCCCTAAAAAATTAGGGATTACTAAAAAAATAGGGGCTCAATTCCAGTAGTTTCATCCAAACAAACAAACTAGTGATGACTAAGAAATAAAAGAAAAAGTCTTCACTCTCTATCAATCTGATATTTACCAGATTTAAACACCCATGTTTTCGCACTATCTTCCTAATAGTACCCTCCAGTTTTGAAAAGAGCAAGAAGGCAATTGCCCCTCCCCCGCTTCCGACGCCCCTTATCGTACAATCTCTTCCCATCTTTCCATAGTATACCAAAAAATGTTAGAAAAGAACAAACTTGCTTAATTTGAACCCTATATGACTCATTGGCGTTTATGAACGACATTAGAAATAAATGGGTTTAGTCGTCGTCGTCGTTTGAAAGGTATCCACTCCAGGTCAGACACAAACAGGACTGGGGCCGAGGGTTTATCCTTTTACTACCCCAGACTGCTGTACTGCCTAAATCAGATGCTGGCAGTGATGTCATTAATCCAGCATCGAGTTTCGTCATCCAAAACCGTCAGACCGCGTGCTCCATGTGGTGCCCGATGTATAGGGCACGCTGTTAGTAAATGGTCTGCGGTTTGCTCAGAGGCGCCACACTCGCAATTCGGTTAAGGAGCGAGACCCCATTTGTGCATGGACGAATGGAATCGCCCAACACCAGTCCGCAGGCGGTTGAGCTTAACCCAAGTTGCTCGGGGTAAGCTCATTCCAACAGGCCTGGCACCAGTCTCGGGCACAAAAGCACGGAGCCTGGAAGCATTTTCACAATACTCCGTTTTCCATTTGTGATTTATCCATTCAGAAACGCGGATGCCAAGTCTGGCAAGGTTGTTCAAAAGATTCCGCGAAGCTGGCACAAACGGGCATTTGGATCTTAGTCTCACTTGGCTAGTATCTGAGGACCCACTTAAAAGACCATACAAGATATGATCGAGGTCCAGAGATCCACGGTGAGCCAAGGAGAGTGTCGCTCCCATTCGGCGAAGCTCAGCTGACTGGATGCCTGAGAGTACAGGTAGGAGGTCCGTTGGAGTGGGACGCAGGCATCCAGTGACTATGCGCAAGGCGTCGTTCAAGACACTGTCAATGAGGCGAGTGTGAGCACTGCGACACCAGACTGGCGCACAGTACCCAGCTATTGAGTAGACTAGAGACAAGGTGGTTATGCGTAGTGTTTTAGCACCAGCACCCCATCCCGAGCCAACGAGTCGCCTCAACAGTGTGACGCGAGAGGATAGTTTTTTGCGCAATGCCACTAAATGGTGACGAAACGTGAGCGATCTGTCCAGTTTTACCCCAAGGTAAGTAGGCGTTGGACAAAACGGTAAAAGTCTACCGTTGTTGTAGACCTTTAGCTCACGTTTGGCCTCTCGGTTATTTAAATGAAAGGCTGCCGTCACCGTCTTAGTGTGACTGAGCTTCAACCTCCAAGTCTGGAGATACGCTGAAAGTGTAGACATGTCTTGGCTTAAAGTCCCCTCCAAGTCCTTCCAGTTTTCAGAAGTATGCAACAATGCTAAATCATCAGCATAAGCAAACTTTCTGGAAATCATGGAAGGCAGATCGTACGTACAGATGTTAAATAGGAGGGGAGCCAAGACCGATCCCTGAGGAAGGCCGTTTTTAAAACGGCGTAGCCTGCTTTGCTTGCTGTCACCGGTGGTAAGACTAAAACTTCGATTTTGGACAAGCTCGATAATCATTTTGACCATGTGCTTATCCGGAAGTAGTCTCAGCAGCTTGCAGGTAAGGCCACGGTGCCAGACAGTGTCATAAACATCTGTCAGATCGATAAATACGGCACCGGCCTTCTTTTTAGCCTCGAAAGAATCCTCGATGTTCTGGGTTAGCAGAACAACTTGATCTACAGTTGACTTCCCGCGTCGGAACCCAGCCCGCTCTTTAGGGAGCAGTGGATCGATTAATGGTTCAACGCGGGCGTAGATAAGCCTCTCGAGGATCTTGTAGGGGACACAGAGCAGAGATATCGGTCGATAACTCTTTGGGTCCCCCACAGGGTTGGTTGGTTTTGGGATCGTGACCACAAGCGATTTTCATACCGATTCCATACCGGAGCTCCAGATCTTAGAAATTTTGAGTCGGTGCAAACAGGAAGAAAGGAAGTCACGTAACCAGGACTTCAAAGCAGCTCCGGCATGGAATATAAGCTCGGGGCAGATGGAATCAGGAACCGGAGCTTTACCTGGTTTTAAATGTTGGAGGGCAGCAGTAAATTCTCTCTGTGAAAAATTGTCAGAGATATTTACTGCGTCTGGTGTTGTGACCCTCCAACGGTCAGACACTTCTTGATAGACAAGTCGAGATGACTTGCGATCAACAACCTCGTATTTCCCATTTGTAACCAACTGAGATGCAATAGCATTGGCTGAAACGGGACAGTGATAAGGAGAGTGTCATGACCTACCAATAAGATTGTTCAAAATACTCCATGCTTTTCGACTACAGTGTGAGAAGTCAATGTTCCAAACTGCTTCGGACCATCGATCCCTCCGCTTTCTGTCAAGCTTGGCAAACAGAGCTGAAGCAAACGAACTTGAGTTGTCTCCCTGAGGAGACTGCAGGAAGGTTTTATAGAGGGATTCACACTCTGCATCCCAACATGGAATATAGTTATTTCGATACCCGCGTGGGATAGTCTTCTTGGCTGCTTTCTTAATGGTGTTACAGAAGTCCTGGTAAGCTGCATCCACATCAAGTGAATCAGGCGGCAACAAAGTCTTTGCGAATTTATTCGTCAAAGCGATGTGGTGACTCCATTTGGGCTTGCGGAAGTTCCATCGCTTGACAGGCATGCTTGGCACTGCCATAGCAAACCTTGGTGGTGTAATAAGCGAAGGTCGATGTTGTGACCTGGGGAACTTGTCAAGGACACGTCTATCCAGTAAGCGACTGTTTGGACCTACGCTAGCGAAAGCTAGATCTGGATTGGTGCCAGTGTTCTAGCGGCCGGAATAAAAACTGGCAGCGTCCTTGGCATTATATAAGAAGGCAAGACAATTAATACTTTCCCAGCCAGTCAAGCACTCACCATCCGGACTGTTGTCGTCGTAACCCCAGTCAGCATGACGACAGTTAAAATCGCCAGCGTACAGACAGGGGTGAGGAAACACTGGGAGATCCAGGGTTCGCAATCGCGTTGGTGGTGATTTGTAGACGTTGACTATTTTATAGCTATCAACGTCCACACACAACCACTCGATCTCCGATGTCAGTGGAGATTGGTCCAAAAGCGTGTATCTCAGTCTCTCATGGACAAACGTGACAAGGCCATGCTTCCTGCTTAAAAAAGACCCAGCTAGTTGGTAGTTTGGAAGTACCAACTTCTCTGCATCAGTGCAGTGGGTCTCCTGCAGTAGGATGACGAGTGCCTCAGACTGCATAGCGAGGTGATGAAGAACATTCATCTTGCTTGCAGTGAGGCCTTCGATGTTCAGCTGAAGAATATTGGGTCTTCGGAACTTGTTGGCAATGTGCCCTGAAAAGGGCAGTTTTATCTTAACATTGCCCCGTCCTGAAAAGGACGTTTGCCAATTAGCAGACTCACACGGAACATCGGAATGGGTGGATACCCTTCCGTTTTGGTAGGTTCGGTTTCGGTCTGTCACTTTTAAAATCAATGAACAGACTTACTCACGGCCCAGGCTGCGTGAAAGCACCTACCATCTGGGCCAATGGGTTTAGTTATTATATCCGAAAAGATTCGCTTTAATTTCTGAGTGAAAGTATACAGTAAAGATTCTATTTAATGCTGTATGATCATAGATTTGGATGATATTTTGCTTAATCACCTGTTTCGTGTTATTTAATTTAGATCATAACAAGAAAGTGCCTAAGTCGGTTGCACCGACACAATAAATTGGGTCATAAAGGGTTAAAAATTCTAATTAGATTTCAATTTCTCCCATGGCACTGTAAACTGTTGGATGATTTTGGTTTGCGTTCACAATCCAAACAAAAAGCTCTTGCAAATGCATTTTGTTGTTTTATTAAACTACAGTAGTTTGTTTTTGTGGTATTGAAGTTTGAGGTTTGGCAAACTGATGTAAGATTGAGCAAGTCAGGGAGTTTTTGGTTTACGTTTAGTATTTGCCGACTTTACTACATAAGCCAGTGGTCACCAAACTACGGCCCGCGAGGTGATTTTATCTGGCCCACTGCATGTTTTTGTCAGTAAAATTTAGTGCTTTAGACTCCAAATTATGGCCCGGGGATCAAATTCGGCCCGCTAAAACTTTTTATCCGGCCCGCGGAGCTCTTTTTAAAAAACATATACACTCACTTTGAGGCACAGTTGGATAGAATTATGTTGGGAATGCCCCAGTTTCAGTTTTTTTTATCTTTTTATGTTTTTAGAGGTCACTATGATTTTGGGAAAAAAACAGGGAATCAGAGATCGAATTGAAGTGAAGACCTTTTTTTTTTTAGAGATCACTATGATTTTGGGACGAAAAACAGTGAAATGAGAGATCGAATTGAAGGGAAGACCTTTTTTTTCAGAGAGGACTATGATTTTGGGACAAAAATTGAAAAATAGGCGTCGGAAATTGAGTGAAGACCTTTTTTTTTAGAGAATATCTTGATTGGTAGAACCACTAGAGAACGCTTTTGGCTTTGGCCCGAGGAGGCCCGAAAATATCTACATACGGCCCCCCTGCTCGAAAAGTTTGGAGACCACTGACATAAACTTTAAAAACTTTAGGAAATCTGCAAGGCTTTCGAGGTTAGTAACGGCGAACAGTGAACGAGACCCAGTTTTTTGGTTTACAACCTGGTTTTGCTATAAATACTTACCATACCAATAATTAATGATGGCTTTTAATTTATTGATTGATATGTTCAATTGATGGGTTAGGTTATTATTGGAATTTCAAATAAATAATTATTAATGCTAATATGCTGATCATATAGGGTTGCCAACTTTCTGTTTCGCCATTCCGGGACACCTTAATACAGGGGCGTCGAACCTTTTTAAGCCGTGGACCATTTTGCCTCATCAAAAGCATTGGCGGGCCAAACAAATAAAATACCTTGATTTTTGTCCCAAAATCATAGTGATCTCTAAAATAAAAAAAAAGTCCTCATTGAAATCAGTCTCGGATTTCTTTACTTTTGTCTCTGAAAACTAGCCATGTCGGGAAAAAACAAGAGAAAAAGGAGTTTTTACAGAGAATCTGTTTCTGGCGGAATTTTGCCAAAATGAGTAGGACAGAGCCCCTAAAAAAAATTCAAAGAGCTGTCAGTAAATTCCGGGACAAAAGTGACCCAGCCCGAGACACGGCACGTCAGACGTCAATTCCGGGACTGTCCCGGCCATTCCGGGACGGTTGGCAACCCTATGATCATACCAATAGGTAGGTTATTAAAATGTCAACATTTTAGTTTTTTAACTCAGTTTAAAATCAATGTTTTTGCTCATATGTATTGTTTAAGAAATATTTTGAAATATGTGGAATGCTTTAAATATTCAACAAAAATAGTTTTTTTTAAAGAAATATGCTCAAGCTTTGTGGTTGAATTTTTGGATCTCCTCTATAAGCAACCGTGAGTGATTTTTGTTAGTGAAACTAACCTGAAATCTCCCTGTGGTTATTATCCTTTCCTGAGAGATTCTTATTTTCTTGGTTTCTTGATTATTGTCTCCTAGGGCTGTAGAGGGGATTTCGGGTTAGTTTCACCAACAAACAACAGTTATGATTTTTGAAAGAAAATTTTTAAAAAGAACCCAAATTTTTAAATCTCTTCAGTTGCAGCACAATTTTTTCATTATAGTACAGTTATCTGCTTTTTTAATTGTTTCATTAACTTTATTGATTAAATTTAGGTTTTACATAAAAAATATTAATTAAGCTAAAATTAAGGTGTTAAAGTTAGTGTTTGATTAATTAAGTACTAACATTTTTTGAGTTTGATTTTTTAGCTTAAGGTACATAGTTGGAAGTTGGCTATGAGTTTATATTTTAATTAATTTGATTGATTTTTTTATTAAGTAGCAATTTTGTTATAAAAGAGACTGATTTGATTCATTTTAAAGTTATAGTTTCTAGGTTATTATAGAATTTAATTTTGTTAAATTTGTGACTTTTGTTAAGCAAAAGAATGTGGAGTTAACTTAAGATTTATGATTGTAAATGCCATAAAAGTTGTTTATATAGTTGTTGGGCTGTGTGGAAAGACATAGAAGCTTGATTGTATGTCACAATAATAATTTCAGTTAATTTTAATATAACACTGAAATGAAATCACTTTGTAACACTAAAATAATAACAATCAAATCAAATTATGTAATGCTAAAATGAAATCACTTTGTACATTTACTATTAAATAAGTTGTCATTGCACAATGCATGGTTACTTTCATTATGTGCAAGACTGTTTGGTTAATCAAATAAATAGCTTTGAATTTCTTTTCAATTAATTGGATTATGCAACAAACTGATGTGCAATTAACCAAAGTGGTTTTTTAACAAATGATTAGATTTGGTTTGGTATTTTTGATCCTTATGCAATAAAACAGATTATGCAATATCCAATATATAAATATTCGGATTTGTCTGTATTTTATTTATGCATAAAATTTTTTACATAAATTTTTCTTTTTAGTCATTTATTTATTGCAATTGTAGGATTTGTATTTATGTATATGCACATGCCAGTCTTCACAATTTTGAAGAGATGGTTCATACTTTAATTTTTTTTGTTTTTGCTTAAATATTTCTTTTCATAATACATGTATGATTTTTAAAATTAAAAAAAATACTGTCTTTCTGATAGTTTTATATAGCTTATGACAGCAATTACATAGATGAAAACAATGGCAAAAACTGTCTTGCTATCTTTTTAGTCATATTTTACATTGTTGTTGTCTTTTCCATTTTTGCCATTGTATTTCTGTGCTGTAAGTTGAAATTATGTACTTGATCTTTTTTTTAATTTCTTATTTGTGACATGATAATTGATGTTGTTGTCTGTTAGCTTTTTTATATCTTAATTGAGCCATGCAAGCAACTGCTGCTTTGTTGAAAATGATTGTATTTAAAAATTTTCAGTCTCTTTTTCCAACTTTTTATTGGACCTGGAGCAGTTCTGGATCTTATGATGTTAAAACAATGCAGATCTTGTACAGACTGTTCTTTTTTTCTGCCGACTTGACTGATTCCAGATTCTCTTTATGTGGATTTGGCCAGCTCAGGGTTGCAAGCAACAAATAGTTTGGAGGATTGATATAACAAACTTTTATTTAAAAGTAATTAAAGTGGCAAAAAAAAAGTTTAGTCTATTTTATTGCAATTGATTGTTGACTAAATTACTTCTTAACTTGGCTGGATTAGGGTGCTGTAGACCTAAGGCTAAGGCTCTAAGAAGGGTCTATTATTTGCAAACTAAGCCAGAAAAGGTAATGGAAATACTTAGGTGATAAAGTCTAACTATTCACTGCAAAAGAACAAACATTACATTGAAAACCTGTGTTAAATGTAACTCTGTGTCATAGTGTATTGCAATGTATGTTTAAAATTCTATTTTTCTATAGCCTTATATGTGTTAAATGTATGGTTGATGCTATTTACAGAGTGGCCCAGCAAAGTGTGGACAAATAAAAGTTAAGTTTTTTCAGTTATATGAAAGCCAATAAAAACAACTCATATATCAAATGAAAGAGAAATTTATTGTATTTAATAACATCTAAAAGTTATTCAATATATCCTTCTTTCTCTTTGATAACTCGGCAGAGACAAGGAATCACCTGATCACATGTGGCATGCACAATTTCAGCATAAATCTCTGCCCAAGATTTGGTTAGGTTTTGCTTCAGTGGGATACAGCACAGGACTTCTGCTCCAATATGGACATATCCCAAAATTCATTGGATTCAAATCAGGAGAAGATAGAAGCCATAGTTCCTTGGGTCAAAATGACTTGAAATTGTCTTTGCACCTGTCCTGGACCAATCTGACTATGTGAGAGGTTGCTCCATCCTGCTGAAGTGTAATTCCTTTGTTCTTTTTCTTCACCCGAGGAACAACTTTATCCTTTAACATCTTCAGATAAGCATGTTGGTTAATTCAGATAAGCAAGTCCTGTGCTGTATCCCACTGAAGTCTGGAGGTGCTGAAGCAAAACCTGACCAAATCATGGGCAGATATTGATGCTGAAACTGTGCGTGCCACACAGGGGCGCACCCAGCCTCCCCAAAAAGGGGGCTGACAGAATTTCAAATTTTTTTCAAACGTGGGGGGGCTTTGCCCTTGCCCCCCACACCCCCCAGGGTTTTTCTGATTACCGCCTACTTCAGTAAACTCTACGAGCGCGCCCGATGCTTTGCGCCGTCACAAAGACTTCATCGCGTCTTGCGAAATTGCTGATGGCGGCGTTTTTTTCTGCAGATTTCAGCTTGCTATCTAAAAGCCAAGTAGTGCTATCGATCATTCTAGTGTTGTTTGAAGAAAGTAACTAAAACCTATAAATTACTGACAATCAAGAAACGTTGCTATAACTTAATCAACACAATTAATGTGAAAAAACATTTAAAAAGGATCCAGGCCGAAGCGGATGCAACATGTGAAAAATCAATTCTCAACAAGTACAATATATTTTCTAAAGAGATCGCAATGTAACCGATTAAATGGAATTTCAACGAGTTAAATAGAAACAGTAAAAAAGCGACAAAAACAAATTAACAAAGAGGACGATTATTATGCGACAGGCCTGTTTTGGTCTTTGGACCTTATCAGGCATAAGTTATCGTAAGCTCTAAGGCAGGGGTGGCCAAACTACGGCCCGCCAATACACTCAATCCGGCCCACCGCTGACATTTCACAATTTTTTAAACAGGCTCTTTTTTCACTACGATCACTGAAGCAAAGCGTGTTGTGACCAGCTACTGCTTGCAGAGGCGCTACATTTCTACAGCATATACTATAATCTAAGTGAAGACCTTTTTTTTTTAGAGATCACAACGATTCTGGGAGAAATATAGCGAAATTTGAAATCAAATCGAAGTGAAGACTTTTTTTTTTTTAGAGATCACAACGATTCTAAGAGAAATATAGCGAAATTTGAAATCAAATCAAAGTAAAGACCTTTTTTTTAGAGATCGTTCTTGGCCCTCGGTCACTTTCACATTATCAATCTGGCCCTCCTGGAAAAAAGTTTGGACACCCCTGCTCTAAGGTGAAATGGTAACGCGAAAAGTTAAGGTGAGAATTCCATGAAGTGACTCTTTTGGAAGATTTTAAAATGGAAATAAGAATTCCCATTTCCAAAAGAGTCACTTCATTAATTTCCATTTTCATATATTGTACTTGTTGAAAACCTATAAGTCTTGTTTTTTCATTTGCCTTATTTGTTATTTTGCAAAACGACTTCTGGTCAGAACCACGTTAAAGAACTATAAGCTACTTAAAATTTTACAGAATAGAGGAATTTCAAGTTGCTCAAAAATTTTGTTTTCATATAAGCAATAAATTTTAACAGATGTTTTGGAGATTTAGTGGTTTTTGTGATAAAATTAAAACTCAATATCAAAAACACCGTAATTTTTTTTTTTTACTGTAATTGACTGAATATTAAAATCTCAATTTTATATGTATGGCCATCAGAATTTGCTAGAATATACTAACCAAATTATTACATCATAGAAATCGTTTCAATTAAAAAAACTACAGTACTATTTAAAGGTTGTAAAGTAAACTATTACATCACAATTAATAATCTGCGATCGCAAAATTCAACTTGTATAAGCGCTTTCCTACTTTAGCAATGATTCGCTTCAGCTAAGCAAAACTACAATATCCTGCATTGTGCAGCATAATCTTTTGAAAGCAAACTGTGTTACAAAAGATCAGTGTGATGTCATAATAAAAGCTATGATAAACTGGATAAACTCTTTGGCTAAAAAACTTGAAATAAAATGACTGTTGCCCAGGCTTAAACAATGGCCATCGGGTGCCACATACAGCGCGAAAGCAGCAAATTTGACTAAAGATCGAAGGTTTCGAATTTCTTTTTAAATGCCGTTAAATGTAAATAACGGTTTTCGCAATCGTTTTGGAAATTAAAACTCATCCACCGTATAGGGGCGTCTGTTAGGAAGTGAACGATGTTTAGTGTATACTTACGGCATCACGTAAAAATTTTGTGGAACGTTGTAGATACTAAAAATGGCAAACGCAATTATAGATCAAAATTGTGCTAAAAATTGGGACACTACGAAAAAAACACTGAAGCGAAAACGTGCGAAAACGCTCTCGTCTTTACCCTTTGAGAAAAAAAAAACAAAAACCATTTGTTATAGTTAACTTTACACGAAAACATATTATGGCACGAAACATAACTTTATTTATCAGCGCAAAAATTCTATCTTTTTTTGTGTATTAGCGCGCAAAGGGGACTGACGCCAGGCAAAAAGGAGGCTGACAAAAATGTTTAAAAGGGGGCTGACATGACCTCCATATCAGCCCCCTGGGTGTGCCTCTGGTGCCACATGTGATCAGGTGATTCCTCATCTCTGCCGAGTTATCAAAGAGAAAGAAGGATATATTAAATAGCCTTGGATGTTATAAAATACAATAAATTTCTCTTTCATTTGATATATGAGTTGTTTTTATTGGCTTTCATATAACTGAAAAAACTTAACTTTTATTTGTCCACACTTTGCTGGGCCACCCTGTACAGTCAAAGCTTTAACAACATCATTTGATATGCTTAAAAGTAATTGTGCACTGAAAAGATATCTCTCTTTAAAAATGAAAAAGTCTTGCAAAATAATTTGTGTGATGACCATTTTATCAAATTGAATAAATTTTAGGAAATAATTTGATAGTTACTTGTGATTATGTAAAAACTAAATGAAAATTATTGGTGAGATTTTCACAGGGTATTTGTTTTAGATTTCAGGGTTATAGCTTTAGTAGTCTGATTATAATCTGGCTCTGTTAAGGTTATATATTATGTTTGAATTTTAGACACAATTATCAATTTTTCAGACTAACCAATTGCTTTAGATTGTGTTGCTATAAAGTAGAATCATGGCTTTGGCTGGAATAAAAGTTTTAGAACTTGCTGGGTTGGCACCCACTCCTTTTTTGGGAATGGTTTTAGCTGATTTTGGAGCAAAAGTAATTCGAGTAGATAAAATTCAAAGTTTTACTCATGATACAATGGGACGGTAATTTGACATTATTGTAGTAGAACTATTTGAAAGGTTTAATTGCCATTTGGATATACAAGGTCTGTCTAAAAAGTATCTGATCTTTGGGCATAAAACACACAACATAATGAATATCACAAATTTTATTTAATCTCCTTCAAAATACTTTCCTTGCAAGTGCACACACTTTTCCCAGTGTCTTTGCCACTTTTGGAAACACCTTTGAACTCCTCCTCTGGAATACTCCTGAGCTCCATTGTCATTTTTTTCATAATGTCCTTACATGAGTAAAATCACATCCCCTTTAGTATAGTTAATACAGTATAGTATAATTAACTTGGGGAATAGTCAGAAGTTGCATGGTGCCAAACTAGGAAAGTAAGGAGGCTGTCACATAGTGTCATATTATTTTTGGCCAAAAAACTTGTGATTACATGGGGGGAATGAGCAGAAGTATTGTCATGGTGAAGCTACCAATTCCTCCCTGTCCACATGTCTGGTTGCTTTCTTTACACAGCATCAGGAAGGCAACATAAAACCTCCAAGTAGTACTCTTTATTGATTGTTTGGCCTTCTGGTACATATTTGTGATGCATATTTGTGATGCACTATGTTGTGGAAATTAAAGAAACAGGTCAGCATCACTCACATTGCTGCAAACTTAGGCTTTTTGAGCCTTAATGATTCCAGATGCTTCTATTGTGAAGATTGAAACTTGCTTTCATTTTTGTAACCATAAACCCAGGTTATGATGGTCTTTGTAAATTCTAGATCATTGTTTGCACAATCCAGCATGTCCTGGGTGAGTTCCACATGGAGCTCCTGTTGCTTCATCAGCAGCTTGGGAATAAATTTGGCCAACACTTTCCACATGCACAAATCTTTAGTTAAAATGGAATGAACTGATCCTCTGCTTATTTCTATTTCTTCAACAATTTTCTTGAGTGTCAGACAGCGATCTTCCATTACAATTTGGCAAACTTTTTCAATCAGCTCCTTATTTTGGCTTGTGGATGGCCTGCCAGAGCATGCCTCACTCTCCACTGATATTCGACCATTTTTTGAAGCAATTAGACCATTCCTTTATTTGAGTTTGACTTAAGGCCTCATCTCCAAAATCTTGCTGAATCTTTTGAATTGTTTCAGTTTGATTATTACCTAGCTTTTGGCAGAACTTGATACAATATCTTTGTTCAATGCTTTCTGTCATTACACTTCCAAGCAAAAAATTGATGATCACGCATTATATAACTGCACTAAATGCTCCAAAAAAAGAGAATGACACCAACTATCAGTATAAAATATTTTATGCATGGAATTGTGTCTTTACAATTCGCCAAAACCACTTTGCTGGCATGGCATTATTTTTGGCAAGGGGAGATAAGGTCAGATACTTTTTGGACAGACCTCGTACTTCTAGTTTTTTTAACTAAAAGTATTTTTAATAGAAAAATTTAGAATAAAAAATGTATTTATTGATATGTTAATACAAGGTAGTAAATTTTTTTATGGACAAATAGTAACAACAAAATCTGTTTATAAAACATTAAAATGCCACTTAGTAAATTACTATTTAGTAGATTTGACTTAATCCTATGTTTATTGATTTTTTTGATGATATAATTGTTTTTAAATATTTTATTAAATGAGTAATGGTTTGATTGATTATAGATTGACAGCAATAACAAAAAGATGTTTTTTTACTGATTAAAAACCATTTTTTATTTTCAGTGGTAAACAATCAATTAGTGTCAATTTAAAAATGGATGAAGGAAAAGTAATAGTGAAGCAACTTGGCAAACAATCAGATGTACTTATTGAACCTTTTCGACCTGGTAAGGTATATTTTTGAAAGTTTGGCATTGTTGCTATGACAATTTTCTGACTTGGATAAAATGATTTAGGAACTATGGAAAAGTTAGGTCTGGGACCTAAAGTTCTCCTTAATGAGAATCCAGCTTTGGTTTATGTTCGCTTAAGTGGCTTTGGTCAAACTGGACCTTACAAATCAAAAGCTGGTCATGATATTAACTACATAGCTGCCTCAGGTATTGCTGACTAAAAGTTTTAGTTTTACGGCTATGTATTGTATTTGGATTAATTTTTTGTTACTGTTGATAGTTTGAGATCTAGGTGTTGTAGTATATTTTAAAACATTTATGTTTATTATTGTCAACGTAATTTCTAGCCTAATATTTTAATAGAAAAATTTAAAATAAAAAATGTATTTATTGATATGTTAATAGGTACTTTTTGAGTACCAATTTTTAAGCAATGCATATAAATTAATGCTATTTCAATTAGCAATCTAGTTTTTTCATTTGAACATAGTAACTTTCAATTATCACAAATCTCAATGTTACTTTTTTAGGTGTGCTATCAAAATTACAGCAGCAGAATCAAAAGCCCATACCTCCTGTAAATCTTGTAGCTGACTTTGCTGGTAATTTATTCTTAAATATTTTGTTTTCACTCTCTTTATGTGAGATTAATTGGAATGTGTTTTGGTTATATTTGGCTTTATCAGTACTTTAAATCTTTTCAATTGTTAGTAAAAATATTTTTCAGTTGCTCTTGATTAGTGGTTTTCAAACTTTTTTCAGTGCAACCCAAATATGAATTTGGTAAGCATCTTACAAACCATGCCTTAAAGAATGTATTTTAACACAAAAAAGTATTTAATGATTGTATTGATAATTTTTGGTAGTAAGTTGTTCAGTTCTTTCTCAATTCAAAATTCTGCACTCTATCGGTCTATAAATGTTGACAATCAAAGCAAAAAAAAAAGTAAAGAAAAGCAAAAAATAAATTTTCGTTTTTCAAAGTGAATTTACGACGTATATTCTTTTAAGTAGATCATGTGCTTTATGCTTTTTTGTTGTCATGTCAACAAAAACCGTTCGCCATGTTAAACACCACGGATTCAGTGTTATCATGTTGGTGCAGTATTTAGCTTTGCCCCCAGGTGACCACTAATAATTTTTTTTTGACATTTTAAAGCTCAGTTTTGGATTTACTTGATGCAACCCATTTTTCGACTCTTTGCGATCCATATTTTGGAAAGCGCTGCTCTAGATGCATGTTTATAAGCTTGAAAGTGTTTTCTTTAGTAAAAACTCATAAGAATTACTCATCTTTGATCATTAACACTTGCTAACACATTTTTAAAAGCGTCACAGCACTATTATCGAGAGCAAACTGTAGTGTAAATCAGTGGTTTCAAAATTTTTAAAGTCTTGCAACTTGTGTTTATCTTTAAAAGAATTTTCTATAAGTTCTGTAGAATGTTGTGCTTTATGAATTTTTTAACGTGAAATCGTTAAATAATTTGTTACATGTTTGTTCAAATGATCAACGGTTCCAATTTTTACGTTAAAAATTTTTTTCACAAGTTTTGATTTGCAAATGTAACGAATTTCTAATTTTCAGGGGGGGGATTGTTGGCTGCGTTTGGCGTAATGGCTGCATTGTTTGAACGCCAACAATCTGGGAAAGGACAAGTGGTTGATTTAAACATGGTGAGTAAACATTTTATTTATAATGAGAAGTTTTTGTTATAAATGTAGACTCAATTTTTTAGTATGTTCAATTATCATGTGTACTCTTCAAAAATCAGACAATTACTCAGTCTGAGATTGCTATTTAGAGGCTTAAGTATTTTTGAATTTGGCTTTAGCTCGATTTTGAAAAGAAGGACACCTAATTTAGGCTTAAATTCAGGATTACAATCAGCTATCTTTGCTTTGTAGTCTTATTTTTTTGTTAAATTGTACATACGCAATGAATTATTGCGCAATAGAACAGAGCTCAACTTGGATAAATGTGACTTTTTTAATAGCTATTGTTTTTTATTTATTTTTTAATCATTATCCTTCCGACTCGCAAGAAAACGTCGGGGTCGTGATAATTAAGTAACTTAAGCAATAGATAGACCCCGAACTGCTATCGGAGATGCCAATATATTGTTGTCCGATTGGATTTTTTATATACTTTTATGACTAAAATTTAGAGCTGCTTGTTAAGACCACTGAGCAGCCGCTAAATGTTTTGTTCAAGGGTACAACAGAATAATTTGCATTTCGCATTAATAGTTAAGATTGAGAGCTCGTAAGTCAACAACTGGAAAAGTCTAAAGTTCATCATGTACTTTCTGTTGATGCAACCAAGCAGGGTTGTATACTTTCTGTTTGTTAAAAGCTCGACTTGTAACTATTTATTTGAACTTGTATTCTCACGATTAAGGTCGATGGATCGGCGTACATTTCTTCTTTTTTATTCACCGCCCACCAGCGATTCTTTCCAAACCCACCTGGCTACAACCTTCTTGATGGCGCTGCTCCCTTTTATGACACGTACAAAACTAAAGATGGCAGATACGTCGCTGTCGGCGCTATTGAACCGCAATTCTACCAAACTTTTATTAAAGGTTTGTTCAACTTGCCGTACATTTAAGTGGCGACAAAAACATTTTCAACACTTTTTTCCGAGTCAAAACAATGAAATACGCTTTTACGATGGCGGTATAAATTTTGTAGCTTAATAAAAATTTATAGGCAGTTTTGAGCTTTGCTTCATCACACTGACTAAGCTTAGTAGTTTAACCTATTAACGCCCAAATTTTTTAACGTTTTTTTTTTTATGACAGTTCGTAAGATATTCGTATTTTAGATGCAAAAAAAAATATGTAAAAACATGGAGAATACGACAAAAAACAGGTGATCTTTTAAAAAAATCATTGGGCAGATGTGAGTAAAAAATATGATAATTCAAATTTTCTTTGACAATTTTCCAAGTGATCTTTTGAAAGATCACTGGGCGTTAATGTGTTAAGCTGCTTGTTCGGCCGCCAAACAGATAAAAATGACCTACGTGAAAGATTTCAAAGCCACAACATGATGAGGGTTGGAGTTAAATCTAGAATATGCCATCGTCACCATCATCTTACCTATTAATCTTGCTGAATCGCCCGGCAATATCAAATGTTTTAAACTTAAATTACCGTCCAGCGAATACCTAACCTACTTTTGGAAATGCCAAATCTACAGCAATATCTTGGCATCTCCGAAAGCAGTCCAAAAGTATAATAAGATGGACTCAGTTTTAATATTTGGTAAAATGTTGATCATGAATTTAAGAAGTTTTTCAATGTGTTTGTGCCAGTTTTTTGTTTTGTATATTAAGTATTTTTTTTCGTTACTTGGTTTTATAACAAACGGAAAACTCCGAATAAAAATTTTTTTAGGATTAAACCTGGATCATGACGAAACTTTTTCGGAACAGATGGATTTCAACCGTTGGCCCGAAATGCGCAAGAAATTAACGGAAGTTATTTCAAGTCGTAACTTAAGCGAATTCTCTCATTTGTTTCATGACGACGACTCCTGTGTTATGCCTGTTCTGACTCCTAAAGAAGCATCGGAAAATCCGCATAATAAGTTCGTTTTTTGTTGTCCGAATTTTTGTACTTTAGTAGGTAGAGATCAAGTGCTAAAGTAATTTGACGTGGTTAGTGTAGGCCAGTAGTTTGCAACCTTTTTTGACCTACCGCACACGGACATTCGATAACGTTTTTCGCGACAAACCTGCAAAACCAAAAAAACTCAGACTTTAAATTTTAAAACAATCCATAGCCTTACGCTTTTAAAGTTTCGCGGCACACTTGGGAAATCTCTCGCGGCAAACCAATTGAGAATAGTGTAGGCTATTAATCAGTGTGAAAGTACGCACTAATCTTGCATGCGTTAAATGCTCGGTATAAGTTTTTAATTGTTTACTATCGGTTCAATATTCTGCGATTTTCTGGACACTCTCATTTGATCCCCGGTTTGGACGGAAGAATTATTTTATTTTGTAAAACGTTAACCTTAAGTCTGTTGTCAAGCGATTGTTCCGACCTGCTTTTAAAGATGCGAAGAATTTGCCGTATGGCTGAAATTTTTAATTCAATTTTGTAATTGTACGACTGAAATTTAGAGCTGCTTGTTACGACCGCCAGGCCGAGGAAGATGGTGCCAAGTAGAATAAATTTGCAACAGCCGAACAGCAACATATTTACAGATCTAAGGAGTGGTTCCGAGGGTTATTGTAGATGTGTCTTTTGTATCGTCGCGTGAGTCTGGACGATTTAAACCTTTTCTAAGTAAAAAATCCTCCGACATGTTAAGAAAATTTAATAAGAACGTTGCCTCGATTTTTTACGACCAAAACTACCGACTTTCAATCTTACTTTTTAGATTAAACCAACTATTTTTCCGTGATCCTGACGGACAGTATATTCCGAATCCTGCACCAAAACTCTCTAGAACTCCTCCGTTTGCGGATCAAGGCTCCCAACCAATAATTGGTGGTCATACCAGGGAGGTGTTAATAGAAAGCGGTTTTACATTTGCCGAAGTTGATCATTTTCTCAGTATCGGCGCTGCAGTGGATCGTTCGAAAAAATCTCGCTTATAATTTCGATTGCCTCAAAATAGTGTATTCATGATGTCGGTGCAATGCAATTGTCAAGAATGACTTGTAAGCCACCTAGTAATTTTAAATGTTCGTTCTCTTTTTTTAATTTTTGGATGATTTCGATTTGTTTGATGTACGTTGTTTAATCGTTTCGTTTTCTATGCAAGCAATTATTATGCAAATAAACTTTAAATTTTAAGATTTGTCTTTCCATTTTGAAATAGCTAATACCAATATAGACAACAAACACTTTTAATTTTTAAGAATATTGGCATAGAAAAAAATTAAATCTCGCTTACACCAGACATTTTACAAACGTTAAGCATAAAAACAAATATAAAATACACAGCTCTGCGTTACTTACACGAGAGAAGAACTTGCAGTGATTAATTGGTTAATAATACTACCATAGTAAATAAAAATAACGAAAAATACACTAGCTATAAACGTAGAAAGCATAGCAACCAACTGCTTACATACCGTCAATTATACTTAAAATGATCGCCCGCAGGCCCAAGGCTAATGTTTTGCTAGTAAATTCAGAACTTAGATTTGGCACGTGAACAAATATGACGGGACAATCATGCATTGCCAACGAAGAATAGTATATATAGTCGCAACAATATCTGAAAAAATAAAAAATTAACTTCTTTTCAATTTAAATTAACTTTTTGTTTAAAGAAAAATTAAACAAAGAATTCACTGAAAATCAGCCAATAAGCGGGCTTACCTTCCGGCGTCTAATGACACAACCACAGGCAATCCCGTTTCTTTCACCCTCTCGGATTCGGCTATATTGTGCATGTTTAATTTGGACTTCAAAATTTCAGCGCCATTTATTTTGCAACATTGATTTTTCGGACTTTGCCCAGCGACGTCCAATCTGGCAACAGACATTTAAACAACATGAAGCGAAAGCAACTCAGTTGCAATAGTTTGTTCTCCGCTTCTATTCGTTTATTGCACGTAATAAAATGAACATTGTTAGTGAAAACAGCAGTTTCAATGTTGTAGTCACAAATCAAATTAAGTTTTCACTTTTTATAGCAGACTCACGATTGTATTAAAGCATTGCCATCCTGAATGGACTTTTGGAGGTCAATTTTAAGTTTTTAAGTGAAGAGCTTTTTTGGTCTTTGTTTCTTTGGTCTACAGATCTAAATCCTGATCAACACAAAATTACCAACTTGTTTCAAATAACTATTTGGCCCAGGGTAAAAAATGTTTGAAAACTACTGGTCAAAACTATAGAATTTTAACACTAGTAGGGCCTGTTATAATATCGTTTTGCGTCGATGACACCCACATTAAGTAATTAAGGTTTAGCGTCTAGAAACACTGAAACCAAACGGAACCGTCTCCTGAGCTTTGCGTGTATAGAAATATGAAACAAATACCAGTGCGATGAAGAATTCTGTGAATTGTTATGTGTTTTAACAGTTTTGATTGTCATCTAACCTCTTTTTTTCAAATAAATTCCAACGATTGAAGTTGACTTTAACCGAAAACCAATTCGAGCTGTTTTTAGCAAAGCGCCGGCGGATAATATAAACATATATAGTATCATTTACCTCAATGTGGCTCGTCGTAGAATGAGGTAAAGGAATTAAATTAGCGACGCGTTTAAAGGCGCGAGCAAAGCCGCGTCAGAGCCTTAAATGGAAATTATAACTAAAGCGACAGAGAATAATGTAAACAAGTTTACTTCAAAACAAAAATTAATGCCGAAACCACATCTTTCCCTGGTTGTAAGGACAACTAAATTTTATTTAATAAATTTTTTTCTCATATATCACCCACCCACTTTCAAAACGCCCCCGATCGCTTGTCATTTGCATAGTTATTACAGGGGTAGATGAACTTGTTAGCCTGGTTTTCCAACACATTTCCCGCTATCTAGTGAGTAGGACACCTCTTTCAAACTCATTTCCATACGCTGCAAAAGAGCTTTCGGTACGCAATTCCACAATGTTGCGTCTGGACGATGCAACCGCCTTGTGAAGCTTCGGCAGTGATGGCGGGCTATTGATGACCAACTGCCAAACCCGGCCGGCTTGAAGATCGAACCCAGGTCTAAGGCACGATTAAAAATAATAATAACTGGCATGGCAAACGGGCGACGGTGCCGGCGGACTGATTATCATGGGCAAAAAATAAACTGATTTCTTTACGTGTAGAAAATAGCGGTAGTCCTATTTCTTCTTTCTATTTTCTATATTTTGTCTCATGGAGCGTACGCAAGTCAGTAAAGTCGATTACGCCCACAATAAACTTAAATGTTTTCCCAGTTTTTCTTCCTAAAAATAGCTGTTTTTTTAAGCGGAAAATGTGGAACAATTCCAAGCGATTTTTTTTAGAAGTTTTACAACCTAAAAATTTTCTTTGTTCTAATCCTAACCGTTAACTGTTTTATGTTCAAAAAAAAATGGTAAAGGCGCGGCGCACGCAAATCAAACAATTCGATTTGTAAACTTATGTGGAACTATTTTGGATTGAAATGTGTGACATAGAAAGGGATTATGACATCAAAAATTTAAATGCACGGAAAGCAATAAAAACCTTTCACGTAAAAGAGGCCCGAGTAAAAACGTGTCACGACTGCATTTGTTTAGACATGAAGCGAATGCTTAAAAAAACTGTTTTGACGCTTACTATTATTTAATTGGAGGAAAGCGTCATATTTTTTATTAAAAAAGATATTGTAACAAAACCCAGACCGATATAATGAACGCGAGAACCATACAAAAGACTGACGAACAAAAGTCGATTCTTATTTAAGACGAAGTAAGCATTACAAAAAGAAAGCGATGTTTAAATACCGTCATATACGCTAAACAAAGGAATAGGTTTTGTGTATATGAATAATAAAATTTTCGTAAAAGATAAAAACATAGGTCAATTGATAATAACACAGGTTGGTCTTTTAATATTCGAATATTTTACGATGTCACAGGTCGACTTTTAGTCCAATATTCGCACGAAAAAAATGCAGAAATGTAAAACAACCAGGCCATTATTTTAATGTAATCGAATGTCATTAGTCAAGTAATTCTACCAATGTAAACAGTGATGGCCTTACAAAAGGGTGCTCGGTGCAAAAAATAGACAGGCCTATTTTTTCGTGTTCCAAAACAAAGTGAACTTTAAAAAAAGGTCATTACTTTAGGGGGGGCACCGTCATGGTGCTCCAATGCTCTATAGCAATATTTTGCTTAGGGGGGGCCACTTCCTGATATTTTTTAGGGGGAGGCCGGTGCGGCCGCTCCGTTTGCTCCGTACTAAAACCGTCACTGAACGTAAACAACTAATTCTATAAATTTTTAACACAATCAAAACTGATTGGTCGAGTAATTTCACGATCCGGACACGAGTTACTTTAGAAAACTTTTTCAAATTGAAAAGTAATACATCTGGATTCGATTTGACAGACAAACTAGTCCGTATTAGACAAAAATCTGAATTATCTAAAGACCACTATTTTATAGTACTAAAATATCTCTATACAGTATATCATCTTAATTGAACATAAGCACCACAAAAATAAAATTCTTTTAAATGTTTATAGCAAACATAGCACATTATAGAGCAGGGCTTCTTAAACTTTTTTGTTCTGCGACCCCGTTTTAAAAAATAAAATTTTGTGTGACCCCAATTAGTAATAGATATTTAAAATTAGGGGCTCGAGGCAAGAATTCTCAAAAATGGATGTTCTCTAAAAACAAAAGAGAGGTATGATCTCGCACTTTGCAATTTTTCTCCGAAAATCATAAATCAATCTCCTTTTTTCCGTATTTTTCTCCCAAAATCATGCCGTTCTCTAAAAAAAAAAAAAAAGGTCTTCACTTTGAATCGATCTCCTTTTTACGTATTTTTCTCCCAAAATCATGCCGTTCTCTAAAAAAAAAAAAGCACTCAGAATCAAGCTCCAATTTGTCAATTTTTGTCCCCAAATTCTCCGATTTGCTGATCACATGTGCAATAACCATAATTTTTTCCAAAAGTCCCGCGGCACTACTGAGATTTTCAAAGTTTTGCGGCACAAAGCACAAAATGCCAATTTGTTTCGCGATCCCAAAATTATTTTAGGCGACCCCATTTGGGGTCGCGACCCATAGTTTAAGAAGCCCTGTTATAGAGCGTAATAAGTCTAACTGTAATAATCTTTAACAGCTGGCATTAACAGGCGCTCGCAACCATAAAGTTGAACGCTTGTAAGGCTAAAAAAATCCGAATTAAAAATATAAAAAGAGGTTATTGAAAAAATTTTTTAAAAGGTTAGAACTATTGTTATTCTTTATTTATCCGCACTATGCAAATACACCCAATAACCAAGTTTTACTGTATGTGGCTTTCAAGGCGGAAAGATAAATAATAGTACGGTTTACAAGAATATTTTTCGTAGCTTATTGACGAGCGCTTGGGAGTTTAGCTATAATATGAAAACAAAAATTTTGTTTTTGCTGAGTCAATTCTAACAAAACACATGGATTCTAATTACAAAGTTTACCTAGTATACCCGGTGTTATGAGCACATTGCTCCAAGGTCAAAGCGCGGGCCATTCCAGACAATCCAACATGAACAACCAACTAAAAAAGACATTACATAAACAAAGCTAACCTAACGCAAAACTAAAACTCTACTTCCAGTAACATAGACATTTTTCTTTTTATTGAAGGCAGCATGGCCAGGTAGTTAATGAGCTACAGCTACAACGGGCTGATATTTTAACTTCGTACCCGTAAGTACAATATATTGGTATAACCCACCGGTAACGTGCTCGCAACGTTTTATCACTAAGTCATTATGCCACTAGTAGCATAATTTAATTAATACATGAAAAAGATTAAACCATAGAAAAGCTTGTATGGTTAATTGTATGGTTAACGTTGTATGGTTCACTGTAATTGTGGGGTATGCACGGTAATTATGTGTTGTTCAACAGTGTTTTCCATAAATAAATAACGTTGAAACTTAATCTTAAAAATTTCATAACAACAGAACAACAAATAATTATATTTTCAGACATAATTCAAACGAAGAATAATACAAAAAAACTTACAATGGGATGGTGCTTTTTAAATAATTGTGGCACCTTCTTGTCAATAACTTTATACTCAACTGGTATTTCTTTAACTTCTAGTTTCAACTCATTTGTCTCAAGACCAATGTGGGATAACTCCTGTAATAAAAAATAACTTGAAACTTACAATTTGTATTGGCAGCATAAGTGAGGAATTCCAGACACAATACAAACAAAATTTTTTTACAAATGAATAGATAAAAATACAGAAACAAAAAATTTTTTAAAATATTGTTGTTCGGATTTTTTTTTGATTCATTCGTCTAATTTTATTGGTATTCAAGTTATTATGTTTTCTAAGTTGTTATTGCCAAAGTGATTGCGAAATAGGAAACAGCGGCTAAACGATATACTCGTACGTTACAACGTCTATGGTGTGCAGTTGTTGTACCTAGCTTTCTGTTTTGATGGTTTAGTAACATCCAAATTTGCAAGCAAATTATAATGAACAATGAAATGAAATGATAGTGAACAAAACAAAAAACCATATTGATTCATAAAAACCAGTGAGTTTGATTGAAATTGTGTATGACAACTTAGGCCGGAGGTTTTCAACCTATGGGCCATGGCCCAGTAGTGGGCCACAGTGGTTTTTTTAGTGGGCCATGGAGCATAAATCAAAATGAAAGCAATATGTATAATATATATGTATAATTAGGCTTGCCATCCGTCCCATTTTTTAGGCATTTTTCTGGCGTCCTGTGCAGTCAACCACATGAAGACCTTTTTTTTTTTTTTAGAGAACACTATGATTTTGGGACAAAAATAGGGAAAATTGACAGCAATTCCAAGTGAAGACCTTTTTTTTTTTTTTTTAGAGAACACTATGATTTTGGGATGAGAATTTAATTTTGTTGACCAAAGTGGGTTGTGAAGTTAACTTGGGTTGAAAAATAGGCCACGGTACAGAAAAGGTCAAAAACCACTGTTCTAGAGCAATGGTTTTCAACCAATGGGCCATGGCACTGTTTTCAGTGGGCCACAGAGCATAAATCAAAATGAAAGCAATAGAAGACTTGTACAATGTCAAATCTGTAAATGGGCTGACTAGTTCAGCCCGTTTACAACTCTGTACCGAAGTGGGTCGTTACGTTACCTTGGGTTGGAAAGTGGGCCACAGTATGAAAAAGGTTGAAAACCACTGACTTAGGCCATTGGTTTATTGTAAGTTGATCAATAAAGTAGAAATTGAATAGCACAATTGATTAAATTAAGCAAAGCATTATTATAAAATTGATTTATTCTCGATATTTTGAAATTAACTTGTCATAACTTTTAAATGATTACATTGAAATAGACTAGGTATATCACGTTGTGCAAGTAATAACGTATCTCGTTCAGCCACTATTTCTATTTGGTTATCACTTTGTCAATAATAACTTTGAAAATGTAATAACTTGATTGCAAATAAAATTGAATGAATGAATGAAATCAAATATTTATATTTTAACGAAAATATAATATATTTGATTGACCTTAAAACATTACAATAACAAACAAGTTTTTATGTGTAAATATATAAAAAATTTAAATCAAGCTCATTTATAAAATATCATGAAAAAACATACTTTTACAGCCTCCCAGCTTGCATTTTTTTCATAACCTCCAAATAATCCAAAACCCGTAACAACAACAGTTTTTCTTGGTGGAGGAGACATTTGAAAGCAACTTAAACACTTTAAGGAATCAATATTTTTTGATGACAAGTATAATTTTCTATAACATCAAGTAAACCTTAATTCTTCATATATGCTTGATTTACTCTGAAACAAAACAATTTCGAAAAGTACATCATTTAGAAAAAGTTAGTAAATATTAAAAATAATTTAACAATTAAAAGTGCCAACTTTGACTAAAAAATAAAAGATTAAAACTAATTAATCATTAAAACAGTACAATGCTCTTTTACAGCATATATTTTCTTTAACACATTCAATAAAATTGAATGAATGAATAAAATCATGTGGATGTGGAATGAAAAGCTGTCTGGTGCTGCAGTATGACCCACCAGTGAGCATATGATTTTTTAGTACCAAACTCTTCCTCTGATAACCCTAAAACATGCACAACTGATCCACTCTGTGTCACAATTGCAATTGGTGTAATTAAGAAAATTAAAATTAAACTACCATAGTGCAGGTATAACACGGATAAGCCATACTGTAATGAATGTGTTAAGCTAGTTGTTAAAAAAGAAAAGGACACATTTAGTAGTCTGGTTGAATTGATGAACTTTGTAATTAAAAAAAAAAAGATTTATAGTTTTCCAAATAAGTAATAAAGTCTTAAAAGATATGATATCATTTCACAATAAAACTTGATTATATTATCATTTCTTTTAAGGAAATTTTAATAAATTAACTTTGTCTTTCACCAGTTTAATGCCAATGTTTGTAACTTTTACACAAAGAAAAAAAAAATAGATATATACATTAAGGTGGAGCAAAAAATTTTTTTGAAAAAAAGCAGGTCTATAAAGTCGCTCGAGTCCAAAGCTTTTGTTGAAAGTGGCTTTAGTGAATTGACCTCAAAACTGAGGTGAAAGGGATGTCAAATCTTTACAAAATCCCATATCTTTAAAAACTATTAGAGTTATAAACTTTATTTTAATGTCAAAAGATGCAAAAAGTCCATTTTCCTGTAATCACTAAAACAACTTTTTCTTTTTTCATTATTACCTAAATATAGAAGAATAATTTTAGTAGAAAATACTAAGGTATTTAAATGATTTTATCACAAAAACTTACATCATACTGTTCTAAATACATACCTCCACTTCAATTTAAACTAAAAACTGTCTATCTAAGACTCTTTGCCAGAGGTTACATGAGGTCTTTTAGCTTCTGTAGTAATGTTGTGTGAAGTAAAGATATTACTTACAATTTGAAAATAATGTCAAAAATGCACTAACAAACAACAGGGGAGCTGCAATATATAAAACAAATATTTCACTTTAGAATTTAAACTATTAGCTGAAGAAACAATTTAATCCAAACAAGAGTAAATTTTTTTATTTTTATCTCTATATTTATCCTCCTGACTTGCAGGAAAGCGATGGAGGTGCTAATACATAGGGTAAGCAATTACCCCGATCTGCTTCCGGAGATGCCAAAATATTGCTGTCACTAGTAATTTAGTAGAGATATTACTGTAATTTAGAACTGCTTGCCAAGACCACCAAGCAGGGGAAAGTGCTGTAAAATGTCTTTGCCAAGGACACAACAGAATGGCACAAGTGGGTTTTGAACTGAGACCATGTTGATCATCAGTCCACTGCTTTAACCACTTGACCACGCTGCTGACTATCAGTAAAAAAATATCATCCATTTCAAATTATTTTAACAGCAATGCAAAATTATTTCACACTAGAAAATAGTTTCAGCATAAATTCCTATAGTCAAATTCAACCCCAAAAATTTACTTATTCAAAATTGTCTGCTTAAGATTGGAATTGGAACTTAGTTGTAAAATGCTTTATCAGCTTTCTTGAACAAATCTTCTGGCAAATTAGACTATCACATCCATCAAACCTATCAGCAGTAAAACATGCTTTAGTCAATATCTTAATGTGCCACACAATTATTTAATTATGACAAGGGCAATATAGGTGTAACTTTCAGCTTTCCTCTTTCTGATTCTTCTTCTTTGGATTTTCTTGATTAGGGGTTCATGGCAGATTGGCTTTCTCCAACTTGCCCTGTCACTTGCATCTTCCACAGTCACATTCACTATCTGTATTTCCTTTTTTATCCCATCTATAAACCTTGGTTTAAGTCTGCTTTAGATCTTTTTCTTGGTAATTCACTCTATAGCATTTTTTTTACCTACATAGGCCTCTTGGTCTTCTTTAAACATAAACAAACCATCTCAGTCTCAATTACCACAGCTTAACACACAATTGTCTTGCATGCTCTGTCTTATGAATTACCTCATTCTTGATTTTATCAAATCTTGTTACTACCAAAAAAATCTCAATATTTTAATTTTAGCTATTTCCAACTTTGTTTCCTTCTTTTAGTAAATGCAACTGTTTCATAAATAGAAAAATTTTTAATACATTCATCATTGTCGAGTTTTACTAGCACCTTGTACAATTTTTCTTTCATTCTAGTTGATATTTTTTCTGTTGGAAGTTATACTTTTTGCATCCACCAGCCATGTTATCCTGCTTGGATATCCTGTTTTTAAACTTCACAGTTACATCCTTTCATTGCATTGAAAACTTGATCCTGAATACTTAAATTCTTCTACTTTCTCAATTCCTTTTAATTTAATAGACCATCTATTTTCTTATTCACAGTCATATAATGGGTTTTCAGTATTTTCATGGAAGGGAATTGTTTCTTTAACCAGCTGTTTTCATGGTTTTTCCATGTTTTCTCATGTGTTCTACACAAAAATACCATTGATAATCATCACAAATAAAGCATTCATGCAAAACTTGTCTTAAATATGTTTATTATTTTGTGACCTTTGTGACATTTACTGGTCAAACATGCATGTCCAAGGGTTTTATGTTTTTATGGGGCTGGTCTCTATAATTAGTACAAAAATCACTTCAAAATCTGGAAAAAATTTATATAAATTTGGCATAAATTGGGTGGTTTTAGGCTGATTGCCCCCTTAAGTAACTAGAAAAGAAGTAATCTGTGATGGTTTTCATGGTCAAATTTATGTAGAATGTGTTAGAAACATGGTAAAACCATAAAAAACAGCTGCTAAAAGAGATGGATTCTTTTCCATAAATTTACCAAAATTTGCTTCTATTGACTTTCATTCCCCTTTTCTCCCAAGCCTGTCTACACTTCTCCAACTAGCTTAGACTGTTTCCCTGCTTTCATTACACAACACAATGTCATCTACTAACATTAAACTCTAGGGTAAAGTCTCTCAAATACCATCTGCCAACCTGTCCATAATAATAGCAAATAGGAGTGACTCAATTACTGATGGTTCATGAATATTGTTCATAATCAAATCAATTAATTTTTAAGAATTTTTTTGCATTTTCATTAATTTTACAAGCTTGAAGCTTTTGTACAGAACTAGTGATTTATATATAAGATGTATACTTATTACTGTATTATCAAGAGGTTCTTCAATTTGAGTGTCAACAAAAATTAAAAATTTTGAAAAAAAAGTTGAATCTAATTGAATTTGACAATAGGAATTTACGTAGAAACTATTTTCTTGTGGGAACTAACTCTGTATTGCCTTTAAAATAATGTGAAATTGATCTCATTTTTTTACACTTGTGGAGATTGAATTGTTGCATCAGCTATTGAAATATTTATCTTATACATTATAGCTTTACTGTTATTTGTTAGTGCATTTTTGGGACTATTCCAGAATCGAAGTAATATGTCCAGTTACCAGAACATTATTACAGAAGCCAAAAGGCCTTAGTGACCTCTGGCAAAAGAGTCTTAGATATATAGTTTTTACTTAAATTAAGGTGGAGGTGTGTATCTAAAAATTGATTGCATATGCTACATTTTCATGATGAACCAATTTAATATTTGGTGTTTTCTACTTACTTAAAATTTATTAGTGCTGTTACAATCACAAAATGTAAATTTTTTATTTTTAGCTAATTTTCATAATTTTAGTGATCATAGGAAAGTGGACTTTTTGCATCTTTTAAAACCAAAACTTTATAGGTTTATTTGTTTTAGAAATATGGGATTTTGTAAATGTTGACCTACCTGTGACTTTTTGGTTGAGGTAGCCACATCAGTTTTGGGGTCAACTCACTAAAACCACTTTTAACCTAAGTTTTGCAGGTCTCTTCAAGAAATCACTGTAAGTAACTTTTTTTGGTGAAAATAACCTGGAATACCACTAGAGCACCAGGATGGAATAAAAAAAACAAGAGAAAAAGGACTTCTTCAAGTAGAAACAGTACCACAAAGGGGATCTAACCCAGATCTCTCAACAAATAGCTGCTAGCAGTGATTTGTTGAAGAGATCAGGTTTCGGACCCAAGGGCAACGTTTCGAACCTGTTTTTGTTTTTTTTTCTAATTCCAAAAAAATTAATTTTTACTTCACTCATACGAGGGCTGTTTGAAAAGTAACGGGACTGTGTAAATAATTATTTTATTTGAAATGCCACGTAAAAATTACAACTTGTCCCCTTCAAAGTAATCTCCTTGAGCTCGAATGCACTTTTCTAATCTCTGCTGCCATGCTTCTATGCACTTCTGGAAAGATTCCATTGGGATCGCTCGTAGTTCCTTCGTTACGGCTGTTGTTATGGCTTTTGAGTCTTGAAAACGGGTTCCTTTAATGACTCCCTTGAGCTTAGGAAACAAGAAAAAATCACAGGGAGCCAGATCTGGCGAGTAGGGTGGTTGCTCCAGCACGGCAATGTTATTTTCTGCAAGAAATTGTCGTATGCTTAAGGCATTGTGAGCAGGAGCATTGTCATGATGAAGCAGCCATGACTTTGTCTCCCACAATTCTCTTCTTTTCTCCCTTACCAAACGCATCAAACGTCATAAGATGTCTTTGTAAACATTCTGGTTAATGGTTTAGTCCTGTGGCAAGAATTCTAGATGAACAATTCCATGAACATCAAAGAAAACAATCAGCATCACCTTAATTTTGGACTTGAACAGCCTTGCTTTCTTGGGTCTTGGTGAGGATGCACTCTTCCATTCAAGGCTCTGCCGTTTGGTGAGTGGATCGTACCCGAAGATCCACGACTCATCACCAGTAATAACTCTACTCAGCAGATCTGGTGTAATTTCAAGTTGTTTCAGGATGTCTTGACACACTTGCACACGATTTTCCTTTTGCCCATCATTCAGCAACCTTGGTACCATTTTCACACAAACCTTCCTCATCCCCAGATCTTCTGTAATGATCCTCCACACCCTCTCACTATTCATGCTCAACTCATCTGCTATCATTCTAACAGTAAGGCGGCGGTCACTGTGCACTTTTTCTCTCACACGCTCAACATTTTCGTTTGTTCTGCTTGTTGTTGGCCTTCCACTCTTAGAATCATCTTCCACATCCTCTTTTCCCTCTCTGAACCTCTTGTGCCACTCAAAAATCCGAGTTCTTGACATCGTAGCATCTCCGTAAACTTCTTGGAGCAAATTGAATGTTTCAGTTAGAGTTTTTCCAAGTCGAACGAGAAACTTCAAGTTGATTCTTTGTTCAATGCTCATTATTTGTTAACAAAAGAAAAAAAAGAAAAAATATTTACTAAATAAATTATCCCAAAACGAACTACAGTAAAGCACCTTTCAAGAAAAGCCTGTAAAAAAGCATATGGTTGTCACAGAATGCTGAAACTACATTTTTACAACCACAAGACATTGCGCCATCTTAAAAAACAAAGCTTTTATCACTGTTGCAAGTGTTGTTTGTGCAAAGCATACAGTCCCGATACTTTTCAAACACACCTCGTATACTTCACTACACATAACTCCACAGTTTAAGATTAATTTGTAGTCAAAGACTGCTTTGCCTTGTTTTTGCATTATCGAATGTAGAACATTTGCTATCATTATTATTATTATTATTATTATTTTTTTTTATTTCATCTTTATATTTTTCTTCTGGCTGGTAAGAAAGCGTCGGAAGAACTATACAAAGAGTACTGTCAACCAATTACCCCGAACTTGCTGCTGAAATACCAAGATATTGCTGTTCGATTAAAATTTTTTAATTTCCTTTCTTAATTTTCATATAGAGATATGACTAAACTGCTTTCCAAGTCCGTCCTTTTTAAAAAAGTGCCGTAAAGCATCTTTCCCACGGATACAACAGAATGGTGCCAGTAGGTTTTGAACCACGACTGTGTCGATTACAATCACATTGCTGCCCTCTTTTTCAAACAATATTCATTTTATAAGTAAAGTCAAGTAATAGTAGAATAACCAATAAATTACAACGTTATTGTAAACAAAAAAAAGCAAAATGCTTTGTTTTCTGTTAACTACAGCGTAGAGCTAGTTTGAACCAAGAAAATGGATCTGTTGTTTTCTAAATTAAATCAGCTGATTAAAATAAAGAAAGACAGCAACCCAAAACAAAATAGTATACTGGATTCTTTGAAAGAATCGAATCCTAATTTTTCTTGTAACTTCACACAACAGGATCCAATCATCTTGTTTCAGAATTAGTTTAATTTAAATCAGATTTAAACAATTTTTAAAAATTAAAAATTATTATAGAATCTACAATCAATTAAAAAAAAGCAATAACATTTGATGTAAGTTATGACTTTTCTCAGGAGTTGAATTCTTTTCAAACTTTCTTTTTTACTTTTTTCAATATTTAACGACTACTAACTAAATATCTTTTAATCATGGTCAGAAAAAATATTTAAAAGCTTTTGCTAAAAAAAGAATAAACAGCTGATTAAAAATAATAATATTGTAAAATTGCTTAACAAACGACTTTGTTGCAAATAAAATGCATTGAATTGATGATACGCCTAATACGAGGTGGATGGCATTTTTGTTACAGAAAACAGGTTTTTGATATCTTCCTATAAAACAGGAGTGGCCAACCAGTATGAGACGAAGAGCCACATTTCTTACTGTGTTACAGCAAAGAGCCATATCATATACAAGGGCGTACAAGAAAATTACCCCACCTCTTACTTACTCACGCACATACCTTTGCTCAGCTACATTTATTGTAAATGTCACACACCAACATGATAATAACAGAAGTTTACCAGCCATTTATTGTTATGCATGTTACTTTGTGGGACTTTTGGCATTCCTTGTATTGAGCAATCTTCTTCAAATCGGGCTTGTATTCCGTTGTTGCCACTCGAAGCAATTCTTTCACATGGGTGTCAGTCAGTACAGATCGATGCTTTGATTTTACGTGTTTTAGGATTGAAAACACAGACTCGTAGACGTATGTTGACCCAAATATTGACAGTATCTTAAGCGCAGCCCGCTTGACATTGGGGTATTTTTCCATTGGCACATTTTTCCATAACGCAATAGTTCCTTCTCTTAAAGCAGGCTTCAGTTTGTCCTCCTCACAAAGATCGATCATCTCCAACTCAGTCGCAGCCTCATTTGAGACTAGAGGGGCTTTCAAACAGTCCGTCTTCGAATTAAATGGGTCGACGAGGAACGTAATCAGAGGCCTTTTCAGTTGTAGATCACGGAACCGCGACACAAAGCTTTCTTTCAGGGTTTCAAGAAGTGTTGCATATATGGTTTTTTAACCTGAAGTTAAGTTAAAAAAAAATAATGAAATGAGAATCAATAATACAACTGTATTTATTATGTATATACAACTGTATTGTGTTTGAGCACGTGATCAGTGATTGTGCCACGTGTCGTGTAAAATGTGGAAACATGTGTCGTGCGAAATGTGGAATTTTACTATGAGTTTTCTTGCAAAAGTGATCCACTTACACGAAAAATTGGTTCAGTGATCCAGAAAAGCGGAGTACTTTTACGTTGAAAATACTTATGTAATTTGGGACTTAGAAAAATGATCCAAATAACCGAATAATCCAGTCATCTGTGAGCCAGTAAAGCGGAGCCAACTGTATACTAATTTTCTCGAGAAAGAGAAAAAAGAAATGCTCGTCTAGGAGTAATATTGAAGTTATTTTTACTGTATGTAACAATGCACTTTGTGCGTTGCCAAACTCAACATGAGTAGATAATTAGGCTACTAGTACACGAACCAGGACTTATAAAAAGAGCCGCATGCGGCTCGCGAGCCGCGGGTTGGCCACCCCTGCTATAAAATTTGCTATAAATATTAAGGCGTTTTATACTCGTAAGATTCAAGTGTTTCCTGTATTTTTGGATATAAGTAAGCAGATACATATTAATCTGAGCTTCAGCTACTGTGAAATGACAACCCCGTTAGAAGTCTGTATAAAGCAAAGAGCAGTAATTGAATTCCTTAAAAAGGCAGTAAAAGACAGCAGTGCACACCTTTCATACACCCCTGACTTAGCACCAGGTTACCATCTCTTTGTTGCAATGAAAAATGCACTGAAAGGCAAACGTTATGGCCACAATGAAGAAGTGAAAATTGCTGTCAACAATTGGCTTCGTAAGCAACCAACTGAGTTTTACAAAACTGGAATACAAACCCTCATTCAAATGTGGAACACAGCTATTGAACGCGATGGTGATTATGTTGATAAAGAACAGTGTGAATCTCTGACACGCAACTTAATTCTGATATATGGTTTGTTTTGTGGCGTCCTGTATTTTTAATATAACAAAAAAATTGCATTACTTTTTGAAACCGCTTCGTATCAGTTCAATTCAGATATATTTTATTTCTGTTCCGCTACATATGATAGAAGTACAAAGCTTAATCCTGGCAGAATGCGGATCAGAAAAGGGAAGAAGAAAGAAAACGGGTGAACATGGTGGCTTGCAGTAATAATAAAATACAGATATATAAAAGTTGTCCTACAAAAACACTTAATATCTATACGTACATTTTCATAATATCTTATACATCAGGGTTGGCCAAACTGCGGCTCTTTGAATCTTTTGAAAAATTGAAAAATTATATGGGAAATCTGAGAATGATTTCATGCGACGACCCTTTTTTGCTTTTTTTTAGAGAACAGCACGATTTTGGGACGAGAATAAGAAAATACGAAATCGATTTGAGGTGAAAACCTTTTTTTTTTAGAGAAAACTATAAATTTGGGATAAAAAGTGGGAAATCTGAGGATAATTTCAAGTGAGGACCTTTTTTTATCAGTAAATAAGTAAATAAATTCATGTTTTAAGATTTTTGTGTTGCGGCTCTTTAAAAGTTTGGTTTTATGATAATTGGCTCAAATGTGATATAGGTTTGGCCACGCCTGCTATATAGCTTACACTTTCTTTTTAACATCTATGCACTTGTTCTGTGTCTCACAGACTTAAGAAAGTTTGTCTATGCGAGCTATATTTGACATTATTGCACTCTTCTCAAAACTGAAAGAACTTGGGAGGAATTTTAAATCAATACTTTTACCCTTTCTCCAGACTTGGAGGTTAAAAGCTTAGTCACTCAAAGACGACAGCCTTTCATTTAAGCAGGTGAGGCCAAACTTGAGCAAAAAGTTTACTACACAATAACTTTTACCATTCTCTCCGATCCCTACTTATCTTGGGGTAAAACCGGACAGATCGCTTGCGTTTCGTCACAATTTCGTAGCATTGCGCAAGAATCATTTTTTCGAGTCACGGTGTTGAGGCAACTTAAGGGGTCGGGATAAGTGCTGGTGCTAAAGCACTGCGTCAAGCTGTACAGCTACCCTTTCTTTGGTCTACTTGACAGCTGAGTGCTTCACAGCGCACATGTTCGCTTCATGAATAGTGACTTGAAAGATGCCTTAAGCATGGTTACTGAATTTATGCGTTCCACTTCAACAGGTCACTTACCAATTTTTTCAGTCATCAAGCCAACTGACCTTGGGAATAAAAGTTGAATTCTCTTTGACTCACAATGAAACTTTGGATCTTGACTAATTATTGTAAGTAATCACCTCGACTTGTATCTGGAGATGCCAAGATATTGCTGTTCGGTTGATATCTTTTATTTTATTTTATCTGGAAAGTCGATTGGCGGTACAAATCTTTAAGATAGCTTTACAGTAAAAAACGTGTTCATTCCTCAAAGATTTTCCATCTGACACTCGTGAGAAAGAATTGTCAGAATGACTCTCATTTACTAATGCTCTTTTTCTTTTGCTTCTAATTGGTCGCTTTTTTTCGACCAATCAGACCCGCTCTCGTTTTTTTCTATTCTCGATTGGTCGGTTTCTTAACCAATTAGACGCGTTCTCATTTTCTATGTAAGCAATATCGGATTGCTCTTAGTTTATTCTGAATATTCCTACCAAAGAGTGTCAGATAAAAAGTCTTCAAGAAATAAACACGCTTTTTAAAGTTATTTTTATTTAGTGACATAACTGAAATTTAAAGCAATAAAAGTGCCGTAGATTATTTTTCCCAGGGACACAACAGAACGACGCAAGTGTAACTTAATACGATATCATAGAACGCTATTGACTACAATTAAAGCCATCGCGAGGTAGTCGCAATTGGGATAGCAAATTTTGATATTGAAAATACGAAATGCAAAACGTTTAGATGTTATTGAATATAGGCCTATAATTTCTTGAGCACCTTATACGGTGTCCAAACATATAATAAAATTTTTTATGGCTCAATTTTATTGTGATGAAGGGCGAATTCAAAGAGGACCATGGTGTCCCATTCTCCAAAACAACATAAAAATAACCTCTTTCTTACTTAAAAATAATGTCACAGTTGCAACACCTGTGGGCTTTCAATGTCTCGATCTGGATTTGAGATACAAAGGTCCGAGACCGAGACCGAAACGAGACTTTAAAGTTGCGAGACTGAGACTTCAAAAAACGTGTCTCGATACATCCACCTCTTTCAAAGAAGCAATAGAAATGAAATATGGTAGTCAGCAGCGTACAATTTTGATTTGACTGAACCAAGTACAGGTATTACAAAGGTTAAGTTTTTATTTAAGTTGTTTATGATGTCCTAATCAGGTACTGGTCGACATACCACTAACAAGGCTCTACAAGCCGAAATACCCTGACCCAGTCTGCTGTTATATAGTGACGTTTTTAAGCCGTTGTATGCTTAATGTCATAGCGACCACTGGTTATCTACAGTACAGATCCTGGTAGTATGCTTTGGTCGTAGTGAAGTGGCGTATCCGCCTCCATTTCACTGGAGACCAAGCTTGTCAACATTGTACAATTTAGCTTTAACTGTACCAAGTATAGGTACACAAAGTTTAAATTCTTGTTTAGGCTATTTACATAGTCCTAAACAAATACTGGTCAACACAGCACTAACAAGGCCCTCTAGTGACGGTAATAAAGATTAAGTGTTTTCGTAACCAAACTAGCGCGTCTCAACTCGTAGGTGGTCCAGATCACCAGAATACAATAATCTTTCTCGGAATAGATATGAGGAAGCTCGAGGCCTTCATTACTTGGTCCTTCCTCTTACGGCCATTTTTTTGAAATGAACTTTGGTATTTATCAGTGAAAAATTTTGCTGTGTACAACCGCCTATATACGGACCAAAAATTGTACCAAATATTGACCAATTAGATTAAAATTTTTACATCAATCTTTTCTCCAATCACTATTGAACATCTATTTGTGTAGGCCGAGGTACCATCTTTATGCAAACCTACTCGTATCCGTGATGCGAAGACAATTTGGTCCAGAACGATCGGGTACCGAAAAATTTGGTAACAGAACAATTTGGTACCACGACAATTGATTTTTTAAAGACCTTATTACCCTAATTCTAACCCTGTTCTTAATCAATCATTTTAAGTAAAATATGTGGTCAAAGAATAAAATATAATTCATTCTTGGTACCGAATTGTTTGGTACTAAATGCTCCAGACTCATCAGGATGTAATCGTTATCGCTGTGATTATATTTTTAATGAAAAACTGTGAATGTGAATTTTAAATCCAATAAAAATAACTTTTTTCAGGTAACCTTTTGCGTTAAAAAGATGCTTACTTTTCCATAAAAAATTTTAAGTAGCTGGAATTTGGCAATGCTTTTTACTTTTTGGGTAATTATTAAAAACTTTTCTGAAGTACTTTTAAGGCGGCGTTGAGAAAAGTGAAATAAGCGTACGAGGTCTTCTAACGAGCGTTAAAACATCAAATTGATAACATGCTTTGGCCAACAAAACAAATACTTTAAATGTAATTTTTAAAATAAAACATTTTTAAGCGTTTTTATTTTTAAACGAAAAGCAAAAACATGTTTTAAAAAACTCTTTAAATACCATTTCTTATTAAATAAAACCTAAGATACTATTACTTGTTGCACAAAACCCAACTATCAATCTATAAATAAATTATATTCTATAAAATAGGCCAGTCAATGTTGTACGTATCACTTCTGATTGCAGAAGAGAAGGTCTATGTTTGATTCTTACCCGCCGAAATTGGACGCCAAGTGCTCCTTACTTTTAATCAAGCCTTACTTTTAACAAAAAAATTCTTACTTTTAATCAAAATTCAAAAAGAGCTGTATCTCTTTTGAAAGTCAACTGAAAGTTTTGAAAAATATCTCAAAAAATCTTCACTTTATTTAAGTCTGAAAGAAAATCTTATAAATTCATAATTGAATAAAAAGCGGTTCTAAAACCATCAATATTTAATACAACCTTGTAGCTTACACCCTATCAAAGTGCTCTACACCGTTTAACCCTTTAAGGGACAGTGGTGCATATGTGTACCATGATTGTGATGGCAACGTAACAAAAACACTTTTGTGAAGGCATTATAATTCTGATTTTTAGATATTTGTGACGTCATTATTAAATCATTGTTATTTTTTTTTACAATCAAATTCTTATATCCCTTAAAGCAGAGGTTTTCAACCTATGGGCCATGGCCCAGTAGTGGGCCACAGTGGTTTTTTTAGTGGGCCACAGAGCAAAATTCAAAATGAAAGCAATGTGTATAATATATGTATAATTAGGTTTGCCATCCGTCCCGTTTTTTAGGCATTTTTCCGGTAACCTGTCTGATCAACCTTGTGAAGACTTTTTGTTTTTAGAGAACACTATGATTTTGAAGACCTTTTACTTTTTTAGAGAACATTATGATTTTGGACAAAAATAGGAAAATTTGAAAGCGATTCTAAGTGAAGACCTTTTTTTTTTTTTTTTAGAGAACACTTTGATTTTGGGACGGCAATTTAATTTTGTTGACTGGAGTGGGCTGTTATGTTACCTTGGGTTGAAAAATGGGCCATGGTACGAAAAAGGTTGAAAACCACTGCCTTAAAGGGTTAAAAAATCGGCACACTCGGTTTTGTTTACACCCAATTGAAAAGAACTGATTAAAACGACGCTGCTCCCCACTCTTGTACACGTGATGCTGTGTTGCCAAAAATCGAAAATGGACTTCGATTTTATGAAACCATGAAACATTTGGGCTTATTTTGTTTTAGTTAGAAGCTTTTTGAACTGCAGGTGATACAAATCATATATTTTTACATTGTAAATATATACATGCTTAATTAAGGTACATTATGTTGGACAAAAAACATTTCTTGCTAAAAAAGTCAGGAAAATACTTAGAATTGTTTAGCTTCATAAAAAAGTAAAACTCAATTTGGTTCATAGACAAAACAAGAACTAAAAAGCACGCATAAATTATTGTAAATCCCATATAGGCTAATTCCGATGACATGTCAGAAAAAGTGCTTTAAATTGCAAGTTACCACAAAATATTGTTAAATTCAATTTTCTGATGAAAGGTTAATTTACAAAAAATTTTCTATAGCCATTTTCAGTGAAAAGATTAATCCTCAAGCTTCAATTTCATTTCCGCCATGTCCGCTTTGCCACGGAAAATATCCTTTCCATTTACGAAAAGAAAATACGGCGTGCGCAACATAGGATAAAAAAACTAAAAATCCTATCACTGCTGCAGCTACAAGATGTTCTCGTTGACAAGTGTGTGCCGCTTGAACGGATGCAGCAATCAAGTAAAAAACGGACCAGACGGAATGATAAATAAATTCAATAATTGCCCACGGAACCGCTGCTCCGGCTCCTGAATTAATTTCCATGACAAAGATCACCAACAAACCTCTGAAAAAAATTCTCATTAATTTCGTAAATTAACAGCTGAACTTTCTATCTCGCTTCATCCTTCTTCGACATAAAAAGTTGTTTTGCACGAAGCACTATTTTTTACAGTCATTAACTACAGATCACCGTCATGCAATCAAAAACTTACGACCTTGGTTAAAAAAACACATTAATAAATAAAAAATTTGCTTCTTTTTTGTTAAACTAAAAAACATTGGAAATATATTTCTTCAACTGAAAGAAATTTGCCTATTAAAATTAACTTGTCAGGTCATCGACTTACGTTGATAGAATCCAAGCTATAACCGTGACCACCATTACAAATTGATAAGCTCCCATGTTGCAGCCGACCACGCCAATTGAAGCAGCCAATCCCCAAACAACCATTCCAAAGATGAAATGAAAACATTTCAGCACACCATCCACACTGATCAGATAATGCGGGTTAAAAGAAGGAGACGGAGCGGTCGCGGATCTTTCAAAAACTGACGAGTTATCCATTGCTAATTATGCTAATGCTTCAGCAATCAATTTTAAAATATCCTTGTTAAACTTTGAAACAGAGTTGGATCAATTACAACATTACAAATCAATTACAATTGCACCTAAAAATTTCTTAATTAAATAACGATTGCAATTACTTAGTACTAAAAAGCTCAAATTACAATTACATTCACAATTAAAATTTTGGAGTAAGCAAATTTTTATAAAAAATTTATTTGTTTGTTATTACAAACCATAAACTGTTCACAGTTAAAAAACCACGTCATTTTGCAATCTTAAACATAAAATGAATTCACTACTCTTAAAATTCAAAACAAAAAAAAGTAATCCATCCAAAAAAACATAAACGAGGTATGCTTGCTTGCGCCGGCTTTACCCCACCACCTAACACGACTGATTATTTAAGTAAATGAAACAGAAAAAGTTAAAATATTGGTAACATCACACTCATCATCATCTGAATCAGCAGTAACTTCAGAATCAATGCATGTGCAAGAAATTCTACATCTTCAAACTTCAGCTTTTTTGCAAGTACATGTACTTGTAAATTGAACCTAGTCTTGGAATGGCGCAGAAATATTTTCCTTTCAGATTTTAATTATTTTTATTTGTGCAAAATATATTCTAGGGGTAAACGAAATTTTTCAAGCATGAGCCGTAATCAGTAAACTAATAATTTTTACGAGTCTCCAATCTTCTTACTTGTAGTTATGTAAAAAAATTGAAATAAAACAATTTATTTAATCAAGCAGTGCAAGCATCTGTCATGCCGTTATCATGAACGTTTCCATGCCATCTGTAAGTCGCTAAAAATTGGGCAGTAAAAATTGCAATAGCAATCCAAATCAGTTCTGTTAAGTGGTCGTTAGTTGAATCTTCTAAGTTCTCTTGAGGTAAATAATCAGAATGTGGTCGTTTAGCACGAGAATATTTCATGCTATAAAAAAACTGGCTGCAATCACTGCATCAGCATCTTATAAAATGCTGTCGCAAATTTTTGTTAATTTTGAAGAGAAAACTTTTACTTGACTAATTTATTTATTCTTAATTGAGATTAATTTTGGTAAATAATAACGAGAAAAGTTTTTGCAAGTTATTTCTTGTTGGCGTTTTACATAGCTGGCTATGTTGTGGCAGAGAAACTTTTTAAAAATTAAACAAAAAGGTCTATCTCCCTGCATAGTAAATTCGTGATCATCCTTCCAATCTTTACAACTTCTATTTTCTTCATTATACCTTTGTTTCTTATTATTTTTTGTCATTAATTATCTTTTACAAAGTTACTACTTAAAAAAGACTATATACAAAAAATCAAATTTTAGAAAACAGTGATTAGTAATTAACACCGGCAGTACATACTGAAGAAACTCACACCTTTAAATACTTAAGAAATCACTCCTCTTTAGGAAAGGATTGCAGTACGTAACATGAGTTAAAATTACTTGATTCTAAATAAAAAGATAGTATACCGGTGGTCTACAAAACACATTATATCCGCCTAATATCCGTCCAGATATCATTAAGTACGCATGGTTAAATTTATCAAAAAAAAAAACAAACAAACTTGTGACAACAAATATTTTGTTTATCTCTTACAGGTCCAGGGTATTTGCGATATGTCGACTATGGTCATTTCACTCTGATGCTTTCACAGTGCGTTCAACAACTAGTTGTTTTGGCGGTCTTTTTATGGCACAGTTTCTTTCAATAAATACCAGCTAAGAATGAATTAAAAGCTTAACGTTCATCAATAAATATCTACTGGCTTCTGGCAAAAGTTAAGACAGTGGCAAAACAATTTAGATTTATATTAAGAATTGGCGGTAGCCACAAACGAAAGGTAGAAAAGCCGCGATTTGGTCACCGTTGAAACATCCTTCAGTAAATTTTAATACATAAGTTTCGCCACATTGACATGAAATAGTTTAGGAGCCACAGTTATATAGAGCAGTGCTTTTCAACCTTTTTTTATGGCGACCCAAATGCTAAACTGAAATAGAGAGCAAAATTTGGCAACCTCATCTTTTTACAAACTTTATTGCATAAAAAGTGAACGAAACACAAAACAATTTAACCTTCTGTCTTGGATTTCTTAATTGTCGTCTCTAAAAAGTAGTGATCTCTAAAAATAAGTCTTTACTTTGAATCTGTCCCGGGTTTCTCGATTTTTTTCCGTAAAAAGTAGTAGTCGAACTTTCAATTCGGTGAAGGAACGAGACTCCATTTGTCCATGCATCGAAGGTCTCGCTGTTGAATCAAAGGCGTCACTGCAAGCTGGATGAACGTTATATAGAGTAGTGATCTCTAAAAAAGGTCTGCACTTTGAATCTGTCTTGGACTTATCAACTTTCGTCCCTAAAAAGTAGTGATCTCCAAATCAGTGAAACCAGTATCAAATCAAAACAAAACTTACTTAATTTTAACACAACTACAGTCGTCGGTGACTCTATCAAATTAAACGGCGACCCACTTTTGAGTCGCGACAGGAGTTTGGAAGAGTGATATGAAGGTTCTAGCTTTACCAATAAATTATCTCAATAATAGTTTTAAAAGAAATGCAATGAAAATTTTAAACACCAGTCAACACAAGCTTACATTTTAAATATCAGATTAAAAAATCAGTGTAAAAAGCATAAGCTACAGAACTTCAATATGTATGCAATATGACAAAAAACTTACTAGCAGCAAAAACTAAGATTATTTTCTATCTTAACTCATTGCTATTCTAGGTTAACAATCAATTGCTTTTTACTTTTTATAATTAGGGAAAAACTGTACATTGTTTTAATGTTAGCAAATATATCTTTTATAGAAGCACGGTAAATATATTTCCGGGATGGTGGTAGCAATGTTAAACCAACTGCACAGATACTAGAAACATTTATTAAAAAAAAACTATTCAATCAACTCCTTAAACATTTTTTCTTTAAAAAACCCTAGGTTCACTTAAAGACCTATATCTTATTTATAAAAAATAAAACATGTCCCTTATTTCATCACTTGACCCAACCAAAATTTTTCACGAATGTAAATACACATTTTTTTAAAGCCCATTGATTATTGGGAATTTCCATTTTAAAAACTGATTATTCTGCTTTCCTAAATCAAGCATTTTTATCGTCAGCAAACCAAACATCCTAAACTAAGCATTTATTACTGTTCGTTAAAGAAAAAAATTTTAGTAAACGGGAATATGTTTACCACTGCCTTAAAAAAGGGTTAAAGGAAAAAAGTCCAGGCAATTATAAATGATAAAACTTAATAAACTTGTTAAAAGCAAAAAATAATCGTCATTTAGCCTACAATTTTTTTAAAATTGCAATTGCAATTGCAATTACCCCCAAGAACAAAAAATAACAATTAAAATGGCAATTACGATTACATAAAAAATAATTAATTACATTTAATTACAATTACAATTGTAATTGATCCAACTTCGCTCTGAAACAATACTTAATAGAGTAAAAAGCAATTGATAATGAATTAAATAAATAAATCTTGATTGTTAGAAGATGATATAGGCTTGTTTGTATATACTGTATAAAGAAAAAAAGGAAACCCACTGCTCCCACTCTACTCTTTTCGCTAATGTTCTTAGCCCTTCATTTTGAATAATTAAGCGTGTCAAGAACTTTTGTGGTTCATCAAAATTCTGATTAGATATGAAAGAGCCAAACATGATTGCCTTAAACTTTTCTGTTACACCCTAAAAGGTGTTTTATTCCGCCCTAGTTTGTTACATTGTCTAGACCAGGCAGGGGTGGGCAATAATTTTCAATCTCAATAACTTGCGGAATGATTTGCGGGCCGCACATAAACCGGCATTGGTAGATTTTAATAATTATGAATCATTATGAAATGTCACTTGTCTCTGAAATGCAGTGATCTCTGAAAAAAAGTCTTCACTTTGAATCCGTAACGGATTTCTTAATTTTCGTACCTTAAATAGTAGTGATCTCTAAAAGAAGTCTTCACCTTAAAATCTTAAAACTTGGAATTTGGTTAGAATTCTAATTCTAATTAAAAATTCTAATTAATTTTTTTAATTATTAGCTGAAGGATTTTTTAATTATTAGCAATTTTTTTATGATTTTTTAGTTTTTTTTATAGGAAACCTGTTTTCAGTGAATTATCTCAGTATCAAAAGCTAGCTGGAAAAATTCTTTACTGAACGATGTCCAACAAAACTGAAGAATTTCAGTTTTCCATCGATCTTAGCAAAATTATCTTTTAGAATACAGTTGTATCGATACTTTATTACGACAAGAAAAAACAAATATTAATTTTGATAGATAAATCTTTAAAATTTTTGGGTTGCTTATAACTGATTTCAACCTGCTTTCTGCGTTAAAAGAACTTATAAACTCTTGCAGCATTGTAATTTAAGTTTGCAGACAAATCATTATAGTGACTTTTCTGAAGCGTAAAATGTCTAAGTTAACGACAAAGCGCCCAACCATAAAAAGCGTTTCTTTCTATAAAAGTAAAGTTGTAAAGGATTGCTTTGAAACTTAAAATTTATTCTTAAACCTACAAGTAAATATATCAGTGCTTTTCGTAGTAGGCTACTATCATACTCGCTTGCAGAAATTAATGATTTATCTGCAGCTTCGGTGCTGCCGGTTCCAGCTTTACAAGTAATTTCTTGATGAGCTCACAATTTTTTAGTTGTTTGGTTCATATGCTGTTGCAGATAATAGGCATACTGACCAGTGACCACCTACTGTTGCACCTCCCCGTTTCGTTGATGCCTGATGGATACCCAAAGGTGCATAAAGCTGGAGATTTTTTATTGAGTAACTTGATACTTTAAATTGTTTTAGAATTAGTTTTATATGTGACTCCAGATTAAGGTCTCACTTTACAGCAAATATCGATATCGTTGACATAAGTACTTTTTGCACTATAAAAAAAGTTATGAAGTACCTAAGCTGAAAAGTTTGCGCAAAAAAGCCGTTGAATACTAAACAATATTAAACATTTTTTTGATGTACCCTATCGTCGTAAGTTCTTGCGATAAAGATATGCGACTGCTAAAAATTAGTTAATAATTTATCTTCTTTTCGTCATGCACATGATTATTTATCACATGACACGCCAGATGTAAAATTTATTTTAATTAAAGATCATTAAACAAAATCACATCAAAAAATAAGCAAAAAGTTTAAAATAAAATTTTGATTTATGTAACTAGATTGTAAAAATATAAGCGTTTTTTCTGGAGATTATTTTAATCTTTTATTTTAATCTCTATATTTATCCTCCTGACTCGCAGGAAAGCGACGGAGGCGCTATACATAGGGTAGGCAATTACCCCGACCTGCTTCCGGAGATGCCAAGATATTGCTGTCCGCTTGTAATTTTGTAGAGATATTACTGTAATTTAGAACTGCTTGTCAAGACCACCAAGCAGGGGAAAGTGCCGTAAAGTGTTTTTCCCAAGAACACAACAGAATGGCGCAAGTGGGTTTTGAACCGAGACCATGTTGATCATCAGTCCGGTGCGTTAACCACTCGACCACGCTGCCGATTAATAAGAATCAAGTTTATTTTTAACGTTGCAAGCTTTCAAAGAGATAATACAAAAGCTTTTTAGCCATTTAATTGGAATTATTTGAACACTTAAACGTTTCGTGTGAAAAAATTTTTTTCGTTTTATTACATTGATTTGTTTTGCAATTATGATCGTAAATATCAAAGCCTTTTCTGAATTTGGAACGTTTATGTGCCCCATAACAAAATAAACAAAAATAGAAAACAAATAGTTTGATTCATTGTAATAAACATACGTGCCGATTTAATTCAGTTGTAACAACATACACCATGTGTCATACAGTGTACTACACCATCGCTAAAAACAATTACGCTTGATGGCAAAATCAATATCAATAAAACAAGTAGAATAAAGTCAGTTATTAGGCGCACTAAAAAAAATATAACTTTGTAAAATTTCTTTTACGTATAATTTCAAATGTTCGAAACTTTGGTTGGTAGTGGGTTAAACCGATTGTTTCTAAAGATAGGGAACGCGGATCATTACCGCGAAGTCCCAATAGGTGACCTTCAACCGATCACCAAAAAGGTTTATTATAGTGTAGAAATTAGGGCAAAGAATAAAGAACAGGACAGTTCAGCTCAAGAAAGAAGATGTCTTATGTGGTTCAAAACTGCGCTGCCACACAAGGCTCGACAAATCTCGGGTAGGTAGGACTTGCTGCATCTTTTGCAGCCCAGATGAGGAAAAGAACAGCAAGCAGATGAAGAAAGAGAAAACAAAACGCCTTCAAAAATACAGCCGGAATGTGATTGTGAATAAAGCCAAATCGATGTGCTGCGTTTCCAATTGTCACAAGAAAGACGAAGGTATGGAGGAGTGAGAGAAAATGGTATAACAGAAATGTCATCAAAAAGACCAAATTTGACCACCATCTGTTGTTTGGTTTTTTTAAAAGAAGAATGTCCAAATATCCACTGAAGATGAAAATCCTTTGCTCGAAATTGCAGATTAGGAAACCATAACCGTCGCGACTGATTCTTACCCCGGTAAGGAATTGTGGGTATAGGGCCGGGGTGAAACAGAAAGGGCTGACAGAACGGTACAAGACTCGGAATGCAGGGGGTTGGTTAATGGTTGTTGGACCAGGATCGAATGAAAGACCATTCTCAGGTGTGAAAAATAGCACAGGTTTAAGTGCTGTTGCTGATGGCCGAGACACCGGCGGAGAAGGAAAGAAAGCTGGCAGTGAGGCATCAAGAACAATTGTTATGAATTCCCGCTCCTCTCTTTCCTAACAGTTCACAAGAAACCAGGAAGCAGTATGGTTGAGATCATGGGTTTCTGAGAATGATCTTTCTTGAGTTGGGCTTGAAAGTTGGTTTTGAAAAGAGAGACAAAAAAGGAAAAAAAAGGTAAACATAAAAGTTGTTGCAATTCTTAAAAGATTAAAAGATAAAAGTGACAGAAAGTTAGAAAAAAATTTATTAAAAGATAGAAGCGAACGACAATTATCCTGAAATGATTTTGCTTAAAGGTCTGTGTCTTCTCTTAACAGATGTAATACGCCTGCTAAAAGAGAAAGAGAAAACCGTCCAGGAGAGGTATAGGTAAATATTGACCGGATTAAAAAACTTTCTGTATAATTTGGAAAGCTATGTAAAAAAAAGCCTGGATAATAAAATGAAACACTTCAAATATTTCTGTTGCATTGTTTGGCAATGTTGTGATATTGCATAAAAAATCTTATTGCAAACAATTGAAAAAGAGCGTTAATCATATTTTAATATTTTTCCTTGTTTTTTTCAATCAAAGATGTTTCTCAGGTCATATATGTAGCAAAATCAATTTCAAAATGCATCAAAGCACAATCCTATTGTAACCCAAGCGTGGTTTACCATATGACTTCAGTAAGTAATGAAAAATAACAAAGGGTTGTTCTTAACTACCTACGTTGTTCAACACTGCAAAAGAAGTTTTCTGCTTTTTTATTCACATAAATTTACTTTAATCTGCCCTATATGTTTTTTAAAGAAAAAACAGTAATCCTTCAGTTAAACGGCGTAAAATTGACTTCAGTTTCTGAACGGCGTAAAATAAAAAAGACTAAGATATTCAAATAACACCAGCATTTATTGTAAGAAAAGACAGTTCAAAAAGTGTGTTGGCGTGTCAGACTACAAATAAAAGCAGAAAACGCTGCACTGTTCTTATGTCGTTCACGCCATACAAATTCATGAAGGTGCGACGTGAACAACGTCTCGGATGTCCCAAACTGTCTACGCAGTTTACGCTTAACGCGCATCCAAAGGTTTTCAACGTTCTGGGTTAGGGTTAGGGTTAGGTAAAGTTAGCTAAACCCTAACCCTAACCCTAACCAATAAACACCGGTCTTCTTGCAAAATCTTTTCTCGAGATAAGATAGAATCAACGATCGACGTTGGGGCACTTGGTCTACCGCGTGACATGGCTAATGAAATTGAAACTAAAAAATAAATTAAAAGTTAAACATAATAAAACAAAATTATTAAAACCAGAAGCGAATTTAAAGCGTTTTTAACTTTAAATATTTTACGCCGCTTAACTGAAGCAAAATATTTTTTGAAGATTTTACGCCGTTTAACTGAAGCATTACCGAAAAAACAATTATTGAATAAAAGACAAAAAAGTAGAGAAAACAATTTTTAATTCCTATTTTTAAGGGTTTTGTCAAGGATATATGCCTCTAAATTCTTTAAACAAAAAAAAAAATAAAAAATAGGAAAAAAGAGTTGAGAAAGGCGAGCACTGAAGTGTTACATTAAGTTTTCTCGTCGTTGTTTGCATCACAATGGACGTTGAAAGAAGGAACATTATCAGCGTAATGAGAATGAGGGTGATCTTTATAAGCGGCCACGGTAATTTTGAGCACAGATGGATGCTGAGTCCGGTATGGAATTCAAAGAAAATTACACTGAAAACAAGAATATTTTGTTGATCATTGACTGATAAATTTTTTTTTAGAATATAAAAATAAAAACTGCAAGGGGCTATGCAGGAAACTGAGGTGGCCCTGTGAAGGCAATCTTTACGAGACTTATACCGATTTGGCTGCTGGGTCTAAAGTGGCCCCAAATGGGTTCACCGGACGGGTTTCATGATGGTTGAATGCCAATTTTTTGTCGGGGTTTATGGTGATGCGATAATTATAAGACATTAGTTTTTTCTTCTTGAGATCCTTAAATCAACTTAAAAAGATAATTTCTACCTAAACAAAAAACGATAGTTAAGCACAAAACTCAAAATTGTATCAAAAGCATGTATAACCGTGGAAAAATAAACCACTTCTGCGTGATAAGAACAATGTGCGCTATGAAGAACAAGCAAGAACACAAAAGCATTACCCTTTAAGACAAAGCAAGAAAGAAAGCAATTGTTGACTACATCAGTATAAAACAGACTTTTGTGCTGGTTTCATGGTGGTTACAGGCGGGAAATTTATTTTATTTTTTTTTAGTGGTGTTACAAAGAATATCAGTTCATTTTAAATATATAAACTCAAAATCGAAAAAAGTATAAAACTGTTTAAGTTGTACATGCTCTCAAGTAATTATTAGCTTTTCTTTATAAAAACTACTTATAAGTTGTGCTAGCTGTATAAAGTTTTTATTTTTTTCAGCTAGAGGTAACAACAAGCTGCAGTGTCCTATGAGTTTTAACAAAAACGAAACAGGCCTATCGGCACTTGCTTGTATATTGACTTGGCCATTCTTCCTTTATTTTATTCTTGATTTTATTATAATGGAAAACAATTAAATAAATTGCTACTGTTGTATTATCAAATAAAGTATCAAAAAATTAATGCCTTAAAATCAACACAAACACATCGCTTTCACATCTTTAATGTTGATATTGAGAGGTTTTTTTTATCATTACCGTTTTTGGCGCATAAATGAAATGTATGCCACATAATATGACATATAGGGTAATATTGGAATTACACTTAAACTTGAAACAATAATGCATAAAATCTCTTCAGTTTTTAAATATTGTACACCAAATGTGTAATGTGAATTATTCTTAATTGTCAACTTGTTATAAATTATATCTAAAAGTGATCGAATTTAGCAGCAACAACTCTACAGTTTAAAATTTGGCGCTTTTCTGATTACACCCACTTTCTCGTTGCACTATTTAAAGCACCCAATAGTGACCTCAGAATCTCATTAATTTCGGTAAATTTTAAAAATCATACAGCACGTCTTAATATAAATTATTTTGGTAACAAAAAAGAAAATTGTAGCAATGAGCGATCGCTTTTAAATTGTAATGCCTGGCACGTATATATACCTAACTACAAATCCTAATCCAGTAATGTTTCATCTTGCCAGTACAGTGCTCAATAACACATGGTTAGAGCAAGTATATATATATTTATTTAAACACTACACTTTATTAGTTAAAACCACAACAGTCTGTTTCATCTTATCGAATCGTCAGGTGGTTATTTATTCAAATATAATTCTAATTCACTTATTCTATTTGAATAAGTAACTACCTGACGATTCGATAAGATGAAACAGACTGTTGCGGTTTTAACTATTAAAGTGTAGTGTTTAAATAGACAAATATAACTACAAACCCTATTCTAAAGTAAACAGCAATAAATGCAATGACTCAAAAGAAAAAATTATATAAATTAATTTATCTATGCACAAAATATAATCATATGGACGTAACGGTATGTCTTATATAAAGAAAATTTGCTGGATTCTTTCTTTTCATTAGCCAGAAAAACAGCTCAACAACTATGTAAACAATTTTTATGGCATTTGTTGCGATAAATTTTAATTTAACTGACATATCCATCTGCGAAGAATTGGAAGGAATAAAAATAGGGAAAGCCGTGTCAACTATTGAAATCAATAAGAAAAGAACAAAAAATTGTGCTCATAGGTTGACTTAGTTTTTATTAATGGCACAATCTAATAATCTTTCTTTAAACTTTTAATAACGCTAAATAAAGGTTTAAAATTAGCGATTCGTTCATTGCGTCAATAAAGGTTTTAATAGAGATTATTCGTTCATGTCTCATTATATGTAATGTTTATTTACATAAACGTGAGGATCATTTATGATTTCTATTTTTTTCTGTATTTTGCACCATTTTATGTTTGCATGCCATTTTTTCACATTTGTTTCTTGTTTGTTTCTTGTTACTGTAATTTATCGTACTGCCATATTCTCCCAACCTCAGTCTTTTCTAAGCCATGTTTTTGTATTTCATTACGTCATACATATCTCTATACTACGTTTGATGCCGTTGGTGAAAATTTTATTTTGATTCCCTTATTATTTTTATTCCATTGCACCTGATGAAATGCGCAGTAGTTCACGAAAGCTTGTTCCATTAATAAACATTAAGTCCACTTTAGTACACAGTTTTTTGTTCTTTTCTCATTGATATTCATCTGGTGTTTTGGATTTAGATTGTTTATCGCGAATCTCTCTCTCCACGTAAAAACTTGATTGACAAATACTCCTATTTTGTACTTGTAATCCTATAGATAATATATATACGAATAAATCACTGAAAACAGTTACTACGAAAATTTATACAAAAAACAAATAAAAAGTACTCACAAAAGTTTAGGAATGTGGAGAGCCAAATAACTTAAGTAGACGATCGCGATTCCAAAGTTCAAAAACAATTAGCTACACTTCGGCCAAAATTACTTTTACCACTCAAATGAAGAATGAGTCTTTTTTCTCTGGCGAGCGTTATTTATATTTTGAGAGTTTTTTTGTTAATTAATTTGAAATAAATAAAAAAAAGTTGAAAGATGAGAAATTCAAAAGGACAAAAGAATAGATAAGTGTGAAGTCATTGTGTCTTAAATTAAAAGGAAAGTTAATAAGGGCGAAAGGAGTTCAGATAAATGACAAACTATTGTGCACTAAATAGAGTTATTCTACCGTTGCGAATTGGTCGCAGTTCAAGTCATTGTGCCTTAAATTAAAGGAAAAGTTAATAAGGGCGAAAGGAGCTCAGATAAATAACAAACTATTGTGCACTAAATAGTTATTATACCGTTGCGAATTGATCGCAGTCGCAAGTCCAATTATTTAGAAATTTAATTTTAGATTACTTCAAAACAGAAAGTGTTCTCTGTTTGAACCCAAAACATCTGGATTACTTTTTTGCCAGCCCTAACGAAAACAAGCCACAACTTGAACAAGAAAATTACGTTTTATAACAACCGAGAAAATATTAAAGCCTAACTTCAAATTGAGTCAAAACGGTTTGTCATAGGACATAACTACTACGTGATAACAAAATCAATCGAGTTTATCAAAACACACGAACAGTTTTCAATTAAGTACCTCAGTGGTTCCCAAACTTTACACAGTCTGAGCGCATTTACTATACCACAAATACTTGCAGGTGCTCTGTTTAGAAAGTAGGACAAATATGTTATAATTAAGTTAAATATATAAAAAAATACGCATTTATTGAAAGCAAACTTAAAATAACTAAATGCCATTTATTCATTCCTGTATTAATGAGAAACATGAGCTTGACGAGACCCTTCAATTTTTTCAATGCTTGGTCTTATGCCTGAGAGATAAACTCTCATTTCCTCTTCAATTAATTAAAGATTTCTTCTCTTTTAACATTTAATTGTGGCGAGATGAAAATATCAGTTTACATAAAATTAGCAGAAAAATTGCAATATAGTGGCCAGCGCTTTTTTAGATATCGACACATGTTCTTCTTTGATAAAAATCCAAATAGTTTAAAGAAATAATTTTTCGTATTTAATCATCGATTCATGATCAGAGGACACAGCTACCAATTCTTTTTTTTCTGTTAGCGTTAAACAAGAATCTATTGCAGTTTCTACAAAATTCAATTGCTGTCTGTACTCCCGGGTCACATCCCAAAATCCAAAAATTATGTGCGGGCCGCAATAAACTTTTTGTTGATTTAAGAAAAAAGGTATTTACTGGGTAGACCACGCTTCTTCACCTGGTTCGTCATCTCAAGACCTTTTTTATCTTTACTAGCATTAAGCAAGTTTCTCCTTCAGTGCCGAGTGTAGAGACCAAGAAGGTATTCACACAACGAACAAGATAGAGAAGCGTTGTTTTGTCTGTTCATTAGCTGTTTTGGTATTTACTCAATATCAATATTTTTTTTGATGGGCTTACATTTCTATAATATTACCCTGGTTGTTAATAAAGCGAAAAAACCACCATTTTGATCAAAAGATTGATATTTTTCTTTTCAAAAACATGTGGGTCGCAGGTTTCCCGCTCCTGTTTTATAACGTTAAAGAAGTTTTGATCGAATTGTAGCCAGTGCAAAAATTAGAGCCAATTGGTTGACTTAGCATATAGCATATGACATAGCATATTTCTGACCCGTACAAATAACGCCGCTAGAGTAAGTCATCAGTATCAGTATCAGTATCTTTTATTTCCGTCCCACCAGTAAAAAAAACACAAACAACAACAATAGATCACATAATACCATAGTCGCTATATATATAGTCTGGAAGCTCAATAGGAAATCTTGTCGATGTTGTCGTTGACAGCGCCACCTAGTAACGGTGTAACACAAAATAAGTCAGTCAAGTTACATGTTAAAATGAAATGGGCAATTATTAAATTATGCTCGTGAATTGAAAAGAATATTGATAAATGCATATGTATATTTTTGCAGTTTTATGTTTAAATGCATTTTTTTCTTGTTAGTAAGCTAAGTTTTCATGTTTTTGTTACAAAAAAGGAGATAAGGCGGCTTAATTTTTAACATTGTGCAGGAGTATATTTTCCAATATTAAGCTTAGAAATTTGTCAGAATATATGCTAAATATTAAAATAAAAATTTCAATCGTTTTTGAATAAATTTTTGCATTTGAAATAATATTGACATGAGTTTTTAGAATAATTTGTGTTAAAAAAAAATTAGTCCTGAAATTTCATTTAGTTACAAATTATTTATTTCCCTGCTTAATATGTCAGGTTTGCTTAATTTAATTGCTTTTACTTTAGGCTATTGGTTGAAACTGATTGCGATATATAATCTAAATTGTTTAAAATCATGGTTGAAAACAATGATTTAATGGATTTACACCAATTACTTTCCATGGATGTAAGTGAAGTTTTTATTCTAATTGATGAACTTCCATCAAACAGTAATGTAAGTACATCCAATACAGTTACATTATTTCATAAGACAATTCTGTATGTAATTCACATCAAAAATGAAATCAAGAACCAATTTTTTATGCTGATATATCTAAATATACCTTGCAGTTCTAAAACAATTAGGCCTATAAAATAGTTTAGTGATTTTGTATATATATATAGATATATTACAGGAGTGAATTGATCTTCCTTGCAGAGTGCTCAATTACTTTTAATTAACCACCTGATGATTCTATAGGATGAAACAGACTTCTGTGGTGTTATAACAGTAATTGAATAAATTTTATATTACATATATATATATATATATATATATATAAACCAGTAATGTTTCACTTTGCCGGTACAGTGCTCAATAACACATGGTTAGAGCAAGTATATTAAATTTATTTAACACTACACTATATAAGTTAAAAGCACAACAGTCTGTTTCATCTTTAGAATCGTCAGGTGTTTACTTATTCAAATAGAATTAAAAGTAACCACCTGATGATTCTAAGGATGAAACAGACTGTTGTGGTTTTTAAACAGTGATTAAATAAATTTCGTATTAAATTGCTCTGATTTTTTCATTGAGCACTCTGCAAGGAAGATCGATTTACTCTTGCAATATATATAGGCCTGTATGTATATATACATATAATTAAATTTCAGACCACAAAATTTATTTTAGCATTAATTATATTTTAGCATAATTAGAGTTTAAATAAATTCTCTAAGTGGCTCTTGTAATTTAATTTATTTACTGCTCAGAGTTTTCATTGAGCTCTTTATTGCCAGTCTTTCCACTTCTACTATATATATATTTATATCATCTACTTTATTTATATGTAAAGTTTATTTGGTAGTCATTATGGAAAGTACTTTGCTATGATTATAATGCAAAATAGAGGACATTACCTGCAATCAATAATAATCATGAATGTTGCAAAACTGTTAATTTGCTACTTCCTTTTTTTCTTTATTGGTTGTTACTGTATTTTCAGGAATCAGAGTGTGATCATCAGCCTTTGCCAGATTTTGATATTGCTGAAATTGTGCAAACAGTTATTAATGAAGTGAAGATTTCTAATTCAAATGCCAACTTTAAATTTTTCATGGACCATGTTGTACCTGATATTGAGTTGTTTATATATAAAACAGGACAAACTAGATTGAAAATGTATGCTACTACTTTGCAAAAGTTTTACACTTCAGGGACGAATCTACAAGAAGCTGACATAAAGCGCATTTTAAAAGCTGTAGTTACCAAAATCCTTTCAAAAATAGATGTTTTGGATGGAAAATTTTCGCAAGAAGTTTTTCTTACTGACACAGACAAGTCAATTGTGTTTTATCTTGCTGGGGCTGTTTTGAAGTGGGGAATAACGAAATTTAAAGGTGAAGAAAGAAGCTACTGTCAAAGTCATACTTCCTCAGAATCCTCAGACTTTCCTGAAGTTTATCATTTTCGCTTTCTTACAACCAACAGGGGTTTGATAGTTCCAAATTTAATTTTTTACGATTTGATTTTAGACTGTGAAAAAGAACTGCGAAAACAGCGGTGTCTTCGTAGTGTTGATGTTAGTACTATTGTTAACGCTCTTAAGCAAAAACATTCATTTTTTGCTGGCTTACATCCGGAAAACGCAGCTACTGCTAGCAGTTTGCTGCAGCGCTATATTCGACTGTAGCTAAATATTAAGTTAAATCTAGCAAAATCATATATGCACGCAATTTCTCTGCTATTGTAAACTATTTGCGGTAGTACTCGTTTGCTTTATTTGTTGTGTCGGGTACCGTAGAGTGCCTATTTACCCGCTTTATCTGCATTAGTTTTTTTATATCGCATAGATTTGTTAAACATCTCGTTTTTGCAGCAATACGAATAAATCCTGATATTTATTTAAACATTTGAGCTATGATACTAAATTCAAGTACAATACAGTTTATTTTTTAATGCACAACTTGCGCAGAAACAGGGCATGCTGAACCTTATTGTAATTAACAAAGTTGTTTAAGCAAAATATAGAAAAATGAGTTTGCAGACAAAAGCGAAAGGTTGTAGCTATTATCCCCCTTAGCATCCAAGAACCAATAAACAACAATTATTCGACATGAACATTAGAGCCAGCAATGTGCGTATGTTTCAATATGTCCAAGTATCTTGAATTGCTCGCAAAGTCTCGAACGGTGGGAGCATCGTGACGTCTTCCTCTTTGGCGCTGATGCCCAAAGTATGATTCTAATGGATCTTGATTAATTCTTCGAGCGAGAACATATTTTGCGCCGGCGTTTAATGAAGATTTGATAATAGCGCTCATAGAGAAGCACGCCACAAGTAGCCCTTCTTCAGTTTTCTGAGTTAGGAACATTTTTTTTCGGTCTACGTTGCCCACAAGAGGTCGATTGTCGACAACTTCTTTCCACTTCCTAAGATACGTGGGAAAATCGTTCTCCAGCCATTGCAAACGTGGATCATTAATGTCAGAATAAGGCTTTCGCATTTCCTTGAAATTTCTGTTTTGAAAACCTAAAAATAAAAAAAAATACAAAACATAGTGCACGCAATAGAATAAGGCAAACAAGCTAAAACTTTTAAACAACCTCAGTTGTTGGAGAGTAAGGCTTCTATTTATTATAAACCCAAACCCAATTGCAAAAGTTTTGCTACGACGTTACATTCAACGTAACAAATCAAACGAAAAACATTAACATAAAATCTAAAAAGTACCAACCTCCGTTCATGCAATCGAACCATTTATCGATAGAAAGGATAAAAGTCGATAAGGCAGGATAACCTTTTTGTTGTAATGCCAAACCTGAAAACAAGTATAATTTAGACAAACTAGAAATATTAAGCACAAATAATGCCGGCTTCAATCATACCTACTGTTTCCGACATTGTTTGCGCAGCAATTGCGACATTCATTTTTTCCCAAGAATTTGGAGTGGCATGCTTCTCTGTGAGCTTATGGTACAACCGTAACTCGCCACGAGAAAGATCCTCCTAAAAATCAATCGAACATTTGATATAAATAAATATTCTTGAAGTGGCTGATAGCTTCTACGAAATACCCGAATAAGATCTTTAAGCGGTTGCATCCAAATATCTCCGTCATTCCACAAGCTTTTGTTAGGATTAATCAAATTGTTGCGACATGACTTTAATGTATTTGAATATGGTTTGAAAATAGTATAATATTTGTTATAATAGTAGTATAATAATAATTGTTATTTGTTCTGGAGTCTGCAATGGCTAACTATGTAGTAAACTCATTGCTGTGGTACTTAGTACAAAGGATGAAGCAACTTCATATTGATATGATATGCAAAATGGTTGTCAAACATTATTCTTCGATGGATATTGAAAATGCTAAAGAATTACTATTTAAAAATTTTCCTGAAGATGCCAGGCCAAAAAATTTAAGAAAGAAATCTCGACAAGGAGCTCATAAGCTAGACTACACGGTAAAGGATATGATTGATGTTTTACATGAAATGTCGGTAACAAATAACTTTACCCCACCAGTTTTTGTTACTGCTGACTGTAATTTTCCTTCACTAGATTTATCTAATGTGGATGCTGTAACAATGTCTTCTGACATCAATGAATTAAAGGAAGAAGTTGCTACCCTAAAAGCTGACAAACTTTCAGATAAGATTGTTCTAGATGAGATTAAAATGTCCTTACGTGACATTCACTCACTACTTGACTTAAATAAGCCTTCCCAAGTAGCCAATGATAAATTGGGCCTGAAAACCCACAAAACACCACCTACCTATGCTGGTGTTGTAGCTTCACAAAATTTGCCTGTAAACAAAAGTCCATCTGCCACTAATGCAAAAAATTGTGATCCCATTAACTTATATAAAGCAAATGATACTGAATGGAAACTGATTGAAATAAAGAAATCTAAATCAAAGCCAAAAATTGGAAAAAATGAAAACAGTTCTCTTAAGGTTGTCAAGAAATATCATAAACCCACAAATTTATTTGTTTCTAGATTTCATCCGGAAACTACCCAGAATGAAATTGAGTTATATGCAAAGGACAAATTTTCTCAACTAAATTTTATTGAAGTTACCAAACTTAAAACAAAATATGATACATACTCATCTTTTAAGCTAACAATTGAAGGCATTCCTTTAAATGAATTATTTAAAGAAGATAACTGGCCAAAAGGTGTGTTTGTTAAAAGGTTTTACACTCCTAAAGTAAGCTTGACAGATGATACTGGTAGCAATTTAGATAATAGCATTCAATCTTAAAATAGTATCATATAATTGTAGAGGACTAAAAAGTTCACTATCAGATGTTCAAGCTTTATGTCAGCAAAATGACATTGTTTTTCTTCAAGAAACATGGCTACCCAAACAAAATCTTAGTTCCTTATCTAACATAGCCGATACTCATTATGCAATTGGTACATCTTCAGTTGATTATAACTCTGGTCTGTTGCTAGGGAGATTACATGGGGGTACAGCAATATTATGGAACAAATTGTTGCATGCATCTCCAGTTTACAATGATGATTCTTCTATAATTGGCCTTGATTTAAAAATGTCTAATTCTGCACTATTTTTTATTAATGTATACCTTCCATATTGTTCTCCAGCAAATACTGATAATTACATAAATTACTTAAGCAAAATTTACAATCTTTTTGAAAATATAAATAACCCAAACTTGTGTATTTTGGGAGATTTTAATGCATGCAAGAAAAATGGCTTTGGTGTTTTACTAAGTAATTTTTGTAAAAACAATAACTTGATTGTTTCTGATGAAATTTTTTTACCACAAGATACATTTACATATGTTAGTGACTGTCATGGTTCAACTAGTTGGATTGACCATTGCTTATCATCTTCTTCATTTCATCAAGCTATTACTGAAATGGATATATTACAGGATTTTTTTACTTCAGACCATAGACCACTCGCTTTTACTTTACATACACCTAATCTTCCACAACTAGAAGATCATTCTGTTGAAATTCCTAATGACAAAGTTAATTGGGACAAAGTTAGTTCAAATCAAAAATATGAATATAGCTTGCTGTGTAAAGAACTGTTATCACAAATACATATTGCAGATGACATTCTTGATTGCAAAGATCCTTTATGCAAAAATCCTATACACATAGACAGTATTGCAAATTTTTACAACCAAATAGTTGAAGCCTTAAAATATGCCTCAAATCAAACGCTAAAATTTGGTCTTTCTAAAAAGAGCAAAAAGAAGTATATTACAGGGTGGAACCATGATGTCAAAAAAGCACATAAGTCTGCTAGACTTGCTTATTTAAATTGGATAAAATATGGAAAGACTAGACATGGAAAGCTGTATGAAATGATGAAATCAACAAGAAAATCTTTTAAGTATGCTCTCAGAAAATGTAGAAAAAATAAAGATAGTCATAAAGCAAATGCCCTAGCTACCAACTTATTGACCAAGTCTACAAAAGTTTTTTGGAAAAAAATTAAAGCATCAAAGAAATCTCACACTTTGCCATCATCCATAAATAATGTTAATGGTGTTGAGAAAATTACTGATATGTGGAAGCAACATTTTTCATCAATTTTGAATTCTAGTGGTGCCTCAACAGAGCAAAGTTACATTAATGAAAAATTAAATTTGATGGACTCTTACAATAATTTGTCTTTGTTTTTATCTTCCAGTGATATGATTAGTCCATTGTTATACAAATTAAAATGTGGATGTGCAGCTGGTGCTGATGGCATCACTGCTGAACACTTTCATTACTGCGATAACAGTATTTCATTGTCTTTAAGTATTTTGTTTAATATGTGCCTTATTCATGGCTTTTTACCGAAACCCTGTCTTGAAACAATTATAGTTCCGATAATTAAAAATCCAAACAACAATATTCAGGATGTTAGTAACTATAGGCCAATTGCTGTAGCCACCGTTATTTCAAAGTTATTCGAATTATTTATATTGCATTTAATTAAAGATTTTATAAAAACTAGTGATAATCAGTTTGGTTTTAAATCCAATCACAGCACTGACATGAGTGTTTTTCTTTTTAAACAAGCAGTCTCTTCTTACGTTAGTCATAAAACTCCAGTTTTTGCTGTTTTTTTAGATGCGTCTAAAGCATTTGACAAAGTTCGTCATGATATCTTGTTTAAAAAGCTTATGGTCCGCAATGTGCCAATGCATTTTGTTAGATTGTTGTGTTATTGGTATAAAACCCAAACAATGAAAGTTAAATGGGGTAAGACCTTTTCTGAATCGTTTTCTGTATCTAATGGAGTTCGTCAGGGTGGCATTTTAAGTCCTTATCTTTTTTCGATATATCTGGAAGACTTATCACAAAAATTAAATACAGTTAGAGCTGGATGTTATATTGGTAATGTGTGTTTAAATCATATTATGTTTGCTGATGATATTTGTGTTTTTAGTCCCAGTTTATTGGGTGTCCAAGATCTTTTAAATGTCTGTCACATGTATGCTATGTCCCATCATATCGACTTTAATCACAGAAAATCCTTTGGTATGACAATTGCTCTGAAGTCTTTTACTCTTTCTTTGTCTCCTAAATTATTATTGGGAAATTCCACTATTAATTTTACACAACAAGTTAATTATCTTGGTCTTATTATTAATGACAATCTGAATGATGACGATGACATACTTAGGCAAACTCGATCTCTTTACTGCATTGCAAATAAACTGAAATATAACTTTAATCATTGCAACATCAAAGTAAAAAAGTATTTGTTTCAACATTATTGTCCCACATTTTATGGTAGTCATTTGTGGTGTGAATATCGCAACTTCAGTATGAATCGTTTGCGTGTAGCCTATAATGACTCATATAGAATTTTGCATAATTTGCCTCGCTCATCTAGCGCTCGTACACATCAAGTTCAATCTAATATTTTAACGTTTGATGCTTTAATTAGAAAATACATCTTTTCCTTTATTAGTAGATGCTTGAAATCAGAAAACATTTTTATATCATCGCTTATGTCATCTGATGTCTGGTATAAATCAAAGTATCACGATCATTATCTACAGAAGCTTTTTATTTAATTTTCACACATTGCCTTACATTGCCGCAAACTGACTTTAACAATTTATTTGGTCTGTAATTATAGTACAGATGTTGACTTAACTTCTTTACTTTTAATTGTGTGTATTTTTTGTTTGTTGTTGTTGTTGTTGTTAATTGTATGATATGGACTTGATACTTCAACGTCTGAAATAAATAAATAAATAAATAAATAAATGTGTGTGGAGGGTCTGGTAAGAAATAAATGTATCTAGAAAACAAAAAAATCTAAGTACTATGCGTTACGAAGCAACAACAAGCTACATTGCCTGTCGGGATTCAGCGGATTTTTCATGCGAAAAGGTACATCATCATCTTCATTGCAAAATAGCTTCATTACCGTTCGATTTGCAGAAAGACCATCAACTGTAAAAATGTTATATAAAATGATTTAGCTGATAAATAGTATAAAACCAACAATTACGAATACGTTTAATAGAACAACAACAATTAAACATTTTGCCTAAAATGCAAACGCTACAAAAAAAAAAAAGAAATGGACACTTATGGAATGTAAATTTGCTATACATAATGTAGAAATAAAAAATACTAATAATAAATTCAAGAAACTACAATTAACAACTACATTTATTTAAAACTTACACAGAAGACCCGTGATAATGCATGAAGTCTGAAACGGAATTTCTATGAGTACATCAACAAGCAGATGAAAAAGCTCACTGCAGTTTATGTTTTTGGTGGGGTAAAAAGCAACGACGCCATCTATGTTGCTGTTTGTAATTCCTATTAAATAAACGTGTTTAGTCAGCATTTCAACAAAAGAAACTTGCACCAAACCATGATCACCTCTTAAAAAAAAAGCTATCATATTTGAAGCAATTGCGTCGGATGATTTCGATAAGCTTGTAACAGCTTCATCGTCGAAGTCAACGTAGCCGACAATTTTACCGGAAGCAGAGCAAAACGCTAGCTCTTCTGAAAATCAATCACATTGCACGTAAGATTATGCAAGTTCTTTTAGCGATGTCATATAGTCGTGCTAGTTGCTGCTGTTGTGTATGTAGCCCCAAAGTAATAATGACTAAACAGTAAAACTATTCAAGTAAAAGAAAAAATTGTTGAAAACAAACACAAAATGCAACGGTTACCTTTAATTGCCATTTCGTCAAATGCAAGAACAGCAAGTCGATCACTTTCGAGCGTGCAATGATGAATTGCATTTTTGATTCTTTGAACAACTTCTGTTTGAATGCCTATTTTATCGCCTTCATTGTTGTTTCGCGCTTGTCGCAAAGTTCTTTCAGAAGGAAGAACCAAAATTTCTTGTACCGATTTGTAAGCAGCTGCAGATTTTGCATGGAGTTTTAAACAAAATCTATTTAAAAAATAATATCATTCTTTGTAGCGGGCAATTAATATAGGTGAATTGAAGAATTTGGTTTTTTGGCTTTGGCATACAAATACACTTTAAGCCAGGGCAGGACTAATCTTGCTACATACCTTCTGACTTGGAGGCTAAAGCCATGCAGAAACGTTTTTTTAACTTCATAACCGAGAAGCCAAATGTGAGCTAAAAGCTTATAACAAAGGCTAGTCAAAAAATACGCCCGAACTTCCTACTTCAATTTGCAAGATCAGCACCAGACTTATTGAAATGGGTTTGGGGTTTACCCAGAGCAACTGGGATTAAACTTAATGGCTTGCGATCTGGCGTTGGTCGCTTCTGTTGGTTCATGCACTAATGAAGTCTCCCTCCTTCCCCGAATTGTCATTGTGGCGCTTATGAACAAACCAAAGACCATAAACAAAGTGTCCTACACATCGGGTACCCTGAGTAATAATGCATTAGCCGGGAGAAGGTACTCTGCCATATAACGAAGGACAATATGTGAACAAATACCTTAACAGCAAAAGTAAGAAAACAAGAAAATCTGAAAAAAAATTCATTTTAAACAGCAAGCTTACCGGATTATTGAAGGTGGATAGCAATAACTACTTTTATTGTCCAATGATTGCAACTCTTTTTGTTTAGACCACCATTCTCGGAGAAAGTCATTCTTTGAAGCAACAGGGTCATCTTTTAAGTTTTCTACTATACAGCATATATTTTCATCCACATCAATACCTTTCTTCAAAAACTCTTCTTCTAATTTGCCAATTCTGTAAATAAAAAAGGTGAAAAAGACCGTAAATATATTTTTATCACGTCTTTTGCAACAGCACTGTGATTAAATGACTAACAAATAAAATGGTTGAGTTGAAGGCTGATTGTTGCCAAAAAAAGCAACAAATGTCCACAAACAGTAGGATCTTCTTTACACTCGAAATGCTACTTTTCAGCCTTCTATTGCAGAGGAACAATTTCAGCAATGGGCTAACAAATATGTTAGCCAGGTCTTCACTGTATAATGCATTATTAGACAACTTAATCAAAAATTATGTTCTGAGTTTATTTGCACCTTTTCAGCCCAAAATTTCTTTTTCTTTGTCTAAACTGTGGTTCTAGGATGTATATGTAAGAGAATATTTACCACAGGTATATAAGGATATGAGGAGAGACAATTTAAAAAGTGATATCTTACAGAATGTATTAAAAACTTCAGGTGGTAGTGCAGCTGGTCACAATTTATTATACACAAGTTAACGTATGATAATAAAAAAAAACCTTTCTTTCTGAGCAGTGATGGTTGCTTTTACTCGTTGAACGCAAGCAGTGGTAATTGGACTGTGACTTGGGAGTACTTTATGCTGAATTTGCTGCATCCTCTTATAATTGCACTTTGCATTATCTACTTGACCCACATGAAGCATCATGCACTGTTGACATACAGAATTACTTTTATCACAGACAATTTGACAATCTTTGCTGAAAAACCTGTTTAAAGTAGAAAATATTACTGATAGTTATAAGCTGTAAAATGGTTTAGAGCAAATCAAAAAAAACTAAATTTGCTGTGCTCCTGAAGTGCTACTAACAAAACTTTTACGTTAGTTTATGCAATACTAACCACACCAGTTTGTTTACTTTCTAAATGCGTTTTCAGTTAAGTAAATTTTTATCCAGCAACACAAGAAAAACATGATATTTCACTGGCACATCTAAAGGTGGATCAATATTGCAATTTAGTGTCAGCTGAAAGCAAGCAAACATTTTGCCTACTTTGCTTCATTCAACTATGCATGTACATACAAGCTAATTAACTTTGCTTATGATGCTCGGCTTCTGCTTGTTTTTTAAGCTTGAATATTTTTGGGTGAGAAAAAACTGCTAGGTTTGAAATTACAAAGCAAGTTCAATACATCATAAAAAATTTAAAATGTTTAGTAGGCTAGTAAACACAGAAATTACAGTTGCTAGATGAAATAATTTAAAGTTTGGAGTACAAATATAAATGCAGACAAACTTTGAACTTCTATCATTGCAGGGGTAAGAAATGCAGCCATTCAAACATATCCATTGAGATTGATTAGGAACACTTGTATAGCCTTTGCAGATCAACTGTTGCTTTAAAAACTCCAACATCTCACATAAACTAAAATTTTCAAATTACAGTTGTTTGGTAATTTCTGCTGCACATCTACCATGAAATGAAGTAGAAAAATCCAAGCCAGAACTATCAACTGAATTGTCTTTAATTAGCAAACTTACATCTGCTATATGGTGATGATCTATGTTACTGTAATATGTAAAATGAACAAAGTCATTTGCAACAAAAATTCGCCACTTAGACAATTTCATTTGGGAAAATTGCTGAGAAATATCATTGAGTGATGTTGGTTGTTGAGCAAAAGATTTTGAGTAATTAGCTAAAGATGGCTGGGAATGTCTAATGATACTCCTTCGTTCTTGAGGAATTTTGCTAGGATGTGATTTTACGGGCAAATTTTGTGATGGCAAAACTCCCAACTTTAAGCACTTTTTAGTGGCTGTTTGTAGAATATCTTTTTCTTTAAAGTGTTTATTGCAAATAAAAACTTTTCCATCAAATAATCTTTGTTTGAAAACTTTGTCATTTCTATAGGATAAAATGACCTAAATGAGATAATAATGTTACATAAACTTTGTACTTGCAAATCTGACACATATAACTGATAATATACAGTTTTAAAAATAATCATAAAAGATAAATAATATTATGTAAATGAAAGAAATATAGCCTTAAAACACAACATCATTCAATATCACTACTGGATGGTTTATCACATGAAAACTAAAGACTAAAGCTCTTACTTTAAAATTTTTCTAATAAAAGTTTTAAGTTAAAAATGTGAGTTATGTTACATCAGTCATATGGGGTTTGATTAAGAAATAAAATATTAGGTTTAAAAAATTAGAAAAACTGCTGTTTGTAAACAAATACAACCAAGAAAACAAGATACATTTTAATAAAAAAAATGCATAGTCATGCAGTTTGTTTTTGTTGTGTAGGACTAATTATGCTATTTAAACAAATTAAAGTAAACATTTTGCAAAAAGTTAAAAGTTTGGCAATTGTAATTATAAACTGTAGAAATATAGTTGGCCAGCACTTCAAACATGCAAAAATAACTAGCAAAACTAGTTTTATTTACCTGATGAAAATCTTGAGCCCATTGGTCAGTAACTACCCCAGTACGTTTCTGTGCACCAGTTGGAACTTTAAATAAAGAATATCCTTTGGTTGTTGAACTGTTACATTGCGGCAAACAACAATACTTGCCTCCTCTTCCTGAAAGTTTTGACATAACAGCTTCAATTATTAATTAATATATTATAATACCAAATATCAAGGATAAACTGCAAACAAAATCCAAAACCATAAAATATTTTCAGTACTACAACTACTCCAAAATAAATTAAAGTAATAAAAATAATATATAGTATTTCCAAGTTGTCAATTGCACACATAAGATATAACAAAGAATGGCTTTAAGTATAAAAATATATAGTTTTCACTTTTCTATGAACTTTGTGTCTGACTCAAATAAATAAATAAAAATAAAATAGCAGTTAATGAGTAGTGACAATGGCATCTACTGCACCTATCAAAGTATCCTAAGTTATATTTAATTAGTAAACAGCAATATTTTATAGTTATAACACCTATGAAATATTCTCCATTTTTAAAAGACTAGCAGTTTAAAAAAAGTACAGTAAACATCTTGACTCTGATTAAAAATAATAACTTCTGTGCGTTACCGTGCATGTTCTTCTTCTGTTAATCACCAAACAACATAAAATATTACTTTAATTTTTTTTATCTGCAATATTTTTGACTTTAGAATACTAGTATTGTAAGCAGTACCATAGTTGTCTATGGTTATTTTAATTATGTTTTAATGCTAATTTGAAATCGTGTTACACCGTTACTAGATGGCGCTGTCAACGACAACATTAATTCAGGAGCTTCCAGACTATATATATAGCGACTATGATAATACCAAGCAGAACAAGAAAATGGAAAAAGCAACAAAACCCTGAACGTTATATCATGCAATAAGAAAAGACCAAAATAGTAGGTACATGTAGAAAGGATATGCATGATTGCAGCACCTTTAATAGAATGATATAAAGAAAAAAAAGTATACAATAATAATAATAAAAATATATATATAAGTAAGTACAGTCTTACTTGTAAGTACAAGTAAAAGATTAGCCACAAGGCACTAATTGGTGTGCCTTATTCTTTCTCAGCACAACTTCACTACACTGATGAGACCCGAAAGGTCGAAACAGTACTGTCTGCAGATATTTATGCTCCTTGGTCTTGCAGGTTGAGCACTCTAGCTGAGAAGACAGTGATGCTGCTGCACTATGCATAGCTCATCATTTTATATGATTTGAGCACTCTTGGCATCATTGGTTTGATTTTACTGCGGCTTAATACTGCGGCTTAATACCACAAGTAAAAGATTAGCCACAAGGCACTAATTTATTATTGTGCTTTGTTCTTTCTCAGCACAACTTCACTGCACTAATAAAACCTGAAAGGTCGAAACAGTACTGTCTGCAGTTATACAATTATAAGTAAATAAATAAATGAATAAGACGTGCCATGTGTTAAAGCATTGCTGCGTTGGCGGAAAATGGTGGGATCACAACAAACATATGAACAAAAGAGTCTTGGCAGGCAAAAAAACCCACCTAAAGAAATCCTGTCATGGGTCAAAAGGACCATTTCAAATACACATGACACAATAAAATAAAGTCGTTTCCTTAAATAAGAACTATATCATAGTTTGAATTACAATGATAGAATAATAGATATATAGAGAAAATGCAGCCTCAAAATATATACGTGTACTATTGTAGAGTTTGAGAAAGAATTTGCACAGTCTTCAACCCTTGTCTTCGAACCAGAAAATAAATACTGTAAAGGTGGATATCTGTCTCTCTAAAAATCAAAAGCAAAAAACAAACAAGCACCAGAACAAATTAAGTCATCTCGATTCAAATAAATTAAATGTTTCTGTACTATTCATTTAGAGAAAGATTTAAACAACTTTCTGGTATTCATTTAAAGAAAGATTTAAACAACATTTAAGGCCAAATATATATCACGGCAACTTGTTTTTATAGCTGCATATGAATTGTCGGCTCTGTTGTTTGTAGCAGTCATCCTTTCGCAACAAAATCCACACAAAATCTATTCGTCACTGCGTAGTTTAAAGATAAATTTTTTCATTATCTAGGGTATTAATATTCTTTAAAATATCCTAGCTTTTTTAGGAAATTAGTGAACTGGTTAAATGTGTTCAATCGCGGAGATGTTGAAACAAAAAGCATTTTTATCTCGCTTTTTCCGTTTTACAACAAAGCAATTGAAAGTCCAATTTTTAAAAGTACCTAAGTCACATTTTCGAAAAAATGAGATAAGTTGAAAAAATTGTTTGTTTACTCGCTAGAAATATTATGACAAAAAAGCTTTTCAGGAAATCATTTTTTGAATAGCACAGAGGTTTGAAATCTTAGCATATTTCTATTGTAGAAATAGGGTTTTTGAAAACTTTAAACCTCATTTTCTCAAAATGACATTATGTGACTTAGGTGCATTTAGAACTAAGCTCTTCAATTGCAGGCTCTTCACTGGCACAGCTAATGCCTGTAATACGTAGCTTAAATTGCTTAAACTTTTGATGGGTATACAAGCTTTGAGATAAAAAAAACAGCAGTTCTGTGCTTAGCGAAATTTGAGATATCTCGAAAAAATCATAAAGATAATAAATTTTTTTGTTCGGTTCCAACATTTTAAAATTGAATGTAAAAAACTAAAAAGAGCCTTTATTTCAAACTAAATTTTTTTTTTATTTTTTTTTATTTTATCTCTATATTTATCCTCCTGACTCGCAGGAAAGCGACGGAGGCGCTAATGCATAGGGTAAGCAATTACCCCGACCTGCTTCCGGAGATACCAAGATATTGCTGTCCGCTTGTAATTTAATAGAGATATGACTGTAATTTAGAACTGCTTGCCAGGAGCACTGCTGAGGCGACGTACGGATATGGCGGTGAGTTGGCTGCTGTTAAAAATATTGCACACAGCTCTCTACAGTTAGTCTACAGCGAAGTTCTCTGTACCAGTCTGCGGTCGCAGCGCATGTACTCATCTCATAGGCAATGTCTTGAGCCGGGGTGTGCAATGACTTTCAACTTCGGTTCACATTGGGGCTTTTTGATTGATTCGCGGGCCACACATAAACTGACATAGGTAAATTTTAATAATTATGAGTCATTATGAAATGTCACTCGTCCCTAAAATCTAGTGATCTCTAAAAAAAGGTCTTGACTTTGAATCTGTCTCGGACGTCTTAATTTTTGTCCCTAAAAATGGGCCGCATGTGACCCGCGAGCGGTAGTTTGCCCACCTCAAATTTATTATTTTTGCTTTTTTAAAACACCTCGTGGCGGCCTAAATGCTCTTGGTGGGCCACGCTTTGCTCGCTCCTGGTCTAGAGTAACATCAGCTTATTCTTCAGACGTCTTACTCCAATAGACCACTTTCAGACATCCAACCAGCTCAGCTTCGCGGTCTATAAGCGACATAATCCTTGTCTAACCGTGGAACTATGGATTCTGATCATATAGATCAGTGGTTCTCAACATCAGGCGTGCGCCCCACCGATGGGCCTGGCGAACGTTTGGTGGAGCATGGAGATTTTTTTATTTTATCTTTATATCTATTTTCCTGACTCGCAAGAAAGGGATGGAGGCGCTAATAGATAGGGCGCTAATAGATAAATAGATACCCCGACCTGCTTCGGAGATGCCAAGATATTGCTATCTGCTTGTAATTTTATTTTTTTATTTATTTTATTTTTATTTCTATATTTATCCTCCTGACTCGCAGGAACGCGACGGAGGCGCTATGCATAGGGTAAGCAATTACCCCGACCTGCTTCCGGAGATGCCAAGATATTGGTGTCCGCTAGTAATTTAGTAGAGATATGACTGCAATTTAGAATTGCTTGTCAAGACCACCAAGCAGGAGAAAGTGCCGTAAAGTGTCTTTTCCAAGGACACAACAGAATGGTGCAAGTGGGTTTTGAACCTAGACCATGCTGATCATCAATCCGGTGCTTTAACCACTCGACCACGCTACCGACAGACAATGTAATAGAGATATGACTGTAATTTAGAACTGCTTGTCAAAACATGATGACATTATGAACGAATTTTGGTGGAAAAATACAAAATATTTTTTTTAGTATTCACTAACCTTTTAGGACGAAAGTAAAAAATCAGAGATAGTTTTAAAGTGATGACTTTTTTTAGTCTCTACTAGTTTTTGGGGGTATTATTTTCAGAAAAGGAACACGGTTGTTAAGAGTCTCTGGAAAACCGCTACAAACCAGGAAAGGTTGAGAACCACTGATGTAGATGCTACTAACTGAGTCTTCAGACGGCTTTCAGGAAAGGATAGGAATAGGACGACCATTTAAAAAACTAAACAGCTTTTTTAAATAAGGCAACAGCGCTGCGAGTGCATCGGTTTTACACAGAGCACAGAATACAGTGAGTGTTGGTCCGGGTTCTGTGCTTTCATTCTCAGAGTCAGTGCTTTGCGCCAGATTAGCTTCAGTAGAGCTCAATCCCTTGCGAACTACTGTGAGACGAATAGCGAGTGTGGTGCTACTGAGCAAGACGTAGACCATGTTGTATCAATGTGCGCCAAAAATCGGGCACCACATAGGAACACGAGGTTCAACGGCTTGAAAATAAAAAAACGAATTTTTTTCTGCAAACGTAAATTAAAATTTAAGGAAAGTAAGGAGAGAAAAAACGTTTCAAGTGTCACAGTAGTTTTCAATCTTATTAACATCACTAACTTTTCTAAAAGTTTAGCTGAAAGGTATGGACTACTTTTGCTGGCAAACCATAGATATATTTAAGATTGTTTTCTGTACTTTTGCTTTTATAAAGTAATTTACCTAATCTCCCAAAAAGGTCTTTAAAAAACATTAAAAAGACCAAAAAAGTACTTTTGCAAAAGTCTTTCTTATATTTTTTGTAGCGGTGGAACGGCATATAAAAAAATATTGACAAACAATCCAAAAGCATGGCGATAGCAAGCGGGGGATGCAGGAAAATGATATTGCATAAAAATATAAGAAGTTCGGGTAATTTTAATTTTTTATTTCTCTTTATCTTTAGTCAATGCTCCAGCAAAAGTTTTTACAACTTTCGAGGAATAAAATCGACGAACAGAAAAAGACGTTTGTTCAGATTTCAGCATGCACTAAAGTTTTTTTTTAGTTGATGTTTACAAGTATTTAAGAAATCGAAGAAAATCTTTTTTCAAACACAGCACAAAAATGTAGATAAATGCAAACAATAAAAATTTAATGCAAAAATCTTCATGAGATTTCCCTTCAAGAAACATTTAAAATTCTTAGAAAAGTAATTTCAAAATTTTAATGCTAGTTTTTCAATAATATTCTTGTATCACATCAACCACAAAGAAATTATATTTGCTCAGTTTAGCTAGATATTATGTGAAAATTTTGGTGAGGTTTACGTTAAAAATAAAAAAATAAAAATTCTTAAAAGAAAATCAAGTTAAAATTTAATGTGGGTTTTTCAACGATATTTTTTTATGTAAAAATTTTGTAGGTTTTATCTACGTAAGACGCGCGAAAATTAAAAAAAAATCATGTTAGAATCCAATGTGGGTTTTTTAATCCAAAACGAGCCGGTTATAACCAGGGGTATAACCGGCTATACCCCTGGTAATAACCGGCTCGTTTTGGATTAAAAAACCCACATTGGATTCTAACATGATTTTTTAAAAAATTGTTAGGGGCTCCTCCTGAACATGCTGCAGCATGTCTTGGGTAACAGTCTCCAGTGCGGTAGTGCTTCTTTGTTAACTACCTGTCTTGCACGAAAGTTAAACTGGAGACTGTTACCCAAAACATGCTGCAGCATGTTTAGGAGGAGCCAAAGTACCAACTTCACGTGTGCCGTGCGACAAGCGGTGTGCATATTGAAGATTTATAAAACCTTTCATGAAATTCAAGTGCCTTTAAATTTCTTATTCAAATTTACAAAAATAAATTTTGTTCAGCACAACATTAAACCTATTGAATTTCATTTGATTTGACTATGTAGTTTCTGTAATATTTACATGTCAAATGATGTCAAATTTTTTGAAACACCCTGTATGATAGAAAATATAAGTTTATACCTTACTAATATTGAAACTGTGGTCTACACTTTACAAAGAACCAACAGTGCCAAATTGGGTACATCTTTAAAATAATGTTATTGTTAAAATTAAAAAAAAAATATAAATACAAATTTCAATTTAGCTCTCTATCGTTTCCTGCATTTTTCTATGGCGCAAATTTTTCTGTTCACAAGTAATTTGACGGCCTAGTGTGACAGCTGCCCGCCATGCTTTGTTTCTACAGAGGTTTAATAAACTGGGAAAGGATGTGTATTGAGCTTTAGTGATGCAGAACTTTTATTATTAATATCCACATGACCACTTCGCCAATTTCGAAATATTTTATAAAAGAAATTCGTTTTAAAGCAAAGATTTTTGAGTTTTATTTTTTTATGTAGACTCATCGTTTGAAACTTGATTTCTTTTTTTTTTTGAAAAAATCAAACTTTACTAACAAAATTGTTTGCTTTGCTTAGTTTATGGGAGTGTGTTTGGATAAGTTGAAAGTCAGCATTCAAATGACGCTATAAAAATTTTTTTTGCTTACGGTACCTCAATTTTAAGTATTGTTATGCAACTCAGTATTATTAGACCCACTACATTTACTTCGTACATATAATTCGTTTGAGATGTAAAGTTTGTTTTGGAAAAAATGTAGGTCTACAACTTTTCAAAAACAATGCAACCCGTGAAAGCATAACAGGCTTACAGTCCAACAAAAGTACGAGGCAGTTGACACAATACAGCATTTACGAGTAAACTCGTATAAGATAAAAAGTATTAACATAACGTTTAACATCTTGTGGCTAGTGATGGCCTTTGAAAGGGGGACCCTGGTCCAAAAAAAATAGGAGGGATACTTTTTTTTGTTGAATTTTTTTGGTTACGAAATAAAGTGATCTCTCAAAAAACAGTCATTATTTTAAGGGAAACACGGAGATGGTGCTACTATAAAAAAATAGAGCAATATTTTGCTTAGGGAGGCTACTTTTGACGTTTTTTAGTGGGGGGTGCAGCCGCACCTTTTGCTCCGTACTAAAACTATCACTGCTTATGGTTATTTGTTTTTATTTTTTTCAAAATATTTAAGTTTTTTTGGAAGCACATTTATAAGTTTTCAATTTTGTGACACTAGAAAAGTGCAATATGTGTTCGACCACTAATTCTGGCCCAGTATAAGTGAATAATGTGATAATCAGTTAGATTAAAGTCACTTGTGGCAAACAACGGCCCCGGAGCTAAATCCTGCCTTCCAAGGATTCAATTTGAACGGTGTAAAAGCAAAGTAAAGATTTTTTTGCATTAAACTTTCAAATACGGCGGAACAAAATCAAACAAAACCAGGTAAAAACCTTTTTTATTAACCTTTCAGTAAGTTTGCAGAACAGACGTTGTAAAAATATTGTCCTACAAAACTGCACTTATTTGACATATCTGGTAGACTTGCTAGAATGGACAGTTCTGATTTCGTTTTATAGCCAATAAGTTTTGAAATATTTCACTGCAAGAATGACGACATAATTTAATTTTTTTTGCGCATATTCGGATGATTATAAGCCTCAAAATAAATAGGCCATTTTATAATGTAGTAAAAAGATTTCACAAATTTAATCGGTATTAAAACGTAGACAAACCAATCCTTTTTTATCATTCAATGGAATTTTCAATTACAAAAGTACGACAAGCAGAAGGAGAAAGCATTAAGTTTACATTGTTGTGTAAATACCGGTACTAAAAATAACTTACACTGCAGATCATCTACAATTTTGAAAAAGTAAAAACAAATAGACAAAAGATGTTAAATTTTATGTCAATATTTTTTATCTTATAACCAGGGGTGTGGAAGCGAAAGCGGACCTTTTTCTATGGAAATGGAACCGGAAGCGCGAAAATTCTACCGTTTCCGCTTCCATATAGGTTATTTCACTTGAAAAGTAACTTAATGAAAAAATTTTGTCCATTTCCCGATCTGGATTAAACGGTGCAGTTGCAATATAAGTCTGAATGAACGTGCGATATCAGCAGCGCGAGAGAACGAGAAAAAGTATAACTAGCATCACATTTTATATCGATTACGGGTAAGAAAAAGATAGTTTGGACAATGAAACGTAGCCAATAAATGATGATTTGATTAAGCTTAACTGACCTTGGTCAGGGGTTCAAAACATTGAAAAAAAAAATTACTCACAAAGGAAACAACTTGATCATTCTACATCAGTGCTCTTTAACGGGAGTTCCGCAAAACATGTGGTTGTGTTCCGTGAGTTTTAAGGGTTCCGTGAGGGAACCGCAAAGGTTCTTCGTTTATGATTAGTATTTTTTTCTTATTTCAATATATTGATTTCTTATATGTAGTGGTGTTCCATCTATATAAATAGTTAGTAATGAATCTTGTGATAGCAAGTTGCAGATTGTGACGTAATCCTGTTTACAACTTTAAGAACGTCTGAATTAGCTAACTCCCTTTGTTACATTGTTACGGCAAGTACTCGAGTTTCGAACCCGGGTTTATTTTCTGGCTGTAATTTACTTAATTTTCGTTTTTGACATTTAATTTGATTCACTTCATTTTTTCACGGCGCTCGCTTGCTAATTGATTGTTGCTTTGAGCCGACATTTTCCATTATCTCACTACTAATTGATTGTTGCTTTGAGCCGACATTTTCCATTATCTCAGCGCGCTCGATTGCTAATTGATTGTTACCTCGAGCTGACTTCTTTTTTCCATAAGTTGGGTGTAATTTGTGTAGAAACGCTTAGTTTTGCTACTTCAGCCTTTGTGGAGCGGTCGTAGATTTACTGTTTGAAATACTGTTAGACGCCGTTGGGAGTGCTGTTGAGGCTTTTGAGCTGTTTATAATACTGTTGAAGATACTGTTTGATATTGTTAGTTTGTCGGTCTGCTCCGTGTCAGTCTACAGTTGGTGAGTGTTTATAAGTCTTTCTTTTGCATTAGTTATTTATGTTTACGTTTATTTATAGAAAACCGTCCGACTGTATTATTTCGTCCAATCATCCAAATCGTCCGACTGTATTATTTCGTCCAATCATCCAAATCGTTCGTCCGTACTATTTCGTCCGACTTTATTATTTCCTCCGATCGTCCAATCTTCCATTTAACGTCCAATTTAGTTCGTCTTATTTCGCATTGTTTTTATATCTTAATACAAATTTAATTCAAATCAAATCAAGGACGCGTACATTTCCGGAGACAGCCACACGGAGTTTAAGACCGCGAAGAACTTACTGTAACAACATAATAGTGCGTCTGTGATTTCGATTTTGCTTGCTTTATGTTCTGTATATACGACCGAAATTTCGCACTTCGCTGTTTAGAAAGATTAGAGTCAATACGTGTTTTGGGGACGGACAGAAAGTCCGTATTGATGATTAGAGTTAACTCAGAGTCAGAGTTAGTTGAGGGTAGGGAGGGAAAATCCGCGCTATATTGTTGTAATTTGTTGCTGTGACGACAGGTTATTGCGAGAGTTGTGGTATATGTGGTTATACGGTTTAGATCTGAGAAGCGTTGGGTTAACTGTTGTAAAAGTGGATGTAAGTAGTGAAGGAAGTTATAATAACTGTTTATTTGTTGAAGTGTATTTTTTGAAGTGTAGTAACGAAATATTTTGATTTTCTTGCAAGCAATTCGTGATTTCTAAATTTTTGTTAGTGGGAGTTCGTAACAAACGCGAAAGTACAACAGGAGTTCCGCGATGACAAAAAGGTTGAAGAGCAATGTTCTACACAAAAAAAATTGTTTTAAGTTTTTGAAAATTGCTGTGAAAATAAAATACAGTCTTCAATTTACCCCAACAGACAAAGGCTTTTACAAAATATGACGATGCTGGAAAATTTTAAATTAGGTGAATTCATCGCAGTTTTGCCTTTTTGCCCGGTCTTTTACAGGTTTGTATTTATTATAGCTATTACGAACCTCTAATTTAAACCTCTCTATTTGCTAACCATTTGTATTAAAAATTTTTAGATTTTAAATACAAATAATTTATAGATTTATAATTTATAAAATCTATAGATTTTAAATTGAGTTAATATTTTGCACGTCCTTTTTCAGTAGTTTGTATTTTATAATAGCTCAATTATTATATCTAAATACATTTAAAATAATAGTTGTATCATCCATTGTAATTAAAATCCGTTGGTTTACAAAACATTATCATGTTCCGAAACAGATGGAGTGCTGTATATGAATATTTTTTTGAAGAAGGCAGTACCTTTCGATGCTGAGTTACGCTAGATGAATGTCACACCTCTAAATTTTTTTTCTTTTAGATATGTTGATACACTTTTTTTATTTTCAATAATGAAATGGAATGCAACCAATTTCTTTAAAAGCATAATTCTTCACATTCATCTTTTGTTTTTACTCACGAAAAAGAAAATAACACTTCATTGCCGTTTCTTGATGTGTTGGTCGAAAAACCTAACAAAAACTTTTTTCCTTCAGTTTATAGAAAACCTACATTCACGCTGGCATTCATCTGGACCAAAGAAGAAAAAACTAATCATATTGGCTCTCTTGTTCACAGAGCTCTTGAAATTTGCTCTCCTGAAAAGATCTGCCTAGACGTCAATGCAAATTTATTCAAAATGCCCCTACTTCGGATTCGGCGTTTGGTCAACATTTGTTAGATAACAAAATTTGCGCTGAAAAATTGATGTAAACTGGTTCTCAATTTTAGCTACAGGACGATCATCTTTTCATCTGGCAACACTCGAAGCAAGCGTCTTAGAGTCTCTTGAACCTTCTCTTTGTCGCCAGAGAATTCGTCTATGAACTGAAGCATTCTCGCTAGCGGTGCAAGTGAGCGCGCAACCAACGGTGTGCTCTTTTTTTCTAGTCGATCGAGACGCCGTGACTTTGATGTTTTCCAATTTTATATATCCACGTTTTCTTGCAGTCCGTCATTGCCAACGATTTCTTCCGACGAGAGTTAACCGAAAGAATTCTAAAGAAAACAGTCTTTTAAAGACTACCAAATTTGAAAGAGTTTATGGTTGCCTCAATACCATTGGTTATTTTGAAAGGTTTTTTGTTAAAGCTTACAATGAAAGGAAGTGTATATTGCTGAACCAAACATAGAATTTAATATATGAATTTGCTTAGAAATGTATTTAAATCGCTAAATCGTGCTTTATAAAGCAATTTAATTATAATTACTTCCTAAATATCAAAAGTTGGTTGAGATTGAAAGTAGCCGCGGAAAAAAAATGGTCAGCGTAAGGGCGCCGCTTCCGCTTTCAGTTTGAAGACAGCTAAAAAGTCGAAATATTTCCAATTCAATCTTTTTCTGTTAAGCACGAAAACTTTTGCGCTTTTCACCACACTTGGGTGACCATATTTTCAAGACACAGAATCCAAAATCAATGAAGACCAAAAAAAGGTCAACGTTATAGCGATAAACTAAATTTTTAGCAAAATTAAAATTTATCACCAGGAAAGCAAAGTAAAGACTAAAAAAAGGGCATCACTATTATGATCAACTAAATTTACTGGTCTTGTCGAAGATTTGAAGATGGTAGTAAGAACAAATTTCCGATCAAAAATTCCTTGACAAAATAGTCGACTATGGGGACGCCGGGACAAAGGCTCAAAACCACGACTGTCCCGGCTAAACCGGGACGTATGGTGTGCCTACGCAACATGCTTTATTTTTCCTCGTTTACATTTAGCCTAAATTGATCTTTTAACGTTTTAGTTTCAGTGTGACACAGTAAATAATTTTGCCTAGTCGGATACCGTCATCCCAATTAACCCAAAGCTTTTTAGTATAATAAACTACCTCTAACTTTTGGACACCGCTAGTTAAGCAGCAAAAACAAAAGCAGGAAAGCTAAATTTGGTATTAGTAGCACTCAGAGGAAGATCTTTTAACGTTTTAGTTTCAGTGTGATACAGTAAATAATTCTACTTGGTCAGATACCGTCATTCCAATTAACCCAAAACTTTTTAGTATAATAAACTATCTCTAACTTTTGGACACCGCCAGTTAAGCAGCAAAAATAAGAGCAGGAAACCCAAATTTAGTAGCGCTCAGAGGAAGAAAGTTTTACAATGCGTTCCTTTATATTCTATTGCTTTTTAGTGATGTAGCTACTCTGCTGAGCAGGAAGATGAAGTGGCTTTGCACGAAGTCAAGTTACTTAATTTTTTGCTAGATACAAAGATCTACTATAGGTTTGAAAGAAAAAAGTAAGTCATTCAAATTTTTTTTAGTTAATGTTTACTTTAGGGTATCATTTATTTTATTACGTTAAACATAAAGTTTGAGGAAAGGAAAAGTAAAGTAAGACATTCAACTTATTTTTGTTTCTTTTATAGATAAAAAATTAGGCCTTTTATTATTTTGTTTCCATTGTATGGCAAAGAGTATATCGTTGATATGTACACAAGATTGCCGAGTTGACTTGCAACAAATTAAATGGTGAAAAATTTGCACGACTCGCACATGTCCATACACTTCTGATTAGTAATGGTGTGATTATTGATTCAAACGGGACAAACTATTACGGCTTTTTTTTTGCTTTGTAGATCTTTAATTGTCGGTCAGATGCAATGGCAGACGGTAAGCTTTTTTAAACTAAAATATACAATATCGTAGTAAATTTAAAACAAAAACAAAAATGACCTATTTTTGTTACATGGTTGTAACTAACTAAAAGTTTTTTTTGGTTTTGATTTGAATTTACCTTCATATTATATATTTTAGTTCAGCGCACACCTTTTAAAAAGCTCAACGTCAGTACTGGTAAAAATACTTAACAGCATAGGCGTACGCAAGGGGGTTTGGGGGGTCAACCCCCTTGAAAAATGGTTATCAGAGATATGCACTTATACGTATATGACATATTAGCGGCAAGTAGGTTATGCTACATGATATAAGCATTTATCGTTTCCGAGCTTTATTATTTTTAATTCTATTAGTAATTTTATTAAAGATCGTTTTTTCTGTCGCCACAATTACGTTAAAGTTAGCTAATTTATGTAAAACTTTCAAAACCAAAAAATATTTGAACAAGGTCTTAGTAAAGAACGCCTTAGAAAACTTTAGAACAATAAAGAGAGGTCTTCTATGCTTCACTTTTGATATCTAATGTTTTATCACAATGCTTGCGCGTAAGATGCAAGCCTTTTCTACTCCGCTGTAGAATACACTGCTGTGAAAAGCGAAACAAGTGCTAAGCATCTAAAGAGGATCTCTAAAAGAAATTCCATTATAGGCCTACTCTAGAAACCACGATAAAAAAACTTAAAAATATACACAAATTTAACAAAATGGCTCTTCATTTTTACAAAAACTACTTCAATATGCGAGTAGATCAGTGGTTCTCAAAGTTTAAGTTGTATTTTTTCCTTGCAATATATAGATAGAGCCATTCCCCAAAAATATATGACAAAGAGTATTTTTTGAAAAATCCCTTTTATATTAAATAAAAAATTTTTTGTTTTTGGTGTACCCTAAAGTGAAGCATCATGGTCTTACTTGCAAGCTGCCGAGACTTCATTCGGATAAGCACATGATTAAAATGATCTTGAAGCTTGTCCCAAACAAAACTTTTACTTCTACTTCTTGACAGCAAGCGAAGCAAACTCTGTCGTCAAAGAAATGGGGTTCTCCAAAGATTGGTATTCGTTTCTCGTCTTTTTAACATGTACTTGTATACGTGTGATCTGCCTTACACAATCTTTAAAAATTTTGGTTATGCCGCCGATCTAGCATCGTTGCACTCTCTTCAATGACTCGGAAGTCAAGACATGATTGCAGTTTCTGTGTCTTTGCAAACCTAAAAGTTGAAACTCAGGCTTTGAAAAACGGTGAAAGCAGCCTTTCATTTAAATAACTGAGAGGCCAAGCGTAACTTAAAGGCATGTAACAGCAATAAAGTTTTACCATTCTGTTCGGTCCCGAATTATTTTAGAGTAAAACTAAACAGATTGCTCACATTCTGTCACCATTTTGTGGCATTTTGTTAGAAACTATCTTCTCGCCTCACACTGCTGAGGCGACTTGCGAAGGTGGGATGCTAGGCCAAAACATTGTGTATAGCTGCCCTATCCCTGGTCTACCCAAGAGCTGAATATTGCGCGGTAGTCTGGTGTCGCCCAATGTACAAATCATAGATCCAACTCAAAATGCTGTGTGAAAACACCCAGGTTTCGTGGTTTCATGCCTATTACCAATATTAGGCTTGTTGGAATGGGCTTGCTCAGAACAGCTTGGGTTAAGGTAAATTGCCTTCAGATTGGTGTTGTGCGATTTCATTTGTTTATGCACAATGGGGTCTCGCTCTCTATCAAATTGCGAGTGCGACACCATTAAACAAACTGCAGACCACGTCTTAACAGCGTGCCACATAGCCTGCATTGGGCATGGTATGGAGTAGTCTGATGATTCTTGATGACTAAAGCCGGTGCTGGCTCAACATCATCACTGCCAGCATCTGTCCGGGCAGTACAGTAGCCTGAGATAGTATAATAAAAGCATAACCCGTCGGCCCTTATCCTGTTTGTGTTTAACTCAAAGTCGATGGCCTCCATGCTACGACTTGCTATGACCTACTACGACAACAATAACAACAACCTTTTTTTAATTTTCGCCTTTTTTCCTTTCAGTTTTTTCTTACGACCAGAATAGAGTATAAAACACATAAGTTTGCATTCATTTGTAGACTAAAAAAAATGGCACAGAATTTTGTGAAATAATTAATTATGAGCTGTAAAGGTGCAACTATACTGTAAAGGACGTGCCATCTCGTGCCACGTTTGTTGTCAGTTAATAATTTCGAGTCAACTTACATTTCATTTAAATTACTCCTCCAACAATTAGTCCTCCCCACCGATTACGAGTTCCTTTCTAGGGAGCCAAGTGACTCACTTTGAGAAACATTGGCCTAGATATAATTGATTTCAGTTGCAATACAGATTGCTCGATAAGGCAGTTAGAGCTGAATATTTCTAATTGAAACTATCATGCAATTAAGATATGATTTATTAAAAAGTTCGATAATCTGTTTCACCCAAGTGATCATCATCTTATTCAAATAGAGTCAATGTTTGAATACAAGGTAATTATCGACATACTTTTGTAGCAATGCTTTGTAATCGAAGACATTATTAAAATTGAGTTCGATTCGAACTGAATTGATTCAATTATATTAGTAAGCTAAACTGGTTAAAAACTGTAGTGATATTTCATAGTTGCGTTTATGGGTGGGCAAACAAACTCGTACAACTGCAAAATGTTCTAAAAAGCATAATAGGCTCACCCTAATTTGGATTGTAAGCTTGGAAAAGTTTTCGGCCCATGACCAGGACCATTTCTAGCAATAGTGTTTTTGACTTGCGAAACCTCCCCCTTTTGACAAAGTTTTGCTTACGCCACTGCTTAACAGTGTACAATATGAATTACTGCAGCTCTTTTTCAGTACCGAATTTTTGAGACCATAAGGTGCAGTATCAATAAACGGCTTCTAACGCTTTTATTTTTATACATGAGACGCACCGGGTTATAAGGCGCACCAAATGAAACAAAAGCTCACTTTGTATTTTATTCAAATAAGTTATCTGATGAAGTTAAATAAACAAAAGCTTGTAGAGTTGAATGGTATTTAGCTGAGATTTTTTGTTAAGAATAATTTTAAATAATTTTCTCCGTCAATGCATCTACCACTCTTTGCAAGTTTGGACCGTTTTAGTTTTCGACAGTTTTAAATTTTTTTGTATTTTACTTGTATTTTATTGAAAAGAAACTATCAAACGAGCGAACGAATGAATGAACAAACAAACGAACGAACAAATAAGTTTATTCAGACAAGTGTAGGTCTCACAGTTAAGCTGTAACGAAATAACTATTACCGGTATATCGATGAATAGCACTGTTTGCAACATAAAATTGGTTCAGAGCTTTGTTATAAACACAACCTGATCCATACATTAGACACATTCAATTTTTGGAAAAATTTAAGAATTCTAAGTGCGCATTATGGTCCGAAAAATACGGTAGTTTCAGTTTGTAATGGCAATAAACTAAAGTAGGACCATGTCGTACTAAGTCCTCGCGTTTATTCTTTTATCGCTTAATTAAAAGTTCTCGGGAGAAACTGGATGACCAAATCTAGATATATTATTCAGCAAAAGTGTTACAGATGAAAAAAGATTTATACTTGTCATGGTTACCAGTACATTGAACCCTTTTTAATACCATACAAAAAACGTGTTAGTTTTGCGCGTGTGAGGTTGCAAAGGTTTTGTTTTTTTATTTGTGCTTGTTGTTTGGAGATGATGCCACTTGGACACGCGGTGCATGGTGCTTGAGATTTTAAGCATCTCACAAAAACAATTACAATACACGAAAATTTTCTTACGATTTGCGACGTTAGAGGCAGAAAGGTGCTTTTTGATTTTTTTGATTTAAAAGGACATAAAAAACTTTCTACGGACACCATTCCTAACCAAAGACTAAACTGTATCAGCCAATTAACCATGCTTTCCCTTAATAAACAGATGATTTCGAATATAAGAGACTTATTAGCGATTTTAATCGTCAAAAGGGTCAAGTTTTCTTTATCTATTTTGCGATTGGATTACATGCCCTATTCCAATAATTCTCAAACTGGGGTCTGCAAAACCTTGAAGAGGGTCAGCAATTTTCCAGTAGTTTTCTTATCGTAAAACCTGGTAGTTTTAATATTGCAGGGTAATTTTTTTCTTTTGGTTACCCTTAACAAATGAATTAGTAGAAATATTTCCGAGCTTAGTGACAATTCATCGTTGACATTTTTATTTGTCCAAGTTTTGTTCTACATCTTCTGAATTTTCTTTGCTTTATTTTTGACGGTTTTTGATATGCTTTATTTTTGACAATTTGACGGTTCGTCATTATTTCAAAGAAGCAAAATAAATCCGTAAGCTAAAAACGTTTGAGAACAATTGCTCTATTCCACTTAAATACCAGTACTGCCTGTGTCTAATAAACATTTTTGAATAATGCCGTTGTTATGCGAGCAAACGTGTTATCAAAAAACGCGTTTATGTAAGCTGGGCTTGTACTAAGTACCTCCTTTTTTTAAATATCGACAATGTGTCTGGCAAAAAATAAACAGCACAAAACGAATTGCCCGGGCGCCGTCTTCAAACTGCGACGAGCGAAGGCAGCAGCTATGGGACAAACAGTGTTGATATACTCTGCAAACAATTTGTTTGGTTTAGCAACGTTTAACCAATTAAATTTGACCCAGATTGTACTTGCTTTCTCGCAGCCTATTCTTGTTCCCATACATGACAGACCGAAATCAAATCTGCTGAAACGGAAAAGCATCTACTCATTCCAATGTCCAGAAAGGGTCTACTAGTTGGAAAAAATCCTTTTCAGAACAAGCAAATGCCTGGAAAAAATGCCCTTTTTAGGGCACACTGCCCATAAGTTTCAAAGACCCACTATTCTGCAGCTGAACAATGAAAGTCTTACTGGAAACAATATGAACGTTCTTCATCATCTTCTTTACAGTTTGAAGCACGCGTCATCCTATTACAGGAGATCTACTGCACTAATGCAGAGAAACTAGTACTTTCAAGCTTTCAACTAGCTGGGTCTTCCTTTAGCAGTAAGCATGGCTTTGCCTCGTTTGTCCATGAGCGACTAAGGTATACGCTTTTGGGCCAATCTCCACCGACATTGGAGATTGAGTGGTTGAACTTGGACGTTGATTGTTATAAAATAATTAACCTCTACCAACGCAATTGCAATCCCTAGATCTTTAAATGTTTTTTTACCCCTGTCTCGATGCTTTTCAACTTTTGACAATTTCAACTGTCGCTACGTTGATTGGGGTTAGGATGACAACAGCTCAGACGGTTTGTGCTTGTCTGACTGGGCAAGTATTAACAGTCTTTTCCTCCTATACAATCTCAAGGATGCCGCCAGCTTTTACTCAGGCCGCTTGAGCACTGGCACTAATCCAGATGTAGTATTCGCTAGCGTAGGTTCTAACAATAACCTATGGGAAAGACCTGTTATTGAAAAGTTTTCGAGGTCACAGCATCGATCTTTGCTTGTCACACCACTAAGATTTGCTTTGTCAGTGCCAAGCATGCCTGTTAAGTGACAGAACTTCTGCAAGGCTGAATGGAGTCACTACATTGCTTTGACAAACAATTCGAAAAGACTTTGTTGCCGCCTGATTCACTTGATGCGGATGAGGCTTATCAGGACATCAAGAAAGCAGCCAAAAAGACCATTTCATGCGGTCATCAAAATAACTATGTTCCGTGTTGAGATGCAGAGTGCGAATCACACTACACAACGTTCCTGCAGTCTCCTCATGCAAACGACTTAAGTTTGGCTGCTTCAGTTTTACTTGCCAAACTTGACAGGAAGCAAAGGATCGATGATCCGAAACAGTTTGGAGACACTCCAGTCGTAAAGCATGAATTACATTACATTGAACAACCTTACTGATAGGTCACGACACTCTCCTCGTCATTGTCCCGTTTCAGCTGAATGCTATTGCATCTCAGCTAGTCAGAAATGGGAAATACGAAGCTGTTGGCCGCAAGTCATCTCAACTTATTTCTCGAGAACTGTCTGACCTTTGGAAGGCCACAACAGCAGACCTATTGATTATTTCTGAGAATTTCTCACAGAGAGAATTTACTGCTGCCCTCCAACATCGAAAACCAGGTAAAGCTGCATACTTTTTTTTAAGCAAACAGCTTGGGTCAAGCTCAATTGCCTGGTGACTGGTGTTGGGCGATTCCATTCGTCCATGCACAAATGGGGTCTTGCTCCTTCACCGAATTGCGAGTGCGTTGCTCCTAAACAAACCGCAGACTATGACCAAATAGCGCGCTCCAGACGTCGGGCACCACATGCAGCACGAGGTCTGACGGTTTTGGGTGACGAAACTCGATGCTGGTGGTCCGAACAAATTATTTTTTAACCTTTTCATTTTTACTGCCAATGCTTGAATGGCTCGTGAAACATTATTTCAGTTGGCGCTTATGATGTCATAGACGTCCTGTACTAACCACGTTTTTATTTTTAAAGTCAAAGCAATTCATTTTAACAAACTCTTTTCAATGCGTTCTCTGGGGTTTAGCAACTTCAGAATTTTATTGATAAAATTTAATTCAAAAAGTAAATTTAACAGTTGATCGTTGGTATTTGAAATTGTAATCTTGTAATTAATATAAGAAATTAAAGGTATAATTGGCTGAATTTATTACAAGTTACGAGTAAGCAAGGTAGTTAGGCTGTATTGATTAGCTGTATCTTCCATTCAGTGCTACTTTTCACTACTTTTCACTACTTTTCACTATCTAGTTTCTGTGGCTGGCTCAGACCCATCTGACGTCAGGAACAGCTAGCTTAACATCATTACAGCCTTTTTGTGTTTGACCCGGAGTGGATGCCCTTTCAAACGACGACAACGACAAACATAACTTCAATTTTGTTAAATTTTTTTGTCCAAAATTTTTTAAATGCAATTAGTGATTTGTGATTAAAAAACACTGGTGTAAATACTGTCGAATTTTGTTTTTTTTTGTTTTGTTTGGTATAACTTACTACACCAAAGGTTTATTTTATTGAATCGCTATTGGAGATTCTATTCCATACTTTTAAAATTATGCAAGCTTTTTTGGCGTTTATTGATTGGTTTTATGTAAATTAACATAAATATATTATTTCGTTGTTTTGTTTCCTTCCTTATATAATTTATAAGTTGTTAAATTTATGACAGGTTGCAATACTTTGCAAAAGAGTAGCATTAAATCAAATATTTTAATTGGTAGGTTTTTGAAGAGTGATTTTGAACACCGACAACATGGTGGTTTTGAAACATAAAATATTATTTGCTTTGTTTGCATACATTACAGTTGTATTTCTTCTTTTCTCTTTCTACACAAATCAAAAGTAAGATTGCTTTGTTTTCTTGATTTAATCTTGTTATTCTAAATAATCGAACCTCATAAAACAAGGGAAGGGGGCCTGCTGCCCGCATATGTTTGAGAAGAAGCATATCAATCTCTGTGATTAAAATGGTGCTTTTTCGTTTTTTAACATTCATGATATGATAATAGATATAAAGGCGTACAAGAAAAATATTAATATCGATTAAATACCGAAAAAGCTGGTGACTAGACAAAACAACGCTTGTCTATCTTGTTCGTCGACTGAATACTTTTTTTTGGTCTACACTCAACACTGAAGAAAAAATACTTGCTTAATGCTAATGAAGATGAAAAAAGTCACGACATGACAAACCTGATGAAACAGCTTTGGCTATTGATTTATTAGCTGTTGTGTAATTAACCCTTTCGCGACGTGCGACTGATCTCCTCAGTCATAATTATATTTGCTTAAATGTAGCAACCCGGCGTCATGAATGCATTCATGTAGGCGTATATGAATACCTTGATATTTTATCTTAAGTCTGCCACAAAATTGAATTGACTCGAAGAAAAAGAAAGTGACCTATTTGAATTTTTGCATTCCTATCATAAAAGAACCCATTGCTAATTGTAAATTACGAAATCACAAAAAATTTGATGCCTAGATTGTCAGGTTGGCATTTTATTGAATTTGTAACCGCAGAAAAAAGTCCAAATCCAACTAAAAGGTGGCGAATTTGTCATTTACATGGAATAATAAAGTAAACAAGGTACCAATGTAAGACCTGCTTAGAGAAACCTGGATTGTGTGTAATCCCTTGTTTTGAAATGTATCAAACAGAATTAAACTATTAACTAAAAGTAAGAATAAATAGGTTTAATCTTTTATTATTTACTTTTTATTTTGTAATTTAATGTATATATCAGGAGTGGGGAACCTTTTACGCTTATATGCCCGTACTTGAAATTATGTTTAATCATATGGCCGCAAAATAAAAAATATTTTAACTTAGAACAGAGCAGGTTCGTTTACAGTTTAATTACGATTAAAATAATAACATAACAAATTCTAGAAATCAACGCGCTTAAACATATGATGGTGGTGCACCGCAGAGATAGGCTTTTTGGACTGACACGCTTGGTGTATGCTGTGGGTTTTTAATAAATTTATTTATTAATAAAATACCAAACTAAGAATGTATAACTTTAATGGCTTTTTTGATATTGCTTATTTTCTACAAGGAGTTCAATATTTGGTTCTAGCATAGTAGTTCGCAGCAAAAGTTGGTCTTCCAAATGCACATCAATAAGCTGAGTTCTCAACTTTGTTTTGATTTGTGTCATATACGAGGGTCAGTCAATAAGTAATGAGACTTTCTCAATTACTTTGGTGTTCTTGGAGTTATGCAACTGAAATTTTATGTGATGATTATGAATGGAGTTGTCATCTTATTTACAACAAAACTTGTTTATTTTCAGATTACTGTAGGTGTGACGATAAATTGAAATGACTACTAGGCTAGGAAACAGCTCATGCTTGGAACAAAGAGGAGTCATCAGATTTCTGTTGGCAGAGAGTGTAAAATCATGTGAGATTCTGTCTAGAATGCAAAGACAATATGGTCCTTCCTGTATGTCTAGAGCAAACTTCTACAAATGGGTGCAAGCATTCAAAGATGGACGCGAAAGCATTACTGATGATCTGAGAAGTGGAAGACCTGTGGATGTCTCTACCCCAGAAGCAGTACAGGCAGTTGAAGACCTGATCAAATCTGATAGAAGGGTCACTTTAGATGAAATTGCTACAAACTTGGACATCTCCCATGGCACAGTGTACGCAATTGTGCGTGAGAAGCTGCGTTTTTCAAAAGTCAGCTGTCGCTGGGTTCCAAAGATGTTAACGGATGATCACAAAATGCAGCGCCTGATGGCTTCCAGAGCATCACTACGCAGATACAGAAAGGAGGGAGATGTATTTCTATCGAGAATAGTGACAACTGATGAGACCTGGGTCTTTCATTATGAACCTGAATCGAAACGACAATCAATGGAGTGGAAGCATGTTTCTTCCCCAGTGAAGAAAAAATTCAAATCTCAGAAAAGTTTAAGGAAAGTCATGCTCACTGTGTTCTGGGACAGAAATGGGCCGATCACTATCAGTTTCTTGGAAAGGGGCAATACTGTGAACTCAGAGAACTACTGTGAGCTGCTAACTCAAGTGAAAAAAGACATTAAGAACAAACGGAGAGGACTTCAATCAAGAGGTGTGATTCTCCTTCAGGATAATGCAAGGCCCCACACAGCAGCAAGAACCCCAGCCAAAATTGAAGATTTAGGCTGGAAACTTCTAACACACCCACCCTACAGCCCAGACCTTGCACCATCTGATTTTCACCTCTTCGGCCCACTCAAAGAGAGTATGAGGGGAATTCACTTCCAGACTGATGAAGAAGTGAAGGCTGCTGTGAGCAACTGGCTAAGGACCCAGTCCACGGAATTCTATGCCAAAGGAATAGACAATCTAATATCAAGATGGAACAAGTGTGTTGCAAAGGAGGGAGACTATGTTGAAAAATAAAAAAGCATTTTTTGATTACCAGTCATTGCAAACTTGAGTTATTAAAAAAGTCTCATTACTTATTGACTGACCCTCGTATGAGAAAGTTGACTCGCAGCAGTAAGTGGTGGGAAAACAAGAGTGTGATGACGAAGATGTGGGTAATCAATCGCGTTTTTCCAAATTTCGAGTGGATCATTTTTAGAATTAAATAAATATTTCTTGAGATGTTGTCTTCCGAAAGTTCTATTTGTGACGGAGTCGCAAAATTGCCTCGTCCTTCCAGCTCTGCACAACGCGCTTCACGACCAGCACCAGACTTTATGATTTATTTTATTACGCGTAGAAACAAAACAATAATTGCGGCGCTAGTCGGAAACGGTTTTCTAAACAAATGAACACGAATTAATTTTAATACGTAGACACATTGTCTACAAACTTACCAACGATGTTGGACGGACGAGAAAAGAAAATCAACCTACCAAATTCTCTACCAAATGTAGACAACGTCCAACGGAACAAATATAGCAGCCAAATCAATCTAAAAGATTCTCTGCAAATGTCAAGTCACAGCCAGCTCAAGTCGAAAAACTTACCAATACAACGTGGCATCACTTTATGCCCAACAGCCGCGCGTGAACGCATTAAAAGGTAGCGCTGATTATTCAGCGCCGATACAAAAGGCGTGCTGGCTCGAAACCCGTACCCAACACCTACTTTGCAAACATTTACGCGAAGGACGTAACACTATTGATTCCATCTTCAAATTAGCAGGTGCTGAAGGAATATCCACTAAATGAGGCATGAAAGTCAACTTTAAACAATTCTCATGTTTTTCAAAATCCTTAAATCTTTCATTGTAATTCTGAATTAGAGAATCAAGGACAGATATAAATTCTTTAAATGATTCATTTGGCCGGTCATATTCTTTTTGAGCTTTTGTCAATCGAGGAAAATGATCTTAGGCTTCTGGCAACTCGAACTTAGCAAGGGCATTCTTCAAAAATTCTAATTTTTTCCTCAATGTTTGAATTTTGCTCCATATGTCATAAATATATTTGCTTTTACCTTGAAGAAAAATATTCAGTTCATTTTGTTTAGACATTAAATCACACAAAAATGCAGCATTCCTAATGAAATCAAAATCCGATAAATAAAAATGTTTCTTTTGTTTCTCATAAAAACTGACTTATCTGTTGCTTTAACTTGAAATTTTGCTAAGAATATTTCCTCGAGATAACCAGCGGACTTGGCAGTAAAACGGCATGTCTACAATATCAGTTTCGTCATCATTTATGAGCAGCTCACGAAACTGACGGTGACGAGTTGAATTGACTCTGATAAAATGAACTATCTCTAAAACTTTGTTAAATGTGTCTCCTTTAGCAGCGAAATTTCGTTGGTGTAAAATGCAATGAGATTTAGCAGCAAAATTTCGTTGGTGTAAAATGCAATGAAAATAAATTAATGATTCTAGATGAGATCGTCGTCGTCGTCGTCGTTTGAAAGGTATCCACTCCAGGTCAGACACAAACAGGACTGGGGCCGAGGGTTTATCCTTTTACTACCCCAGACTGCTCACTGCCTGGATCAGACGCTGGCAGTGATGTCATTAAGCCAGCATCGAGTTTCGTCATGCAAAACCGTCAGATCTCGTGCTCCATGTGGTGCCCGATGTATAGGGCACGCTGTTAGTACATGGTCTGCGGTTTGCTCTGAGGCGCCACATTCGCAATTCGGTGAAGGAGCGAGACCCCATTTGTGCATGGACGAATGGAATCGCCCAACACCAGTCCGCAGGCGGTTGAGCTTAACCCAAGCTGCTCGGGGTAAGCCCGTCCCAACAGGCCTGGCACCGGTCTGGGACACAAAAGCACGGAGGCTGGAAACACCTTCACAGTACTCCGTTTTCAATTTAAGATTTGTCCATTCAGAAACGCGGATGCCAAGTCTGGCAAGATTGTCCAAGAGATTCCGCGCACCTGGCACAAACGGGCGTCTGGATCTTAGTCTCACTTGGCGAGTATCTGAGGACCCACTTAACAGATCATGCAAAATATGATCGGGGTCTAGAGATCCACGGTAAGCCAAGGAGAGTGTCGCTCCCAGTCGGCGAAGCTCAGCTGGCTGGATGCCTGAGAGTATAGGTAGGTGGTCCGTTGGAGTGGGACGCAGGCATCCAGTAACTATGCGCAAGGCGTCATTCAAGACACTGTCAATGAGGCGAGTGTGAGCACTGCGACACCAGACTGGCGCACAGTACTCAGCGGTTGAGTAGACTAGAGACAAGGTCGCTATGCGTAGTGTTTTAGCACCAGCACCCCATCCCGAGCCCACGAGTCGCCTCAGCAGTGTGACGCGCGATGATAGTTTTTTGCGCAATGCCACTAAATGTTGACGAAACGTGAGCGATCTGTCCAGATGAGGTAATTCTTTTTTAAGTAAGCCAATAAATCCTTCTCGGACACCTTTCATAGCAGGAGCACCATCAGTGCAGACACTTATCACGTTAGCAAAACTGAGCTTTCCTTCGTTGTATTTCTCTTTAAAAGCATTAAAAATATCAATTCCACGAGTTCTATCCTTCATGGTACATAAACAAAGCAATTCTTCAAAACAATGAAAATCCCCTGTTATCGCACGAATAAAAACTAAAATTTGTGCAGAATCAGTGTTGGGACTCTTCCAACGTTCCGTTGAAGAGTCGTGGCTTTGCCGTAGAATTCAAAAATACGTCGCTGCTTCAGTTCTTCGGTTGAACAACATGCACGTGTACAATGCCTTGTAACGGTTTGCAATGGTTTTCTATTTTAAATTAAAGACACGGCATAAATTAAACGAAAAAACACAACATACACAACATTTATAAGGCAGACACAAATTAAATTTAAAGTTATCCAAATCGAAACAAATAAAACATTAACTCACCAATAAATTTTCGAACCGGCAAATAACGACTGTAATTTCAGGTATTCTAAACGGTGAAAAAGAACCAAAACAAAGAGTGCGATTGAATTTATAATAATCTTTTAGTGTTGCCAAATAAATTTAAATAAATAAACAAACGAAAAGGAACAAACAAATACGAACGACGTACACAACAAAAACAAAATACAAGAAAATTCTAACAATCAGTATTATCAATAGACTCATCTATAGCTATTGAATAAAACATTTCTTTTGAATTGTTAAATTGAGTTGTTGTTTTAAGTTGGATGCTAATTCATGTTGACAACTTGTTATTGTTGTTCAAGAAAGAGGTAGTTCTTTATATTTGCTAATATTCTCAGGATGTATGCAACTGACAACTTCAATGATCGACTCTTTTATGACATCTACATCACTAAATGGCTTCCCTCTTTTTCCCAGTAAAAGTGCTACTCTGTAGGTGGCTTCAAAGGCATCATTTTTTTGACAAGATATTTTTTTAAACATTTGCAGCTGACGCTCTTTTTGATTCTTCAATCTTTCAAAAGCAACTTCTCCTTCCAACTGAAAATGCTTGTGTTTTTCATGTGTTTCATAGTGAAGCTTAGCACTGAACCTACTTTTTCATGGAAGAAATTGTGGCGTCACATAGTAGGCAACACATTTTGTTTTTATTAGGCACAAGAAAGTATTGCACCCCTACTCCTCGTTAAATACTCTTCTTTCTTCGTTTAATGTTCGTTTTCGCTTTGGAGCCATTATTGGCGTAATCCACATTAATGAAATTTAAACAATAATTACTATTACGTACATAACACAAATCACTTGGCTAGTTTATCAACACAAGATAAGGAGAGTTGATTAGGCTAAGTCGCTACAAATTAGACGCTACACTGACAATAAATAGGTCTATAAACAATTTGCTTTAATTTAATGTTTTCGTTCTTTCTGCATCTAACCTAAATAATAAGCTAAAAAGAAATAATTGGGATACCCAAATAAATCTATTTAGAACCTGCTAATTCTGCTAATATAGAAACCTGCTTACAAATCAAAACTAAGCGAAGAGGACAAAACGAACAGTTGCTACAAGAATCACAGCAGCATTATGACATAACAAACTGAAATAACTAAACTTATGACATTAGGTCAGTGGTTCTCAAACTTTTTGCGGCCGCGGCAAACTTTGCTACCTTTCCACATTTCGTGGCACACTTGGACCACAGTGGAGATCTTTTTTGATCTACACTGAGTTTTCCACGTTTTCCTTTACCTGATGCATTATACTGTATTACATAAAGGCCTCGAATTTGTATGTAACTTTCTATAAATAAAGTGAAAACTTTCTTTTATTATTCATTTCCAGATTTTGTACTGTTTGTTTTCATATAAAGTATTTAGGTTCCGCATATCGTGTGCGACAGGCATGTCAAACTCGCTCGCGTATGTGGGTCGCATCGGTGAAATTTTAGTCTGAAATTTTGCCCCTAGCCGCAATCTAGTTCCAAAAGAAATTGAAGGCCAATAAAAAAAGTCTTCACTTGAATTGTTAGGCTGATCACGGTTATTCTTTTAAATTTTACGTCAAAATCAAGGTGAGGACCAAAGAAAAGGTCTTCACTTAATTGGTTGGTTGATTTCGGTTAGAAAATCAATTTCTTGCTAATAAACCTTGTCACTTTAATTATTTAAATTTAGTTCTGAATTTATCACTAATTTGATTTTGTATGGAGCATCTGATTAAAAAATTCGTTGAAAGACTTTGCGGGGCGCGAGTTTGAAATGCCTGGTGTACCGAAACGAGCTTGAAAGATAACTGATCACCAAAACTTTACATAATGGGAATTAAATTTAAAATTTTTAAGCTTTTTGGTCGCAGCCCATAAAAAAACATACTTTTCCTCTGTCATAGAGTGCGTTTAGGTTGCTGTTGCAGAGCATGGATTAATGTATTTTAAAAAGTTTCGCGGCACACTTAGAAATCTCTCACGGCATAGTAGTGTGCCGCGGCACACAGTTTGAGAAACACTGCATTAGGTATTTCGTAACTCAAACCACATCTGAAAAAATGTTGTTTAACCACTTTGAGACGGGAAACGTATATATACGTCATCACTATTTTAGCGTTTGAGGATGGGCAACGTGTATGTACATTGCAGCGGTTGGCCAAAAGTACAGATGCCGTATACACACGTTTTGCTTTTTATTAAGTTTTTGAAATAAAGTTTGGCAAAACAAATCATGGTAAAGCATCTTCGGTTGCCTAGCAACACAAAAATCCTTGAGAATATTTACTTTTTGCGCTGTGTATTGACATTCTTTGTAGACCACTGATTTGCAAGAAAGCTATTAATCTTGTCTCTTTTGTTAAGAATGAAACTATACCAGATATCAGTTTGATGTTTGTGGCATTGGTCTTTGTGTGGTTCCATGGTTTCAAGATTGCCACCAAACAAGGGTAGATTTATGGGGGCAAGGGTCCCATTTTTTCAGCGGAATTTATCTAAACCAGTTATGATTTAATCCACTGTATCGTTATTATTATTAGTATCATCTTTGTTCATCTTTTTAACTCACAGGAAAACAGCTGAGATGTTAAACTTAGGACAACTGTCAAGTAATCATCTGGATCTGCTTTTGAAGATGCCAAGACATTGCTACATCTGATTGATTGAAAATTTTCATTTGGTTTTTTACTTTGTCTTTAGAGATATGACTGAAATTTAAAGCTGCTTGGAAGAACAACAAGCAGAGGAAGCTGTTTTACTCAAGATTACTGAATAACGAGAATAGGTTTTGAATCCCGACCGTGTCGATCGCTTTGCCATCAATATGGCACTTTTACCTGAGATCATGCTGCCGAAACAATATGTTTTCATACTGCCGAAACAATGTGCAACAGTGGGCAAATTGCGCCTCGCCGACCTTTTGTTTGCAGCTCTTCTAGCTAAACAATAATAACGAAATTGAACAATGTGCAATTGTTATTTATCGATGAATTTGGGTCAAACGAAGATTTCTAATTAGGTGCTAGGTCGGGTTATAGCATGGAAATAAAGGTTTTTTTTTTGTTGTTGTTGAGGACCATTTACACTACAGCAAAAATTTGAGCAAAGCAAGTGCTATCTTTCTTTCATTTACTTCTCACCCACCGAGACACGCAGGTAATATTAGAATAAAAGAAACAAAGATAGTTTTCTCTTCTCTCACATTCACTTCTCTGTAATAAAATTTGTAAAATCATAATATCATGCAAGTCTAAAGGCTCGTTTCCACTACAAGCGTGGAATAGAGCATTTTTTGTTCCTTTTGTTGATCTTTCCGCGCTAAAAAGCAAGCGCTAAGCAAACAAAAAAATTGTAGTCAAATGTAACCTGATAAACAAGTACTTATAGATTTGTTGACCGCATGCTTTTTACGCTACTAATTTCAAACAATTATAAAAATAAACCGTTCCACAGGTTGATTACAAACGTAGAAAAATACCGTCTCGAAGTGGTTAAAAACATTTTAAAACGATTTTCTTATTATGAAAAAACTCAACATAACTAAGGTTTTTCTATTATTTTGTTTATTTAATCAATTACTTTATACAAAGACTCCTTATATAATACATTTAGAAATTGACACAATGTACGACGCAATTATTTACGAAGCTACATATGGCCGCACGTTAACTATAGAATGGCCACCGGTTCCTCACCCCTGGTATATACAATAGTTTTTAACAACAGTAATGGATTATTTTACTAAATATAAAAACAAAATTAGGTTTTTAAAATAAGTGAAAAATTTGGTATTTTTGTTCAGGCATAGACTTGTATAATAGGGTTCGTCCCAAAAGGGTTAAGAGTTGTGCGTAATCAAGCCTGAAGCACGTTTTTGCCTTAAGTTTTTATTCTGTGCATTCTCTCTCTCGTGGTTACTGCAGAACGCTGTCAACGCGATGCGCAGACTGTGTTAAGGGTATTGTCCTTTAAGATGTGTCACTTGTTTTTCTATTAACATACATTTCTGTTAATGTGACTATGCTTTTTAGTAGATGAAAACCTAAATTCCATCCTGTTTCAGTGATTTTAGAGCACTTCCTCTTTTTTTAAACGCTGGTTGTTTAATGATGCAACCACGCAAAGCTGGTTCATTTAGAATGCATTTTCAGAAAAATAAAAATTATTGCTTTTGGACTTATTGAAAGTGCATTTGATTTACATAAAATACTGCAGCCACGGTAACGATTGTTTCTGGTCGCGGTCTTCAACTCTACATCTTAAAATTTTCGGGTATCTGTATGCGTCATGGTCTTGAAAAGACTATTTGGCCTCGTTCTCAAAGTATTTGGTCTCAATTACATCACTAGTTGAAGCATCTCGGTATGGTTAAACTATTTGGCGAAGTTGTAGAAGATAGAAAGAAAGTAAGAGATGTCAAAATACTTTGCGAAACTTATCCGACGAACAAAAAATTTATGCAATCCATAATTGCCGTTATATATTTGTTTTAAAAACAAATCCGAGGAAAAAAAATTTATGCAATCCATAATTGCCGTTATATATTTGTTTTGTCACAATAAAAGTTAGTTTTAGACCTTGTTAAGAGTGTTTATTATTTGGTTGGCCATACTTCTTTTAGTCGAAAGAATAAAACTAAAAAAGACTTTTTTCATATGACAGACTTTCTATTTTAAGAAGTTTTCAAGTTTACAAATTAACTGTTTAAAATTTTTGATTACAGAGAAAACATCATTCAAGTGAATTTCAAATCTTTTTTTCAAGGTAATGGTTGACTTCGTATAACCTATTTGTTTAACAAAAAAGTATGGCATCAAAGCTAGCGAATTGAAAGCTTTCAATAAAGTATTGTAAGTTCCAGCATTCTTTGTACATGCAGCTAATTTGGTTTGGTATCTTTTATAATTAATAAATTAGGTATGATGCTGGTTGAAATTATTTTAGTTTTGATTCCATAAATTTTAATACTTTTTTCAATGAAACACAAGGATTAATGGATACAAAAATAAAAAAAATTATTTTTCATTAAGAAATTTGGCAATGGTTTACTTAAGTTTTTTATTGTCACGATTTTCGAAATTAACTAATTTAATCCTATACAGACTGGGGTTTTTGTAAACTTTGTACGACTGGGGGGTGGAAAGTGCCCGAGCTCTTTGCTTGCTTATGTCTCAACAATTACTCGCGCTAGAATTGTCGTTCAAGTTTGTATGTAAAGGAAATTTCGCACTCTTTCAATGTAGATACTTAAATTTTGCAATTAAACATTATTTTGGATTGCAAAAACGAGTTTTCAAAGGGGAAGTCATTTTTTTGTAAATTGGCTGAAAACGAGAGAGCGATTTGAGATAGTTAACGACTTCGACTGTTGGTCGAAAGTCATTGATCCGTAAAGATAGAATCAAGAATGGTGACAGATGAAATCCATTCGGCAAGATTATTACTGTTTACAGCAGTGATTTTCATAGTGGGTTCCAATCAAATTTCTAAAGGATTCCAGAAGCTTTAGCTGATTATGCATGCATTTGCGCAAAAAGAACAAAAGATTTAAAAAAAAAAAATTATGCAATCGACAATTGCCGCAACGGTACTATGTATGTTGTATGATCCAAATTAAGAAATCCGATTAAGATTTGAGGTAAAGACATTTTTTAAAATTTTTTTGTTCATCAATAGTTTTTTGGGACGAAAATCAAGAGTTAAGACATAGCTGCAAAATGATGACTTTTTTTAGCCTTTTTTAGCGTATTAGGGGTTCCTTTTCAACATTAAAACCCTTTCAGTGTTCCACTGACAAAAAATTTTGGGAATCACTGGTTTACAGAGAAAGAAATTCTACACCAGCAAATCTGCTAAAAGTTGGTTTTAATAGTGTCTACAAGGCTTCGATCTTTGCTATTTATCAAATAATTTTTAAAATTCATTCACTTTTGTGAACAATTTAGGCAAGAAGTTCTTTGGATGAACGGTTTTACTAATTCCAAAACAAAACTAAAGCTAACTTAAAAACAAATACCTTTTGCGCGGCTTCGTGTGTTCATTCATTGTTAATGCACTTGCTGCATTTTTGAGACACCTGTCAAGTAAATGCAATTGTGGTCCATTATCGAGACTTGGTTTTACACAAATAGAAAGTAATTTTTTGGTCTACCATGTCTGTATCTCCTTTCGTATAATCACAAACTTGTATAAAGCGGGTTTCCTTTTTTGATCTTTTGAAATTTAATAAATTGGGTGCATTGTTGATAAGATTGAAATATCTCGCTTTCCTGTAGTTTTAGAATTTACATCAAAAGAATTGAGGTTGTTGTTTTTTTCAGTTTCGTTTAAAAAAACTTTATAGAAACCAATATCTCCATTACACACTTGTTTATTCCATTTGATATTTTTTTGCGCTTAGCTTAAATAGTTCCGATGGTAGTAATTTTCCGTTTCAAAAGCCATTGTACCAAAGGTAATGAAGTGTAAAATCGATCGTAAAATAAACTTTTACGAAAAAACCAAATCGATAAGGTTCGGAATTTTTTCCGAATTTGTTAAGCAAATTTTACACGAAAAGAAATCTAAATCTACAGTTAGGGCTTTTTCAACACCAACAACTTCAAAAAGCTTTTTGTTGGTACAAAACTTTAAAATAGCCGTTAAAAGCAAATGTTTCAATTAAAGCTCTTTTGTTAATTGAATAGCCTTAAAAAAGGCTGTTTCGAAAAACTCGAACGTTTTCGTCTAGCTCTCTTTAGGACAGTGCTTCCCAACCTTTTTTGCGTCAAGCCCCACTTTTATCTTGTAAAAAATCTCAGGCCCCACCAGAACTACTACATGTCGTATGGATTTTTTATTCTAAAGCTAAAACGCTGCATCAATTATAAATGAAAATACACATAGTTTCTACAATTTATTACTGGACGAAACCATACAATAGAATGGTTAATGGGAGTCCTGTGCTTGATGCTGCCTACAGAGCTGCTTGATTCGAGGTTCCAGTTTAGTCAGTTTCAGTCTCAAATCACCACGTTTTGTGATTTCTAGTTGATTTCTCTTAGCATGCAACAAATCCGCAACAACGCTAAACCCACATTCAACCAAATAAGATGACGGAAAACTTATCAGTTTTTGACTTGCCAAAGCAGTACATCGAGGGTATTCTTTTTGCATTCCTGCGACAGCCACATTAGGTTTCCTTTAATCTTGAAAAGTGTTTTTATGGATTCATCTTGCTGCAGCTCACATAATTCTTGTTGTTATTGTTCTGATACTGCAGATAAATCTGACAAAAGTGGTTGAGTTAACCAAGAAGGAAACTCCATTGCTTTCAGATCATAAAATCTTTGGTTGAAATCATTCATCAGCGTTTCTAAGTGTTCAGCAATAACTGTGTTTGCCTCTTGAGTGACGTCACATTCTTTTAACCAAGGAAATTGAACGTAGCTTTTTGACAAAATATTGCCTCTGCACAAACTGAGAAATGTCACAAATCCAAATATTTTTGCTTTGGCATCACAAAGTGTTGCATCGGCTCCTTGAAGCTGCTTGTTTAAAGAACAAAGCTTTTCAAAAATATCTGCCAAATAGCTAACATAAACTTTGCCATCTGTGGTCATCAGGAGAGTCATTTCCGATTTGTCCTTCAAAAACTCACTGAGTGGTTCGAACAGTTCCATTAATCGCCTTAGGCAGTTTCCCTTTGACAACCACCTCACTTCGGTGTGGAGCAATAATCTCACATGATTTGTATGATTAACTTCACAAAACTTCTGGAACAAACGTTCTGTTTTGGCATTTGCTTTGATATAATTAATGCATTTGATCGCAGAATGTAGTATTTCGTGCAGTTTAGGAGCAAGATTTTTTGCAACTAATTTTTCTCTATGAATCACACAATGTACAACTAACATGTTTGGATTTTCGTCCTTTAGCAATTTTAAACATCCTGTATTTTTACCCATCATGGCAGGGGCACCATCGGCCGCACACGAAACAATGTTGGTTTTAGGAATTTCATTATCATCGAAATAATTGCTTACTTTGTTGTAGATATCAACTCCACGAGTGGTGGTTTCTAATGACTGACAAAATAGCATCTCTTCTTGAAACTTTTCCTTGTCAATATACCTCACATATGCTAATAACAATACTTCGCTTTTCCTAACTGTGCATTCATCGATTTGCAATGAGAACTTTTGTGATTTCAACTTCTCGATAAGTTGTAGCTCAACATCTTGCCCCATTTCATCAATTCTTCTGCTGACTGTGTTGTTGCTAAGTGCCATTGCTTGCACTTCCTTGTCATCGGTTTGTAAAACTTTTCTCACAAAAACAGATATTGCTGGTTTTAGAAGATCTTCCCCTATCGTATGATTCTTTCCACTTTTTGCTATAAGCAAAGAAATTGCATAACTTACTTCAAGAGTGCGATTCAGAGATGCAGTTTGATTAGCAAATAATGAAGTAATTTTTGTCCTTTTCTCAAAATTTGTTTTTAAAGTTTTAAAATATTGCAAGTTTGATTTGACATGGTTGGGATGTTTAGCTTTCAAATGATTTTCTAGACGACCAGCCTTCATTGACTCATTTGTTAAAGTTTGTAGGCATAGTAGGCAAAAGGGCGAGCGTTCATCATGCGCAGCAGGTATAAAACCAAACTTTAAAAACTCGTTTGAATATTGACGAACTTTTTTCTTGCTTATCTTGCTCATAGTTTCTAAATTTAAACCTAGTTTTAGGTTAATGTCATAAGTATCACAGATACGAGTAGCACTGAAATGACAAGTAATATAACTTTACCTGATTTTATGTACAACAAGTAAAATAGATGCTGTAGATACCAATGTCGTGTTTAGCACAGATATTTAGGTATAAACGAGAAGTAAAAAAAAGATGCTATGACAAGAAAAACGATATGTCGCGTCACAAACGTTGAACTTAAACACCAATACTATCACACACACCCAAACAGTGGCGACTCGTGGCTTCAAAAATAAGGGGTTCTACAAAAAACAGAAGCAAGCATTTGTCAGTTTAGTAGGGGCAAGACAGCACATTAAGGCAATCAGTCTTTTTTATTTACATCGGCGATATATTAAAAATTGAAATACTTGATCTATACTATACTATAGATTCTATAGTATTGCACAAAGCTTGAAAGAAAACTAGGAAACTCGGAAGCATATAATTTCATCGGAAGCGGAAGCGAACTCGGAAGCTGTTGCGAATGTCGCTAACATATTCAGAATAATTTCACTATACGACTTAGCAGCTTGATCTTCTATAAAACGACTTCTTCTATAACTCGTAATTGTGCGACTGTATATTTACAATTGAACTTCACAACTCCATTTTACGACTAAATTTCACAAATAAATTTCACGTCTCCTTTTTTTACAACTCAATTTATGACTCAAATTCGCAACTCAAAATTCGCAACTCAATTTTCAATTTTAAATCTTACAATTTTCTTCTACAATTATTACAACTTATTCAAATAGAATAAAGAATAGAATGTTCGCACGTGCGAGGAAAACTGGTACAACCAGACAGATGCATTGTTGCGTCATAAGACACATTGGCTACAAGCATAAAAAGTCTTCACTACAGCAAGGAAAGTCTCCACGCCCCACCACAATTTTGCATTGCCCCACTGGTGGGGCGCACGCCCCACGTTGGGAATCACTGCTTTAGGAGTTTTCGCTAGAATGAATTGCAGAACTGAATGCAGTATTTCAAAAGTTTTAAGACTGATTCTGATTGGCTAAAAATTAAGACTAGTAACAGTTATCATTATAACTGAAAATATTTAATAAAGTAAAACCACGTTTCGTCGGCGTAAAAATTTTTTTTTGCAAAAAAAGAAATAAAATTATACAAGTTTTGTGTTAAGATTTGGAACTAAAAGAAAATTTTGCACACTTATACGTACTAACAATTTATGTTTTAAGCAAACTCTTTCTGTCTACACCAATTAGCTTTACGAAGTGATGAAAATTGATTCTAAGACTGATAAATGGAAATCGGATCGTGCTTTGGAAAGAATAAAAAATTAATTGTCCTTATAGTGAGATGCACATTTAGTTATGTAACAAATGGTTTCCAATCTCTGAGTCACGATGCGGTATTGAATTAGCTGGTTTTCCTGGGCGTTCTAATTGTTTACGTTCTTGACTGGTTCTGTTCCAAATAGACTTCGGCACATGGTGGCGGATTCCGTCCTGCAAACGGTTAATTAGAATTGGACCGGGTTCAGTTAACTGAAAATCGAACTGACACTCCTACTGCTGATCGACAAGGAAAACAGAGAAATCTTTCATGCGGCGTAGCATTTGTAGACGTACACAATAAAGAACGTTGAGGCCAAATGGACTCCCAATGTATTGTCGGTAAATTACGAGTTCTTAATGCTAATTGCACACCAAATTATATCGTTATATTTCTCTCATTGCCCGTTTCCTCCAGTATTATAAGCAGACGTTCGCTATACGCATACTAAGCAAGTATGAAATCAAGTCATTAGACCAGTGTTTCTCAAACTCTGTGACGCGGCACACTACTATGCCGTGAGAGATTTCTAAGTGTGCCGCGAAACTTTTTAAAATACATTAATCCATGCTCTGCAACAGCAACGTAAATACACTTCATAACAGAGGAAAAGTATGTTTTTTTATGGGCTGCGACCAAAAAGTTTAAAAATTTTTAATGTAATTTTCATTACGTAAAGTTTTGGTCATCAGTTATCTTTCAAGCTCGTTTCGGTACACCAGGCATTTCAAACTCGCGCCCCGCAAAGTCTTTCAACGAATTTTTTAATCAGATGCTCCATACGAAATCAAATTAGTGATAAATTCAGAACTAAATTTAAATAATTAAAGTGACAAGGTTTATTAGCAAGAAATTGATTTTCTAACCGAAATCAACCAACCAATTAAGTGAAGACCTTTTCTTTGGTCCTCACCTTGATTTTGACGTAAAATTTAAAAGAATAACCGTGATCAGCCTAACAATTCAAGTGAAGACTTTTTTTATTGGCCTTCAATTTCTTTTGGAACTAGATTGCGGCTAGGGGCAAAATTTCAGACTAAAATTTCACCGATGCGACCCACATACGCGAGCGAGTTTGACATGCCTGTCGCACACGATATGCGGAACCTAAATACTTTATATGAAAACAAACAGTACAAAATCTAGTAAAGAATAATAAAAGAAAGTTTTCACTTTATTTATAGAAAGTTACATACAAATTCGAGGCCTTTATGTAATACAGTATAATGCATCAGGTAAAGGAAAGCGTGGAAAACTCAGTGCAGACCAAAAAAGATCTGCATTCTGGTCCCAAGTGTGCCGCGAAATATGGAAAGGTGGTAAAATTTGCCGCGGCCGCAAAAAGTTTGAAAACCACTGCAATGGACATAAACGATTTAGCTCGATCAGCATGAACAAAACTACATGCTCCAAACAACGTAAAAATTTGAGATAAATAATCAATTTCAGTTTTAGAATCAATATTACAACACGGAAATGCAAACGGATAGCGAGAGTACACGTCGGCTACTGTTAATATATACTTGTTTTTGGTTCAAAATAGTAGGGAGCCTTAAATTCAAATGCTTAATCTCTACATTGGTTGAGTAGCTTTTTCAAGTGACATATAAGGCTTTAGAAATGTGGGTTTAATTTCGGAAGAAACTTTACAACGAGAAGTCATTTGGCGCACATCGTCAAGCGAATAAGGTAAATTTCTAGATCTAACGTAATGGTACATACGAGTGATACCAGGGTGACACATTGCAGAATGAATATTATACAAGGACAATCTAGATAACGTAGCACAACAAACACGTGATAGAGTATCAGGCGCCATTCTGTATTTACCAGCACGATAAGCGATTTCGTATAGGTATTGCGACGGTTCAATATGCCAGGGTAAGATTTTGGCATTTTTGATTTTGCTGTGGTACTTACTGTTGTACATAAACGCAACCGAACGTTGATCTGTAACAAGTTTGAATAGTCGAGCAGTTTGTAAATGACTCCAGTGGCGAACTGCTTCGATAAGCGCCGTTGTTTCTTTCTCAATGCTTGATTGTTTTAGTTCATTTCAATTAAAAGAACGAGAATAAAAGGCATTGTGCCTTTCTGATTTAACGTAGTTGAAATTGCAATGTCGGATGCATCGGACTCGACCAAAAAAGGCGCGTTTTTATTAATTGCTCGAGGGAAACGGTCGTTAGTTCAGATTTGAACGAATCGAACGATTTCAACGCTTCACCACTCAGAGGAAAATACCAGTTAACGGCTTAATTTTATCAGAATACCTGGCAATCCATCGTGCATAATATGCAAAAAATCCTACGACACGTTGTTGTTCTTTTAAGGTTTGAGGACACGGAAGATCCAAAAGAGTCTTTACACGGTTAGGATCTGGCTTTAGTGAACCATTATATATCCTGTACCCAAGCAAATCGATGGTGTCTGTAGAATAAACCCATTTCGAATCGTTAAGTGTTAAATTATGCGTTTCCGCGACTTCAACAAACTTTTTTAAATTTCGATCGTGCTCAGTTTGATTTCTTCCACAAACGGTAATATTATCAAGATAAGCAAAAGTAGCTTCAGAACCATTTTCTTTAATAGTATCATCGATGATTCACTGGAAACATGGCAGAGCATTCACAAGACCAAACGGTTTTCTTTTCCATTGCCACAGTGCTCCGTTTGCTTGTAAAGCCGTATAAAATCGGTAGGAAGGTGGCAGTTCGACTTGGTGGTAGGTACTTGTGAGATCAAACGTTAAAAATACTCTGTACTGAGCGACATTATTTACGACATCTCGCATTCGTGGTAGTGGGTACGCGTCAAGCTGAGTAAATTTGTTAATCGTTTGGCTATAGTTTATAAACATCCTCTTTTTATGGTTATCTTGGATTACAACTAAAGGTTGAGCACGCCAAGGCGAGTTGCTTTCTTCAATAAGGTTGTTTTTGATAAGTTCCATATTTCAGAGGCAATAAAACTTTGATCCGCATGAGAATAACGCCAGAGTTGTATTGCGATCGGCTTACAATCACCTGACAAATGTTTAAATAAGCTTACCGGAGTAGTTGTATTGACAGGTCGCAGAGCACCAAGATGTAAAGCTGGCTTTGAGCCGCCAGAGTGAATATGAACACTTTGATGCAAGTCCATAAAGTCTTGACCAAAGAATAACTTCGGATACTAAATCTTTTAGCACAATAAATTGAAAAACTGCCTTTTACTTCAATATTAGCTTTAAATAAACCCAAACTTTTTGAAGAACACCCTTTAACACCTAAGCAAACACTACAATTAGATTCATGAAATTCTAGGTTCAATTGACGTCTCAGCTGGTCACTTATGTGATTGAGTGTTGAGCCGGTGTCCACAAGAGCAATTGCATAAGTGCCGTTAATAGAAATTGGAATATCTACTTTGGCGTGAGTGTCCTGAAAACTATCGGAAGCAACACCCATACTACATAAGAAGTAGTGGATGCTTTTCTTGACCGGCAAACTTTAGCAAAATGACCTTTCTCTAAACAATTATAACAAATAACATTTCGTGCAGGACACACTCTGCGAGGGTGAAGTTTATTGCTGTAAAATAAGCAATTTTCAGTCGCACTGGCGGTATAATTGTTATCTTGCATTTGACTGGAACTTTCAAGGTTATTGTCAAATGGTTTAGGCCAGTGCTTCTCAACCAGGGGGCCGCGGACCACTGCTGGGCCGCGAAGCTGATTCAGGTGGGCCGTGAAATTTTCTTGAAATTTAGGCATTTCAATTTTGGTTGATGCAAACAGGATGTTTTTTGAAAAAAGTTATTGATTATAAAAGCCAAAGATGTACTATAGCATGTTTAAAATACACAGCAATATTCTCTATATTGATTTTATAGTATAACTAAGCATCCTATACGCGTTTCGCTTTAACTCAAAGCATTCTCAGTAGAATGAAATTAAATGTAGCACACACAAAAATATATGAATACAATTGCCACCCGTTGAGGTCAGGTGGCCACAGCTCTACGTAAGAAATTAACACATGGGCAATATCAAAAGGCTATCAGCAAAGGAATTCTGCTCCCTTATTGCCGTTAGCCTTTTGATATTGCGCATGTGTCAATTTCTTACGTAGAGCTGTGGCCACCTGACCGCAACGGGTAGCAATTGTCATTGAGTTAAAGCGAAATGCGTAGAAGATGCTTGGCTCTATTTTGGCAATTGTTTTTGTTCTTAGATTAAGCAGAAATTCCGACCGTTTTGCTCCTAGATTTTAAAAAACATAACAATAGCGAAAGTAGTTTGCGTAGTCTGGCGAAAAGTAAATGGTTTAGCAAAGAAAAATTTGATTATTACGTCACAAGTGTGGTAGCAACGAATTATTTCTCCGCAAATTCTAGCTATTAGTTCGCCATAAAGCATACAAATAGTACGATATTTATTATATTATTTAGCACAGGGGTGGCCAAGCTTTTTATGCAAAGCGCCAACTCTTCTACCAACCCGTGTCGGATGCGCCATAAATGTAGGGTAACAAAATTCCTATGGCTATTTCAAGGGTATATATATTTTTTTTCTCAATTTTACTTATATGAAGATTGGCATATTAAAATGAACAAAAGCACATTAAAAATATTAATTTTAAAATATATTTCAACTTGGTCATATATATTTTCTGGTTGAATGGGATTTTTATGAGACAAAAGTTTACATAAGCATAGATCGGCAGATTTTAAAATAATTATATAAAAAAAAATATTTCAACTTACTTATTTACTGGTTGAGTGTGATGTGTGTGGTTGCTTTGATCTTGCCAGTTTTTCAAAATTAGGATCTAATTCTGTTACTGTGAGCTGCATGATGTTGTTCAAATTTGAATCAGTTAGTCGCGACCTTGTTTTGCCTTTTACAAGCTTCATGGCTGAAAATGCCTGTTCACATCGATATGTTGTTCCGAAACGACATATATAACACTGTGCGAATTTTCTTAGCTCTGGGAAATTGTCACTGGGTAAAGAGCTCCAGAACCTGATCATGTCAGATGCCTTTTGGACTACTGGGAGTTCATTAAATTTTATTTTCAATGATGAAGTTGCTTGCAAGTCAATCATTTCCATTTGTATGTTACTTGGCAACTTCACTATTTGCTGCTCACTCAGAGAAAATGGGTTTATAAAGGCCATCATACTTTCTTCTTCTCTATGAAAATCGCGAAACCGACTTTCAAATGACTCTTGTAGTAAGTGGACTTTTTCTACATATTTAGTAAAGTCGCTATTTGACTCATTTTCGGGATCACACTCACTCTGTTCTTTCAAGTGGGGGAACTGAATGAAGTCTTGATTTTTCAGCTGAGAGACAAATAGATTTAATTTCATTTTGAATGCATTGATGTCGTCTACCAGACTTGGAAATAATTTGTTCTTGCCCTGCAGTTTCAGATTTAGATCATTAAGATGGCTAGTTAAATCAACTAAAAAGGCCAAATCCAGCAGCCAGTTGTTGTCACGCAAAAGGGCTCTTTCCTCAGGTAGTTCATTTTTCTCTTCAAGAAAGTCATGGACAGTTTTTTTCAGCTTCCAAAACCTTTTCAGCACCTGACCCCTTGAAAGCCACCGCACCTCGCAAGGAAGCACAAGCTCACCATATTCCAAATCTAACACATCACAATATTCTCTGAATTCCCGCCTGTTTAATGCTCTTGCTCTAATTTTATGCACACATTTCACGAGTGGTGACATAACATGCTGCAAATTCAAAGTCTTCCCACACAATGACTCTTGGTGTATGATGCAGTGGTATTTAAAGAGAGGGCGATTTACAAACTTCTCAAGCAAAGTGGTAGTACCGGCAACTCTTCCAATCATTGAGGGGGCTCCATCTGTACACACACTGACTAGTTTACTGCAGTCTACTTGAAAATTTTCTAGGCATGATTTTAGTTTGTCAAAAATGTCTGATCCTCTTGTTTTCTCATGAAGCGACTCAAGGCTGAGGAGTTCTTCAAAGACACTGAATTGGTCATCAATTCCTCGTATAAATATGCCTAACTGAGCTACATCACATATATCTGTAGATTCGTCCAATGCTAATGAAAAAAATGTGCAAGATTGGACAAGGTTTTTTAATTGCTGAGATACATCATGAGCAAGTTCCTCTGTACGTCTCGTTATAGTCTGCTTTGATAATGAAATTGCCTGTGCTTTCTTTTCAATGTTTTTATCACCGAGACTTTTTGCAAATATTTGGAGACAAGGCTTGATAACTTCTTCGCCATCAGAGAATGGTTTCTTCTTACGGGCCAGCACAAAAGCCATTTCATAAGAGGCTTCTACCATTGCCAAACTTTCACTACTTTTTTTAACAAACACATTTTGCCGCCTTCTAATTTCTTGTTTTTTCTTGATTAAATATTCTTTTCGTAACTCAGATCCAACCATGAGCTTTAGTTTTCCCTCAATTTCACTCTGATGTTGTGTTTTATAGTGCCTGTTAAGATCATGCCTTCTGTTCTGTGAAAGTGTGCTTTCACACACAATGCACAATGGTTTTCCTGTCGGACCTGCTATAAATAAAAAGTCATTTTCCCACTGTTCATTGAATTCGCGTTTCTCACTTTCTGCTTTTCGTTTGCTCATTTTGTATCGTTACTGATAATATGCTGAAATAAAACAAAACAATTTTTGAAAAGTGCAAAACCCTGACATAATGTTCACAAACAAAACAAAATGCGTGATTGTCACGGATCTGCAAAATTTCCCAAGTCGGAAATTTGAACCCGTATAGGCTATCAGAAACTTTTAGTTAAAGGTTAGGTTTCTATTCCAATCTTTAAAAACCTACCCTAATTTATTCTTGTTTATTTAACAGCTCAATCAATTATTTATTCAACATTTTATTAATTAAATTAGACTTCTCTTACAATATTATGACAACAGTTACAACATTAATCCAGCTAAAATTTTAACACCTCTAGCTTCACTCCTTTCTAATCTCTCATTTTAAAGTTATTGTTTTTTTTCCAGTTCGAATGTTGATTGTTACGCAAATAAAAAAATTATTATGTCATAGAAAGTCAAGTTCTACTACAGTCACGAAGATATAAGAAAAACAATCATTTAAGCATCGAAATAAGCATTGCAAACAAATAGGCAATTAATAGCGATATTATTGAAGTATTCCCAGCTCTGAATAAAATAAAAAGATAGCGATAAATAACAAAACTAATAAGCAAACGGATACCTATAAAAAGCGAGTAATTATTACATGTGACAGTGATGAAGTTGGCGTAATGAGATACAATCGTAATCTGACAAGTTTCGTAAACTGACAAATTTCAGTAAACTAACAAGTTTCAGCATTACTTTAATTTTTACGTGATTTTCAAAAGGAGGCAATGCGCCACTTCAAATCATCCAATGCGCCACGTTTGGTGCATGCGCCATAGTTTGGCCATCCCTGATTTAGCAGCTAGCTATGATACTTAAAATTTTTAGCTGTGTTTTGTAAACGTTTGGTAAAATAAATCGCTTCTTGAAAAGAAAGGGATATGAAGGAGAAAGTTCTGAAAAATCTAGGAAAGTTGTAGTGAGAAAGTATGACCCTGAATACATAAAATATGGATTCACAAACGCTGGAACCGAAGCCAAGTGTTGAGTGTGCGCAAATCTTGTCAAATGAAGCTTTAAAACCATCAAAGCTTCAAAGGCACCTCAACTCGAAACAACCGGAAGTTGCAAAAAACCAAAAAAATATTTTACGAGAAAAAGAAAGAGTGTGCAGAGACAGCAAGGAATCTTGACTTCGTTTATTACTCAGTTAAAATCGGCATTAATGGCAAGTTATACGGTGGCTTTTTGTATTGCTCGTAGCAAGAAAGCATTCACAATAGTAGAGAAACTTATTCTACCCTGTGCTATTGATATGTGTCGGGAAATTATTGAAGAAGCCGCTGTATCAAAATTTAAATTAGTGTCATTGTCTGACAGCACTGTAAAAAGGTAAATCCCTAAAATGAGTGATGATATCGAATGTCAACTTTTGGAAAGAATCGAATCAAGTCCTCACTATTCTATTCAGTTGGACAAATCCACCGACGTTAGCAATGCAGCTTTATTGCTCGTATTTGTAAGGTACTGTGCTGATGGTAATATTCATGACGATCTACTTTTTTGCAAAGAACTTTTCACGAGAACAGGTGCAGATGAGATAATTCGCTACCTTGACAAGCACTTCACCTTCAAAGGCCTAGACTGGAAGAACTGTGTAGGTGTGTGCACAGATGGTACTGCATCAATGACTGGTATCCATTGTGGTGTTGTAAAACAGATCCTGGAAAGAGCAGAAACAAAATGGATTCACTGCTTCTTGCACAGACAAAACCTAGCAACGAGCCAGATGTGGCCAGAACTGCATGATGTCCTCTCTGTAACTGTAAAGACTGTAAACTTCATTAAAAAGAATGCACTGCGTTCGCGATGTTTCGCAGCCCTGTGTGATAGACTCAATTCAGATCACTTGCAGCTCCTGTACCACTGTGAGGTTAGGTGGCTATCAAAAGGACGTGTTTTTAATCGTCTTTTTGAAATGAGACATGAAGGTTACACTTTTTTTAACGATCAGCTCTGACCTCTTGCTGATCATTACGTTGACGATTGTCATTGTGCAAAACTGGCCTACCTTTCAGATATATTTGACCAGTTGAATCAACTCAATCTGTCAATGCAAGGTAAAAGTAGCTCATTGTTTCTGGTTGTTGATAAAATTGAGGGGTTTAAGAAAAAGATTGACCTTTGGAAAAAAAGAGTTAACAATTTGTGGTATGAGATGTTTCCACTCCTCTGCAAAAATATCAAAACTTCCCCTCATGTGGATATATCTGAACAAATAATTCAGCATCTGACTCAATTGTCGCACAAGTTTGATTCTTATTTTCCTGAAGATCCACGACCTGGAAATTTATGGACTCTGGATCCATTTACTGTTAATTCTGCAACAGAAGATGTGGCTTTGCCCTTGAAACTTGAAAATGAACTCATTGAACTTTCTAAAGACAGCAGTCTCAAACTTCGATATCAAGAAGTAGATCTTTCTTCATTCTGAATTTACGCTAAGCAAGTAAGAAATATTCTTCATTATCAGAACGCGCTATCAGATTTTTATTGGCATTTACCACCGCTTATCTATGTAAATCTGGCTTCTCAACTGTAACTTATACGAAATCGAAGGAACGAAACAGTCTTAACACAGAAACCCTGTATGCTACGTACTTTGCGTGCGAGCTTGTCTCCTATCAAGCCTCGATTTGATCTTATCATATCCAGTAAGCAAGTTCAAGTTTTGCATAAAAAATAAATTGCATATTCATTGTTTTTTGTAATTTTGCTGTTCACAGTTATGTCTATTCCTGAGTTCTGAACTAAAGTGGGCCCCAAAGCAAATCCTTGGCAAAATGTGGGCCGCAGAATAAGAAAGGTTGAGAAGCACTGGTTTAGGCGCTTTTGACGTCTCAGAGCAATTTGGCTTCGCGAGTGTTTGCTGTAAATATTCCGAATTAAGCGATTGAGCATTTCTTTGAGCTAATTCTAAGGTTCGAGCTTTCTCGACGGTCGATGCTAGAGTTAAATCTTCATTTTCTAACAAGCCCTGTCTTATTTTATTTGATATCATACCGCTGATAAATGCATTTTTAATTGCCTTTTCTTTATAGACAACGGCGGAGACAGCTCGAAAATTACAATCTAAACTTAAGCGTTTTAGATTTTGAAGGTACGCATTAAAACTTTCACCAACTGGTTTTTTGCAAGACTTGAGAACAACACAGGGCTTGGAGTTTTAGCGTAGGTTGTTCTTAATAATTCGACAGCGTCGTCAAAAGTTTGACATTTGCCGATCAGTTCATAGTCTGCCGAATCTATATGGTTAACTGATAAATCCGTTTTGTCTGCATCGTTAATCCCTTCAATTCTATCGATACAAATTGTGACATATTTGAACCAATGCGATCACTGCCTTTTACTGCCACTACTTTCTGGATCAGCTGCAAAAATTTTTGGACTTAAATCTTTAACCTCCATAATAAATTTAAGTTTGCTAAATTGTTGTGTAACAAGACTTTATTTAAAAGTTTAGCAAACTTAAAACGTAGCGTACAACAAAGGCAATTAAACGAAACAGCTGTTTCCTGTGGTTGCACGCTGCCAAATGAAGTCAATTTGTACATTTAACACAAAAGCAAGTTTACCGCAGGCAATCAAACCGATCAACAGATTAAATCGGTAATAATAATCACATCATAACCTAAATAAAAATTGTAGTCAATAACAACTGTGAAATTTATTTATCAAATAATACTTATCAAATAATATTAATTATCAAATAATAATTCACCCTTACCACCGGTGACAGCAAGCAAAGCAGGCTACGCCGTCTTAAAAACGGCGTTCCTCAGGGATCGGTCTTGGATCCCCTCCTATTTAACATCTATACGTACGATCTTCCTTCCATGATTTCCAGAAAGTTTGCTTATGCTGATGATTTAGCATTGTTGCACTCTTCTGGAAACTGGAAGGACTTGGAGGGGACTTTAAGCCAAGACATGTCCACACTGTCAGCGTATCTCCAGAATTGGAGGTTGAAGCTCAGTCACACTAAGACGGTGACGGCAGCCTTTCATTTAAATAACCGAGAGGCCAAACGTGAGCTAAAGGTCTACAACAACGGTAGACTTTCATCGTTCTGTCCAACCCCTACTTATCTTGGGGTAAAACTGGACAGATCGCTCACGTTTCGACACCATTTAGTGGCATTGCGCAAAAAACTATCATCGCGCGTCACACTGTTGAGGCGACTCGTGGGCTCGGGATGGGGTGCTGGTGCTAAAACACTACGCATAGCCACCTTATCTCTAGTCTACTAAGCAGCTGAGTACTGTGCGCCAGTCTGGTGTCGCAATGCTCACACTCGCCTCATCGACAGTGTCTTGAATGACGCCTTGCGCATAGTTACTGGATGCCTGCGTCCCATTTTAACGGACCACCTACCTGTACTCACAGGCATCCAGCCAGCTGAGCTTCGCCGACTGGGAGCGACACTCTCCTTGGCTTACCGTGGATCTCTAGACCCCGATCATATCTTGCATGGTCTCTTAAGTGGGTCCTCAGATACTGGCCAAGTGAGACTAAGATCCAGACGCCCGTTTGTGCCAGGTGCGCGGAATCTTTTGGACAACCTTACCAGACTTGGCATACGCGCCTCTGGATGGACAAATCACAAATGGAAAACTGTGAAAATGCTTCCAGGCTTCGTGCTTTTGTGCCCGAGACCGGTGCCAGGCCTGTTGGGATGGGCTTACCCCGAGCAGCTTGGGTTAGGCTCAACTGCCTACGGACTGGTGTTGGGCGATTCCATTCGTCCATGCACAAATGGGGTCTCGCTCCTTAACCGAATTGCGAATGTGGCGCCTCTGAGCAAACCGCAGACCATGTACTAACAGCGTGCCCTATACATCGGGCACCACATGGAGCACGAGGTCTGACGGTTTTGCATGACGAAACTCGATGCTGGCTTAATAACACCACTGCCAGCATCTGATTCAGGCAGTGTAGCAGTCTGGGGTAGTAAAAGGATAAACCCTCGGCCCCAGTCCTGTTTGTGTCTGGCCTGGAGTGGATGCCCTTCAAACGACGACGACGACGACGATCAAATAATAAAGCTTTTTTGCTACCGAACAGTTGTAATTATTTCTTTTCTTTTAAAGCTACTTCAACAACTTCAACAACTTCAACAACTTCAACAACTTCAACAACTTCAACAACTTCAACAACAAAATCGCAAAAATCATCGACAACAACTATTTCCCACAAACAGTACTTGTTAATTTTTAATTTAAATGTTTGAACCAAAAAATAGAAGACATTTTGGGTCTCTTTGAGAAATCACCGTAAGCGACTTTTGTTGGCGAGACTAACCTGGATAACCCTTGTGATTACTATCGCTTTTCGATAAGATCTTTTTCCTCTTGTTTTTTTATTTCATCCTAGTGCTGTAGAGGGAATTCCTGATAGTTTCACCAAAAAAATTGCTAACGGTGACTTTTTGAAGAGAATCGAAACGCTTAATAAGTGGATATCTTAATTAAGGTAAAAAAGATTGAAGTTTTCGAGCCAAAGATTAAATACGTTTAGGCTACTACTTGGTATCCTACATTATCTGTCGAAGCACCTCAGCATGGCTAAACTATTTTACAAAGTTTTAAAAAGTAGGAAAAGAATAAGATATTGATTTTTTAGCAAAGCCTGAAGAAGAAAAAAAAGATTTTACAAAACTCTCAATGATATTTATTTTAGTACAATAAAAGTTTATTTTAGACTTTTTTAAACAAATCTTTTTTTGTCAATGTTGTCATCAGCTAAAATTAGCACAACTTGCCCGGGGAAGTTCCAAGGCCTTCACCAACTGCACTTCCTAGAACAGTGCTTTCCAAACTTTTTGTGTAAGCGACACACTTCTAAACAACAAATAAATTTGTGACACGTTTTAATTTATTTTTAATCAAATACCTTTTAACAGCAACACCTCAACTTGCAATTTTAATGAGATATGTGAGCTTGGTGGGTTGAACAAAGCATGTTAGTATTTGGTTGAATACAAGAAAGCAATGCTAGATAACATCAAGCATTTTTAAGTTTAAACGTTTCATTGACTTTAGATTAATCATTGTTGAAAAGGACTCTTTGCAAATGTACACTGTCGAAATCTATAGAAAAATTATTAACGCTTTTATGGCTATGTTTTGATGAATTTTTGAAACGCAAACCCAAAAGCTATCCAAGTCACCCTTTTTATACACCAGTAACAGGCCTCAACATTTTTTAGTTCAGCTAATTCTTCTTCTTCAGCAAGAGAAAGGTTTCGTTTGTCAGTTGAAATAAACAGATTATTGATCCACTCATAGTTTTAGATTTAAACATTACGAAATTTTTTATTATATTGTTGCTTGCAAAAGTTATATAGTTGGTCGAAAACCTCTATAATGTAATTTATTGATATGTAAATAGCTAGTATCAAATATTGTTTCAAGTCCAATTGGCGACACACAATCGTACTGCAAGCGACACACAGTCTGAAAACACTGTCCTAGAAAATTACTTTATTTCAACAGAACCTAAACTTTTAATAAAATCTTTATTGCAAACAAAACTTGAAACAGAAAAATTCAATACCAAAGTTCCACAGGAATCGGTCTAATTCAGAGCTAGTCAGCATAAGCATAAAGCACAGACAGTAAAAAAAATAAAAGGATGGTTCTTTCCGGCAACAATTTTCAATTTTGTACCCAAAGAATCGTAATCTACATATTTTCATCAAAATCAAAAATTTTTTTCTCTGCTTATAAAAATTTTATCACTCAGCTCTTGGAGCGATCAAGGAGCACTCTATGTTAGGTTTCATGGTGAAGATTTTTTTTAGCGACTTTTTAAGATGATAAACAAACCAATCTGTTTCTTATATTGTGTTTGCAAACGTACTGAAAAATATATATGATTGATTTGCAAATGTACCGAAAAATATATATGATTAAACTGTAAATAGCTGAGTGAAAATTTTTTGAGCAGAGAAAAAAATTTGAATTTTTGATAGATTAAAAATATGTAGATTACAATTCCATGGGTACAAAATTGAAAATTGCTTCTCGGCAACCAAAACGACAACTGTTATTTTTATTTGGTTTATTGGTGCTTTTCAGCAATTATAGTTTTTAACATCAGGACGAAAAAATACAAGCGAAAATCAAAGCAATTATGTGGACCTAAACTTTAGCGTAATCATATTTAACACAAAATAGAGTGTGCAAACTGTAATTAAGGGCAAAAAAATAAAAAAAACAAAAAAACAAAACTAATTCAAAGGTTGCACACTTCTGTAGGCTACAAAGTAAAAATTTATTGTGACACAGACGCTATATAGAAATCATGTTATATAGGAATTTTTATCAAATGGATAAAGTACAATGAATATGGCTCAAATATATCACAACGTATTAACGTTAAACTAAAATCAGCTTTAAATTTAGTTAGGTTGGAGCGAAGAACATCTCTTGGATTAGAGTATTGTGGACAGTAAAGAATTACAAATTTGACATATTCAGGTACCGACTATAAAGAACATCGACCCAACGAATATAGATTTATTCTGTAGTTATTTGTTTTGTCTGCGGTTATGTGTTTGTAAACGAAAAATAAGTGGTGAAATTAAAGTAGTTTTAGCAGAAATAGAAGGGAACAAAGATTTATTACCACCATTAGTAGGTGACGACTTTTAAAAACTGCTCCATAAATTATTAACATAATTTTTTATTATACGAGTAACTTTAATTTTTATTTTTGAAATTGCCAAAATTGCACATTTTCTTGATATTGGGCCAGAAATTCTTACGGATTCGACACAAGTCTCCAATTTAGCTAATTGATTGGCTATCTCGTTTACCTCGATTTTTGCATGTAAGGGTATCCACATCGTTAATATCTATAGTCCAGTTTGTAGTAGTATTTTTAGCAGAAATAAAAGGGAATAAAGATTTATTACCACCACCAGTATGTGACGACTTGTAAAAGCTGTTTCATAAATTATTAACATAATTTTTGATTATAATTTTAATTTCCATTTCTGAAATTGCCAGAATCGCACATTTTCTTGATATAGGGCCAGAAATTCTTTCGGATGGATTCGACACAGGTTCCCAATTTAGCTAGTTGATTGGTTATCTCATTGCTCTCAATTCTTGCATGGAGGGTATCTACATCACTGATATCTGTAGTACAGATTCTAACAATTAGAGGCAATTAGGAAGAAACTACCAAAATTTACTATTTGGCCAAAGTTGAATAACCCAAAAAAAAAGGTGAAAAAGGGCGGATTAATTACCATAATAACATGATATAAGGCCAGGTCAGTCAGAAGAATAAAACCTAATAGTATTTTTTATTTGACAGGCTTTCTATTTAAAATTTTTTTCAAGACTACTGTAATCACTATTTAAAAGTTTTGTTTGCAGGAAAAAGACCGTTCAAGTGGATACCAAATATTTTTCCTACGGTAATGATTGTGTTTGTATAAACTAGTGCAGTGGTTTTCAACCGGTGGGCCGTGGCGCTGTTTTCAGTGGGCCACAGGGCATAAATTAAAATGAAAGCAATATGAGACTTGTGTAATGATGTCATTATGATTGAAAAATCTGAAACAAATTCCAAGCGAGGTATGTTTTTTATGTTTTTGGGACGAAAATTGAGAAATCGCAGATAAATTTCAAGTAAAGACGTTTTATTAGAGATCACCAGATTTTTGCGACGGAAATTAAATTCTGTTTACTGAAGTGGGTCGTTAACTTTTCTTGGGTTGGAATGTGGGCCACGGTATGAAAAAGGTTAAAAACCACTGAACTAGTGGTTCTTAAACTTTTTGGAATATCGACCCCTTAATCCAGTACTCACTTTTATCTATAATTAAAGTGCAGACTTTTTTTAGTTCTTCACTTTCGTGCAACTAGTTACACGGAAAAAAAGTGAAGACTCCAAAAAAAGAGGTCTTTGCTTCGATAACTATATAACTCTTGGGCACTATTTCTCTAGTATATCCTAAGAATTATTTACCGATCCTCTGACCATTTACGAATTCCATTCGACCCCTGTAGTTCTAATTAACCACTTAGAAAAGGTATAAACTATTATAACTTATACTTTTCAAAATGTTGCATTATCAAAGCTGATGAAATTTAAGCTTTTAATGGTTACCCTTCGTATAGACGCTTTTATGCGAGTCAAGAAGATAAATATAGAAATGAAAAAAATTGGATTAATTTTAGATGATCCAGCTTCTCTGCTTCAGGACCATCCTGATTTTTGCTTTTTGTTAAAAGACACTTCAACAAAACCGGTTCAAAAATCACCGAACTCAACCTGTCTCTTCAATTTAACCAAGTAAGTGCTAATTTTGTTTTAATATGTTTTGAACAAAAACTAGAAAAATCTTTAAAAAGAAAAAAGTTTATTGGATTGAATCTTAAGTAGATAAAAATTTGGTAAAGAGGTTAGTTTATTCAATAAGTAAGAATTAAAAACAACAACCAGACCGGATTTAACATTTAGCTATATTTAAGTTATAAAAAATATAATAATAATAACTTACAATACGTGCGTGTAAAAATACGTTATCTTTGCAAGCGTTATTCAAACGCTTCACCACCACCAATGGTAGTTTTATTAATACGTACAAAAAAACAAAAAAATGGGAAAATATACGTATAATTTATGTTCAAAATTAAAAAAAATTTTTGGTTTTTATTTGGCGTTGCCAGTAAAATAAGCACTTTTTCTAGATATGTTATTGAAAACTAGAACAATATTAACATTATGAATAAAAATAAGCACTGTACTCTAAAATACACTAGCACGTTTAGAAATAAGCACATTAAAACTTTCCTGGCATTGCCCCGTCCTGAAAAGGACGTTTGCCGATTGCCGATTACCCGAGATCGGTGCTAGGCCTGTTGGGATGGGCTTACCCCGAGCAGCTTGGTGTTGGTGTTGGGCAATTCCATTCGTCCATGCACAAATGGGGTCTCGCTCCTTAACCGAATTGCGAATGTGGCGCCTCTGAGCAAACCGCAGACCATGTACTAACAGCGTGCCCTATACATCGGGCACCACATGGAGCACGAGGTCTGACGGTTTCGGATGACGAAACTCGATGCTGGCTTAATAACACCACTGCCAGCATTTGATTCAGGCAGTGCAGCAGTCTGGGGTAGTAAAAGGATAAATCCTCGGCCCCAGTCCTGTTTGTGTCTGACCTGTAGTTGATGCCCTTCAAACCACGACATTAAAACTTTCTAATACAATGTATATATAAATAACCACAAATCTAAGAAATAAGCAGTAACGATGTGCATTCTATGCGAAATTCGCAATCCAAATAGTGTTTCTTAGTATTCGGGTTTTTACAAGAATATAAACGAGAACATAATTTAAAAATTGTTTTTAATTTTAAATGTTGTACCTTTTTAATTTTTAGATCAGTTGAAGAAAAAAATAAAAAAAAATTGCAAAAACTGCAAGAAATAGTGCAAAATACACTACATCGCTTACAAGTGAGTAGATTCATCAAAAAAAGTTTTTAATGTTAAGAAAATTTTATCCTATGTATTTATAAATTTTTTTTTTTTTCTCTTATTATTTCTCTTTTATAAATTTTTTTTCTCAAATTAGCTAGCTTGATTATTGTTTGCACTTTACCAAGTCAATTTTCACCAGTAATTGTCCTGTTAAAAATTAACCAGTAATTGTCCTGTTGAAAATAGCTGTTGAAAATTAACGCAATGCGGTCCTAAAAGCGAAGTACCATTGTGATATTGGTCAAAATCGAATGAGTCTTTGTACTTTTGCACAGTAATGTGTCATTTGCCTCGATGGTAAGAGGTCAAATTACCCCTGCGTGTGCATTTTCTCGATCAATTGAATATATTGCAGGCCAAAAGTGATTTTGGTTATATTCATTAAAGCAGTGGCAGAGTTAGGAGTGATTCCCTATACTCATCTTTTTTATAGTATATTAATAAATATTTTTAAACCCAATTTTCAACTCATTTTGACTAAAGTCAAAAAAATCTTTTTTGTGCATTAAAAGGGTTTTGGTTGTAGAAAACTAAACCAAATTTCATTTTTATTGCGAAAAGTTTTTTAATTATTTTGTTTTATTACGTTCGTGGATGCTGACACTGTTGTTGATGACGTAAACTATACCAAAGCACTGTCTACAACTGATGTAGGTTTGTGAATATGAAGGAGCTATTAATGGCACAAACCATCGAACAAACGGGATCAAATTACGTTGATTACTTGAATTGCTTGGCTAAAACGAGTTCAAATACTAATGCAAATAAAACCAAATTTTTCGTATTATCGCACTGAATTAAATGCTTTTGGTATAGACTACTAATTTCCGGTTTAACTTTGCAAAGAATGTTTATATATTATTTTTACTTTCAGTGTTTATAATTTTTTTGTATTAATACAGGTGTATTTTCAAGAAGCTTAATTTTAGTAGAATACGAGTATGTACTACTTAAAGCAGCTAAGTTTTATACTTGATCCTAGATATTCCAATAATTTATCGTTATTTTTTTCAAAACTATATTTGCTTCCTTTTAATTGACAGAATAATTTGTGAATGCGCAGTTTTTGTCCCGTATCTCCTATAGGTCATTTTCTGTAGAATTATTGTTAAGTTTATTTATGGCCTCGAAACCGTATTTATTACGATTGCTACTATAAATAACTGTAATGGGCAGAAAATGAAGATTGACAGTTAAATTAATGTCCATTTTGAAAAAAAAATTTAGAATGGAATAAAAATTTATGTAAAAAGTTTTTTAAAAAAGATATTTGGTGTAATTAGAAGACTCAACAATTTTGTAGAAGGGGTCAAAAATTTGTCACTGATTAATTAAACTAGGTAACCCCAATACCTGCGCTGATCTAAAGCTGTGTTTATTTATGGCGGCTTTAGAAATAGCTTGCCGAGACTGAAGTTCTTAAACTGTAAGTTCTGGCTAATAACGACTGGATTTGCTAAAAAACTTCTCTCTACCGATAGAAAGAAACCAGCGTTTCCGACAATAAAAATTATATTTAAAAAAATTAAAAAAACTTGATCAATTTTGTAAAACTTGACTCTCAAGCTTTACAAACCTTCAAACGATTCACGACGTCAACAACTGCGAATAATCTCTCAACAACTTTAAAATGACTAACTATAAGAATAAATTAGCACTCCGGCGGATAATATTAAAGTTAATATTTTGTCTTTTACTTAGGTTAAAACAATTCCATTTCGCTATAGAATTAATTTCCAAAATGTCAACACTGACCCTTGACTACTTAAAATTTTGAACACTTAAACAACGCCGACACAGGTGACAGTAACACAGCGATTTTTAAGCACCTTTCAACAAGAATAAACGTGTATAAGTCTGCTCTTATTATTACATATGACAGACCAAAACCAAATCTTCCAAAATGGAAAGGTATCTGCCAACCCGATGTTCAGCGAGGATATACAAATTGGCAAACGTCCTTCTCAGGACGGCGCAATGTTTGGAAAAAATGCCCTTTTTAAGGCACATTGCCAACAAGTTCGGAAGGCTCACTGTTCTCCATCTAAACATCGAAAGCCTCACTGCAAACAAGATGAACCTTCCTCATTACCGTGCTCTACTCGTTATTCTACTACAGAAGACCCACTGCACTAATGCAAAGAAGCTAGTACTTTTAAGCTTCTATCTAGCGGGGTCTTTTTTAAACAGTAAGCATGGCCTTGCCACGTTTGTCCACGAGCTACCAAGAAATACACTTTTGGACCAATCTCCACCGACATCAGAGATTGAGTGGTTATGCGTCGACGTTGATGATTGTAAAATAGTCAACATCTACAAACCACCACCAACGCCACTGCGATCCCTAGATCTCTGAATGTTTCCTCACCCTTGTCTTTATGCCGGCGATTTCAACTATCGCCACGTTGATTGGGGTTACGATGATAACAATGCAGACGGTGAGTGCTTGGATGACTGAGTAAATATGTTACGTCGTTCGCGTAAAATATTTGCGAAGTAGGTGTTGGGTACGGGTTTCGAGCCAGCGCGCCTTTAGTATTTAATGTGTTCTCGCGCGGCTGTAGGGCATCAAGTGATGCCACGTTGTATTGGTAAGCCTTTTCGACTTGAGCTGGCTGTGACTTGACATTTGCAGAGAATCTTTTAGATTGATTTGGCTGCTATATTTGTCCCGTTGGACGTTGTCTACATTTGGTAGAGAATTCGGTGTTTGATTTCCTCTGCTCGTTCGCCCAACATCGTTGGTAAGTTTGTAGACAATGTGTCTACGTATTGAAACTAATTTTTGTTATATTGTTCAGAAAACCGTTTCCGACTAGCGCCGTAATTATTGTTTTGTTCTTAATAAAATAAAATCATAAAATCTGGTGCTGGTCGCGAATCGCGTTTGTGCGGAGCTGGAAGAACGAGGCAGTTTTGCGACTCCGTCACAAAAAGTTTTCAACGATTTCTTCATTTTGGATACCGAAAAAGTTTTCTACGATTGACTTTGACGTTTTCTTCACCTTCAAGTTCAAAAAAACTTTTCAGCGGGTTTCCCCTTTCGAAGTCGAAAGAAAAAGTTTTCGACGGTCTCATCATCTTTGAAGACAAAAAAGGTTTGGAAAATCTCTTGTTTTTGAGGTCAACTTTGAAGTCCCTAACGAAGAAGCTTTATAGACGTTTCCATCGTGTAACTGCTTATCAAAAATTTCCGAAGAGCGTCAAAGTCTGCGACGGCAAACATCCATCAACATCAACTGCGTAAACAATACTAAATTTCTATTATTACACGTGAAACCTCATAAAATTGTTGGAACGATTTGTAATAATAATAACGTATTTAAAATACACCTGAAAAGCCTAAAGTAAATTGCGTGACGCGATTTGTGTGAAAAGACGTGAGAACTTATAATTTGAACTAATTGTTATTATTGTTTGGTTTATTGTTTATACTGTTTGGCCTAATGACATCTGAGGAAGATAAAACTAATACTAACTTGGCGATCGAAAACTTAAAATCGCAACTAAATGAAAGTTGTAGATGCGCTGAAAAGTTAATGTCGTTACGAAATCCTGACTTAGACAAACTTAATACTGTTTTTGATAAAATTGACCAAGAGCACAAGACCTTAGTTGATTCTATGATGGATAATTGTGTTGATTCCACGCTTATTGCCGCTGTTACTCATAACAAGTTCGAGTTTGATACCCGTAGGGAGGAATGGTTTCTAAAAATTAGGGGTTCGTTTTGTGATGATGCCAACCTGCCCTCATCAAGTAAACCTGGTCCCGATTTATTAAGTTCAAAAGACCCCAGCGAATGCTCTAGAGCCTCAAACTCGAGCTCGAAGTCTTCTAACGTTTCTAGCGCGTCATCGAGAATTAGTATGAAACGTCTCCGCGCTCGCGAAAAACTTAAACTAGCACAACTAGAGGCCGCTCAGCTAAAGGAAATTATTTAGGAGGAAAAGGCCCAAAATGAGTTGAAACAAAAGATACGGCAAAAAGAGGCTCGCAGAAAATTAGAGTTAGCGAATGCTCAGTACGAAATCTGGATGGACTCAGATGTCAAGGCAGAACGCGACCTTGAGGTAAAATCACGTGACCCCAAAGAAAGAGCTTTCTCTTCAAGCTAAACCCTTTTCTCCGGCCATTAGTCACGCCTTTCCAAGTTCATCATCACAATTAATTAAGTGCAGAATGTAAGGCCGATATTATTAGAGAGCCATGTAAAGTCTCAATTAGCACTTCATCAGTATAAAATTTAACAATTCGGAGGCAGCAAAAGGATAAAGATGAGTTAGGAGAATCCTACTTCGGTCAGCCGTTGGGATCTGAGGCTCGGACAATTGTAAGTTCAGCACAGTTTCTCTCTACTGCCCCAAGGGATAATATGACTATGATCTCAAAAACACAATCTGAAGTAAAACGAGGCCCTCTATATACAGCGCCAGAGAGTCAGAACGCCCCTTTACCACAAAGTGGCCGAGTAAATTTCGCTCCTGAAATGACTTCAAATCTATACGACTATAGATCCGCAGGCGTTGGGCAACACTATTTTCCGGATGAAACGGTCGACGAACCAGGGCCGAACCATGCCCCGAAAATGGCTCCTGTCTCTTTCTTATATCCTTATGCAGTGAAATATGACGATCTGTTTTTACCACGCCCAGAGTTATCTAAATTTTTAGGAGACCCTTTGGAGTTTAAGCTATTCATTAGTAACTTTAAAACGCATGTCGAGTCTAGATTGCATGACCAGAGAGCACTTCTTTGTCTACTCGTTCAGCATTGTACGGATCCGGTTAAAGAAAAGATACAACATTTTTCTGCAACAGGTCAAAATTGTTACCGATTAGCTAAGGATCGCCTTAAGGAGTATGGCTTGCCGTGGATTGTGTCAGATGTCTGCAAACAAAGACTCAAAAAATTCCCTTCGATTCTTTCAGGTGATGCAAAGGAACTGAGAAGATTTGCAGAGCTTCTAGAAAAGTGTAGTGTCATAGTTAAGGACATCAGATGCTATAGCAATCTTGACTCTTTAGACACGTTGCCTCTATTAGTAAAAAAGTTACGGTATAACCTAAAAACCAGATGGATAAAAAAAGGCTGTTCAAGTGGAAAATAGGTCAGGAAAATTGGCCGATTTCTCACACTTTAGTGAATTCGTACAACAGGAGTTTGAAGAGGCAAATTCTCTATTTGGCTCAAGATCTTTAAACGTAAAGCCATCAACTTCTTAGGTAAAGGCTGCTTCTTACACTACAATTCTTTTAACAGTAGGGATCGAGGACTGAAGCCCCAAAATTGTTGGGGAGAATGTTGGTACTGCAAATCTAGCACTCATAGGTTAATTGACTGTAAAGAATTTACAAAAATTTCTATTGAGGACCGGTTTCAATTTATAAAACGCTCAAGATTATGTCATAAATGCTTCAGCTCTAGACATCGCACCCCCCAATGCAAAAGGGTTAATTCTTGTACAGTAGAAGGCTGTACTAACCCATTCCATCACACGCTACTACATTTTACAAGAAAGAAATCTCCAGTTTTCAAAAGAAGAGCGCCTAAAATCAGCGCTCCTAATACTGATGGTGGATAGGTGGCTATCAAAAGGACGTGTTTTTAATCGTCTTTTTGAAATGAGACATGAAGGTTACACTTTTCTTAACAATCAGCGCTCACCTCTTGCTGATCATTACGTTAACGATTGTTTTTGTTCAAAACTGGCCTATCTTTCAGATATATTTGACCAGATGTATCAACTCAATCTGTCAATGCAAGGTAAAAGTAGCTCATTGTTTCTGGTTGTTGATAAAATTGAGGGGTTTAAGAAAAAGATTGACCTTTGGAAAAAAAGAGTTAACAATTTGTGGTATGAGATGTTTCCATTCCTCCGTGAAAATATCAAAACTTTCCCTCATGTGGATATATCTGAACAAATAATTCATCATCTGACTTAATTGTCGCACAAGTTTGATTCTTATTTTCCTCAGGATACACGACCTGGAAATTTATGGATTTTGGATCCATTTACTGTTAATTCTGCAACAGAAGATGTGGCCTTACCCTTGAAACTTGAAAATGAACTCATTGAACTTTCTAAAGACAGCAGTCTCAAACTTCAATATCAAGAAATAGATCTTTCTTCATTCTGAATTTAAGCAAGTAAGGAATATTCTTCATTATCAGAACGCGCTATCAGATTTCTATTGGCATTCACCACCACTTTTCTATGTGAATCTGGCTTCTCAACTGTAACTTATACGAAATCGAAGGAACGAAACAGTCTTAACACAGAAACTCTAGATACTACTTTGCGCATGAGCTTGTCTCCTATTCTCGATTCGATCTTATATCCAGTAAGCAAGTTCAAGTTTTGCATAAAAAATAAATTGCATGTTCATTGTTTTTTGTAATTTTGCTGTTTGCAATTATTTCTACTCTGAGTTCTGAACTAAATTCTTAGTAAAAGTGGGCCCCAAAGCAAATCCTTGACAAAATGTGGGCCGCAGAATAAAAAAGGTTGAGAAGCACTGTACTACACCATACCTAATGTTTTCTCAATCAACGAGATACCAGTTCGACCTAATCTTGTTCTGATGCAAAGGAAAACTTTGGAACTTCCTCATCTAAAAGGAATAAAGCTCGATACCTTATCTACCGCCGAGGTCGGTTTATTAATTGGAGTAGACGTGCCAGAGCTGTTCTGTACTAGCAAATTTTGCAAAGGACCGCATGGTACTCCGTCAGCTATTTATACACCCCTGGGCTGGTCTTTGCTCGGGCCTTCTCTATCACCATCTTATTCTAAGAATTGCAATGTTCACTTTTCACGTAAGACATATGACGCAGCTTATCAACTTATTGAGAGTTTATGGGATTCAGAATTTTTAAAGGACACAACTGTTTTAGATACTCCAAACTCCAAGGAAGATCATGCGGCTTTTCACTTAATGCAAGATTCGGTTACCATACGCAAAGGACATTAATAGCTCCCTTTACTTTGGAGACACTCAAGTTAGTTTTCCCAACAACTATGCGATAGCAAAGCACAGACTCACAACTTTAAAGCGTAGGTTCCTAAGCGATCCCCATCTAAAGGCCAAGTATATTGACGTAATAAACGGCTATCTAGAAAAGGGGTACACAAGAAAACTAACAAGTCAAGAATTAAGTGTTAAACGTGGCTACTAAGTGGTACTTACCTCATTTAAAACCAGATAAAGCTCCGGGTCCTGATTACATCTGCCCCGAGCTTATACTCCATGCCGGAGCTGCTTTGAAGTCCTGGTTACGTGACTTCCTTTCTTCCTGTTTGCGCCGACTCAAAATTCCCAAAATCTGGAGAAGAGCGTTTGTGGTGTCGATCCCAAAATCAGGAAAGCCCGTGGGGGACCCAAAGAGCTATCGACCGATATCTCTGCTCTGTGTCCCCTACAAGATCCTCGAGAGGCTTATCTACGCCCGCGTTGAACCATTAATCGATTCACTGCTCCCTAAAGAGCAAGCTGGGTTCCGACGCGGGAAGTCAACCGTAGATCAAATTGTTCTGCTAACTCAGAACATCGAGGATTCTTTCGAGGCTAAAAAGAAGGCCGGTGCCGTATTTATCGATCTGACAGCTGCTTATGACACTGTCTGGCACCGTGGCCTTTCCTGCAAGCTGCTGAGACTACTTCCGGATAAGCACATGGTCAGAATGATTTTGGAGCTTTCTATCTAAGGAATTTCTATCTAACCTTTCTCGGAGGCAAAAATGGTTCTAGTAAAACAGGAATGTGCAATTAAATGACATTGTTTTGTTTGTTGAGGACATGCGGCAAAGGTCGAAGTGGGTCATGGGTAGAGTAGAGACGTTTCCTGATAAATCGGGTGTAGTTCGCACGGTTAGTGTTAAAATCCCTAGCTCCGTGATTACGCGGTCTATAGCTAAACTTTTTTGATCCTAGATTTGATAAAGAAACGGGTAACAAACTCGAATGAGTAAAATTGATAATGGTGATTTTGTTGTTTTGTGTTTGCTTTAATATTTCGTTTTCTTTGCCAGCAATTAACGTTCTGTATCAATTTATTTGATTTGTATGTGTTTGTTTTATATTTTTGTTTCTCTAATGTGTCGGATTGACATCCTCGTGGGGGGAGTGTTACGTCGTTCGCGTAAAATATTTGCGAAGTAGGTGTTGGGTACGGGTTTCGAGCCAGCGCGCCTTTAGTACGAGTATTAGCGCTGAATAATTAGCGCTACCTTTTTAATGCGTTCTCGCGCGGCTGTAGGGCATCAAGTGATACCACGTTGTATTGGTAAGCCTTTTCGACTTGAGTTGGCTGTGACTTGACATTTGCAGAGAATCTTTTAGATTGATTTGGCTGCTATATTTGTTCCGCTGGACGTTGTCTACATTTGGTAGAGAATTTGGTAGTTTGATTTCCTTTGCTCGTCCGCCCAACATCGTTGGTAATTTTGTAGACAATGTGTCTACGTATTGAAACTAATTTTTGTTATATTGTTCAGAAAACCGTTTCCGACTAGCGCCGTAATTATTGTTTTGTTCTTAATAAAATAAAATCATAAAATCTGGTGCTGGTCGCGAATCGCGTTTGTGCGGAGCTGGAAGGACGAGGCAGTTTTGCGACTCCGTCACAAAATATTAATATTATTTTTCTACTACACAATCTCAAGAACGCCGCCAAATTTTACTTAGGCCGCTGGAAACTGGCACTAATTGAGAAGTAGTTTTTGTTAGTATAGGTCCTTACAGTCGCCTATGGGAAAGACTTGTTCTTAAAAGGTTTCCCAGGTCACAACATCGACCTTTGCTTATTACACTGCCAAAGTTTGCATTGTCAGTGCCAAGCATGCGTGTTCAGCGATGCAACTTTCGCACGACTAAATGGAGTTACTACATTACTTTGACAAACAAATTCGCAAAGACTTTGTTGCCGCTGATTAACTTGATGTGGATGCAGCTTACCAGGACTTTTGTAACATGCAAGAAAGCGGCAAAAAGACTATCCCCAAGCGGTCCAAACTATATTTGGTGTTGGGATGCGGAGTGTGAATCCCTTATACAACATTCCTACAGTCTCCTCAAGGAAACGAATCAAGTTTGGTTGCTTCAGCTTTACTTGCCAAACTTAACAGAAAACGGAGGAAGCGATGGTCCGAAGCAGTTCGGAGTATCAACTTTTTACACTCAGAGAGTGGAACAAACTTATTGGTAGGACACGACACTCTTCTCATCAATGTCTCTTTTCAGCTGATGTTATTGCATCTCAGCTAGTCAGAAACGGGAGACACGAGACCTTAAGTCCTGACTTTTTTCTCAAATAGTGTCTGACCTTTGGAGGGCCACAACACCAAACCCAGTGAATATTCCTGGCAATTTCTCACCAAGAAAATTTATTGCTGCCCTCCAACACTTAAAACCGAGTACAACTCCGTTCTGTCCAACTCCTATTTGAGGTAAAACTGGACAAATCACTCACGTTTCATCATCATGTAGTGGCATTGCCAAAAAAATTATCTTCGCCCGTCACACTGCTGAAGCGACTTATAGGCTCAGGCTGGTGTGCTGGTGCCAAAACACTGCGTAGAGCTTTCCTTTCTCTGGTCTACTTAGCAGCTAAGCAATGCGCATCAGTCTGATGTCGCAGGACTCACACTCGCCTCGTAGACAATGTCCTGAATTACGTCTTGGGCATAGTCACTGGATGCCTGCGTTCCATTCCAACGGAGCACTTGCCCATACTTTCAGGCATCCAGCCAGCTGAGTTTTGCCGACTAGAAGCGACATTCTTCATGGCTTACCGTGCATTTTTGAACCCTGATAATATCCTGCATAATCTTTTAAGTGGAACCTCAGATGTTTGCAAAGAGAGACTAAGATCTAGACGCCCGTTTGTGCCAGCTGCGCGGAATCTTTTAAACAATCTTGCCAGACTAAGCATCCGCGCTTCTGAGTGGACGAATTATAGATGGAATACCAAGTAGCCTACTGTCAAAATACTTGTATATCCATGTCACACTTCATTACTAATAATTTTAATTATAACAATGTAGTCCATTCCCCTTAATTCGTAGTTTTATCGTAAAAATATTATCGCATGGCCAGTGAGCGCGACTCTCGTACTATGCGATGTAATGTCTACAGTTCGCTTGATGTATTTCTTGCCTTTTTCTCTTTGTATTGACGTAATATGTTTTTCATCAACGTCACTGTGCTAGAATGTTCGCGTATATGCCACTTGATTCGAGCTTAACGATCTCTCTGGAGGATTGTAGAACTGTCTGGCGTTTACAGCTAATTTGCGTCACGTGATCTTTTTTCTATATAAAGCCGTTGCGTAGCGAATTATTAAGATTAGATGTGATTTGGAGACGACTTAAGTGGAAGTAATTGGTTGGTGGCGGAAGGCCCGTTAGTTTTTGTATTGGTCGTCGAGTGTTGGATTTATTTTGTGCTAGTGGCCGGGAGTTGTGTTCTACAGAGGTAGAGTTATTTGTGTTGATTGAGTCGAGTTATAGCGTTGAGTTCGCTTTGCAGTTTGGCAAAGCGTTGAATAGAAGTTTCGTCGGTCGTGATTTTTGTAATACATTTGTTCTTACTAGAGACAGTGGTCTCTGTTTGTTGTGAAGAAGAGTCTTTAACAAAACCAATCCGAGGTTTCGTTAAACCAGCTGTACAAAAGCTTCAGGCTCAAAGCAAGACTACTTCTTGAGCTGGAATAAAATAAAATTTAGACACAGCTTTGTTTCAGCGCAGGTATTCGGGTTACCTAGCTCAACTGGTCCTTTGGGATTCCCGAACAAAGTTTGTGACAATCCATCTATGACCAGTACGAGGCCTATTAAAATAAGCTTGCCCCCAACAACTGGGTTAGGCTCAATCGCCTGCGAACTGCTGTTGGGGGATTCCATTCGTTCATGCACAAATGGGGTCTTGCTCTTTCACCAAATTGTGAGTGCGGCGTCTCTGAACAAACCGCAAAAGACGTCCTAAAAGCGTGCCCCATATATCGGGCACCAGATGGAGTACAAGGTCAGACTGTTTTGGATGACAAAACCCGATGCTGTCTCAACACCATCACACCAACCCTTTTTATACCTGACCTGATTTTTCTTCAATTTTTTCTAAGCAAGCTTTATGGTTTTTTCCAATCTTTCTCTCAGCTCTAAAACATTGAAAACTGGTCTTAACGTCAGTGGATTTACTTTCGCCTGTCCAAAGGTCTTTCAAAATTATCATGGGTACTCGCACATCTCAACTATATGAAAGCTTGAAAGGTGAAAAACTAGTAGACGCTTGGGAAACCTTCCTGTACGCAAATAAAAGTGGATTTATGTATCTGTGCCACTGTTTAGGCTGTTCAATGCATAGACGTCTCAACATTTTCTTCAGCTTACCGTTGAACGTTTTGGTTAAATCATTTCGAATTGGTTGATAAAGAGTATAGCTGTCAACCTCCTGATTGACATAATCTTTGACACTTCCTGCATGCAATCCGATACAGACTGGGTTCTACATGTAAATACTTAATACTTTCTCTGGCTTTCCGACCCGAATATAGAGATCCAAAAACACTTCCGCCACTGTTTTGGTGTCGACGTTTTTAAGAAGAATGGCCTTGCGTAATCCTCAAGACTGAGCACATAACGGTAACCCTCTCTTGCTGGCGTGATCGGGCAAACCAAGTTAACTGGCACATGCTAAAAGGAAAATCCATCAGCGGCATTTTGTCCTACAGAACTTTTGCCATATTACCTTTCGATAATGTCCTCTGACACATAATGACCAACTGGCCCAATCTTCCTACATCTTGATTAATTTCCGGTCAACAAAATTGGTTAGTATTTATCTTAATAGAAAAGATATCGTAATCATACGCAACAATGAAAAGATGACGTCAAAATCAAAGCTGAAAAAAATTACTATAAAAGACTGAAAATTAACTATAGAGTTTGAAACTTAAAATTAAAATTAAGAATAAAGTGTAACACTGATGTTTAACCTCTACTCTAATTACCGCGAAGACCAACATGACTTTGAATTAGAGCAGTGCTTTTTAACAGGGGTTCCGCGGAACCCTAGGGTTCTGCAAAGCATTTAAAAGGGTTCCGTGAGTTGTAAGGGTTCCGCTAGGGTTCCTTGTTTTGTAAGGAAAATGATTTCTGCTTCAGTACATTGATACGTCATTATTAAATTGTTTTTTTAGATCACCATCACCATGCTGCATTCAAACTCCAAGTAGGCCAGTTAGTTAAATAAGAGGTTGGGTGCAGTTTACAGCCGAAAATATTGATAGTTGTTGCGTAACGGCGCAACTTGATGTTCATTGTTATGAGGTTAACAAGAACGTTATTCAAAACGAATAAATGTTATTGTTGCATCACGGCTATGCATGATGCTGCCGTTTACAGTAGTTAAGTAGACAATGAATAGAGATAGAATAACAGACTACAGTAGAGCTGTAGCCAGGGGCGCCGGATCTTTTTTTGCCAGGGGGGGAAAAATTTAAAAAAGGGCACTGCCAACAAAAGCAAATTTTGGTAGTCATGCTGCAATTTGAAACTTTGGTTGACATGATAGAATTTCAGTTTGCACAGGACAGACCGATATCTTGGAAAGGTTTTATTTTGCCAATCTGTTATTTTGGTTCGATCAATTTTTTGGCCAATGTCAACTCTTTTTAATAAACCTAGAGTTTAAAATCTTAATTTTAAGGTGTGCTAAATCTTGCAAAACCCTTGAAGTTGACTCTGCCATGACCACTCACTGCGATAGCCTCAGTAATAGCCAATTTTGCACAAGTTTTTCTCAATTATTTTGTTTTCTCAATTATTTTATGTATATTGAGAAATATTTGTGCTGCCTAGACTTGGAAGTGAACAGAAGTGCTGAACAAGTAAACTCAACAAATTTATGACTGAAAAGCAAATACCGTGGGAAAATGTTGTTCTCTAACTACAGGTGGAGCAGCTGTGATAACTGGACACTTTTCGGGAGTTGGTTAAGCTCAACCGCCTGCGGACTGGTGTTGGGCGATTCCATTCGTTCATGCACAAATGGGGTCTCGCTCCTTAACCGAATTGCGAATGTGGCGCCTCTGAGCAAACCGCAGACCATGTACTAACAGCGTGCCCTATACATCGGGCACCACATGGAGCACGAGGTCTGACGGTTTTGGATGACGAAACTCGATGCTGGCTTAATGACATCACTGCCAGCGTCTGATTCAGGCAGTGCAGCAGTCTGGGGTAGTAAAAGGATAAATCCTCGGCCCCAGTCCTGTTTGTGTCTGACCTGGAGTGGATACCTCTTCAAACGACGACGACGACGACGACGACGACGGGAGTTGGTGCTCGTGTCAAGGCAGTTGCTACAAACTGTATATTAAAACATTGCAATATTCATTGTGAAGCTCTGGCTGTAAAACCGCTTAGTTCTGACTAGCAGAGAAAAACGGAACTAGAAAGTGTTTTGGATATTGTTGTGAAAACTGTGAATTACATAAAATGTGGTGGTAAAGGCAAATCTGCTAGAGTTTTTCAAAAACTGTGTGAAGAAATGGATTCTGAGGATGTCACTGTTCTGTTACATACAAAGGTGCGCTGGCTCTCTCGTGGCAACGTTTTGACTCGTGTGTTCAAATTAAGACGGAAAATATTAGTTTTTCTTGCAGAGAAAAATCATGAATATGCAACGAATTTTCTTGACCATAAATGAGTTTCCAAATCGGCATATCTGGCTTCAGTATTCGATGTGTTGTCCATACTCAACACCAGTCTTCAAGGGAAAAGTTTAGATATATTTTCCCAAGTTGGAAAAATTGATGCCTTTAAAAGACAAAGTGTCAAAAAATGACTTTTCTCCTTTTCAGTTTTTGAATAAATTTCTGAGCGAGGACTCCGAAGTTGAGGATACAGCTGAAATAAAAAAATTGGTGTTGGAACATTTGAAGCTATTGAAGAAAAATTTTAATCGGTATTTTCCTGAAGAAGACTCTGAGGCTTTTCGTTTGCTGAAGTGGATAGTTAATCTTTTATTTTCACTTTGTCAGAACAAGAAGAACTTTTGGACATCTGTAATGATATGAATTTGGAGAAAATCTTTGAAAAAAATGGAAAGGAATATTTTTTGATTTTTCTTTGCAAAAAGGGAACAGCAATTGCAAAGGAAGCACTGAAACTTCTGTGTCAATTTCCCAATATTTATTTGTGTAAAACAGCATTTTCTGTTTTAACCACTATTACGAATATAAAAAAGGATGTTGTTTGAAGAGTGTAGATATGTATATGAGGAATGCACTGAGCAACTAGCAGCCACGATTTACGAAGATTGTAAAAAAAATTCAAGAACAACCGAGTCATTAAATTTCTTGCTTTTCAACTTCTGTAATGACTGAGTGTTTGTTGAAGTCTCTAATAATAAAATATTTGCTTTTTTTACATGTAACTCGTGTTTTTTTACTTTTTGTTAATGGGGTTTCCGTGTCAAACGTGAAAGTGCTTCAGGGGTTCCGCGATAACAAAAAGGTTGAAGAGCACTGAATTAGAGACAACGTTGACCGCATATGTCTAAATAAAGCGTAGAAAATCTTGAAAGTGGTTATATTGTGAAAAAAAAAAGAATGCATTGCAAAGAATTTGTTTTGATGGATGAAACAATAAATACAATTTTATCATTGAGTACATACTTAAAAAATTAACTTTTTCAAGAACTTAGTTTAAAAAATCCAAAAAATTTGTAAAGAAGAGTTTTTGTTAAGTTTTGACTCGATTTAACGAGGAAAAATAGGCTTTTGAAAAATAAAACACTCTAAAAAGTAGAAGTAGATATAGATTTCAGATAAACAGTTTTGCTAAATATGTTTTTGCTGCTCTTGTAGTGGTTTTGCGATTTACCAAAGTAGCCTTTCAGAAAAGTAAATATATAATTCGGTTCTTTTTGATTCCAAAAGGTAATTTCTTATTTAAAAAGTTTTTTGCTGGTACAGAGCTTTAAAATAGCTCTTAAAACTAAGTTTTTATTTGAAACTTTTTTCTCAAACGAGTAGCCTTAAAAAAGGCTGTTTTGAAAAACTCGAACATTTTCGTCTAGCTCTCTAATTCTAATTGGCAAACTAAACATAATTTTTAGCCAATCAGAATCAGTCTTAAAACTTTTCAAATACTACATTCAGCTCTTCAATTCATTCTAGAGAAACCTCCCGAAGAGAGCTAGACGAAAACGATCGAGTTTTTCAAAACAACTTTGTTTAAGGCTACTTATTTGACAAAAGACTTTCAAATGAAACACTTTGTTTTAAGAGCTATTATAATTTCTTATTTTTATCATAAGGGAAAATAAGACTGCTACTACCTTTTGCGTGTCTCTTCTTCTTCTCCATCGCTCATACACAACTGTTAATTCTCAAGCTTGTACTGGCATCCCTCTACCATTATCCAAATCTGGAAGTCATGTAAAAATCCAAACGAAACACTTTAAGCCAGTGGTTCTTAACGTGGGGTGTGCGCCCCACTGGTGGCGCCTGGCAAAATTTTGTTGGGGCATGGAAGTTTAATTTATTACGAACCAATTTTTGATGGAAAAATACAAAATGAAAATGGACTTGTTGACAATGAAACTGATTTGGTAAATACAACAAGCCGGTCCACTCGACTCAGGGTTTCTTGAAGAGGGTCCTCGGCCCTCCAAAGTTTCAAGATAATAAACTTTTTTTACTCTTCACAAGTCTTTTGGGACAAAAAGGAAGAAATCAATGACAGTTTCAAAGTGATGACCTTGTCGCTTCCGCTTTCTATTTGAGCACAAAATCAGTTGAATTCCCAAAAAAAAGTTTTCACTTCAAACCTGTGTAACATCTGGACATCTCCGTGAAATACAGTACTACCAGGTCATAATTTTAAAATTTTTATCTTGACATCATAATCTGGTCAAAATTCCCAAACTATATGGTGTATTATATCACCACTTAAGAGGGGACACGAGAATTTTAGAAGTGACGAGGTAGGGCATGGTCAAAAAAGCTTGGGAAACACTGCTTTAGGTAAATTAAAAACACATCAAAAATAATGATGCTAAAGAAAAAATGCAATACAAATGATAATGAACACAAACAAGATAAAGAAAAAAAATCCAATTCAAAGCTCTAGGTTCCCTTATTCTTATATTGTAATTTTTAGTCAATCAGTTTTGTTTTTTTAGTCGACTAATAATAATACTTACAACAGAACCCTCCGAACTGTGAAAACGGTCGCTTTCTTGTTTGCAAATTTGACAAAAATCTTGGATTTGGCAGCTTTTTTCATGTGCTGGGCGAGTGCGTGCTTCTGGCTCTCGGAACGAACCGTACTTTGATGCTTGATTTTGTTCAAAAGCAATATTTAGAGGTTTTTAAAGTATTGGAATCACCTTCCCCATCTTGTAATATCAAAGATATTTCCTCGGTTATCCAATGGAAGGGTATTCTAGTTGTTTTATTAAAATAACTATTTTAGTATCGTAAACTAAGAAGATAGTGATCGCCTACAAGTTCAATAATAAAGGTTGATCTTTACTGCTTACTTTCAAAATAAAACCAAAAACCATAACTTTGCTTTTATAAAGCTCATTGAGCAAAATTTAATAATGATAAATTTTTCCATTAATTATACTTTCCATCAAAAACCTAGTTTAAAATTTCCAATAAAATGTTTAGACTGAATATCTTAAGTCAGTGATATTCAAACTTTTTTAATCTGTAGCAGAATATACTGATTGTTAGTCACCGATCGATCGCAATCAATAAAAAAAATGTAAAAACAATTTTTTGCTTTGTATCAAAGATTTAAAATTTTTTCTTACTTATCGCTTTCACCAAAAAACAATGCTTGCTCTAATATACTCGTATTATTTTTAAATATAATTTGTGGTCCACTGAAAATGGCCGACAACTGAATAAAAAAGTCGGCGGCGTGGTCGAGTGGTTAGAGCGCCGTGATTATGATCAACATGGTCTCGGTTCAAAACCCACTCGCACCATTCTGTTGTGTTCTTGGGAAAGACACTTTACGGCACTTTCCCTGCTTGGTGGTCTTGGCAAGCAGCTCTAAATTACAGTCATATCTCTATTAAATTACAAGCGGGCAGCAATATCTTGGCATCTCCGAAAACAGGTCGAAGTAATTGCCTACCCTATGTATTAGCGCCTCCGTCGCTTTCCTGCGAGTCAGGAGGATAAATATAGAGATAAAATAAAAAATAAAATAAATGCCTTCATTCTCAACTACCGGGACAAAGTTCGCTACTTTAGACACAATATTTAGGTCGTTCTCAATTAATTTAAAGAAATTATTGTTAGTGTTTAGTTTGTTTAGTATGTCTTATACAACAAATTTTGAGCAAGTTTTTTTTTTTGTAGAACAAAATGTTACCGAATTGGAAAAATATCAAGTTTTAAAAGTATCAATCTTTTTCGAAAGACCTGCTACTGATTTTCTTCCGTTCAATATGCCAAGAAAAATTGCTGGTGAGTTTTTAATAATAACAATACAAAATTTTTTTGTGCTTTAAATTATCGAGAGCATAATGGTAAAACTTAAGATGCTTTTTTGAAATAAAATTAGATCAAAAATATTGAAACAGATTAATCTCGGTTCTAAAGATTTAATCCTAAATTGCTTAACAGGAAACAAAGTTATCCCTTGGTGTTTTTAATGTTGATTGCTCAATGCATATACGACAGATTTCTAATTAGAATTTTGAAATATGTCATTAATCTTTGAGTACGTAGAGCAATATTGGCCAAAATAACATTTTTAAGCAATCACGTAGGCCTACGTGTCTTTGTGGTTTAATTTTACATTGCAAAAAAACTACGCATAAAACTAAACTGAAACTAAGACACTTAATAAATGGCTTCCAAGGTTAAAAGTTGAAAATAAAGTTTGTTTAAAAAACTAATAAAAAGTAAATTTTCCACCAAATCAATAGAGCACTTCTGACAACGAAGTCACAATTAATAACAATTATAATTATACTTGTTGAAACACAGAGTCCCTTAAATGCATTCATAGTGATCCAGATGCATGGTGGATGGGACAAATCATGAAGTACTTGTTCAAATTCAAACCTTCTTTTGCTAAACAAATGGAAGAAGTTTTTAAAAAAATATCCTTTGTTGAACCTATTGCTGGGTAGGCAAACTTGTTTAATAAATAAAGAGGTTTTTTTATAATTAATTGAAATAGTTATTCAGCACATTTAGCAAAAGTTATTTTTACTGCTGTGTCTACGAGTATTAGACTTATAATTAGAATTACTTGTCTTACTATATTTGAATTAGAATTATAGTCGTATTAGAATTAGAATTTTGTAAGAAAAGAATAGAATTGCACATTTGATCAAATTTTGAATTAATTTGAATGTATCAATATGATCACGTATAGTAAGCTAGGTGTAAAATTTTATAGAAAAAGTGAATGAGAAGCAGACACAAAAATTTCAAATCACAGGAATTAAAAATGAACTTTGATGCTGCATAAACAAGATAAAACCAAGATCAATGCATTGAAATTGAACTCAAAAATTAACTGCAAAAGTCTTTCCAGAAGACACCGACCGTCTATAATAAAATCATTTTACTAGGTCCGAAGCTACCTATTTTGATAAGCTTAGTAGCTAGGTAATGCATGTACATAACAGGTTAAAAAGTTTTTAGACAACAACGTAAAAACTCCATCTTAACGTTAAGCAAAGATGAATAGACAGTTTAACTTATAGTCTTTGCAAGAAGGGGCAGTCAAAAATTAGTAAGTCAAAAGTTTCTCCTAACTATATTAGAAACACACAAATAAAGCTTAGGGATTGGAAACTTCAATATTATTTGAAGTAATATTTTATGTACAATAACCTTCGCCTTTTATCAATTCCAATTGGGCATGGATGAATAAGGTATAAGCGTATGCATGGGGAGGGATTTTGGTGGCTTTGAAAAATAGTGGTCAGAGATATATACACTGATACATAACGACATATCAATGATAAGTAGGCTACAATAATATGATAAAGTTTTTATAGTTACCGCGCTTTTGTTTTCATAAACTCTATTAGGGACTTCATTAAAGATCGTTTTTTTATCGCCAAATTGCGTCAAAGTTACCTATAGCTATCACCTGTGACTAAAACTTCCAAAACCGAAAAATATTTAAATATGAAGCCAGGTCTTTAATGCTTCGCTATTGTTTTACTACAATGCTGCGCGTGAGATGCAAGCCTGGCCTATATTGTCACAACTTTCCTCGGGAATCCAAAAGGACCTGTTGAACTGGGTAACACAAATAACAGCGCTAAAGCAAATCTGTGCTTCTTCTTATTATTTTTTTATACCGACTCAAGAAATAGTTTGATGCGAGACTAAAGTTATACAGTTAGTTCTGGCTAAGCAGGAATGAATTCTCTCGAAAATTTCTTTCCACAGATAGCAAGAAAACACAGTTTCTAACCATACAGAATATACAGCGCTATTCACAGAATCAACAAGCTTGTTAAAACTTGACTCTCAAAATTCATCAAACTTCAAAACAATTCACAGCGTCAACAACTGCAAATAATTACACAACAACTTTGTACTGACTACTTTAAAAATAAATTGGCACCCCGATGGCTAATATTAAACTTTATAGTTTGTCCAAACACTTCTATCTTGCTATTAAATTAACTTCTAAGGAGTCAACACTTGACCCGTAAACAACTAAACAACAACCCAAAACCAACTGTATTAGTTTTCTGCAAAGCGATTTCTGCGCTTCAACTCGAACCAATTACTCAGCTGGAATCAATCAACTAGCTAGAATGACTCAGCTAGAATGAATAAATAACCAACTGCAAGCTATATATGTAAATCGGCCAAAATTACGAGATAAAAAGCGAATATACCTGAACAAACTAGAATTCTTATATAAATTATCATCTAGGTTTAACAATCGAATAAAGCGCTTTATGACGTCACAAAATCAGATGCACAGCAGAAAATGGAATATGCTTTACATCACTAGATTAAGGTTGCCATATCTGAATAGGCGGAATTCCGGACAGACATAGGCGTAGCAACGAAAACAATTTTTGAAGGAGCGGACAAAATAAATTTGTCAACAAATCTAGGACAAAGAACAAAAAAAAAAGGTCTTCCCTTGGAATCGGTCTCGGAATTTCCTATTTTCGTCCCTTAATCAATGTGTTCTCTAAAAAATTGCACGTTGCTTTAAGTTGATACTACAATTCCGGACATTTGAGTCTTTTTTAAAAATTCCTTCCGGACACAAATTTGATATGAAATTCCAGACATCTTCGAAATTTTTCGGATGGTATGGCAACCCTACACAAAATAATACTAAAAATTATATCATCACTGCCGCATGGTTCTTCACTAACGGCTTAAAAACTTCAGTCAATCAATGCGCCTTAAATCAATCTACATTTAAAATTGAAGCAAAGTTTATAAATTTAGACTTCAATGCACATTGATTAACTGAAGTTTAAAGAACATGTTGCAGACAAAATAAATTAAGTAGAAAGGTGGTGTATCGGTTACGCAATCACTACGTAACAAAGTAAAAAAGACGTCATAATCGAAAGCTTAAAATTAATGCAAAACCCTAAAAATCAATTATAGGTTAAAGTTAGAATTGAAATTAAGAATGAAGTGCGACACCTACTTTATTGTACATTGCTACGAAAAGCGAAACATTAAGTGTTAAGCAGCTAAAAAACGTCTTTAGAAGAACCTCTATCAAACTTTTAAAAAAATACGATAAAAAAAATTAAAAATGACATTGTAAAGTTCCGTAAAGTGTCTTTGACAAGAACACAACACAATTGAACGAATAGGTTTGGAATCACAACCGTCGTGCCATTTCTGCTGGATAAGCACATAGTTAGAATGATTACGGTACAAGTTTAGAACCGAAGTTTTACTATTACTAGTTGGCAAAAAGCAAAGTAGGCTTCGCCGTTTGAGAAACGGTCTTGGATTCCTTTCTTTTTAATATCTATAAATACGATCTGCCTCCACAATATCCAGAAAGTTTATTAAGGCATTCGATCCAGCATTGTTGCTCCATTCTGAAAACTAAAACGATTTTAAGTCAAGACATTACTGCACTTTCAGCATATCTCCAGACTTGGAGATTGTAGCTCAGACACGCATTGATTAAAATTGGTCGCAATCTATGTCAAGACCAAAAAAAGATAAGGTCTTCATCTTGATCAACTGGATAAACTCGTCTGGGCAGGTTTTCTGTAATAGTGAATTACAAATGTTATGTTCATTCCAAACAGAAGCCCGAAGAATATCTTTATTGTGTTTGGTGACCGGATTGCGGTCCGAGGCAAACTTTTTGGGTTAACATTTTTCCGATGCGGCCCGCATACACTCACGAGTTTGACATGCCTGCAAAACCTACATCGGGTACCACATGGATCATGTGGTTTTACGTTTTTTAATGACGAAACCCGATGCTGGCTTAACACCATCGCTGCCAGCATATAATCCGGGCAGTACAGCAGCCTGGGGTAGAAAAAGGATAGAGCCTAGGCTCCAGTTCTGTTTGTGTCTGACCCGTAGTGGATGCCCTTCCATACTACGACGACGACAACCTTGTGTTAGGTCGTCCCTTTTTTTCTTGGAATTTTTTTCGAGTGGAGTAAGCTATAAAATAAGGTTTCATGCATCTAAAAAAAAGAAGGTCTTTACTATAGTGAAACAACTTTTATGAACTGCCCAAGTGCAACAGATTGTCAAATTAAAGAAATGGTCAATTTTGGTTTACAGTAAAAAACTATGAACAAAGTTAATTTTTATTCAAATTCTTTCCTACAATTTACTCTTTTCTACAGATTATTAATTTTTTCTTAGAACCCATGATGCACTTTGAGAAACACTGAGCTAGATATAGTTGATTTAAGTTCTAATAGGAAGTGCTTGATAAGCCAGTTAGAGCTAAATATTTCTGAGTCAAACTGTTGTGCAATTAAAGTATAATTTATTAAAAACCCAACAGTCTGTTTCATACAAGTGTGATCATTAGGGTATCTTAATCAAATAGATTTCAATACGTGGCTATATAAAGTGAGTTGTCTCCGTACTTTAGTAGTCACCTACTGCTTTCTGATTGTATCATTATCAAAAATTAAATTTGTTTTGACCTGAATTAAATTCATTTTATCCGTTAACTTAACTCGAGAAAACTTTTATTGATATTTAATAGCTGCATTTACTGTTTGGTGAAAAAATTCATGCAACAGCAAGGTGCTTCAAAAAATATAAGAGACTTACTTTTGAATGTAATTTTTGAAATGTTTTTGGTCCATGACCAAGACCACTTATAATAATTGTATTTTCGGCGCAACCCCCCATGACAAATTTCTTCGTGTGGTACTGTATGCGGGCATTGTAAAACTCAGTAGGTTGCGCTTTTTAATCATTTTTTACAGCTTACTTGACTCGTTCGTTGTTCTTCATTAGCGAACTGCTGCCTCCTAATTTTTTTAGTGGTCCAAAAGATAACACCGTGTAACAAAAAAAAATTTTTTTTTGTTCCTTGGAAATAACCTCCAGTTTCTAATTTACTATGCTTGAAAACACCGGAAAATAGCTATTATTGTCTTGAAACTTTGGGTTCGTAAAGATTACATCAATTTGTTGAGTTTCATATATTTATTCATTACACCGTGTAACACAAAATTTGTTTCCCTGTTAAAACCATATTTTTCTGTTATCTTATGGTATGAATAAATAGAAATGGGCATTCACAAAGTTCAAACTTCGGTTTTGAGTTCAATAGATCACTTTGTTGGATTTTTTGCTAATTTGCATTTATAGTTTAAAAAATTTTTCGTAGTACCTGCATTGAAACGATATACTGTAATTCTTGTTTAACATATTATTAATATTATTGTCACTTGTGAATGTGTTACAGCAACAATATAAAACATTTCAGAGTTGGCTATAAAATATATAGCTTAATTAAACTGGGAACGATTAAGCAAGAAGGGGGCGCGGGTGGGGGCTGAAAATGCTAAACATAATAGCCTATGGCAATTCTACCAACGCTGAATGTTGATTAAAGGTATTCCAAGAGAGAATGTTGCAACCTATTACAAAACTAACTGAGGTGATTAAACAATATAAACGAAATTAACCATCATACATCACAACTTTACTAAAAAGAAGTTTTCTTGCGTGACTGCCGATTGTACGTCAGCTCGCTTTCACGCACAAGGTTCCAAATGTAGTCTCCCATCATACTTTCATTATATTGGCCTTTATAGCATTCCTCAAACGATTTGACATCTTGATGAAATCTTTCGCCTCGCTCTTCTGAGTAATCACCCATGTTGTCCTTGAATTCATCGATATGAGAGTGCAGAACATGGAGCTTTTGCGACATTCTGCAATTCATTTTCTCATATGCATCCACAAGTTTCTTCACAATATTTCTGAAGTTATCTGCCTTGTGATTTCCAAGGAAACCTTCAACCACAGAAACAAAACTTTTCCAAGCTCTCCTCTCAACTGCAGAGAGTTTCTCAGAAAAACTGTCGGACTTCATAAGTCGCTTCACTTGAGGACCCACAAATATTCCAGCTTTGAGCTTTGCCTCAGATAACTTCGGGAACAACTCTTGGATGTGCTTAAATACATCACTTTCTGGGTTCAACTTCTTTACAAACTGCTTGATGAGGCCCAGTTTGATGTGGAGAGGTGGCAGAAGCACTTTTTTTGGTTCCACCAACGGTGTATGCTTACGTTGTGAGTTTCAATATCATAACTAGACCTGGGAGGCCAATTTCTTTTGTTGCAGTGAAATTTTATATTTCTGCTATCCCAGAAACAAAGATAGCAAGGAAACTTAGTAAAACCTTGTTGAAGTCCCATTAAGAAGGCCACCATCTTGAAGTCGCCAATGATCTCCCAATTGTATTGGTCATACCGGAGAGCGCTTAGCAGCATTTTGACGTTCTCGTAATTCTCTTTCATCTGCACTGAATGAGCTAAAGGAATGGAGGGGCACTTGTTTGTGTTGTGCAGTAAAACAGCTTTGAGACTTTTTGATGAGCTGTCAATGAAGAGTCGCCAATCTAAAGTATTGCAGGGAATCCCCATATCTTCGAAAAGTCCTCTTATATCATGGCAATAGCACAAGCCCTCCCTAAAAGAGAAAAACGTTGAAAAACCACGATGCCTCTTCCTCTGGGAAGTAATGCGGACGCCTTCATCAAGTAAATCCCATTGCTTCAATCTGGATATTAAAAGCTCGGCATTAGACTTTTTCAGTGCCATCTCTCAAATAAGATCATTGATATCTTCTTGATTAGGGTAATAAGGACACCTTTCATCCCCAACTCGACGTCGACGACAAACACAGGCAAGTCGGTGGTGTTATGAGGAACAGGGGCAATAGATGATGGAATGCTAGGATACTCAATTGGAGGTGCATTTTTTCCCTTTCTTCGTTTTGTTGGATCCACCATGCAGAAGTAACAATCAGTATAATGATTTGAAGGCTCACGCCATATACGGGGAATAGCGAAACGCATAGCTTTTTTTTCTCCTCTTAGCCAACCTTCAAGAGTGCGACGACAGTAGTTACAGATGACATGTAGTGCCCATCGTTTATCTTGATCACCCACTGGCATTCCGAAATAATGAAGATAGGCTTCTGCTGCACGAATGCAGTTGCTCAAACAGTGTTTTTTTGCTCTTTTGGCAAAAAATTTACCATATACATAGCAGAAAGAATCGGCTGAATATTTGCAACCATGGGCAGTCACTGCACAGTTTTTCAAGATTATGTTACAATAAATGAAAACAACTTAACTTATAACTCTAAAAATATGAGTTTATTAGCTGTATTAAACGAATCTAGGTAACGAAAACAGTTGAAATAATAATAGTCAGATGGTACCAAATCTGGTGAGTATTAGAAATATATTGCGGTCTTCCAGTTAAAATAAGTAAGTAATGTACAAGTTTTGAGACTTGTGTGAAACCAGACTTTCGACATTTTCAGGCTAGGTCTTTTCAGCCTCGCTTTCAAGAACCATAAAGTGTCAATATAAGCATCTGAGTTGATGGTACTGTAGTTTTTTTAAGGCAAAAAGTCCATCATCATGAATCCGTGAAATTTCCTATACAGAGTTGCCATAATTTTTCCAGCTGAACGCTGACTTTTAAATTTTTTTATTATTGGGGGGCTAGGGTGATGCCATTTCATAGATGCTCTCTTTGACCCAGGTTTAGAGTGCTGAACCCAAGTCTCATCTTCTGGGGAAATTTTTATCACGTGCAGGACACTCAAGAAATTCTAAGCAAACATCCAAACGGGATTTGTTGTGAGCGTCCGTAAGTTGTTTTAGAAATCACTTGACACAAATATTTCTAAAACTCCCTCACAATTTTTGCAGTACTTCCATGGCTTATTACAAGACTCTACGACCTTCTCTGATCAGTCCTCGACCCTAGCACTGTTTTTTCTAATTAACCACTGATGATGACTGGCCACTTTTTTGTTTGTCCGGGAGATCACTCAAAATTGAATTTTTTTCTTCACCTTAAATCCTGGATCCCCACTTTTTGTCATTACTGTATTCTATCGCAGCATTCTCTTTAATCTTTTCCGATCTTTTAAAAATGTTTATTAATAGTTTTCCTTTTAAAACAAATAATTCAGTCACAGCTCTTTGTTTCTCAAGCATGTCCAATAAGGAAGTGATTTTTAAAATGGCTGATGGAAAATGATTACATTCCAACAAAAGTTTTAACAGTTTATCTTTACACGAGTATTTTAACTACACTCTGTCAAAGTTTCTGAAAAATATCTGCACTTAAATCGTTTACATTGAACATGACTCACTATTTTTTTCAATGTTCCTCGTACATGACAAATTATAAGAAATACAGTAATATGTAATCATAAAAATTTTTTGTTGTATTTCAGGATTCATGTTAGAAGAACAGATAAACTTCTTGAAGCAAAATATTACTACTTGAACTCGTACATGGCATACGTTGATCGATGGTTTAATTGCAATTATATCAATAAAGGAGTCAACGTCACCAAAAGAGTGTACATTGCCACAGACGAACCAAATGTGATTGCTGAAGCGAAACAACAGTAATTTGGATTATTTTTTGCTTTTATCGATCATTTTGTACAAAAACTTTTCATATTGGCATTATTGTATTAGCAATTCGCATGCACCCACTTTAAACACGACATGACCAGATAATAAAAATTTTTGGCAGTTTTCAGTCAGACAGATTCCCGTCGTACTCATACACCACAAGACAAACGTTTTGACTTAGTGACAAAGTTGGGTTTTTTCCGTCAACCTAATTGCCTTAATGTTACGTCAATTCTATGTACATGAACTTGTTGAGTTTTTTTAAAGTTTTTAAAATTAACTTCAAATCTGAAAGTGTTCACGTAAAAAAACCAAAAAAATAAAAAATAAAGGGGATCTTAGAACAATTAAACTAAAAGATAGTAATATATAGTTTGTTGTTTTATTGGAAAAACAAACTTGTAGGCCTACTTGCTTTATTTATACTAATAAAAAAATTGTATTTGTTTTACGCATAAAAAAACAACTTTATTTACAGTTATAAAAATTACGAAATCTTGCTTGACCCAATGTATGACGCGCATAAAAAGACAAGCCGTTACAGCGATAAAGGCGTTGTTGGAATATTGACCGACGTTGAAATGTTAAGAAATTGTAACTTTTTTGTCGGAACATTTTCTTCTAACGTATGTCTTCGTGTTTTTATTAATATATTTTTAAGCTATTAAAACTAACTTAAACAATAGTTTTAAAGTTTGATTTTATGTGCATAATCTTGATTTGAAAAAGTTTTTGTTAACGTATTCATCACAATTAAAAAAAAATCTTTAACAGTTAAAATACAGAAACATTAGCATTAGCCTTACAAATAGAGTTATTTAAACGTGAGCCGAACATTATTTTTCCACAATGTTTTCACAAATCCACTTCACAAACCAGAACTTGAGCGTCAAATCGGAACACGTTTATTCCAAGATGTAATTCATGGCCAACATAATATCATCTTTCTTCCCCATGCTTTCGTAATGACCCTCCTTTCCTCAGCAATTCCGCCGCTGTTTCCCATCTATCTACCCTCCCACACAGCGACATCAATGCCTGGCTAATGGTTCAATTCCTAACAGGCTGGGATAGGGAGGAATTGAAATTAATATTAAATGTTCTATTTGTCTCACTGCCACCTCTCTCTCTCTTTCTCGGCCGGACGCTAGGTACTCATGCCATTCTTCATGCTCTTGAACGGTGTATTTCTCATTTTTTTTCGTGTAACTATCAAACTGTCACCTTATTTTCAGACTCCTAATCTGTCCTGACAACTTTCTCTGGTCTTTTGCCATAGCTAATAACCAAATCCCTCACTGATATCCAATCACTTCTTAACTTTTTATCCGACTCCAATGTAGTTCATTTCCAATGGATATTTACTCACTCTTATCTTTCAGGCAACAACTTAGTTGATTGAGACTTGCTAAAGTTGATGCCACTATTGACCTCCCCACCATACCACTCTCCCCCTCACCTTTTATTTCCTCCCAACGCCTATTTCTCTACATCAGTTGGAGACGCGATATCCAATCTGGTTTTTTCCAGCATCAAATGCCTATCACATCCTCTGAGAAGCTTATTCTTCTTCGCTCCCCACGCTGTGCTCTCTACCGTGTACGCTGTAACTGACACAGCACTCTTCTCGCTACATACCTCCACAGGATTGGTCGATTCGTAATTTCTTTGTGCAGCAACTGTGGTTTCAGGCATCTTCCATCTCGTGTTAAACTGCCTTGCTCTTGATTCTCTACGTCTGGCCATTTTTGCCCTCTCCTTCACTGTCCTAGACATCTGGTCTCGTGCCTAACGGGTTGCTTAATTTTTGGGACTCTGCGGAGTTGATCCGCGCATTCATCTCTAAGAATGGACAGGGTAAACCCCTGCCGCCAGATAGCTTTTTAGCAGCAAAAAATTAGAAATTTTGTTAGACTTCTATTCAACCGCCATTAATAAACTGTGATTTATTTTTCTATACATTTTGATAAAATAACATCAATTAAAGTTTTTTTTTTTTTATACTAAAAAAGTCGGTTTACGACCATTTTTTAAAAGTATGAGAATGCTTGGTGTTTTGTTGGACAGATTCATTTTTAACTCTTGTATTGTTATGGCATCAGCTGGTGTATTTCTTCTGTTTTGTTACGGAAGTCATTTGCATTGAGTTGAAAAAATTTTTTGATAATGCTGTGTTTGTTTGTGTATTAGATGTCTGTCGTAGTTGTTAATTTCAAAAGTTTCTTGGCTCAGCGAATCCCTCTCTTCTTGGCTTCAAATTCTTCAACTATAAGGAAGCTATTCGAGCCTTTCTTAATCACACCGCTGGCTTTCACACACGTCTTATGGCTTTATAATATTTATTAAAGTTCAGATTTCGATATTGTTTAGTCGACAATACTACCCAAACGATGCAGCTAACGATGCAGCCAACGATGCAATCGCAAAACGAAATTTTCCCAAGTTTCGCTTGCGATCTACAAACTCACTCTTCAAACTAAACCAAATCACCGAACCACTTGATCACCAACGACTGAAAGAAATTAAATTTACCGACATCTCAATTTATAGTGTGCTCGCCACGTGTAAGTGAACCAATCAGATTTTATTAAAATCACTGCACGTGATTCGCGCAAAAGGCAGTGAACGCAAACAATAGAATTAATTAAGAGGTTTCAAAAAAGACTTTTATACAGCTAATTAACTTTTTCAATTACAGTGCGAGTTCTACTTTTTTTTTATGATTTTAACAGTAGTTAATTGTGTTTTATGGTTAAAACGAAGTGTGCAGCACCATGAGTTGTTGTTGTCCTTTGTTGTGATTTGGGAGCATTTTAAATGCACTCAATGTTTTGTATGGTTACATAAAACAGATATTTGATGCTTACTGATAGGTTTGAGAGAAATGTCACAAAACCATTTGTGTGTTTGTGGCTTAGGGTTTGAGTGCATGTCGACTCCGAAAAGCAGCAATCTGATCATTCACTTTGTGAGTAAACTGAAAAATAAAATTTTTCCAGAAGCTGGAGATAACTGGAGACGAAATGTTCAACTTTTTTCGTAATGGGCCAAATTATAAATTTAAGTATATGAGGTGGACAGCAAAATTAGATATACAAAATTTCCTTTTTATAGTATTACATACCATGACCAAATGACAAGTCTTAAAATATATAAATTTAAAATTGTTTAACTAATTAGAAATCTAAGTAAAACGTAAAACTATTGATTAAATTCATTGCGTAATTAGCAGGGTTGCGGAGTCGGATAATTAAGATCCGACTCCGACTCCTAGAATTTCTAAAATGCCGACTCCGACTCCGACTCCCGACTTTAACTTTCAGTACCACTCCGACTCCTTAGTATGGGCAAAGTATTTTTCTTAAATTAGATTTAACTAAGCAAAAATCATTCTTTGCTTAGTTAAATCTAATTTAATAGTTTAATAAAAATTCTAGGCATGGGTATCCGTAGCAGGAGAGACAAAATCTGCGGCCAGTAAGGCTTTGCAGGTCATCTTGTGAACTTTTAAAAACATTCATTCAGCTTCGTGCCTTTTCTAAAGACATTACGCCACCCACTCTCACAAGACCTTAACGCAAAATTTAAAAATTCTTAATTTATGGTTTTTGTGCATTTTCCTGTGTACATTATTGTAATTCTTCATTTAAACTAAAACATATTTTTATTAGGTGCCTAAAAAGCCTTTGCCGATTTTTGTTGACTTATTTTAGGCCCCCCTTTTTCATTACTAACAAGCATAGTTATACAGGAACCAACTTGTATTGACAAGTAAATTGTTGAACGATTTCAGTTTTTATATTTTTTCATGACTAATGTTATTTTATTTCTTATTTCAGAGACTAAAAATGACTGATAGAAAATTGATAATTCGTGCTTGTCTGTTGTACTAGTTTAAACTTGGCACAAGTGCTTCATCTGCTTCTCGTAAGCTATGTACAGCGTTTGGTGAAGGTGCAGTAAGTGAAAGAACTGCACGAAACTGGTTTTAAAAGTTTCCATCTGGCAATGAAACCCTCGAAGATGAACTTCGAGCTGGACGACCAACATCTCTACACAATGGCAATTTAAAGGCAGCTATCGAGTCCGATTCATGCCTAACCTGTCACGAACTAGCTTCGAGGTTTAATGTAAGTGATGAAACCATAAGACTTCATTTGAACCAGCTAAGGAAGAGATAGAAGATAATTTAACTATGAATTTTTAATTTCCTTCATAAAAATTGGCAAAGACTTTTTTGGGCACCTAATATTAGAGTTTCGGAATTTTTCAATTTCCATTCATGAAAAGTAATGAAATAAAACCGAGAAGAACTCTCAAAATTGTCCATTTATTACATTCTAAAAAACTTTTTAACCCAATCAGCATAAATTTTTTAGAAATGATGTAAAAATCTGTGGGAAGCAAACTTGGCACTCTTGCTCAAAATAAGATGAAAAGATATACTGTGCAGTAAACACTATAGCACAGTGGTTCTCAACGCTCTTGCTCTTACTCTAATATGCAATTATGCATGTGGAGTATAATGTCATAGGTGAATTTGAATAAATTTAATATTTCATTCACATTCCTCCCCAATTCCTCTCTTAACAATTTTTCCTCCCTTCAGGTTACAAATTCCTCCTTGGGGAGCCAAGTGGCTCACATTGAGAAACACTGCATAGCATTTTGAATTTCAATGTAAATTCTTTTTTTGTTTTTAATTGCTTTTATATATAACGAGTCAGAATTTAATTACAAAACAAACGGGCACGGGCATTTATCTAATTTTTATGTAATGCAGTATCATTAAAAATATATTAATGATACTGCGTGTACATAGAAACGTGTACGTATACAGTTAGGTACCTAAACCTAAAATCTAATTGTTACTGGGGAATTTGGTGCTTAAGCTAATTAATTAAATGATGCGTAAATCAATCTGAACAATGATGGGTAAAATGTATTAAAATGAAAATAAATTAAACAACGATACAAGGACACAAATATAAATAAAGACAGAAAAGTAATTGAATATAATACAAAGCGATATACAATTCACGATTCAAGATTAATTACGGTAAGTTTACAAAGCGATTCACGATTGACTACAATTCACGATAGCTACGATATTTAATTGGTTTGGGCTCGCACCTGCCCAGAACACAAGATACAGTATACAATTACAATGATAACTTCCAACAGTATTCTTTCGACGTTCAGACAGTAGTCGACTTTCTTATCGACATTCAAACAGTTGTCAATAAGTTCCAAAGTTTTAACGAAGTTAACAACTCCACTTTACTGATCAACAAATACAATCCTTCTTTTCTGTGGTCTGTGCTTTGTGTTTTATCAATGATCAAACTTAAATTTATAAGAAACAAAAATACGTCAGGCGCAGTAAAAAAGGCAAATCAAGCTTATTATAACAAAGGTGAGAAATTAACTGAAACGAAACTAAACCGGGTTCGAAACCTGCTATAACGCTAATAAAATATTATCGTTTTTTATGTATTTTTTTGTAAATACAAAATATACAAATAAAAAATTAACAAGTATTAAATTATCTTGCTATACAGATTGCCAGACTGATAAATGAACTAAAGCAAGCCGATAAAGATCGGGCTTTTGACTCAATTTCTTTGGATAAAATCTATTATTATCATCGAGGTGGTATTGTCTGGCATGTTGCTGTTGAAGATCAATCTCCGGAAGATGGCTTGATTGAACTCAAAGTAGGAGACGAGATCTTGGTATATCAATCGAATTTCGTTACAAATCGTGGACAAGGAACGAATTTACGGACAAAAAAGAAAGGACATTTTTTGCTCACCAAAGTCCGTGTTTTGGCAAAAACTGCCAAGTATTTAAGCTTTTTGTGAAATTGTAAATGAAGCAGTGGAAAAAAAAGTTAAGCATGGCAATTAAAGAATAATTTTTTCAGAAATAATGATGAAATGTTTTGCAAAGTTGGCTGGTTTACTAATTCCCGATCTTTTATTTTGGTAGTATCGTTTAAAATCTTTTACTTTTGCACTTGCTGCTACCGCTTTGATTTTATACTTTTTTATATACATAAAAAGCAAAAATTACTACAAACATTATAAAAAACAAAATACCATTATGGTTCATCATGGAGTTAAAGCAAGTAAAAAATAAAATAAGTAGACATTAAAACCATACTCTGTGAAAAATTTCTTTTATTTCAATACCATTTGTTGATTTGCAATTATTCACCATGAAATCCATATTTTGACAATTCACTTTATAAAATGAAAGTATATTACCTTGTTACAGGCAAATAAGTTACTGTTTAAGTTCTACAATTTTCTTACTTGTCAATTATCTTCTATATTTCACCCTTTTGTTTTCCTCCTGGTATATTCTTGCTTTTATTGCATTCCTTAAATGCCAGTCTGCTTAGTGATAGCTTTAGTATGCAGTGAAATGAAGGCCGCATCAGGCTCCTCTAAAAACGTCATAAAAGCCGTTGGGCAAAAAATGCCGCCCTTCATAGTAGCACCAAGACAATTAAAGAATTGTTGAAATATTGTAAAAATCTTTTTTTGGTCTTTAGTTGTATAGAATTCCAAATGAATATTTAATTAATGTCTATATTTAAACGTCCGATCACTTAAAAAAATATGGAATAAAAAAAGGTGACGATCAAAAAAAGTTTTACATTTATTTGAAATACTTTTTATATTGCGAAGTAAATCACAAAATCTGCGCTCCTTTCTTGCATCAAGCTTCTTTTTTTTAAATTCATTACTATGTGTGCTTCTGCTGAGTAGGTAGGCTAGCTTCTATAAAGCAAAAATTTTGATAAAAATTTATGAAAAAATAACATTTAACTTTTACGATAAGAATGTTGTATAAATGAAAATGTAAACAAAAAATCTTGAAATCTAAAAGTTATGGCCAAAAAGATTCAGCACGGAAAGAAACCTTTAAAAAAAACATGATACAGTTAAATCAAATTATTTTAAGTGCATGAGAAAATATTCAGTTTTTAATCTGTGGTAGAACAAAAGAGAAGAGGAACTAAATGCTTGTATCTTAAAATTATCAGACAGAATTTGGTTCAAGGGAGTTCAATTTTATTTCATCAGTTTGTTATGAGGATTGTCAAAAAGAAAAACTGGATAGTCTTGTTTAATTTTTACTAATTAACCTGTCTCAGACCCTCTGATCACAAAAAATCTCAATCCTCTATCGTCCGCTTTTAGGTTTTCAATGAAAAAAGTTTATTTAATGTGTATTAGCAGTTGAAATCGCATTAGAAATGCAATTGAAACAAAACTTTCAAAAAAATTTTAACTCACCCATTTTTTTAAACGTTACAAATTTGTAACGGTCGTCAATTAAAGCAACTAATTTGACTAAAATGTTGAATTTTATTGAAGATTTTGGTACTTTCTAGACCAGTGGTTCTTTACCGGGGGGGGGGGGGGGGAACGTTTCCCCAGGCGACGTATGTAAATTTTCAACGGGGCGCAAGCCCTAATGTGTTTTATCAACAACTTCTTTATTAATTTTTAGATTAACGTTTTTTCGCGTATTGTATAGTAGTCCTTAGTGCTTACATGCTGTCTGAAATATTATTGTGCGTATGTGTCAATCAATTATATGGTAATCCTGTTTTGTAAACCGAATAATGTATGATGTCATAATACAACTAAAGTATCAATCGTGTTTGCTTCATTTTGATAATTTAGCAATTGCAAATTATTGAACATGTAGCCCAGACGCGCGGTCCTCCATGTTGTTTTAACTTGAGGATTCATGGAATCCCTGAAAGCAAGAACAACCAAGATGACGGAGAAGAAATCGTATTGAAAATTGCAAAGTCACTAAACGTTGATTTACAACCTTGTGAAATTCAAAGAGGTCATCGACTGGGCAAAAGAACCATCAATAAGATTTCAAAACCAAGACCAAGTATTGTACGATTCATTTCTCACAAAAAACGAAACAAGATTTTATTTACAAAATCAAATCTTAAAAAAACGCAAGAATTTCACTAGCATTTATTTCGGAGGATCTAACCCCTCTTGCGCTCAAAGCTATTGCAATACATAAAAAAAGAATGTCAAAATGATTTTGTTCTCGGTCACACTTTTAATGGTAACATCAGGATGAAGAGATCGGCCGAAAAGCAAGGTTTGATTGAGGAAGGCGAAAAAGATCAAGGCACTGGCGTGTGGTTGACTGTGAGCTCTCCGGACGACCTGTTAAATTACGACGTTGACATCAACTTTAAAACACTTAACTACAAGTCATTATTATTTAATTGTGATTCCTTAAATAAAGATTGTTCTACTAATAATACTGAATAATTACAATTTGCGGTACTTGTTTCTACATTTACTTTTTTTCTCCTAAACTAAACAGTTCTAAGTAGCATAATTGCTTGCTACATGTATATTCTGAGTTGAATTTTTCTTTTTAGTACTATAATGGCATCCAAAACTAGAATTTATAAATTAGATGATTGTGATAATTCAATTAATTCGGCCGAAAAAATTTTTCTCGAAAATGTGCAAAAATGCAAAATGTATTATCCTTTATTGTTTAATCCCGTTTTAGATTCAGATCAGTCCTTATTTGTAATGCATATTAACACAAGATCCCTGCAACACAATTTTGAAAATCTAAATGACCTCTTATTACAAATGAAGTTCCAACCGGAAATTTTGTGTGTTAGCGAAACCAAAATTAAAATCAGCCCTTTAATAAATATATCTCTACCTGGTTATGAATTTTTTCACGTTGACTCTCCGAAAATGCTGGTGGTGTAGCTCTATGCTATATGTACTTATATCCAATCAATTGCAATATGATTTAAATTATGATTTCAACCTTGATTTACTGTCTTGTGAAGATATTTGGATTAATGTTTTTAAAAAAAATAATTCAAAAAAATATTTAATCGGCGTTATACATCGTCATCCTAACAATTCAAAATCTGATTTTATTACTACATTGGTGATATTTTGCAAAAAATTAACAGTACAAATTTAGAAACTTTTATTGTTGGTGACTTTAATATTGATACTCTGTGCTCTAACTTTGATCAGTTATCTCCTACCTCTAAAGATTACCTTCTCTCTATTTCTAGTAATGGATTTTCTCAATTGATCGATATATGTACGCGTGTTTCTACTTCCTCACAAACGCTTATTGATCATATAATAACGAATGTATCTGACAAAAACTTAATTCTTGGATTAATTTGTTCTGATATATCTGACCACTTTCCGACATTTGTTATTGCCTCAAATACAAAAGCAAATAACAATAAGCCTATTTTCCGAAGAAATATGAAAAAGTTTAATTCTGAAAACTTCAAGGAAGATGTTTTTGAAACTCTTTCACCTTTTTATGATTGTTCGAAACTCATAACAACTGATAATTTTAATTCGCTTTTTGCAAATTTTATTTCAAATTTCAAAACAGTCATTGATAAACAAACAGAATTACTTAGTAAGAATTAGAAAAGCAAACAAAATTACTTAGTAAGCCTTGGATAACAAAAGGAATATTAGTTTCCATTTTGTAATAAGCAGAAAATGTACGTAACTCATTTTAAAAATGGTGATATTAAGCAAAAAATTTTCTACAAAAAATATTCTAACAAGTTAAACAAAATCAAAAAAAAATCACGTAAGATGCGTTACGAGAAAAATATAAAAGAAAATCAAAAAAGTACTTATGAAATTTGGAAATGAATTCGGTCCGTTATAAATAATAAAAATAATAACGTAAATTACCCAAAAAGTATCATAGATAACGACAAAACTATTAATTCCTCCACTAAAATTGCTAATGTTTTCAACAAGTATTTTTCTAACATTGGTAAAAATCTTGCTTCTTCGTGCAATAATTCTCTGAAAACTGATTTTACTAAATTTATGAAAAACTCTATTTGTTCTTCTATATACCTTGAACCTCCTCAAATTGATGAAATTTTTAAAATTATATTATCTTTAAATCCTAAAAAATCTTGTGGTTATGACAATATTTCGAATGTCTTCATACGTGCAGCTGCTTCTGAATTATTTCCTATCTTAACCGATTTTTTACTTTTTCCTTCAACAAAAGTCTTTTTGCTTCATCACTAAAAATTGCCAAAGTTGTACCAATTCTTAAATCTGGTGACAATAAGTTAACTAGAATTACAGACCAATATCTTTATTATTTTCGTTCTCTAAAATACTAGAAAAAATAATTTGTAATCGTTTAACCAATTTTTTTAACAAACATGAGATTTTTCATAAACATCAATATGGTTTTTTTAAACACCACTCTACAGAACTAGCTGTTTCTGACATCTTATCTACTTGTTATAAATCCATTCACAACGATCAACACATGTGCTTACTTATGCTAGATTTAAAAAAAGCTTTTGATACTGTGAATCACAACATTCTGATTAAAAAATTAGAATTTTATGGAATTCGTGGTATTGCTAATAATCTTATGAAAAACTATTTAACTAATAGAAGGCAATACGTTTCCATTGATCAACAGTCTTCGTCACCACTTTCTATAACTCACGGTGCTCCACAAGGATCAGTTTGGGCCCTTTACTGTTTCTGATCTATATTAACGACCTACCAAACTGCATCACTTCTTCCCCTCAATTTTTTGCTGATGATACTTGTGTCATTATGAAGGATTCAAATCTAAAAACCCTTGAAGTAAAGTATAGTAATGAGCTAACTAATATATATGAGTGAATGAATGCCAACAAATTAACTATTAACACAACAAAATCTCAAGCACTCGTAATTTCCTTCAAATCAAAACTTAAAAACGTAAATATCAATATTGCCTTCAATCAAGCACAATTACAAGCTTTGCCCAACTTAAAATATTTAGGTATTTATTTAGACAAGGATCTGAATTTTAGTAAACACCTAAATTATATTGAATCAAAAATTGCTTGTGCCACTGGTATTTTCTATAAGTGTAAACCTTATTTTTTTAGTGAAATTCTTCAAATATTATATTATTCCTTGTTTTATCCACATATTAAATACGGAATTGTTACATGGGGTTCCACATACAAACCTTACTTAAAAAATTAAAAGTCATACAAAATAAAGCCATTTATGCTATCACAAAAACTAAATCATATAAACAAAAGTTGGCACCGCTGTATCACAAGCTAGAAATATTACCAATAAGACAATTATATAAAATTGAAATAGCAAAATTTATGCACAAACTTTCTACCTCTTCCCTCCCCCAACCCCTACTCGATCAATTTTCAATGGTAAACCTTCGTCACTCATATTCCACTAAAAATCAACTTAATTACTCCTTGTCTTGTGATTCATCTAGTAAATTACAGACATCTTTTATTTTCAATGCAATCAAAATATGGAATTCCGTACCCATTTCAATCCGAAACTTACCATTCAAACTTTTAAAAAGGAATACATTAAATTCTCTCAAAAAACATAAGATTTGTGCATATTATAGTGCTAACCTAGGTCACATAGATACTTTTTTTTTCAATTGTTTTTTTTTTGTTAAACGATATTTTTTGATCTTTCTTATTGATTTGGTTCAGATTTAACAAATTGGCAAAGATTCAAACGTGCGCTTGGTTTGCTTGTTTCTATCAAATTCGTATCTTCTCAAATTGTTCTTTTCTACAAGCTCAATCAGAAAAAGAAAAAAAAGCGTGTAATTTTGTTACATCAAAGATAATTGATTTACTGTTTATTAATTACTCGCTGGGATACGCGCTGCAAATTAAAAGTATAATTTTGAAGTCAGATAATGGTTGTTAAATCGATAGTGATAATTTTTCTATTTGAATAAGAATTGTTAGTAGTTATTATTTATTTATTTGTTCTAATCAAACTTTGGGTGCGTTGGAAAATTTCCAATTAAGAAAATAACGTTCAATACACTCCTAACTGAACTTCGATCGGGCGTTTCGTCAATTGACAACGTAACCCAGCTATTAGTCAGAAAATAGATTAGAGCAAATCACTTATGTTTTTTATTGTAGTTTGTAGTGTCGTTGAATTTTCGTCTGATAGCGTACTGTTGCTTTTGTTCGTTAGTTTAAATGTTACAAAACATCAGTTTTTTATTTTTTTATTGTTTGTTATTTGTTAGTTGGTTTAATTTTCTTTGTTTGAATTTAACTTGGCAATGGCTGCAACTCGAAGACCTGCATTAGCGGTCACTTTGCAGTGATTTAGATCTTGTCGTTGTTAAACGTGTTTTTTGTATTCTTTTACTGTTGGTGTTTAAATTTTGGCAAGTATCTATAAATAAAATTTTCTTTCCTATGCGGCTCGTACAATAATTCATATAAAAATTTCGGATATTTTGTAGAAAGCTCCCGCCACCGCATAGTACTTAAAACGTGGCGGGATTGTTTTTCTCAAATCTCACATTTTGTCATTAGTGGCGGGGGCTTTCTACAAAAGATCCAAAATTTCTATAATAATTAGAGGTACGCTGTAAAAATTTTTGAATCAAAATCAAAGAAATTTTGCGAAATTCTGCAAACATCAACAGTGCCGTCTGCAATGATCAAAGTGTGATTCGCAGCATTTTTTACAGTGAGCTGATTTAACACAGGGAGTTAGTAGCTCGTAAAGTATTTTGCAATAGCTGAAACAGTGATGCAGTAGTCTTTCATGTGGCCACATCAAAGCAAATATAAATTTTTGCGCTCTGTGTTATATATTGCGGTCAAGCTGCAAAGCTTTTTTACAGTTTTAAGGTGCCAGGTTAACAGCAGCAGTGAGAATTGCCTGACCGGCAGAAAGAAATTGAGAATTATCATGCTATTTCGGTAGTTAGCTTCTTTTTTCAATTGGAAATTGCAAATGTAGTAGTAGTAGTTTGTTTTTATTTGCATTGAAAAGAACAATTGATAATAATTGAAGACAAAATAGAGCAAAGGTTACCAATAGGGAGACGGCAACTCAATATTATTTTATTATTTTTTGCAGATAGCTGAAAGCTATATAAACTATATTTACTCTTAATTCAAAACAATTTTATGATAGTTAAAAAACGAAAACTTAATGATGAAGGGCAAGTCTTTAACGATAAATGGTTTGTAAAGTATTTTATTGTTTGACAAAGTGAAAAGGCCGTTTGCGTGATTTGCCATTTCACTTTTTGGAAGTACTTATTGCTGCAAGCAATTTTTTTCAAAAATAAAACATTGCAAAAAAAGGCAAAATAACAGAGAAGTCATTTATCAGAAAGTCAAATTAGAATTGCTTGTAGTTCTGTAAAAGAATATTACAAAAGTTGGTAAAGATGCGCAGCAACAAAAACCACATCGATCTTAATTAAATGTGCTAGACTGGTTTTATTTTTCTTTGCTTTCATTGACTTATTTAGCTTTTTTATTATTTTGTACCAAATCGTTTAATTGACTATAAAATCGGCTGCTTTCATAACATTATGATCAATGATGGCCTTACAAAAGGGAATCCCGGTGAAAGAGAAACAGGGAGCCATTTTTTCGTGTTCCGAAACAAAGTAACTACTAAAAATAGGCCATCACTTTAAAGCGGCCACTTTTTGACGTTTTTTAGGGGAGGCCCAGTGCGGCCGCTCTGTTCTAGAGCCATCACTGATTATGATCCTACATTAGTTTTGAAAAACTTATGCGGCCTGCAGCAAAGTTTAATATTTTACATTTAACCCGCAAGTAAAAAAGGTTGCATATGCCTGATGTAGCCTACGATGTGCTGCTAAATTTAATCAGTAAAAAATCAAAATAATTTAAGGCAGCTGTCAGTCGGTTTGTTATATAGTGGCACTGCGATACATGTAAAACGTCGTAAAGCAATCTAGAATAGACCTAATCATGAGAATTAATTAAGTTTACGTATGTTTTTATCATACTGCAGTCCCTGCGTAGCTAACTAATAAATTTAGATAATCAAAATGACAAGGAAAAAAGAAAGTATCTTGATGACTGTCACACGTCATTCATAATTTTAATTATAACGATGTAGTTTATCCCCGTTAAAAGTAATTCCTAGTTTTATTATAAGATTATAATTGCGTCTCTTTGAGCGCTGCTGTCGTATTATCCGATTCGCTCTATTGCTCGATATATGTATCTTCTTTTCTCTTTTGCTCGACCGTATTGACGTAATATGTTTTTGACCTACGTCACTGTAATAGAACATTCGCGTATATACTAGTTGGCTCGAGAAAGAGCGTATTCTCAAGGGAGTTGTGGAATTGTCTAGCGTTTACGAGAAATTTGCGTCAGGTGATCTTTTTTCTATATAAAGCCAATGTGTAGCGAATTATTATTATTATTGTGAGGTAATTTGAAGCAACTCGAGGGACGGCTCGAGTGAAAGCGATTTTGTTTGGCCACAGGAGGTGGACCGTTAGATTTTGTGTCGGTTGACGATTGTTGAATTTATTTTGTGCCAGTGGTTGGGAATTGTGTTCTACTGAGGTAGAATAATTTGTGTTGATTGAATCAAGTTATAGTATTGAGTTCGCTTTGCAGTTTGGCAAAGCGTGGAATAGAATTTCGTCGGTCGTGATTTTTGCAATACATTTGTTCTTACTAGAGACAGTAGTCTCTGTTTGTTGTGAAGAAGAATCTTCAACGAAACCAATCCGAGCTTTCGTTACACCAACTGTATAAAAGCTTCAGGCTCGTAGCAAGACTACTTCTTGAGCCGGAATAAAATAAAATTTAGACAGAGCTTTGTTTCAGCGCAGGTATTCGGGTTACCTAGCTCAACTGGTCCTTTGAATTCCCGAACAAAGTCTGTGACAATGACCGCATTCAATTTGGTTTTGTATCGCTGCAAAAAGGTGATGCAGTAGTCCCACAGTGGATGATATGTTACAATACCCTTAGTAATGATGCAATATGTCCCTCACGTTTGAAACGGCACTTGACCACAGCCCATTCTGCTTTAGCCGACAAACCTAAAGCATTTTTTGTGATGAAAAGTCATTCCTTGGAAGAAAGCTAAGTTGAATATGAGTGGGACATTTTAGCAAAGATCTGCAAATGTTGTTAAAGCTTTTTACGAGATTGCCATGTCAATTGCAAAGAATAAGAGCCATAGCATCGAAGAGTCTCTAGTGAAACCTGGCATGCTCATAGCAGCAGAACTAGTATTGGGCAAGAATAAAGCAAATATGCTTTCTCAAATTTCACTATCCAATGATACAGACAAAAGAAAAATTGATGAACTGTCTCAGGATATCAAAGATCAACTTCTTGATCAAATAAAACAGTCTCCATTGTTTGCTATACAGTGCGATGAAACGACAAATATTGGAAATTGTTCTCAGCTTCTGCTTTATTCTCGTTTCTTATCAGGTAACACGGTAAAAGAAGAAATGCTATACTGCCACCTATTGAAAAGTCATGCAACATCTGCCGATATTTTTAATGTTGTGACAAACTTTTTTCAGGAAAACCAACTATCGTGGGAATTATTAGTAGGAGCGTGCACGGATGCAGCTCCATAGCTATGCTTAGTCTGCACTCTGGCTTGATTCAGAGGGTAAAAGAGAAAACTTCTGTTATAGGTACGCATTGCTTACTTCATCGTGAAGCCTTAGCATTCAGAACTTTGCCTCCTGAAATGAAAGAGGTTCTGGACTTGTCTATTGAGATCGTTAACTATATGAAGGCGGGATCCCTTAACAGTCGTCTATTCAAGCTCCTGTGACAAGATATACAATCTGAACATGTAGCCCTGTTGTTTTACACGAATGTTCGATGGTTGTCTAAGGAGAATACGCTAAAAAAGCTTCATGAATTAAAAGAAGAAGTTGCAATATTTCTCGATTCCAGGAAAAAGAAAAGTTTATTGGAGAAGTTTCGATCGCAAGGCTTTCAACAATCACTCGCTTATCTTGTGGACATATTTCAGGAGTTAAATACTCTCAACCTTCAACTTCAAGGAAAAAACATCAATATCATTATGCATCATGACATTAGGCAGCTTTCATGTCAAAATTTGACCTCTGGAAGAATCGAATTGAACAAGGGAATCCAGCAAGCTTTTCTAGCCTAGATTCTGCTCTCGCAAACAGCAACCTTGAATCTGAATTAAAGACACAAATAAAAACTTATCTATTTGACTTAAAAGAAGAATTTATCAAATACTTTCCTGATATAGATGAAAAGCGAGAAACCTGGAAGCTTATCAGAATTTCAATGCGGAAGCAGGCGACATTTTTGATGAAGCACAAGAAGAGTTTCTCGAGTTAAAATTTAAATCCACGCCAAGGACAATTTCAAAGAACTGAACCTTAAGGTGTTTTGGGCCAAATATCTTCCCATTTACTTTCTTATTTCAACCCAGACCCTTCGTGTTCTAGTTATATTTGGTTCAACTTATTTTTGTGAAGCCTCATTCTCTACACTAATTGCCATCAAAACTAAATACAGAAACAAGCTGGATGCTGAAGGAGACTTACGGCCTGCGCTGTCTGGGATTAAACCATGCATTAAAGTGCTAATTGCTAAGAAACACTGTTAAGTGTTTCATTGAATTGTGATTAATAAATAAATTGCAATTGCAACATTTCTAGGGGGCGTGAAGCGGGGAACCATTGCTCAAGGGAGGCGCAGTACCAAAAGGGTTAAGAAACACTGTTCTAAAGAGTCATAATTCAATGTTAACTACTAGAAAAAAAATTATTAGATTTCTTATTACTTTTTAACTCTGATCAAACACGATACAAAATTTCTTTTCTGTGACGTGAAAAAATAAGAAAAAGCAAAAGGTAACTTGGTTAAAAAATTGCACTGATTGAAGTTTTTCTGGGTTTCCGATTAAAATGATAAAATTTGACTTGTATCGAATCTTTTGATCAGGTCAATTCAATTCAATTCAATTCAATTTTATTTGCAATCAAGTTATTACGTTTTAAAGTTCTTATTGAAAAAGTGATTGCGAAATAGGAAATAGCGGCTAAACGATATACGTTATTACACGCACAACGTCAATTGTGCGTGGTCGCCGTACCTTTAAAACAAAGTAGCTACTGTACGATAACTTTTTTTTTTTTTTTAAAGAAAAAGAAAGAGAGAAAAACAGAAAACAAATAACTTAAATTTAAAAAAATAAATAAAAAAATAAAAGCGTATATCAAAACGCAAAAGGTAGTAAAGATACTTTATCACAATAAAATACGGGTACGGTGACCATGCACAATTTTTTGTGCATGTTATAACGTATATCGTTTAGTTGCCGTTTCCCTATTTGCAACCTTTGCTCTATTTTGTCTTCAATTATTATCAATTGTTTCTTTTGGGTGCGAATAAAAACAAACTACTACTACTACTACTAAAATATACACATCCGAGCCATATAAAGAGAATGTTGCATAATCAAGGGTGGGAGAAACAACAAACTCTGTGACCAAAAGGGTCAGGATCAAAAGGGATAAGGCAGGCAAAGAAACTCACCAAAAGAAATCCTGTCGTGGTTCAAAAGGACCATTTCAAATGTATATGGCCGGCAAAATAAACAATAACCAAAACTAAACTGCAAAAACATTAAAAGAATGGTATGCATCACATAAAAAATTTATTGAATTTTCGTCGTGATCGGCAAATTTCGTCATTGATTTATTAACTTGATTTTCTTGTGGAATGTCTTGAGCTCGTACTTAGTTTTTTCATCAAATTATTTCAAGTTTTCTGAAAAAAAGAACAGCAACCAGCAAAAGTTTTTCTAAGAGTTTGTTAAATTCGTTTTTTTTTTAAAAGCTTATTTTTGTATAAGATACTTTAAAAATTCTTTAGGAAAATTTTTATACGACCCAGACTCCCTTAATCTATGTGGAACATTACTCCAAAGGAGTGGACACCTATACTTTAACGATTGTTTGGTCACATTCAATCTACAAAATGATGGAAAAAATTTAGATTGACTTCTTGTGTTTATTTGTGAGTCATTGCCTACGATGTTGTGTTGAAATAAATTAAAAAAACATGGTGGTAACAAGTTTTTTGTGTATTTGTACATAAAACTATATAGTTCTAGTTTATTTATTTGATCAATTGTGATTATACAATTGTCTTTCATTATGTTTGTGACACTTACTCTGTGATGTAATCCAAAAATCATTCTAATAAATTTATTCACAATTCGTTGAATTTTTTTAACCGTGGTTTTATTAACATTGTACCAAATTCCAATGCCATATCTTATGTGACTAATTATCAAGGAGTTGTAAAGTAGTAATAGTATGTTTTTGTCAAAGTATTTTAAAATTTTCTTAATACGAGGGTCAGTCAAAAAGTAATGAGCCCTGTTAACTTTAACCGCTTTAACCTTCATATTTTTTCTAGAAATTTTAAGGGTGTTTAGTAAATTTACTGCTTTAAAGATAAATTGTAAAAAAAAATTGTTTCAACGTGTCCACTTTTGGTATTGTGTTTTGGAAATGACGTCATCACTGGATGTCCGTCAGAAGCAGAGAGCTGTGATTGAATTTCTTGTTTCGGAAGGGGAGCCACCAAAACAAATTTTCGAAAGATTGGTAAATGTTTATGGAGATGCTTCATTAGCCTACAGCACTATGAAAAAGTGGGTATCCAGGATTAAACACGAAGAAGATGATCCAAGTTTGAGTAGCCTCCAGGACAGACCAAGAAGTGGAAGACCATCTTCTGCAGTCAATCCTGGAAACAATGATAAGGTTGAGAAATTGATTAGAGATGATCGCAGAATCACTATTGATGACATTGCTGAACGTGTTGGAGTTAGCCATGGAAGTGCTGTGAATATTGTTAATGAGCTAGGCTTTGCAAAGGTTTGCGCCAGATGGGTTCCGAGGCAACTTTTGGATTTTCACAAGCAAGCCCGTTTTGAAGCTTGTTCGGAGCTTATTGAGTGTCACAGAAGTGACAAAACTTTTCTCAGCCGTATAGTGACAGGAGATGAAACCTGGGTTCATCACTATGAACCTCTGTCGAAAAGATCATCCATGGAATGGCATCACCCCAGTCCCCAAGAGCCAAGAAATTCAAAAGTCAACGTTCAGCTGGAAAAATTATGGCGACTGTGTTTTGGGACATTGAAGGAGTGATATTGGTAGATTTTATGCCTAAAGGTACTACCATCAACTCAGATGCTTACATTGACACTTTACGCAAACTGAAAGCGAAACTGAGAAGAGTACGACCTCACCTGGACATGTCTAAGGTCTTGCTGCAACACGATAACGCCAAGCCCCATACCAGTCTCAAAACTCGTGAAGTGATTGCTTCTTTTGGATGGACGACGGTAACCCATCCCCCATACTCACCCGACCTGGCACCATCTGACTATCATCTTTTTGGACCATTAAAAGAAGGAGTTAGGGGGCAGCACTTCACTAGTGATCAAGAAGTCAAGCACGCTGTAAGAAACTGGTTAAAAATGCAGCCTGCTGACTTTTACAAGGCTGGCATAGTGTCCCTTGTTCATCGATGGACAGTTGGAATTGAAAAGTGCGGAGATTACATTGAAAAGTAGAACTGAGATCTCCTATCCCTGGGCTTTCTTTTGATGTATGACTTTTGATTTTATTGCAACAAATATGGCCAGGAGAGACTTGGGCTCATTACTTTTTGACTGACCCTCGTAGTACCATAAGTGATACAAAGTTTTTTTAGTATAAACTCCATGTGGGATTCCCAGCTTGAAAAATTATTCCCAAAAACCTTGTTTTGGATTGCTGAGAAACACAATTATTTCTGATTGTGTGGGTTAAGTTATTTGAAGGAGGCTTTGTTTTAGCTGTGCAAAATATCACATAATGTGTTTTATCTGTATTCAAAATTAACCGATTTGCTGAAAGCCAATTATCAATATTTATCAACTCTTGGTTTGCAATTTTGTAAAGTGCTTCATAGCATTTATTTTTTAAGAACACATTAGTGTCATCTGCATACATAATACAATTACCAGAGGTTAAACTTCTATTAAGGTCATTTACATAAATAGAGAAGAGTAAAGGACCCAATATTGAAACTTGGGGTACATCAAATTCTATTATTTTTATATCAGAACAAATGCGATTTACCTCAACCAATTGCTTTCTGTTGTTCAGATAACTATCAAACCACTTATTTGCTACTCCTCTAATTCCATAATGCCGCAGTTTTGCCAATAAAATTTTATAATCTATGGTGTCAAATGCTTTAGATAAGTCAAGAAATATACCAAGTACCTGTTCTTTTTTTTTCAAAAGCATCAGTAATATTTTCAGTTAATAAAGAAATTGCATGAAGAGTTGAGTGATTTTTTCTAAAGCCAAATTGATATTTATAAAAAAAATTTTGCTTGTTTAGAAATGAGATTACTCGATTATACACTAATTTTTCAAGTATTTTAGACATTGAACATATCAAAACTAATAGGGTGATAATTACTTACATTAGTTACATTATCCTTATTATGAATTGGTACAACTTTTGCAGTTTTAAAGCCCAAAATGAAATCACCATTTATAAAAGAAAGATTAAACACATGTGTCAAGGCAAACAGCACATTATCAGGAGTGGTTTTTAATATGCTTGCAGGTACTTCATCGGTACCAAAACTGTTTTTGAGTTGAATGTTATTCACTAATTTTTTTATTTCCAATAAAGTTGTGAGCTAAAAATAAAGTGAGTTCAATGTTGGACTAGGTAAATATGTTTGAAAGTCATGGGGTAATTGGGGTAAATTTGATACTAATTTGCTAGCAATATTAACAAAGTAGTCATTGAAGTGATTAGTGATCTGTTTTGGGTCATCAATGGTAATGTTATTGATTGATAGAGAAGCATATGATGATATTTTTACTTTGCCTAATTGTCTGTTTATATTTTTCCAAGTTTGTCTCATATCATTTTTGATTTTTATAAAAGTTTGTGCCATATAGCTTTGTTTTTTTTCTTGTAGTGCACGTTTATAAGAATTTCTTATTTTGCTGAAATTAGCTTTGTTTAAAACATTCTTTTTTTTCAAATACTTCTTAAAAAATTTGTTTTTATTAACCATAAGTAAATATAAATCTTTATCAAACCATGCTTGATTATTTTTGGTTTTATTAATACAATGTTGTTGTGTTAAGGGAAAGCATTGATTAAAAGCTTTCTCGTAGTTGCACAATTAGTATTATCTTCAGCAAGTATAGGGGTAATGTCAATGTTTTTTAACAAATTGTTAATTTTGTTCTATGACGTAAGTCTCTAGGGTTTTTCTTTTTTCCTCAACGTCGCTTTGGTTTCCTTTATGACGTCTGTCTGGTGGGAATGTTTGATATTGTTTGTACTCAGCTGAAGTGAGCTTCATGTTTTTAAAACTACAGTTTTTAACTTTAGAGAATAAGTCTTTTGTTTTTGAAGGATTTTGTTGTAGTGCAATGTGCAACCAAGTCAAAGTTTTAACCTTGTATTTATTTTCTATTTGAATAAGAATCATTGGTAATCGTAATTGGTAAATAATTTGCGTCGACTGATAAAAGACTTTGTGGAAGTACTTTGCTTCGCAAGTTATCGTCCAACACGTGTAGTGAAACGTTTTGGTCAAAGAAAATTTTTGAAACCGCTAGAGGTGTTGTGAGCCGAAAGCGCGTTTAATAAATATTTCCTTCGCAAGCGTCTGACCAAAACGCCTGTGCAAAGGTCATACAAATGTTTCATTTAATTTTGTGAGATTTTGAGGAGTAAAAAACCTTTTTTGCTTTGGGTTAGAAAGACTATGTTTTGTGAAATTTATACATATGTACACTGGTAAATAGTCAGATAGTGAATCAAGAAAAACAATTTTTTAACGTAAAAAAAATACAAAAATTTGAAACCTGGCAAATTTGTTGAGTTGGACGATAGAGGGTTAATTGAAGCACCCTGAAAGATTGCAAAAGTAAAGACTAAAACAAACTAACATAAGGGGAGTTTTGTCGCGCATAGCCTACTTATATTTTAGCTCACTTTAATTCGCTCAACTTTGTCACTTAAATTAAACAACCAAACCAATCCCAAACAAACATAAACAATTTTAAGAGTCACTCTTAGATACAAAGCTAATATTTTTACAACATATAAATCTCACTACTTCAAAAGCAAAACAAACTTTTTAAGTCATTTTCAATCTCAAACCACTTCATTAAATAAGATTGAAGCAAAATTTTTTGCTTATAAATTTAAAACGTTTATTCGATTCATTACGAGAATGTGTTTCAAGTTACAGATGTCAACAGATACAAGTAATTTTACTTCATAAAAAAAGTTTATACAGTATATTGATTATTCACTGGTGGTCTGCCCATCAAGGTTACTCTCAACTCAGTGGCAAACTGTAAATTTTTGAAAAGGAGGGGAGCATACAACACAATCATATATGCTAAAGTAGAAAAATATTTTTCAAGTGGTAGCTAAAGAAAAAAAGGTCTTCACTTTGAATCTGTCTCAGTTTTGTCGATTTTTCGTCACAAAAACATAGTGTTCTCTAAAAAGAAAATGATCTTCACTTGGATGTCTTTGATTTTTCCTACTTGTGATCTCCAAGGGGAGGCCATGACACAATCCTGCCTAAATACGCCACTTCTCACATTGGTCTGCATTCTCCGTGTCATATTTGAAAGTGAAAAATTATGATTTAGTTGCGATATTATTTTCTTGATGATAATTATGCTTTTTATTTAACCAAAATCATGGAATTCAAAACTAAACGATCATCAGTTTCTAATATGAATGCTGTTAAATTAATCAACAAAAGCCCTAAGAGTTCAAACAATCAGCTCAAACACAAATGGAAAAAAGAAAGGAGTGCAGCAAATTTTTTGCTTGCTACCAGAGCAAAAATTGACAAATTAGCTGAAAAATGAAAATATTTGAAAAAACCTAAAAAAAGATTATACGTCAAAATTTAATTTTTATTTGTAAAATAGAAAAAATTTTTGACAAAGCCAAAATATAATTAAGAAGCAGACCAAACAAATTAAATGTTTTAGAATAAGGGGAGTAGTCTCATAATAAACTTTATAATTTTTCACTGACTTTTATGATTTGGCTTGCCCTAAACTAGCCACAAAATAAACCGTTTTGGTGAAAATTGCAGAAGTAAAATTTTTTGAAACTTCTTGTTTTAATTGATAAAAAATTTAAAACTTCTAAAATTTGGCGAGGCAATTTTTTATATTTTTTTATCGTAAGATACCTGCAAAAATTTAAAGATTTAATTTTACGGATACATTTAGGTGTGAAAGAAAGAAAGAGCAGGGCTAATTCGGTTATAAATTAAGTAAGGTTTTAACAAACTAAAACCGTGTCAAAAATTTTACGAGCTGACAGTTTGACGTTTACGGACAACTTTTACTGTTAAACTCCTTTTTAAACTTTAAATATTGAGCTAAAACTATTCATTTTAGAAAAACAACCTGACAGATATCCAAGAAAGCAACGTTTCGTGCTTAAAAACTGCTATTGACTTTTTGACCAATATGTTAGTCTTGGCTTAACCTTTTGAAAATCCCATATCAACTTTTGGAAAGATCAAATTGCGGACTTCAAAAAATTCCGGGCACTTCAGGGTCCTTGATAAAATGAACTGTAGCGAGTACAAAGGTTTTAAAGCGGTAGGTCAGAAGCGATTTTAAAAACATGCAAAAGTAATTCTTTTTTTCAAATTGGCGGCGTTAAACATAATTTTTTGAAATAATAAGGGTTTTTTTCTTTCAAAAGATGATGTTTAACGCTTTTTTTTTTAAACTTTGGAAGTCGTTGGTTACAGTCATTTTGTATTGAGCATATCACGAATTAAGTAAAACTCATTAAAAAATTCACCTTCGATACAAGAAGTCACTAACACAATGCCCTCAGGCACAAGAAAGCCTCCTATTATCAAATGATCCGCCCACGCCAACTCCAAAAATAGCACAACTCACCAATATAATCTTTAAAAAAAAGTAAAAACTAATTCATTACTTCGGAAGAGCGTATCAAACTTGTAGCTCTTTATACGACCCAATCACTCAGGAAATAGCTCTGTTTCAATAGTGCGGTGGACCCTAGCTCATATTCATTAAAATCAGACTGTTTAACCTAGTTCACCCAATATGATACTGTTTGCTGATCTTAATTAAGATAGAGTTTTCACTTTTACTCCACACCCAATTTTACCAAAATTGTTTACAAATTACAGGTGGAGACAAAAAAAAGTTCTTCACTTTTATTCCGCACTCAGTTTCAAATCTTTTTTTAACAACAAATAATAGTACCGGAACCCAAATACTTCTTCACTTTGTCACAACATCTCTGTGTGACCCAACAAAAGAACTCTGTGGCCCACCGGTTGAGAATCTCCGAGTAAAAGCATTCAATTAAAAATTTTTTCTAATAAATCTTAACTAATTGTATTGTCAATTGACATCGAAATATTTTTGAAAAAATAACAAGTTTAAAAATTATGAGCGTTTTTTATTTTACCAATTATACAGGTTTTTACGTGCATATTGAAATCAGGGTTTTGGACCCAGAGTTTGAAGCAAGTTCTTTATTTTATTTTTGGTAGTACAGTCCTTAATAAAAAAACGATTTTTCGGCACTTTAAAACAATTTGCTACAATTCAACAATTGTTTCGTGGCCACCAGCAGAGCAGGTAAGAGCATGATCTTGATGGCCGACGCGATCAAGACTGTTTTTGTTGGTAGCCTGCGCAATATGCATGTTTGCTTTTCAGCCGTGTCAAAATGAATCAAAACACAAAATATATTACAGATCGAAAAAAAGTAAATAAACGGTTTTGTTCAAACCCTACTCTCGTCACTTTGTCGTGTTTTTAGGAAAGACTTGTGGGCTTTGCTCCAAGCTACTGCAAGCAGTTTTAAATTCAAATATCTAAAAACAATTTCACCAGACAGCTATATTTCGGCATCTCTAATACTCGATAATTGCCTGGATTTAAGCAGGTTGGGAGTCGACTTCCAAGCTAATAGGCGGGTAATAACATTTCCCAACTTCTAAGCAAAGAGACTGGAGTTCGATGTTTAGGCTACCCATGTGATTTTTTACTTCAAAAACACCTTGTACATTTTAAAATGAAGCCAAGTTGCTTTTGTGCAATGGCGAGTAATTTTTTCAAATTAGAAAAGAATGCAGCAATCTCCCAAAAATAATTCGTCAAGTCACTCGTTCACGCTATTTTTCCGATAGATAAAAACTAATTACAATTAACTATATGTTACAAATCCTCGGATCCGATCAATTTGCTGAATTTGCTGCTGATTCGGAACGGAAAATTGTACTTATTTTTTCTAGCTTACCGAACCGCGAGACGGAAATGATGCAGACAACACAGCTCGCTTCGACAAATAGATTATTCAACGCATTTAAGAAATGACTAATCGAAATTAAACTATAGCTGTTACTGTTTCATATTCATCCAGTTTAGCGTTCATTCTATTACATTTTATGCAATTACAGTATTCAAATCAAAAACAGCAGAGCTTATCTTTTTTCACTCGTCTTGTTCTGCTGAATTTAAGCAATTACAACCACGCAAATTGATCGTTTTTAATAAACACCTCTTTTTGAGTATTGTTACTGGGCTAGCATAAACATAAAAAGAAATTCAAAAACAAGTATTTCAGCAATCGAGTCGGTTTTGAAAACTTACTTTCAAAGTTAAACCAGCACCGATGGTCGAAAGTTTCAACATCATTCAATTCCAGCAATACATAATAACAGATTATTTTTGAAGAAAACGATTACATGCATTAAAAGGTTCATAAATAGAAAAGCATTTTCATCACATCGCTTTCTCCTTGCATGTTGCTGCGGAATCGTGGCTACTTTTATGGAACTTCATTTCAGGGTCAAAGTTCATGTAAATGAACGGATTGACGACGCTCAACAGTTTCGGCATGATCTAAACGTTTTAATATATCGGGTCAACTTAATAACTGTTTAACGAGTAGTAAAAATCAAAAGGAAAGTTGTTGCTTAATACTTAAAACTCAAGAACAGACTTGTAATGAAAAGCACAAGATTTCAGTGCATTGATTAAAATGAAAATAATTTTGTATGGGTGCAACGCAAAGTTTATTTTCAACTTGCAAGTAGCATTTTTATTTTTTCAAAAGTAACGTTTTTTCCTATAATTCATGTTCTGATTTTTGGGCAGTGTTCTGATTTTCAGTAAAACACATTCTTTTTGAAGATAAAAACTGACTTCTGGATTTTTGCAAAACGTAAAAAGCTTTCAGAATAGCTAACAAGAAATGAACAACTGCCAGGTAACAAAACTTCGAAATCATGTCAGGCAAAGATACCACAATGTGAATTCGTACCAGAAAATTAATTACGCAAAAGTACTTAAGTCACATTTTCAAAATTAAAACTGAATTAGACGGCCGATTATTTGCTATTTTTTCAATTTGGAAAGAGTATTTAACGAATTATAATGTAATTTCTCGTGGTTCTTATTCTAGTTTATTAAAATGCTTTGTTTTATGGCATTTTTATTTAGCAAGCCAGCCAGTATTTGAGCAGGTAGTTTTTACTGTAAATTCTGATTATTTTTATTATTACTTACATTTACAATCTGCATCCAGAACAAAGGCGTTGTTGAACCGAAAATAACCGACAGTAGGCAATGGATAGTGAAGGGCAAGTAACAAATTAACAGTATGCCAGGAGCCAAGATGGACAACTAAAATAACTTTAAGTCAATTGCAGCAATAGCAAAAATAACCGCTATTAATTACAGCTAGCGACTACTTTCGAAATTAAAAGCAATTTGCTTGATTGCATTCTAGACTCCAAGATTTCAACTTGGTGTACAGTATGCCCTAGAGCAGTAATTTTCAACCTTTTTTTCGTAGCGAGCCCTTTTTTAAAAATTGTACAAGTTACGGACCCGTAATTTTGTACGATTCACCCAGACTAATAATTTTGCAGAGTATTATTTCATTATTGTGATGACCTTTTCTTTGGTCTTCACTTTGAATTCAAAGTAAATTTTTGCTCTGCCTTTCCGGGAATTGGTCGGCAACTCGCTTTTAAGACAAAAGTTATGCAACAAGCATTTTCGTCCCAAAAACATCTAGAAATCCCAGAAAAAAACTCTCGTTTTTGTCAGTAGTCATCTCAGAAACCAGTCGGCAATTAGAGTTAAATATCAAAATAAAAACTATTCGCTTTGATTTCCAGACAGACTTAAGACAATAGATAGAGGGTAATAGCGTATGTTACTTTGATGGGTGTGCAGTGGCGTAATAGATGTCGAGTACATTTTGTTGTTACGTAAGTTACACCTCTAAACTGGCGAATACAAAGTTTTAGAAATACAAAATAAGCTGTACTTGTACACAAAGATTGAAAATCACTAACATAGAGTATACAGCGCTGTAATTCATTCTGATCCAAAAAATGCGAAGCACAAGCAGTCGCCGCTTGTTGTTAAACTGCTGCTTTGAAACCGAAAAGCAGAGTTACTTAGGAAACAAATTTTGTTGATGAAAGCTACTCTCTCAGTTTTTCTAAGTAAAGTTTCTAAGTTCAAGTTTTTCCACAGACATCTAATGACAAACCTAATTGGTCGTGAATAAAAGAGCTATCGAGATAAAATGATCTTTTCTAAACTACAAATTGTCAACAAGTCAAAAGACAAGACCAGTACTTAGCAATTTTACTACAACACACCATTCTGTTTTCTCTTGAATTTTGGTATACATCAAAGTAGGATCGAATCATCAGCGCGACAGGAGCAACAAACCAGGTTGTTGCAACCAGAAAAACATAAAATTTGGTCCTGAAAGTTAAACAAATGATCGTTTTTAATGTTTAGTCAACTTACAAATCTAATCATCCTGACGCATTTTTTTCTCTAATTTTTTATGTATTTTTGTTGGCTCAGATTTGAATTTTTGAAATCAAACTTGCAAATACAGATCTAAATAGAACTTTTAAATGATTTCAGCAGAATCTCATGTCTCATATAAGCTTTGAATTTTGGTAATATCTATAAAAAAGAAATAAATTAAAAATTTCAACCAGACAATATTTTTGAATCTCTAAAAGAAGGTCGGGATAATTGCTCAAGTATGACGCTTCCGACATTTTCCTAAGTCAGAAGAATATATATAAAGAGGAAATAATTTAAAAAAAAGACTTTCATTGTAACAAGTTCAGAGCTTCGATTTGGATTACTGACACTAGATTTCAATGTTTGCATAACTGATTAACGGACAAGCGGATCAAGGCCCATAGTAGATGTTTAGACGGGTGTTGTTTAAAGTAAACAAGATTTAACAAACAAGAATACAACGCAAAAGAACTACCAACTGTTGCAGTTTTGGTCTTTTGTATAAATCATTGTTGCGTCATTATTGTTTTTAGTAAGTTGAAGTTTCGACAAGAGCAAGGTTTCTAAAACAGGAGCAATTTACTCACGAGTTACTGTGTAAATCCAGCAGGCAGCTAACATGACCGACTTTTATCTTTTCAAATTGTCCCAATCCAGCGAGTGGGAGAGACCCTGTGATGAAGCTCAACGTCCAAACGGCGATAAGTGTAATCAACCCGGCGAAAGAACCTTGCAAAGAATTGTTCATCAGCGTCAAATCTTTTTAAACCACCAATGAATTTAAATTTTACCTCTCGATGTTGAATTCACTTCGCATCGCTTGTCATAAGCAATAAAAGCCGCGTTTGCAATGTTCACAAACCCGAAACCGAGTGCCAAGAAAGCCACCATCTATAACATATAGGAGCTAAAATTTGTCAACTTTTGGCATACTAAACAGTTTACAAAAATTTAATTAAACTTTCAAAGTCACTCAAACTCTCAACGTAGTTGAATCGTTGAACGCCAATAGGCTCAAGGCAACCTTCGACAAGCTTTTTCTGATCAGAGCTCGGTTATTGTTTCGTCACACTTGAATGTGCGATATTAGTGTAGATGTGCGCTCGGTTCATTAACAGCTGTTTACAGACTATCGCAACAGTATTTGAAACGAGAATAATCGCAAGAATATTAGATTAAACTCAACATAGTTTTACCTGGCAACCAATGTCTCTTCCCAGACCGTCGTAAACCTTATTCGCGTACAACATGACGTTGGTGGCGATCAAGATGTCTGAGATGGCGAGCGACATCCTCCACATGTAATTCCCCGAATGTTGCTGCTTCAGAACCGCCCGAAAAAAAGGAAAGTAGCCGACCACAGAAAAGCTAGCTGCAATTATTTTATTGCATGACGTTTATAATTGTACACTTGATGATGATTTTAATCAATATAGCTCATTGACCAACTCCGTCTGTATTAACATTAAATTTTTTTCGCGGCCTACATGCGGTCCGCAGACCTGGGTTTGGACCATCTTGGACTAACTAATGTTTATGAATTACTTAACTCCTGATTTCTTGTTTTGAAAAAAAGCATTTTTTTAAGAGCAATCAACTTTGACATTTTTTAAGTGCACTCCTGAAAACAGCTGTCTTGTCATGAACTCTTTCGTAAATTATCCAATGTCAATGTCCAAGTGTAGAAGAACTTCATTATATAATTAAAGAAACTGTTAAAACAAAATACTTCATTTTAATCAATTTCTAAAACTATTAAAAACGTTTTGACGATATAACGGTATCTAATTTCCGTACATCATTGTTACAGTTATCCATTTTAAAACGTGGTGATGACTCTATGCAGTAGGCGTAAAATTTCACGTTCGTTCTTTTAGTTATTTTTTATGCTGGAACACATGGGATATTCACGCTTTTGTTTGCACAAAAATCAGTTAAAACTAAGGCGCGTTAAAAACAATAAAGTCAAAAAATTTTAAAGACTTTTCTAAATTATGAAACTTTTGAGTTACGTTGATTTGATTTGCTCAAAATCTTTTAATTGGTGAAAATAAAGTCAATTTTTAAATAAATTCAAATTTTTGCATTAAATATTAGACCTACATACAAAAAATCATTTTTTGCTGATTTTTGGAATTTTTTTAAGCAGCTATAAATACTTTTCTGAATGAGCAGTAGAACCTTTACAATTTTTTTAATATCTCCGCCTCTCCTGGTGGTTTTTCACACTTCAACCAATGTTGCACAACATTCCATTTAAGAATCCTCGATTTATTTATGGCTGCAAGAAATTCTTTCCGATTTAAAATTTGAAAAATTCAAGAACTGTCCTCATGTGATTGAACCGAAAATGTGTCTCATTTTATGTGTTTGTTTTCAAAAAAATTTACATCACAATTATAATTGTCGATGCAGGAAATTATTTAAATTCAAAAAATATAAAAATATATTTTTTGAATTTAATTGAAAATAATTTTTTGAATGATACCCGCATTTATTGTTACGCTGAAGAAAGTCTTTGAAATTGCGAGATTTTTATCTTATAGTTGCAGAAAAAAATACTAGTATAGTTTTTTATCTGATGTAAATTGCACATTGTGCAACATTTCAACCAAAATTTGTTTATAAAAAATTCTAAACAACATATTGAAAATTTAATAAGAAATAACAAGACTTACCCAAAAAAATTGAAAACGAAGAGTAGACACTTTCTATCAATGTCATATTTCCAACCAATTTTTGTTTCTTGATTTATTTAACAGAGTTTCAAATAAAACAAACGCTAGAATATTAACAAAAGTAACGAAATAAATAGAGTATGAAAAAATAGCAATTCCTTTGAAAAAGTACGTCAGTTTTCTTTCCCCCGACTTTTAAATGGCATCCATGGCAACGGTTTTTCCTTCAAAGCGGTTGGTGGGAAAAGTTACTGAAAACTAGCCTCGAACCCTAACTCTCTTATCATATCTTTAAAAAAATTGTTTCCTCCTTTTTTATCAATTGTAATGCGAAATGTACTAACCCTGTAAAAAACGGCCTAAATCTTTCAACTACTGTAACGATTGGCTGCATAGCCATAAATATGATTTCAAATTTTAACACGAAATGCATCATTATTCATTATACACGTAAATAGTTGTTTTGTTTAAATTTAAAAACTATCTTTTTCATGCTCTTTATTTATATAGTTTCGGACTCCACGTTTTTCCTTCCGTATCGCATAACTACAGAATATTACGTCTACTTTTATACAACGATGAAATTTTGCTGTCGAACGTATTGTACAGAGATACTCTCCGGTGTATATCAGTAAGCTAACGTTAAACGAGTTTTGATTATAAACAAATAAAGAACTTTTAACATTGTAACCGATCGGTTTTTTAATTTTGGTTTGTTTTTAATTCAGGACGGGGGTGCTGGTGCCAAAACATTGCGTGCGGCTGTCCCATCTCTGGTCCACTCAACAGCTGAGTACTGCCAGCTAGTCTGGTGCTACAGCCCACACTAGCTTCATAGACAGTGTTTTAAATGACGCTTTGCGCAATGTCACTGAATACCTGCGTCCCACTCCAACGGACGACCTACTCATACTTTCGGGCATCCAGGCAGCTGAGCTTTGCCGTAAGTGAGACTTTCTTCTAACCTACTATGGACCACAATTATATACTGCGTAGTTTTAAAAGCGAGGCTTCGGATAATTGCCAAGAAAAATTAAGATCGAAACACGCGTTCGTGCCGTCTGCGCGGAAACTAGTACACAACATTGCAGAAGTTGGCATTCGCGCTGCCCTGTTGACGAATTACATACGGAACACGAAGTACTGTGAGAGTACATCCAGATTTCGTGTTTTTATTTCTATGACCAGTGCCACGCCTGTACGAATGAACTTGCTTATAAAAACTTGAGTTAAGCTCAACAACCTGCTAGGGTGTTGGGCAGTTTAATTTTTTTTGTACAAATGGTGTCGAATTGCGAGTGCGATGCCACTAAACAAACCGCAGACCACGTCCAAACAACACCCTGTCCCACACATCGGGCATCATATGGAGCACAAACTCTGACGGTTCTGGATGTCAAAACTGATGCTGGCTCAACATCATCGCTGCCAGCATCTAATCCGGGCAGCGAAGCAACCTGGGGCAGTGATTTCGGCCCCAGTTTTTTATGCCCTTCCAAACGACGACGACGAATTTTTTAAATAAAATATGAATAGAATCACGTTAGTGGCTAACCTTTTGAATTAAACTTCTACAACTATATCGAGACCATTCAAACTTCACAACTATATCGAGACTACCAACTATAGGACAAATGGTATTCTTTTGTGCCATCTGTCGTGATTCGACTTCTAATTTTTTTTTACACTTAATTAAACATTGCTTACACTCTGCCCATTTGAGAAAAAAGCTCTATCTTTCATTGCATCGCTATATAATTCGTAACAACACCTCAAATACATTCTTTCGATAAACTAAGTTAAAAATATACATCATTCACTGGAAGTTAGCGTTTGAAACAGTGATTGCTTGAAGTATGTTTATCCAGTAGCAAAAATGCTGCTCCCGACTTTCATAAGTAATTGTTTTAAGTTTGCATAATTCGGTTTATTCTTTTAATGCTTCTGTTCGCTTATTCTTTCTGGCTCTGTGTTTATATTCGCTTATTTTAGGATTACTAGTGTGCGAGTGATTGAAAGAGAAAAAAAGAAATAAATCTATTCCTTTTCAGCGATTTATTTTAAAAATGTCAATCAAGGACAGCACGGGAATTCAAACAGCTTTAAAACATGTCCGATATATTCCAAGCGTCCGATAATCAATTATAAATAATAATCAATTATAATAATCAATTACAACCGATCCAAACGTAACTGAAAACTAAGAGATAATCAATTAGTTTTCAGTTACGTTTGGCAAAGATTTGTAATTGTCTTTGGAAAACATTGCAGACAAATTAAAAATGCAAATTTTTAGGATATTAAAATAAAACAGTATGAAAGATTGGAAAAAAGAGGGAGTGTCAATACATATTTGAATCAAAACCTATCGCGTTTTTTAAAAGCGAGCGACTTTGAATACATTAATGATTTTACTACGTCACACATACACGTGAAGACAGCTTTTCCCTAATCTGATTCGATTTCGCATTCGCTGCTTAACTCTGTTTTCTCTTTTGTGAATTAAATGTACTGGTCTTACTTTGACTTTCAATAAACCTTCTGTTAAGAATTTTTTAGATTAATCATTTGGTCTGTTCCTGACAACTGTTAATAACTGACTGCTGCAAAAACATTTGAGATGTTTTTAGAGACAAACATAATGAGAAATCCAACCTTTCCTTCTATAAAACTGTCCCACCTAAATGTCGCGTTAAACGCGTATAAGATCGGCTTGCATTCAACAGAAAACGACTTAGTTAAAAGAATAATGGAAATAATTTGATCAAATAAACTTGCTTTTTTCAAAACACTTTTACTGCTCCTTAACCAAGCTATAGTGCCTCAAAACACACTACTTAATTTTGAAGAATTGCATTAAAATTAGTGAGCAAAAAAATTATTTCTTGTCATTTCTTTCTCTACAAACCCATTTCATAACAGGAGTAGCTAAAATGTTACAATACCGCTAAATTTTCGAAATCCGACAGGCGAAAACTGGTTGTACGCCCAATATTTATTTTGTTTTAATTGATTTTTGGAATCCAATAAAACAGTGTTTCTTAAAATTCTTTTTCCGCGACCCAAAATCGCTAAAAACATGACTGCGAATATGACGCAAACATGACTGCGACCCAAGTAAATTTGACTAAGCGTGTGAAAACGTAGTGATCTCAAAAAAAAAAAAGGTCTTCACCTCGAATCTGATTCCTATTTTCTTCATTTTCTTCTTAAATTCGTAACGACAGCTCAAGAAGGTTCTTCACTTCTCAAATCTGCGCACAGATCTTTTTCGTTTACGCACGATAATTTACAAGCCTTCGCGACCCACCCGCACAGCTTTGGCGACCCATGGTTCACGAAACACTGCAATAAAAAAACAATGCTATTAAAGGATTTCAAAATTACAATAAATTATTTGACGGGGAGATAAATTAGTTGAACAAAATTTGATTAGTCGAATTAATTTGCTAAATTTTATCAACTTTTGGCTCAAAATATCATTTGATGTGAAACTAGATTTCAATAAAAGCTACGTAAACAAGTAAAGTGCGTGTAAAATACCGTATCGTTGTGTATGGTCATTAAATGTCTTTAAAAGGTCGTTTCTAAGCAAGCGCTCAACATTATCACAAAATCTTAAAAGTATAAGTTTCAAATTAACAAAGACTCTTGCCCAACTAATGCTCACTAGCAAGCAAACCACGCTACAGTTCATGCCTTGGAACACACTGCAGATAAATAAATGTACAGTGTCGTTTGCATAGAACTGCAAATCAAAAAATTGAAGTCTACGTATTTATCTGGATCTACCTTGGTGCATTTCCACAACAGAAATGAAGAAAAATCAATAATCTTATCTTGCATTTAGATATTTTCTTAAATAATTTAAGCGTTTTCACTCACAAATCGTACTTGGTTGCGTTAACTTTACGAACTGTTTCTGACTATTCGAAAACGAATAAACACAACAATTTACCATGAAATTGTTCTTAAACTCAACGAGTCGAGCGATAAATTTAAATTATTTCTTTACTTTCAACGTCAACCGTTTCTCGCGGAAGCCTGCAGCGTCTGCTGTCTGTGTCTGCGGTAAACTGAAGTTTTAAATTTGATTGAAAAAACGCTGCTTTTTCTATAAATGCACGATTGTACGTACTTTGGACAGGAAACTAGGTTACAGTGTACAACTAATGAGAAACACTGTTTACATTGGCGTTTAAAGTATACAAAAAATAGAAAATAAGACTATCTTTTGGACCTGCTAATTTTTATTGTGGTTATGTTTAACAAATGTGGAATTTTTTATTTAAGTATATTTACATAGCAAACATTATTGATTTTTTCTTGTGTTATGCTTTTCGAAATAAATTCCTTTAATTTAAAAAGATGAAATTATTCGCATTAAGCGAAAACGCTGAAGGTAATGCAGCTATTATTAACATTAAACACGGCAAAAGTTTACAATTAAACTTAACAAATTTTTTTATTGTATCCTTGTATGAAAGCACTTTCATACAGAATAACTCTCAACTATTCACTGCATTTATCACAGCTAAGCTTCATCAACAACACCAACTAGTTTTTTTGTTGGATTACAAATCAAAATGAATGAATGGCGAAATTTCGGTTATCCCCAAACCAGTAGTTTTCAAACTTTTTCACTATTTTAACAAAAACGGAAATATTTTGCGGTAGCCCAAAATCACTTTTTTTTACTATTTTTGTTTTCAAATAAAGACTTAAAACAAAACAAAAGCTTTGAAATATTGAAACAAAATAAAATTTTTAACTGTTTTTGGCACCTTAGCACTTAAAACAGTACAATTAAGGCTCGTTTCAACTACGAGTGTGGAATGGAGCATTCTTTCTTTCTTTTATTGACTTTTCTGCGTTTAAAATATAAGCGAGCGCTAAGCGAAGCAAAAGAATCAATAAAAGAAACAAAGAATACTCTATTTCACGCTCGCAGTGGAAACGGGCTTCAAGGTGCCACGGTAACTAGCACTGCGCAAAACCATCTTTTCTTGAATCGACTACAAAAGCTATACGTCGAACGTAAAAATAAAACATATCTTCAACTTTGACGTTGAAGAATGTTCTAGTTTGTTGTAATTAGTGTTTCCAATTCGGGGCAAAATTTTAAAACCCGGGTTTCGGGTACCTGAGAGAAAAACCCCGGAAAAACTCGGGTTTTTCAGGTTTTGATGAAAAAGCGATTTTGCACAAAATAAACCCATTATTACGTTGAAATTATTACTGTTTGACTGGTATTTAATGCGTACTTTATTAGCAACTCATTAGTTCTCTATAGTGGAAACATAACACAAAGGAGACGGCAAAATGTCTGTTCCGACAATATGGCTTTCAAAGTCAACCACATCAATCATATAGCAGAGTGCAGACTGCTGAAGTTTAAATGTACAAAACAAGCTGAAATTTCAAAAATATACACCAAGTTACCACGTTAAACATTAAAAAACAATTGTTACAACCAAAAAAAACTAGTTTAGCAAATGATTATGAAGACAACGAAAAGAAGAATGCATAAATTAATTAAGTCTTTATTGCTAAAGTAGAGCTTTTACTGATTTTTGTAGTACTGACGCATGAAAATCAAAGCGTCGAGACTCTCATCATTTAGTCTATTTCTCAATTTCGTGACAAATAGTCCCATAGCTGAAAAAGCCCTTTCTGGCTCTACTGATGTGGGCTTGATTGTTAGCAATGCGTGATACAGCTTCTCAAGATTTTCAGGTCTCTTTTTTGTAGCTTCAAAAAGACTCATTTCTTTTTTTACAATTTGTGATCGACTCTCTTCTTGTGTCGAAATAGCCTCACACTCGTGATTTTCACTCTCGAGAAATGAAACAAACTCCACGGATAGAGTCATGACCTTAGGTGCCTGGTCAGGCTGGCCAGATTTAGTGGTAACAAGTTCATCTTCAACATTTTCTTGATCCTCTTCCACATGATTATAAGGGCTCTGTGGATAGAGCCTTTTCAAAAGAGATATCGCCAAGGATGCAATTTTGGTTTTACTGATTTTGTTTCCAAAATGGTCCTGATGATTGTCCAGGTAATTAGAAGACCTCAAATACTTAAGTAAGTGGATCAGTTCCGTGTTTCGCATTTCTTGCACCCGTATCTGAAACTTTTCCTGTAGGGCCTTACTGATCTTTGTATCCAGATCTCTTAGTTTCTTTAGAGTGAACATAACCACATTTTCAGCCAGAAGTAAGTCAGCTTTGTCTTTGCAAAGGTATTCAACTGCCATTTCTATTGGAGCAAGGGCTTCACAGAGCTCGTTGATCTTTTTCAATTCATCATCGGAAAACTCAAACTCTTGCTCAAGCTCAACCATCGCTACCTTTATTTCCTTGCGTAGCTCGTAAAAGCGCCGGAGCATTTTGAGCAAACTATTCCACCGAGTCTTGCAATCCAGGAATAGAGCTTTCTCTTTTCCAAAGGAGGCAATGTTTTGAGGCTATAGATTGTCATTGTTGCGCACCACGGATTTTCTGAACATTTTAACTGTCTCGCGCACTTTTGTAACGATTGTACGAAACTCAGAAACCAAAACTATGTCTGGAAGTTCATCAAGATTGTCTTCAGCAGTTTCATCTATATCACTTTCTTCTTCCTCAACCTCATTATCATTGGCATTATTATTTTTGTTGTTAAATTCGTTAATTTTTCGCTTCTCTTTGTATAGTAAGTCACAAATGCACAAATGAATTGCATGAGATAAACAAGCAATGTGTAGAGGACTTGTTTCTCGACCGACTTTCATCATAACACTAGCTCCATCTGTGATTGTGGCCACAATGTCCGTGTCCAAGTTAAAATTGAACTTGGCAAGTCTTCCTTGAACAAGCTCGATTGCTTTTTCAGATTTCATGCTGCCTTTGACACGAATCATACCAAGAGACTGAAAACTTTGTCCGTCATGTAGATTGAGATTCATGTATCGACGATTCCTGACTGAAGTTGATTCATCAAAGCTAATTGAAAAACGATCTCCGTTCTTCTTGGCTGTGTTAACTTTTTCACTGACAGTCATGAGAGTGTTTTAAAACTCTTTAACAAAGTGATCACGGATGGTTTGGGGACTTTTGGGCATAGAATAACCATCAGCTTTGAAAGCTCTACTAATTAGAGAACTGTTTGCAATTTGGTTAAAAGTAAGACCATCGACGGACACTAACCGAGCTATGCCCTCGCTGATGGACTCCTTCTTACTCTTAAAGTAAGACTCGATGCGTGAAACTTTCAATATTGGTTGATTTTCCTCAGCAGCTATTTCATAGCATCTTTTAACTTGAATTCTGTGCTTTGATTTCAAGTAACTGATCAAACTTTTGGTGCTTGAACCAGCTGCTTTCAGTGTCACTGAACATAACTTGCACTGTGCTCTTTGTTGAGCCTTGTCATATAAGAAATGTTTCCAAACATCTGATTTTCTATGGTCACTAACGTCTTGAAACTGAATGTCTGACATGTTTTGTTTGTGTCTACAAAATTCAGCAATGTAATATAAATGGTAAATGGTCAACTTTTAAAAAAGACAGCTTTTTATTTTTGTTTTTGATCATGTGATGCTGTAACACGCGACAATCGTTTGGTCACTTTCGCTTTGATGTTCAGCCAATACTTTAACCGGCGCCTGCTTAATAAGGGCAAGTGGAGCTAACACTGCAGGTGTTTTTCACTGTTCCAAAGTTCAATTTTGTACGCTGCGGTCTGAGGGTGCTTAAATCGCAGTTAATATTCCTGAGTAACACTGAAATTTTTAAATTTTAAAACCCGGGTTTCCAAATTTTAAAACCCGGGTTTCGGGTAGTTAAAAAATAGCAAAAAACCCGGGTTGGAAACACTAGTTGTAATTCAAGTTTTTCGTTTCAACACATGATTATTTTCAAAAATTTGTATCCTATCTTAATCGCATATTGTAACGTTTACCGTTATGTTGCTTCTTCATTTCTCCTTCTATTGTAGTTCCTCGACATGCGAGAATAGTTCGTTCCCTGATAGAGCTCGGATCTTGCGCTTCTCATCTCTCGGAAAAAAATAAACAAATAAACAACGACTCGGCCGCTCAGCGGTAGGCTTACCTACGTCTCGATTTTTAGGGATTTGTCCCGCCAGAAATTGAAGACAAATTCCATTTGTAGACCCCCTTTTTTTGTTTTTTCAGGGATCATTAGTTTTTACAGTCAAAAATTATGAAATCCGAGACAGATTCAAAGTGAAGACCTTTTTTTAAATAGCTCTTAAAACTAAGTGTTTATTTGAAACTCTTTTGTTAAATGAGTAGCCTTATCCCATATTGGCCTATAGTTTTTTTAAAAGGACGCTTAAACTTTTTACGATTTTAACAAGCCGGGTTAATATTATTGAATAAACAAAAGTGTTTGACAAACTAGACACTTCCCCGCTTCTAAACAACTGATTTTAGTTTATCTTTGATTTGCTGTGTTAGTCTTCACAAAGAAGTAAATATCAAGAGTTTACAAATTTGAAAAATGACCAAAGCATTTTTCTTTATATGTATGGACATTAATGGGTTAAAAAAGGCTGTTTTAAAAAACTCGAGCGTTTTCGTCTAGCTCTCTTCAGCAGGTTTCGCTAGAATAAATTAAAGAACTGAATGTAGCATTTAAAAAGTTTTAAGACTGATTCTGATTGGCTAAAAATTAAGATTAGTAACAGATATCACAATAATTGAAATTATTTAATAAAGTAAAACCACGTTCCGTCGGCGAAAAAATTTTTGCCGAAAAAGACACAAAATTATGCAAGTTTTGTGTTAAAATTCGAAACTAAAAAGAAAAATTTTTTCATTTATACTAATAATTTATGAAATAACTAATTTCAGAAATAATTAATCCATGCAAATAATTAATGTCGTATATGAATACGTGTGTCACTGCGATAGTCGGTACATGGGTCGAACCTATGTGCATCTTACTACAAGGACAATCAATTCTTTATTCTTTCTAAAGCACGACCCGATTTTCATTTATCAGTCTTATGATCGATTTTTATCACCCTTCGTAAACCAAATTTGTCTAGACAGAAAGAGTTTGTTTATAAACATTAATTATTAGTATAAGTGAAAAAATTTTTCTTTTTAGTTCCGAATTTTAACACAAAACTTGCATAATTTTGTACGTCTTTCGGCAAAAATTTTTTACGCCGACGAAACGTGGTTTTACTTTATTAAATAATTTCAATTATTATGATAACTGTTACTAACCTTAATTTTTAGCCAATCAGAATCAGTCTTAAAACTTTTTAAATGCTACATTTAGTTCTTCAATTCATTCTAGCGAAACCTCCTGAAAAGAGCTAGACGAAAACACTCGAGTTTTTCAAAACAGTCTTTTTTATGGCTACTCATTTAACAAAAGTGAAGCACTTAGTTTTAATAGTTATTTTAAAGCTTTGTACCAGCAAAAAAACTTTTTAAATCTTTTTTTTTTGTAGAACACTTTTTTTTAGAAGAAAATCACGAAATTCGAAACTGATTCAAAGTGAATACCTTTTTTTAGAGAACACTACTTTTTAGTGACAAATTTTTTTTGCTAACGAGTGTCTCAGTTTGCCCTTTGAAAATATTGTATGCTTATTCAACAGGAGCATCTGGAAATTCTCGTAACTCTGATTTTCGATCTCATGTCGAAATAGATTTTCGCTTAAAAGAATTTCTCAAAAGTAGAGTAGCTCAAGTGTCGAGGGACCTCTGTACTATTATTTAAAATTCACGAAATTTTTTTCTTTCTGAATTCACGGTGGAGAAGAAATAAAAAATATCGATGCTGATACCGGATGCACGACAATTTGTCGCATATTTGTTAAACCCAGAATAATTTTTATTATTTTATTGAAATCAATATTGATCATAGACTTTAAATGGGAACAGTAGCCGTAATTGTACATCGGCGTAGGGTGGGGAGGTGCAGGGGTAACAATTAGTGGTTTGTGAGTGAGTGAGCAAGTTTTGCCTAACCCTTTAAGGGACAATGGTACATATGTGTACCATGATTGTGATTGTAACGTAACAAAAGCACTTCTGTGAAGGCATTATAATTTTAATTTTTAAGTATTTGTGACATCATTATTGAACTATTGTCGTTTTATTTTACAATCAAATTCTTATATCCCTTAAAGGGCCGTAAATTTAAGGATATTTTTTTGTGGTTTATTAAAAGATTTTGAAGTGTAGCTGGTCGTTTATAAATAACAGTGGATAACGGATTAAGATGTTTCTCTTTGTCAGTGAGACTACGGACAAAGAGAAACATCTTAATCCGTTATCCACTGTTATTATCCCTTAAAGGGCTAATTCATCAATATGAAACTTGCAGATTGTAAAAGAATCTGATGTGAAAGAGAAAATCTGAGCTCAGATTCGAATTCAGCGCACTAACAATTTCCGAACTCAGTTTTCAAAGTCCTAACAAGAAAAAAATTAGTTTTCTGACCAGTGTTAGTTTTAGTTATATCTTATATAAATTAAATTATGGCATCATTAGTAACTTGCTATCAAAAATTCTACTGCTATTTATACACTTTTTATTTATTTGTAGATATTTATGCACATTTTTTTATATCATAGATTTGTTATATTTAGACAGAAGATGATTTATCGATAATTAAGCCAGCGACGAAAGATTAAGGACACTTTGCGCTTTTCGGCAATTCTGTACGCAAACCGCTATGACCTTGTTTCACTCACTATTTTTACACAATTTTGATGATATACTCGTATTAGTTACTTAGCTAAATTCAAAACGTAGCAAATTTGCACCGAATTGAAGCATTGTTTACGATTAATATTTTGTGGGACCTCCGTTGTTTCTGATGGCTTCTTGCATGCGACGTGGCATGCTGTCAATCAATTTACAGCAATAATCTGGAGAGATTTCTCTCTCCCAAACTTCTGTAATTGCTGCTGGAAGTGCATCAAGGCTCGAAAAATGCTTTTCTGAAACTTTTATCTTCACGAAGCTCCATAAGATTTCTATCGGATTCAAATCCCGACTGTTTCCTGGACAGTCCAACATTTGGAGATACTTTTTTGCCGCAAGAAATTTTTTATTACCTTGCTTCGATGACATGGAGCACCATCATCCATGAAAACCTCACAGCTGTGGGTTCTCTTGAGAACCCCAAGCTTGCTATTTAACAAGTCAACATATTTTTCACCATTCATAGTGGTTCCCGGCGGCAGAAAATGAAGTCCGGCAGACCCCATGAAAGACATTGCTCTCCAAATCATTTGGCTTGGCGGGTGCTTTATAGCTCGGGTAGTGTACTTTTCCTCGAAGCGTGCTCTAACAGGCTTCCAAACTCGATATCTTTAAACAGAAAACTGCTGTACAGAAGACTCCTCTGAAAAAAGCATCTTTTTAACATCTCTATGTCTCAACTAGCATATCCATTGGCGAAGTTCATACGTTTCTTCTTCATCGCCTGCGTCAGGCGTGGTTTTCGGGCTGGCTTGCATGACTTGAGGCCCAGTTCTTGGAACAACTTGCATTGAATGGCATTAGTACTGACTGCTGTGCCAGTTTTTATCAACTTAGCCTGAATTTTTTTGGAGGTATTCATTGGAGAGTGACTAACTGCCTTACCTTCAAGACGGTCTCCTCTGTTGGTGGTAACCCGTGGTCGGCCAGACCTTTTTCTGTCTATAAAAACGTCCTTATTTTAATATTTGATGATTATATTGTACGAAGCTGTTTTGCTAACCTTCATCTTCTTCCCGATTAGATGTACAGAAAATATTAAATTGCTTAAAGTCTTTTATCAGAAATCTATTACCCTTTTTCCAGTAAAGTCACATTCACGATTTTATTTAACTGATCAAATTGCAATGCATGAATTTATTAATAAAATCGGTCAAATTTCAATTTAATATAGAAAATAAAAGTTAAAAATTTAAAACCAACTGTATCATTACAAAAAATCGATTTCGACCTATAAAGGTCATCATCAGTTTCTGTAAAAAATTAATTTATATTATATTTAACAAAAATTTTTTTGAAAATTTGAAAAACTCTCCTCATACTGTTCGGTTCCTGACTCAAAGACACAAAGTGAAGCTTCCAATAAAAACTAAGAGGCAAACGACATAACAACTAACATAATGATTATGGATGACGTAACAAAATGAAAAATCGCACAGTGTAAAACTTATAGTGAAATTAAAAACCGCAAGCTTCCGCTAAGATTCAAAGTGTTTACTGAAAAGATCAACAAAGCTTCTGTAGTTTAACTGTGTATAGTTTGAACGATAATGAACAAATAAACGGGTTTAAAACTCAATCGCAAATATAAGACAGAAAAATTCTATTACTATTAATTTTAGCATTCAAATAATTAATCCATTTATTTTCACACGAATCCAATAAAGTTTTATTCGGTTGTTCTACAAATATGACCATGTAGCATTCAGTGATATCAAGATTAGTATTAAAAGCATCGAAAAGAAATTTATATAAATTTTTAAGGAGGGCAGCTCGGTCATTGTTATCCTTAACGTTAAATTTATTCCAGAATGAGCGGTGGTTATTCCATCGTGTAAAAAATTTATTTTTTGCTTGTCTTTCAAATTGCTTGAAGTTACGATTTAAGCCCGTTCTTTCGTGCTGAAAGACTGCTTTTTGCCCAATTTTTCAACTAAAAGATTTAACTAATTTTGACTAAAACACAATCTTGCAAACAATTTATTGAGCAGGTAATAAAAAAAACAGTGTCATACAGAGATTATATATTAACACAAGACATAATTATGCATTGCGGTACAATAATACCGATTACTCATCGAGATATGAGCATTTAAAGCTACATGTTGTGTTTTTGAGAAGTGGCCCGAAACTTTGGTCGCAGACTGTGTTTATGAACATTTTGTTGTAAACTACATACTATTAATCACGATTAAGAACTTGCAATCGGAAAACCATTTGGCTATTTATAGACATTTTGTTACTTTAATTATGCAATTTTGTATAGTTAAACATAACTACAATATTCTTAAAATTCTCGAAAGTTCTTGCAAAAGTGTTGCTATTGCAATTCATGCGTCACAATGAGTACAATATCATAATAGTTGGATACAATAACTTTTAAGTTTCTCTGATGAACAATTTAATCATTTTTCTTAGTTTTCATGAGTTACTAATTCTCAATCTTTTACAAGACACTTCATCACGTACGCACCATGGTTTATAAATTGAACTGCGTCAATTTAATGAGGATAACAGGGCCTCGAAATAAGCTTTTTCATTTATTGTTTAGCAAAGACACAAACAAGCTTTGTGGTATTTGTCTGCATAGCGTTTTACTTCTACCGAAAAAGCATGTCTGCTTTCAGTGTTTTTTTTAAGGTTTGGCTTGAGGAACCTCTAAGCAATTTTGAACGACCGCTAATTTTTTTCCTATTGTTTCTGAGCGTACTTATCTTTGTTTACACTATTGTAGAAGCAGATTTTGAGAGACCGCTGGACAATTTTGAGAGACCGTTTCGGTTCCTCAAAACGCCTTAAAAAAAACACTGTCTGCTTTAATTACCAGTCGAATCTAAGATTTTCAACACTTTGAATTAGCAACCGGTTGCTATACTTACCAGTTGCTAAGATGAAAGTGTTGCTAAGATGAAAGCTTTTCTTTGTCTTTATCAAATTCAAATTTTAACGAAGTTCGCACAGGCCCGTCTCCAAAATGCGAAATGTACAGGCTACATCAGAGCAAAGTGGAATCGGAGCCGGAAATCTGGGTGAAGACAAAAAAGGTTTCAAACAATTTCTTGTATCGTACCGTATATCAAGTTCCTGTCTTGAATTTCTCGTACGTATAGTATTAGAATTTTCTCGTATTTGTGTTTATTGTATTCCTCGTTTGTATTTGTTTCTTTACGATGTTTATTTTATTTAATTTTATTTGGCAAAACTAAAAGATTACTGTAAATTCAATCGCGCTGACTTGTTTGGTCTTTTCACCGTTTGGAATACTTACGTACTGTCGTTATTTGCCGGTTTGAAAATCTATTGGTAAGCTAATGTTTTATTTGTTTTTTATTAACGTAATTTGCATAACTTGGATTTGGGTAACTTTAAATTTTAATTTGTGTTTGCCTTCTAAATGTTGTGTTTTTTCATTTGATTTACGCCGTGCTTTTAATTTAAAATAGAAAACATTGCAAACCGTTACAAATCATTGTAAACTGAAGTGCATGTTATCAACCGAAGAACTCGAGCAGCGACGTGTATTAAAGCCTACGGCAAAGCCACGACTCTTCACCGGAACGTTGGAAGAGTTCCAACATATAGCAGCTCGTGTGTCGAGGGGTCATTGCATATCATGGCTCAGTTAGATAGAGATAGAAAATTAGCTTTTGGTTTTTTCTTCTTAAAATAATTTTTCTTTTTGAGTATTTTACTGCTTTTAAAAGTAAACCCCAAATATTATTTTAAAACTTGAATTAACTTTTTTTTACAAGATTTTTTTAACTTTTTTATAACAAGTGAATTTAACTCTTGGCATCTTTTGCTCAAATTTGCAGCCCGAATTCTTTTGTGCAGTTCGAAATATTACTACAATCACAAATTTGAGTTACCCATTTCCAAAAAAAGGCCTGCTAATAATAATTAAAGTTTTATTATAAATCAAATAAAAAAATAAACGGTGCGGTTTAGGTACCGGCCACATACTAAACCGGCACCAAATAAACTTTATTAAAAATGAATTTTAAACAGATGTTCAAAATCAATGTTCAAAATTTGAACATCAAAGGTCATCAATATCGAAAGAAAAACCAACATTTAATAACAAAATAATAAGTGGTATAACAGGGTTACCATTCAAACAGACTGAAAAATAAGCTCACATTTTGGAAATAAGCAGAAAATGGTAACCCTGAATACCAAAGTATAACTTATTTACAAAAAACATATTTTAAAAGTTAGTAAAAATAAATTAAGTGGAAAAATCTTTAAATTACTTTTAAAAGCTTATTTTTCATTCTAGTAAGTTTTTTCTTTAGAAAAACTGCTGTAACTCAATTCTTACTCGCATATTTCAAGTTTTGTAAATTGCTGTAATCACTAATTTTTTCTCTTTTTGCATTTTACTAAGAAAATTCACTCCAAAAAAGCTAGTCAACGTCTGCCAAAACTCGAAGTGCGTTTGCTATTTAGTTCAAAAGCGAACTTAATATTTTGACAAACAAGCAAAGGTACCCCGGATGCAGATCAGACCTAGATCCCGACCAGGTTCACATTGATCCCGACCAAGCTTACATTGAAAAAAGGTCGGTCAAAAAAACTTTTGATATTGGATCGGAATCCGTTATGCAGTAAATTGTGTAAAAGCGGGTAATCGGTTCAGTCCGTTTCCCATTTTTTAATTGCTTTTTCCAAAACCTGTTCGACGCCGTGACGAAAGAACGTCCAATCACATCGCTCGTGGGGCAAGGAGAATGAGGCGCAGTCGAGCAGGTTTTTTAATTCCTGAAATTGATCCCAGGTTGAAGGTAAGAGATTTAAAAGAGGGTAAAAAATCCACTTCGAAAAAACACACAAATATGCCATGGAATCCATTCCCCAACATCTGCAATTGCAAAAAAAAATTGGTTGAACTGCTAACGGTTATAAAGAAGTACTGAAATACAGGGTGTCCATAAAGTCTCTTTACAATTTAAAAAAATTATTACAAAGTGAAATGATGAGATATCGCAATGAGGGTTGTTTATGTTAATCAGTATTTCATAAAGTTTTTATTTACACTAAGATTTATTGTTTCAGATAAAATTTCTTAATTAAAATTTCTTATGTTCAATGATTAAGTTATATGAACTGAACCCCCATAAAATGACTACTCCTCAAGAAAAAGCGCAATGTGTATCCTGGTTCATTGAGACAGAATTAGATGTTCAAACCCTTCTTACTTCTTACTGATCCCCAAATTCTTACATTGTGTTTGTTTAACTTTCCTGAGACATGAAAAGTTGCCTCATCACTAAAACAAACTCGCTTGAGGAATGCTTCATCCTCAGAAATTCGTTGCAGCATGTTTACTGCAAATTCTTTTCGTCTTGGCATGTCGTTTGGCTGAAGTGCCTGTAACATTTGCACTTTGATAGCATACAATCTTAAATTCTTGTGTAGGACTTTGTGCACTGTTGAACGTGGTAGTTCCAACTATCTGGCAGCAGTACGGATGGACTTCATAGGAGAACGTTGCAAGGCTTGCCTTACACGCTCGATGTTTTCTTCAGATGTTGTTGGTGGCCCACTCCTCCTTGTTTCGAACACTGTCCCTGTCTCCATAAATTTCTTGTGCCATAAACGAATTGAAGGACGTGATGGTGGGTCTCTTCCATACTTACTTCTGTAGTTTCGTTGGGTCTGAACATCTGATTTTGTCTCAATGAACCAGGATACACATTGCGCTTTTTCTTGAGGAGTAGTCATTTTATGGGGTTCAGTTCATATAACTCAAAAATTAAACATAAGAAATTTTAATTAAGAAATTTTATCTGAAACAGTAAATCTTAGTGTCAATAAAAACTTTATGAAATACTGATTAACATAAACAACCCTCATTGCAATATCTTCTCATTTCACTTTGTAATAATTTTTTTAAATTGTAAAGAGACTTTATGGACACCCTATTTGATAATCAACGCATGGTCATCATAATCAACATAATCACTATCATCATCTACTGTCCGCTATTTATCATATCATATCAATCAATTCGCAGGACAACAGCAAAATCGTTGACTGAGAGGAACCTTTGAATCTTTTCCAAAAGCATTCTATTTTCATTCGTTAATTTAGGAGGCTATCGACATATTTTGTTTTACTTTAGACTTTTATTTTTAAACTTTTTGAAAACGTTATTCACTCGGCCTATTACTAACAAAGAGGAAAAACAGAAAAATAGTACTTAATATCAACACCAGACACCACTAAAAGACGTTATATTTGTCAGAATGATCAAGATTATTGTTTAACCTCTTTTTTGAACTGCAGTATCCTCGAGTTTCTTTACACGCTGCCCCCAACTTAAAAACCAATTGCTCGTCATTCCATTTTGGTGCGGCACAGTGTTGCCAGACCTTGCACGCAGATCCGGAGTACATTCTGAAACATGAAAAGGCTATAACAGCGTCGGTTAGCTAGCGATAGTTTGCGCTTTGAAACTGTAGGCTTTTGTCTTATGAAGAATTTAAAGCTTGGTTTTGTATCGAAGCACGAATTTTTAAAAAGTTTTTGAGTAATCCGTCGTTATATGATATTTACTATTGAATATGTAATTGTAATTGTAAATATGTAATTGTAAATATTAAAAGTTATCGAAAAATTTCATCTTTACGGTTGACTATGATGCGCTCGAATTTCATTTTTATAGTGTTAACCGAATTCACATTAATTTATCATCCAAGGGCAAAAAATGTTCATGTGTACGAAAGTGGGCGGCTTTCTTTGGATGAAAAGCCAAAAATTAACAAACGATTGACCGAGCAAAAACTCGGTAAAATGGTTAAAAGAACCAAATACTTTCTAAAAGACTTTTACCTTCTAAAATCAAACTCCGACAAATCCGAGTCAAGAAAAACAAAGGATTCGATATCTTTGAAAACGATTTGGAAATTATTCGTAATAATGATGTCATTAATTTTAAAGTCAAATGGAAGCACCCTGCAGACAAAAACAACAAACGGCAAAGTTTTAAATACTGCTTGTTCGCAAGATGGAGAAAAACATTGCAAGAGTAAAGGTGAACCAAATTTTGGCTACACACACTAAAAACGCAAATTATTTTGTGTAAAAAATGAAACTTATTACGTCAAGGATTGCTATAGCAAAACGACATAAACGAACGACGAATCCAGCTTCCACAAGCCTCAAATTAAACTTCAACTTCAATGAAACCTCACGTCTCAAATAAAATGGGCTAGATACCTTGATGATATATACCGAAGTTGACTGCTAAATAAAAGATAAAATTGGTAAAAAAAGGAAAAATATTTTATTCAAAGACCAAAAGAACTTATTGCTCCTGACGAAGTTTTGGTTGTCCTCAAAAATTTAAAATAATTACGACCATTTTATTCTGATTGTTAAAATTTCGCTAAATTATCCAACCCTACCCGTTTCGCCACAAAGTTTCGAACGTTTCTCCAAATCCTCTGAAAATTTTTAAGACAGTTATATACGGACTTTTTGAGTTTTTAATGAATCGTCTCAACAACCGCAGACCAACGCAATTATCAGTCGCAATTTCTTCTTTGCATAAAGAGAATTCTCCGTCATATCTGTCCAGTATGTAACTGAAAAAATAGGATTAGATAGTAATTGGTTAAGGAACTTATAGTTGAAATTATTGTTAGCTATCGGCTAAATTGCATTTTCCAAAAGTTGTATTAAATCATTGCTTAAAATTATTTTTCTTAAATAGTAATGTTTAGCAGGTTTTAATCCCCCAACATTTATAAAGATTTGAATAAAAACTTTTTTTCAAATTTTTGCAAACAATAAAAAATTAAAATTTAGCTGTTTCGCCTTTGTTTAACTTTACAAATTTTAGCAGTTTTCGTCGAAGTCGTGACTTAGCTCATTTTGGTTTCGTGCATTGTTACTATAGCAACTTATTGATTTGCTTAATCGTTCGCAATGAATAAACCAAAAACTTAAATAAAATTAACTAAATCAACTAAGCTTGTCATTTTCTTGCAGAAAAAAAGAAACATTCTTAAAATTTTTTTTTTTTTTAACTTGAAGAATCGATCACGTTATGATTTCAAAGCCATACTCGCGTCTTTCCGACATTAAATTATATTCAGTTGAATTTAAACAAAATGCGATTGGAAACATGTTTGAAAACTTTGACTGAAGCTATAGTCGCGAAAGCGACAAAAGGGTTTAAAATTTGTTATCAACGGAACAAAATCCTGTTTCCACCTCTATTTAATGACTATTCAGGTTCAAGTAGAGTCTGCTGCGTTATCCCTAAAGTTTCAGTTTCAAACCGAGGGTTCTCAATCGGGATTCACAGAAAATTTAAGAGGTTTACAGTGAAAAAAATTTAAATTGGCGGTTCATGGGACTAGTTTGGGAGTTCACAAAACAACTCATTCAACCCGAAAAAAACATGCGCAAAAAAAGGTTAACGTCGAGTTGTAAAATTTTCCTTTGATTCTAACACAGACCAAGGTGAAGATCTTTTTTTGTCTTTGTGCAAATGTTTGAGCAGGGGTCCATCGAAAATTTTTCTGAACAGCATTGACGAAACGGGATACATGGGAAAAGGTTGAGAACCCTTGCTTTAAACCTACAGCCAGACATAAAATTTTTTTCGAGAAACAAAAACCAAATTGTAATTCTAAATTTTGCAGCCTACTGTTTTTAACGCGTTGCTTTGCTTTTTTACAAAACACTTCCGTAAAGTTATTCTCATAATAAAAATCTGCAATTTAAACTGAAAAACTTCCGAAATCGACAGAACATTTTGAAAGCCCTTTTTTAATTGCACACTGCATCACTATATAGTTGACCTTCAAAAAACGGGCAACCTCGGGCCTGAGGACTGCCAGATTTTTGAAGGTTAATAATTTTGTATGATGTACCCCCTACGTATTTTAAGAAAATTACCACCTGCACAGCAAAATCAGTAATTAGCAGATCAAAATCAGTACCATTACTTGTTATCACGTGAAAGAATGAACCAACATGGCGTTTAAGCGTACAGAACTATCTAAATACAAGCGGTCGCTCATGAAAATAGTGGTGCGCATGCGCACCAAAGAAGAAAATATGAAAATGCGCTCCCGAAATCTGTGCCGAAAATCGAAGAATCCGGGCTTTTGGTTGCCAGATTTTTGAAGGTCAACTGTACTTACGTCAATTGATGAATGTTGTCCAAACCGTTTTTTCTTCTAGACAGATCTTGTTTATTTTTTGAAAGCAAGCATGCCCCATAAATTCTCGGGACTCCTGGCCATTCTTGGACTTTGAGATATTTGTAAAATGTCTCTAAATGGCGTTGAAACATGTTGTCGTCAGCGCCCAACTCATTTTTGTAAAAAACTTTTTTTTCAATGTCCACTGTCAATCCGCTGTCCAAATGCAGTTCTCCTTTCTTCTCGTTTCCCAGGCCGTACGTCAATATTGGGTTGACAGTTCTGTTTTCGAGGTATTTAATGTCATCACAATTGTAGATTATTCTGTTGTTATAAACGTCATCAGCATTCTGGACCGATTCAAATGGGGTTGGAGGGTTGTAACTCTCAAGTAAAAGGGAAACAATTTTCTCAAAACTAAAAGAATCTTTGATGGGATTAAGTTTTTTCATTTGTAAAAGTGCTTTTTTATTTCTTTGCCGCTTTTCAGTAAAGTTTTCTTTGAGTACTGGAATTATTTCTGCCAATAACAGCGATTCTTTCTTCCAATCGAACCCTAAAAAAAATCATAATATTTTTGATAACTTTATAATTTGAACTAATATTGTGGTCTCAAAAAGTAGCTCGTCAAAGTAAGTCTCAAAAATAGTTTCTTAATGCTAAAGTACTATTTTTTATATGCTTAGGTTTCATAGCCGATCGGTTTTGATTCAAGTCCTTCTTCCAGTGTCCCGCCCGGTCAGTTGTTTTGTCCGCAATTTTCAATTTTAAATTTGCTTTATGCTACTATCTTTAAATCTTCAACTAAATTGAGGGCGTTTTCATGGGGAGGGCTATGACCAACCTCTTCACTCTTGCAGAATGGACGCAGGCCTCTAGAAAAAGAATGAGGGCAAGGAAAAAGTAAATATCAAGAAAAGGTCTTAACTTTATTTTAACAGTTATACTCTATTTTAACAGTGCTCATACATCAATCAAAGTGAAGATTTTTTTGGTCTTAACTAAATTTCGGACAACTTTTTTTACTTTTGACTAGCATCTCGATTCTCTATTTTGAAAATATGCTAAAGTTGTTTAAATATGCTTTAAAAAGTATTGCATTTATGTCTTTTTGAAAGACATCTATTTGTGGTGCCAAAAGCGTTTATGATGAGTAAGCTTAATGGCTTTAAAAAAAGAAAGGACCTGATGCGAAAAATAGAAAAGAAAAACCACAGTAAAATAGTGGGTAGCTACGTTTAGGGGCATTACTACCTTCAGTGACAAAGGGAAATCTTTATTTTTGTCTTCACTTGCATTAAACAAGATATTTTCTTGATAAGCAAGTCAACGAGGCAAGTCACGTTAACAACCATAACTGAAGGTATTAGTGTCTCTGAACGGAGCAGCTTGATCTATAAAAAAAGTTGTCATTGTACAACTATCTAGAGTACACGCTTTTGTGTTGTCTTTTAGTCATTTAGTTGTGTGATGCTGATTGTATCAACGCTTCAGGAATTTAACGAAATACTTCCACCATTAAATGGAGGAACAATTTTCTCTAATTGACAGGTGGAGACAAAAAAATAAAACGCAACCTTGACATGTGTACCAGCCAGTGATGTAGTCGAGATCACAAACGTCGAGACCGAGACCGAGATCGAGACCCGATAATTTTTCCGAGACCAAGACCGAGATCGAGACCGGAAAATTTCGAGACCTAAGGTTTGAGACCGAGACCAGAAATAATCGAGACCGAGACCGAGATTGAGACCGAAAAATTTTATGAAAATATAGTCGGTTTTTCAAAAACCATAAATTTCTATTTTCTAAACAGCAATCTAAGATTACTTTTAATTGAACAAGCATCTCGATCATGTTGAAAAGAGCTTTGCTCAAGTTTAATCGCATTATTAAGCAATCAGCTTTAAAAACCCTTTCAACTAGAGCAAAAGAAAGCCGAAATATACAAGACACGGCGGTAAACAATGTTGAAAACAGCAATTAAAAAACTTTAAGAAAAAATCATTAAAAATTTTTTCAAAACCCAAAAATGCTGAAGGCACGCTAATCACGAAAATGGTTGAGACTTGGATAACTGGTAAATTCCACCCCGGTATATTTTATCATAGTTAAATTTTAACACAGTATATTCTACCACGGAAATTTGTTAGGTTTAGAGGGTTAGGTGTTAGGGTTACAGTTAGAATTAGGGATTAAGGTTAGCAGAGTTAGGGAAATAAATGTGCTTGTCAACTACTGTACTCTATCTTGGCAGCTTATAGCGTGATAAATCAACAACAATCTACAAATAAAATGAACAGTCAACATGGTGTGATATTGTATTGAAATATACAGTGATAAAATATAAACTACAGCGGTTGAATTTGCGGCGGTGAACTGTGTCGTGGTGGAACTTACCGCAATAGAATACACCTAGCACCAAAACTTCATTCACATATTTGATTAGCTTAGTTATCTGTGTTGATGCGTTGTATTTGTTGGCTATGTTTGATTTACATACAATAGATTTAGTCTAATTAATCTCTTAAAAAAGATTAGAAATAAGGACCAATTATACAAACCAGTAAAAGCTGCATAGGTGGGCACGGTACTTTTACTCGGTACTTTTGAATAATCCAATTTAATAGTTATAACTATTAACTTCTCTGTCATACATTGAATTTCAATTGACATTCAAAAATAGTGTAATTCAAAAAAATAAATAAATAAATAAAAAAAAATAGTTTTTTTATTACTATTAAATTGGATAATTCAAAAGTACCGAGTAAAAGTACCGCGGTACTTTCGTGCCCACCTATGAAAAGCTGTTTAACAACTCACTGACTTTTCTTTTTGTATTACCCGTGTTATTTTATGTTCGTTTTTGTGTAGGTTATTCAAAGTAGTTTTTAGTTATTTTCTTCTTTTCTACTTCGTCTTATTAGCAATTTGGTAATTTGTTTTAAGCAATTACAGTAGATTCATACAATGGCGTTTGCAGAAATTTGTTATGGGGGCGGTTGAGAGCCAAAAACACAATCACTATATTTCGTAATGTTTTTTACAAAAGGAAGCCTTGAAGCAACAAAAAGAAGGAGCCACTTTCAAATATTCATTTAAAAAAACAATTAAAATTATTTATTTATTCTTGATATTATTATGTATCTTTATTTTTATCCTCCTGACTCCCTGACTCACAGAAAATCGTCGGTGACTCACAAAAATAAGATGGTAAATGGGAAGGTATTTGGCGCAAAACGCCTCAAGGTCCAGCACTTTAAATTTGTCCTTGGCTGTTGAGTTAAATTTTAACTCGAGAAACTGTTCTTGTGCTTCATCAAAAATGTCGCCTATTTTGCACTGTAATGTGTTTCTTGCTTCTCATCTATAGGAGAATTCTATTTGATTAATTTTTTTTTTAAATCAGTTAAATGAGTTTTTATTTGTGCTTTAATTGAGACTCACAGTTACCGTTTGCGAGTGCAAAATCCAATTAAAAAAAGTTTGCTGGATTCCGTTGTTCAATTTGATTTTTACTGAGGTCAAGTTCCTGTCATTTTGATTATCAAAATTAATAAAGAATGTGTTGTAAAACATGTTAACAATCGCGCCTCCTTAAAAATTTACGTACGCCCCCCAGGGGAGGCGTGCCTCCCCGATTAAGAACCACTGAATTAAACCATTTATTGACTATGTTTATTCAAAAATTTTACGAGCAATAAAACGTTTCAATTTCATTTGCAAGGGGAATTGTTTATGGTGAAGAAAGCAGTAAATCATCATAACCATATCAAAAAATGTCCGGTCTCGAGACCAATTTAAAAAGTACGAGACCGAGACCCTGAAAATTGGTCTCGAGACCTCTATCACTGATACCAGCAGCCGTGAGCAGGCTCGGAATAGAAGATAAAAGAAAGGTGGCTTAAGTATTAATACGTGACAACAACTGAGTATTGTTACGTAGTATTACGTGGCAACAACAACTGAGTTGTAGTGTTCAATTGAACCATTAAATGGAATAATTTGAATGTATTTTCACTTTTACAGTCTTTATTGGCTCCTTGGCTATTTTTAATTTAAAGAAAGGGTGACTTAAAGATGTTAAAAAAACTCTTATTTGTTTATTAATAGTAAATACCAGAAATGATCTAGTTTAATCATTTTTTAAGTATTGGCCAATACAATTATTTTAAAGATTATGTAGATCCAAGGGCCGTAACTATCGCCTGTGCAGCTGGTGCAATGCATCGGGGCCCCAACACAAGGGGGTCCCGCATTGCTACATTTTATTGTAAAATATTTTCGTTAAAAGCTCGAGTAAACTTATTATTATTAAATGTCACCCTTCATCAATAATTCTAATTTAAAATGGGGGCCCCGTAGATGTTTGCACCGGGGCCCCACCTGACAAAGTTACGGCCCTGAGGAGTAAACCTAACTGTTCAGTTGAAAAAGTTTTAAAACCATGTTTTTTTCTTGGATTTATACAATATATAAAAAAGCTATTTTTGTTACAGCGGAACTAAAGAAAAAGATAATTTTACTGAAAAACCTGTTTTTATTTAACAGAACAATTTTACGTCAAGCTAAGAAATATTTATACTTCAATTTAGAAAGAATTTTACCACTTCTTAAAGCCCTTGACAACTCTTGGTCTTCATTCTTCACACTATTCTTATTTGTTTGAAGTTGCAGTTTGGAGCGAGTACAGGAAACTAAAATGAAAGCAAAAACGTTTAAAATGATGACATTAAGCCGAAGATCGAGAAGGCCACGAACACAAAAAGCCGGAATGACTTAAACCAGTACTAAATCTTTTAATTCTTACTAAACTTTTTGCTATATTTTTCTTTTAGGCTATTTAGAATTTTTTTTCTACTCATGTAGCACCCATAAATAAATAAAATTATAAAAAATTTTCCAAAGAATATTAATTATTTCAATTTAAATTCCTTTAAATATTTGATATTTTTTACTAACGAGGAATTCCTTCCTTTTTTGTTGAGAAATCACTGATGTTTCGCGCCCATGTTTAACACTTTAGATTTCTGAAGAAGTTTCAAACGAGATGATGATGATGACACAAAAAGAAATGAATGTTTCTGTAACTGGCAATTGGTGATGATATGTCCTCTTCAAACTTTTGTTAAATCTTGAGTTTATTTTCGTGTAATGCAGGTAACCTTTGGCACCCTCCTCTCATTCCTGTTCTTTTTATCCAAATAAAATCAACTCAAATTTTACCAGTAATTTTCACTTGACGTATGAACAAAAACATTTTTCTGCCCTGAGGTGTAAAGTAAAAACTATACGGAAAAGATGTCAAACTTTGCGCTAGGTTACACTTTCCAATAATGCTTTACCCAGATAACAATTCTAATGCAGATGCCCAAATAACAATGCTAAGGGCCCTGCAGGCAGCCTATGCGTGGTCCGGAATGGGCTTACTGCACGGGTACAAGTACAAAGAACGAAAAGTGAGTTGTAATTTGAAAGAGAAAGATGCTGATGAGTTTATCTTGTTGAATGTTTAAAAATGGAACACTTTGCATAAAAGGGTTAAATTATATGAAATTAGTGGGGTAAGCTTTTTTAGGGTCACTGCAGTGTCCGCTGCTACGTCGGTACGATCCCCGTACAGGCTGCCTTAACAGGCTCTTGCAAGCCCCGCGTAGCATTGTTATCTGGGAAGTTAGATTAAAGATTGATATTATGTTAAAATTCCAAACTTGATTTTATATGACCAAATACATAAAAATTAAAGAATAAACTTTTATAGCTATTTCATTTGAATGTTTTTTTATGCAACGTATTTAGAAAATGTAAATGGATGTTTTAAAGTTTTAATATTCTATAAAAATAATTTTTTAATGTTTAAAATTAAAAAAATTGGAAAAATTTAAAATAGTAAATTTAAAAAGAAAAAAATTGAAAAAATTTAAAATAGCAAAGTTATTTACATCAGGCTTTACACTATATATAGTATTTACATAAAAAATTGTATTGTATGGCGTCATTTTAAATAGCAAACATAAAAAACCGAATCTTTAGGCAGCATGGTCGAGTGGTTAGGCCGCCGCGATTATGGTCGATATGGTCTCTTCAAAATCTACTCGTGCCATTTTGTTGTGCCCTTGGAAAAGACAGTTTACGGCACTTTCCCCTGCTTAGTGGTCTCAGCAAGCAGTTCTAAATTTCAGTTATATTAGCATCTCTGTCGCTTTCCTTCGAGTTTAATTGATATCAAGAGAAGTATGAGAGGTAAGAGAGAAAATAAAATTGTTATGTCCTAATCCCTTAAGCTGTACAACAGAATACAATTACTTAAAATGGGAAAACCCTGCGATTGTATCTTAAAACAATTACGATTATCTCAAAACAATTATGGTTGCTGCGATAGCAAGATATTTTTAAGTTTTATTAACTCTAGTTTTAACCGCAAAAACGTATAAATGTTTAAACCAGGGATATCCAACCTTTTTTCCTAAAGGGAAAAATTACAAATTGAAGTATATTCGGCGGGCCACAAACTTCATACGGCGATGGCTTTAGTACGATGCAAATCGAGCGGCCGCACCAGGCCCCCCTAAAAAACGTCAAAAGAGGCCCCCCGCCCTAAGCAAGATATTGGTATATTTCTTAATAGTAGCACCGTGGCAGTGGCACCCTTAAAGTAATAACCTTTATTTTAGAGATGTTTCGAAACGCATGTTCGGATTTGTTTTGGAACAAAAAGTGTGGCACCCCTATTTTCTTGCTCTTTTTGTAAGGCCATTACTGAGTACAAGATATAAAATTTTCTTTTTTTTATTATTAGATGCCATGACCAAATGATAAGTATTAAAATATAATTTAAAATTGATTAAGTAATTAGGAATCTTAGTTAAGTGTGAGATTATTAAAATCATTACGTAATTAGTATTCGAAACATCCATGCTAAAGCTGCTTTAAAATTCCAATTATGTGACTTCTTTTCTTCCTGCTTACACCAACTCAAAATTTCCAAGATCTGGAAAAGAGGGCATTTAGTCCCAAAGCCGATCAATCCCAAAGCCGATGAAGCCACAAGAACATAACAAAGAGTTTTCGACCAATATCTCTTTTCTGCGTCTCCTACAAGGTTCTTGAGAGGCTTGTCTACGCCAGCGTCAAACCAATTATCGATCCATTGATCCCGAAAGAGCAGGCTGGGTTTCCACGCGAAAAGTCAACCGTGGATCAAGTCATTCTATTGACAGAAAACATCAAGGATTTTTTTATCGATTTGTCAATCTGACGGCGGCATATGACTCTGTCTGGCACCGTGGCCTTATATGAAAGCTGCTTAAGACTTCGGTCTTGGCTGCCCTCCTTTTCGGTACAGTAACGGCAGCCTTTTATTTAAGTAACCAAGAGCCCAAACGTGAGCTAAATATTTACAATAGCATTTGACTTTTAGTATTTTGTCCAACCCCTACTTATTTTGTGGTTAACTGGACAGATCCTTCACGTTATGTCATCATCTAGTGTCGTTGTGCAAAAACTATTTTCGCCCGTCGCACTGCTGAGGCAACTTGTAGGCTCACGATGAAGTGCTAGTGCCAAAACACTGCGTAGAGCTGCCCTATTTCTGGTCTACAGAACAACTGAGTACTACACAACAGTCTGGTGTCGCAGCGCTCACACTCGCCTCATAGACAGTGTCCTAGATAACGCCTTGTGCATAGTCACTACATGACTGCGTCCCACTCCAGCGGACCTTTTACCCATACTTTTAGCCATCCAGCCAGCTAAATTTTGTAGACGAGGAGCAACCACTTTCTTTGGCTAACGGTGAATTCCTGGACCAGAAACATATTTTATTTTTTAGATTGGAACTAGAATTTCTAAAAATGTCTGATCCTCTTTCCACCCTTCCAATAAATTAACAGTTTTCACGTTTTTATCGCTGGCGCATTGTTGCTTCTATAGTAATTTTATTCTAAATCACCTAGCATTATTTCATTGGCAAATTCATGACTTTAGTGATATTAAAGACAGTATCCTTGCGTATTATTATTACTATCACTAAAGTCATGAACAAACTATCATTTTTTATTGTAAAAATGTTTGAAAATAACGCGATCAGTATTAATTTAATCGCAAAACAATGTGAATACTGAAAAAAATGCTTAGGGCAAACGTTTTTATGACAAGCTCCACCTACAAAAGTTATCATAGATCAGTTCAATGGGCGTCTCTCGATGCAGCAATCAACTGACGTATTCACTTCGTCTCCCTTTACGTTACCATGACAGCAATGATCTCGAATCCTATACAGTAATAAAAATATAACTAAAAATTTTGAGTGAGTAGCGGGCCGCATAAAAACATTAAGTGGGGGCCAGGTTGGACGTTTCTGGTTTGAACTGAAGTGTACAGCTTTGATAAATTCTTGAATTAAATCAAGATTATACTAAACCGAATTCTTTGAAAACTTTGGGCATGTCGGCAGCGTAACCGATTGCTTTAGTGCATGGCGTGCTTCCCCAAATGGGATCGCGAAACAAATTAGCTTTTTGTGCTTTAGAAATTGGCTTTTTTAGAATAATCTTTATTGACAATTAAAAACAAGAAAAGGTAAAGTGTCATTACACCATTGTTGCTTAAGGTTAGTTGGCATTTAAGGCTTTTATTCGACAAAAGCCTAAATCAGAGTGAAGACCTTTCTTTTAGAGAACACCTGGTTTTTGCTTTTTATTTTTATCTCTATATTTATCCTCCTGACTCGCAGGAAAGCGACGGAGGCGCTATACATAGGGTAAGCAATTACCCCAACCTGCTTCCAGAGATTGCTGTCCAAGATATTGCTGTCCGCTAGTAATTTAGTAGAGATATTATTGTAATTTAGAACTGCTTGTCAAGACCACCAAGCAGGAGAAAGTGCCGTAAAGTCAACAGAATGGCGCAAGTCGGTTTTGAACCGAGACTATGTTGATCATCAGTCCGGTGCTTCAACCACTCGACCACGCTGCCGATTTTGTAATTTTATTAATTCGCTTTAAGTAACTGTTTCTATTTCTCGTTGTTATTACATGGTTTTTCATGCACATGCGTGATTTTTTAAAGGAAAAAATTAACGTACAATTAGCCTACACATATTGGGGTCACACAAAAATTTATTTTTTAAAATTGGGTTGCAGAACAAAAATGCTTGAGAAGCCCTGCTTTAGTTTCTTGTTTCATTTTATGACTAGAGAATCAACCCCATGTTTGTTAAAATAGACCTATTTTCAATTTTCATTTTATTTTAACTTGGCTGAAATTGATTTTGACCATGAGTCAACTTCAATTATCTTATACAAATGTAATTTCAATTTTCTTTTTTTACGGCTACCCTATAATTAAATAAAAATTTAGTTATTTTACTTAAGTAGGCGTGAAAATTCTGTCGTTATATGCGGCGTAAACATATACTGTATGTCTATGTCCTTAGCATATTGATTTGTTTGATAAATTTAACCTTCTAGTATAATTTGGTTTTGGGTCGGATTAAGGTCTGGCTCGGCTTTAATTTTAAAGATCAGTGTATAACTGTAAAATCATAACTTAGTTAAATTTTTCAAGCATCATTCTTCTGTAAGTCCACACATTAGCTAAAGAGATAAGAATTGAAGGTCAATTTTAACCTTTTAATTTAATTAAATTTTTTTTGTCCAGTTCTGTCTCGCTGTAAAGAGCATAGCAACGGACCCACAATTAATATCATAACATAATTATTTAGGTATTTTTCACATTTTACTCATATGTTGATTGTTTGTTGTTTGTCAAAATGTTTTAAATAAACGTTTTTACTGAATACTCACATACTTTTCAAAAACTATAAGTTTATTTTTGATTAACTCCGTAGACTACAACAAATACCTGCTGAATATCGAATTCCAAGCCACAACAAGACACCATTTAAGAAAAATGCAACCAGCAAGAGTTGGTTATGAGTTCTGGAGTTACAGAGACTTTGCATCTTTCAGAAAACAGAAACTACATTGCATGATAGCCAATAAACAACCGCTATAATTAAATTTCTAGTCCTAATTTTTTACATTTTAAATTCATATGGCTCTACTTTCTTTACAATGTATATAACAACTGTAATAAAAAAATATGTTGATAACTTTAGATAACCATGACCATAGGGTATGCTAGTACTTTTTGTTAAATTGTTTTTGTATATAAACATCAAATTATTTTTTAATAAATTTACATTCGAAAAAAATACCGGTTCAACAATTCCTAAACCGTGCGTACTTGTATTTTACCCCTAAAAACTTCTGCATTTCAGTGTTCTATGTTTTTTTGACGACTAGTTAATATTGACTGGCTCAATGTTTCATTCTGTAACAAAAAAATATTCAAAACTAGCAACTCTGCTACTTAAAATTTAAGTATTTTTAATGGAAAATAGCCCACACAATTTATTAATAAGCTTTTCTAACTGCGCTTTACACAAGAAAATCAACAATTAAATGTTGGAGACAAAAAAATAACTTTACAACAATAAGTCATTTTTGCCTGCGGGCATTGCTTGCAGGTATGCTGTTATATCTACAGTCAGAAGGTGGATCAAAAGTGCAGATAAAAGAAAACCGATATAATGGTCAGTAGCATGATGTTTGTTGCGCTTGATAATGGAATTACGCTCATTTCCGCTGCAAGCGTAGGCGAAAATATTTTTTGTTTGTTTTCTTTACTTTTATATTTCTTTCGCACTTGAGCGCTAAGAATGGTTGGTCGAATCGGCAGCATGGTCGAGTGGTTAAGAGCGCCATGATTGTGATCGACATGATCTTGGTTCAAAACGTACTCGCGTCATTCTGTTGTGCCTTTAGCAAAGACACTTTACGGCCCTTTTCCCTCCTTGGTGGTCTTGGAAAGCAGTTCTAAATTTCAGTCATATCTTTATTAAATTTTAAGCGAACAGCAACATCTTGGCATCTCCGGAAGCAGGTCGGGGTAGTTGCTTGCCTTATGTATTAGCGCCTCCGTCGCTTTCCTGTGAGTCAGAAGGATAAATAAATAGTTGAAATAAAGTGAAATAAAATGAAAAATTGCAATTTTGTACATTCAGGTATACACCTATAACCGAATTTAAAATCAAACAAAAGCGCGTATTTACCATTTTAGCAAACAAAACCACGTGAATTGAAAATTAGACGATGTTGTTAGTAATAAACAATACGTCTTTTTAATTATTATTTAACATATCCCAGGCGTATTTATCCTCATGTTTTCTGGACTGGGTAAACAATATCAATATTCTCTCTAAAATAATTTTGATCGATGAAAAGTATCTAAATGTTCATTTTATTTAATTAATTTAGTTAATTGCAGCTTTAATTATGAGTACCGGTACTTGGTCTATTTGTTTCAAAAAGAGTACGCATGGTATTTCGCAGAAAATACCAAATTAAAGGTCATCGTATAAGCCAAGTGATTAACCTACGTTAGTTTTAACAATCTAACACTTAAGAATTTAGATGGTATTTTTATTTTTTTCTGATCCTGATCTTAACGTATTCATGTTAAATTTTTGTTAGAATCGAATTAAGAAGACAGAAATTAAGCGTGTTTGATTGGTTAAGAGAGCCGTGATTATGATTGATGTGCTCTGGCTTCAAAACCTAGTCGCGCCATTCTGTTGTATCCTTAAAAATGACACTTTATGGCACTTTCTCCTGCTTGGCAGTCTTGACAACCAGTTCAAAATTTCAGTCGCATCTTTATAAAACTAAAAAATAAATAAAAAATTTTAACCGGACAGCAATATCTTGATATCTCCGGAAGTAGCTCGGGGTAATTGCCTACCCTATGTATTAGCGCCTCCGTCCCTTTCCTGTGAGTCAGGAGGATAAATATAGAGATGAAATGAAATGAAGCAACTGAACTTGTTCAAACTCGTAATTGATAAACAAAAGTTTTCTTTTTAAAATCTTTCTCTATGTTTCTTGCTTTCAATAAACTTAAATCAAACGAGCCGGCGACCCATAATCACCATAAAAAAAAGTAAAGCTCATAAACTTTAAGTATGCCTTTAATTTCACTGTTTGAACCTCAGTTTTTGACCGCTTTCTTAAACTTACAATTTAACCAACACTAATTTATTAACTGGCAAAAATTCTCTACCCCAACTGATAAAAACTGATTGCGAAATTCCTTACTTCTATTGTGAAAACAAATGAAACAATACCATTTTGAACAACATAGCCCTTCCAATACGTAGCTTGGAAATGTAAAATGTCCGGCCGTATCTAGATTTGGCCGTGGTTCTGCATACGTGGGAGTGACGGTGCTGCCAGACATTGTTGCGGAAATGGACATCGGAATTTGTTACACGCTCCATCGTAAGCTTATGAAGCGTTTTATGTTCGGATGTCACATTTTCTTCATAGCCTAATCTTAACCTCATAAATCTGTACTTAAGTTTTTGTCTTTTATTATAGTTTTAAATTTTAGTATGACGTAATATTTTTAAGGCTGGGAAATAATTGCATTGTCGGAAAATCACCACTTAATTTAATTTATTTAATTTATTTGTAAGCTATTATGATTGTTTTAATTTTTCGTTTTATCAATTGTAAATCAATCAATCAAGATTCTATTTATTTCGTCTAGTACACAGCAGATATTCATATTAAAACTCACATAAGCGTCAAAAAAAAACAGGAATCAGCGATAAAACGATATACGCTGAAACATGCGCAAAGAAAAAGGTTATAAAAATAATTATTTGATATGTCATAATTAATTATCAAATATTTAATTAATCAAATAATTATTTGATATAACTATTTAATAATATTTAATATTAATATGACAAAAATAAAAGTTGCTGACCCTTAACAAACACACAATATGAATAAAATAAGCAGTAAAAAATCGTAAACAAAAAACAGCGCAACAAAGTAATGCTGATTAAATATAAAAATAAAGCAACATGCTATCAACCTGTATGTCGATTTTTAGCAAATTCAGCCAAATTTTATCAATCGAAATCTTTTATAAGAGAAATTAATTTTTAGAAAACCATGTTTAGGGAGGTTCAAAGGTGCTACACCTTACCCAAGGGTCACCTGGAGGAAGTTGTGATAGGGTTTCCTTATTCGTCGCAACTTATAAAAGATAAGCTTAAGATAATTGTAATCTTAACCACGTATCAAGTAGATTAAGGAAACGTGACCGTTAGTTTCTAGGATTTTCTTTTTCTCTCTCGAATGTTCTGGAATCATTATTTAAATTTTTTTATTTGATGCAAAGACTTCTAATTATTTCATCCGCTCACCGTCGGGTCCTCTGATTAGCTGTTGTAAGTTGCGACCTTGATTTAATCGTTATTCGAAGAAATCCACGTTATTCCAGAAAATTCGCTAACAATCTTGAATCACGTGACGGGATTTTAGAGAAAGCGCGTTTTGTTTTTATTTTATTCCAGATTCCATTCCAGTCAATCTTTGCGACCGATTTGAATTGTTGCATCGCTCTTAAGTCGTTCGCGTTTCTGTGGCAGTGTGACCGCGGCAGTTCTATAGAGAGATAGAAGTGTTGAACTTGTGACGGCGAAATAAGAAGTGGCGGACGATATATTAAGATCCATATTAGCCATCGGGGTGATAATTCATACTTATAGCTCGCGTTATTGTGGCGGTGGAATTGTTTGAGGTTTGTTGCAGTCGGGAAGCCAAGTTTTGTTAAATTTGTAGATATATTTTTTATATATCGTTAGTTTTATGCCAAGAAAGAAATTTATTATAAAAAGATAAGTCGGGAACCACTTCTAACTCTGCCACTGCTTCAATGAATATGACCAAAATATCCCTGTGAGTGCATTTTCCCGATCAGTTGAATATATCGCAGTTCAAATTAAGTGTTCTTGGTTATATTCATTAAAGCAGTGGCAGAGTTAGGATTAATTCCTTACTTATCTATTTGTAGTATATTTTTTATAGTTGAAGACAGTGGTTTCTGTCTGTCTGCGGAGAAAAGTTTTCTAAAAGAATCAATTCAAACTTAGCCGGAACTAACTGTAATAAGAACTTCAGTCTCGCGGCAAACTATTTCTTGAGCCGGAATAAATAAAAAAAATAGACACGGCATTACTTCAGCGTTGGTAACCTATTCGATTTACCTAGTTCAAGTGGTCCTTTTTGATTAAGTTTGTACATCAGGTAAATTCTGTAAAGTTTGTGACATCAGGTAAATTCTGTTTTTAAAACTTTTATCTCTACGCATTTGCAGTATAAAAAAAAATTAAATTCATAAACAGCATACCGTATATTTTTGAGAAATTTTTGAAGCATTTTTAAGCTGAAATATTTACTGATTTTATAAATTAAACCGTAAACTTGGGCAAATTATTTGCCGTATTTTTAAATTTATCATAGAAGTTAATTATAAAGAATGAAGCCAACGTAGAAAAAAGCATTGCAATGTTCAAATTTCAACGCAGCAGTTTATTACGAAGTTTTCATAAAATAAGCGAATTGTTTTGATTGATATTCATACGCTAGTTCCGTCGTCTTCTTTTGATTTGTTCTGAGAAGAGGTAGTGGAAAGAAATTTTGTCTGAGCAGCTGATTGATTTAAGTTTCTGTTACGAAAAAAAAGTGGTATTGTGACGTTAATCTGCAAAATCCTTTGACTTTTCTTACGATGAACGGGAAGGTGACTTTTCAAGTCTTGCATCAATTTTTGCTACCGACAACTTGCTATAGCTCTTCCGCGCTATATTCCACAGCTGGGCGGGGTTGCGGGGCGGCTTTTGTTCTTCAGTCAAGCCACTCATGCTTCGGCGCATTTCTTGAAATAAATTTTCCTGTAGACCATTAAACTGCGTTAGAAAGACAGTTCGTCGTATTTACCCGCGTTTTTAAGGTTTTTTTATTTGGCTGTTTAGTTTTTTAAAATATGATTGAAAACTAGAGACTGCAAAGTAGAGAAAAGTGCCTTTTTTATGGAAACAACAGTTGGTTTGAATTGTTATTGTTGGTTTGATAGTTGGTTTGAATGGCGACCATGCCGATCTCGTTCGCTATCAATACGGCGTTCTTGCCCGGTCAGCAGCACTGCTGACTTTAGATGGACTGTCAAGTTGACCATGGGAATTCACTGGTGTTAGAATTCTCTCTCAACTAAATCGATACTTGGTGGTTTAAATACTAATTTTTGTGAAAAAAAGTTTCTTGAGCAAAATCTCTACAGTAATTTTCATTCTACTGCGATCAAATGAAAATGACTATTATTATGTTTTGTTTAGGTTGGTATAATGCTTCACAAAATTCCTAGAAAGAGGATTTTGTTTACCGACGATGAATTGTGACATGGAAGCTGTTTGTTTGAATGTCACTTTTTTATTTTTTTATATTAATAGAACAATGAATTTTTTGTTTTCGTTTTTTTAAGTAATATTAAGAGAAGTTTCTTATGCGGAAGCGAAAATTTCAAAATGAGCCTAGAATCTCACCGCAGCTATAATTGCATGGAATCAAAAGAGGATTGATCAGGATTGAAGGGTTACTTAAACCTCTGAAATGTTTAAAAAGTTGATAATGCTTACTGAAAATCATCCGTAAATCCGATTAGTCTGCAATAGTTTTTGATCATTATTTTAGTGGTGGCCCTGTAATATCATCCACAATTTGTTCAAAGAAGAAAAAATTAAATTTTTGTTTATTGTGTCATAAAGACAAAGACATTACCCTGAATCGATCGAAGTTTTCAGCTCGATCTTCATCCTCCTCCGGCATTAAATCTTCTGGAGTAAGTTTAAATTTTTCTCTAAACAAGTTTCCATTATTCCCAACAATTAATGTATATTATATACAAGTTGTGATATTTTTTGTTCTGCAATTGGCCCTCCCTTTTGGTGCAGCAATGCCTTAATAATATTCAATACTTTCTTAAAATTTGTTTGCGTGAAAGACGCTATTTAATTTTTTTTTCATTTTTACCTCTTCATATAAAACAAATTTACTTTTATTTGATTACCGATCTCTTAAATCATTTAGACCTTGCAGGAGGCAAAAGAAATAGCTGTATGAGGATGTAATACTAATTCTAAATATATAAACCTGACGTTACAAACTTTTAGTATTGCGTACTCCCGTTAGCAATGCTGCGATATCACAATTACTGTGACAATAATAATCGTAGTTATGTTTTATGCATAGTGCTATGTCTATCTGTGCAGTGTTATTGGCATTTTAATTTTGCGACTTCGGGGTTAACCATTTTTTGGTTTTGAATCTCCCGATTTGGTTTCTCACATTTCGCGTCTTTAATGTTGTCCGATCCTTGTTTCACAAAATTTAGCTCAACCTCATTTTGTTAATTTGAGTTTCTGACTTTCATTCTTGCATTTTGTTTTCATGTCTAACCGATTGTGCTTTATAGTTTATGACTAAATCAATTCGCTGTTGTAAACACTAACGGCCATTTTTATAATTAATCCAAGCATAACAAAATTACGGTTAATTGCATGCGATAATTATGCTAACAATTGTTCGTTTAGGCTATTTGGTGAATTTCTTTGTGTCTTGCTTTGGTTTTCGGGAGTATGCCAACGCTCACTTAACGGTAACGTAGATATATGGCTCCACCTCGTGATGGATGAATATAAATAATAATTAATTTTTTAACAATGAGTTAAGTATGCACTCAAACATTAAAATTGATAAAATAATAAGCGTAGTATCGGCTCTTTGTTTTACTTAAAAATATTTACATTTGTTCTTTCTATGGAGCAAATTATTCTGAGCAAATGACACACAATCAATTGATAAACCGACACTTCACATACTTGTCTAAATGATACAAATAGTTGAAGTTTGATACTATGACAGGAACAGGAAACGAAATGCAAAGTATCCCCATGATTGCACAGCAGGCTCCAGCTATTTTTCCCCAGACTGTCGTAGGATGGACGTCACCGTATCTAAAAAATTCGAAGCTTTATTTCTAATAAAAAAATATCGAAAGGTTAAATGGCAAGAAAAATCGATGATTTATAATTTTTTTCATTTTTTTCTTAAAAAATTGAAATTCAAGCCGAATTTTAAAAGTTATTAAAAAGGAAAAGTAAAAGATGGAAACAGTACATAGAAGAAGAAAGAAGAAGAAAGTAGAAGGAACAAAATAACGTTTTGCAAACCAAAAACAACTTGGAATTTGTGCAATTATTATTATTACTGTTCAACTATTATTTTTTGTTGATTAAACAACGAACCAAGAAAGCATAAAAATATACTAAATATAGTTTTTTAATGAAAACGTTGCAAAAAATCGCTGGAGTTAGTCAGTGCTTCTAACAGAAGATTGAGGAGTTTTTAAGATGGGGCTAGACTTGACCTGAAAAAATTTGACCGCCTATTACAGACATATAAGAAATGGATTCGCCGGGAGGGAATGGTGTCAAAAAGTAAAATTGATTGCAAAAATGCTTTTTAACATCAGACTATAAGGGACCTCTAAGTCAGAAGAACAGTTTTTCCAGCTTTTATTATAAGTCGAAATTTTTTTTGTTTTCATGGAGTTCATACGTTTATTAAAATATCTTTTCAATTTGTTGCTTTTTAAATTTCAAGGGAATTACTTACCCAACTGTTGTCATGGTAATCAAAGCCCACCAAAAGGTCTCAGGAATACTGTTGAATTTTGAACCATCGGCCTCACTTTCCATAAAATAAGCAATGCTCGAAAAAAGAATTGCAAGGACCATCTATATATTTTTAAAATAAAATTTTAAATGCATTTAAATAATTGATAATTTTTAGATAAATTTTACATTATCTTCTCAAGCAGTTTCGTAGTCGTCATTAGTGGAAGATATAACAAACGCTTACAAATGGTAACACTTGTTCCAAAACATGGTGAATTATTTAGTGCTCTTAAATTAATAAAAAGAAGATAACTGGTAGTATACTACTATGAGTTTGAATAATTGATGCTGCAATTTGCTTTAAAATGCATTAACAGTTTTTCTTTTATTTCAGCTTTTAACTTGGCAGTTGCTAAACAATAAAAGCTCATGTTTCTTAAAGTTGACATTTTATTTGAAAAAATAATTTCGTAAGTAGAGTCGCATTTTGTAAGTAGAGGAAAACATATGAAATTACGATCAATTTTGGTTTAAATTGGTTCTGCCGCTAGGACAAAGCAACTTGATCACTACAAGAAACTTTGCTTGGTGACCAATAAACTGGGGGTGTCCTTTAATTAATAATTATTATTGATATTTTTTTGGGACTGTTGCTTCTTGTGTTTGAAGAGTTCGGAGCAACAACCCCGTCACAAATTTTACGTAGGCCTACTTGTTGACTGTACTTCTTCAGGTTATAAATAAAAAAGGACCGTTGTTAGAAAATCGAGGTCACTCAGATTAACTTAAAAATAAAGGATCAAAATTTTTTTCGCTTTTAAAAATCTAGTGAAAGTTAAAAAGTCCTTGAGTAAAGTAAAAACATTTGAAAAACTTTTTTGCCTTTGTGTCACTTTTTTATCCCCCAAAAAGGTTTCTGCATCAATGATTTTTGTCTTTAAAATAAAATGAAAAGTATGTAATTTTTTTAATTTATGAGTTAAGGCTTAAAATCGTTTCTTGCCTTTATAAGTATGTGTAAGTCTTTTCTCGCCTTTTTAAGAACGCGAAAAGAACGTCTTTATTGAATCCAGGCCCCCTTAAAAATTCCTGGAGGTTCAAAGGTGCCCATGACCTCCGGTCAATATTTATGATTGTACCTGAAAGCAAACCAAAAGGAACAAAACTCGGGTACTCCGGATGAGTGTCATTCCGAGGATCCGAAAACCTCTGGAGTAACGAGATAACTTCAAAATGCGGAGCATGCGCACCAATCGAACCGTCCTGCGTTTAAAATGGCAACACTGATCATCACTCTTTGTAGCCTTTAACCTTCGTACAATTGGAAGTTAAATTTTAAAAGCGATTTTAAAACATCTCAAAAAAATCCACTGATACTATTCCTTTCGGCTGCTTCTTCATTCGTTTTATTTATATTGGTCTCGCATTTATTTTAGAATTTAAACAATTTTATGATAAAGGCCCGTTTCCACTACGAGCATGTAAAAGAGCATTCTTTGTTTCTTTTATTGATCTTCGATTGAAGCGAGCGGTTAAAATTGAACCGAGCGCAAAAAAAATCAATAGAACAAACAAAGAATGCTCTTTTCCACGCTCGTTGTGGAAACGGGCCTTAACTTATAATCGTAATTTTCCTAAGCATTTAAAAATAAATGACACAGGATGTATCCGCACAACTCGAAAAAACTGCTTTTCGACGTGAAAATCATTCGGGCGAGTTTATTTTGAAAGTAGATATTTTAATTTGAAAATAATAAATGAAGGAAATAAATGAATTTTATTCAATCCAACTAAATTATTTGTTTTAATGATTTTTTCAGCAACATTATCTTTTATTAATTGTCCTATTTTATATTGTTTTACGTTAAATTTTACAAAACCATTGTTTTGTACTAACACCGGTCAGGGCTTTTGAATGTTTTAAATACAATGCTTCTTCGATTAATTATTATCTGCCTCGTTTACATGACATTCGATTATCAGGTCGCTATATTTCGGTCGAACTTGGAAGTTAGTAACATTTTAAAAGCAAATGTTTCATTTAAAGCTCTTTTGTTAATTGAGTAGCCTTAAAAAAAGGCTGTTTTGAAAAACTCGAACGTTTACGTCTAGCTCTCTTTAGGACGTTTCGCTAGAATGAATTGCAGAACTGAATGTATTAGTAATATTTCAAAAGTTTTAAGACTGATTCTGATTGGCTAAAAATTGAGGTTAGTAATAGTTAATTGAATTAACAGCGATTGATTCAATCAATTCAATCAATTTCTTATTCAAGTTCTGTACCAACAAAAAGCTATTTAAATACTTCCGGCGACGGTATAATAAAGAAAAATTGGAAGAACTGAACAATGTAATCAAAATTCGAGGTAAAATTCGAACTGTAAAACTTTCTATTGAATTTTTGAAAACTTGTCAAGCTTAGCATGTAATTCCCACATTTATGTCGCATCGCATTAAAGCAGCCAAGGTAAGACAAACTTCTACTATAGAACGAGCTTTTCTTTTGGATGAAATTAGTAGAAGTAAGACAAAATTAGAATCTTTTCGTATAATCTACTTCAAACTCTGGTCCAAAGTACGACAATTTTTATCTTATTTTGATTGGATTCGCTTTTGCCGGTATCTTGCGAACATTGAACTAATTAAACAAAAACAAATTCGCACAAAGCATTTTAATACAGGGGTGCAAAAACACGGTCGCGCACTCGCACCGCGCGACCAGAAGATTTGCCCGTGCGACCGTAATTTGCAATGTTCTCAGAAAATAATCATATGTCGAAGGCATAAAATTTTTGGCATAGCTATCCCTTAACCTTGTAAAATTGACTTGACGAGGTGGAAATAATATGGGACTTAAATGTGGCTAGTTTAGCTTATTTTTAAAAAACTGAATAGTTCATCTGAAGAACGGCAGGCAAAGTGCATCTAATTTGGATAAATTTTTATCAGGTTATTAACTTTACTGAAAGACGCAACCTGGCTTATACTCTAACTCAGGGGTTCGAAAGCTTTTTTTAGCACGACCCCATTCAGGACTTTCAACTGTTCAGTGCGACCCCATGTCAGTGTGTTTGTGCGAGTTCATGCGCGCGCGCGCCCGTCTGTAAATTATTTATATCAGGGTGGTCCAATTTCTGCACTCTTGTGGGCCACTTTTCAAAATTATTCAAATTTGCGGGCCTCAACCGGCTAAAAACACTTATTTTCGTCCCAAAATCAAGGTGTTCTCTAAAAAAAAAAAAAAAAAAAAGGTCTTCACTCGAAATCGATCTCCGAAATTCCTATTTTCGTCGCAAAATCATAGCGTTCTCCAAAAAAAAAGATTGCCACTGCTTGTGATCGACAAGACTTGTGCAAAATTGTTCCGCGGGCCCGCAGTTGGACCACGCTGACCTATATCATGACAATACCTCAGCGACCCCACCGACCCCATGACCAGTTTGTGACCCCATATATTGACCATTTCGACCCCATTTGGGGTCGCGACCCCGCATTTGGGAACCCCTGCTCTAACTGAAAATAAAAACAATGTACGTAGACGCTGCTACGCTTGACTGCATTCAAGTAGACAGCCAAAAAAAGGAAAAGACGAGTACACGGTGTGTTGAATCCAAAGTCTTATTTTGCTTAAATAGTTGCTTTCAAGATCATCATTCGTTGAAAGAATTCAAAAATAAATACAAAAAGATACTTAAAAAAAGTTGGAGACATAAACAATAGTAAAAAAAATGTGTCATCAAATTAGTTAAGGTGTCCTATACGTTTTGCCCAATTTTTCTCCCAACTATGATCACATTTTTAATAATGTCATACACTTCTGTACGAATTTAGCATGTTTTCAGGTTAAATAAAACAAAATTTTCTTTTAAACGTAATTTAAAAAATTTAATTTCAATGGATAGACTTTCAAAGTAAGCAAACACATCGTTTTTATTTATTTATTTATTGCCAAATTATCAACAATTTCATTTGTAATAAATTGCATATTTCATTTCAAAATTAATTGCATTTTATTACATTTGGCGTATGAATGATGTATGTGCTACTAAAAATTTCTATGCGCTACTAAAGTTAACAAAAATTTTTGCACCCCTGTTTTAATACCATTAATTAGCTTCGTCAACACTTTAGTTCGTCTAATCCTTCTGTAAAACTATTTGTAATTTATCTGGTTATAATCTTTCAGAAACTGAAAAGTTTGTTTTGGCCTATGGTCTAGAGTAGGGCTTCTCAAACTTTTTTGTTCTGCGACCCCATTTTAAAAAATAAATTTTTGTGCGACCCCAATATGTGTTGGTTAATTTTACGTTAATTTTTTCCTGTGCATGAAAAACCATGTATAACGAAAAAAGGAAATAGTAACCTAAAGCGAATTAACAAAATTACAAAAACAGATTTTATTGAATAAACATTATCAAGCACATATAATAGGATGGAAAAATTACTCTATATTCTTTCACAGCTACCTTATCAAGACAAATAAATAATTTAATTTTTTCGCATTCATCTATAAAAATCAATCTCGGCATTAGACTCAGTCAGTAATTTTTTTTGCTTTTGTTTCTTGCTGTTTTCTTGATTACGCCACACGACTCACCTTCTGATCACGCCACCTTTCTATTTTATGACACAACAATGATGTAATGACACTTTGCCTTTTCTAGTTTTTCATTGTCAATAAATATTATTGTAAAAAAACAATTTCAAAAGCACAAAAAACCAATTTGTTTTGGGACCCCAAAATTTCTTTACGCGAACCCATTTGGGGTCGCGACCCGCAGTTTGAGAACCCCTGGTCTAGAGCAGTGGTTCTCAACCAGGATTCGATCGAACCCCTGGGGTTGGCGTCCTGTGAAAGATTATTTTTTGAAAATTTTTCCCATCCTAAAATTAGTTCCTGTCAAAAACAACAAAGAAAATAGATTAGTTTGACCAGTGTTGCCAATTTAGATTATTTTAATCTAGATTTAGATTATTTTTGTTTAATTTAGATGTAATAAATACCCATTTAGATGTTAGATTATTTTTTAGATTATTTTAGCATTTCATTTAGATATATTTAGATTATTTTGACAAATGTTATTTTGCATTTGTTTCAAGTGCAAAGAAGTGACAACACTTCTTTTTAGAGAACACCCTGATTTTTGGACGAAAATTCGGAAATTTGAGAGCAAATGGAAGTGAAGACCTTTTTTTTTTTAGAGAGAACACCCTGATTTTTAGACGAAAGTTGGGAAATTTGAGAGCAAATGGAAGTGAAGACCTTTTTTTTTACAATGTAGAACACCATGACTTACAACTTTATATTACAATTTTCGATTTTTCATTGAAAATGTAACTTTGGTATGTTTGGATTATTATTTGGATTATTATTTTTTAAATTTATATTATTTTAGATATTTTTTGTTGAGATTTTAGATTATTTTATCTTTAAACGTTTGGCAACCCTGATTTCAAATAAGACGGCGCTCATTTGTTTTTCATAGCTTATTCGCTTAGCTGCGTTTACGCAATAAATTGACAGAGAGAGATGACAATTAACTGTAATCATCGTGTAAAAGGACGTGGCCCCCAAGCAAGGAAAACGTTTTGCTTCTAACAAGTAGCCATGTTCCAAAAATTGATTTTTAATCAATAAATAAATAAATGTTGAAAATTTTCCCACCTCAATATCGTTGCTGTTTGAGGCTTGACTTGAGTTTTCTTTTCAATCGTTGTTACCATAAGTGTTATGAAATACGGTAAAATGGCGACAAAGTCGATGATGTTTAAGAAACTCTGTTACAAATATAGCGTTAACTAATAGCGACTCATAATATTTATAAGTTTAGGACAACATGTCTTATTTATAAGTGCAGTTATGACAACGTGCAGTCTTTAAGTAAGAAAGTGAAAACCAAAAGCTAATAAGAATTTTGGAAATATTGCAATTGTATCTGTTCAATAACTTTGATTTGAATTTTTTATATTTTGTATATTTTTTTATACAACTTTTAATCTACTTCATAATTATTATTTAAACTATTAATCAGGGGAAAGAAGATTTTTGCGATACGTAATAGCACGTAACAAACTGCTGTCGCACACCATCTTTAAAATACAAACCATCAACAAATTTCTTCTTTGCATTTAATCAAAACTCAAATTGTTTTTAATCTTGGACTTACTTTCATAAATTTTTTCTTATTTGGTGCTGAAAAGAAGCGGAGTAAGAACTCGGTAACAAACCAGAGAATGCAAGAAGATTCAATGATAAAGAGAATCCCCCCTTTGCTCCCCATAAGGCCTTCGACAACTAGCCATTCATAACGAGTTCTTGTTGATTTATTGTTAAGTAATAGACAAGTTTCAAATGTAAACGATCTCGAGACGAAAATTTCTTCTTTGTCAAAAGAGATTGATGAGTTTATATTTTCAGTGCCTTTCTGATTCTTTTCTTTGCTTTTTTTATTATCGATTTTATGAAGTAGCATCGGTTTAAGTTCCTGGGAAGTCTGTTCTTGACACTTTTTTTCAGTTGCTATTTTGATTTTCGTTGTTTTGTTTATGTTAAGAATAGTTTTTAAATTTTCCTTTTGGTCATAAAGCTCTAGAAGGCATTGTTCAAATGCAAACTTAATGCTTAACATGGAAACACTTTTTTGACAATTTAACAAAGTTCTTGTAAGTGCTGATATCAATAAATAAACTTTATGACGTATAACAAAAAAACCGCAACCATTATTTGACTTATTCAAAACTACAACATCTGGCTCAATAGAATCGGAATTGAGTTTCACAATTTCTTGAACAAATGGAATCAGAATCGATTGGTTTTGATTAATCTGTTGACATTTATTTAAACCCATTTCTAGAAAATGTTTGGAATGAAGGCTGAACGGTCGAAAGTTCTTCAAAGTTTCAAGACAAAAAACAACGACAGAAATCGCGATTACCAGGGCGGAAATGATCGTGATTATCTTTGACGTCAAAGATCCGTCACTTCCTTCGAACAAGCCCCAAATGTACTTCCGAATTTTTCCACGAGGTTGTTCTTTTGGTACTTCGACATGGAGGATTCCTTCTTCCCTCAAGAACTCCTCCAGCGTGGAGCGGCTGAGTTTGTAAAACTTGAGTTCGTTGATGAAGATGTCAATGGGGATGTCGTCCGGTCTTCGAAGGGTTCCTCCCCGGTAATAAAAGTCCAGGATAACCTGGAACGTGTCGCGATGCCGGTCCAGAAAGTATTCCTGATGCACGCGGTCGTAATAGCAACCCATATGTTGGGGATTTCCCAGCAGGGTGTTGGGGAATTTGTTCAAAACATCGAGATCAGCGTCGAAGATTTTTCCAGCTACATTGATTTTGATGATTTTCCGCTCTGGATTTGTCAAAAACTTTTTCGCATTTGGCTTCTTTCTTGAATTCGCTCCTTCGACAATGCAAAGATTTCTATCCGATCGTTCAGCAACTGTGATGTCACTTCCGTTTAGCGCACGGTCAATTTTTGTTTGCATCTTGTGATTTCTATAATGTATCAATTGTTGATATCTGTGATTTTTTATATAATCTATCAAAAGTAGTAGAATATTAGATTGAAATGAATAAAAACATTGATAGGCTTGCCAAGTTATTTGCATAAATTGATTGATCAAATTAATAAAGTTTTGCTATGATAGAGAAATCCCCGGAATGATTTACCTTTTTTCTCCAATAATAATTACAAAGACCAACATTTCCTACAACTAATATTAAGTCAAATAAATATTGTAATTTGGCATGCTTAAATTTAGTCATTTTTTCTCAAAAACACATTAGTTTTCAAATTTTCCTTTTTGTACATTTGTTTATCAGATTAAACTATTGACATTAACAAATAATTAATTAATAAAACCATGTGAGAACACAGTTTCTCAGGCACATTGGTGGAAATTTTTTAACTTTTTGAATCGAAAAACATTTATTGGATAAGCATCAGTTGCAAATGGCTAAGTAAAAATTTAACCAAAATAAAAAAACTTTTTATATCGGGTTGACTCAGCTCAGGTTTTGCGTTTTTAATCAGCTACTGCCAAATTCGCCATAAACAGATTTATTAAAGTGTAATGTTTGTCTTTTTGTTTCAATAATGCAGCTTTTGAATGAATTCCTGGTTATGCAGAACTTCAATTATTTATTTATTTTATCTCTATATTTATCCTCCTGACTCGCAGGAAAGCGACGGAGGCGCTAATACATAGGGTAGGCAATTACCCCAACCTGCTTCCGGAGATACCAAGATATTGCTGTTCGCTTGTAATTTAATAGAAATATGACTGTAATTTAGAACTGCTTGCCAGGACCACCAAGCAGGGGAAAGTGCCGTAAAGTGTCTTTCCCAAGTACACAACAGAATAGCGCGAGTGGGTTTTGAACCGATACCATGCTGGTCACGAGTTCGGCGCTTTAACCACTCAACCACGCTGCCGACCACGCTTCAAAATAACCAATGGTATTGATGCAACCACAAACTCTTTCAATTAATAAACAATCTTTGTATTACTATTAAATTAATTGATATATAGTAATATATTTTAAAGAGCTTCTTTGTGGTACAGAATTTTAATATCGCTTTAAACAAAGTCGATTTTTTCGGAGCCATAAAGATGAAAAGCTTATGGCTCCGAAAAAAATCGACTTTGTTTAAAGCGATATTAATATATTTTACTAAGAAACAGTCTCTTTAAAAACTATGGAAAATTAAAAGAGTTAACGGTTCTGTCAATACCATTGGTTATTTTGAAATGCAGCTTTATTTTAGAATTGAGAAGCCGTCGGCCCATTTTTTAAATTCAACGTAACAAGGGCCCACGTAGGTTGTTCGCTTGTTTTTAGATTTTCGCCCTGAAATCGCGATCTTGGTCTAATTGCGACGGCGTGGTGGTTTGCATACTTGCAGCGCTTCGAATTTATCAAAAACATGTCATCCTCCATTAACCTTCGACCTATTTTCTCGTCTTCCGATTCGCTCGTTGACCAACGACTAAACGACGATGTTCCAGACGAGGGGTAAGACGTTGAAAGGCACGTGACTCCCGATGCGCTCTGCTGCTCACGCTTTGGCATCAAATGACGCGGACTCGGCTTCTGCGAAAAATAAATAATTGTTGAATGAGTCTGGGTGTTTATCAATTGTAGATCGCGGCATCTAGACGTCGACAATTGATTAAAAAACGCGTTTGATTAGTTGCTGACTGAGTTTTCACTTTCTGCTTAAAGGAGGATCGCCTTTTCGCAGGTTCGAACCTGGTCTAAGTTGTTCTGTTTTGTCTTTAATGGGGTCTATTCAAGGTTTGAACAGGCAATTTGTTGCTTCGGAGAAAACTAATCTACAAACCAAAGAAAGAAGCTTTAACGCACTTTGACTCAAAAACTTTTGGTTCTTCAGTACTTAAAGGCCTTCTGTACTTTTTATCGCACTTATTCACGGTGACAAAGTATGATGTATTAATTAATTTTGCATCGGATAAATAAATAAATATCCATCTATCGAACCTCCATAATGGATTTTATGTTTAATGTCGATTGGTTGAGTTGAGGCGATGAACAATCTTCCGCAAATTCAAAATTCACAAGTTGAATTTTTGGTTTGAGAAAAAAAATTTCAAAACAAGTCCTGGTGGTTTAGTATCAAAATATCAACAACCAAAATTAAGTCTCGCAGACACTTCTCCGTCGAAGAGTGGCACAGAAGCTTTGAGTTCCAACTAACCTCCTACCATCCCAGCATATGGAGGCTACTGTTTATCAAAAGTTGGTATTTTGGTCAGTTGATATTTTGGTTGTTGTTATTCTGGTCGTTGATATTTTGTAGTTGATATTTTGACCGGGTACCTTCCTGGTCACTCTGTGCATTTAAATCAACTTCATATTAAAAGTCATGATTGCCTTAATAACGTGATAGTGGGCGACCGTCAGGACAAGTTTCTGTCACTAAATCCACGCGTGAGTTCATTATTTTTTAATTTTTTGTTTCTGCGCAATTTCTACATTATCATCCTTGTCGGCGCTTTATTATGTTCAAAACGATTTAGCAGCTTTGACGTGAAAGCCCCTTTCAAATTAGTAGTCCTGATTCCCTAGCTTCCTATAAAATTTTTCAAATGCAATAAAAAGGTGTTTTCTAACATTTTCATGTTTTCAAAAAAAGGGGGCAACACCAAAATAGACCAACATTTTTCGATTTGGCTCGTTAAAAAACTTTTCTTCTCCATACCATCAGTCAGGAACGTCTAAACAGTTTAACCTTGCTTTACATAGAGAGAAACCTTTAGTAGGATTATACATTCGTAACGAACATTGTGATGCTGTAACATACCCAAAAGGAATCGTCTTGGTCAATATATAAATATTTCATTGTGTTGTTAGCATTAGCTGTATCAAATTGTGTTTCTAGCGCTTCTTGTGATTTTTTTAGTGTTTTATGTTTTTTTTTTTTTTTGTTCAAACTTAGGTAAACTTTATAATGCTGGCTTCAACCTGGAGCAAACACGCGAAGACAACAACATGAAAGGCCAGATCAAGTTGTCAGAAGCAATCAAATGGTTTAAGCGTTGTTTGACGAGCGTTACAACATCTGTGTCCGGTTCAAGCGTGGCCGAACGAGCTGGGGGAGAGGGAGCAATTTTCTCGCTAGACGCCAAAAAATTTTGGCAAAATAAAATTTTTCGGTAATAGATAATAAATTATTTGGGAAGGAGAAAGTTACCCGATTTAGAAGAATCTAATCGGTGAGCAAGAGCAACTAAAATTTAATGTGATGACTTTTTTGGTCTTTAAAAGTGTACCTGGGAAAACCAATCGTTTCGGCTCCATTTACAACCAGCAAAAACTAACACAATACGATACGACCAAAAAAATAAAGGTCTTCTCGCTAAATCTGTTACATTTGTATATCTCCAAAAAATGCTGCCGGATCATAATTCGGGAAATTGTCGAAAAAATGTGGGCAAACATGTATTGCTCCCAAAAATGTTTTATTCTTATACGGCTATGGGTTCAAATCTTACTTTCCTTCTTTTTTTGTGTCCATGAAAAAACCTACTTTGTGGCATTCTCTTTTGCCTAGCAATCTAAACAAGCAGCTCTAAATTGCATTCATATGATCTTGTAATAATTTAAAAATAAATCAAAATTTTCCATCTAATAGCTTCATATCTACGAAACCTCGATAGTCGGTTGAGGTATTTGCTTGACGATCGCAGTAAGTTAAACGCCTACATTGTTCTTCAGCAAATCACTAGGATAAACAAATGATGTGATCTTAGTGCTTCAACAAAAACATATTTCTAGATCTACCCTTTGAGCAATTTGTTTTTTTTGTTGTTTTACACCAACTTTTGAGAAGACAAAAAAATCCACAATTAGTTAGTATTTTTGAATAAAAACCAAATGCAAACAAACCATATTGTACAGCTATAAACAAATTGTTGGTCAAAAAGTGTTAAGGAAAACATAATAATTTAAAACTTTCTTGAAGAAGTAACAGAACTTTTGATTTGACATTAATTAAAAAAATATCATCAAGATAAAAAAGGCCTTTTTTTTCATTCTGATAATAAATGTCACTTGAAATGCTTCTAAGATTACTTTTACTTCTCTTAGCTACATTTGAATTTTTTACCAGACCGATAAAATAAAAAAAAATTTAAAAAACTCACCTTTTTCACTCGTCCTTCTTTTTGTTCTGTTCCATCCACATCATCATCCTCTGAAGTCTTTGGGAGCAATAACTTTGAGCGAGAGTGAAAATTTAGAAAAGGTAAAATCATGCGATTGTTTTCGGGAGTCGAGGCGTCGCTCGATGGTCCGTTGTCGTGCGATGACGTCATTTTATTGTTGCTAAGCAAGCTTGACGACATGAGCGACGACGAAGACGACGTCACGCATGCATAAACGTCCGACGGACTGAGGTAAGCCTTGTCGCGCTTGTTCGCGTCGTCGCGATTTCTCTTCAAAGTTATTTCATCCGGGTTCTTTTCATCGAACACCGCCCCGGATGTTTCAAAAACACACGACCCTAGTGACAAAGATTTGGTCGCGGGGGATTCACCATTGCCCGAGGGTGCCCAAATATTTTTTTCCTGTCGGAAATTGTCAGCAAAAGTTGCTGGTCTGGCTTCGTCCATCGATTTATTTCCAAACGTCTTTTGCAAAAATTTTTATCAAACTTAAACAAGATTCCGAAAATCTACATGCGAATGATGCCAGGAAATGCCCATTCCACTAAATGAAATGCTGTTTTCTGACTCTGGTAAAAAAGTAGATAAAAGAATAAAGATGTTAATTAATGAAATCCAAAACTAAAAGTTAATAACTATTGTACTATAAATTGTTATAAGCATTAAAAAGCAAAATAATTGCAGCAAATCATTGTAATACTTAAGGCGTGCTATAACAGGGTTTCTCAAACTTTTTGTTTTGCGACTCCATTTTGAAAAATAAATTTTTATGCGACCCCAATATGTGTCGGCTAATTTTACATTAATTTTTTTCTATGGAAAATCACGCACGTGCATGAAAAACCACGTAATAACAACGAGAAACGAAAAAGTAACCTAAAGCGAATTAACAAATTTACAAAATCTAGGTATTCTCCAAAAAAAAAAAAAGGACTTTATTTCGAATCGATCTCACTTTTCGCTGTTTTTCTCCCAAAATCATCATAATCTCTAAAAAAAAAAGGTCTTACTTCGAATCGAACTCCTATTTCCAACTTTTTGTCCCAACTTCATAATCATCCCTAAAATAACATCTACAGCAAAATGAGCCTATATGAGATATTATCGAGGGGGGACCCCTAAAAAAGGGGGGCCTGAGGCAACTGCCTCATTCGCCTCACCCATTATCCACCATTAAATAACACTCTACCTTTTCTAGTTTTTGATTGTAAATAAATATTATATTGTAAAAAAGGCAATTTCAAAAGCACAAAAAGCTAATTTGTTTCGCGACCCCAAAATTTGTTAAAGCGACCCCATTTGAGGTCGCGACCCACAGTTTGAGAAGCTCTGTGCTATAAGATCTGCTTATAAATATTAGTGAAACCAAAGTGGAAATAACTTAGCATAAAATTTTTTTTTAATTAATCCTTTCAATTAAAGCTTTGCTAATATTTGCCATCATTCGCTTTTTTCAATTATATCTACCGACCTCTGTTTTCATTTCCATCCTTTGCTTATAACACTGCAGTCAAATCAAATTTAATGGCTGTTCTATCTTCTTCGCGTGGCTTTTCATCAAGTTGAACTTAAGTAATTTTTCTTTTTAAGACGAATGCAAGTGTTATTCTCGCAATGAGTTTGCAACTTTTTTTCTCTTCACAATAAATAATTCAGCAACATGATCGAATATTGACTCCGCAAAGTTTTCGTTTGAAGTTGTGCGAACGCTGTGCTGTTTTTTGTTTAATTTTGCTTCTTTTTTGTTTATTTTCTCATTTTTTTATTTATTCAAATTTTTTTTGCATGATTTCAAATAAACGATCGCAGCGTTCTGATTGGAAAAGATTTTACTTGAGGTGTAGAAACGCCGAAACATTAGTGTATGCACGATTGATTTCAAATGAGGCCCCCAATAAACATGTGATGTAAATATTAAAATAAAAATATTCCATCGTAATTCTATGTGCAAGTCCACAACGTATTTATTTAAAATATTCAAACGACATCGGCATTACTTGGTCACTGCCATGAGAATTATTATCAACGAATTTGTTCATAGTAATTTTCAAGGATAAAGTTAAGTCATAATGCATTACCTCTCGCCAAGATGCTCAATCCACTTTGCCGATAGAGCCTAACAAAAAATTTCATATCCTTTGATATTGTTTTGAAATTTTGAAAAATTTTCCATAAGGTTGTTTTTTAATTCAATAATAGGAATTCTTGTTTAATAAACAGTACGCGTTTATCTATTCAAGTTTTATAATGTTTTCAAGGATATCTTAGGTACAACATTTTAATAAAATTGCAATTGTTTGCTTCAAATTTAAATGAACAAAACAATTCCTGCCGAATAAACTTTTTTAAATACACAAAAAAGATTCGAAAAACTTTTTAAAAATTTTGAATAAAAAACTCGATTTTACGCCAGTTCTCATCACGGCCAGTTTTGAGCTATTGTAATCAGTTCAATAAAGTATAGAACTAGGCTAAAATATTTTCAGCACAGAGCAGTGCGAATTGCTTGTTCAATTAAAAAAGCAGTCTCAATAGGAATATAGTGAAAGTTTTATTAAAACAGCAAATCGATAAGCGTGATTTATTCGATATACTTTATATTGGTTTTGGTTTAATTTATGAGTGAGCGTATCTAGGGAGTTTGAATGAACGACTTTTTAAAAGCTTAATTTAATTGATTTGGCTCAAAAACAGAAAAGTATCTGAACAAAGACAAAAGCATGCTATTTTTATTTCTTTTTTCTAGCGTATAGAATTATGAAAAAAGCATTATATTAAAAAGCAATTGTAAAGTAATTGCAGCCAGATATACCTTTGCTTCTATATTTCCTTTCTTAGTGTTTTAAATTGAAACAATTTTTAATATAACAATTTGTCAAAAGTGCCAAAAGTTTTTTTCCAAGAGAGCAACAATAGCACTTCAAACAGGTATCATCATTATCATCATCACCATCATCGCTCCTTTTGTCATCGACGTTTAACTCGATTCAATCGTCCAACAAATACCCAGGCCTGGATTTGGAGATGACAAGATATTGCTGCCCGGTTGAATATTTTTCTTTTGATTTTTAAATAGTCATATAACATTTTAATTCTAATTTACAGTGCTTCTTCAACAGCCATTTAGAAAAAAGCGCAGTAGACTGCCTTTCCCAAGGACGAAACAACCGGGTGAGTGGATAGGTTGAAACTAGCTCTGCTCATAGGCCTACATATTTTTGTTGCCCAAAAAGTCCGATTTCGATCCTTTCACAAATCAATAAAATTTTTGAAAAACTTATATGCAATAGAATCAACGATTATCTAGAAAAATATCAATTATTTTCTGACAAACAATTTGTTTTAGACAAAACTCTTCCACATTTCATGCTGACAAACAATTTGGTTTTAGACAAAACTCTCCCATATTTTTGTTACCATATTTTTGTTGCCCAAAATAAAAATTAGTTTGAGAGGACCCCTGACATTTAAATAAATTTTTTGTCGTACAGAACTTTAAGATAACCAATAGCGGACCTATTCAAAAGGGACGCAATATGAACCAACAAGTTGAATAAAAGCAGAAATTCAAAATATTTGGAAATTTTTCTGATTAAAGCCAAAGGCTTACTATAAAATAACCCCATAATTTACACCTTTGTTAATGCTTTAGTAAAACCATAAGTAGGTGTAATATACGTATTTAACGCATTAAAAGTATTATTTTTGTAGAGAAAAAAATGTTATTGACTACATGGAATATATTACTGCTAAACGCTCATGCAATATTTCTTTAAAAACATTAAAATTAATTTTGTTAAACAAATTTATTTGTTCTAAGAAAAACAAGAGCCTTAGTTGAATCGACAACTTTAGCGATAAAAATTTGTCAAGGATGGCAAAATACTAAATCGTTATATTCAGAATCTTTTTTCTTTAAACGGGTTTGATTATCATGATCTCTATTCTTCAGACAACTTCAAGCAATTCCCCTGACCTACTTTTCCAAATCCGAGAAAATATTGCTACCCAGTTGAAAAATTTTGCGGTCGAAAAATTTTTAATTTTTTAATATTTCTATAATGTTTTAATTTTAGTTTAGAAGTTTTCTTCCTCTGATTAGCTGTTAAAACCATGAAGTTTGGCCTTCAGTGTTTTTCCAAGGCGAGGTTTGGGTTAGAAACAAGAACACGCACATCATAGACGCCGTAATTAGAACAACCTTTTGAACACTTGGTGACGCTGACAGTTCAGACAATGATGGAAGCTGTTTTTTTTGGAAACCCCAGACATTGTTGAAGCATCACCAGGCTGTTTCAAATTGCTATTAGAAAAAAATTATACCAAACACAAGCTAAAAAACTAGTTTCTAAAAAATTTTACAATAAAGTAAATCAAAAATTCTTTTTTTGACTAACTAAAACAAAAGCTTATTTTTTTGTTTGTGCTAATTAAACTTTGCCCAATAAGAGAGGTATTGCCAAGATCTCTCCCAAAATAAAAGTTACAAATTGAATAAATTTCTAAAAATGCAACAAAAAATTGTTTTATAATTTTTAAAACTCTAATGTTTGCACCTAAAAAGTTAATCATTGATAAAATGGTAAACACGTTGGCTAAACATTTGAGTCGCAATTAGCAATTGAACTAGTGAGTTTTTGTTGGCCCTTTCGCAAATTTCTTTCGAAATTTGTTGGCTGTGAGGAACTTCCAAAAAAATTTCAAAATTTCAAGAGGTTTTAAGTCGTATTGTGTGTTGTGTGACCTGGTGATTTTTAATTAATTGCATAGCGCTTTTAGAAATTGATAAAAATAAAACCATAGTGAGCAAGTGCAGCTAGATTAGCATTTAAAAGATGGAATTGTTACATCATAAAAGCACTAACCATGTTTCTGAAAAAGTCAGTTTTAAGATTTGTATATGATTTTTAAGGAAAGTTAAAAAATCTTCAACAAACTAGATTTACTAATTAGTTTGAAACGATAAAAAATATTTATTGATAAAAATTTTATTTTTGGGTTATTTTTATCGATGTGTTTTTTTTAAAAAAACAACTGAAGAGACAATTTCTGTTACCACTGTGTGTTGTTTCCAGCGAAATATGAGCGAGCAATGGTTATATGATTATTGCAATTCCACTTTTTGGGTAAGTTTTTATTTTTGTTTGCAACCACGCATATGCTTTTACGTTAAAACTAATATTTGGAGAAGTCAAACTCTTTGAAATTAAAAATGAGCCTTAATGTAAATTTAATGGTTAGTAGGGATGTATGAATGCTGGCTTTTACTTGCTATATCAGTATCTATCAATCTATTTATAATGTATCAGTCCCTGTTTGTATCACTTTGTTTCATACGCGTATGCACAGAGGTTTGGGAGTCAACACTCCTTTCCTTGAAGAAAGGTGATCAAAGATATTCACTTATACGTAAATAACATATTAGGAACAAGTAGACTACAATCAATGTTATAAGCTTTTATCGTTTTTGCGCTGAGTTCCTTTTAAACTTTATTAATAATTTTATTAAAGATCTTTTACCTATCGCCCCAATTGCGTCAAAGTTAGCTAATCTGAGTAAAAGTTTCAAAACCGAAAAATATTTTAACATAAAATCAGGTTTTCTATGCTTTACTATTGATGTCTATTTTTTTATCACAATGTTTGCGCGTGAGATGCGAGCCTATTTTACTCCGCTATAGGATACATTGCTATAAAAAGCGAAATAAGTGTTGAGAATCTAAAGAAGATCTCTAAAAGAAACTCATTTATCCTCTGGAAACACGATAAAAAAAATTAAAAATGTACGCAAATGCAACGAAATAGTTTTTTATTTGTACAAAAATTATTTCAAAATACTGGTAAATCAGTGGTTCTCAAAATCAAAGTCGTTTTCTTCCCTTTTAAGACTTAGCTACAGCCATTCCTTAAAAGTGATGTCAATATTTTTGAGAAAAATTTCTTTTTATTATCAAGTAAAATCTTTTTTTGGTTTTTGTTTTAATGTTACGCACCATGATCTTACTTGCAAACTGCAAAAACATCATCATGAAGCTTGTCCGGAACGGAAGTTTTACTCGTACTACTTGAAAGCAAGCGAAACAAGCTTCGCCGTCAAAAAAATGGCGTTCCTTGAGGACCGGCATTGGCTCCTATTCTTTTTAATATCTATAATATGTGTAATCTGCCTTTCACAAACTTCAAACAGTTTGCTTTTGCTGCCGATCCAGCATTGTCACACTTTTTTTGAATAGAATAGAATAGAAAACAGTTTATTCGCCTGATCAATTAGAACGCATGCAAAACAACACATTTAAATCGAATTCAGGGTAGGAAGCATCGACGAACCCGAAATTTTTTTAATCCAAGATGCTTCCCGACAGAGAAGGAAAAAAAAACGAAAAAAAATAATAAAAAAACACGGAATTTTGCCAAAGTAGAAGAAATGATTTTGTAAATAACTTAACATTACTGTCTGTTCATACTAATGAGTTCAACTAATGCGACGGCAAGAATGAATCAGACAAAATTCAGTTCAACAAATATACGGCAAGAAAATTGATACACAATAAAATAGCAGCATAAATTTTATATCTCCAGAATCTGGATCAAAAGAGGGATAATGTGATATGTAGTATTGAATTGCCTTTGTTTTATCTTTTTTTTAATGATATCCACGATAATTCTCTTATTTTAGGTTCAATTTTTCCCCATAATTCAGTTCCTCTGTACGTCAGGGATTTTTTACCTGCTGACGTTTGAACACGAGGTTTTGAAGTATACTAGGTTACGTTTTGTTTTAGTATTATGGCTGTGAATTTTTGTGATATCAACGAAGCAGTCTTTAAGTGCTGTCTTAAATTTTTTATGATAAAGCTGGCTAGTTGGCTAGTTCAAGTCGATAAATGTCATCTAATTTCAAAAAATTCAATGTTTTATATACAGAGTTTGTTAAAAAAGTTTACAGTAGACCGCACAACAAATCCCTCTCTTCTTGGCTTCAAATTCTTCAACTATAAGGAAGCTATCCGAGCCTTCCCCAATCACACCGCTGGCTTTCACACTTACGGTTTTATAATATATATTAAAGTTGAAATTTTGATATGCAAGTATAACAGGCTTCCACAAGCCAACGCCACAATTATTTACTCGACAATACTGCCCAAATGATGCAGCTAACGATACAACCAACGATGCAGCCAATGATGCAACCGCAAAACGAAATTTTCCCAAGTTTAGCTTGCGATCTAAAAACTCACTCTTCAAACTATAACACTAAACCAAATCACCAAACTACTGGATCACCAACGACTAAAAGAAATTAAATTTACCAACATCTCAACTTACAGTGTGCTCGCCACGTGTAAGTGAACCAATCAGATTTCATTAGGATCGCTGCACGTGATCCGCCCATAAAGCAGTGAACGCAAACGATGGAATTAATTAAGATGTTTTAAAAAAGACTTCTAAGCAGTTAATTAACTTTTTCAATTACAGTGCGAGTTCTATTTTTTTTATGATTTTAACAGAGGTTACTGGACAATATTTGCTACTATAAGTTATGGTACGAACTATATTATTTAGTTTCACGTTAAGTTCATGCATTAGTGTTTGGTTAGAGGTACCTCGTGTGACTATTCCATATTGAATACGACTGTAAATAAGCGATTAATAAAGCATACACAAAGTCTTCCGATCTAAAAATGTTCGAATTCAGTGCATTAATCCAGAATATGGAGCTAGTTGTAACGATAGATGTTGGATGTGACGAGACCAATTCAGGTTTTCGACAAAATAAATTCCTAAATATTTTACCAATCTAATTCGTTATTTTAATTGAATTTAAGAGTTTGTAGAACACGAGCGATTGAGTTGCTTGTCAAACAATAAATAATGAGTTTTTGAATAATTCAGCTGAAGCTTGTTTTTTTCATCCAGAGATCAATTTTACTCAGTTCAATGTTCACTCTGTTTTGTAGTTTAGATAGGTTGTGGTCTGACAGGGCTAAGAATGTGTCATCGGCAAACAAAATGGTGTCAAACAGACTAGCCAAAGGAAGGTCATTGATGTACAGAAGAAAAAGTAGCGGCACAAGGTAAGAGCCTTGTGGTACACCGTATTCAATTTTTGACCGGTCGGACTTAAAGCTATTCATTTTCGTATATTGTTTTCTATTGCTCAAATAACTTTGCATCAGTTTAAAAGCCAATCCCCAAAATCCATAAAAATTTTTCATTTTGTGCAACAAAACATCGTGATTCACAGTACCGAAGGCTTTAGTGAGGTCAAGGAAGATACAGCAAGTGTAAATTCCTTTATCAGAATTTTGTATTAGTTTTTCATAATTATTGCTGACAGCATGAAATGTGGAAGAGTTTTGTCTAAAACCAAATTGTTTGTCAGAAAATAATTGATATTTTTCTAGATAATCATTGATTCTATTGCATATAAGTTTTTCAAAAATTTTATTGATTTGTGAAAGGATCGAAATCGGACGATAATTTGTGAGCAAATTAGAATCTCCTTTTTTGAAAACAGAAACTACCTCTTCAATCTTCAAGGAATTAGGAAATTATCCTTGTTGGATACAGGAGTTGAAAACGTTGCTTAAGAATGGAGAGATTATTGTATTACTAATTTTAAGTTTATTGTCTATGTCGTTTTCTCTAACTGCCTTTTTTATTTTTATATTGCCAATAAGTGAGTAAATCTCTTCAGGAGTAGCAGGAGAGAAAAAGAACGAGTTAGGTGAATTGGGTAATAGAGGAGGGGTTGATTCATGCGATTTAATGTTTTTCCCTATTTTTTTCCCCAATTGTCGCAAAATGAACATTGAAAGCTTCACAAATTTTTTGAGGATCATCTATCACATCATTGTCGGTGACTATCTCACTGGGAAATGTATTTTTGGTTTTCTTCAAATAGGCCAGCTCACCAATAATTTTCCACAGCGTACTAAAGTTACTTGTGTTGTCGTCAATCAAATCCTTGTAGTACGTTTCTTTAGCACTTATAATTTTTTGATTTAAAGCGTTTCTTTGTTTTTTGTAATTTTCGAAAATGTCTTGTGTAATTGTTTGAAAAGTTTGTTTTTTTGTTTGATCAAATTTAGTAGTTCACGTGACAGCCATGGTTTTTGACTAAGCTTTTTTCTCTTCTTGAAGCTTTTTTCAGAGGGGCACATTTATTTACCGTGTTTTGAAACCCTTCTTCAAATTTGTCAGAAGCATCATGAACTAATCAATGCTGTCTAGGTTGGCAGCATTAAATTATTACCAAGTGTCCTTAAATATTCTTCTAACTTAAAATTTTTCATGTCTGGAATTAGAAACTGTTTTGTGCTTTTAACACGAGGCTTTTCGGCAGAAATACAAACAAATGTAGACATATGGTCGACCAAATCGCATAAGAGTACTCCACTAGTGTGTAAGTATTTTGGATCGTTCACGTAAACGCGGTCGAGCAATGTTCGAGAGTGATCTGTTACGCGAGTCGGGAGATCAATGGCACATTTGGTTGAGGTGCTCAAGATATCATTGACGTACTTTTGAAAGTTTTGAATGACATTGATTCGCATTAAGTCAATGTTATAGTCACCGACAGTGTAAAAAACCGTATTACTGGCACGTAGTTCAGCAAAAATATCATATAAATTTGTGGTAAAGCATTTATAGTCATTAACGAGTGTAGTGGGATGTCGATAAATTACCCCTATCACTATCGGCCCGGTAGTAGTTTTAACTTCAATCCACATATTTTCCACAAAAATTAATTCAATATTTATTTCAGTTTTTTGTTTGTAAGGTAAAGTTTGTTTTACGTAAAAGTCAACTCCACCAGCTTTTGTTATACTATCACAATGAATGAAGTCATATCCAGTAATGTCAACATTAACTATCGGTTGACCATAAGTAATTTTTGTTTCTGATATTGCAATAATATCTGGTGTTTCGGAAAGATTGGCCAAAAGAGTGATAAGCTTTTCAATATTTTTTTGAAAACTACGCATGTTAAAATGCATGATGAATAAGTCATCTTTTTTATGTTTTACCACATTATTTAACGACGAAATATCATAATATTCGCAATTGTTAAAAAAGTCACAATAATTTGAATTTTCATCACAAGTTTCTAAAGTAAAGTTATCAGGTCTTTTTGAATCAAAATGTTTATCAAAACTTGTATCAACCGCTCGCGAGTCGCAAAGCAAACAACTGCTGACAAGTTTTTTGTTTTCAAATGAATTATCACTGACTTCAGAAGTCGAGCAACTTTTGTGCAAACTACGCGAGCAGTCAGTGCATATTATGTGGTCATTTACAGTTAAGCAAGCTTTCGCACACACAATACAAATTGATTGGTTCTCCATTTTATCAAGATTTTGCAATACAATTATTCATACGGAGACTGCGTTTTTCAAGCCGCAGACAAACTATTCAAGGCTTTCGCTGCTTGAACCTTCACTATCACAATGACTAACCTCATTGATAAGCATTGGTTTGTAGTCCAGCTTGGCAAAATCCACATTAATATCGAGTCGAAATAGATCCTCTGGAGACGAGATCACTATCCAGTTACCAATATCCTCATCTTTGCTTCCATCAGTTAGGACACCTTGTTCTAAAGCAGACTTCTTCATTCGAATTCTGCCGTTGTACAGTATGTGTGGCAGAGAACGAATTTTCCTTCGCAGTCATTTTTCACGTAATTCAAAAGTTTTGAGCAAAGTGGCGTCAAATCTTCTGTAATAAACGCGTTTTTAAATTTTTCGTAGTTGCATTCTTTTAGTTTCGATTTTGAAAACAAGATGTCCTTTCTATGTTTATATTTGACAAACCTGGCAATTATAAGACGCGGTTTCGCCCTTGGTGATCTCATTCTACCCAAAACGGTGGGCCCGCTGGATATCATAACTTTCTATGGTGATACCCAGCTTTTCAGCCAACTCAACAACCACTTCTTCCCCGTCGTCCTTCTTACCCTTAGGTTCAGGTATGCCATGAATTCTTATGTTCTCTCTTCTGGAGTATTGCTGCCAATTGTCAATTTCAAGAGTGTTTATGTTTAAGACTTGCTTGAGTTTTTCATTTTCTGTTTTCAGTTCCTCAATTTTTTGCTGACTTTTCTTCAGTCTTTTTTGTAGTTTAGAAACTTGCTTAGTCAGGCTTGCAACCGTATCGTAAATTTTATATAATTTTTGTCGATCAGCTACAGTAAAGTTGTTTTTCTCGTTGCGACCAGGGCTAGCGCTTGATTCATTTTTATTGTTTTTATTTTTATTTACCTGCCATACCTTTGACTGTTATTTTTTGAATTTGCACAGAGAATTAGATTTACTTGTTACGTAATAATTAACTTTTACTTAAAATGGCTGTCAGAAAATTAATCACGAAGACAAAAAAACTAGTTTATAAGAAAGTTGTTTAAATAGATATTTTCAAGCTGTCCCAAACCTATTAACCAATACCAAAATATTTAACGATTGCTGAGAAACAATCCGATTTAACTTTTTCACCGAAATAGCAGCCAATCTGTCTCAATTTTCCGATTTAAAAGAGCAGCAAAAAAACACTCCTTACCTCAACAACTTTCTGTTACTATTTTGAGACTGAAAGGACTTGGAAGTCAAGACAGGACTACAGTTTCTGCGTAGCTCCAGACCTAGAAGTTGAAACTCAGTCTTTCAAAAACCGTGTGAGCAGCTTTTCAATCAAACAAACGAGAAGCCAAACGTGAGCTACAGGTTAAAGCAGCAATAAACTTTTACCATTCTGTTCGGTCCCGACTTATTTGGAGTAAAACCAAACAGGTTGCTCACATTCCGTCACCATTTTGTGGCATTTTATAAGAAACTATCATCAAGCGTCACATTGCTGAGGCAACTTGCGAATATAGAGGTGCTGGGTTGAAACATTGTGTATAGCTTCCCTATCTCTGGTCTATTCGACAGCTGAATACTGCGCGTCAGTCTAGTGTCGCTCAGAGGACGAATTATAGGCGGAACACGGAGTGCTCTGAGAATTCATCCGGGCTCCGTGTTTTCATACCCATGATTAATACCATCAGGCTTGCTGGAATGAGCTTGTTATGAACAGCTTAGGTTAGGGTCAATCGTCTACAGGTCAATCGTCTACAGACATAGTCTACAGACATCGTCTACAGACACAATGGGGTTTTGCTCCTTTACCGGATTGCCAGCGCGGCGCCATTGAATAAGCCGCAAACCACGTCTTCATAGCGTGTTCCAGACTTGGAGGTTGAAGCTCAGTCATTGTTACGTATTGTTGTCTTTCTTAACTTTTTTTAACCGTGTTCTTTCATTGTGATTGGTCCAAAATTTTTCTTCTATAGCAAATGAGGGATGTGTGCGATCTGCCGTCATTTTTCAATTGGATACCATGAAATAATAAAATGCATGCGTTTGCTAAGTTAATTATATATTTCAACTTGGCATTTTAGGCCGTCTTTCACTGTTTCTCCCTTTCATCCCTTTGTTTTCTCCCTTTCCCAAGTTTATTACTAACTAAGCATTTTAACTAAAAAACTTTATGCCGAAGAAACCGAAGGGTTATCTTTACTGGTGGCTCGCTCATAGGAGCTGCAGAGCTGCAGCACCCCCAAGTATCTGAGCAACATTTTTAAATATTAAAAGCAACACTTGAAAAATACATAATTTTAATATTTTTTAGTTTTTTAAATTTTCTTTTATTAAATTTAAGTTGTGTTTGGTTTTTTAAGAAAACTTTTTTTCTAATTTTGATTTGGAAACTTCTTGAGCTCTTTTAAACGGTCGAGTCTTATTCAAAGATAAACCGATTGGAGTGAGAGTTAGTTTTAGGGAGACACAGGATTAGTTTTAGGGAGAAAGTAGTTGGTTCAAAAGAAACTAAGTTCTTCTTGAGCATCTTAACAAATTTTTAAAAATTCCAAAAATTTTGGGCCCGCGAGAACAATTTGCCGAACAATTCGTAGTGAAAACAGGCCTTTAGACTTGACCCTTTTAAATTCAACTCAAAATTTCACGCAAAGTGACGCAAAATTACTCATTCCGTTGACGCTTTATGCTGTACATTAAATGTACAGTACGTTTGAGCTGCGATAAACGCAGCTCACATGATCTGATTATAGACCTTAATCTAAAACCTCGTTTCCACTACGAGCGTGAGGTGGAGCATTCTTTGTTTCTTTTCTTCATCTTTCCACGTTTAAAATCTGAACGAGCGCTAAACGAAGCAAAAAAATCAATAAAACAAACAATAATTCATTTCAAGGTCGGAGTGAAAAGGAGCCCTAACAAGCACAACGCTTCGTTTCTTTGGCATAAAGAAAAGCTTTTTAGTTAAAATGCTTAGTTAGCAATAAATTTCAATATCCTTCAAAGTAACACAAATTTTGCTTTACCGAGGACAGATTCAGGGGCGGCAAAAGCTGAGGGCCGGGGGCAATTCTTTTGAAATTTGCTAGGTAAAAGCATTGTGTTAGATTTGTCTCTACAATTATATATTCTATTTTGTCTCTCAAAACCTATTCCACGAAGTTTGAAAATATCGATTTAGACAAGAGGTCACCTAACTTTTTTCGAAAAGAGCCATCTGATATATAGCAGTAATTTAGCAAACGACTCAAAATTAAGAAAAAAAGGCACTTTTTTTTAAAAACGCACTCTCAACAAACGTAAGCTTTAGTAAATTGGAGAAAATTTTTCTTTCAAAAAATTAGTTTTATTATGACCTTGATATCACAAGTATAAATTTTTATTATTAAACTTATACTTAAAATTTGCGTTTGTTGAGAGAGTGCCTTTACCTTTTTCGGTGCCCTTTTTAAAATTTTGCTCTGCGCGTCAAAACATTTTCCGGCGCCTTTGATTGCAGCACCTTTTCGTTTTTTACTTATCACTGGTTTGTACTTGTTGTGCCTATGATTAGATCGAGTGAGCTGCGTTTATCGCAGCTCAAACGTACATTCAATGTTCTATATCAGGGGTCTTCAAACTTTTCGAGCAGAAATACGATCTTTTTGGACCTCACCGGGCCAAGGCTAGAGACTTAATTTGCGAAAAACAGTTAATAAATAACTGTAAACGAAGTAAAGACCTTTTTTTTTGGAGATCACCACGATTTGGGGAGAAAAATATTTTTGCACCTATAAACCGGGACGCTTTAGAACAAGGACCTTTCCATATTTTTTCCGAAAATCATAGTGATCTCTAAAAAAAAGGTCTTCACTTCGATTTAATCTCTAATTTCACTATTTTTTTCCCAAAATATTGGTGTGTTTTCTAGAAAAATAGAGAAATGAAAAACACTGAAACTGGGGTATCCCAAATAATTATACCCAACTATGGCTCAAAATGAGTGTATATGTTTTTTAAAAAGAGCTCCGCGGGCCGGATAAAAAGTCTTAGCAGGCCGTAGTTTGGAGACCCCTGTTCTATATAAAGCGTCATTGGAATACGTCATTTTGCGTCACTTTGCGTGAAATTTTTAAGCTGAATTTAAGACAGCTCAAGAAGTTGCCAATTTAAAAATTAAAAAAAGTTTTTTTAATAAAAATACAACACAACATAAATTTAATGAAAAAAAATTTTTTAAATTAAAAATTATTAAAATTATTTATTTCTTAAGCGTTGCTGATAATATTTAAAACTGCTACACAGATATTTGGGAGTACTGCAGCTCTGCAGCTCCTATGGATGAGCCGCCACTGATATTAAACAATAGATTTCCGAATAACCAATAGCATTGACCGAACCATTAACTCTTTCAATTATTGGCAGTCTTTAAAAAGACTGTTTTCTTAAGAATTCTTTCAGCCAACTCTTGTCAGAAGAAATCGTTGGCAAATGACGAACCGTAAGAAAAAAGTGATTTTTATAGGATTGGAAGACATCGAAAGCAACGGCGTCTCTGGTTGGCCTCTCGGGTTTTTTAAGGACTACCAAAAAAATGAAAGAATCAGGTTCCGTCAATACCATTGGTTATTTAAGTTCTGTACAAGCAAGAATTTATTTGTTTTCCGGTGTTTAACATCGGCATTGGTGCATCCTTAATTTCACACGACTTAATTTAAGATTTTGAACACTTTCAAAACATATTACCCACCTTATCCCTTCGCATTGTTTTCAACTTCGTGATAAGTAAGTTTGCATTTTTGAAACTGAAATAAGAGCTGAAATAATTTGTATTCCTGAACCTTTTTAAAATTATGAAATGAAATTATCGTATGACTTCCTTGCTAAATCGAAGCGACGTTTGAATTTAGAATCACTGATTTACAGGATTTAAAGTTTTCCTAACATTTCCACTTTGCCAATTTTTTTGTTTTTTTATCTGTATCACGCGGCATAACGACAGTAATATTGATTTTTACTTTCAGGACCCATCTCTTCTTAGAAACAGTTACCCATCATTTACCTCGTGTTTTCAAGAAACTGTTTTGGTGTGGGTACCTTGCGCTTATTTATGGTTGGGAGCTTTATTTCATTTCTTTTCGCTTCGCAATTCAAACCATGAATCGTTGTCTACATCGTTGTTGTTTATATTTAAGCAGGTAATAAACTATTTTGAAGCAAACTGTACTTTTGGATAAAACATTGGCAAGTTTTAGCAGGAGTTTTAGGGGTAAGATTATAACTTTAAATTTAGAGGCAAACACAATATGCTTGTGATATCAAGGTCATGTTTAACACATGCAACCAAAGAAATAGCTAAAAAACAGTAAATGAACTATGGAACGACGTATTTTAAAAAGACTTATGGTAAAAATTAATTTTATATAATTGAATATTATTTTCCATTTTTAAAGTAGGTTCTGTAACGAAAAGAGTTGTTCAAAAATTTGCAATTGATAACCGAGGCTTTTATCAACTTTTATCCATGACCGATACAAGTAAAAAGCTACATAAAAGCTTGCAAACGTCGCCAATAAAACAAAAATCGTAAACTCACCGCTCTCATCAACAAAATAGAATTTATTTTGCACACTCTGTTGCTTTGCGAGGCAGAAATGCAAACCATAAAAACTTGTTAATTTATAGAAAAAATAAATTGTGTCTACCAAATTAACAAATTTCATTTCTTTTTTTAACATTTTATATTATGATATTATCTTTTAACTTTTTTTATTGCAGCTAACTTCTATAGTGGTTTGCATTTTGCTTCTTGTACAATTTTCCTACCGAATTCATAATTTCACTCAAGGTAAAGAAATTCTCCCAATTGCATCTTATGTGTCACCAGGAATAACGGCTGTGACAGTGGTATATAACATATCGTTTTATTGTATTTTTTTTGTATTATTTTATAACATTGTAATTAATCGTAAATAAATAAAAAAAACCTACAAGGGTACATGACTTTAAAAAATGATATATTTTCAACATCCCCTGATAGTTTTGTTGCTTTAAATTTTAAATAGTGTCGCCAATACATTTCAAACCATAAAAATGAAACAACTTTGAAATTTTAGATTTCATCTGCAATGATTTACCTAATAAGGCTTGCATGGCATTGCAATGCTGCAGTGTGCCATTTTAATTTTTTCGACCATTCACTGAAGACTGATTCGAAGACTTCGGCAGTTGCTATTCCATTTTATGAGAGATATTTCTGCCATCCACGTGTTGTTTCATTTTTTAAAGATACCATTACGTCATAATGCTCATCACGACCTTGGCCAGAAGGTCTGAATTATAATTGCATGACCGGTAAATTCCACCATAGAGTTAGGTTTAGAATTTGAGTAATGGTTAAACTCACCACAATAAATTTCAATATAGAGTTTTGATTTGGATTAGAGTAAGAATTAGTGTTAGGTTTAGCTTAGACTTTTTCATGACAGCAATTCTTTGTGAAATTGTGCTGCTAAGTGTACAGCTAGGTACCAGCTTATTGCCATAACAAGTTTTTTTGAGAAAACATGAGGTGCCTGTTTCAAACAAAAAGCAGTTTTAACCTTAATCACATGCTATTGCCAAATGATATTTGTTTTTTGGCTTGAAAAAATTGTGTATTTGTACTAACGGATTGTGTGTTTAGTTTAATAGTCTTCATTAATTTTTCTAAAAATTTCAAGAGAGTTCAGCTCTAATTAGTAGTCGCAATCGCAATACCTCAACAAATCTTTCACGTGGTATTTAATTTCCTAGTTTCCCCGCTTTACGTATATCTTTTTTTAAGCTGCAGAAAGCAACTAAATCCTTATTTTTGATTTCTAAATGAAGGTTGCAGAGTCCGGTATTGAAACACTATTTCACGTCGACAAAAACCAATAAAATCCTTGAAAGTTATGGCGAACAAAAACTTTAAAATTTACATTTTTAGGGAATGGCAATTACAATGCAGTTATATAGCCACGACAAAGGTCAAACCTCAAGTGGAATGTTGTTTATATTTTGGCTTATTTACTTTCTTTCTTCTATCATTCCATTCTCAGAAACCATAAGAACGGAAGCTTTGGTAAGCCTGTAAAACTTCATTAGGCCTACTGTAAATTTTGATTTTTTTAGAATTTACTTATTTAACTTATGTAAATTAGCTAGATTATTTTAATTTGCATATTGCTGAATATTTTTGTGAGTTGTATTAGCACAGTCATTTTCTATTTTACTATTTATTTTCTCAAACTTTTTTCAGCCTGGCTCTAATTCTTTTGACGTCATCACAACTTATATTCTTTTTTTTTTGTTGCTCTTGAATTTGGTCTTGAACTTTTTTGCTGAACAAAAAGAAGCAGAGAAAGTAAGATATAGCAGGCTAAATTATTTTAATTAATCTATTAAAGGATTAGTCGTTTTGTTAGTTTATGTAATTAGGAAAATAACGCCAATGCTTTTGTTTTATGCCATAACAAGCTAAAGGTGCAAAAAATTGATTTTTGTTAGGCCCAAATTTCAAATGTTTTTAAAGCAAAATTAAGTTAACATTAAACCTCCGGGATGATATTGAAACTATTATTTCAGATATTAGAGCAGAAAGTCCTGAGTTTGATTTCCGCTTCAGCGAATTTTGACAAGGATTTTACGAACGCCTTAAGGCCCGTTTCCACTACGAGCGTGGAAAAAAGCATTCTTTGTTTGTTTTATTGATTTTTTTTGCGCTCGCTTCAATTTTAACCGCTCGCTTCAATCGAAGATCAATAAAAGAGACAAAGAATGCTCTTTTCCACGCTCGTAGTGGAAACGGGCCTTTACCATTGTAACCTTTTTCAATGTTGCAAAGCTGAGCGCAGCTGACTTAAGGCCCGTTTCCACTACGAGCGTGGAAAAGAGCATTCTTTCTCTCTTTTATTGATCTTCGATTGAAGCGAGCGGTTAAAATTGAAGCGAGCGCAAAAAAAAAGCAATAAAACAAACAAAGAATGCTTTTTTCCACGCTCGTAGTGGAAACGGGCCTTTATGAGTCGTAACGCACCTATGAAGCATTAATGAAAGATTATGTTTTCCTCTACAAAAATTTATATTTCAGTTAGAATCTCGAATATTTGAATCGCAACGAGCTTCTTCAGGCATATTGAAGTTTAAAATTAAAAATAAAAGATGTTTTAGTCTGATCTTTGATTATTAAAATGACTGTTTACTGATTTCTTGTAAACTAATTTGTTGTGACTAAATTTCAAAGTACAGTACATTACTGTGCTTTGTAGCCTATCATCTTGATTGTGCAGAAAGTTAACTTTGCAGAAAAGCTGTCCGGAAGGAAGAGCTTCATTTGTGAGCAAGATTTTCTTCTACTGGTTTACACCGTGAGTCTGTTTCTACTTTGTAGTATTAAAATGACTTATTTGGGGTCTTCAAATAGTTATTGTAATTAAAAAAAGCTATTGTGTATTGGTTTCTTTATTTATCCAGTCGATTTATTTCTTGCTGTATATTTGTTTGTTGTTTTTAGAATGATTTGGCAAGGTTATAAAAAGCCGTTGATTTTTGATGATTTGTGGGATCTAAATGATAAAGACAAAAGCGAAAAAGTTCTAAAAGACTTTAATTATTATTGGGAAATCGAATTGGAAAAATGCAGGTTGGTTTCGTAAAAACTTTCGTGTTAGTTTGGCCCATTCGATGAATATCCTCCTGGGGTGCCGGAAAATTTTTTGTCCCGAGAAACAAAACTTAAAAACGAAGACATCTTTGTTGGATAGAAAAAATGTAGTCAAGGCTCATAACCGTAACAGCCGAATTATTACAGGGGGAGGGCGCAATGCGAGTTTTCCCAAATTTTTTTGACGATTGCCCGATTCATGATTTTGTAGAACTTCACAGTGATGCCGCTTTGAATCTGCGTTTATTTTCGTCTTAAAAAATAAATAGTGATGACTGCAAAAATGGTCTTCACTAAAAATCTGCGTTCGACTTCTTCGTTTTCGTCTCCAAAACTAAGTGATGAGTAAAAATAATAAAAAAAATGGTTATCACCTGCTTAAACATCTATGCTTTCGCTTGATGTCCATTTTTTACATTTATTGTGAGTATCTTAGCACTAAAGTAGACCCGTTTTTCTCAACTTTGCACTCTTGCTTGACTTCCTGTTAGTTGCTGTTGTCAATTCGCTATTTTATAAACATTGTTAGATTTAATTTTGGTCGAATTTATATGATTGTATAAATAAATCTAACCGATCGCTTCTGTACTGCAAATTTTAAAGGCAAGTATCTACCCCCTATGCCCCCGCGCTTTCGGTACCCCTGATTACCCCTTTTGAAAATTTGTTTCGATTTTCGAAAATCGTTTTTCCAGTTTGGTAAAATTTTGTTCTTATTTAAACAAAAAGTATTCAAACTTTTTTTTTGTAAATTTTTGTTTTTTCAACTAGATAGATAACGGTGCTTTTCTTTTTAAATCTACAGTCCTAATTTAAATTTTAAATTTAGAAGTAATATTTAATAAAAGTTAAGTTATAGTTTTACTATTTTAGAAAGTCAATCGAGAAAAGCACAAAAAATGTCTTTGAAAACGAAGCCCTCGGCCTTGAAACAAGAAAGCCAGTCAAGGTCAGTTATAAACGAAAGAAAACAAAAACAGTGTGTATTTAAAAGGTTTTTATGAAGAAGTACAAGGGAAAAAAATCATTTTAAAATACGGAAATATATTGCAAAATTAAACGGCAGAAAAGTACTAAAACCTTTTAACGAAAACACCAGCTGATGCAAACAAAAAGGATTTTATTTTATTTTATTTCAAGAACCGATATTTCCAGTATCACTATATTTAAACTACAAAGCAGTGCTTGGCGGCCTTTCGCGGCGGTGATTTCCAGCTTGCCGCATATTGGTCAATAAGAGAAGGGTCTTTATTTACTATAAGGATGAAATTGGTTCAAAGAAGAATTGCTGTCACAACATAAACTTAAGAAAAATTGTTGCTTTTATATTTTTTATATATTTTAATTGATTGTAATTGTCGTTTATGGTTAAAAAAATTTTTCGGACGATTTTAAACAATTTTAGATGCTTTGATAAGGACTGATGATAGTCGAAAACGTTCAGCTTTTTAATTAAAAAATTTTACAAACTAAATGAAATGTTGGATTTTGCTTGCTATAATTTTTAAAAGAAATAAAAATATTTTTGTTTGTATGAGCTTTTCGTTTTCCTTTCAGTAGTGTTCTTCAGAAAAATTACTTTTTACTGTATAGAAATAAACCATTGTGTTTAAATCAACGAATAATTAGTCGAAAACTTAAAATCGATTCAGACTGAAAACGATCGCGGAATAAGAAAACGAAAAGCGTAATTTTTTAAAGCGTAGCCGAAAATTACACTTTTCTTTTGCTTTTTCCGCGATCCATTTCAGTCTAAATCTATATTAAAATATTTCAACTTCAATCTTTTTCCGGAAAGCACCAAAAATTTCGCGCTTCGGCGATTTTTTCCGCTTTTTTTCACTTCGATGGGGAGGGATTTTCGTTGGATGGTTCGGAGTTAATATTACGATATCCAAAGTTATTTCCATGACACTTGTGATTTAATTTAAATAAAATAACATAACTACTAATAATAATATATATAAGCAAATAACATAAGCCAATGCTTGTGCAGAATGGTTTGTTTTACATTTCAGAGCAGCAAGATTGATTTCAATGCAGCTACATACAAACCATCAATCACCCTGGCTTTAGTAAAGCAGTTCAAGGGTCCCATGATATTTGCGATTATATTCAAGCTGGGAAATGACTTTATTCAATTTTTATCACCGCAATTAGTTTCGTAAGTTGATATCTTTTGGATAGATTGTATAGTACAAAAATATAAGAATTTTTCCACTACTATTATAATTGTGAATATATTTTTTCACTATATTTATATTTTTTTAATCCAAATTCGAAAAAGCTAGCCTTTTAAAGTACGCTGGAATAATTTTTATACCGAAACGACGCAAGTCTTAGCGGAACGCTGTAAGTAGAAACTTATACGGGAACGTTTTCACTAGATATCCCTTCGATGTTCAATGTTTCTTATTTTGCTATACTGTAATTAAGTTAGGTAAACTTGTTCCAATTAAACTTAAGTTAGATGGAACCTCAAAGTTATTTCCGAATACAATTAAAAATGATCATATACGTAAAAAATTAAGCCACTTAACAAGAAGCACCAGACTCAAGTTAAAATGATCGTGAAACTTCGTTTTTTATTAAATTAAAGAGTAAAAATTGATTCTGGACGATCAGTCAAAAATAATAGTTTGTATGTTATTTTGAAATTTATTTTTGAGTTATAAAAATCTAATCGAAGTGCATGACACTGGCTTTTTTATAATTTGCTTATACTCGTAGCTTAAGAAAATAAATTAACTAATTATTTTTTTAGCTTGATGATTGATTTTACTGAAGACAAAACCATTCCTGAGTGGCAAGGTTATTTCTTTGCAGCTTCTATGTACATTGTTGCTGTAATAAAGGCCATTTTGTTGCAACAGTACTTTCAAAAATCTACTGTGGTGGGAATGCGCTTAAGAACGTCTGTCGTGTCCATTATATACAGAAAGGTAAAAAAATTTTTTTTACTTTAGTTTGTGGCATGAAAACCTGTTAATTACTTGCTGTTGTTTGCAAAATAAGATGGCTGACAAGAGAACCTTAATAATGGCGAAAATACTTTTTTACTCGTACTATTACCGCTCTTAAAAATAGCAAAAACAATTTCTTTCAGGCCTCATGAATTTGTCTCAAAAAATCATTTAATCGTTTTGCTTCTCGAACTAGATTTGTAACGAATTTTTCTTAGAGATCGCCATCATCAAATGTGGTTAAAAAGTTTTTATGAGATCAAGTTGACTTGATTTCAATGCAATGTAACACTAAAGTCACCATTTAGGTTACAGAAATTATGTACAGTCGGCCGAAATTTTAAATAGGAAAAAGTGAGGGACAATGACACAGAGCTGTGATAACCACTTTTTGAAATCTTTTTTTTAAGGCGTTGATGATTTCCAATTCTGCCAAGCAGGAATCGACTGTTGGTGAAATTGTCAACCTCATGTCTACTGACGCGCAACGCCTGATGGACTTGATGACGTATGTGAACATATTGTGGTCAGGCCCCCTACAAATTATTGTTGCCCTTGTTTTTCTCTGGCAGGTGAATAACTGAAATGAAAAATATTTTTATCAAACTTTCAGGTAAAGAAAACTATGAAAAAATATTTAATTTGTTGCAGTAGCCATTTCTTCAAAAACAATCTATCACGATATTTCATTTGTAAAACTTGAAGAACTGGTCAGGAAAAAATGATGCTGTACATCTTGTTTTTTAAACGATTTGGCTACTACATTTCCGCCACTACAACAGCGTCGCTATATGACTTGAACAATAGTTTTGCTTTATCCGAGTTTAATTTCTTTCTTTTAGTGCTTTTTTCAATGGTAGCTACAACATAAACAGAGCAGTCATAAAATATAGAATGAGATAAACATGAAGAGGTGACAATGATAAGATGATGATAATGAAGAGAGTGACGGTGATGCATATTTTAGCAACTAGGGGTCGCTGTGATCGCCGGATTCGGGGTAATGGTGATCTTGATCCCCATCAACACTTTCATCGTGAAGAAAATGAGGAAGATGTCCACTGAAAACATGCTGCACAAAGACAGACGTATTAAATTAATGAACGAAATTTTGAATGGTATTAAGGTAAATTATATCTACCGTAATTCCCTTTTGTTAAACCTATGATTTGTCTATTTTAACAATATTTTTCTATGATTCAGTCAAGTTATTTTATTTACGAGTATTAGAGTATCAAGTTATTATTTTACTTACGTATAAATAAATCCTAAAACAGTTTTCTTTCTTATTAGGGTAAAAAAACAATAAAATTTCTAGCTTTTTTTTAAACTTTATGGATAAGTTTTTTCTATTTTTTTTTAAATTACAGTAATTTTTTAATATTTCTTAATTTGTTTGAGCCTAAATACTATAATATTAAGTGTGCAGGAGTGAAAATAAATCATCAAATTTCATATAAATTTCAGCTTAACACTTTCGCTGTCCCACTATTTCCTTGCGTCTACCTCCTTGTGCCCAATTTTTTCTTATTTTTTGCGCTTTTTATCTCTTTCTCACAAAACTCTGTAAATAAAATACAATCAACATGTTTTCAAAAATATTTATTTAAAACATCACACATTGTAAAATTTTCTCGAGACCATCTTTGTTTTAATAATCAATTTTGGAGTGATAGTCCGATTAACATTTATAAGCACGCAGCGGCACATTGCATTCTTGACAATACGTATGAGTGTCTCGCCCGCCGCCTTCCTTTCTTCTGGCAGATCCTACACCGTTTTTGAGGAAGTTTCTAGTAGGTGTTGCAGGAAACTGTGTTAACGTAAGAGATGTAAATCCACTTTGCATCCTTGTACTTGGATCATGTTTGGGGATTTTTGTAGGAGGTTCTTCATCACCACATAAATTCAAAGACCTCTCTGCATCATCTGTGCATCTGCAAAGTTGTTTGAATAACTTGAGTTGAAACTCATGTAAATTCAGCTTTTTTGTAGCTGTAGTCATAATTTTATACGAAATAAAACTATTATCCACACTAATTTCCATTAGATAGTAAAAGACCTTTTTTGTCCACTTTAAAGATTTTCGTGTGCATGCATAATAAGAGATCCACTCCACTCCACTCCTGACATATGTGCATTATAGTCGTTGATGCAAATTGGCTTTTTTATTTCTTCAGTTTCTCCGCGTTTTCCCCGAATTCTTCTGTTTATTGTAGTAACTTTTGCATCGTGTTTGGTACTCCTGACCTTGACCACTCTTTTGTCCATCCATGCAAGGACCATCACTTTGCCATTGTCTTTTGCAATGATTTCCCCTTTTTTCATTTGGTTAGGTTTACGTATTTCTGCAGGTTTACCCCTGTTTGATTGTAATATACCCACGGTGTAAACCTTGCCAGCCTATAAATCTTCACTCAATTCTACACTGTTGTAAAAATTGTCCATGTAAAGTGAGTGCCAGAGTCCAAGACACTTTTTGGTGAGCAACTTACAGACTATCTGCTTTAAAGACTTTTTTGTCTGATGGCACATGTCCATGTTCCAACAGTAGAAAGACTGGTAGTCAGCTAGGATATATGACTTGATGCCATACTTGGTCGGTTTGTTTTTATAAAAAAACCCTTAATGAAAGTCTTCCACGCATTTGAGCATGCCTTCATCCAGCGATATATGTTCACCTAAATTGTATAGAGTCCTCGTTCTCCCAATAATGATCTCAAATACTGGCCTAATCTTGTACAACTTGTCAACATTATCAGTAGGCATTGCTTCGCTGTTGTTGAAGTGAAGGAATTTAGTGAGTAACTGGAATCTATTTCTGGACATGCAGTTGCTGAAAAAAGGAGTAGATAAAGATTTATCGGTTGTCCAATGACACATGACCTTTTTTGTCAAGTAATCCAGTCAGCAAGGCCAATCCAAGTAAAATACATAATTCATCCTTCGTCAAATCTTTCCATCGACGAACTGTGCAAAGAGGTGAAGGATGATTTGCAGCGATGTATTGAGATGCATATAGATTAGTTTGCTCCAAAATCAGTTCCATGAGAGCATCGGTGAATATCAATTTGAAAAATTCATATAAGCTTTCCAAATCATTTACAATGACTTCATCTGTCGGATCCCGTGCACCAGTTAATGCATTCACCATAGGCTGCTTGGTAGCTACACTCCAGAAATAGTTTGCTTTGCGTCGACGCAAGTCAGCAGGAGTAACTATAAGCAGTGGTGGATATTGGATAAGGTGAGTGAGGCGATTGCCTCGGGCCCCCCTTTTTTACAGTTATCGAGGGGCCCCCTTTTTTGAAAATGCCGCGTGTAGTTTTATTTTGTGGTATTTTACATGGTTTCATGAACCTCAAACTCTCAAAAGCTTGGAGTTTTCAGCAAATAGGTGAAATGTATGTGAAATAATATGGCATATAGGGTAATGTTGGCAGAACACTTAAAATTTGAAACAGCAATGGATAAAATCTCTTCAGTTTCTATAAATTGCAGAACAACTATGTAATGTAAATTATTCTTAATAGTCAAACTGTTATAAAAGTTATCTAAAAGTGATTGAAATTTAGCAGTAACAACTCTACAACTAAAAATATGCTTAAGAAAAAGAGAAATCTTGTTTTAAATTTTTATATTGATAAAAACACTACCGAAAATTAGTAGTATTTATGCATACAATATTAATCACTTTCTATAATTGCAACAAAATAATGACATACAAAACAAAAATTTACAAATACTAGTAATAAAAAATACATTTTCTTTCTTTTTGTAGCAAATGCTTTATGTACAATAGAAACCAATAGAACACTAAATCCAGTCTACAAATGTTTTACCATTAACCAAATTTATATGAAAATTTTCACTTTTTTTCGAAGTTTTTAATTGATTCATATGCAATTTATTCATTTACTTGACTTACAAGACTTGATTGCAGCTTTTTTGTAAAGGGTTTAGCAATTGTCAAAATTAACATTCTGACAACTGGTTTGTGAGGTGATCTGGTAAATACAACTGCTTAATTAAAGTTAAAATTTTATATATTGTCATTCTGAAAAAAATTGAATTAGAAATTATTCAGGTAAAGTATTTTGATTTTAAAAGACAATTTTAAAAGGTAACCCAACATACAATAAGCTAAATGGCTTCTTACATTAAACTTAATTGTGATTTTTAATTGGTTTATCTTGCACAAACAATCATAACATTAAATGGTTTTGACAATATTTCACAACACTTTTATTATTTTTACAATTTTAAAACTAGCTTTATTGCAAGTTGCATATTTCTATTTCTTCAAGACAAAAATCTTTAAAAGATTTAATTAAACCAGCATAAGCTGAAAATATTAAATAAATAATTGGCTGCTTTATAATATATTAATACATTAACAGATTTGTTTTTTGGGTTAGTATTTTTTGACTCATTTGCCTAAAAGCAAACATAATTTTTATTTTTTTACGAACTTTGTTAGCTTTCAAATAAAATTTAAATTTTTTTTTGCAAAAATTAAGGTATTCATATTTCACAAAGGTTAATATTACTAGCATTTCCTAATCTTTTTTGTGTTAAAAAAGCCATAACTAAAGCTTCTCTTTCTAATAACGTTTTAGGTCATAGATTTTTCTATTGTTATGATAAAACTTGTTGTACATTGTTGAATCGGCATAATTGTTGAGATTTAATATTATTTTGCTCGATGGCTTAATTGTTATTATTATATATATATTTAGTAAAAAAATTGTTTTTGTTGTTGTTGCTATGTAATTAGTACAAAGTTGTTTTTACTTCCAAAAAACAGATTTTGTCTGTGATAGTAGCCTACCTATTTAGTCAGTTCAATTTTAATTTTGTTGAAATATATTTTAACAAATTTATTATTTTTTGAGACTATCAAGACTGTGGCACAAATGTTTATTATGTAGTGGTGGGAAAGTTTTTGACCAAAACGACACTTGATCGAAACGACATTTGATCGAAACGGCACTTGATCGAAATGACAGTTGATAAAAAAAGTTTATTTTTGTATGTTATTGCGATTAAACAATCTCTTTGTTACTGTAAATTAGATTCATAAACTGCAGAGGTCAACAGTAAGAAGACAATTGGTTTTTATTGTAATTTTTTTGCCAATGTCAAGGTCAAGGTTTTTTAACCAGGTCTCTGGGAAAAGCATTTTAGGGGGAGCAACAAGTAGATCTTTTGTCATGGTTATGTTTCGTTAGATGCTTATTACTATAGTTTTTTTGCATTCTCTTTGCGTAGCAGTTATTTAGAGGGGGGAGCATTGTGCCATGGCTCCACCCTTGTAGAGCTCTTGCAGAAATCAAAGACAGATTCACAGAAAAGATCTTATTTTTAGAGATTTATGATTTTGGGACAAAAAACCAACAAACCCGGGGCAGATTTAAAGTATTATGTTTTTGGGACGAAAAATTGACAAAATTGGGATAGATTCAAAGTTGTAAATTGTCTCTTTCATAATTTGATCAAATGTCATTTCGATTAAGTGTCATTTTGATCAGGTGTCGTTCGATTAACTGTCAGGTGACGTGTAAATCTTTCATGATAACTTTCTGTGTCTGCCACTGATTTGAGTTATACAGTATAAAGTTTCGTATCAGAATCAATTTTTTCCCAATATTTTGTTGTCTATCTTTCTAGATGGCATTGGTAAAATGATAATCGAATTCTTGTGACGTCATTTGTTGGGGCCCCCTAATTTGGATTTTGCTTCAGGCCCCTAATTTTGAATATCCATCACTGACTGCAAGTGATGCATGTTGCTGACTTGTGGTCTGTAACTGTACCAGGTCGTCACTGTTTACATCAGTGTAACCTTCGTCAGAGGAAACTGCATGAGTGCTCCCTGGTTTTTCTATATCACTGTCATTCAGATGATCACTCAACTCTGAGTCAGAATTGGCAAAAATTTCTCTCCAGGCAACATATTGTTTTCTTGAAGTCATTTTAATATTTATAATTTATTAGTATTTTTAAAAAAAAAGTTTCTTATAATGCTGATTTAGTGTTTGGAATAAAACACAATCCAAGCAAACGAAAGATTTACGAAAAAGACATGGCTGGACTTTCGACTTTAACACAACGTTTTCTCGCTAGCATTACGTTTTAAAGCTTGTAACACGCGCTGAGTATGCAGAAACGGAATGAAAATTATATAAGTTGTTAGCATTGCTTGTTTGAAATTTGGAAAAGACGACGTAATAGGGGAGAGTGAGGTAAATTGAGCCATTTTCGACTTGCTTGCCAGTTTTGAAAAGACTATTGAAGATAGATTAACAAAATTTTTCTGGAACAATCTCAGAGAACTATCCCTTGTTTTTAGAAAAAGTTGAAGTTTGTAACGCAAAGGGATTCATTGTGATCAATGTTTAAAAAAAGAGTGTATTTTGGCACTAATTACCCCAGGATATGGATAAGTTGAGCCAAAGGGTGGGGTAAGTTGTTAAACATGGTTTAATTGAACGGCCTAAATCACATGTCAAATATCAATGCTCATATTTTAAAAGAAATGTTTTTAATAATGAAATGGAATGAAAGTAAAGCAAACAAGTTTCAACAACAATATTTTACAAAACGAAAAGTTCTAAAAAGTCATTGTGCTATTCTACTGCCTATTTACTTAGGTCACATGCAAAAATAAATATTTTTTCTCTTCGGGCAGTGCCTCCAAGTTTCAATGGAACTGGAAGCTTTTTTACAATCTTGTCTCGAGAAAACGCGCAGCAGTCATTCTCTTTAAAGTAAAACGTTGAAGAGCCTCCAAACTTTTCTTAACGTTTTTCTTGCCTCATGAACTTAGCAGAACATTCATCTTCATCAACCTCTTCGATGCACCCTATGTAGAAATGTGATGCGGGTTTTCCTTCAAAACGTACAATGACAAAATCATCTACTTCAATCAAGTTTTCGTCAATTGAAGACGCTGAGCTTACAACGTCATCTTCATCATCCGATTCGACAAGTTTGCACATGTTTTCAGATTCGTTGGTTTCGGAATCTGATTGGCATATCAACTGCCGTTGAGGTTTCTTTCTTTTCGTTTTTTCAGCTTTAAGTTTTCGCAGTCAATTTTGTTTCCTATTTTCAAGTTGCAAAAATATCTTGTTACGTTGTGGGGTATCAGTTAAAATTCGAGTATGGCGCAAACTTTTTTTTGTAGCCCTATTCTTATTTCTCAAAACTTGGGGAAATGAGTGGATATCTTTTGGAAAAATATGTGGTCTCTCCGTGACTTGTATACTAGTTGCTTCTACTTCAGAAATGCTTGATGAAGATACCATATTTGAGTTTAGTTCGGAACCCATAACTTGGTTGGAGGACTGTGAGGCAAATGCTATTGATTGACCAGCAGACATCGATGGATTATCAGTTACTGAAGTGACGAGTCTTTCTTCAACTTCTTCATTCTGTACTGTACGTAAAGATAATGAAATATCTATCGTTGGGGATGTTTCAGTTGTAGTGTTTGCATAATCGCTAGTTTGAATCAATGCTGAAGGTGCAAAATCCTCATCCTTGACAATGCATCTGCTATATTTGTTAAGGTAAAGGCAGATGCAAAAGCTGTCTTTACAACTCCTAGTATGTCGTAAATTGTGCAGGTTTTACCAGCATTACTTCTCATTCATCCATCTAGTGCAGTGTTGTAAAAACGCTTAAAGGGACCATACACAGCTACATCGAGTGGCTGCATCCTGTGACTCGTAAGGGGTGGGATTGAAAATATATTAATTCCATTATTTCTACAAATGTCGATGATGTTAAGTGACACTTGTGATTCATGGTTGTCCAAAAGTAAAAGAATTTGCTTTTCTTTAGAGCAACGAAAATGTTTGATTAAGTGCGAAAGATATACATCACAAAAAATTTCTTCATTGATACATCCAGAGCGTGAAGCGGCACCACATGACCCAGTTGGACCTCCATTGATAAAATAATTTTTATATCTCACTCGAGGAAAAATAAATAGCGGAGGAATGCTATTTTCAATAAAGTTTATTGTGCAGACCAATGTCCCAAGTTGTCCACGTTCTGCAGACACTACAGACCCTAGTTGTTTTTTTCCCTTTTCGGCGACAATACTTTTTGGAGTCTGTACGGTTATCACTCCCGTCTCGTTTACGTTGAATATAGATTCCGGAGAAAACTTGCGTCTAAAAAATAAAGCTCAATGTTGATGTTTAGTAACGAAACAGGTATGGAAGCTTATGCATTATTTCTCCCTATGATTTAGTGCCATAGTTCCTCCATTGTTGCTGGAAAACAAAGGGTGGCGTTAAGTTGATAGTACATAGCATCGCAGTAAGTAGGCTACTAAGGTTTTAGTTAAGTTACTTCTTAAGTGTTATTCTATTGTTTTTCGGTTATTTATATTTTTTATGTAGTTAAAGCTTGGAAAACAACAGAAACAAGAAATCACGACAAAAGTTCTTTTTCAAAGACACAGCAATGAAAAATAGTTGACCTAGGTATTGTTTATTCAATGAGTGCAGCTTGGCCAAATCTATGTTGCCGACATAACAATTAAGTTTACTCTAGCACTACAGTTTAACATTAAACTTAACCCAATCTCGAATCTCAGTTGTTGCATATCCTTAATTAATGTCTTTTCATTGATTCATTAACTTAAAAATTATCATGACAAAAGTAAACGCAAAAATAATACTATAGTTAGATCTACAGTATAAAACAAAAAAGTTCCAGTTATAGTTACCATTCCATAAGCGTTGCCAAATGGTCATAAAACTTGTTTACAGCTATTTTGTTAAATGCTCTTGCGTGGGCAAATGATGTGGCTTCTGGCTTTCGTACAGATAAATGATGCCTCTTCTTGAATCCACTTAACCATTCTTCTCCTAAAACACATTTTAAATTTTGTCTGTGTATTATTAAATTCATTGGTTACAAGAAGATACAATTAGGCGATCTAGTGAATAACTGGGCCTAGTAACAAATGCTGACCTGCTTTTTCTTCTCGTTGCCAACTTTTTGGTATTGTCATTTTGTTGAATTTTGCCAGTTCGTAGGCCAGCTCTTGCACTTTCTTGCTTGAAATTTCATGAAATATATTATTTAAATTTTTGATGTGATTTGAAAGATCAATTTCCGTCTGGTCTGTCAAAACCCTATGCGCATCTGCCGTCGCTGCGCAACCAATAAGCATTCCGTTATTAATTTCACCAGATTTTTGTTTTTCTATAAATTGTTTTAAAGTCATTCGATTAATTCCATAAGTGGTAACTGCTTTTCAAACAGCCATACCTTGACTAACAGCCTTAAACGCATTTTCCAAAACAGCTTTTGGAATATTACCATACTGAGTTTTTCTCATGTAACTTCTTGTCATTTTAGCTAATATCTTATGACTTTTTCTTAAAAACAATGTTAAGTTAAACAGTAAATCGACATAATTACAAAAGGTTAATCAAACCACACATGGGGTAAGTTGTGCTGGTTTTCCAGCATGGCTCAATTTAACCCATTACCATCGGAACATCTTACCCCACTAGCAGCCATAAGAATAAAAATTTACCTGCTTAGAAATCTACTGAATGCAAAATAAAAATACCTTTGCAATTGAAACTATTACGATGCATTTGCCTTAGCTTATTTGTCCTATTTAAAAATACATTAAACTCTTTAAACAAGCGTGATTAAATAAACTCCAAAAAGTTTTCATAAATGGTTGTGAAACGTCATTTTATTTATAACTTATCGGAAGTAAATATTTTCGCCTTCAAAAAAACTGCTGAAAGGCAACACTCTGTGAGTAATATTTTGAGCGTAGCGACATGTAGTGACAACAATTATTTAAAAAAAAGGGGTAAAACAACTTGGACAATGGCACAGCTTACCTCAGTCTCCCCTATACGTCATTGGCACTCAGTGCAAAACGCGTTACGACGTAACATACGTCGTTTGGCATTAAAAGTGTCAATATTTATATCATAGTAATTTATGCAACAGAATTTTGCAGTCAACGAAAAAAAGTTTAAAGACATAAATACATGTAGAGTCAGGACGAAAGCTTGTACAATATCAAATTTGACTTGAGTTTCACCATGTTTTGCGTTGACGATTAACCAAACCCGTTAAAAAATATTTTTAATTAAACCGTATAACATAATATTTCTGTATATTTTTTTTTGTTTTTTTTTAGTAAATAAATTAATTTATTTTTTTATTGATAGGTTCTAAAACTTTACGCCTGGGAAAAGTCATTCGAAAAGCAAGTGCTGGAGATTCGGGACATGGAACTGAAACTGTCACTACGAATCGCTTATTTGAAGGCTCTGTCCAGTTTTCTGTGGACCTGCGCGCCTTTCTTGGTAATACTGACGCGATAGCAATTTGATCTTGTTATTTTATTTTTTTTTTTACGGTTTCTCACGAGAATGTTCGATCGTTGTTGGAAGATTAACCAGTTTATAAAAGACAACTACAAAAACGTGAATTCAAAGTTTCTTCGCAGTAGATCTCAGTTTTTTAGTTGGCTGAGAGAAATAAGTGTCTCGCTGAAGAACAGCAAGATTTTATCTTTTATTCATCTTGACCGTTTCTCAGAAAAATTTTGAAACCTTTAAAATTACTTTTTTTTCGGTTGACAATTTCCGTAAAACACTCTAAAAAATGATCTTTTCCCTGAAACTTCTTCCTTTGTTGAAACTTCTTTTCACGAAGTTTTACTTTTGAAGGTGTTGTTGCGGTCAATTTGTAGCTTTCTTAAAGTTGTGCTCAATAATTTATCAATGTGGTGTTTGCTCAAGTTAGAAGTAATAGAACGCTCCGATAAAAATTAGCATTTAACTAATTTGTCTTTGTTATTACTTTGGTTTGTGTTGTTTTTCCAGGTTTCGTTGGTATCATTTGGCGTTTATCTTGCTCTTGATCCCAACAATGTTTTGGATTCACAGACAACTTTCGTTTCCCTCTCTCTCTTCAATATTTTGCAGTTTCCGCTCATGATGTTTCCAATGATGATAACTTATATAATCCAGGTTCGCAAACGTGTTGCTTTGTCGATAAAAATTTAAAATCAATAATTTTCTTGCTTAGTAAAAACCATCTGCGCAATAAACAACCTGCCCTTTGAAATTAATTTAAAGATATGAAAAACAGACTTGAATTTAATTCAATTCAATTTTATTTGCAATCAAGGTATAACGTTTCAAAGTTCTTATTGACAAAGTGATTGCGAAATAGGAAACAACGGCTAAATGATATCCGTTATTACACACACAACGTCAATTGTGCGTAAGGTTGTTATCAAACAAACAAATATTTGATTATTTAAAATTTTCAATTATTTGAAAAATTATCAAATAATTTTATACCTAATTTCAAACATTCAAATAATGTATTATTTGCTATAGGCTGAATATGTTGTTTTCGAAAACGCAATTAATATTTATCAAGATAAAACCTGCAGCTGAAAAACAATAAGACTCGCATTTTTTCACGATCATATGTGACACGTGAATGAGCATAACAATCTCACGTGTTTGGGAGTGCACGAGCAAGCTCCAGAGAGGAGCGAAATTCGGAGTCCGACTGGAGTCGGATTATGGCATTTTTGGTCGGATTGGAGTTGGAGTCGGTTTTGTTGATTTGTAATAGAGTTGGACTTGAGTCGGAGTCTGTTTTTTTAATCTATTAATTTCAATAGGAGAAAAAACTTTTTGGAATAAAAATAGTATTTTCCAAAAAAAAATGCCATCATCAAGACAGGGCATGAAAAAAATGCTTGTGTCCTATGCTGAGAAATGCAAACGTGAGCAGTGACGCTTTTGAAAAGATGACACAAAATGGTCAACGCTTTTCTCTGTACAGTATATTGACGAGTAAACCTCAAGGAAAAATAAAAGGTACATGTGCATAAATTTGCATATAAGTCAAAATTATTATCACTAGGAATGCAACGCATCAATGGCTCCATGAAGGCTGAAAATGCCGTTTTGATAATTGCAGAAAAGTTATCAGAATTTGGCTTCAACCTCATAAAACACATTGTTGGAATGGTGACTGATGGAGCTGCCATTGTGAAGAAAACTAGCCGGTTGTCAGAAGCACTACACCAAATTTGCCATTTCCATGGTATTCATTTGACGGTGGTTGATGCCTTGTACAAAACGAATAATGCAGGTAAACATGAAGATGAGTCATTTAATAGGAAGAATATCCATGAAGTTAAAGCTAACGAAGACTGAGATATTGATAACACCACTCAAATAACATGGAAAGAATCATTGAAAGCCAATGAAAATTTTGATCTTAAACTAAGTAAAAAGATTGAGAAAGTGAAATATTATACGGTTGCTAGGATTTTTTGTTGAAGCCCTGTCAAGAATGTTCTGCAGAATAAGCATCAAGCTGAATTTAACAAGGAACTTAACTTCATCATAAACAACAAGACTTGATGGAATTTATTACAGAAAATGTTCTCCAGATAATTTGAAATTCGTACAGCTGTTGAAAAAACTTTGAAGGATTTGGACCATGGTGCAAAATGCTTAGATGAAAATGAAGTCAGTTTGACTAAGAATCAGAAAATGCTGCTGCACTGTTTGTAACAAAGCTGAGATCTTCATTAAGTGACTATATGATTAATACATTGTGCTTCGCGCGCTTTTATTTAAATCAATAAAAATTTGTTTGATTTATTTGATATTATGTGGTTTGAAAAGCCCAATATTATTTGTTGTTTGATAATTTTAAAAACCCTCATTTGATAACAGCCTTAATTGTGCGTGGTCGCCGTACGTTTAAAACGAAGTGTAGTTAAGTTAATTTAAAAAAAGAAAGAAAAAAAGAAGCAATTAAGATAGATTTTTTAAAAAATAAAAAGTGTATACATTTGTTTAAAAGCGCAAAAGATAGTAATAATACTGTTTAACAATAAAATATACACATCCGAATCATAAAGAAAATGTTGCATAATCATGGGTGGGAGAAACCACAAACTCAGTGACCAAAAGGGTCAAGACCCAAAAGGGGTCAGGAGCAACTTAAAAAAACCGCAATCCCATTTATTGATTGTTTACCTAAGGGCCGTTCTAATTCAGGCCCGTGGCCAGATGTGACCGGCAACAACTTTATCTGTGACCGGGTGAAAAATTTTAAATATGCGTCAAAGATGGCGAACCTGTGGCCCGCGGCCTGCGCAAAAGTTAAGCCGGAACTGTATGTTATTAATATTGTGGTTACTGACAACTAAAGACTTTTTTCGTTTTTACGAACCTTGTGTGCCAGTTTCGGGGCATTCTACGTTGCAAAACCATTAAAGACCCATCAATTTAAAGTGGAGACTAAAAAAAAGAATCTTTACTTGTCCAGAAGCTAAAAACAACACGTTTCACGACTTTTTCCTGACTCATTTTAACCAATAGCCAAGAACTTCTAAATCAAGGACATGCAGGCGCTAGTTTCAGATAATCCTAGCGAAGGCGACTGTTTTTTCTATTAATTTGCACAGCCGATAAAAGCTTATTGTTACATCATAGGGTAGACTTTGTGATCTACAATGCTAACTATGGTAGGTTCATTTACGAAAATTTAAATGTATGTTACCGAGGCAGTTTAATCCTAGTAAGGTGTACTCAAGTTTCATTATAATTAAAAAGAATAATAAGAGATACCGTTTAATGATTTTTAAAATTAAATAAGAACAGCATTAAAATTTATAGCAAATTGAGGAAAGTTAGGTGGAGTGTCAAAACTGGTTGGCATAGGGATAGGCGAGTGTTAGGTAATAGGTAGGCCTATTTAGGCCTGTTTAAGATAATAGGCTATTTTAGTGACCCGGCGATACCATTCTCCGGTTGGCCGGCAGATAAACGCATTGTTCTGATTGGTAATTGACTGTTTTTTAAGGGTTGTTACTTGTCAAATCAACGGCGTCGCTGCAAGTGGTCGTAAAATGTAGTCAGGTAGTGTTACTTCAAAGTATCAAAATTTCAGAAAATTTAGGTGACCTCCTCAATCAATCATTGTTTTATTTTAAGTGTAGAACGCACAGTAAATACGAGCTTACATAAAGAAGATAAAGTTGAGTCGTAGGCCTAGGGCTCTAGGGCCTACTACTACTAGAAAAAGATATTCAACTGTCGAGGGCTCAACTTTTTCCCATCATTCTGAATAAATGACAAGTGAATTTTCCATGCATATTGACCACTTTTTACAATTTTTTCAAACTTACTCACACTAAGAAATCGGGTTCAAATGGAGAGTCGGCCGTGATGAAAATTTTTTTGTAGTTAAAGCTATCTCCTGACTTCCTAACCCTCACCCTAACTTACTGTATACCTTTACACCCACTATACCTTTACCTCACCCTTATAGGGGTGAGGGTTAGGAGGTCAAAGAATAGGTTAGATTTAACTACGCTGCGGTACTAAATTTTCATTACGGCCGACATGGTAAATTTTCATCACGGACGACTCTCCATTTCAGAAATCGCGTTGTTAAATAACTTTAGAAACAAAACAATCCATAAAATTGTTTTAAATGATATACTTTGTAATGTCAAAAAACAAAAGGTTTCGACCGGTTTTTTACCGGCCGGTCAGACCGGTCAAGGTTTGTGAGTAATATTGATAATTATTTTTCTCTTTTTTCGAAGAGCATTAATTTACGTAATTATGCCGAATAAATGTGGAATTGTGAATTGTAGAGGAAACTACGACCTTTTATCAAAACGTAGAATATTCAAACTGCCCAGGCTTGATCCTGAGAGGCAGAGGTGGCTGGCTGTGATTCCTCCTCGCAAAGACTTTAATGTTGCAAATGCTAAATCTTTTTTTATTTGTGAGAAGCATTGGCCACAAAATCCTCCAATGAAGAAATTGCCAGGTGGAACAACAAGACCAGCTGTTGCACCTAGCATTTTTATGTACCTGCTTCATGTCTGCCGACCCCCCAAATCCCTCCTCGCCCTGCAAAGCAAGTAGACAAACAACTTGACGTTTTTATGGCCAGAGACAGGATCAAGTCGTTCAGTGAATTTCTACCTGACAAGAAACTTCACAAGGAATATAACAATGTTGTGATTACCCGAAGATCTGACAGGTGTGCTTTCCTTTTTATGTCGTCTGACTTTCGTGAATGCGAAATGACTGTTCTGGTTGAAAACAAGTCAACGCTATGTTCTCCTCTTACGTGTTTTGCATACAAGAGTGGAATTCGCGTACCCCTAGGAACTATATTGAACCCCAATAATGGCCTCAGTTCCTATTCACAGTTTTATGCTGTTGTGCATACTTGCTTTAACTATAAAATTCCTCTGGATAAAGTGTTGAAGAAAGTAGTTACTGTGCTTCAGGCTCAAGAAACTGAAGACAAAAAAAAAGGCAAAAAAATCGATTTTATTATCAATAATTTGAAGCTTCTAGTCAACAAAAATTTTACTGTAAAAGACTACTGCTTTGCTGTGGGATCTTTTCCACACTGCAATTATGAAGTACTCCGTGAGTATCTAGTTTTGCCAAGTAGAAGAAAATTGCAAGCTGTCGTCTCTTCAGTGAATGTGAAGGACATTTTATCAAAGACGTTTACCAAACTTCAAAAGCCTCAACAGAAAAATGTAGTTCTCTTAGTTGACGAGATGAAGATTCGGCCAACAGTAGCCTTCTCCGGAGGAGTCCTCAGTGGCATGGCCAAGAATGACCACAACGCAAAAGCCACTTCAATGCTTTGCGTCATGTCCAAGTGTCTTCATCGAGGCCCCAGCATCATGGTATCTGTTACACCTGTCCATAAATTAACAGCTTCTTTTCAATTTGAGGTGGTGAAGCAGGCTGCCATGGTTGTAGAACAGGCTGGAGGCACTGTTCTTGGGTCCATCACAGACAACCACAAGATCAACCAGCTTTACTGCAAGATGTTCGATCGTCCATCAGAGTCGGATTACCCTGCCACTGCTACTCATCCTTTAGATAACACACGGGAGTTGGTACCTACTGTTTGACACAGTGCATCTATTGAAGTGCATAAGAAACAACTGGATATCAGGTGAGTCTACACTATTTTTGATTTGCTGTATGTAACATTTTAATACAAATTTTGAAAAAAAGCTTGAAAGAAAATTATTTTATTTTAAATGAAAATCTTTGATTATAACTGGAACTTAATTGACGAATAAAAAGAATAACAATTCCGTGATTTTTTTATTTAATTTTTAATTGTGTTGGTATTCATGCATTGGACTGCGTTTTGCTGTATTTCGACATTTCTGTTTGTGAGAGTTTTTTTGCGCAATAAGTAGATTTGTCAATTTTGATTGCTCTTAATAAGAAATTTAAATATTATTATCTATGCAAAGACTTCGTATCTATTATAAAAATATGATTTGCAAAAAAATTTAAGTACCAACAGCGAACAATTATTACTCGTGATTTTACTTAAAATAGCCTAAGAAAAAGCACTTACAAAATAATTATATCAGAACGCCGTCCTCCTCCAAAATAATTATAACACAATCAGCAAAAGAACGCCGTCCTCCTCCAGACATCAATCAAGAAAGCGCGCTTGTCCGATTAAGTTTATTAGCAATTGAAAAGTTTTTTTTATTTCTTATAACTGTAATTTTTATGTGTGAAAGTTTTTATGTCATATTAAATATTTATGTCTATTTAGCGCTGTATATGGCAGGTTTCAGGTATTTCACTCAAGGGTAGTTCTGTGGGCATGGTATCACATATTTGGGTATTTATCCCTCAATATGCGTTTAAACGTTTTAATGCTTTTGTCTGAAGCAATTACGGACCAATCATTAATTGATTTCAGTAATACATTAGCACTTATACAGTAAAGATGATCGCCTTCGCTAGCAAAGTCTGGACATAGACAATGCATGTCCTTGATTTAGAAGTTCTTGCCAATAGCTTAATTAATTGTATTCTTTAAAATTTTATTTTTCGACCCGTCCTATTCATTAATTTTCATTCATTCATTCATTCATTCATTTTATTCTCAATCATTATTAAACAGTTTAACACAAAAATTATAAATATTAAAAAGATCAAGAAAAGGAAGAAGGTTCGTCATCTCTGTTATACATTTTCTTGATCAAAAGCAGCACCAGTCTTAAAAACAGTTCGGATGATAAAAAAATAAAATATACACTAAAAAAGGCTTTTTTTCCTCCCCCAAACAACTCTCCGTAATCAAGTGGAGACAAAAAAAGAAAAGTTCTTAATAATCTTTTTTTGCATTCTGAGATAGTTACCGATCAACTACAGCCCGCACGTTCTACGAAATTTTGAGGAGTAGCTGACGGGGGCGACGAATTCGTACTACCCTGGTTTAGTTTATCATTTGGTCCCCAGGTCCCACGAAACTCTTTGCCGTAGTTGGTTTTTGTTCTCCCTGGCTTAGCGTAGTACGTCAATGTGACGTCAGTCTGCCTGGCTACTCAATCGATTGTGATTGGTTGGGAAAATAATGAATTAAAGGTTATAACAAAAGTTCGTTCGGAACGGAATTAATCGTGTTTGTACAGGCACAAGTTTCCATAAAGCGGATTACATCTTTCCTGATGAACTCCGAAATCGACGACTTTGCGGTCGAACGGAATCATAGCGAAGGTAAAAAATATAAAGATAATCAGTTGTTTTTTATCGCAATCATGGATATTGTATTCGAAATTCGGTTTGGATCATTTTTGTAAAAAAAAAAACTGGTAACTTTTTTAATTGTTTATATAAGTTAATTGGCTGTAAATTCAATAAAAAAATTAGGCAAGAAAAAATCACTTCTAGACGTACAGTCTGTTTAAACCTGGGTTTTCAATCAATAATCCGATAAAGAACTTTAAGTAGTCTCCGGATGCATCTAAGTGGCTGAAGCTGAAACTAATTTATCGACTTGAATTTGTTACAGGCGGGCACAACTTTTGCTGTTGCCAGCCGCATTTCGGAATAAGTTTAAATAAGGCTGCGAGTGTGTTTGTTTTCATTAAAAACTAGGTGAAGCAAAAATTAATTTCTTTGGTCTTCACTTAACTTTTTTTTAATAAAAATAGTTTTATTATATTTTGAAACTTTATTCCACAATCGTCCTTTATTATTTGTTATGTGGAAATTTACAAATCAAGGTTGAGATAAAGAGAGAAATTTTATTAGGCTAAATTTGTGACATATGTGCACGATCCCATAAATCAGCGTTTCTCAAACCATGGGTCGTGACCGAAATGTGGGTCGTTAAGGCTATGCAGATGGGTCGCGACCCAAATGCGAGTCGCCAAGACAACGCGGATGGGTCGCCAAAGCTTGCAAATTATCGCACGTAAAAGAGAAAGATTTACACACACAAGATTTCAAAAGTGAAGACCCTTTTTTAAGAGAACATTACGATTTTAAGACGAAAATCAAGAAATCGGAGTCAGATTTAAGATGAAGACCTTTTTTTTTTAGAGATCACTACGTTTTTAGTTGAAAATCAAGAAATCGAAATAAGTTTGTTCACGAACAAATTTCTGCCCACACATATACAGCTAAAAATTAGACGACCATTGTTGGCTCACATAACAATTTCGTTTTGCTTCAATATGCACTCACTCAAATTTATTTGGGTCGCAGTCATATTTGTAGATCGTTGTTTTTAGCGATTTTGGGTCGCAGAAAAAAAGGTTTGAGAAACGCTGTCATAAATTATTATTTAAGGCCACAAATCAAGCGCCGCGGCTTTACATGTTGCAGTCAAGTTTGTTTAAAAATGGAAACTTCCTTTTTAACGTCTACAATGCAGCAAAACCTCTTGTTGAATTTCTTTATTTGATTTATTTAATTAAAATTATTTGCTATATTTTGGTTATTTATTGAATATTTGACTAAAACCGCTCTTCATTTGATAGTTCTCAATCTCATAAGTTATGCAAGTTATTTTTTGAGCAGTTGAACAAAAATTTGACTGAAGATAAAAGTACAAGCTTTTTTGCACCATAAAATAAATTTTAAAAACCTATTGCAAATTTAACAACCAAATTTTGAAGAATATGAGTTACGATTACTATAAACATTATGAAAAAATATTGAGAAATTTTATAACTTTAATTGCAATACGATTTTGGGTTTTTCATAAAAATTTATTAGTTTCTTTTCTTTGCTTTTAGAAAGTCCTATCGTTATTCAGAACGGATTTTTTTCGTGGGAAGAAAAAGCGGAACCAATATTGAAGGAGTAAGTTGGTAGATTTAAACATTTTGCCCTAAAATAGTATTATTTTACGGGGGAAAGGTAAAAAATTAGTGTTATTTTACAAAGAACCAAGGCCTCCTGGCTCACATCTTGAATAGCAGTGCAATGTGAACAATCATTAATTTATTTTTATATTTATTTTGACAAAAAAACAACAATAAAATGTTTAAATGGTCTAAACAGCTACCTGTATAACAACGAGGCAGCAGCAACAAAACCAAGTATGACAAAACAAGCAAAAATGAAAGCTAAGGTTACAAAAATTCTAAAAAGAATTTATATGGTTGCTAACCATACTCGAACTGACCAATAGACGCTATAAAGAAGTTAAGAAGAATGCGAAAAAACAATTAAGTCTGAGGAAGCACTTGTATAACGATTATTTTTCTATCATTGTGTTAGTGTGTTAGCTGTCCATCGAGTCCGATGATGACTTGTCTCTAGCACGGATTTTCCGTCTCCAGTCTGCTCTATTTGTTGAGAGTTTCTGCCAAGATCCAAGGGGAATATCTTTATCCTTGAGATTGCGTTTGATAGTGTCCTTGTATCTCAGCTTTGGGCGCCCTATTCCTCGAGTACCTTCAGCCAGTTGAGAGTAGAGGATGAGTTTCGGCAGTCTGTTGTTGCTGAGTCTATTGACATGGCCTGTCCATCTGAGGCATCTATTTGTGAGAGTGTCGTACATGCTTGGCAGTTCAGTTATTTCCAGGATCTTTGTATTGGAGATATGCTGCCGTCAGTTGATGTTGAGAATCTGCCTGAGGTGACGCATCATGTATACGCTGAGCCTGTGAGCAGCGACCCTGTACACCACCCAAGCTTCTACTCCATAGAGGAGAGTTGATAATACTATTGCTCTGTATACTGCACACTTGGTCTTAATGGTCAGGTCCTTGTTTTGCCACACACGGTCTCTGAGTCTGCCAAAGGCTTTAGAGGCGTTTGATATGCGTAGTTCCAGTTCAGCATCATGCTTGTTGTTATCTGACACAGTCGTGCCAAGATATTTGAAGTTCTTCACATTGTTAAGTTTCTCGCCATTTATCTGAATGTCAAGACCTGGATCTGTCGAGCCTGGAGGGGGTTGATACATCACTTCAGTCTTTTTGATGTTTATCTTTAGTCCAAAGATGCGGGCAGAATCAGCGAATCGAGTTATGATATCCTGGGCATCTGCATGACTGTGTGCAACAAAAGCTATATCATCTGCGAACATGAGTTCACGCACGATAGCCCCTGTGGTGCTTCTTGAGGATTTGAATTGGCTGACATTAAAGAGATCAGCCCCAGGCCGGCATTGTAACATGACTCCTTGATGATGATCTTTGAAGGCTTGGTTTAATACCACTGTGAGGTAAAGCGAGAACAGGGTGGGAGCGAGAACGCAACCCTGCTTCACACCATTGTTCACGCTGAATGGCTCCGATAGTTCTCCTTTCAGGCTAACTGATGCCCTCATTCCCTGGTGTAGGGATGCAATAAGGCTTGTGAAGTGGTCAGGGCAGCCGAGCTTCCTTAGGATACTCCAGAGTGCTGATCTGTTCACTGTGTCAAAAGCCTTGGTGAAATCCACAAACACCATATACAATGGCATTTGTTGCTCGATACACTTCTCCTGTATCTGCTTGAGAGAGAAAATCATATCCACAGTGCCTCTTCTAGCACGAAATCCACACTGGGCCTCCGGTAGTAGTGTTTCTGCATAAACGCTCAGCCTGTTTAGTAGAATGCGGGCATACACTTTACCAGGGATAGATAACAGTGAGATGCCACGATAGTTCCCACACAAACGCCGATCACCCTTTTTGAACAGAGTGATGAGCTGGGCGTCCTTCCAGTCTTGAGGTGGAGTGCCTGACTTCCAGGAGTCAAGTACGATTTCATGGAGACACTGTACCAGTGATTTTCCGCCTAGTTTGATGACTTCCGGGTGAATTCCATCAGAGCCTGGAGATTTTTCCACTACTTAGCAGGAAGCACTTGTATAACGATTATTTTTCTATCATTATGCTACACAATTTATTAAATATTAAAATGTAACAATTTTGCTGCCACAAAAAATCGAAATGAAATATCTTTTTCCTTTTTGTGGACGTAAAATCTTTTTTATTTGATTTGTAACGTTATACTTTTGTAAGTGGATTGCATTTTATGCAAACAACAATAAAAACCAAGTACAGTCTTCAATAAATTACATTTATGTAAACTAACGTATTGTTAAAAATGCTTTTGAATCTCTTACACCGTTCCAAGAACAGTCATATTGGCCAATCAAACGTCGAGGGGGTGGTTAGAGCGCTGTGATTGTGATCGATAAGGTCTCGGTTCAAAACCCACTCGCTCCATTCTGTTGTGTCTTTGGAAAAGACACTTTACGGCCCTTTCTTCTCCTTGGTGGTCTTGGCAAGCAGCTCTAAACTTCAGTCATATCTCTATTAAATTTCAAGCGGACAGCAATACATCTTCGAAAGCAGGTTGGGGTAATTGCTTTGCCTTATGTATTAGCGCCTCCATCGCTTTCCCGCGAGTCAGGAAGATAAACATAGAGATAATAGGATGTATGAAACATGGAATCATTTCGTCCATATAAAGAAAAGAAAGAAAGAAAAAAGAAAAAATGCAGATATAACTTTGATCCAATACATAAAAGGTTGAAAAACTTATAGAATTTAAGCAAAAGGTATAGTTTTAAAACAATGTAATCACTCCACAACCTTTTAAAAACCAGAAGAGTTATCTCCAATAAAGATTTAAAAACTCAAGACAAGATAACGCTCCGAACTTTTCCAACTTTATCCCATTTTCCAGATCTGCACTAAATATCGAAGTAAAGGTGTTAAACAATAATGCAGTTAATATCAGAAAAATTAACTGAAGTTAAAGATTTTCTACACTGTAAGAAAAATCTGTAGCAAAATTAAAGAAATTTCACAAACATCAGAAGCACCGACTGAAATAATCAAAAAACCCGCTGCATGCTCTTTACATTGTACAAGATTTTATTGATTTTCATGATTTTTAATCTTGTTGTTAGCATCAATATTAAAATTAAACCTGGAGAACTGGTTGCTGTTGTTGGACATGTAGGATCGGGAAAATCGTCTTTTATATCAGCTCTTTTAGGAGAAATGGAGAAGCAAAAAGGCTACGTCGGCCTTAGAGTAAGTACAATATTGGTCGCTGTTCTTTGTAAATGTTAAAACGCTTTTATCTTTTGCAAATTCATATCTTGTAAATACTGTATATTATTATTTGTAAACCCTGAGCAATCTTGATCTTTTCCTAAAAATTTTTATAGTTGGCTTAAAGCTTTGATTGTAAAGTTACGCAACATCACACAGATAATTTTGACTCACAATTTCGCTTATTAAAAAAAATGTTGTAATATCTTATACGTAAATATTACTCCCAAATTCAAACTCTAACCCTAACTCTCTTCCTTAGGGTTCAATAGCGTACGTGCCACAGCAGGCTTGGATACAGAACGCTTCCTTACAAGACAATATTCTTTTTGGAAGTTCGTTCAATGACGACAGCGATGAACGAGTCCAAATGACTTCATTTTCTACAAAAAAATCGCCCTTGACAAAGAGGCAGTTTTATAAAAATATAATCGGCAGCACTGCATTGGGACCTGATCTAAAAATTTTGCCCGCCGGGGACCAGACTGAAATTGGAGAAAAGGTCAGTAAAAGTGTCGTTTGCAAACCTTTTTAATTAATTCTGTTTATATTATTTACATCATTGATTTATTTTAGATTAAATTGGAGCTGATGCTAAAAAAGTATCTTACAAAAGTATGGAGTTGCCATTCACAAAAATTTTAAATACTTAGCGGATAATTTTTATTGAACAATTTAAATTTATCTTTTAAAAATTGGAAGCTTTTCTAAAGGGTTTGTTTGATTCTTATCCCAAAAGCTTATGTGGTACTGATTAAGTATGCAGTCCACCTACTACCTAATTTTAACTCTAACCCTAACCCTACCCTAACCTACTAAATCAGATAGCAGACCGCATACAGATTGTAGACTGCATACTCAACCAGATGGTAGAAGGTTAGTGTTAGGTAGACTGCATATTTAACCAGTACCGCTTATGTCTTACTTAAAAAAGACATTTCATTTAGTGAAATTGAACCTGTTTCAAAATTAATCACAATAAATCAAAAATTGAATAAAAAATTCGTAATATTTTAGAAGCTTCCGACAAATTGAAATTTTCCAAGTGTTTTCGCATTTTTTATTTCAACAAATAATAAAAAGGAAAAATTTTCATAAACGCTGTGACGAAACCTTAAAAAAAAGGAAACTGAAGTTTGACGTTCCAAGTTTTGCGAACGATCTGCTTGTCACAGGTTCAAACCTTGACCGGTAACTTTGACAGTTTTCCTACTTGACTACAATAGATAATAAAAAAAGTCAGTTAAAGTTTTTTCAAATCAAGATTGTGGGTTGTCAGAACGTAATTTACGAAGGAGTTGGCGTGCTTTTTTTTTTATCAGGGAATAAATCTTAGTGGGGGACAAAAACAGCGTGTGTCCCTCGCTCGAGCTGTGTTTGCGGACACGGATGTGTATCTACTCGATGATCCTCTTTCCGCTGTTGATTCCCACATTGGAAAACACATTTTCGATAACGTCATTGGAAGAAACGGACTTTTAAAAAATAAGGTAAGAATTTCTTGATTATACAATTCACCATTGCTCTGAAGTATGATTTAATATTTGGCCTAAAAGTATAAGAAAATAAATCTTATTTACTTTTTGATGAAAATAATTGAAAGTACTGAAAGACATTAAATTTATTTTCCAATATTTAAAAGTGAACATACATAAGCAAGAACACGCTGCCAATAACTGTCAAGTAGCTTTGAAAAACATTTTGGCAAATGCGTTTTGAGATAACAGACAAAAACAATGAAGCATGAATCAGAAAAGCAGTAGTATCGAGCAAATATTGAAATTATATTTAAAAAAAAAAACAATATCAGAAAATCACTTTTAAACTTTTACGCTTTAAGAAAATTATTAAAATCACTCCCTGCGTTTGGTAACAGTTTTTCGGTGAAATCTTTAGGACTTATCAGAGATCCATCTAACCCTGCGTGTGCATTTTTCTTGGATCTGTTGAATATGTTAACACTTCCAGAAGTAATTCATTAAAGGAATATACGGAATATATCTGAAGTAAATAATGTTACAAAATACCTAGTTTCTATTGATTGCTAATCCTTGAAATTGCGAATTGGTGTTGATCGAAATTTTCTCATTTTTTTGTTGTAGACCAGAGTATTGGTAACGCATGGGATTCACTTCCTCCCTCATGTAGACAGAATTATTGTACTTGAAAAGGGAAAAATTACTGAAGTGGGAACTTACAGTGAATTGGAGGCAAAAGGAGAAAACTTTGCCAAGTTTTTGGAGGAGTACGCAACCAAGCAAAACAACGAAGACGATAAAGAAAAAGGTCAAGTTATGTCAAAGTGCAACTAGTTTTCAAATGCATAAGTATAAGTTATCAAGACAGTTTTTCTTTAAATATCCTTTTTTATCATCTATATACTTTCCCATTTTGGCTATCACGATAATCTTCTACCCGGTAATGATTCCGATTTGATGTTGGAGATGGCAAGGTATTGCTTGTTGGTTGAGAGTTTTTTTATTTTGTTTTTTTAGTTTTATAAAGGGAAATGATTTGAATGTAGAGCCCCTTTTTCAGACCGTCAAGCAAAAAAAGCGTTGTAAATTTGTGTTGTTGTTATTGACAATTTAATAGGTATAAATATCACGTGTGAAAAACATCGCACAATCAAATTCGGCATCAAGTTGAGAGTATTTTTTCAACACTTTTTAATGTATGGCAGTGCAAAGCTGTAAAGAAAAAGAAGATGGTTGAGCTGAACCTTGCAGCACAGCGAGCTGCAAATTGAATTTCGCTTGCAATTATGAAGTTTCGACTGGTTCGAAGCATCGAGTCGTTCTCGCGAAAACAAACTTTTTTGAACAGAAACCGTCGAAGATCGCCTGGACGACGCGCTTGATTCCGACGAGGAAAGCTTTGAGTTCGTCGAGCTCAATAACAACGATGACGTGATAGCGGACGTCTTCAGACAAGAGCGTCGCGACAGTGTCAGAAAGCGATTGTCGACGTAAGATGTGTAAATTAACTAGATCAGTGATTCTGAACGTGGGGTGTGCGTTCCACCGTTGGGGCTTGGCAAAATTTTGGTGAGGCATGGAGATTTAAGACTTTATATAAAGGGGCCTCGAGAAGAAGTTTTTGCTAAAGACTTGGGAAAAAAATGAAGAAATCAGAGACATTTTCAAAGTGATGTCTTTTCTTCAGTTTTCACTGGTCTATTGCACAAACTTTATTGCCCCCTCTATATGTATCACCAAATGGGGGACATCAAAATTTTATAAGTGATTAGGTGGGGTATGATCAAAAAAAGATTGAAAAACACTGGACTAGATAGTGCCTTCTAAGGTGAAGTCCATAGCGGGTTCGAACCCAAGCAGGAGTTCAACTTAAATTCGCTCTAGCGATCAAATTAAATCTTATTTTAATTCAACAATAAAAGCTTTAGAATTAACAATTTTGATGCAATGACTCGGCAAAAAAAGTTTTTCAATTTAATCAAAACGTGTAAAGCGTTATGGAGAGGTTAGCTTGTGATAATGCAAAAAAAGATAAAAATTGAATGCTATGAAAAGATACCCAAAAGTCATCAGACTACAACTGTCCTATAAATCGCGTAAAAGTCTACTGAAGACCGGAAAAAGGCCTTTTTTTTAATTCGAAAGCCGAAAAGCAGTTTTCATAGCATCTTTTCTGGGGAAATAAACTAGACAAAAAAACAATCATTTTTTTATCGGAGATTGAAACCTAATTTAAAGAACTAATAACTTATTTTTAAACTTTTAATTCCACCCCATGGCTAATTGTAAATATAAACTTGTTTTCGGTTAGCGTTTTTTTGTTTTTGTTAAGTAAAAAGATTTTGTTGACTCTAGAACAGTTGCTAAACGCTATTTTTGATAAATTATAAAACAACCAAAGTTCAATTTTTTTTAGCAGGTTTTAGATTCGTGCTTTAAAATTCGTAGAATAGATAGAGATAAGAAATGTATAATAAAAAACAGTCACAACGTGCTTTACAGTAAGTTTGTTTTGTTATACTGTAGATCAAGTAAAAAAGGAAGTATTTATTCTATTAATTCGATTAAAAAAATGGATGAAAAAAAATCGTCGCAATCGAAAATGAAAAACATTAACGATGGAAAAACAAAGGAAGGGAAATTAATCGATGCTGAATCTTCTCAAATTGGATCAGTAAGTTTTTATTATTGTCAATTTTTTCCGAAATTCTCAACCATTATAAAAAAAATTGTCCCGTTTATAAGTGTTAAAATATAGGTTAAATTGTAGTTTTAAATTTTTTTTGTTATGCAATTGTTGCCAATGGAAGTTTTTAATGAGGCCGTGTCAACAATATTTGTTGACGGCTATTTGTCTGTTCTAGTGCTGGCAACAATTGTTGTATACATCCTATGCTGTTTCTACGGTACTAAATATCTGTGTCGCCCGGTGGATTTTCAGTATTATGCAGATTTAGGAACATTTTTTTGGTGGCCCCACTGAGGTATTTCTAGAAAACCAGCTTGGCAGTCAAAGTCTTAAAGGCGTTTTCAATGTCTTCATATGCTTTAGAAGCATCGTATTGAGAAAGAATTTTATGACTTGTGGGCCTCCACCAGATGCATTTTATGCACTTTATTCTGTATTAGTCTTAGTAAGCAGCTTTAAATTTTAGTCTTACCATTATATAAAAAAAGGAATAAAAAAATAAGAGCTTTCTACTGCACAGCAGTATCTCGGCATTTTCGAAAGCAGGTCTGGGTAATCGCTTGAGAGCCACCTTAAGTTAACGTCTTCAAACTTCTGCGAATCCGAACAATAAAAAAATTGTGCTGATGATGAAAACAATGATACGCTTGAAAGAGCAGAAAATAAACGAAAAAGCTATGTCATCAATATCAAAGCAGAAAATTTGTTATCATTTTTTCATACTATTCTATTGATCGGAATTTTGCTTCCAATATAACACAGCTTATAACTCGTATAGAGTTGTTAATGACTTGTCCTGTTTCACTTTAGCGATACGAGCTTTGTTACAGCTTTTTCAATGCAGGTAAAACTTGAAGTTTTTGTCATCTATATGAAAGCTGTCGGTCTGTTCATTTGCCTTTTAATTTTATCAGCTCAGATTCTTTTTCAGGTAACACTTTTTCATATTTTGTTGCTTAGGTTATTTGATATTCCTGCGAATATTAATTAAACAACTTAATTAATGTTGAACTATTTTATTTTATTAGTTTAAAAATTGAAGTGTAGTTATGGCCAAAAGTTTAAAACTGTAAAAACTTTACTCGGGAATCTGAAAGGACCAGTTGAACCAGGTAACCCGAACGCCTGCGTTGAAGTAAAGCTGTGTTTACTCTTATTTATGCCGGGTTTAAAAATACTTCCCCGCGAGACTGAAGTTCTAAAAACAGTAAGTTCTGACTGAGTATCAATACAAATCAATTCTTTATAAAACTTCTCTCAACAAGTGGAAAGAAAACACGGTTTCTGACTATAAAAAATATATTCACGAAATCAACAAAACTTGATCAAACTTCGTAAAACTTGACTCTCAAGCCTCACAAAACTTAAAAGCAATTCACATCGCCAACAACTGCTAATGAAAATAATCACTAAACTGCGGTACTTGGTTATTGATTAACAATAAGAATAAATAAGCACCTCGACAGTTAATATTTTAAACTTAATAGTTCGTCCACCACACAGGCTACTACAATTTTATCTTACTATAAAATTAACTTTCAAAGGGTCAATACTGGACCCTTGACTGCTTAAACACTTAAACAACATTACACAAGCGACAGTAACACAAACGAATCAAAAATTTACGACGCTATATATGTATATATATATCAGCCAAAGTTTCCAGATGAAAACCGAAGATACTAAATTGAGCAAAAATTCTTAGAATAACATTTATATGGGTTTAGCAATTAGACAAAGCAACTTATGACGTCACAATGCGATCATAAGATACAATGGTAAAAGTTACATAACTTATAAAATAGAATTTGCTTCTCAGTAGTACATGATACCCAATCTTGCACACTCTTGGCAAAACTACGTCATCACCGCCGGAAACGTTCATAATACTTAATTTGAATAAAACGATCAAACAAATCTATAAAATACACGTATAAGAAAACTTGTTGACAAAATAAATTAAGTGGGGGTGATGGTGTACCGGTTGCGTAATCATCACGCAACTAAGAAAAAGTTAACCTCATACTCAGAAGCTCAAAAAAAAAACTGCAAAAGACCGAAAATCAACTACAAAGCTATTAGATTAAGATTAGAATTATCAATAAAGTGTGAAAAAAACCAAATCACATACTTTAAGAAAATTTGTTTTTTGTTATAAGCTATAATTTTGCATTTTTTTTTTGCTTCTTGCCAAATTATGCAAGACGAAATTTTGTTTTACATTAATATTAATCTTTTAGATATTTATTATGTTCCCTTTTTAATGTTGGCTTAGATTCGTCTTATCGCTTCAACCAAGGGACAGTTACTAGCGAAATGTTTTTCGAAACTCTGTTTTAAAAACAGTCGAATCAGGACTGTTTTGATATAATTGCAGAAAGATAATTTTTTTTGACCTAAAACAATTTGTTATTATCTGCAATCGATTATGTTAGTCCCTATCCTACATAAAAACTAGGTAGGAAAAGTTTTAAACTTTCGGCCGCACTCCATGTTTCTTAGAGGAATTCTTCTTGCCACTTTGTAATCGCTGCTGTAAATTGCTTCAACTGCTGAATACAATAATGATACTGTGCTTACTGTACATCAAATGTGGGTTATTATTGAAAAGTGTGATAAAGCATAAAACAAACTAAACCAAATATTCTGTCCACCCCTGAAAACAGCCTGCCGACGTTCTCCCTGTAAAATAATGAAAATTAACTCAAAAAAAAATTGTTTACATCATTGCGCAAATGGATATCCGCATTTGTTAAAAGGATGTGAAATTACGGCTCCGAAGAAGCAGAGATTTGAGTGCGAATATGAGTCAAACAAGGCTAAAAATATGAACAACCTGGTCTGTGCTGAACAACGACTTATCAACACGAAAATAAAAATAGTTGCTTTTTTATAATTTTGTAGGGGGCTAAGATCGGTTCCTCGTTGTGGCTTAGCGATTGGTCAGAAGACGCAGACTCTCTTTCTGTAAATGAGTCACGTGCTCAAACTGGGGTACGATTGGGGGTATATGCAGCACTTGGAGGAGCTCAAGGTATGAATGTGATAGAGAATGCTTGCTTTTATTTGTTTCTTGTTTTTCGATTAAGAATTTTTAATGAATAGCAATCAAAAACTAAACAGATTGCCTTTGATCGCTATTCATTCAGATTTTAATTTCAAAAACAGTCAAAACTACTGTTTTTTCTTGCCTTTGAAATAAACTAAACGGCTCAAAAAAAACTTTATTTTTTATAAATTTTCTTCATTTATTTAACCCTGTTTCACTACGAGCATTGGCGAAATTATTCTTTGTTGTTTATTGATTTTTTACATTTCTCTCAACTCAGAAGCGTAAAAAAATTCATAAACAAAGCATAATCCCGCCAGCGCTCATAATGGAAACGTGTGTTTTGAGTGCAATACGTTAGCTTGCTTTTCGTTATGCAGCACTTTTTGTCTTTATGGATGCGTACACAATGGCTGTGGGATGTATTCACGCCGCTAAGCTCCTCCACGCAAAGATCCTTTCAAACATTTTCCGGACTCCTGTGAGCTTCTTTGACACCACGCCCATAGGGCGAATCGTTAATCGCTTTTCAAAGGTAAAAATTAAGGCTTTCACCCATGAAACTCCATTTTATCCTGCTGGCTTGCAGAACAATCTCGGAAGCGTTAAATTTTGCCGATTACTGAGGGATAACCTCAATGCGATTACGGAGATGCATAAATATTGCTTTCTAGTTGAAACTTTTTTGAAGGTTTGTTATTTTAATTTAGAAAGCAAGTTAATGCTGACAAGCAAGCTTTTTTTGTCAAAAGCAGAAACCCTATGTTTCAACAAGTCATTTGCAAACCTTCTCTAAAGATCTTTTTAATTTATTTTTGAAAATGATAACTATCATACCTATGTGTTAATTCTTATTAATTTTGTACAAAATAAAACTTACTTGCTGCACATTTGAGAAAAACTGATTTCAGATGGACAATACTTTGTTTTTTCAAGTAGTAATTAAACTTTTGTAATTTATATCTTCTCCAATAGCTGCGACGAAACATTAAATTGTTTAAGTGTAAACTTGATTGTTATTCGCAGGATGTTTATACAGTGGACGAAATGCTGCCGATATCCATTCGCTACTGGTTAAACTGCATGTTTAACGTGGTCGGTACTGTGGCTGTGATCATGTACTCGACAGTGGAGTTCGGTTACGTCATCCTTCCCATAGCTATCTTGTACTTTCTTGCCCAGGTACAAATGAAAAAACATTATGAGGCTAAACTTTTTCGTTTCTTCATTTTATTTAAATTTTTTATAAAAACTTTTTTAAATATTTTTTCTTCTTAGTCCCACTGCACTTAATTGATGTGATTCCTTGGTCTTTAAAAAACGTTTGGTTTCTATCTAGATGCATACAAAATAATCAGTTACTTGTCATTGGCTACATGATGTAAATTGTAGATCTATGGCACCCATTCAAAGCTAGTTCATCAATCCTTGTACTTGCAGAGGTTTTATGTTCGAACATCACGGCAACTGAAACGTCTGGAGTCCGTCACACGGTCGCCGATCTACAATCATTTCAGTGAGACATTGTCGGGGATTCCCGTGATCCGGGCTTTCCAGCGTCAGCACAAATTCATCAAGCAATCCGAAAAGCGAATTGATGATAATCAAAAATGTTACTACCCGAACATTGTTTCCAATCGGTTTGTTTCAAGATTGACGTTTATGAAAATTTGAATTGGTTAATTAAAAGTTGGAAAAGTGCTTTAAATTGAAAAGTTAATCGGGATTAAGTCGGGGGTTTGTTTAAGATGAGTTTTTTGTTACGTAAACCGTTTGGGGCCCAAGAACATTTTGTGTTACACCTTAAAATTTAAAAATTTTAATAACAATTATTTGTCCGTTTAAACTATTATTACGTTGAACTGTTTTCCTTCGAAAAAACATTGCTGTTATTTTATTTTTGAGGTGCACCATTACGCTGCTGGTACATTGCTTTGTTTCTAAATTACGACATTAATTTGTAGAATTTTACGGTAAAAAAAGTCTACTATTTTTAGATGGCTCGCCATACAATTGGATGTCATCGGAAACGCGATTGTATTTTTTGCCGCTTTGTTTGCTGTGTTAAGCAGGGGGACCATTACTGGAAGTCTTGCTGGTCTATCTCTTTCCTATGCTTTGCAAGTACGGTTCCTTCCTTAAACCAAATTTTCTAATATGAAAAAATTTTGTATAAGCTTAAAACAAGGTTGCCGTTCATTAAATTAATGGAAATCAACAAAACTATAGAACTTGAACTTTTGTTAAGGTTTGATTGGCGCTCATCTTCGTGACTTGAAATACCCCGCTTAGAGGCGGTCGCGATCAACATGGTCTGGGTTCAACTCCTACTTGGCTAGTTTGTCATGTCCTTAAAAAAGACATTATACGTTAACTGGGTCGTCATAACAAGCGACTCATTTCATGTGTAAAGTGTTGCCAAGAACATAAACAGCTTTATCTCTATAAATAATTTCAAAAAACAACTGCAACATCGTAATATTCCCGACAACAGACAACAGCCAACAGCCTTGGCGGTTTTTACAAAGCTTAACCTTGTCTTTTTGGCCTGCAAGTTCGGATAAAAATCAGAATTGTTCGTGCAAGTTGTGATGAATAGAAAGCTTTATTCAGTACAATCTGCAAGCCGAAAAAACTTGGCAAAAACTTTTCTTATTTGTTTTAAACTTCCTCGCCGAAAAGCTAAAGGTTTATGATTTTTGCTATTATTTCAGATCACGAACACATTGAACTGGTGGGTCAGACAAACCAGCGAAACAGAAATACATGTGGTTGCTGTAGAACGCTTAAAGGAATATGCCGATGAGAAGAACGAAGTATTTTAGTTTATAATTTGTCGATACATGATAACCTTTATCTATAAAAGAAAAATAGTCCCTGCATTTTTACATTGTCAGTTTTTTTCTTGACTTAATTTTGTTTGCTGAATTAAACTGTTAGTAATAACAGTATAATTCATTATGTTGTTGAAATATTGAACTACATTGCAATGTATCTGAAGTACCGCAACTGCCAATTTCAGGTCTTTGAGAAACCGTTTTTGACACAGTCAGTTCGTCTACATTTTTTCAGTCCGCAACCTTAATTGTGTTTATTATTTTATTTTTCAATTTATTTCATGTCTATATTTATCCTCTTCCTCGCAGGAAAGCGAGGAAGGCGCTATATATAGGGCAAGCAATAAGCTGACCTGTTTTGGGAGATGCCAAGTTATTGTTTCCCGTTGAAGTTTTCTAAAGCACCGGACTGATGATCAGCATGGTCTAGGTTCAAAACCCACTTACGCCATTCTGTTGTGTCTTTGGGAAAGACACTTTACGGCACTTTCCCCTGCTTGGTGGTCTTGACAAGCAGTACTAAATTGCAGTAATATCTCTTCTAACTTACTAGCGGACAGCAATATCTTGGCATCTCCGGAAGCAGGTCGGGGTAATTGCTTACCCTATGTATAGCGCCTCCGTCGCTTTCCTGCGAGTCAGGAGGATAAATATAGAGATTAAAATAAAAAAAATAAAATAAAAAAAAAAAAAATTTTGTTTTTTTAGTTTTTATGTAGAGAGGTGAGTGATATTTAGAGCTGCTTGGTAACTCCACCAAGCAAAAAATATCTCTGTAAAATATCTCTCCTAAGGACACACAGAATGGCGCAAGTAAGTTTTGAACTAAAACCATGTCGATCACAATCACGATGCTCTTTACCACTCGACCACGCTGCGGATAAAATAATTATAGTTTGTACTTTTATTATGTGGAGGACCAGAAATAAAAGAAAGATGATCTGAACTGAATTAAACTGCCAGTTATATGATTTTATCATTTTTTAAGTAAATGGCTGTTCTTAAAGCCGTACCTGATTTTTTTCATTCTTCATACTAAATTACGGAAGAAATTTATTTTCGTACCCGTAAAATACTAGAAAATCAAGATTCGGGCAAAAGTCACGAAATTTGGGCAAAACTGTATTGTGCCCCCAAATTTTTTTTGGCTGGTGCGGCTATAGCTATTCTTGCTTTAAAGATCGGCAATCCCTGTATCGGCGTTATATTGAACCGGTTTTGTGGTGATCGACACGGTAGCGGTTCGAAACCTTCCTGCGCTATCCTGTTGTGTCCATGAAAAAACACCTTTTACGGGACTTTTCTTGCATGGCGTTTTTGGCAAGTACTTATAAATTTGGTCATATTGCTATGTAAAAACTGAAAAAACCAAATAACAAAGCTTCAAGCGGACAGCAATATTTTGGCATCTCGGGAAGCAAATTGCTTGCCCTTTTTATGGCGCCTCCGTCGCTTTCCTGCGAGTCAGGAAGATAAATATAGAGATAAAAAAGATTTAAACAGATAAAAATAAAAAATATGAAAGTGTTGTGTTAACGTGCGATTTTTTAGGCTCCCTGGGAGAGCCATGCAAACAAACCATCTTCAAATTGGCCGGAAAAGGGGGCAGTAAGTTTCGAACATTACAGTACCCGGTACAGAGAAGAATTAGATCTGGTTCTTCGCGATATTTCCTGCGATATACATCCAGGCGAAAAGGTAAGTTGGTGACTTTCTTATTAGAGAATTTTGCTTTAATTTATATGCACGTCACTGAAAGGTATTCTTGTAATTAATTTTTTTATTTGAATAAAAATTCAGCGTGAATCTTCGCACAGATAAAATAGAAAAAGAAGAAAACAATTTTGCTTGGCTCACCACAAAAAAATGCTATCAAATTTTTAAACCGGTTTTACTCAGGTTACGGCTGCAACCATGGTGAAGTGTCTTTGGACAGTATGATGTCATCAAAGTTTGGCTGCAGGGGTCTTATCATCATAAAAAAGAATTAATTAAAATTACTGATTTTCAACAGAGAAAGAGAGAAAATTTTAAGCATTATGTCTAAATACACTTTTGGCTTTTGTTAAAATTACACAGAAAGAAGCGAAGCTTTTCTCAGACTCGTTTGGTCTGAGTTTTGTTTTGTTTCTCCACTGATTGGTATTTCGGTTTTTGTTAAAATTTTCTCTTATAGAAAATGCTCTTTGCTTCTGCCATTTGTTATTTGTTTTTGCCAATCCACACGTAGTGATTTTATTCGCTTGCCCAACAATGCAAATGAATATCCGCCAAGAGTTGCCTTTGGGTTTCTTGTAGAACCTTGCAAAAATAACGTCATAATGACGATGAGGATAAAAAAATGTTCACTTTTTCAGGTTGGTATTGTCGGGAGAACGGGAGCTGGAAAATCCTCCCTCACTTTGGCCTTGTTTCGATTGATAGAGCCAGTTGATGGGAGGATCATCATTGACGGAACTGATGTGTTTACCATCGGGTTGCATGAGTTGAGATCGAAACTTACAATCATCCCGCAGGTGAAAAACTGTTCGTTACAAAATTACTCACTTTTTGGAATTTTAACAGGTTCAATCCCAGAAAGATTGATCTGTCATATCGATGAACTTTACTGGCATTTTATTTTATTTATTTATTTGAGTCAGACACAAGGTCTATAGAAAAGAGAAAAAACACTCACAACAACAACAACAAAAAAAGAAAACAAGCCGAAAAAAAATAGAACATTTGAATTACATCAACAATTGAAGACAATGTTTATAATAGTCACTCTGGTAGAAGAAATTGCTATACACCGTATAGTTAACATATACATTACTAGAAGGCAGCACCGTTCTATAAATCGATAAATAAGTTTTCGATAAAAAAATCGATAAATAAATCGATAAATAACATTGACCGTTTAAATTAAATTTTTATGACCGAGACCAGCAATTTAATTAATAATCTTTTCCGACAACAGCTCCATGAGATTTCATCTTAATAGATTAGAGTACTACTTTTCAAATTGTTGAGTATTTTGCTCTTCCCTGCTGTTCCTAAAATTGATTTTAATATTTTCTCAGAAAGCGGCGTAATGAGCTTACACTTGTTAAGAAATGTCGATGTGAACAAATTTTAGACTACATAGTTTTTACCCCAATACTTGCTACTTATTGTATTGTGCTCAAAAATAAATTGTTAATAAATTGGAAATTATTTGAAAGGTTCGAAAAGGGCTTATCGTTTTTCATTTCGGCAAAGAAAGCCATGATTCAAACACTGGGCCGGTCAAATCTGACGTTGTGATTTGGAAAAACACCCCACGAAGTGTAATCAGCTTCAACGTTAACCAAGTTAACAAAGCAATTAATTTAATGATTAGTAAAAGAATATATAAAAGATTTCAAATAACCTTATGATGAAATAAATGCGTAAGCGTATAATTTTATTTTAAGATTTTGGGTTATTCTTCAAAACTTTTTAGATAAACTCGGGTCTTTTTAATCCTGTGCTCTCATTTTAGGATCCCGTGCTATTTTCCGGAACAATCCGCATGAATTTGGATCCTTTTAACCATTATTCGGAAAAAGAAATTTGGGATAGTCTTGAACACGCTCATCTTAAAGATTTTGTTTCAAATCTTCCGGATAAATTAGATCATATATGTACGGAGGGAGGAGAGAATTTAAGGTTATTTGGTACAGATATCTTTAAAAATCATACGTTGTGGAACAGATTTTGTGGGGACCTCTTGATTTCTTGTCGTTTGACTAAAATTGAACATGTCTTGATTGCGCTATTGCTGTGTTTTTAATGTTTTTTCTTTAATTGTACACTGACAAATGGTATAGGCCTACTAACTTTTATTGTTGCAACACATTAAAACCAAAAACTTGTCTTAATGATTATCGTAATTGTGATATGGACGTCTCAGAAGCACTATTGGGATATTCCAAGTCAACTCACACCCCTCTTTTGCCGACCATCTCCGATTTTGCTGAAGTTTGGCATGTTTGTAGGTTTGAATCAGAAAATGTCTCACACCAAATTTCAAGTTTCTAAATCAAATAGTTTGTGATACATGAAGATTGAAAATTATTGCCGCTTGAACGTCCCTTATCGAGCAAAAGTGGCCCTCCTGGCTTTATTTTTTGTTCGATTTCAAAAATATTAATATCATTGGAAAGCTGCTGAAAAGAGCTTTCCAATGATATTCATATCTTAAATGTATCTGTATAAATAAAAAAGTTATTTATTGTCGTGACCTTGTGACCTTGACCTCGCATGACCCCAAAAACCCCACTCTAGACAAAAAAAAATTTTTTCAATATTTTTGTTCCTCACATAAAGGACTATCAGCATGCCAAAAATCAAAGTGGGATCTCTATGGATTTTCAAGATATTTTTTAATTAGAAAAAAATTAACAAAAAAACTTGCGAAAAATGATTTATTTGAAAATATCGACAAAGTTGCGAAAATATTTATTGCGTAAATATCAATAAATTTGCATCATTAGGCTCACTTGTTCAATAAAATGCAAATAACCTACAAACATGCCAAATTTCAGCAAAATCGGAGATGGTCGGTAAAAAAATGCCGAAAAGGGTGTGAGTTGACATGGAATGTCCCTATTGTAAGTGTCTTATTCGAATTAGTGGAATTTGTGACGTCATTATTAAGCAATTGTGACGTAGCTTTACGGTTAAACGCTAATTCCGAACTCGTTTTCAGCGTCGGGCAGCGCCAACTTGTTTGCTTAGCAAGAGCATTGCTTCGCAAGTCGAAGATTTTAATTCTGGATGAGGCGACCGCGGCCGTTGACCTAAAGACAGACGACTTGATTCAAGACACGATTCGGACCCAGTTTAAAGTCTGCACAGTCATAACTATCGCGCATAGGCTGAACACAATCATGGACTATGATAGGTAAGCATGATAAATGTTTGGAAATTCTGTTTTTGCTTTATTTCTTAAGCACTAGGCTGGAAATCTGAGGGCTCTTGGTTCGATACGCTGTTTAGATGAGTAGTTGGTCCTTGAAAAAGTGATTTTAGAAATATTTTAAAACTTTGCTCATCAGTTTGCACTACAAAGCGGTCTAATCTTACTGAAATATGCAGCAGAATTAAAAAATTACCGCGCCCTCTTGACTGGCTAAGTTGATCGTCCTGGTTAGCAATGAACAGAAATATTAAGCACGCTACTTGGATTTGTTTTAAGTTTTGTGTTTTTTAAAGAATACAATCTTTTCAAATTATCCTTTCAGGATAATAGTTTTGGATGCTGGCCAAATGATAGAGTTTGATTCTCCGACAAGTTTGATGAATCAACAAGCATCGACTTTCTATGGGATGGCAAAAGACGCTGGCCTGGCGTGATTACGTCAATATCTTTTGAGAACTCGTAAAAAGCCGTGAACTACGTAGTATAAGAAGACTTTTGATCACCTACGGCTTTTTCGATTCTATGCAATTTTTTCTACATCAAAAATGTATAGACAGTAAACTAGAAGAACAGCTGTTTGCCTTAATTTAGCGTAAATTCCAATTTTGCAAAAAATTTGTTTTGTATTTGGCGCTGTTTAGAATGCGTAAATGTTTTACTTTTAACAAATTTTCTCTTTTGTTATTGATCTACAAATTTAGTAAATCATTGTTTCTTTGATAGCGTATTCTACCGAGCATTGAGGCTGAACAATAATCCCCTCCATTAGATCTGAATTAGTTGCTGGCAGTGCGATGTTAAACAAGCGTCTGCCATTTTTTTCTGAAGCTAGACTTTGCATTCACCGAAGTTTTGCAAGCGACCGCAATTCCAGTTCTGAGTATTTCCAAAATTAAATCACTTTCACTCTTTTTTCAATTTTACGGACGAAAATTTCTGGCATTTTTAGAATAGTAAGATTATGACATGATGTCATTAAGTCAAAAATTAATGTAGAAGATATATTTTTTGTTATTTCCTGCAAGACAGGCTTACTTGTGTTGGCTACTTGACAGACTCGGTTGCAGATTTTTTTGGCATCTGTTTATAGTTTAAATCCAGGTACAATTACAGTATATAGAAAAGTGTATTTAATTTACTCGAGCACAACCCTTGTACTTACTTTTTTTATTGCTGTTTTTGAGTGCGTCTTCAATCAGCAATATTAGCTCAACCATAATTTAAGTGTTACTTTTGAAGTCTTCCAAATCTTTAAAGTAGTAAAATGGTCGTCAATAGCAAAACCCATAACAAACGGATTTTGGTCAATGCACCATAAGATTCTTTCCGTCTTGTTGACACATTTTAAAATGTGTAAATTTCTTTACCATATCAAGAGCATCTTTTATGGATGGAGGTAGCATTAAATCTTCTTTTTCATCTTTTAAAGCTTGGAATATAATCACGTTGGCAAAATTTTTATGGGCCCAACAACCTAAGCAAATTTTTCTGCTCATGGTGAGCAATAAAGGTGACGAGTTAAGCAAATTGACGAGTTGGGCGAAAACAACTTAGTCAAACTTCATAACACAAAAAACAATAGGCTCTTAGCTGGGACAAAGCGATATGTTGTGACTTAGGCAAACTGGCAATTTAGCCAAAGGCGACTTCGGCAAATTCTACTGTATAACCTATAGCCATAGGTGGGCACGAAAGTACCGTGCCCACCTATGCCTATAGCCAGTGTTGTGCGCGTCAACAGAAAATCTTGACGGCGTTAGCATCAGCGTCTCTTTAAATTATTATCGGCGTCATTTACGCCTATAACGCTCCAAAATGTTAACGGCGTTAGCGTCAAGATTAGCGTCAATTCCACAAATTAAAATACTGTCACGAAAAAATCATTGATTATGTAGTAGGGCAGAAAAATTAGGAATTTCTGAATTGTCATAAAACGCTTTAATTTCAAAACAAACGCGTCACAAAATGATTGTTACACTTGCTTTATTCATTTATTTACTTCAGGTTTAAAGCCCATACGAACAATGACACACAAAACATTAACAACAACTAAGCACAACAGTAAAAGAAAAAATTTGCATTGAAGTAATACTATTTCACGGATCTGCAGCACAATATGGGCTAAATAATTTAGATTCACAGCAGATTTTTATAAAAGCCATAAAAATGGAATTTAAAAAGAACATCTGAGTTTACAAGACTATCAATAAAATTAATATTTGACTGAAAACTACAATTTATGAAAGTGAACGTATACTTTTTCTTAAAATAGCATCAAAAAGTAATAATATTATGATAGACCTGAGATTCTTGTGCACTGATAAAGCATGGAGTATTATGTAATAATCTTAGTGACGATCGGTGGTCAAATTTTTGGTTAATCGAATCAAAGGCCAGATTAACAAACAGCAATGCAATAATCCGTGGAATATCAGACCTATTTATTTTTTCGTAAAAACAATAGCATTTCAAAATGCTTGTCGGTCAAGCGGCTTCTCTTTGGTTTTAAAACAACTTTTCCAGTTGAAAAAAGACGCTCAACAGCTGCACTAGAAGGAATTGGAGTGTTAAATTTGATGTATAAGTCTTTAATTGTATCGTTTGAGAAAACGCTTAAATCAAAGTGCTTTAATGGTGAGCTTTCACGTAGAAATTGTTCTGTTTGATTCACTCCTGATTTTTTATCAGGGAATTCTAATAAAGTGCTCATAAATTCTTCCTCTAATCTTTGGTTTCAATCTGGTATCCTGCTTCGTTGTTTTCAAATTCTTCTGATTCGCTCTCCTTTATTATGTTAATTAAGTATTCCTTTGTTCGGTAGCGAAGTCTTTCCGCATGAACACCAGGAAGCCAGTCGACCGATGGTGCAAGTTTATACCGAGGATGCGTCGCGCTGACAAGGACGCACTCAAAGTCCTCGAAAAGATGATGAAACCTGAAATAGCAAATTTCTAAATAAATGCTTTTCACAAAAATATTGCTTTTTCAAGTCAGGAAACTTAAAGCTGTCGAAATAAGATTATTTAAATTTTATAATGTCTAAGTTTTTAACGATCTCGAACATATTAAACTTTGAAAATCAAAAAAATTAAATCCAGTTTAGTTACCTTGATTCAACTCCTTGAATGAAACAATCAAGTAAAGGCAGGCAGTAATTGAGATCATTGTTGCGCTTGGATTTCAATTTTACTAATACGCCAGCCAGCGTAGGTAGTAATCGGCCCATATAGGCCTACGCTTTTTCTTCCCCTTGAAGAATATCCAAACTCATGGCTATAGGACTCATTATGCTTTTATATTCTTCAAAAAATTTTATGTCCACTGCAAACAAAATTTTGTTTAGCCTAAAGATTAATTATAATTCAATGTTTGCTTTATTGAACAAGTCAGCGAAAACTATAGCAAAGATATTTGTCAAGTTTTTTTCGTTTAAGAGGTTATAATTCAAGTAAGTAATAATTCTATATGATCTTAAAATGCAATTAATGATATTTGTAACAAAAAAATTTCTTTTTAATGTTTAATGATTTATATCATTTTTTTTCTGGATTTTATTTATGTGATTCAGATATATAAAGTGTAAGCGCAAAGATGTTATGTCAAATCAATAGAATATACTGGCTTGCATTGAAAAAACAAAAACAAAAGAAGCTAGTGTTTCCCGATTGAAACATTCTATCTTTTTGTTTAAATATAATTAGAAAAAATATATATAATATTCATATAAAAGTTTTTTCTAAAATTCAAAGTTGATAGATGATTGATTTTAAAAAGCGGGAAAAAACTTAAGAAAATTATTTTTGTATCTGGCTCATCAAACATCTATGGCTTGACTATTGAGTCAAATAGACCTCAAGAGAAATTCTTCAATTACAAAGCAGCAATTTCTTTCAAAGGCTTACAAAAACTTAGAATACTTTAAAAGTACTTTTGAATAACTTTGAAATACTTACACGACGTAAAACAACGAATTTCTAGTTTTTGACAGACATTTGAAAGACCCGTTTTATTGGTGCTGCTGTACATGCTGAGCAAACTTTTCACAACTGTGTAAATAAATAAATCATTCAAAAAAGATATTAAATCCAATATGGCTGCTTTCAGTAGCAATTTTATAGTACAAAAAAAAAACCTCTCTACCGAAACTATATTTTCTTTCTTCGTAAACGCCTGGGTCTCTTAAAGTTTGATTGTACGTGTCACATCACAACTGTCATTTTAAAAAGATCCATTGGCCATTTTTGTCCTTCATGCCGTCGCCTACGTCTATAGTGGCGAGTAAATTTACATTTTTTTATATTATTTTTTATTTATTTTTATCTCTATTTATTCTCCTAGCTCGCCAGACAACGGCGGAGGCGTTATGCTTAGGGCAAGCGATTACCTCGACCAGTTTTGGGAGATGCCGAGATATTGCTAAATCTACAATTATAAATTACTAATCATTAAACATTGTTTCTATAACAGGGGTTCCCAAATTGTGGTACATGGGCTTCTCAAGGGGTACATTATTATGTGACAGAATGTCCTTATTTAAGTTAAATTCCGTGTCCGGAAGAAATAATAGACTCAAATGTCTAGAATTTTCGAATCCGGTCGATTGTAATTACGTAAAACAGGACAACTAAGAGGGAAGACTTTTTTTTACAGATCACCGTGATTTTGGGTTTGAATGGGGAAATTTTCTGGCTGCTGTAAAGTGAAGACTTTTCTTTTTTTTTAGAGATCACCTTGATTTTTGGCATAAATTGGGAAAATTTGTATCTGATTCAAAGTGAAGACCTTTTTTTTCAGAGATCACCTTGATTTTGGGCATGAATAGGGGGAAAATTAATGGCTGATTCTAACTAAAAGCCTTTTTTTTTAGAGAAACATCACAAAATTTTGGGGGTACATACAAACCTGCTACAGTGTCCAAAGGGTACCGATGAACTAAAAGTTTGGGAAACCCTGTTCTATAAGACAGTTTAGTAGCTTTTTAGACAGGTTTATGATATTTTTTATTAAATTGAATACCAATTTTCAGAAACCCTCTGGAAGCCTAGTCGAAGGCTATAAAATCTTTTGTCAATTTAGTCTCGCCTATCGCTAATTTAAAAAGTATTAAATTTAAGAAACACATTTTATAAAGAGGTTACGCTGGGGTTACAAATAAGAAGACAATTTTTTGATTATGATCAGAAAAAAATTAAATTAACAAGCTATCAAATTTTGACAACAGCCAACACGTCAAAAACATTTATTTGGTTATGTACGTGTATTTTCAGCAAACGTCCTTCTTATTATTGCGGCGAAATTGACTTGTCACAATATGTGAAGTTGGCATGAAAATACGCGCACCTTGGATGAATACGGTTTTATATATTAAAAATTATAAAACAGAAATACCATAAATTCTGGCGTATACGTCGACGTGGCGTATAAGTCGAGGTTTATAAGTTTGACCTAAAAATCCTGAGTTTAATATGTACCATGTTATGAAAAACGTCACCGCCGTATAAGTCGAGGATGGATTTTTGAACTTGAAGTCAAGTGTCAAATTTTTGACTTATACACCGGAATTTACGATAAACACAAATTTAAAAACTAACACAACACACGAACACTTACTAACTGAAATCTGCTTCATGATCTTCAAACAAGAATGACGTTTGCGTTTGATTTGAAAATGGCCCACGAGGGTCCGATTATTTATACTAAAATAACACATGGAGAGAGGCGGGACGAGAAAGCAACTTTAAATGATGTCATTATCGGCAAGAATTACGTAATGCAATAAAAAATAAAGTAACTTTGGCTTTTGATTTACAAAGTATTGGCGGGAAAAAACTAACTTCTGATGATGTCATTGTCGAAAACAATTACGTAAGGCAAAAATAAAACAACTTATAATCTAAGAGATATTGGCGGGAAAAGACAACTTTAAATGATGTAAACAGCAAAAACAATTACGTAAGGCCACGAAAATGAAGCAGCTTTTGACTTAAAGACATTGGTGGAAAAATCAATTTTAGTTAAAAAATCTAACCTCGACTGAACTCGAGTCTGCATTAACACTTACTAAGGATAGCGCTGAATATCGGTTGAAGCCTACTATTGTGATCTTATACAGACTATATTGAAATTGCAATTAATATTTTCATAGTTTTAATAGCATGAAAATTAACTATACTGTGAAATTATTTATTTAGTAGCCTAGTCTGTTTGCTCTATAAATACAATTAAAATGTATTTTTCTGATAGCAATTTTCTGTCTTCTGAGCCTCTGTCTTGCTAACATTTTCGACAGACCACAATTATGTGATTTTTAGTTTGATTGAATTTGCCAACTGAGCTGGGACTCGAACACTTTTAAGCACCACGCAAATCTTTTTCTTTTTTTTTGTGTTCAAACACCTCCTGCGAAAACAAAGAAAGTTACTATCGTGCCCTTAAATAAAAACAACTGCGCTTAAGTTCCTCTACTGCGCTTCTTTAATTTTGCGGCTTTTAATTAAGTTCCAGCTGATGGATTTTTTAAAAACATATAGAAAGCAAAGTTGTGATCCTTGAGAACGTTTTTAACAATTGGAAGCAGCTGCATTTTCAAAGCAAGAATTCGTGAGCACCCTTTTATAACTTTATAGTGTTTTTGCAAGTAGTTTATTTGACATGGTCTAAATCTGTCTGTTACATGCTGTAGCTCTCGTAACTTTTTCTTTTGAATGAAAATGCGCTATTGGAGTCAGCGATTGAAAAATTTTTGTATATATTTTTACCTTGCAAAAAATAATTGACGCTTCACGCTTGACGCAAAAAACAAGCAAAAAGTTGTCGGCGACACCTGTTCCGTCAACCGAAAAATATCTTTACGGCGTTTGCGTCATCGTCAACAAAAAATTGTCGCCAACATTTGCCGCAGTCAACGCACAACATTGCCTATAGCCTATATTACTTATTATTTTTTTAGTTATTAGAGTTATTTTAACTGTAGCTTATTAAAAATTGCTGCTATGTTGAAATAAAAATTAACTAGACAGATTACAACAGATATGTAGGCCAATAAATTTACATGAACAACTTTTGTTTGAAAAAGAAATTCCAATCTAAAGACGTCATAATAAAATTTGAAATATTTAATAGAAATAAAATGCTATTAAATGACCTAAAGTTCTAAACTATATTTACTTCTGTTTAAACAAATTATTGGTGAGGAAAACTCAGCTATTATATAACTTGACCTCATTTAGATTTGAACGGGCTTTAAACGCGGCTTTAAATCTTTCATTTATTTTAATTAGTCCGCGTTTAAATCCTCGTTGAAGCATCAGTTAGCAAATTGGTAAATTTTGCATTCCTTAAATTTTTTGTTGTTTTTGAGTTGTTAAATCATTGCCGTTTTTGGCTTGAAATTTATTTTGCTGACTTAGTGCTGACTCTTATAAACTGAGGACCATAAAATTACTTGGTTCAGTCAGACCTATTTTTTTAGCCATCTAAAAAAGTATAAGAAACGTTTATACATTTTGAACTAAAAAAATACCTATGGGAAAATTCCCATTATAAAACACCGATGGGACAATATGTCCCAATTACATCTAATGCCACTAATATGCGAAAACAATAAAACTATAAGTATCGGAAGTCAATTACAATTGAGATACGCTTTCCTTAAATAGTTTACAAAAAAAATTTACTGGAAATCCACAACTACAATTCACCAGTTCTAAAGACTGAAAAATGACTTTTGAGTTGGTAAGATTAAACAGCAATAATTCAAAGAATGATGTAATTACGTAAAATTTTATCACTTGGCAAGAAGCAAATTACGTAGTTATACTACACTGGGATACAAAGCTGCTAAATTTAAAATTTAAATTTAAATGTATCGATTGCAGCTTCAAAGGAGTTTCTTGATTTACAGTAGTATTATCACAAATTGACATTTGTCAAACTTAAGTGTTTACCAGTACTTTCCCCATCCTTCCGGTAGTAGTTACTAGTTAATTTTAAGTAAGGTCACGTTTAGGAACGTTTTACGCACTTCATAGCCAGTAGCCCTTTTGCAACTTTTTATTTAGGCTTAGCTTACTCAGGCTAGTAGGATAGTCTGGGTAGACTAGCATTTTAGTTATGTCTCAAATAAAAACTAAAAAAGTAAATTAAAAATTCCAATTCACTGCAATATTTTGGCATCTCTGAAAGCAATTATCTGCTAGATCTTCTGGTTGCTTGCGGACCTGTATATATAGCATTAAATAAGCAGGTACGGTATTGCTTAAAAGTTGCCCTTAGTATAACGTTTTTGTACGAGTCTGAAGAATAAATGGAGTTGAAATACGATAAAATCAATAAAAATTTTAAATCTTGGAAACGAATGATGGGTTTGTGTATGAAGCTTATTTTGTCTTATATTTTTCAAACAATCTTAATCATGTTATTAATGTGCATAGAAAAAGAAACAATTTTAAAATTGGTTGAAAAAAATATTGTTTTAACTTATCCGTTTAAATGTCAGGTTTTGTTTTGACTAAATTGAAGAAAGATCATTAATTGCTTATGCGCTTGAAGTTTTACATTATATAATTAATTGTATCATTTTTTTTATACGCCAGCGTCAGTCTATGTCATTTCACTCTGTGTTTTTCTTGAAACTTTATTCAAACTGCATTTTTTTGACCAATTTTAACAGAATAAAAAGTGGTTACTGAAATGAAATCAACCAATAAAATTCTAAGTACCACAAAAAAATGGCACAATCATTTTTCAGTGTTAATATTGAACTTAAAGAAAAACGCACCAACAGAGGTTATTTGACTTGTTTTTATTCAAGCAGATGACACATCAAATGTAGCAGAGTTAAAAGCCCCCTGCTCCAGCTTTTTTCTTATATTTTTGCTTGCAACAAGAACAAGCAGTGAAAAATATTTTACAACACTACGCACCGGTATTAAAATTTAGCATAAATGACTTGGCGTGAATAGCTATTTTATTTTTATATGTTACTTTCTACAATATCTAGATATCTAGATAGGTAGTGTTCGTTTTTCCTCCTTGTAAGTTTATGTTTGAAATAACTTTAAAGAATAGCCAACTTTTCTTTGTTGCACTGAGCGTTTGATGAAAATAACCAAAAGATCGAACTATATAGATTCATTTAAAAAGTGAAGTTTTAAAAAATATTTGTCGCAATTTGCTTGAGGTGATCGAAAATTATCAAAGGACTTCCGCCCTACTTTTAAATTATACTGGGAACTGTATCGAACATTTGCGTAAACAAAGTCAAAAAACATTCGAATAGCATACATATTGTGTTACACTTGAGTGCAATATCATTAATTGGTTGCATAGGCGTACCAGTCAAAAAAATATGGGGGCAATGAAGTTTTGCCCAAATTTTGTGACGTTTGCCCAAATCATAATTTTCTAGCACATTACGGATAGAACAAAATATTTTCTGAGATTCGCAAACCAAGAACAAATTTTGTCCTAAAATCATGGTAATCTCTAAAAAAAAAGAAAACTCTTCACTTGAATTCAGTCTCATATTTTTCAATTTTCGACCCAAAAGCAAGGTGTTCTCTACAAAAAAAAAGACTTCACTGAAATTTGGTAACTATTTTTTGCAGTTTGATCATTGTCACTGTCCTAAAATTTTTGACTTTGCCCAAATATTTTCTTGTCACTGCCCGAAAAATTTCAATTTTGCCCAAATCTTAGAAACTTGGGTGAGCATTTGCTCTCTCTGCCCCCCTCCCCCCCGGAAGGTACGGCTATGATTGGCTGTACCGATGTTATGGTACCGATATTCTAATGTCAAAACTCGTACCATAAATTAAATAATTCTGAAAGAAAAAATGTCGGTGTCGTAAGTTGTGACAAAATCAATATTAAAATCCCAAATTACTCTCGGTAGAAATTCATTTTGATGATAATGACTGTTTTAGAAAATATTAAGTTGTTTTATACTCTGACGCAGGGATCTTCAATCTTTTAACCATTATGGTCCAACTTTTGTCGAAAAGTTTATTGCGAGTCGCAATCGGTGCAGAAATCAAAGTATCTTCTTTTTCGTTTTTACTTATTTTTAATGTGTTATTTTTTAATGAACCTGCTTGATAACTGGAATTCGGACTACAAATTTAGTTAAAGACCAAACAAAAAGAGTCACCAGTTTGATATATCTACGTGTTTTATTCTTATATAAAGCGAAAAATCTCTAGTGAAACGAAAATTAGCCTATTTATTCCGATTTTTTTGCGAGTCATTGGATTGATTCAAAGCATTACAATAATTTGATCGATTATGTAATTACAAATTCTTTGGTAGGCTTCAACAATAGACTTTGCGGATCTCGGGTTGGGCAGTCCTGCTCTGACGAAATGTATTAATAAATAATTCAATGTACGGTAAATTTAAAATCAAAAATATACGCCAGAGCATTAGTCAAGTTCATCTATAAAATATTCTACTATGTAAGCTAGACTAACCTACTAAAAAAGAAAAAAACTTGCAAAAATCAAAAAAAATTTATTTCACCAAAGTAATCAATCCTAACTAAATTTTTTAAATTAGGGTTATTATAACATTTTGAAATAATTATGAAAAAGTACACTTAAAATTTCAATTTTTTTTTAGAATGAATTGTATTTCTTTTTATTATATGAAAAGTTCATTTCCAAAATTGTTTAAAAAGTCCAGTGAATTTCGAAAACATTTGTTGTTGCTAAGATCGAAGAATTTTAATAATGAAATCAGATTTTGCAGAAATTGAGTTTCTTCTTCTGTGAACTGCAGTAACTTTTAATCATACGATCAATCAAACTGCCGAAGTCGTTAACTTTCAGAAACCAATCTTTGCTTTTCGGCCAATTTACGAAATTTGACTACCTTTCGAAAACTTGCTTTTTCAATCCGAAATAATATTTTATTACAACATTTAAATATCTCTATCCAAAGAATATGAAATTTTTTTCTGTGCAACCTTAAATAACACTTTTGTTTTCAGTTGGGGATACAGCTGATTTCAGCTGGGGTCAACAACAAGCTGTAGTATCCTGACGAGTCCTAATAAGGACGAAACAGGTCTGTCGGCATTTGCTTGTTGATTGGCTTGACTATTCTTACTTAATGTTAGCAATGAAACTACGGGGTTTAACTTGACTTTACCCGATTCGTGTTAGCTGACTCGATGATGCGGTCAGCATATCGAAACCACATGCCCTTGCGGCTTAGCCGTGCTTGTCGTAGTTACGCTGGTAGTGCATTGTTTTCATTAAATTATATACGTTATAACACGTACAAAAAAAATTGTGCATGGCACGCACCAGTTGTGCAAAAAAAAAGAGTGATTATCGTGTTTAATGTGCATATAGTAATTATTGTGCAAAAAAGACATTGTAGCTTTGGAAAAAGTAGCATTTTTGCGTGCAATTATGTCAAATTTTTAGCGCTTTCGGCGCTAAATATAATATATCAGAAATTATAGGACTCAATCTTAGTGTAGTAAATATTTTTTGAAGGTATTGCATTTGCAAGGAACATTCTAGTTGTCTAATTATAAAAATGGAAATATTTTGCATAAAATCAAAAACCCACTAAACACCAGATTTCATATTTATACCAATGCAAAAAGGACTTAATGAAATTTTAATTTTGTTGCTTTACAAGCAAAAATATAAAAAATTGTCATAACATTTAAAGGCCATGGAAGGTTGAGTAATTTTACTAAATTACCGAAACCAGAGTTTCCCAAAATGAGGTCCGTGATGAGCGCACAAGGGGTCCGCGACGATATGAGAAAATTTGTCAACATATATAGCTGGTAAAGTAATTCATACTATGAAATTCGAGACAGATTCAAAGAGAAGACCTTTTTTTTAGAGAATACTTTTTTTAGGGACGAATTTTTGTCAATAAATGAGCGTCCCGGTTTGCCCCTACGGAAATATGGTATGCCTGTTTATAAGCATTTATTTTTTAACGGATTTTGTGTTATTTTTGGGTTTGTTTTATCTTTCCTCGTTGGTTGGGCAGAAAAGTGATGTGATATAAGATTGAGGTCTATGATAAAAAAAGATTTACAAATAGAGGTTCGTGACCCAAAAAGTTTGAGAATAACTTTGACTAAACCACTGTAATAGGTTATATGGAAATTAGTACGATTTTTGACAAACTTTTTTTAATATAAAAAACAAAGCAGAAGACAACGTATTCGTTAGGCTTTTCATATATCCAAGGCATATTTTATGCGAAAAATCAAGTTAAAAACATGTTCACTGCATGGTTTTTACATCCAAAGCATAATTGATTTTTGAAAGTGAACAGTTGGATACGTACGATAGTGTTTTTGCTTTGTTAAATACATTTTTAAATATCAAATAAAATCCAATGTATGATAGAGTTTTAGTCATTACCATTAATTCGTATTATTCAAAAGTACCGAGTACCGGTACCGCGGTACTTTTTTAGTACTGTACCGGTACCGCGGTACAATTTTAGCAAGGTACCGAGTACCGGTACCACGGTACTTTTAAGAAGTACCGTGCCCACCTATGATGATAGCTTTAAAAAATTAGTGGGACTTATTGTCTTTTGGTACTGAAAAGGGTTAATAACGTCTTTCGTAACGCCATGAAGAGTTTCCCTCAATAATGGCCTTACAAAAAGGGGGAATCGGTGCAAGAAAAGCAGGGGGCCACTTTTTAGTGTTACGAAGCAAAGCGACAAAGCGATGTCTAAAAAAATCATTGCTTTAGGGGCGACCATTTTTTAGTGTATTAAAACAAAGTGATCTCTAAAAAAAGTCTTTATTTTGGAATTCCACCATCCTGATGCTACTATGAAGAAATAGAGCAATATCTCGCACAAGGAGATTACTTTTGACGTTTTTTAGGGGGGGCGGTGCGGCCGTACCATTTGCACACAACTAAAGCCATCACTGGTTGCACTTAATTAACAAGACGCCAAATTTTCTCTGTGCAGCAGACATTGAATTACTTAAACACTGTAATTACTTTTTTTAACGTGGGCAACAAGCTCTATCCGATATCTCATCATGCTTGGAGCATCATCTATACAAGCACTAAAACCTTTTTGCCCGATCAATATTAATGTTATCAATCAATATGCCAATGTGATAAATTCAATTTTTAGTTAAAAATTCAATAAAAATTATAAATTCACTTTTTTGTTGAGCAGAATTATAATTAAATTGTCTAAAGAGAAGATGGCTCATTCAAAAATGTAAAGAAACCCGATTGCTTCCTCCGTTCTCATAGTGTTGAACTTCTTGAATAAGGTCAGCAAAATTCCACCAAGTCTAACAACTACCCTTACACTTAAAAATGCGAATTTATGACGCCCAGCAAGAAAAACTATAGTTGTAGACTGAGATGGAGATAAATTTATTTTTTATCTTTGGTTAAATTTAAGCGCAACAACTCAGCAGAACACTTCAAAATTTGTTCTGCAAAACATTACAACTTTTTCGTTCAACGAAGTTATGGTCACTTGCTCATTTAGCGAAATCGTGGTCATTTGTTCATTCTGCAAAACTATGATTGCTGACTAGCAACGAAATTGACGCCTCTTTTACAACAAACTTGATTCGGCCCACGTAGTTTTACTTTAAATGACAAACTTTTAAGGAAATTAATTTCAAGCATTACGTGAAAAATCATTGACGAAAAGGAAGTCGCATCGTTGTTTTTTGATTTAAAAAAATACCTCCACGATGAATTCATTGTTGGATACACATAAGCACATCTGGACTGCAAACCAATGGATCAATCATTTGAAACGTGAACACATTAAATTCTCAAAAGCCCTTCGCTATTACTCAACTGCACAACTTCTTCAAGACGGTGATTTAATCTTGGCAGAAAAGGCGATTTGTGTTGTTTTCTCTGAAAAATGTGCCCACCACATTGAAAATATCTTCACCGGTTTTTGTAATTAAAAGTGGTTGGTAAAACAGAAAATGTTCTTCAATATCGTTTTTGCTGTCAAATCCAATATATGCAAGGAGTTGTGAGAAGCGAGCAATATCTGTCAACCTGTTCATGTTTCTCCATTGTGTAAGCTGACTTTGACTTTTCAATTAAATGCGAAACAGTGTAAGATGCAGCAATGGCTTTCTTTTGACTGAAAATAGATTCATTCTTACTTGTGTTGTCAAGCCTTTGCTTTTTTAGTGCATTTTCCTTTCGTTGAAAAAAATCTAAATTTTTTTCTTTAAGATTAGGATAACATGAATGAAGGTACCTCTTGAGTTTGTTTTCTTTCAACAATTCGTTTAACAAAACTTAAAAACACAAAGCACACTGTGGCTTTTCAATGCCTTCACTGTGAATACTTTTAAAGCTATGTTTCAAAAATTCAGGCTTATAGCTATGCTTTGACATTTCGGGAAAATAGAAATAAAATCAACCAAAGTAATTATTACAGAACAATTCAAGTATTTTCAATCTCGCCAAACTTACGGTTTGGAATCGAATACAAGTTACTTGTACGCATGTGATGGCTATAGTACGGAGCGGCCGCACCGTCCTCCCCCTAAAAAACGTCAAAAAGTAGCCCCTTCTAAGCAAAATAATGCTCTATTTCTTCTTTGTAGCACTATGACGGTGGCCTCTCTGTCTGCACTTAACTTGACGACGAAAGTACGGATAAAGTACTGAGACGAAAATAAAAATTTTGGACATATTGATTAAGATTGCTGACTTTTCTTAGGGATCACTATATTTTTGGAAAGCAAATAAAAATTTTACACATTGTTTCAAAGTGATGACCTTTTTTTTAAACATTACTATATTTTTGAGATGAAAATTAAAATTTTGGACATTGTTTGAAAAAGATCACTTTTTTTAGAAATCACTTTATTTTGGGACAAAAAAACTTAGCACGTTAAAAATCTCTCTTTCCTTTTTTCTGAAACTGGGAGACCCTTTTTTGTAAGGCCATCACGGCTTGTACGATGTAACATTGGATGTGCGCCATGTAGAATAAATTTTTACTCATTTTATGATGTAACAGTTGCTATTGATTAAAAAAAAAGAGCGATAAAATACTGCTTGAAGACGTTACTTTGGCTAATGCAATCTATAAACAAAGGCTTTTGCAACCCATTTATAAAGCCCTGGCGACCCACATTTGGGTCGCGATTCTTGGTTAAGGAAACGCAGCATTAAACGGTAACAAAACTATAACATTTTAATCTATCCTTTTGGATATTTTATAGGACTATATTGTATCCTGATGTGTCTATAATAATGAAATATTATTCTGGATTTTCCATATTTATACGGCAGGTTTCCTCGTCTAGACAATAGAATTAAAGGACTTGGTAGTGCAAAAAGTAAGAATTTGCTGCGTATTAGTTTGTGCTTCCAAGAATGATAAGGAAGATTTAGGTCTAACAAAATAATCTGTATGGCAAGTTTTGTAGTATATCTGTTCCATCATACAACAGTACGAAAATTAAAAAACACAGAAAATTTAAAAAAATACTTTAAATAAGTATAAAAAAGAAGTTTTAGATTAAAAATATGTATTGTTGCAGCACCTTTAGGCAGTTAGCGATATATGCTATATATTTAAACAAGTTTTTCAAATTGTTTTCTATTGAATACATAATGAAAAAAATAATTTATGATGATTTAGTCAGAGTGGTTATAAATAAATTGTCAGACCATAAAAATTATTTAATGACCGTCTGCTTAACGTAATTTTTAAAAAACTTTGGAGGCAAATGAATTTATGTTGTAATATTTTTGTTTTCTGACCGTTTGTTTACTTTATTATGCATGTTTACTTTATTATTACATTATTATTCATTACATTATACCAGTAGTTGTAATCTCCTATCTATGCAGCTAAAATTATTTTAATCAACAAATTAGAAAAATGCAATTAATTATATAAATTTTTTTATCTATAAACTTATTTACAATTATATTTTCTATTTTTGTTTATCAGTAATTCATATTTAAATCTTACCAAAAGTAATAATACTTGAAAAAAAGTAGATCTGTTTTATCTACCTGTAGTAAACATATTATTGAGTTTTTTTATTTTGGATACTTTTTTGTTATCACCTCACTATCTATTGCTTCCTGTTATTTCTAATACAATTCTTTTGTTTTCTTCTTTATTTCACCCTGGTGCTAAAAGGGGTATTTTGGGTTAGTTTCACCAAAAAAAAATTGCTTACAGTGATTTCTTGAAGAGCCCCCAAAAGTCTTGGGTTTTCGTTCACTATTTGCTGATGGTAGAGCGATAACAAGAATGTACTGTAGTTTGATTTACTATTCAAATTTTTTATTTTTTGATCTATATTCTATATTCAAATTTTTTATTTTTATTTTGGATTACTGAATAAATTTTTTTATTTTTTTAGCCTTAAATTGTTATTTTTCAAAATCTATTTAATTATTTTATGTTCAATTTTAAATTTAATTTGTGTCTTTAAAACTGATTATGATTAAATTGTTTTAAATTTTCAGGTTTACTGTGTTTTTTAAACTGTTGGAACAAATTTATTAACAAATTAATAAAAATGGTAAGTTATTTTTTTCATTTACAAATATAATTGAGTTGATTAAGTTTTAGTAAAAGTTTTTTGATCCTGTTTATAGTTTGTCATTATCAACCTAGTGGCTTTTGAAATTTACAAAATTTAAAAGATAATGATCTAAACTCAGCAAATAGTAAATGAGAACTGATTTTTGTTGTTTGTAAAAATCTTAAAAGTTTTTTAAAAGCAAGTTTATAGATTGGATTAAAATATATTCTTAATTATCTTATTTTAAAGTTATTAAGTAGGCTAATCTAGCATAATTCAAGCAGACTAATCTAGCACAATTCATCAATCCAATAATATATTTGAGTCTCTTGAGCATATAATAGTAGTTACTTGACATTGAAACTGTTTTTGTGAAACTTTATTTGTTAGCAATTGGAAAAGGTTATAACTTTTTTTAATCTAAGGTCTGATTATGGTTTCTTTTTTTTTCTTTTTCATATCATTTTTACACTTAATCAATGCAGTTAATTTGGAGTGTGAAAGTGATTGTGTTTGAAAATGGATTGCTGAGCCAAAGTTTGATTTTGTGAAACAACAATTTTTCTTTTTAATACCTGCTAGTTATATTAAAAAAATAGATCTTTAAAAATATAGTTAAGGGCAAGAAATTTAAAAGTAAGGCTAAGACTATGTAAAAATTAAGATGTGAATTGACCCTTTTGAAGGTTAAATTAATATAACTTGGGTTGTTTTAGGTATAGATCACTCTTTTTTTAATTTTATTTCTTTATTTTCCTTCCTAACTCACAGGAAAAGTCAAAGGCATTATACTTAGGACAACTACCTTGACTTACTCCAGATACCAAGATATTGTTTTTCAGTTGACATTTTTTATTTTCAGTTTTAGATCACCAAGTAAAGGAAAGTGCCATAAAGTGCCTTGCCCAGGACATAACAGAATAACCCAAGTAGGTTTTAAACCATGGCCATATGGATTGCATGTTTTATCAATAACCTGCTTTTAATACTGTTTAATGCATGCATGCACCATCAATAATGCACTCGACTAAGCAGATTTGTTAAAGTTTAGTCTAAACTAAATGCACTTCTAATATAATCTATGCTTAAGCCAATGCAAATTAAGCTAATTTAACTTTATTATAGATTTAAGTTCTTTAACCATACATTTCTATTTAGATCTAACTTTAATTTAAATTTTTTTGCCTTGTTTTTCAAGTGCTTAACTGAAAAATGTAACTACCAGGTTTTTCAAAATAGGAAATGTCATAATAGGGAATCAAACTTGAGTGCTGCAATCCATTGTTTAATGCCTTCATTATTGTTTCACAGTTACTGCTTGACTATGTGCAAAAATGATAATATGACAATACAAGCAAAAAAACCATTAACAGACTTTAAATTAAAAAAAATTTAAGTCTGGGACCATACCCTAGATTTTAAAAATTTGGGAATCTTGTTCAAACCTCTAGCCACTGTTTTATATAAAATTAGATATTTCTTGTGTCTACATAGATTAGTTTGAAAAAATTTGATAAAAGTAACTTCAAGAGCAGACAGGTGGTAAGAAGGCCTTGTGCAAAAATAGAGAATTTGGCATCACTGTAATGGCTGGCACAGGGAGGGTTTTTCAAAAGATGCTGTCCAACAGTGGAGTCATGGCGATAATTTGAGAGCTGCTGTTAGTCTTGCAAGCACAGGAAAGATTAGAGCAGTCTGGACAGGAATGATGGTTCCTGATTGGCTTGGAAACATGCTGCTTAATGTGCTCTTGCAACCTGTGGGATGTATGTCCTACCAACTGTTGCAGTGCACATAAATTGACCAATGGCATTGTGGTGGTGATAGCCAGGTAATACGTTCTTCTTGGTTGCAGATAGAAGAGGCCTAGTTGTAAAAAGGATGCATGTTTCAACAGCAAAGTAGCAATGTCAAATAGCTGTAGGAATCTGCTTTTCCAATCTAGTTGAAACCAAGGCTGGGGAGCAGGAGTAAGAGGAGTCAGAGTTTTTCCAAGGAGTTGGAGTAACAAAAAGTATATATTATTTCTTACTCCTTCAATTATATTCCACATACAAACATAAAAATGACATGAAAAGGACAACAAACTCCTATGTTTATACCTTTGTTTGGTTGAAGACTTTTTTTTTCGGGGAATACCATAATTATGTTACCAAAAGTAAAAAATCCCAAATTGATTTCAAGTGAAGACTTTTTTTTGGTCTCCATCCTAGAATCTATTGCAGTGGCATGGCAAAATAAATTTATGGAGGAATAGGAATAGGAGAAAGAGTAAAATTAAGAAAAAAATCTTATATTTGAAGAATTAAGAGGATTTGGAATTAATTACGCTTGTCGGGTAAGTCCCGGTCATGAGGTACAGCCTTGGAATTACAACATAGTGGATTCTTGTATTCCTTGTTCAGTAAATCTGGGAACAACTTATAACAGCTGCTTTGAGTCCATCTGTCGTACGGGATCTGTAGTCTAGTGTATAATAACCTGCATGGAAGACTACAGGTCCCAGGTTTGATTCACGGTGAGATAAGCATCACTGACGAGCTCTAATGAGAGCAAAACTCGAGTCTGGTGTTTCTCATCTTTATGCAGCTTGTTTAAAAAAAAAATCTTACACCGTAGTAGGTGTAGCATTAAAAAAAAGCATCTTACTCTGGAGTAGGAATAGGAGTAACCCCAAAATCACCACTACTCCCCAGCCCTGGTTGAAACATCTCTCAGCCATGGAAGGTAGAGCTAAACCAGACATCTTTAGGTCCATGTTGAGATAACTGATTGAATTGTTGAATTTTCTTGCTAAATGTAAATGTAATAATGTGATTTCTGTAACCATTAGCAACTAAGATAGATCAAATTTTGTCAAGTTCATGAAGATCAAATTAATAATAAGAATCTTTTAAAAAATCATATTTGTGGTTCAAAGAGTTTAGAAAATATGTGCATATTTTTTCTAACTTTTGTTTAATCAAATAATTTGTATACACAAATATTTCCATATCTTGTTAAATAGAGATTTTATATCATGCAACCTTCTTGTCTATATTTTAACTAAATTCGAGAAATTGAAAAAAAATATGGCAAAAAAAGTTACATGATCCTAAATTTTATTACAAATAGCACTCTATTTTTGAAAGATATTTCATAATTTTACCACTTCTAACTTTCAATATGTGTACCAATTTTTCTGAATGGATTTTTTGACACTAATTTAGAATATGGCTGTTTTTTAATTATGATCTCATGAGGATGTCCTTATTACTTCATTATTTGCTATTTTAATCACTCTAAGACTACTTACAATAGAAATAAATATTGGGTTCATATCAAACAATGTTGATTTGTCGATTTCTTATTGCTGTTCAATATCTGAGTTGTATTTACATGAAAAAATAGTTGTAAAATTACCATAATCAATAAATTTTTTGCCAATTGACTTTTGTTTACAAAAACAACCAAATTGCAAAAATATAAAATCAACAGTATTTTAACACAAAAAACACAAAAAACACAACCACAAGCAAAAAAAAGGCTGTGGCTATTGTTACCTGAGTCGCATGCTTGTTATTTTTCAAAATCTATTCAATTATTTTTTGTTCAATTTTAAATTCAATTTGTGTCTTTAAAACATGCTTGGATTTTTATAAATGTGCTTTATGTCTCTGGCTTAATTTGTAATCAAAAAAATTTACAAAGCCAAATAAAAATTTATAAGTTTATGTTTCTGACAATTTTACTAACCCATATCTTACTTCAAACTGAATTAGCCTGAAAAATGAAAACCTAACTTATATTTAATTTAATCTTAACAACTAAAATAGAAAAAAAACAATTATCTAAAAAAAATCTAAAAGCTTAATTGAACTTTTCAACCAATTATTTTCCTAACCTACAGTAATTTAACCTTAAACTAATAAGCAAATCTAAAGTGTAAAAAAATACACTAAAAAATGTAAGAAACTTAAAATATGCATGGTAGCAATATACTTCAATAAGAGTTATGCACCATGCATATCTTGATATGTAGTACTAAAAGGCTTTTTTGTTTGTATAGTCTATTTTCTATCACTTTAGTCTGTAGTTAATTTTCACTTGTGCTTTGATTATATTTTTTTACTTTTTTTTGGCTACAATTGTATGCTTTTTTTAAGGTTTTTTTATCAATAAATATTATTCATATTTTATTTTCAGGCAGATCAATTGACTGAAGAACAAATAGCTGGTAAGTTTTTGTAAGAATGAAACAATGAGTTTTAACATGTACTTTGTTGTACATATGAAAAATTTAGTTTTTTTTTGACTGTTGAAATGATATAGTTGTATTGTTTCTATGCTTTTTATTTATTTTTTTAATTGTGTGTTGCAAAAAGGATTTGATGCAGCTTTATACTTTCGAGGTTTAGCAAAGAATTAGCTCCAATCTCATTTAAAATCCACATTTTTTTCTTTAATGATCTTTTTATGTAATTTAAAGGTGTTTTAAAAATAGTTATTTAGTTTTGGAGCATAAAATTTGATATGCTTAAATAATGTAAGATAAAAGTAAATCCAATACTGTATATTAAAAACATAATTTATTAGAGGACATTTTGCAATTGTAACTCATTCCATCATCAACAGCATTAAACTAAGTTCTTTAATATTAATTTAAATAATTTATGATGTAATAGAATAAAATAGTGCCAAAATATACATGTTAAATAAAACGAAGTTATCTGAACATATAAAAAATAATGTGACTGAAAGATGAAATTAATGTATGTGCAGAATACTGTTCTATTAATTCAATTTTTAAATGACATTATTTTCTGTATACCTAGATAACTTCGTTTTATTACATATATTTGGCAATGTTTTACTCTATTATGTGATAAATTTCAGTTTCAAATTAATAAGCAAAGCATAAGCTTTTGATTTTAAAATATATTTGTGTGTTGAATTCAATAATTTAAAGAATTTTTTGTAACAAAAAACTTTATCTATACTTCAATCTAAATATTCTACATTTAAACATAATAACAAATTGAATTGCACAGTTTGTTGTTTTTTTGAAATGTTTTTTTTTTGTCTTAACTTTATTGTTTTGGCTTACTTAAAAACCTGAACAACATTTCATAAATGGCCATAAAAAATTGGTCTTGTTTGTTCTGTATTTATCAATTCACATAATTGCTTTTGACTGGTTTTAATTTTTTAATATAACCAAGCAAATATGGTTTTTTGATAAAAATATTACAGTTTTTTGCTTTTTTTTTTTAGTCTAAACCTACCAGCTACTTTGTTTATTATTTCATAAACAATACAATATATGTTCAGATAAAGCAATTGGATTTCCTAATCTTTGACCAAAGATTGATTTAAGTTGCTTATTTAAGATATTTCGACTTGATTTTTAAATCACTTTTTAATATAGAATTCAAGGAGGCCTTTTCTCTCTTTGATAAAGATGGCGATGGAACCATCACAACAAAGGAACTAGGAACAGTCATGAGGTCACTTGGTCAAAACCCAACTGAAGCTGAATTGCAGGTTTGTTTGAATTAACAAAAATTTAAAACCATTCTTTAAACAATACCAAATTTAGAATGTTGCCATAATTCTTATAGCCAATTTTTTATGTGGAGCCCAAAGAGTTGCTCTGAATGTATTGTATCTAAATGGTGAATCTCTTAAAACAAAGATTAACAGACAGCTTGAAACCAGGATATGAAGCATCAAGAAGATGGTTCCTTCATGGATTAAAAAAGGCTGGTAGAGCTTGAAAAACACTGTTTGAGAAGACAACATGATGAGGAGGATAGTCATGAGATCAACTATGAATTACATAAGGAGTAAAATTCAAATTATAGCAGAGTTGTTATACAGAAGAGAAAAAAAATAGTTATGTGACTGTTTTTCAGCAATTATCTAAAAAATTGACTTTAAGTGATACAAATCAACCAAAAAACCCAAGAAAGATATGAGCAACTTCAGTTTGCCAAAAATCATTAACACTGCATCAGTAGTAAAAATAAGTGCTTTTTAAAATTGGTCAATTTTTTGGCGGTTATTGGTTCATAAGCGTCATGTTCATAGGATAGCCTACCTAAAAACATTATGTAAATAGTTGCAACATGTCAGCAGTAAAACATCGACCAAGTTGGATGGTTTAAGAGCAATGTTCAACATTGATATACATTGCTAATCTCTTTTTCTTGCCTCATAGAATCGTCTTAAACCGACCATAGGACAAAGCAATGCTCTCAGAGAAGTTAAAAATCTGATATACAGAGAAAGCTAAAGGTCATCTGCAGTAATTAAATTTAACAATACAATAGCTGTTTTTTTATATAATCTATAACGATGTTTAAATTCGTCAAATATATTAATTAATTTTATTACCTACATATCAATCATGTCAACCTTGTTTTTTCTAACCAATCAAGCAACGCGATAATATCAAATTAAAAGTTTTTGGGTAAAATAATTCAATATAAAAAATTGTTTAAAAGATAAAATATTGACAAAAGTTTTAAAATTGTAATTATCATTGGTAAACTAAACACAATAAGATAATCAATTATATGATTAAGCGTGGTTTGAAAAAACAATTTTTTTTTAATACCCAATAATAGCCTACATTTTTGGATGTTTTTGGAAATCAAAAACGCCATTATATGGTGTCACATAAAATTAATCAAAATAAACTCTCTAGTTAAGCAAACGCTTTTTATGCTTCGAGCAAAAGTTAGGCGAAGTTTAAACCACTTCTTGAGCTGGTTCAAAATCTTAGCTGAAAACGCATCATTTGAGCTAAGTTTAAGTTGATCCGACTCGGGAATACGAAAGATAATTTGATACGAGTTTGAGCCGAATGGTGCGCGGTTGATGAATACGAGCCGAAATATTAAAATATGAGTCGTTTTTTGACGATTGTTTGTTCGCATTGCAGATTAATGTATTACTGGCACTTGTGCTTCTGCTTAATTATATGTAAAATAAAGAATATGTTATCAGTAGGGCAAGTTTTTATTGACCTATAAAATTGGAAAACTTGCTCTTTCAAATTATAGAAATTGACTTTTTATTGACCTATAGTGTTTTATTTTAATAACCAAAATAAAACGAAAAATGAGTGTACAAAATGTATTGTATACATCCACACATTCACAGGCTTCCTCTTGGTTTCTGAGAGAGTCGTTTGGCTGTGGCTGTCTACGAAGAACTTTTTTGAGCATGTAACTACGCATTCACATAGCTTGCAAAATAATTCATTCATTGGAGTTTTACTAAACTCTGCATTTTATATACGCATTTTTTCGTTTTATTTTGGTTATTTTTGAAATAAAACTGTATCGGTCAATAAAAAGTCAATTTCTATAATTTGAAAGAGCAAGTTTTCCTATTTTATAGGTCAGGGTTTCCCAAACTTTTAGTTGATCGGTACCCTTTGGACACTGTAGCAGGTTTGCATGTACCCCAAAATGTTGTGACGTTTCTCTAAAACAGAGTGGTCCAACTTCGTCATTCTTGCGGGCCACTTTTCGAAATTGTTCGAGCTTGTGGGCCTCAGCCGGGTAAATATTATTCCAAATCATGGTGTCCTCTAAAAAAAAAAGGTCTTCACTTGGAATCAGCCTTCGATTATTCCTATTTTGTCTCAAAATTATGGTGTCCTCTAAAAAAGAAAAAAAAGGTCTTCACTTGGAATCAGCCCGTAGTTGGACCACGCTGCTCTAAAAAAAGGCTTTCAGTTAGAATCAGCCACTAATTTTTCCCAATTCATGCCCAAAATCAGGGTGATCTCTGAAAAAAAAGGTCTTCACTTTGAATCAGATACAAATTTTCCCAATTTATGCCAAAAATCAAGGTGTTCTCTAAAAAATGAAAACTCTTCCCTTTTCAGCAGCCACAAATTTTCTCCATTCAAACCCAAAATCACGGTGATCTGTAAAAAAAGTCTTCCCTCTTAATTGTCCTGTTTGACGTAATTACAATCGAACGGATTCGAAAATTCTAGACATTTGGGTCTATTATTTCTTCCGGACACGGAATTTAACTTACCGGTAAATAAGGATATTCTCTCACATAATAATGTACCCCAGTTTGGGAACCCCTGTTTTAGGTCAATAAAAACTTGCCCTAGTTATCAGTGAAGACATTTTACTATCTTGTTCGTAAAAGTTTGTGAAAAATTAAATTGGTATTAAAATTTGTTCGGAACTGTATTTGCCATTGTCATGTACTGATTGCTATAAATTGATCGAATTATGTAGGAAACCTGATGTAGATAGCTGCCTGCGTGATTGTAGAATATTATGAGTAAATTGCAATAAACTCATTATCAAATAACATTGTAAAGATAGGGTTTTTTGTGCAAAAAATTTTAAAATATCTTTAAAAAAGGATTTTTGCTTACCCCTTGTTTGTAATCCATGCACCTCTTAATAAAATTTAATTCAAAACCTAATTACTATTTTGATTTTGTGCTCTAATTTTATAGCAAAATTTTGATGGTGGCAACATGGAATAGTCTCATACAATTCATGTCACTTGCAGCCATAGGTTTCCCCGCCTCTAAATTAGAGTTTAAGAAACAAATCAATTCTCTTCAAAAACATGATTTTTTTTTATTTTTTATTATTATTTTATCTCTATATTTATCCTCCTGACTCGCAGGAAAGCGACGGAGGCGCTAATACGTAGGGTAAGCAATTACCCCGACCTACTTCCGGAGATGCCAAGATATTGCTGTCCGCTTGCAATTTAATAGAGATATGACTGTAATTTAGAACTGCTTGCCGGGACCACCAAGCAGGGGAAAGTGCTGTAAAGTATCTTTCCCAAGGACACAACAGAATAGCGCGAGTAGGTTTTGAACCGAGACTGTGTCGATCACAATCCCGGCGCTTTAACCACTCGACCACGCTGCTAATCATGAGTAAATCAAATTTAAGTTTTATTATTCAAATATTATCATGAGTAATTCAAAATTCATCATATTCAAAAACTACCAGGACATGATCAATGAGGTGGATGCCGATGGAAATGGAACCATTGACTTTCCTGAATTCCTTACCATGATGGCCAGGAAGATGAAAGATACCGACAGTGAGGAAGAAATTAGAGAAGCCTTTCGTGTTTTTGATAAGGTAAGTTTAGTAAGGTTTTTCTCTTGATTTCGTACGTCACATTATTGTTTGTAGAGTAATAAAAATACGAATTAGTTTTTTTGCCAAACGATTAAAAATGACTCTTCACTACTCCGTCGCTCCCTAGTATGAGCCGTTCGCATAAAATCTGTATTACTTGCGGATTAGTTGAATAGTGCTACACCAAGCTAAAGAGATTACGGTAATGTACATTTTTTTATTGCTTAGGCAAAAGCTTGGAGCATTTTAAACTTCTGTTTGTATGTGTTAATATTTTATGTTTCACTGGCAAGTCATGAATTCCCACGGGTTTTTTCCAATGAACAAAGAATTAAGTTAAAAAACACTGTTCTAATTTCCGTTCTTTTGTATGGTCGGGTATCACCCAACTGTTGGACAAAGAATAGAACAGGACTCTACGCTTTATTTTTACTCTCCCTTAGCTTTAAACGAGTGATTAATGAGACCTGGAAATTCTCTAAAACTGTCAATATACGAGGCGCGTAGCGATGAATTGTCTGTGGCTTAATTAGGGCCGAAATCTTACATTTCGGTGAAGTTGCAAAAATCTAATTGATGAATAAAGATCAAGTCATTTTTGTTCAATTGTACAATAATGTGCAATTGTCCATCTGTTGTATTCACTTGAAATGTCTTCAGCTCTACGGGGTGATGAAAAAAATATATGCAGTCTATTGTAAATAGAAAAAAATTTACTTAAAGTTGGCTGTACACTATGCACAGTCGTGGTAGCACAGCATATTGTAAATTTAGTTTTTGAACCTTAGGCCAACCGCATATTCGCCTTACTGAAATATTACACGTGCCCTTCGTGCTCTTGCCATTAAAACCATTTTTTGAGTACGGTAGAAAAAAAAGTTTTTTAATAATATGCTTATTGTTGTGCTTTACATTGCTTTGCGTTTTTTTTAAATGGAAAAAATTAAACGGATTTTTATGCTGAAGTATTTTCCCCGCTTGGCTCTCTGTTAAACGAATTGATGTTATTGATTCATTAAAAATCAGCTTACAAATCAGTTCAAAAACAAAAAAAACAAATTCTTGTTTATGGCTTCAAAATTAATAATTTAAAAAATTTTTGCATCTCAAAAGTTGACTCTTCGATTGCTTGCGGTAAATTTTTTATGTGGTGTCTGTATTTAGCTGCCTGTTGGTTAAAACTTTTTAATGTAAATAACCTTTCAACGATGTCGAATTACTTATAGTTGTTCTGCCATACGGTTTGAGCCATGTTTGACAAAGGTGTTGGTTCATTTGTCTTTTGCAAAAGCACGTTTAGTTGCTACTGGAAACGTCCTTTGTCGTCTGGTTTTTGTAAACGATTGACAATTTCTGCTGAAAGACGAGATTTGCGTCACAATTCTTGGCGAATCTCATGGCTTCTTGTGGTGAATTGCAGTGGCCTTGGTGCGTTTGTTCTTTTGATGATCGCACGCTCTGAATAATTTATAAGCTCCTATTCTCTCGTGGCTCAAATTGATCTTAGCGTATTTTCTATTGGTTTGTCTTGTTCAGCCAAAAGCAGCTCACTGTGTCTTGTTGCTTTGTCTTGTAAAAGATCAAAATGGAATCAAACGCATATTGAACATGAACTCATTATATTTTTATTGCAATACATATTGCGGTTTAAAGTTTTTTTTATTGACTTTTCGGAGTATAAAGTTTACGATAACTAACGTTGTTTTTTTTTTTTGCAAGTTCACTAGTTTCCGTATTCTTCAATTAATTGTTTTTGTGTTGTCTGTCAGCTTGTCAACTACGGAAATATTTCACTGACTGCGCTAAATTAATTGTCAAAAGAAGTAATCAATGTGAGGGTCCTGGTAATGCTGAACTTAAATGAACTTTAATTGAACCTAAGATTGGTCTTGACCTAAGGTATACCGTGTGAGAATGCAAGTGTCTTGCAGGCTTATTCCTCACAGGGACTAATTAAAGTCAAGGAAGTGCGTTTTGTTTTAATTTGTTCATAGTTAAGAATGCTGGAATTTTTCAACGAGGCAATGTCTTTAATGTACAATATTTTTTAATCGACGCTTGCTTAACGGCGAAATTGTTGAAGCCCTTCGAGATCAGTCAAATATAATTGGTTTTACCTGGGGCATAAATCACAACTCGAGTCGTTGGTAATATGACGTATTGGGTTATAAACGAAATACTTAAACAAGCTGTTGTTTTGAGTACTTTATGATAGTTTTCTTGGTCGAACCAAAAGTATATCATCAAATGTCTTAACAATTGCGAAGAAAACTTTGTCAATTGCGCTGCAAATTCTATTTTATTAAGATTTCCTTTTCTTTGTCCTGTTTACGAGTATAAAAAAATCTTGTTGTGAAGCTTGCTAAACGCAAGAAGTGAATTTTTTATCCTATCTCAAGCCTCTTCATGTACTCTGCGCAATAATTGTTCACTTTAAGTTGTTTTCTGTTCAGCTTGCATTGAGTGTAGTTGCTGCTTGTTTGTTTTTCAATCCGACGCAACAATTTTGCCAAACCAAAACAAAACTTTTCGTTATGCTCAACTTCTTCGGCCAAGTGTGTTATAAATTGCGCTGCAGATCAAAGCTGTTTAAAATAAATAAAAAAAAGAATAAGATTTTTCAATACAAAAAAAAACGATCGTCAACCGCAGATTGAAATTTTTGGACTTGCTGATTAAACAACGCTTCAAGCAGGGTCTTGTTAATGGGGTGAGGGTTAGTAGAGTTTCCGATTGGTAGTAGTAAGATTTTAGCTGATCAAGGCAGTCTTTTGTTGAGGTACCACGTGAAATAGTGTCGCCCGTTACAGCAAGATTGCGTTGTGTAACAAAGCCGCTTATAGTGATTTTGTTAAATTTTTGCTGTGGTGACTTTGGTGAGATCAAAGACTTTTTATTACAATTTGCCGATGTACTTGATATCAATCCCTTAAGGCCCGTTTCCACTACGAGCGTGGAAAAGAGCATTCTTTCTCTCTTTTATTGATCTTCGATTGAAGCGAGCGGTTAAAATTGAAGCGAGCGCAAAAAAAAAGCGATAAAACAAACAAAAAATGCTTTTTTCCACGCTCGTAGTGGAAACGGGCCTTAACTCTCGTTTTATTTACGAGCGTGGAATGGAGCATTCTTTATTTCTTTTATTGATCTTACCGCTCTTAAAATCTAAGCGAGCGCTAAGCGCAGCAAAAAATACCAATAAAACAAAGCAAGAATACTCCATTTCACGCTCGTAGTGGAAACGAACCCTTACAAGCCCTTGGGCATAAGTTATTGATTGACCGGACAAATGCGTAATTTCTATGCGGAAATACAGGATTTGTTTTTTCACTTTGATGTTTAAATACTGTCGCCCGTCACAGAGAAATAGATGCCTTGAATTAACAACCCAGTGTTGCTCAAGCAAGCCGAGCTGACGTCACTTTCCTGTTCAGGATGGCAACGGGTTTATTTCTGCCGCCGAATTACGTCACGTGATGACGAATCTCGGAGAGAAGCTCACTGATGAGGAGGTGGATGAAATGATCCGGGAAGCGGACGTAGATGGCGACGGTCAAGTCAACTACGAAGGTAGTGGCTCTGAAGTTTTTTTTTTAAACCATTTCAACCGAAATTGCTTCAAGTTGTTACATTTGATGTTAAAATTTATTTGTGAAATCCCAGTGCTGTTAAAAGTTGGACTTTTCACGTTGTTCATAATAATAATCAATACGGTTGAAATGGTTTATGGTTTCAGCCATTGCATCCAAGCGGCTTATGTTGCTTTTTAAGTTACTTGTTTGTAAAATTACTCGCTTGAAAACGTTATTGATTAAAATAATTCTATCATCTTAAAACATTTGCTTTGCTGAGCGCTGGCCTACACGTTGTCATTTATCTTCATAAATAGCTGACTCGAACCGTGCAAATGCGAGCGGCAATAGCTTGCGTCATTGCTCTGAGTCTGTAATCTTGTCTCGATACGGAAATACAGCATTACGTCACAGACATCCTATTCATTGCTTTACTAGTTTTAAATGACCCTAAATATTATAAGCGGAAACAGAAGTTTTGGTTCTGTTTATGTCAGTTCCACTGTCACAACAATCACAATACAAAAGCACATCTGAAGCTGTAGCGTTTTTGACGTGCGATTTAATGCACCGCTTGTAGACTGAGTCTGACAGCTTTTCGACGCCCAGCGGTGTTCTATAACGAGAACAGCGATATAGAACTATTGCCACATTTATCGAATGTGTTTGAATTTCAGAGTTCGTCAACATGATGGTTAGCAAGTAAAACATCAGCGTTTGATGCCGTGCCGTTGTGACGTTCACGGCCGGACTTTTATACTTCGGGTGCTGACGTTTCGGCTTTTCAACGTGTTTTACTTGTGTTTAAATGGATCGAGATTTTTAGTTGTATTTGATGTTCAGTAAAAATGTTTGTTTCAGCCGCTCGCTGCGGTTACTTTAAGCAAAATGGCCTCATTTGCTTTGTTTTGTAGTAGTTGATCTCGTTTGTATTACTTATTAGCTCTTATGTAAGTCATTGATTGCGCTGTAGAATTTAATTTGAATGTACGATCATCAAGCTCAGTATTTAGCAAGTTAGAGTGCACCGTTTCAATGCGAAACCGCTGTTGTTTTTCCCTACATAACAGAACATTCTTATTAAAATGATAGTTTTTGATTTGGAAGTTAAAAAGAAAAAAATTCAACAGAAAATAAAATTTTTGTTTCATGTATTCATATAGCAAACCAGCAAGTATATTTTTGGGAGACTTGACTGCAGTCAATTAGCCCTTCTCTTGTATTTTTGACTTCATAGTGTTGGAAATAAGCAACAATCGTTTGTAGATTGCAGTTAAGTCCGTCTTCGTTATATAGTGAAGTGCAAGCGGTTTTTGTATTTCTTTTCGGGAACAATTGTTTTCATAATCTTCGCTACGAAAGTTTACTTATTTCTTCAGCGCTTCTTTCGTCGGCTGTTACTCTAAAAGCAAATCGTAGTTTCCCGCCTATTACTTGTTCGAATTTTTGTTGTTCTTTAATTGTTTTTGTCAAAAATCCTGTACTTGCTACAGTACCGCGTAATAAAATTGAGTATGTAGAAGTTGCAATAGGGTTACCAAATCATTTTTATTAATTACCAAATCATTTTTACTCGTCGAATCAAATCTCGCAGAAGTTATTTCAATTTACTTTTAGATGCACTTTAAAAATAACTGAAGCTCGTCAAATTTTTTGTGTTTAAAAGTTGAATTAAACAGAATGCATAGATTAAACTATATCAATTATATTAATGAGTGTTTGTTTATTTGATTTTCGTTGAAGGCAGTGAGCGAAATTGTAAGCTTAATGTTAAGGAATTGGATCGATATCGTTAATGATAAACTTTGAAAGGTCTTCTAGCAAATAGTAGCTGCATAAAATGATGTCAACGCTCTGCAATAGTTTGCAGTGTATTATTGCGGGAATGCTTGTGGAGAATATATCGATTTTTGTTTACACTCATCAGACATGCAGGCAAATACTGGTTTTAAAACGTGTGACTTTGCTTGGAATCGAACTTGGGTTAACCGCAAAAATCAGACGATCAGCTTATTTTAGCCGATTATCTCGCACGAGACATAATATTAATGCGAACCTCAACTAAATCCGACAAAAAGTCACGGTTGTTTATTACATCACAATGCTCTTGGCCGACATTCATCGTTTTTGTTTTTTTCTGGAACAAAGCGGTCGTTCGTGATCGGCAACCTGTGAGTTTGATGCGCGCTCAATGAGCGTTTACAAAACTAAAACTGTTCGATGTTGCAAACCGTTTTAAAATTGATTGATTATCATCTGTTTTTTACTTATAGAAAATTCCTCGCTGTTTTTTCAGTTTGACTAGACGATCAATCAAAAAACATGATTTGATTTAAGATTCCAAATCCGTCTTAATTTTTTCTTTTTTAAAAAAATTCGTAATACAGAGAAAAGGTTTGTAAAAATAGTTTTCGAACGGTTTTCATCAATGCTTTGGTGTTTTGAGTGTATGCGGTAGGATTTACAAATCAAAACAGACACAATGTCTGCTTTTGAACTCGGTTTCAGCCAACTACTACGTGGAAAATTTTTTCACTCAATAATGTGATTCGACTAACTCAGAGTTTCTCAACCGGCGTGCCATGCAAAGATCGTGTGAAATAGTGTTAAAATCATATGTTCGGAGGCTGGTTTTTGTTGGCAAGTGACTAGGTGGTGAAATTGGGTGCGGTATGAAAGTAAAGACTTTTTTTGTTTTTAGAAAACATCGCTTTTTTTTTTTTTTTGGAAAAAAATCAAGAAATCCGAGACGAATTCAAAGTGAAGCCTTTTTTTTGTTCTTCACCTATAAGTTGAAACAATTTTGTGAAATTGGGTGCGGAATAAAAGTGAAAACGGCACATTGGGCCACAGCAATTGCGTATCAAGTTTTTTGGGCCACAATGTTAAAAAGGTTGAGAATCCCTAAACTAACTATTGTTTACTTAATAGATTTTGTCGGCTTTAACGATTAATTAGTTGACTGCTTTAGTTATCCGGTTGAAACCGCTTGTTCGGTCCATAACTTCAATTCAAGTTATCAGTTTGTTTATTTAGTTAAAAGAGTCTAAAATACCACCTCTAAAAATTTTGTTTTTAAAATATTAAGTCATTGTAGTTTTTCAATCGTTGACACGAAACATTCATCAAACTGTGCTTAAAATTTTAATTGCTCAATTGAGAGTTAAACGTCGCGTTTAAGGGTGCGAATATCCTAAAAAAAAATTTTTTCAAATAAAAATGTACAAAATTTTATAATGATTTTAAATATATCCAAGTTTTAATCCAATTCCAAGTCTTTCCTACATTACATTTTTTGAAAGCCATCTCTTTTTTTGAAAATTTTGCAGTAAAAAAATTCTGCTATAGGCCTATGATAAGGAAAGGCTCAAGAACACCTGAAATTACATGTATGAATCCCTTGAAAAGTTCTAAATAATTTTAGTGTTTTTCAGTGGCAGAATCAAACTTTAATACTTGTAATAATACTTGTCAGTAATAATCCTGATAATACTTGTGAGGCTTTAGTCTAATGTTTTGTTAGAAATGTAACTTGTTTTTTGAAGCTGATTTACTTAAAAAGAAGTTTTTAGACACAAAAATTAACTCTTCTAATTTATTTCTCATCCAAATTGTCAAAAATTCGGTATCAATGCTTGTCATTATGTGCTTAATCAACCTATGAGACCTTTTGAAAATTTTTTTTATATTTTGGAATTTATAAGCAAAATTGTTGCTAATTTTTAAAATGTTAGTGCATGTTTTTTAAAAAAAATTTTTTTCCAAGAAAATTTTTGTTAAAATCAAAAATCTCTCATAGCTGTCGAAATATGGAGTTGCTTTGTTGATAAACCAAATTTTAAGTGCATATGCAGTGTTGTATTGATGTAGAGTCATTTGGTAATATACCAAAAAAAAATTTTTTTTTAATATTTTTCTCTGTTTGAGATTGATTTTTTCTTCCACAGACATACGAGTATTATTTCAAAACAAAGGCTATTTTTGTTTTCAAATTTTTATACCCTTTCCAAAAATGTATAGCATGTGGGGGTAAAGTTCTTGAATATGCCTATAAAAGCAAAACTACCAAACACCACTAACAAATATAGGTTTTTAGGATATTCGCACCCTTGAGTCGTTTTTCATTGTTAGTGTGGTTTTAAAACTCTGTCTGAGGACCCGTGGCTTATTTGTTCGATTTTGACCACTCTGCGAAAATTGATACTTTTCTCTCGCTTTTGCCGTGATGACCTTGTAAGTTTAAGAAACAAGCTAAGCCTTGACAATGTGTCACAAGAAAATTTTTTAAATCTTGTTGTAAACAGTGGTCGTTATTCAGTCTTCTTGTATGTAAAAACAAGTCTCATGAATCTTTAAAGGGATTTCTCTGCTACTTGAAAAAAATCATTAGAGCTGAACCACTTTACGTGTGCGTTCACAATGAATCGAAATGTCTTTTTGCTTCAATTGTAAATAAAGTAATATTAATTATTGATTAGGTCTACTTCATGGTATAATTGCTACTTCTTATACTTTTCTAAAAGCAAATTTATTAATATTTTAACAAGCTTTTCTTTCGAAAAAAGTAACTAGTCATTTAGCTTTGAAGTTGACCGAGTTTTTATCGTACTAACCAATTAATAATTATCAAAGTTTGAAATAAAATTGGTTTACGAAAGTGGTCTTAAGCAATTAACCCCAGGGTGTTTGTGGTTCGAAATGTAGATTCTGATTTTGATTTTTTTATTTGCTAAGGGTATTGTACAACATAAAAAAATAGCTCACAAATAGTGAATACCACGGTTAAGAAAAGGTATCTTCACAATATACTTGAGCATTTTTTTACGCACTTTTAATTAAAATGCGATTCTTGAAATAAGATACTATTGCTCAAAAAAAATTGAACATCACCAAAAAATCAACTCAACAAAAAAAATTTTGTGTCTTTTTGTAACAAAAAAAAATACCTTGTTAATCTTTTATAGCGGTAGGCCTTCACCTTATTTCCCTTTCTTAAAAAATAAGGCCCCGTTCCAATCTAGGAGTGGAAATTGAAAATTAAAAAGAAGTTGTTTTGGGTTACGATCTATTCCAATCAATATGAAAAAAGCTTTTTTGTTTGAGAAAGTTAAGTGAAGACTAAAAACGTTTATTTTCGATCAAAGCCAATAAGGTTTTCGCTTTAAGTCTAAAGAAAAATTTTAACCTACATTTTAAAAAAACAAAAATGCGGATCTTAGAGTTATCTTTGCCACCGTTGACCACATTCATTATCGGGTACACTCTGTACATCTCTTTAAAGTGGAAGGCTGCACCTTAATAAGATATTGTACAGCATGAAATAAGCAATTGACCCTGTTAAAAAGCATTGCTATTTTTGTATCCCAAAAAATTCCTTTTTTATTTAAATGCATTGTTTGAAAATACGAAAGACGCTTTCATTGAATTTTACTTGAAATTCACAAGACATTTCAACAATATAAATTTTTTCAGCAATACAACTACCAAAAAATCATAACAATGCGCAAAAGAATCGGTATAAAATTTATATTGTAAATGATTAATTTTTTTCCAACCTCACCTATCCGTTGAATTTTGGGAAAAATTTTTTATTTAGAGAACAACTTGCAATTTTATGCAGCATAAAACTTTATTTTTTGTTGAGAAAATAGTTTTATTTATTAAAAGCATACATTGTGTGTGTGTGTGTGTGTGTTTTAAAATATTGCAAATATATGTGAAATATAACCATCGCCGTATCTGACGGGGGCGGGGTGCAATTGCCCCCAAGTCTCCAAAATTTGGGCAAAATCATACTTTTTCGGGCAATGACAAGGAAATATTTGGACAAAATCAGAATTTTTCAAGCAGCAATATGAAAAATTTGGGCAAAATCAGGACTTTTAGGGCAGCGACATTGATCAATTGCAGCAAATAGTTACGAAATTTTGGTCGAAAACTTTTTTTTTAGAGAACACCATGATTTTGGCACGAAAATTAAAAAATCTGTGACTGATCCCAATTGAAGACTTTTTTTTTGGTCTTCATCTTAGAATCCCAGACAATTTTTTTGTCCAATCCGTAAAGTTCTAGAAAATAATGATTCGGGCAAATGTCACAAAATTTTGGCAAACCTTCATTGCCCCGCAAATTTTTTTTGTTTGGTATGTCTATGAATATAATTAAAATAGAAACAGAAATAGAAGCACAATGTTAAAAATTAATTTTGTTCACAGTAGGATATTATTTATTTGGATAATACAAAGCTATTCAGTTGTCTTATTAAAAGTACAACGCGGCCAAACCTTTGCCTTAAAATACGTTTGTCGATTGAACCGTTTGAAAAATGAAATATTGATTCAATATGTTTATAAATGAACCGTCCTTCCAGATCAATACAATTCGATTGAAGTTCATTTGAAGAATATCTAAGCGATACACAAGAGAATAGTTTTTAACAAGGTAAATCTCTCAACGGATAATTCTGTTTGCTCATTGTATCGGTGACGCCATTTGTTACGTCAGTTTGCCATCATTGCATTCATAAATTCTGAAAAATTACAGTGAAGCTTTAAGCAAAGCCATTATCTCTGTTCTGAAACAATCGTGTTTAAAAAACGATTCATAAATTCTGAAAAATTACAGTGAAGCTTTAGCAAAGCTATAATCCTGTTTCTGAAACAATCGCGTTTAAAAAACGATCTATTTGATCTTAAAAAATTCCCTAAATTTAATCATCATTTCTGTTGCCTATTTATGTTTAATCAAACATTATTCATTTAATCATTTTGTTTGATCAACACTTAGTTTTTCTATATGTTGGGCTGCACTAACTTGCAGAGTTATAGGCTACATTTTAGTTAAACAAAATCCATATATATAAAATCATCTTAAAGCATTATAGTAAAATTGATTTTGATTTTTTTACATGCTATAAGCTTATGTTGAAAAAAAACAAACACTTCTAAAAAATTGGCTTTAACAAGAGGAGGCCTTATACCGTGTTTTTCCGAAAATAAGACCTACTCTAAAAATAAGGCCTAGCGTGAATTTTCATGATGGTTTTAATATAAGACCTACCCTTCAAATAAGCCCTAGTTATTAGTTGGAAATTGTGACATCATGAAAGTTAGGATTAGTTTTAAGTAGCACGCTGTAGCAGCAACACACATGAACCTAGGTAGCAACAAATCTCTACTTAATAACTTTGTTTGTTGATAGATGAAAATAAAAGACAACCCCCGAAAATAAGCCCTATTGTCATATTTTAGAGTGAGAATTAATATAAGCCCTGTCTTATTTTCGGGGAAACACGGTAGTTTAACAAAATTGGTTCAAATTCGCGATTACGCTCGTCTAAAAGCACCTCCAGACTTTTTTACAACGTTATCGGCTATTACAGAAGAATAAAACTAAAATGGTAAGAACACGCTTCGGTCTGTAAGTTTCCTATTTTAATTTCAAGTCAGTTTGAAATTTTTTGCCGTGCTGATTTTTTACTAGTCAATACCATTCGTTAACGTACAATAATAATTTTATCTTTTCAATAACTGAATGCCAAAAAAAAACATCTTTCAAGATTGCTATAGTATCTTGTCCATTTGGTTCATTGTTTATTTGAACGAAGATAGATTTCAATTTGTTGAACTTAGAGTTGGGCGATTTCTCAATCGCAGTATTTATAGTTTATTATTCTTAAGCGTAGAGAAATAGGTTTTAATAGTTTCTACAGCAATAGCTCCTTATTAGGTCCGTGATTGGTTACAAGCACTTTTTTGTTGATATGAGTTCGTGTTAATGTAAATGCCTGGCACTAAACTGTTTTCTTTTTCTTTGATTTTTTTTAATTGCCGGCAGTCAAGGTTTTTTAAATGAACTTTATAATTATTATTATTATACTTTTAATGCCACTGAAGCAAGGGTTTGAAGAATCTATAAATTATAAAGAAATTATAACTGCTGCGTCGCAACGCTCCTGTGCCTCAAATAAAAGAAAACTGAACTGAATTGATTTTAAAATTACAAAAGCATGGCAAAAGTAGGATAAACAATCATGTAGCCCAGGGGTTGGCAAACTTTTTAGCTTGAAGGCTAGATTTAAAAGACGATTTTGATCACAAGCCGCACTAATTTTAGCAACGTAAATTCGTACCTCAAACTTACTGGAAGATCAAGAAAAAGTTCTTGTTTGATTTGTTTCACTGTTTTTGGAGGTTAAGACAAAAAAAGTTCTTTACTTTGTTTTGTAAGGTGAAGACAAAAAAAGTCTCTACCTTCCTTTTTTACATTGTTCAAATTGAATACTTGGCGTGCTGGCTTTGGCCCACCATTGATGTAGACCAATCAATACCGGTTACGCGTCGTCATCGTCGTCGTTCGAAAGGGCTTCCACTCCGGTTCAGATACAAACAGGACTGAGGCCAAGGGTTTATTCTTTTACTTCTCAGGCTGGTGTACTGCCCGGATCAGATGCTGGCTGTCAAGAACCAGCAACGGGTTTGTTGTCTAAAACCATCAGACCTCATGCTTCATATACCTCGTGCCCAATGTTTGGGGTGCGCTATTAGGGCGTGGTCTTTGCTTTGCTCAGAGGCGCTGCACTCGCAATTCGGTGAAGGAGCAAGACCACATTTGTGCATGAACGAATGGAATCGCTCAACACCAGTTCGCAAGCGATTGAGTTTAAGTCCTTCCCTCACAAAAATTTTTTTTCTAAATTTCACAAAACTTTGATTTGGTATGTTAGTTTATAGGTAGTAAAACATGGTTTAGAATAGTTTTTGGTGATTTCGAATTTTTGTTCTATGCATATTAGATCAAAGTAATTCGGGGTGGGATCCAACCCACGCGGAGGGAACTGCTACCCCTGGTCTTTATAAAGGAAATATTTCAATGACTGAAACATGAATTTTTGTTGTTTTTTTTAAGCATTTTAAGTTAACATAAAGGCAAAAATTTACCCAAAAAACCAACACCACAAAGAAAAAGAAAAACTTAAATACGTACTTTAAAACACTAATTAAAAATAAGGTCTAAGGCAGTGCAAATTTGCCAAATAACAAACAGCAAAAATAACTGCATTGATTGTTCGTGATAGAACTGCTCCAAGCAGTTCCTGCTTTTGTTTAGGCATAGGTAAACACCGCAGTCACTGCATTTTATAAAGCCTTTTCTGTTTTTCTTCTCTTGCTGAAAGCATCGATTATTCTACATATTCGAATTCGGTGTCGAGATTATGCGGTATCGCTTGGCGTTGAAAGGTGTTTTTGTCTTTGAGGCGAAGTCACCAAACAGCTCAACTAGAGCAATTTTTTTGAAATCTTTTTGCGGTTTCGTAATATTATCTTTCCTTTCACATTGGAAAATTTCGAAACTATCTTGTCATAAGTGATAGATGAGTTGGCCAGTCTTGTGTCAGCATAATCTCAAAAAGGCTGACAATAATAATTTTCAGGGTATTTCCTGTTGAATGCGTACACCGTTTCCTTTTAATCTAAAGATTTGGTTCCTCTCATGTATCTGTTGTACCTTTGCACCATTGCAAAAACCTTTACATCTTACCTTTCCTCTTTCGTCTCTTGACGTTGACTGTATTTTCAGGATTCCCATTATCATTTGTTGATACTATCATCACTGATTTGATATCCAATCACTTTACAACTGACATGCTATCATTATATCTTGAATTCATTATTTTCCTTCCTTTTCAGATCTTTTTGTTGATTTCACGTCTTTCAAAAATCCTTGTCTATGTTCTTTGACTGCTTTACAGAAATAAATTTTTTTTTCTTTCAGTCTATAAGCTTTAGTTGGGGAGAAATGCAAAAATTGTCGAAAAAGATTCTGCATTGTTAATCTTGGAGAAATTTTGTAATTACAACATTACAACAATTTCTGTTAGTCCCAACTCTGGTGATGCTGTGTTTTGAACATAAATGTCAAAGTGATAGAGGTATATTGTCGTTGGATCATTGTGACACCAAATCTTGAAACCTTTCTATATCGATGGATTTTTTGCTTCATTTGCTGTTTCATTACATAATTGCCTTTGAATTTTGTCATTTGTTCGTTAATTGCTTCTTCAAAAGTTGGACTCATAGCATTTTAAAAGGCAGCATTGAAATGTTTGATCAAGGGACAAAGTATCCAGGCTCTATCATGTGCTGCGTCTTTTTTGCGGGAGCTTCATCGTGATTTGAAAAGTGTAGTGCTCTTTATATAGAATAGAACCTGTCTCTAGGCATTGCTTCAGCAATTGGTTGAACTCGTAAGTCTGGTTCATTTTAACAGTCATTGGATCATCTCCTCTCTCAGCAAGGGCTTCACATAACACTATCTCGTCTTCTTCATCGATTTCAAACAAAGCTTTTTCATCGTTGTTATCAATGTCTAGTAGCTGTAATACTTATTCTGAACTGAAAAATTTTTCTTTGTTTTATACGAGACATTTGAGGTCAAATTAAACAGCAAAATGAACAGTTTATCACCAGTAAATTTGCCAATCAGGCTTACAATGGTCTAAAGCGTTGCAGCACGTAGTTACCTTCTGGAACTATCACGCAGAGGCAGCTTAATCAAAGCATGATAGTGCCATGCCCAAAGACAGCAGTGTAAATGTTTTACTTCCCCCCACGTAGGTGGGATCCCAACCATAATACGAACAGCTCTCACTGAAAGAATTACAACAGTATCAAAAATAAAATGTTTCTTCTGAACTACAGGGTGTGCAAAAAGGTTCCGGACTACTTTTTATTGATTTAATAAATAAATAAATAAATAATATTTTTTTTATTAAATCATGAAATTAATGTTCTAGACAATTGTTTGTATTTTACGCATTAAAATTCACAAATCTTTAAAAATTAATCATTAAAAATGGAGAAAAGAAATGCACTCATTGAATTACACCTCGCGGGAATATCACCCCCTCTTATTACTGTATAAGACAACTTAAAGTTGCTAAATTGGCGGTCTACGATACAATTAAAAGATACAGTACAAAGAACTCGGAAATAACACAAGACCATCCCAGGACTGGTCGACCAAGAACGGCGCGTACTTCAAAGAAAATTAAAGCCGTACGGGAGAGGATCAGAAGAAACCCACAAAAAACACAATAAAGGGGATGGCAGAAAGCCTAGGAATATCTCCATATTCTATGCTTTTTATAGTCAAAAAAGACCGTATAAATATCTTGGAAATTCTGTCTCCGGCACTGATCGAAATGAAATCGAAATGAAAAAACGAAGTGTTTACCTTTCAACACGATGGTGCACCATCGCACACCTAGAAAAAAATTCAATCATGGTGCAGACAAAACTCCCCTTCATTTTGGGACAAAGAAATGTGGCCTCCTTCCTCTCCTGACCTAAACCCACTCGACTTTAGCATCTGGTCAATCCTCAAAAAAGACGCATGCCGCTCAAAAAAACTTTCTGTCAACCACTGAAGAAATCCTTACAAAAGGCATGGGCTGATATTCCCCAGAAAAAGATACGTGCTGTGGTAAAAGCGTTCAGATCAAGACTGGAGAAAGTAATTGATGCAAATGGTGGCCAAATCGAGTAAAAATAGATTCCCTGATTAAACTTATATCTTATCTTTGCTCACACAAAAAATCATTCAAAAAGTGCATTTAATATCATATATATTTTATTTGGTAATGCTTCAGTTAAACGGCGTAAAATCGTCAGAAAATATTTTGCTTCAGTTAAGCGGCGTAAAATATTTAAAGTTAAAAACGCTTTAAATAGGCGATATGAACGAAGATGGTACGTCAGTCGTGGTGGAAATCGATAAGACAAAGTTTTTTCATCGCAAATATCACCGAGGTCAGTGGCGCCCTGGTCACTGGGTTTTTGGTGGTATCGAGCGTGGTTCGGGAAAGTGTTTCTTAGTGGAGGTGCCGGATCGTCGAGCAGTGACTTTGAAAGAGGCAATTGTGCAGTATATTCTGCCTGGAACCCATATTATTTCCGATGGTTGGGCGGCTTATGCTCAAATCGAAAACATCAACCATGGAATTTACAGACATGATGTCATCGTCCATCATGAGCATTTTGTGAATCCTAATGATGACGCCATCCACACCCAGAACGTTGAAACCTTTGGATGCGCGTTAAGCGTAAACTGCGTAGACAGTTTGGGACATCCGAGACGTTGTTCACGTCGCACCTTCATGAATTTGTATGGCGTGAACGACATAAGAATAGTGCAGCGTTTTCTGCTTTTATTTGTAGTCTGACACGCCAACACACTTTTTGAACTGTCTTTTCTTACAATAAATGCTGGTGTTATTTAAATATCTTAGTCTTTTTTATTTTACGCCGTTCAGAAACTGAAGTCAATTTTACGCCGTTTAACTGAAGGATTACCTTTTATTTTAAACTTGTCCGGGAACTTTTTGCACACCCTGTATACTGTAAAGGACCTTTGTCGAACTTTTGAATGTACCAACAGAAAATAACAAAGTAAGTCAAGCAATATAAACTGCAAGTAAAAAGTGATTTGCCCCCAGAATATCAATAAAAAATATAACTCAAGTAAGCAGACAATTGTTCTAGTCACAGAATTGAATTCAACATTTAGTGCTTGGTAAGTTTCAAATCTATCAGGTGATTAAAAAGAAATAACCTTTTCGCGTCATTTTCCTTCATAACAAATCCCTTTTTATGACAAGGTGGTATGGGTGGAATCCCACCCAGAAAAAGGAAAAAACTTAACACAAACTACCAGCTACTGATTTGGCAAAACTAAGAGTGAAAGCAAGACAAACCAAACTTCATTGCTTTTGTTTCTAAATATTTATTTTTAATTGAATTTTGTAAGGTGGATGCTTTCAAAAAAAGTACTTTTTAGCCTCTGGCTTTAGAATGTTTTGGGAAAGGGATTGGTTTGTTTTAATCTAAGGCTTTAGAACAGCGTTTTGTAACCAGGATTATCTGGAGTCCTAAAATTTCTCAAAAGTTCCCCTATGGGTTCTGCGAAAACAAGTGAGATAAGCTAATGCACTTTTGATTTTTATTTAATATCGTACACCTAATATAACTAAACACGCACAACTTATTCTTGGTTATTATAATAATGTAATATCATGGACATCGTCCTATCTAACCCATTCAAAGAATATAACAATAAGTGGGAAAATAACACTAGTGATATTTGTACGGCGCCAGTGTGAAACCGCCTTCGTCAGTCAGTGCCCATTTGGCGAACGCGATCTGTACGCGTCTGAGTCATGTGTAAAATGCAGGTGTCTTTGAAATATCCAATTCATTGTAAGGGTTACGCAAGGACAAAAAAGTAAAGAAACGCTGTTTAGAGCAGGGCTTCTCAAATTGTGGGTCGTGACCCCAAATGGGGTCGCGTAAAAAAATTTTGGGAGTCGCGAAACAAATTAGCTTATTGTGCTTTTGAAATTGGCTTTTTTACAATATTTGACAATAAAAAACTAGAAAAGATAAAGTGTCATTACGCCATTGTTGCTTAAGGTTACTAGGCATTTAAAGCATTTAATCGACAAAATAAAGCCTGAAACAAAGTGAAGACTTTTTTTCTTTTTTTTAGGGAACACCTGATTTTGGAGACGAAAATTACAAATCAGAGCCTGATTTCACGTGAAGACATTTTTTTTAGAGAACACCTGGTTTTTGTAATTTTGTTAATTTGCTTTAGGTTATTATTTCCATTTATCGTTGTTATTACATAATTTTTCATGCACACGTGTGGTTTTTCATAAGAAAAAACTAACGTAAAATTAGCCTGCACATATTGAGATTATACAAAAATTTATTTTTTAAAATGGGGTCGCAGAACAAAAAAGTTTGAAAAGCCCTGCTTTAGAATAGTGTTCCGCCGTCTTTTTCACTCATGGCCTACATAGACACTTACATTTCTTTTGCGACCATGTCGACCAAAAATGTAAAAAATTTAATAAATTTATACTAATTAATTAATTTAAACTATTTAATTTAAACTTTATTATTTATATACGTTAACGAGTTAATGGAAACGTCACGAGCTTATGTTAGTAAATTGTCTTGCACAGCGATTCTTAACCTATTCGGCCCAGTTGCCATTAAGGCGAATCACCGAATTCAAATTTCCCCCTGATATATTTAATGGCGATGTTGTACGACATGCTGCTTAACCATTTGGCAATTAACTCTGTGATTTATAGGCTTCATACTTCGTATAATAGACATAACAATTAAATGAATTTTACTCGAGAATTTTGCGTTTAACCTACATCATATCGCACCAAACAGAACAGCAAAGTGTTTATTTTAATGAGATTTTTGCATTTGATTTCTCTTTGTTAACATCTCGATGTGATAATTAATGGTAGAAAGCATGCAGTGTCATTTGCTACACATTATGCATCACACTAGATGTCTGCGAAAAATCACGATTAATTGTTTGTTTCTATGCGGCGAGGGAATGACTCGTCTAAACCTGCTCAGTCATGAATTCGAAATTTTAATTGTATTGGATCAACAAATGAGGTGTAATCGTGTCGTGATACAAAACAATTTTTGCTTTACAAATTTTTAACCAGGAAACTATTTGAAAGCAGAAACAATTTAACTCGATTTACCAAATAATCTAGACCTTATTCAAATAGAAACAAAATAAAAATAAAAAGAATTAATTATTAAACATAACTAACGCAAATAAATTATTATAAACATGCCTAACCCTAATCTAGCTAAATTAGCAAACAAACAAGCAAAACACAAACCTAACCCTAAGCTAGCTAAGCTAAAAATGACACGTTAAACGAATGAGTTAGGTTACAATGCGTATTATTACGTCACTAATTGTTTTTAAATGCCAAAAGAAGGAAAAATTTTAAATTAAACAGTTTAAAGGAAGGCTACTTAATTAAATCTTTAAGAACAAAATTACATGCACAGTAAATTAAAACAATAAATAGTCTTTTTGCCAAACTGGAGGTTTTATTGTTCGTCTTTCTGATGATACCTCACAGTTGGCGCATCGTCCGTCGCGACATTGTTTGTTTGGAATTCGGATCCATTTGTCGGTTACTTGTCAAGCTAACTTGTTACATCATAACATTACTGATCTTCACGGAAATCTAACTTCAGTTTAAACTTGATTAACTAAATTAGCTTTTTACATACCGGTATCACTTTTTAAACTGTTAACTTAACCTGACAGTTAATCTAAATCAGTTTTTACATATCATTTTATGAACTGTTTAAAGATAGGCCTTTTTTTAGCGACTGTGGTTACTTCTAATTCCAATCTGCCGCGTAACCGATCGGTTAATAGGACTGCAATCGCCACGATGGCGGTTCGAAACTTACTCGCGTTATTCAGTTGCGACTTTGGAAAAGGCATTTTACGACGCTTTTCTCTGCTTTGCGTTCTCAGCAAGCAACTCTAAATTTCTGTTAAATCTCAAAATAAAAACTAAAAAACCAAATAAAAACTCTATCCGGACAGCAATATATCGGCATCTACGGAAGCACATCGGAGCAGTTGGTTGGCGGTTGCTCTAAGTAGGCCTTATAGCGCCTCGGACGATTTCCTCAGATCCAAAAAAATAAAGATAAAATTATAAATAAATACAAATAAAGTAAAACAGCGGTCGTTGTTTGATTATGACTTTTTGTTGGTTATAATGTTCAACATTATAATTGACAAGAATGTGTTTGTTTAAAAAAATTTTTGCCACTGAATAATCACATTTACTTCCTTAGATATTATAAATCAGAAGTTTGTCTTTTGGAGTAACTTCCCACTTAACCAGAGCAGAAAAAATTTCCCATTGTATTAACAAAAATTTCCCACTAGTGCAGGAGTTCTCAACTTTTTAACACCGTGGCCCAAAAAACTTGAAAGCCAATTATTGTGGCCCAGTGTTTCCAGTCTTCCCTTTCATTCCACACCCAATTTTACAAAATCGTTTCCAAATTATAAGTGAGGACCAAAAAAAGGTCTTCAATTTGTAACTATGAGTCGCTTACCCAAAGAACTCGCTGTGACCCACCAGTGGGCCATGGCCAACCGGTTGACAACCCCGCCTCTAGTGTTTATCTTTTTGTCATTGTTGTTTTAAATCCAAACAAAGACAAAAGAAGCTTCTTGTTTATTCATTGATTCATGTTATCAGCTGAAAATTTTCCACTAGTGGGAAATTTTGTGCCGTTGAGAGCGGATTATCGGAAAACAGAAGAGTCCAATGAGACCGTCACAACAGCCCAGTCTTTTCATACGAAACTAGAAAAATTAAAGATTCGGAATTATTACTTTTGAATATCAAATAGCTTTATTCCGGCGTTATTTTCAGTCTAAATTATCATCAATTTAGGGCACTTTCTTTCTTCCTGCTTGCGCCGAATTAAAATTCCCAAAATCTGGGGAAGAGCGGTTGTAGTCGCAAATCGAAAGCCGATGAAATCGGTGGGGAACCCAAAGAGTTATTGAGCGTTATCTATGCTTTGTGTCTTCTGCAAGATCCTTGAGAGGCTTATCTACGCCCGCGTCGAGCCAATTATTGATCCACTGCTCCCTATAGAGCAGGCTGGGTTTCGACGCGGGAAGTCAACCGTAGATCAAGTCATTCTGCTGATCCAAAATATCAATGATTCTTTCGAGGCTAAGAAGAAGGGCGGTGCCATATTTGTCGATCTGACAGCAGCATATGACACTATCTGGCACCGTGGCCTTACATGCAAGTTTCCGATAAGCACATGGTCAGAATGATCGCGGAGTTTGTCCAAAACCAAAGTTTCACCCTTACTATCGGTGACAGCAAGCAAAGCAGGCTACGCTGCCGGAAAAACGGCGTTCACACGGATCAGTTTTGACTCCCTTCTTTTCAACATCGATGCGTTCTATCTGCCTTACACGATTTCCAGAAAGTTTGCTTATGCTGACGAATTAGCATTATTACACTCTCCTGGAAACTAAAAGGACTTGGAGGGGATTTTAAGCGAAGACATGACTACACTTTCAGCATATCTCCAGACTTGGAGATTGAAGCTCAGTCGCACTAAGATGGTGACGGCATCCTTTCACTTAAATAATCGAGAGGCCAAACGTGAGCTAAAAGTCTACAACTAGGTTTTGTCACCATCTGGTGGCATTGCGCAAAAAAACTATCTTCATGTGTCACACTGCTAGGTTACTTGTAGGCTCGGGATGGGGTGCTGGTCCAAAACACTGCGAACAGCTGCCTTATCTCTGGTCTATTTAACATCTGAGTACTGCGCACCAGTCTGGTGTCGCAGCGCTCACACTCGCCACATAGACAGTGTCTTGAATGACGCTTGCGCATAGTCACTGGATGCCTGCGTTCCACTCCAACGGACCACTTACCCATACTCTCAGGCATCCAGCAAGGCGAGTTTTGCCGACTAGGAGCAACACTTTTTTTGGCTTACCGTGGATCTCTGGACCCTGATCATCTTCTGTATGGTTTTTTGAGTGGGTGCTCGCTCGCTCAGATGCCGCTTTTCAGATCCTAAGATCTAGTCACCCATTTGTGCCAGCTGCGCGGAATCTATTAAACAACTTTGCCGGACAGCATCCGCGCTTCTGAGTAGATGAACTATAGATGGAACGTGGAGTACTGCGAGAATACATTCAAGATCCTTGTTGTCATACGCAGGACCAGTGCCAGGTCTGTTGTAATGAGGTTGCCCCGAACAGTCTGAGGACTAGTGTTGGGCGATTCCATTCGTTCATGCACAAACGGGGTCTCGCTCTTTCACCGCATTGCGAGTGCGGCGCCTCTGAACGAACCGCAGACCACATCCTAACAGCGTGCCCCATACATCGGGCACCACATGGAGCACGAGGTCTGACGGTTTTGGATGAAGAAACTCGATGCTGGCTTAATAACACCACTACCAGCATCTGATTCAGGCAGTGCAGCAGTCTGGGATAGTAAAAGAATAAACCCTCGGCTCCAGTCCTATTTGTGTCTAGCCTGGAGTGGATGCCCTTTCAAATGACAACAACAACGAGTTTGTGGGACTCATTCGTGTTCCAATGATCCGCTTTCATAAGACTGAATTACTGTAGTTAAAAAAAAAGGCACTAAAATGTAAAAAATAATTATAATTATGATATAAAATAACGAAACAGAAATTTTTTGTTGCATAAATAGAAAATTTTAGACTTATAGCTGTTTAGCAGTAATATTCCAATAAGGCCAGCAAAGAAATGGTAAAAAAATATGAAAATGAAGTAATATGAGAAGGAAATAGCTCTCTTTATAGGCACAGAAATCACAACATTTAGGAGATGGGGCGAAATATTTCTGCCGAAATTTTATTTAGCTTTAATCAATAATGTCTTAATACGGTTTTGGAAATATTCCCAAAAATATGATCGTACTTGGAAGAGTCAAACGATAGCGAAGACCAGAACATAGATTTGCAGGTATTGCTTTCGCACATCAAGAAACATCGTCACGATGCTCCCAAAAAAATTGGTTTCGCTGGTGGGTCATTTCTTCTTTATCCAACGATTTATCCCGATTACCCCTATTCTGAATTTGCAATGTTTCTTTCAACGTGACTAAAACTTTTTTCTCGTGTTTAACTTTTACAAGTGGAAAAATTTCAATTTAAATTAATAAGAGATTTCCAAATCTATATAAAAAAAAGATAATAATTGAAATGTTTTATAACAAATGATATTATGATTTAACAAACGTTTTAATGATGCAGATGTCATTGCTTGTTAATTATAGCATGTTACACTTTTTAACTACTACAAGCTAAGTTTAAATTAAATGTTATTCTTACATCAAATTTATGTGTTTTACCATAGACTCCTAAGTAATAAAATCTATTATTTAGGATTTTATTTACCATGGATCTTTATTTTGGAGTCCATGGTTTTACTTTCGGATTAAAACGCATGAACAAAAAAAGAAATTTTAAAAATCGATTTAAAACTATCATTGATTATAAAAATGAAAATACATTCAGCTGATAACATGAATCGATGAACGAACAATAAGCTTCTTTTATGTTTTTGTTTGGATTTTAAAACAACAATGACAAAAAAAACAAACTTCTGATTTACAACCGGCCACTGATTTAGTTTTACCAAATTTTAATATTTACTCGATGATCTGAACAAAAGAAACAATTTTTGTGCAAAATCAATCCTAATAATATAAATACTGTTGTCGCAAAAAAGAAGCAAACAATATTGAAAATTTTTATTAATCCTGCTCACACTGTAAAAAGGCGAAAGGCATTTTTCAAGTATGAAAACATTTCAAGAAAGAATTTGTAAAACTACTTTTATAAAATTTATCTTGTCGTACAGGTTTTACCTCATATGAATTATAGCAACAAAAATTGATTTTATCTAATTCTAAAATGCGAAAGCGTAACTTTTCTTTATAAGTACTACAAGTACTTGCTAGCGCACTGTACACAAAGTAGGACTTATGTGTTATTATTAAGTTAAATATGTAGAAAAATAACGCGTTTAATAAAAGCAAACTTGAAATATCTCAATACCATTTTTCATTCCTATATTGATGAGAAACATAAGCTTGACGAGACCTTGCAATTCTTCAATGTTTGTTCTTATGCTTGAGAGACAAACTCTCGTTTCTTCATCAACGCATTGAAGATTTCCTCTCTTTTTACATTTAGGCTAATTGTGGCGAGAGATGAAAATCTCTGTTAACATAAATATCAGGTGAAAAATTACAATAAAGTGGCCAGTGCTTTTTTAGATATCGACACATGTTCTTCTTTGATAAAACTCCAAATAGTTTCAAAAAATAATTTTTGTATTTAATCATCAATCCACGATCAGTGAACACAGCTGCCCGTTCTTTTTTTTCTGTCAGCGTTAAACTGAAATCTATTGCAGTTTCTACAAAAGGTTTCTGATCCACTCATATTGCGCAGTGTTAATTGATAGAAAATAATCAGTCAATTTTTCTTCTAAAATCGATAAATGTTCAACTATCATTGGCAGAATTTTAATTTTGCAATTATTACTTAGCAATAGAAACATTTCAAAACTACCTTACATTGCTGTTCTTTTCCCAATCTGTAGCTTTCTCTTGTAGCGATTAATTGGACAGCCCAAGTATTTTCACACGAAATACAACTTTAATTATTATCGGAGTTATAGAATTTAGTTCAAAACGTTGGATTTAACTTTCACATGCTCTATTTTTATGCAATTTCGAAATTCACATCCTGCCGTTCCATATCGTATGATCACGTGGTAATACGCCCACTTGTATACAGCGACGTGGCTTAGTCACAAATTGAAATATAATGAGTTGCTCTCCGGCAGATATCGGTTAGATAAGTTAACTTCTGTCATGGTAATGCTATACTAAATTGTTTCTATTATTATAATTATTTGTTTTAATTTTTATTTTGTTTTTAATTCTATTTGAATAAGTGAATAAATGTGCTGTAAATAGAATCAATAGTGGTTAATCTTCTGAATTTGAACTGCACCAATTTAACTTGAACACAACGCTCTTAACCACGACATTGGTGACCCCGACAAAGCAAAACCCGACGGGGTCACATTGGTGACCCCCGATCAAAAGAAAACCCGACAAAGCAAAACCCGACGGGGTCACATTGGTGACCCCCGATCAAAAGAAAACCTGTCAAAAGAAAACCCCGATTAAAAGAAAACCCCGATCAAAAGAAAACCCGTCAAAAGAAAACCCGTCAAAAGAAAACCCCGATCAAAAGAAAACCCCGATCAAAAGAAAATCCGTCAAAAGAAAACCCGTCAAAAGAAAACCCCGATTAAAAGAAAACCCCGATCAAAAGAAAACCCGTCAAAAGAAAACCCCGATTAAAAGAAAACCCCGATCAAAAGAAAACCCGTCAAAAGAAAACCCGTCAAAAGAAAACCCCGATTAAAAGAAAACCCCGATCAAAAGAAAACCCGACGCAGTCTCATTGGTACCCCGCCTTGGAAAAATTGAAATCCGACGGCGTGAACAACATTGACGAAAGCAAACCTGACGAAGCAAAAGTCGCGGCGACGGAAAAAAACTTCAAAGCCAACGTAGAAAAAATCCTACGAAAGAAAATTTTACAACCAAAAGTAATTCTCGTCGGTGAGTTCACTATTTTATTACCGCTATTGTCTAAACCTGGAGCTAGCCAAAAAAATCGTTTTTTCCCCAGTGGCAACTAGAACAAGGAGTAAAACAATGACAACTACCAGTGAGTCTCAAAAAAATAAATGTTCAGAATGACTCCAAGCAATCTTCTAGCAAAGCCGAATCCGCTGTCGAAAGTGCATTTCCGAATGTTATTGTTCAACCACTTTTATATGCTCCTAAAATGTGGAATAATGATAGTTTGTTGCCCGCCTATTTCGTGACCTTGGAAAGGTATTTCGAAATTAATAACATAAGTGACAAAAATATGCGTTTTATTTGTTTGTCAAATGTAATGTCGCCTAGTCAAGCTGAAGCGCATGGTTTAGCTTTAAGCAGAGCTTCCGAAAATATTGAACCATACACAGCCTTAAAAAATTTAATTTTATCGTCTGTTTCGTTAGAATGCAACACTGACTGGATAGATGTATTAAGCAAAATTGAATATGCAAATGCGCAAGAACAACCTTCTACTATAATGTCGCGTATAATTGCTGCATGTCGTAATAATCCTGATAATGATCAAGGAACTCGTGATTTTTGTGAAAAAATTTTTATGCGTTTACAACCTGAGAACATTCAACAAATATTAAAGGCTCAAAATTTTAACTTGTTAAATGAACTAGGAAATTTTACAAATCGATTTCATAGTTAAATAGTCGCTCAATATTTTGACCAAAATAGGACAACGACTAGCGAATTTAAATATTTGGCAGATAAAGTTGACGAGTTAAGCACTGAATTATGTAATGTCAAAAAGCAATCACAGTTTCAAAAGCCGCATAATTCACTATCACGCTAAGTTTGGTAATCGCGCCTTTAAATGTAAAAGTCCTTGCACCTTTCGCTCTTTTAAAAATCACTCTGTAACTACTATAACAAAAACTGTTCCCTTGACGCAATCTATGATTCTTCCCAAAATCTATGATAAACTTTCAAAACAAATGTTTTTAATTGATAGCGGTGCTTGTGGTAATTTTTTACCGGCTTCAGATGACCAAGCCGAAGAAGTAGAAAGTCACTTTTATGACGCATCCGGTAATCCTATCAAATGCTTTGGTAACGTGACTTTTGATATTGGCTTTGGCAAAATGTCTCACGTATTTTGCATATGTGCTATTGAACAACCGATTTTGGGTTTTGAGTTTTTGCAAAATCACAAAATTACTCTTGATGCTTCTACTTGCTTTCTAAAATGTGAAGATTCTAAGAAACAAGTCAATACATTACAAGGACCGATAAATTCTTACGATTTTTTCCCTACACATGAAATTAAATGCACAAATCTCCTACAAAATATCCTGGTTTTCCAGCTCCCGAAAAAATTAAAGCAATTCGCAATTTCAAGCGACCAAAAAGTGTTAAAAGTTTACGCCGTTTTACTGGCATTGGCTCAGTTTTATGCTCCATCAATACCAAATTTATTTCGTAAGTTAGTGCCCCTATATGACATGATTAAAGGAAAACAGAGTTCACAGTCATTGTTAAAATGGACCCCTGAGTTAGTTAAAAGTTTTGAAGGTGCAAAAGAATTGTTTGGCAAACTACACGGCACTTGCTTTTCCTGCTCCACACGCAAACATTTCACTTGTTACCGACGCAAGTAATGACGCAGCTGGCGCGGTACTTCAACAGGAAATAGATGGCGTCGTTCAACCGCTTGTTTTTTTCTCCCGCATATTTTCTCGTATTGCACAAAAATACGCAGCTTTTGACAAAGAGCTCACTGCGATTGTAATGGCTCTAAAACATTTTTGCTACTTTTTAGCATTGCGAAATTTCACAATATATACTGATCACAAACCAATTGTTGCTGCTTTAAATTCTGAATCCGACCGTGAGAACGCCAGACAAGCACGTCAACTCGCTTACATTAGCGAATTCACCACTGATGTTCGAGATTTACCAGGCACTTCAAACATAGTTGCTGATACACTTTCTTTATAATATTCCAGCAATTGATTCCGCGAAGTCAGAATGCTTGAAATCGGATGCTATATGCGGTTCTCATAATTCTTATTTTCTCTTACTACTGCCAGCTAGAAAAGCAGCTACTACTTGAACGTGCGACAAGCACGACAACACTGCGAAATTATACGCTGCTCACTTACAGGACCTCGAGGATAATTTAATAGACTCGATTAAACGCCTTGAAGCGTCTCATAATTACTTACAGTGCAAAAATACTATGCAATCTAAGTTGTATTTTCAAAAAAAAAAAAAAAAAAAATTGAATGCACTATTAGGCACTACGGGCCGCGGCTATAGAAGGTGACGTCATAAGCAAAATATCTTGCTCACCTCTGAAAGTGCGGTTAAAGAGGAGTCTGATTCATGGCAATTTTTATGCTACTAGACCGTTGTTCGAACCTGTGCAGACTGATCACCTCACGAACTCGTTTCCACGTGTCTTTCAATTGAACCAAAGATTTATACCTCTCCGATACAGTGTTTTTCCTCGAGTCGTATGGTCCTCATCGAGTTTTTTCGTTTTAAAATTGACAAATCATTTTCGAGTTATGGGACAGGTGGCACTAGAGAGTACCACCTGTGGCATGCGTGATGCACAATGCCGTTCCTACCAGTGCAGTCTTGCACTTGGTAGGAACCACAAATCTTATATTTACCTTTTCTTATATGACCAGCTCTGCAACTAAACCCGAGTATGCAGACTGTCCCTAATGAGAGTTTAAAACTCGAAACCATGGTCGGGCAGTGAGCTCGGGTTCGGCGTGCGTGATGCACAATGCCACAGGTGGTACTCTCTAGTGCCACCTGTCCCATAACTCGATATATTACAGCATCTGGTCATACGGCGTGCGTGATGCACAATGCCGTTCCTACCAGTGCAGTCTTGCACTTGGTAGGAACCACAAATCTTAAACAAATCATTTTATTTATTTATTAATTACACGCTAGCTGGTATTGCTCACGATATAGCAAAAAAAACTTTCTCCTACTCTTTCTCCAATAAATGAAATAATTAAATGGAGAGATTACATTGTTGATTCTTTCTTAATCGGCTAAGAGTCAATAGTAGACCGCAACTTAAACGCAATATTTGCAACTTCGGCGACAACAAGTCGTTGCACCGAAAGCATTCAAGCATTTCTTGATAGCCAGTCAAATTGCTTATCTATTTCGTCTGCCGATATTCATTTCTCTGACGTAACACATTTGCTGCACAATAGTTTTTTACTTTTGCTCTCAAGCATTTCTAGCCCTTTTTTCAACGCTGTTTTATCACTTCTTACTGTTTTAGCGTTGGCTTGGGGTTTAATTCTGACTGTCTATACAATTGCAAACATTATTAAAAATCTCAAAAATACGCTTACTCCTTTTGTGGCATCTAAACTGAACCGTTTTCGAAAAGAGAAGAATACTAATGAATCTTCCTCCTCCATAATTAATCCCAATTCGGATCCTTTAATTGATAGCGCCACAACTAATGTGTAGAATTATACAATTGTCATTATCGTTTTTGAATATTTAACGATTTTTCAAAAAAAGAATTATTAGTGCTATTTTGTTGTGTTTTATTGAATCTTTAATCAAGATATAATTATTAACCAGATTTGTTATTAAAAAAAAAAAAAAAATTGTTCTTTTGCGTATTCAATATTGTTTGTGGCTATTGTACTATAATATTTTCGAACATGTACTGCTGTTAGTTCCTTTTAACAGATGCAGCACTATAAACGGCACAATGACGACATCACGCGACAGAACAGATCGTTGACTACTTCTTCTACAAAAGAAACAGAACGAAACTTACTGAAGTGTTTACTGCTCCATGTAGATATCGCAGCGATTATATTCGGATACATCGCAAGAGTTTCTTACTTAGTCAACGAACTAAAAAAGAAAAATATAACATTGTTTTCTGTTCTAAGTCGCGCTATAATCATCTTTTTTCTGTATTTACATGTATGTCCCTTTTTCACCGTCGTGTCGTCGTACTGCAAATTGCATTTTTGAGAATTTCTGCTATATTTAGAAATTGTTTTATTTTCTTATCCGCCGGGGGGGTATCTGTAGCGATTAATTGGACAGCCCAAGTATTTTCACACGAAATACAACTTTAATTATTATCGGAGTTATAGAATTTAGTTCAAAACGTTGGATTTAACTTTTACATGCTCTATTTTTATGCAATTTCGAAATTCACATCCTGCCGTTCCATATCGTATGATCACGTGGTAATACGCCCACTTGTATACAGCGACGTGGCTTAGTCACAAATTGAAATATAATGAGTTGCTCTCCGGCAGATATCGGTTAGATAAGTTAACTTCTGTCATGGTAATGCTATACTAAATTGTTTCTATTATTATAATTATTTGTTTTAATTTTTATTTTGTTTTTAATTCTATTTGAATAAGTGAATAAATGTGCTGTAAATAGTATCAATAGTGGTTAATCTTCTGAATTTGAACTGCACCAATTTAACTTGAACACAACGCTCTTAACCACGACACTCTAAAACGCTTTCATTTTTTCAATGAATGTGAGAATATTTTCCTCTTTCACTTGAATGCTATACTTCAAAAAATTAAAATGCTAAAAAATAGATGCCAAATATTGTAACTTTACAATAAAATGTCACATTGGAGGAGGTTACAAAAACGAAATTTATAAAAGTGTTATAAGTTCTTGTCGTAACTCGGGTACACGGGCAAGTACTTTGCCTCTCGATAGCCACCTCTCATCAATGTGTAAAAGTAGCCGTCTGTGTTGAAACTCCATATTGGTGCAAATCAGTTTAAATAGAAGTGGTTTACCAGTTCATCATTTAAACAACTTGATTTAAGACCTCTCTTAAAATCCTCTCCGAATGTTCTTGACACCAAGGCTTCTCTATGAAGGAAACAATGAGTTACAATAACATTCTCGTTTTGTTCCTTTTTAAAAGGAACAAAACCCTTGTTATTTGCAAATGCCCACACACGACTTTAACTGTCATTCATCAAGTTAGTTAGTTATTCAGGATGTTAAAAATATTCTTACCTTTTGCAATCAGACTAATTCTTTACAAAAAAGAAATTGATTTATTTGATTTTCGTTAACGAACGGATAAATGCTATAAATAGCGCCTTGTTGGTAATGTGAGTTGACACGTCAACTTGCACTGGAGCATATCATCTTACACATTTTTCTCAATATCAGAATGCATTTCTAAAATACGCTTGTGAATAGTATCATTAGACAGAAGTATCAGGCTCATTTTCATAGCTGTTTGATTTCTTAACATTGTAATGACAAATAGGACTCACCCATGTGTTAACATGCCGTTCCAATTCTAATACTAATACTGCTTCATATATTTGAAAAGTAGTCGTAAATCGACGTCTTTCCGACGTAAATAAATATATTGCTGTCGATAATGTTTTATCAAGAAGAAGGAAGAAATATTGCTAAATCTTTTCGACTGAAGGAATATTTTTTTGTAATTTTATGATTTCATAGTGATTGTGCCTGTGCTGCTTTTCATCTTGATTGTTTGATTACAATTAATCGGGGCTGAAAACATGTAAGGTATAGCTTAGCCTCTATATATAGTGGCTTTACCTGTGTTGAAAACAATATCTTAGTGTAGGCTAATGTTAAGCAAAAACCAAGTGGCAGCGAAACGTAACAATCAAGGTTAGAACTTAATAGTTTTTTTCGATATTGCCCCGATACAATACTACTAATACTTTGCACTTACACGACGAAAGTGCGAAGCATTAGTACGCATAGGAATATTGTGCAAAATTCAGCAATATTGAACTGAATGTAATATTTAATGTAATATACGCAACACGGTTCGAACCCGTTCCGATTTGTTCCATTGGAGGTAGCCCACCCGACATTAGTTCGCCTGACGCTGATCCAACGAAGAAACGACATCGTTTCAATTATTCGTCGCTGTCGGCCCGACGTCGCTCCTACCTTGAATTCCTTCCTGAGTCCTTTCTATTTTGTCAGTATGCTTCAATGTTATAACTTGAACCCGCTAAATTTATTAAAAGTCGATTTTTTTTAGTGCTTTATTAAGTCATGAAATTACACAATTTTATTGTTTCAATTGTTCAGGGTTTTTTTCACTGAGTTTTATAGGTCAAAACAAAATTAAAAAATTAGCAAAATTTTATTTATCACATTTTACATGTAAAAATTCGTTTTTTGTTTATTTTTGCAATTTTTGAAGCATCTACGAACAGTTTTAATAACTGTGTCAAAATTTCTGGGGCTGCAACCTTATCGTCTTTTCTATCTTTTTGCTTTTTTTAAATAATTTTTGAATCAGCAATATAAGTTTAGATATTTTACAATATTCAATTTAGGGAAGCCGGAAAGCCATTTTTTCAGGGAGGAAAAAATTAAAAGAAAAAAACATCGTATTTTTTAAAGATTTTTTCGCTGAAAATCTGAAACCTATCGAGATGCCATTCCGTATTGCAACTTTTTTCAGGGCAAGATTTTAAAGACGACAAAACAAAAGAGGTCATCACTTTTGAATTTAAGACTTGATCATATTAGTAGTATGTAATGGTTTTTTTGACGGCAGTCCAATGGAGCAGGCGCACAGGCGCACCGATGTCAGTGCGTTCCGAACCCTAGACTCCATGAGACAAGGTCCAAACCCTATCTTTTAATGTTTCAAATCAATTTAGTTTCAAATTAATATTAATAAATTCTAAAATAAAAAATAAAATTAATAAATTCTAAAAGAAAAAATAAAATTAATAAGTTCGAAAAGAAAAAAAATAAAATTAATTCTATTGAAAACGATTTTAAGTTCTAGTCAGTTACGACGAAGCGCGTCATTTCCTGTTCTGAATCGTATCAATTTGACCTTAAGTAAACTCTAAGTCCAAAAAAGCGATTTAATATATTTTAATCTCAAAGGCAATATTGGTGCATTAATTTTTTAATTTTTGTTAGACCTTTGTTGAATTTTTCTTGAAAACCTTAATTTTTGTCATACCTAAACTCAATTTTTCTTGACAGCCTCGAATTTTAAATATCTTTGTTAAATTTTTTCTCTAAGCAACCTTGATTGTTTGTTATACCTTTGTTTAATTTTTGGCAACCTTGATTTTGTTGTACTTTTGTTGAATTTTTAACAACCTTGATTTTTAGATTGTCTATTTTTTCTACAATACCTTGTTTTATTTATGTTCAATTTTTTCTTGAAAACCTTGATTTTTTATAACTATATTTAATTTTTTCTAAACAAGTTTGATTTTTGCTATACCCTTGTTGAATTTTTGTCAACCATGATTTTGTTATTCCTTTGTTGAAATTTTTTCTTTAAACAACTTTGATTGTTGTTGTAGACCATTCATTTTTACTTTCTAGTATTTATGACAGTAGACCATTCGTTTTTACTTTCTAGTATTTATGACACCATTCATTTTTACTTTCTAGTATTTATGACACCATTTATTTTACTTTTTAGTAGACCATTCATTTACTATACGTTTCAAGTCGATTTAGCTTCAAAAATTATTTTTAGTCTTAGTGATATGCAGCTGTAAGATCTATTGAAAACGGTTTTATAAAGTTTATATTTTCACTTTCTAGTGTTTACAACACCATTCGTTTTTACTTTCTAGTAGACCATTCATTTATTATACGTTTCAAATCAATTTAGCTTCAAATTATTAATAAGTTCGAAAAGAAAAGATAAATTCAATTGAAAACGATTTTAAGTTCTAAACAGTTACAACGTATTTCCTGAAACCGCGTCGTTTTCTGAATGGTAGCGTGACCTTATGGTCTTTCAAAAGAATTGTTGCTAGCTCTTAAGTAGTAAATTTTACTTAATAGTAAAATTAAATGCATTATAGTTGATCCTGATCTTAATTATTGTGTTACAATTGTACGTACTAAAAAGATTTCAGTTTAATGTAATACGTCCCTCGGGAAATAACATTCAAAGCGTTTTATTGCCATAACTTTTTGAATCAGCGAAATTAAAAATCCGTGAAGTCGAAACTAATGTGCTATCAAATTACTTTTGAAAAAAAAACCTTAGTCATGAAAAGATGTGATCGCACAACGAGAATTCTCGTTTTACACAGGAAACAGGTCTATTAACTATTATTTACCATTTACGTAATTAAGTCAGTCATTTGTATTACCCTTGTTGTATTGTTGTTTTGTTTTGTTTTTCTTTTTTTCTCTTTTTTTGAACTACAGGGAGCACCTTGACTTTGATAACCTAACGGTTTTTCGGTGCTTCCTCACAAAAAATCGCTTTGTGCTTATGTAAATGTTGTTGCTCATTTGTGAAAATAAACTGTTTCATTCATTCATTCATTCTTAATCTCAAGTTTTATCAACAAAACCCTACCTTTTAAACCAAAGAGATTATGATTTTTTTGTATTTAATAAACAATATTTGTACAATCAATGTTGTGATACATTACGAATAAAGCGAGAAATAGAGCGATCGTTTTCAGTTAGATTTGACGTAAAATCAGATACAATAGCATGCAAAGGTACGCCACGACAACGAAATAAAATAAAATAGACACAATAATGACCACAAAAACTGGAAAAGTACGCTTGTAAAGTTTTGCGATTGTAAATCCATCCCGATAAGGAGTAGGTATCCATGTAAGAGTCGAGACCGACCAAGGTAGGGGGTAGTCCATAACTATCAAAGTATTCTCCTCGACCGCGTTTGTCGAAATAAACCGCAACCCAATGTTCTCCAGGTTTACTACTCGGGTCCGAGTTGATGACGTGAGCAGACGGAAAAGTAGGTTTTTCCAACTGATCCAAAGCACAGACTTTTTTAAAGATGGTTTTGCTTTTCAAATCCTTCTTGAGCAATCGTTCGATTTGCAACGTGTTCATGCTGTATAGTCAAAAGCAACGTTTCTGTCTTGATCAATCTCCAGCAGGTTGTCGTGTTCGGCAAATACAATGACCGTAAGAGTACGTGCAGTAGCAATAGCAAAATGAATTTCGATGCGTATGTTGCCATGCTTTATCAATTCAAAACCAACCTCACTGGAATCCATTTGGGGTGTGAGATCAAAAGCAAACAAAGCACAACCGTCTTTGTACTGTTCTCGCGAAATAGCATTTCCTGTGTCACGATAATATTGACCCGTTTGCGTAAACAAACGAACGTAACTTCGAACAAAACGATCGTTGGTGAAATCTGGTTGCAGTGGTTTGGAAGGGATTTGAACTCCGTCACGGTAAATCGTCATGAAATTGATGCTGTTGTGTTTGAAATGAAAAGGAGATTTGGTGATGACACCGTTGTAAGCGTCATTGTCCACTACACCGACTACCATTCGTGTGGGTAATTGACCCAAAAATAAATTTTCTTTGGTGATGCTTCGATTCCCGGTCGGCACAGTAAAGCTCTTGACTTCTACACGTCGAAGCGGGTATTTTGCAGTGCCGTGTTGCAAGGCTTTGACATGAGCAAGCTGTACGGCGGGATTGGGTTTTACTTTGCGAACAAACAAGGTCACTTCTTTCAAAGACACTTTGTTATCTGCTTGGTTTGCGTTTCCATGCAAGCAAAAAAGATCGTTGGAACGAATCAATCGCAAACATACTTCGACACCATTCAACGAATATCGATTTTGAAAAAACAAATCAAGATGCAATTTCCCCATCATATCCATTTCTTTGCTTTCTGCAGCCAAAGCTTTTCGTTTGGTATAACCCAGGTTGGTAGCTCCACGAGTATCGAAATGTTCTGACGTGTTACGGTGCCACAACAGAGCAGAAAGTTGGGAATTTTTTGCATCTTGTCCAAAACTAAGCAAGTTTTCAATATAAGCTCGATAAGGGTAATTGTTGTTGGATTGTGTCACAAGCGAACCGTTCAAATAAACATCCACTTGTGTCCATAGTGTATGTAAAAAATTACATTCAGGTGCAATTTCCACATTCTTTGCCAAATCAGCTCCGGCAGCACTAGTTACGCTTGCACGCACATAAAGAAAGCTATTGGCAAGATCAATGTAGTTGGAGTTTTCAGCACTAATTGTAAATTCAATAGGACCTGTGGAGGTCAATACAGATACAGGATGGTATTCGGTGAAACTTCCTTCCTCCAAACTAGTTTGACTTGGTGGCACCGAAAACAAATCCAGTTGAGAGGTGGTGGATTCTGCCGAACTGGGGTGTCCTAACGTCGCCATGGTTTACGAGAAAATGTCGTGATGTCTCTTGCGTTTCTTCTTTTGTACTTTTCTCGGTGCTGCTTTTCGTTTTCCTATTTTTTGTTGAGCTGCTTTTCGCTTTCCTACTTGTTGTTTAGCTACTTGTAAGAGATTGGAACCGGCAGCTCTTGGTTGATCGATGGCAGCTTGTTTGGCGTTTTTACCGTGTAAGACATCGGAAGCAAACTCGACACCGCTTTGTAAAACTTGTTTTCCCAGGGTTTTGGCACCTTTTTTGACCAAAGGAAGGACACTTTTGGCAATGGAGCTAAACAGATTACCTAGTCCATAACCTTGTTGCACTCGTGCCCCCGCAAAATAAGGCATTCCATGACCGACTTGAGACAAATAATAGTTTTCGTAAGCCTTTGCGTCACAACAATATTTGACACGCATGTTTCTACTACCGTTGATTTCTTACAATAAGCCCATTTCCCTTTGTATCTGTTTTTATAACGAATTTAGCTTTTTGGGTCGTAAATGCAAAGTCACAATCACTTTTCCCTTGCGAAAACGAATTCGTTTTCCTTGATCGTCACGAAGCGAGATGTGTGATCACGAAGCGACTAAGATTTTTCTTCAAGACAGGATGGTATTGTATTCTGTCGTATCTTTTGGAGACATAAGCACCCGGCTTCCCTGTTACAGGAAGGACAGCAAGCAAGGGTGCGAGCGTGTGACCAACCGTTCTGTGTTCAATAACATCGCAATAGACATAGATGGCGTTCACGGTGTCTACGTTGGCAGCGCTTGCCAAAGTGTACTCTCCGATTTCCCGATACCAAACCTTTCGAAAACCCAAAATAGAAGCCAACTCATTCGAAAGCGTCACCACCACATCTGGTTGTGCGGTACCATTACGGTCGGTCGTAGGTGCTCCTTTTTTGTGTTGGATGGACATGGTGGTTAGTTGTGTTTGAGGATTGTAAGTGAGATCAAAGAGAAAGTCGATTGGTTGCGTCAACACTCCTTCGCTGACCAACGTTTTGTTTCTATTTTGAAACTCTCGTCTCATTTCTTGAAGTATCTGACGCACGATATATTGAGGTTGTTGGTAATAACCTGCTGGAAGCACTGCTACAAATTCCAAAACACCGCGTTGGTAGAAAATGTAAAATTGGTTGGTGTCAATGTTGTACCAAGTGTTGGGGTACAGAATCTCGGACAAACCCAACTCCCACGATCCAGACAAATTGATTTCTTTCGGCAAGTGAACCATGTAATCCGAAAGTCTGTTTTTAGGATAAATGTCCATGGACGAGTTACTGGGGAGCGTGAGGAACATTTTTGCTGAGAAAGAGTGACGGGAGCAAATAACCTACAGAGCTACTAAGCACACTAATCCAGAGTTCTTTGTTGTCGTTGCTTTGTGATAAATTATACAAACTGATGGAAACCACAATGTAAATCAACAAAACTTGTGCACCAAACAAAACAATTTTTTAAAGGAAACATACAATATCTTTTTCTGACACCCAAGAATTAAAAGAAGCAGGATATCCAAACCACTTTACTAAAAACTCAACACCCTTCTTGCGCTTGCGTTGTTGGAGAATACGCTCGATTCGAAACACGTCATCCTTTTTATAGATTTTTTGCAACTCTTCTTCGTAAAAAGTTCCCTCCAACCACTCGTCTTGTAAATCTTTGATCTTGTAATAGGGAGGATTGTCTCGAAACACTTGAGCAACTTGAAACAACTCATCCGTCCAACCGGGTAAGTAGCCTTTGCGGAACCGCATTCGAGTCATGGACAGTCTGACTTGATCACCTACTTTCAATTTTGGTTTTCTTAACTCGGGGTCGGCATAGAGTGTGAGCCAAACCGTTTCTTGGTTTTCAGAATTGACTGAATTAGGAGCACGTCGAATGGATCGGTGATAGGTGTTGTTGTAAGATTCAACCAGAGCAGGCAGCACTTCCACGTATCTTCGGTTGTTGGTGTAGGTAAAATAACGCCATAGTTTCTCCTTTAAAGTGCGTATAAATCGTTCAGCAATGGATGTTTTGGTGTCAAAATTTTGAGTGTAAAAGTGCTCCACGTGATGCTGTTTTAACCAGGTTTGAAAGGGTTGATTCAGAAACTCACGTCCCATATCCGTCTGCAATTTTTGAAACTTGCCAATTTCAGGCATCAACTGCTCAAAAGCCTGGATCATGTCCGAGCTGGTTTTGGTTTTCAAGTAAGCGGTAAATGCTTTTTTCGAAAACACGTCAATAACCACCAAAATGTATTTATAATGATCGTTGTAAGACTTGAGCAAAGAAAAATCAATGAGATCGGCTTGCATTTGAAAGTTGGCGCCAGGTACAATTGTTTTTCTGCGCTTGAAATTTTTTCGTACGGGTTTGTGAAGCGTATAAGTGTCTTGTGATTGCAACCATTGTTGGGTTGCTTTTGGAAAACGATGTGCTCCCGAGAAAGAAGCTTCTTTTTTAGGATTGTAATAATTTAAACGCTCTCCCATAACATCGATTCAAACTCGCGTGCACCGGGTAAAGTAGGGTCTCGTTTCTTTAGGTTGGATTAAAACAAATCGTCGATATGAGATCCAGGTACCACTCGATCGTCTAAAAGCATTTGACTGTCTTCGTTTAATCTAAATTCTTTTTGCTAGTGGCGTCTTTAAATAGTTTTTTGGCTTTGGTTCGTTTTTTAAAACGCTTTAGCACTGCACTTTCAGACAAGGGTTTTTTCACTGGTGTTTTCGGTTGAAACTTTTTCAAAAATAACTTTGATTTCTGCAACGCCTCATTATATAGAGTCACTTTCTCGCTGTCGGGTCGGTTGGAAGTTAAGATTTCTTGCATTTTAGCATCCAGTTCAGAAAGTACTTTTTTATCCGTGACTTGATGTTTGTTTTTGAGTTTTTCGTACACTTCAGGTTCCAACGCGATTAATTTTCTCATTTTATAAGAGTACCCAACACACCACTAATGACTGGAGCGAGTGCAGACAACAAGATGGGTAAAAATCCACCTTTTTGTATAATTTTTTGTTTTGTTTTTAACGCTACCTTACGATCCGCCAACTTTCGAAGTTTGGTCTTGTGCGGTTTTAATTTCTGCTTGTGATGACGCGATATGTTGACGCTTCCTTGCAGCACGTTGTGAGCGCAATCACAAAGACAACGTATTAACTCGGACGACGCTTTGTCTAGAATACGCTTTTGCAAAGGTGCAGTGGCTTTTTGTAGCAAACGCAAAGTGGGTCCGTTTTTTCGCAAGCGGTTCATTGATAAAGATAATGCGTGTCTTCTGGAAAAATCCCTGAACGCAGACGTTGGTTATCGTGTGTTTCGCAGCGTAAGTCAATCACCAAATAACCTCGTTCGAAAGATACAGCGTTTTTATATGCTTCCAGTGCGTTTTTATAGGTTTTGGGGTAGATCTGTCGTAAAAATTGTGCAATTTGGTTTACGTCCCTACAACTTTTAAAGAGTACCATAATTTGTGCGTTGAGACTTATTTCACGCAAACCTTTATGAAACAAATTTTGTACGGTCATGAGAACACTGAAATGAAAGTGATGGGAGTAGACGCTATAGATTTTGGATAAAAATTCAGAATTGGCAAACATCAAATCGTCTAGTACTAAAAAGGCATCTCGACTTTCTTTTAGATCTTCAAGACTCGGCATGTTTCAAGTTTTTAACGATCAAACATTACTTGCCATACCTCGTAAACAACTTGTTTGATTTCAGGGCAGAGTTGTTTAAGACTGTCTAAGGACCCAATAAGACTTTCCAACTCCGGAAGGTCCGCTTACCACAAAACTAGTTGGATTTTGAAATCGTAAAGACATTACGCTAGCTGGTCGTGGAACAAAATGAAAGCAAACGTTGTAACATAGCCCTTTTGTAATGAATGCACAAACTTCGATAGTTAAATACATTGACAGAAAAAACATGGATGAAAACACAAACTTCGATGGTTGAAAAAATTCACGAAAAACACACAAAATTCACAAAAAATAAAACTTCGATGGTTGAAAAAATTCACTAAAAACATGGATAAAAAAATACACAAACTTCGATAGTTGAAAAATTCACGGAAAGCACAGAAAACACATGGATGAAAACACAAACTTCGATAGTTAAATACGTGAATGAAAAACACAGAAAAACATGGATGAAAACACAAACTTCGATAATTAAATACATGGAGGAAAAATTCACGGAAAAAAAAACCCACGGTGCGTGAGGACTTTTTACTAACTAAAAATTTGGAAACTTTTACAAATCTAATGGCTCGGTGTGAACCCCGTCACTCAACACTTTCCTCTTGGGATAAAAATTACTTAAACCTTTTTTCTTTTGTACATAACTAAAAATTTGATGATTTTTGCTTCGAAAACCACGGTTTTCTACAAGAAGAGGTTTGTTGGTCTGATAATGTTTAAATCCAGTTCTTTTGATTAGGATTCAAAAACGAACAAAAACGTTCGTAGAGTGAGATTACATTGAATGATAAGATTTCTTTTACAAGTGGGAAATTGCTTAAACAATATTACAAAAATAGAATAACAGTTTACTTCTATAAAAATTTTGAAATATTACTTTAATACTATATTGTACAATAAAACTAGTTTTTTAAGCAAGCGTTTTTCGAACTTCACGTAACGAAGTTTTTGCGAGGTCGCACGTGAGTGAAACACTTCGGAGGTGGAGAAATCCTCTATAGTCACGTAGAATGAAACTTGTGTTCCGTATTTAAAGGATGATAAAATTGGTTTGTAGCACGGCGATTCGCTTTTGGTGAAGCACCTTTTCTTTGCTATTTAAAAACTTTATTTCGGTCATGTCCGCACAAATTTTGTAATTTTTAACAAGTTTGGTACAATTGAATTTTAAAATAACTTATTTTTTATACTCAAATGAAATTACTGATATTAAATCTACCAAGAAAAAAACCGTCAAAAATTCACACGTTTCACCGCTAAAAATAATCACAGTTTCGAAAAATAAAAAACAAGAAACCTTTTAAAATTAAAAATTAGAAACAATTAAGTAGAAGCTAAAAACAGACACGTGAACGTCAACAAAAATAAGCAAAATAGTTTTGAAATTATGGGCTGGTGATGATGACTTGGAGGAAAAAACACAAGAAAATAACAAAGATAGTGTTGAAACGAGAATAACAGAAAGAAGAATTGTGATTATGACGCAAAGTTCAACAGTTGACTTGAGAAATAGATTTATTGCTGTTATGATACAAAAAACTTGGTAAAATAGACAACACTGTGGTTTAAATAAAACTTTTCATGACGATCTGTGTATTTTTCAAGGTTTGAGCATGAATTTTTGCTTAAAAAAGCAATAAAAACACTATTATAAAAATTTTTCAAATTGTAACTTTTATCTAACATTTCACCATCAAACAAACTTATAAATGATGAAAAAGAAAATTTTTTAGCAAATTGTGATAAATTTTTTTATAGCTAAGACAACAATACGTAAAGTCGAGAGAATTTTTTTAAATGAAAATCTAACAGACCAGTTGAAAGCATAGAAATTGATATGCTCTACAATTTACATGCATAATAGATTAAGAAAGTTTAGGTTTATAAATCAAAATACACAAGTTGTGACTTTAAATTGAAAAATAAAAAAATTTCTTGGCTTTTACTTTCGAAACAACAAACTTAGCTATTGAAACGTGAACAAAGTAAAATGTAGGTTTGTTTCGAAAAGTTTGCTTGTAAAAAGGCAAAATTAAATCATGCTGAAGGGTAATGTTTCTGATTTTTTGAGGCACAAATGGTTTCAACTAGTTAAAATTTTTGAGGTTGACTGATTTTTATCATAAAGTTAATTTAAAGCATCACATTTAGGTCACATGATGAATAAACAGTTGCTAAAAACAGATATTGATTTGTAAATCGAACAACTTTTAACGCCAAATTTGCTATTTTTCAATCAAGACGGTTACAACTTGAGAAAATCTTGTGAAATTTTGTAACGCTAAACACCTTTTTAATGCAAAGTAGATTGAAAAAATTTAAGTTACAAGGTGAAAAAACTCTTTAAACTAAAACCTTGCGACTCTTTTTACTTTGGAAAGAAAAAACTAAGTAAAATGAGAACCGTGTAAAAGTCGTAATATTTGCTTCTGTGCAACAATTATACAAAGAGTTTGACAAAATTACAACATTTGTGCAATTAAGAAAACAATTGTGATAAAAATTTTGAGATTGAGTTGTTGCTATGTGTTAAAAATGGCAAAAATCTAACACAAAGTAGAATTTTTTAGGATTTGGTTCCAAAAACTAACAAACTTCTGCAACGAAGAAACGTACACTTTTTAGGAGAAATTTTTTAGATTTTTTAAGCTAATGTTTCCGTAACTTTTAAGACACTTGGAAAAAAGGTCGGCCTTTCAAAAAGTTAAATTCTTTTCACGTAAAAGGAATCTAGTGTTTCCATACAAAAATTTTACAATGTGCCATTCTTGAGAGAATTTTTAAATGGTGATAGTTTTAAGAACCTGATCGCAAAACCTCCGTGTGAAAACTGTATAAAATTATATTCATGGATCATATTGTTAATATCAATTAATGAAGTTTTTGGTTAATACGTTTATTTGGAAAAAGAAAAATTAAAATATTTTTTGGTTAAACTAGTGCAATAATTTAAAACTTGACCACAAAACGTTGTTGCGGAAAATGAAATTTAAAAGTCTAATCTTTAATATCCATAGGTGGTTTCTTTTACAAGATCGCTGTTCAAACCTTTTTTTCAGAGGTTAGCAACGCTCAAGATAAAAGAGTGAATTTGTTGGTTTCTTTATTTGTGTTTGTACCCCAAGCAAAACCGTATCCTGAAAGTAAAATTTTTAGCTATTTTATAAAAAAAATCCTGATTTTTCAAAGGTTTATTTTCAGATTTCGAGCTAGTCAATAAATTTATTAAATAATTTTAGCTTGGTGGTAGACATAAGAACTATCTGTGATAGGACTTGCTAGAACAAATCTTATTATATTTTCAAAAAACAACTGACTTTTCTTGGAATCGATCTTACTTACGTTGACCTTATTTGATTTCAAATTTTATGTTAATTTTAGAAAATTTAGTTGGTAAAATGAATTAAAATGCTCAGTTTTATGATGAATTTCTTTAGTAAAAGCGAAAAAATGTAAAACTTTTTAACATAAACGGTTGTACTTGGCTGGGGATCAAACTAAGCGGTGTTTTGAAATCAAATTTTTTGGGTCAAGCTTGTAATAAATTTTCCTTTCTACAGAAAATTGTTAAAAACTATAAAAATCGAGGTGCATCATAGAAATTTTCGCTTACTCTATTTTTACTCTGGAAATTAAGGTAACCAGATTTTCAAACTCCGATCATGAATACGTCAGGAAACGCAATACGCTATGAGCAGGATACGGTCAGCTTCTGTGTAAGAGACGCAATTATCAAAAGCATATGGTCACGCTTACAGAGATTACGGGTAGCTTTCTTATTATTAAAAGTTTATAAAACGACCAAAAGATTAAACGTAGTTGGAACTGAATTCATTTTTGAAACAATTAAAATATTAACACTAGAAATTAAATTCATACAACATAAAAATAATAACTATGATTGAATTCGGTTTACTAAAGAAGAAAGACGAATTTTTTTATTATGAAACATCTGTTTATTGAACACAAATATCCTATCAATAAAAATTCAAACTTTTAACGATTACTTTGACTGTGAGTAAAAATCAAGGTTGCCAAGAAAAAATTGAGGTTAAGTATAACAAAAATCAAGACTGCTTAGACAAAAAGTTTTAAAATTGAATAAAGGTACCTAAAAGTCAAGCTTTCTTAGGGAAAAATCGAATGCGGGTATCTAAAAATCAAGGTTGCCAAGAAAAAATTGAGGTTAGGTATGACAAAAAATCAAGGTTACCAAGAAAAAATTAAGCATAGATATAACAAAATCAAGTTTGGTTAGAAAAAATTGAGGTTAGGTATGACAAAAATCAAGGTTACCAAGAAAAATTAAACAAAGGTATGACAAAAACCAAAGTTGAATAGAAAAATTAAAGATAGGTACGACAAAAATCAAAGAAAAAAATAAAACAAAAGTACGATAAAAACCAAGGTTGTTTCGAAAAAATTGAGCAAAGGTATAACAAAAAATCAAGTTTGCTTAGAAAAAATTGAGGTTAGGTATGACAAAAATCAAGGTTACCAAGAAATAACTAAACAAAGGTATGAAAGAAATCAAGATCGCCGAGAAAAAAAAAAATTGAAGATAGTTATAAAAATTAATGTTTTTAAGAAAAAATTAAACAAAGATATGACAAAAAATCGAGATTGTTAAGAAAAAATTGAAGATAGTTATGAGAAAAATTAAGGCTTTTAAGAAAAATTAAACAAAGGCATGATGAAAATCAAGACTGTTAAGAAAAATTAAAGATAGATGTGACAAAAAAATCGAGGATGTCAAGAAATAACTAAACAAAGTTATGACAAAAATCAAGGTTACCAAGAAAAAATTAAACCTAGATATAAGAAAATCAAGATCACCGAGAAAAAAATTGAAGATAGTTATAAAAATTAAGGTTTTCAAGAAAAACTTAAACAAAGGCATGACAAAAATCAAGATTGTTGAGAAAAGTTAAACAAAAGTATGATAAAAACAAAGGTTAATAAGAAAAAACTTAAACAAAGGTAAGACAAAAATCAAGATTGTTAAGAAAAATTAAAGATAGATGTGACAAAAATCGAGGTTGTCAAGAAATAACTAAACAAAGGTATGAAAGAAATCAAGATCGCCGAGAAAAAATTGAAGATAGTTATAAAAATTAATGTTTTTAAGAAAAAATTAAACAAAGGAATAAAAAAATCGAGGTTGTTAAGAAAAAATTGAAGATAGTTACGACAAAAATTAAGGTTTTTAAGAAAAATGAAACAAAGGCATGACAAAAATCAAGATTGTTAAGAAAAATTAAAGATAGATGTGACAAAAATCGAGGATGTTAAGAAATAACTAAACAAAGTTATGACAAAAATCAAGGTTACCAAGAAAAAAATTAAACCTAGATATAAGAAAATCAAGATCACCGAGAAAAAAAAATTTGAAGATAGTTATAAAAATTAAGGTTTTTAAAAAAAAAAACTTAAACAAAGTTATGACAAAAATCGAGGTTGTTAAGAAAAAAAAAATTGAAGGGAGTTATGACAAAAATCAAGATTGCTTAGAGAAAAAAGTTTTTAAATTGAACAAAGGCATGACAAAAATCGAGTTTGTTAAGAAAAAAATTGAAGATAGTTACGACAAAAATTAAGGTTTTTCAGAAAAATTAAACAAAGGTATGACAAAAATCAAGATTGTTAAAATAAAAAATTAAAGATAGATGTGACAAAAAATCGAGGATGTCAAGAAATAACTAAACAAAGTTATGACAAAAATCAAGGTTACCAAGAAAAAATTAAACCTAGATATAAGAAAATCAAGATCACCGAGAAAAAAAAATGGAAGATAGTTATAAAAATTAAGGTTTTCAAGAAAAAAATTAAATAAAGGCATGACAAAAATCAAGATTGTTGAGAAAATAAAACAAAAGTACGATAAAAACCAAGGTTAATAAGAAAAAACTTAAACAAAGGTAAGACAAAAATCAAGATTGTTAAGAAAAATTAAAGATAGATGTGACAAAAATCGAGGTTCTTAAGAAATAACTAAACAAAGTTATGAAAGAAATCAAGATCGCCGAGATAAAATTGAAGATAGTTATAAAAATTAAGGTTTTCAAGAAAAAAATTAAACAAAGATATAACAAAAATTCGAGAATGTTAAGAAAAAATTGAAGATAATTATGAGAAAAATTAAGGTTTTCAAAAAAAATGAAACAAAGGCATAACAAAAATCGAGGTTGTTAAGAAAAAATTGAAGATAGATACGACAAAAATTAAGGCTTTTAAGAAAAATTAAAGATAGATGTGACGAAAATCGAGGTTGTCAAGAAAAAATTCAACAAAGTTATGACAAAAATCAAGGTTACCAAGAAAAATTAAACTTAGATATAAAAAAATCAAGATCACCGAGAAAAAAAAATTGAAAATAGTTATAAAAATTAAGTTTTTTTAAGAAAAATTAAACAAAGTTACGACAAAAATCGAGGTTGTTAGGAAAAAAAAATTGAAGGGAGTTATGACAAAAATTAAGGTTTTCAAGAAAGTTAAACAAAGGTGTGACAGAAATTAAGGTTCTTTAGAAAAAAATTGAGTTTAGGTGTGACAAAAATCAAGGTTATCGAGAAAAATTAAACAAAGGTATGACAAAAACCAAAGTTGATAAGAAAAAAATTTAAACAAAGGTCAAGATTGTTAAGAAAAATTAAAGATAAGTGTGACAAAAATCGAGGTTGTCAAGAAAATGTTAAACAAATGTGTTACAAAAATCAAGGTTGTTAAGAAAAAAAATTAAACAAAGTTGTGATAAAAATCAAGATTTTTAAGAAAAATTAAAAATAGGTATGACAAAAATTAAGGTTATCAAGAAAAAATTAAGTGAAGGTCTAACAAAAATTAACGCTTAAACGTGCACCAATATCGCCTTTGAGATTAAAGAAAGAAAAATTAAATCACTCTTTGGATGTAGTTAGAGTTTACTTAAGGTCAAATCAATACGATTCAGAACAGGAAATGACGCGGCTTCACGAAATACGTCGTAACTGTATAGAATTTAAAATCGTTTTCAATAGATCTTACAGCTGCATATCACTAAGACTAAAAATAATTTTTGAAGCTAAATCGACTTGAAACGTATAGTAAATGAATGGTGTTATAAACACTACAAATGAATGGTCTACTGTCATAAATACTAGAAAGTAAAAACGAATGGTGTTATAAATACTAGAAAGTAAAAACGAATGGTCTACTGTCATAAATACTAGAACGTAAAAAACGAATGGTCTACAACAACAATCAAAGTTGTTTAAAGAAAAAAATTCAACAAAGGAATAACAAAATCATGGTTGACAAAAATTCAACAAGGGTATAGCAAAAATCAAACTTGTTTAGAAAAAAATTGAGTTTAGGTGTGACAAAAATCAAGGTTTTCAAGAAAAAATTGAACATAAATAAAACAAGGTATTGTAGAAAAAATAGGCAATCTAAAAATCAAGGTTGCCAAAAATTCAACAAAAGTACAACAAAATCAAGGTTGCTTAGAGAAAAAAGTTTTAAAATTGAACAAAGGTATTTAAAATTCGAGGCTGTCAAGAAAAATTGAGTTTAGGTACGACAAAAATTAAGGTTGCCTAGAAAAAATTAAACATAAATAAAACAAGATTGCCAAAAATTCAACAAAAGTACAACAAAATCAAGGTTGCCAAAAATTAAACAAAGGTATAACAAACAATCAAGGTTGTTAAGAAAAAAAATTGAACAAAGGTATCTAAAATTCGAGGCTGTCAAGAAAAATTGAGTTTAGGTATGACAAAAATTAAGGTTTTCAAGAAAAATTCAACAAAGGTCTAACAAAAATTAAAAAATTAATGCACCAATATTGCCTTTGAGATTAAAATATATTAAATCGCTTTTTTGGACTTAGAGTTTACTTAAGGTCAAATTGATACGATTCAGAACAGGAAATGACGCGCTTCGTCGTAACTGACTAGAACTTAAAATCGTTTTCAATAGAATTAATTTTATTTTTTTTCTTTTCGAACTTATTAATTTTATTTTTTCTTTTAGAATTTATTAATTTTATTTTTTATTTTAGAATTTATTAATTTGAAACTAAATTGATTTGAAACATTAAAAGATAGGGTTTGGACCTTGTCTCATGGAGTCTAGGGTTCGGAACGCACTGACGTCGGTGCGCCTGTGCGCCTGTGCGCCTGCGCCTGCTCCATCGGACTGCCGTCAAAAAAAACATTACATACTACTCATATTCTATGAGCCAAACTCTGCTGTGGTGCCACCAATGCACGACCCCCATGGCAGAGTTTTTTTATTAAATGACCTCTATGTAACTTTTAAATTTTTTGTGCTTTTTTTGTTTTGTTTTTTCTTTCCTTGTTCTTTTTGTATAAACAAATTCATACTGGAGCATAAAATTTGGAACGCTTAACTAATTTCAAAATAAAAAGTATAGCCAATATATTTCGAAACATAGTTTATTAAGGACGTTTCGGAATTATAACTCATTCCATTATCAACTTGTTAAACTAAATAATTAATTGTAAATTTGAAAATTTAAATTTAAATAATATATGACGTAACAGAATAAAATATTGGCAACATATACTACTAAATAAAATGGAGTTATATGCGCGTAACTTTAAAATTATATTTATTTTTCCGTTCAAATCTTAAACCACTTTATTTAATATTTTTATACATATTTTATACGATGTACAAAATTTGTATAAGTTGGCAATATTTTATTCTGATACGTCATAAATTATCTAAATTTAAATTTTCAAATTTACAATTCATCAGTGTTGTGCGTTGACGGCGTTAATTTGACGGCGACAATTTTCGTTGACGATGACGTAAACGCCGTAAAGATATTTTTCGGTTGACGGAACAGGTGTCGCCGACAACTTTTTGGTTGTTTTTTGCGTCAAGCGTTAAGCATCAATTATTTTTTGCAAGGCGAAAATATATACAAAAATTTTTCAATCGCTGACTCCAATGGCGCATTTTCATTTAAGAAAAAAAAGTTACGAAAGCTACAGCATGTAAAAATAGATTTAGACCATGTCAAATAAACTACTTGCAAAAACACTATAAAGTTATAAAAGGGTCCCACGAATTCTTGCTTTGAAAATGCAGCTGCTTCCAATTGCTAAAAACGTTCTCAAGGATCACAACTTTGCTTTCTAAAAGTTTTTAGAAAATCCACCAGCTGCAACTCAATTAAAAGCCGTAAAATCAAAGAAGCGCAGTTGAGGAACATATAGCGCAGTTGTTTTATTAAGGGCACGATAGTAACTTTCTTTGTTTTCACGGGATGTTGTTTGAACACCAAAAAAAAAAGATTTGCGTGGTGCTTGAAAGTGTTCGAATCCCAGTTCAGTTAGCAAATTCAATCAAACTAAAAATCACATAATTGTGGTCTGTCGAAAATGTTAGCAAAACAGAAACTCATAACACAGAAAATTGTTATCAGAAAAATAAATTTTAATTTTTGTTATAGAGCAAACAGACTAGGCTACTAAATAAATAATTTTACAGTATATTTAATGTTCTTAATATTAAAACTACAAAAATAGTAATTGCAATTTCAATATAGTCTGTATAGATCACAATAATACTGTAGGCTTCGACCGATATTCAGCGCTATCCATAGTAAGTGTTAATGCAGACTCGAGTTCAGTCAAGGTTAGATTTTTTAACTAAAATTGATTTTTCCGTCAATGTCTTTAAATCAAAAGTTGCTTTATTTTCGTTGCCTTGCGTAATTGTTTTCGCTGTTTACATCATCTAAAGTTGTCTTTTCCCGCCAATATCTCTTAGATCATAAGTTGTTTTATTTTTGCCTTACGTAATTATTTTCGGCAATGACATCTCAGAAGTTAATTTTTTTCCGCCAATACTTTGTAAACCAAAAATTACTTTATTTTTTATTGCATTACATAATTCTTGCCGATAATGACATCATTTAAAGTTGCTTTCTCGTCCCGCCTCTCTCCATATATTCTCTTAGTATGAATTGTCGGACCCTCGTGGGCCATTTTCAAATCAAACGCAAACGTCGATCTTGTTTGGGAGATTGTGAAGCGATTTCCGTTAGTAAATGTTCGTGTGCTGAGTTAATTTTTGAATTTGTGTTTATTTCTGTTTTATAAGTTTTAATATAAAAAACCGTATTCATCCAAGGTGCGCGTATTTTCATCCCAATTTCATCGCAGTAGTAAGAATGACGTTTGCCGAAAATACATGTACATTGTACACAACCAAATAAATTTTTTGTCCAGTTGGCTGTTTTCAAAATTTGATAGCTTGCTAATTTAATTTTTTTGTAGTTGATCAAAAAATTGTCTCCTGATTCATAACCCAGCGTAACCTCTTTGTAAAAATGTGTTTCTTAAATTTAATGCTTTTTAAATTAGCGATAGGCCAGACTAAATTGACAAAAGGTTTTATAGCCTTCGATTAGGCTTCCACAGTGTTTCTGAAAATTATTATTCAATTTAATAAAAAATAACATAAACCCGTCGAAGAAGCTACTAAACTATCTTATAGAAACAATGTTTAATGATTAGCAATTTATAGTCCGGCTGGTTAGCTCAGTGTAACATCCGCGACTCACGTGCAGAACGACCTGGTTCGATTCTCCGTAACGTCGACTGAGTGATACTCGTTGTGCCCTTCGGAAAGGCACTTCACGAACATTCCCAGAAATGTGGTCAAGCTGCTTACCTTCAATGGTGACCGCGGTTAATTCACAGAAAGCAGCAAATTGGCGTGGGTGGAACACAACGCCATACGAATGTTTTTTTGTTTGAGTAATTTATAATTGTAGATTTAGCAATATCTCGGCATCTCCGAAAGCTGGTCGAGGTAATCGCTTGTTCTAAATATAACGCCTCCGCCGTTGTCTAGCGAGCTAGGAGAATAAATAGAGATAAAAATAAATAAAAAATAATAATAAAATTTTGTGCCTGAGACCAGTGCCAGGCCTGTTGGGATGGGCTTACCCCGAGCAGCTTGGGTTAAGCCCAACCGCCTGCGGACTGGTGTTGGGCGATTCCATTTGTCCATGCACAAATGAAGTCTCGCTCCTTCACCTAATTGCGAGTGTGGCGCCTTTGAGCAAACCGCAGACCATGTACTAACAGCGTGCCCTATACATCGGGCACCACATGGAGCACGAGGTCTGACGGTTTTGGATGACGAAACTCGATGCTGGCTTAATGACATCACTGCCAGCATCTGATCCAGGCAATGCAGCTGTCTGAGGTAGTAAAAGGATAAACCCTCGGACCCAGTCCTGTTTGTGTCTGGCCTGGAGTGGATGCCCTTCAAACGACGACGACGACGACGAATAATAAAATATAAATTTACTCGCTATTACAGACATAGGCGACGGCATAAAGGACAAAATGCGGCCAACGGATCTTTCTAAAATGACAATTGAGATGTGACATGTACAATCAAACTTTAACAGACCCAGGCGTTTACGAAGAAAGAAAATATAATTTCGGTAGAGAGGTTATTTTTTTTAACCATAAATTTGCTATTGAAAGCAGCTATATTGAATTTAACATCTTTTTTAAATGATTTATTTATTTAAATATTAAGGAGAAAACAAAAAACAAAAAATTAAACGAACGTTTTCTGCTAACTTTAGCTTTCTTCAGGTTTTGATATTGAATATAGTCTTCCTGACTTTATTTTGATTTAAATAGAGAAATTATTTGTTAACGCTGACAAAGTAATTTTATACAAGACGAAGACAGATTTTTTCGGAACTGTAAACACATTAGCGGTAGTTAAACGAAGCAGAAAAAACAAGTGGATTTTAAAGACTGCAAACACATTGGCGGTGAATGAAATTACTTGAGCAGATTTCTTTAAATTTTTAGTAAAAACGATGTTCCATTGGCATATAATTGGCGATTTAAATTAGAATTGGACTTTCTTATTAATTATGTTATCACAATGATTCGATCGATTACAACAATAGCCTACACGCTAAATTCCCATCTTGGCTAGCTGTGCCACCATCATCTTACGCAGCCTAATCATGCACTGGTTATTTAATCGCTCAGTTTGTTTGATAATATTATTATAATATATTTTTTTCTTTTTTACTTCTTATATCTTTATCTGATTAAGGTGTTGCGGTCATACTTTCTACTGTCTTGTACTTTCACTTTCTAATTATCTTATGCATGTTTTAACGTCTGACGTTGTGCTGCTTCTTCCTTTTCTTGATCTTTTAAATATTTATAATTTTTGTGTTAAATTGTTTAATAATGATCGAGAATAAAAATGAATGAATGAATGATCTAAATTATATTAACAAAGAACGTAATTTTGCTGCTACTTCTAACCTCTGTGCATTTAACTCAGATATATTGTCAGCAGATGTAGGGAGCTATTCAAATGCACAGCACTGAATTTTGTGGAGAACCTTAAAAGAAAGGTCAATAATAGCGAATTGATAGCATATTGTAGTTTTTGTTTTAACTTATAATGTAAATATTTAGAAACTAGTCGATTGAAAATTCGTAGTTTTCTGCATTAAATTACGATCAATAGCCAATTGTTTGGGTGGCTGCTTTGTCTGGTGGCAGGCACAGATGGATTGATAATTTTAGCGCAGGTATGAATTGCCGTCAAATTGAGAACACCTTTATTCAGATAAAATCATTGTAGAAAGTCATTTTGGATCTTTCGTTACACCATGACCTTTTTAAACAGTCCTCACCTTGAAATTTGGTGAAAAAATGGGCGATTAGAAAGTGAAAGATTTTAGAAGAATTTTATTTTCTCAAAATTCCAGAACTTTTTTAGAGGCAATTGATTTTCATTTTTATCATGACTAGCGCGTTTTTGCCCCCTCCCTCCCGTAAAATCGGTCTGGCCGGCGCATTTCGCAAGTGAAAATGGAGTTTGTGACGTACTGTAAAATTAATTGAATCTCAGGTCTATCATAATATTAGGCTATTACTTTTTGATGCTATTTTAAGAAAAAGTATACGTTCACTTTCATAAATAGTAGTTTTCAGTCAAATAATAATCTCACTGATCATTGTCTTGTAAACTTATATGTTTTTTTTTTAATTCCCATTTTTATGGTTTTTATAAAAATCTGCTGTGTATCTAAATTATTCAGCCCATGTTGTACTGTAGATCCGTGAAATAATATTTACTTCAACGCAACTTTTTTTCTTTTACTGTTGTGCTTAGTTGTTATTAATGTTTTGTGTTCCTTGTTCGTACGGGCTCTAAACCTGAAGTAAATAAATGAATAAAACAAGTGTAACAATCATTTGTGACGCATTTGTTTTGAAATTAAAGCATTTTATGACATTTTAGAAATTCCTAATTTTTCTGCCCTACTACATAATTTATGATTTTTTCGTAACAGTACTTTAATTTGTGGGATTAACGCTAATCTTGACGCTGGCGCGACGCCGCTAACATTTTTGAGCGTTATCGGTGTACATGACGCCGATAAGAATTTGAAGAGGTGACGCTGATGCTAACGCCGTCAAGATTTTTTGTTGTTGACGGGCACAACACTGCAATTAATTATTTAGTTTAACAAGTTGATAATGGAATGAGTTATAATTCCGAAACGTCCTTAATAAACTATATGTTTCAAAATATATTGGCTATACCTTTTTATTCTGAAATTGATATTGAGGTGAAGCAACCTTGATTCTGGTAATAAATCTTCTATAAATAATTCATTTCTATCTTTGCAAGCTACAATTATCGTACACTCGTTTTGTTGCTTCTTCCTTTTTCTAATTCGAAACCTTAAATCTGTTTTTGATTTTCTGAATTTCATCCTTTAAAAGCAGTGTTCTCTAAAAAAGGTGTTCACTTTGAATCAGTCTTCAAATTCCTGAATTTCGTCCCGAAAAAGAGGTGTTCTCTGAAAAAAAAAGGTTCTTCCTCTACCCTCTGGGCACGGCTATATAATTATGAAGAAAGTGTCAATTTTTTGGGTGAACTTTTATATTGTACCACTATTCTCAAATTCTTTTCTGATTTCTTCCAAGTGGCTTTCCTTCCTTGAGATTTCAAATTTTTTCTTAGGGCGCTAAGTGGTGCCCGTTTAAGAAGCATTGATCTAGGCTTAAGTAATTACATCAAAAATTAAAATCGGAGCGTCCAAAACCGTTTAAAATAAAGTTCCGGTTCAGTTGCAGCAAATTTAATTTTTACGGCTTCAGTCCCGGTTCAGATTCAGCAAATTTTATTTTTAAGGATTTAGTTCCGGTTCACGTTCAAAGAATAATAGGCTAACAGGTAATACGAGTTTAAGGATCCAGTTCGGGTTCGGTTCAATGCCTTGTTATTATTTAATTTTCGTCAATATTGCGATAGTTTTACATCTTTATCGTTCCCGATGCTACTTAGATGCAATGTTGTGTACAACTAGAAATGGGCGTTGGGAAATCATAATTTCTATTTTATCCGATTGTTTCTGCGGGCGAAGGGGAATAACTCCATTACAAACCTGCGCAGTCAAGCTTTGAAAAATTAATTGTATCGGATCACCAAAAAATTTATAATGTGTGTGTTACATAAAACAATTTTGGCATTACAAAAAATGAACCAAAAAAATTATTTCAAATGCAAACTATACAATTAGATTTAATCCAATGATCAAGAAATTTTATTCAAAGAGAATGTTGAAATAATGAAAAAACAAACAAAACGTAATTGAAAATAAAGTAGCCTATGTAACCTTAAATAAAGCTGATTTCGAATATCAAACGAAAAAAATTTTAAATTAAGAACTGGTATTGAAAAGTTACTTGAACAAAGCATTTAAGAACAAAATTACGCGTCACGAGAGAACGAACAGAAAGAAAACAAATTACAAGGTTTGATAAACTAAGTGAAGGATTGGTGGTGCGAGTTCAAAATCCAACAAAAACGGTAAATTAAAACAAATAAATAACAAAAAATTAAATCTTTTTGCCGAGCTGGAGGTTTTACTGTTCGCCTTCTTGAAGGGATCTCACTGCTTGGCGCAATCGCGCTACAACGCGTATCGTCCGTCGCAACACTGATGATGATGGCCCTATAATAAAAGGCTTGTTTATTAGTTTTGTTTAATTTTGTTTTCTTACATTTCCGCAATGTGCAAGTCTCTGGTGCAATAGATCTTATAAGAAATTAGGTTACCGGAAAAAAAAATGCTTTATATTTAATAATTTTTCTTGTATTTTTTCACTTGACTGAAAATCAGCAATGTCAATATTTTTCAGTTTTTTTAAATTTTTACAATAAACTAGTCGTTAGCTTATTGTTGCTTATCGTAATATTTTTGCTGAAACTATCGGTCCACAGTTATTTTTTTACATCATTTTTTATTCATTTATTAACTCATTGAATTAAAGACGTAGATTAAACCAATTTAGCGTAGCTAACCGGTATTTGTTTTTGAAAATTGAGTTAATGCATCAATTACAAGCATGTTTACCTGCCTCCAAGGAAAAACATCTTTCAAAGAATAAACTTTTGCTTAAATCTTCAGATGAATCACCTGTATAAGATTTTTCTTGTATTTCATTGGTTTTAAGTTGATAATTTTGTTAGTAACTAAATTTGAAATAATTTCAAAAAATTTTCATTTTAACTATTTGTAGATGAATATACTTTGCAGATATCTTGGCTTTTAATAATAAAAATAAAGGCATGTTACAAAAAATGTTGACTAAAATTTTTTCTGAATTACTATATAACTGTATAAAAATTATTATTTGTTTTGGCTATGCAATCTTCACCAACAAGTTCAGACTATGGATACTTAGTCAAAACCTTTTTTAATTTAGTTGTTTTTTGAATTTTTTTTATTGCCATTAATCTTGTCATTATTTAAAATGTCCAATGTTTCTTTGAAAAAATGTACATAAAATTTTTCCTTTAGATTTTTAATATAGTGGTGCTGGTCAATTTTAGAATAGTTCACTTACATTTATCGTTTTCAATTAGTTTCATCACTGTTAATCATGACTTCACAACAATCAACAATGGGAATGGTAAGTTGGTTAAATTTTTTTACTTATACAACCTTAATTTTCAGAAATGAACAAATTAGTAATAAAAAGTTTGAGTAACTTAATAATTTTACAAAAGACATTTTACTTTTTTTTTAATGTTTTAGTTTAAGTCTTTTTTATTAAAATTATGGCTTATAATGAATGAAAATCAAAAATGCTTCAAATTTGTTTCATGTTTTAAAGAATTTTTAAAAAAGTTATGTTTGTTCTGACAAGTGCTATCCTAGTGTCATTTTAAAGACTTTTCTCATCTTGAAAAAGTAATCAAACTGTCCTTTCCCTTGTAATTTTAATATTCTGCATCATTAACGGCTTATTTAAAACTTTTTAATTGTTGCAAATAAATAATATATATTTGACAATTAATCTAGAATGCCTCCAAGTTTTTCTGTGAGCCAGGGCAATAAATAGATATTTGATAATAAGTAATCTAGTATGCAGCATTCCATGAAGCATCTTAAAGTTATTTATTGCACATTGATTGATTTATTTTACAATTAATAAATTAATGTCTCATTTTGATTATTTGTTTAAAAAATTGGGTCTCAATCATTTTTCACCATTACCAACCTTGCAGGCTTTTGGAATTTCTCAAAATTTAAAAGGTAATGAACTAAACTTGGCAAATAGTGAATGAGAACAAAAAAATTTGCTAAAAAGTAATGAGTTAAGTTTTTTCCAAACCTTAGTATTAAAATAGGTTGAATGAGCATTGTCTTACCTGTTCTGTGTCCCTATTTCTGTTCTGACAAGAGTTGCTCTAGCATTGCATATACTGCACATAATTAATCTCAGATAGAATTGATATTTGTAGATTTTATTTATAAGGAAACAAATGATATGTGCGATATGGATCCAGCTGTGGTTGATGCAATGAAGAAGTTGCGTTTTAACAAAAGTAAAACTTGTGCAGCAGTAATCAGTAAGTGTATTTGTTAAAAAATATTATGTTAAGATTGTTGTATTAGTTTATTTATAGCATTCTTGTTGGAAGTACCAAACCCTGCAAGTTTCATGCAGGCATTCACCAAACCCCTCTTAAAATTCAAAAAATATCTGTTACTGAACTTGAGCCCAAAGTGAATTATGCATCTGTTGCATATAAAATCATATTACTCAAAGAAACAAAACCAACAAAACGTGAATTCAACACAAAAACACAACACAATAAATATTTACTACAAATCAATGCATCTTATGCTGTTGCATTTTGGAAACAATTCTAGAAATGTGTAGCTTCACTTTAGCAAGTGCCATTTTTATGTCATTTTTGGAACAAAGTCTGTTCCTTTTTTTTTGTTTTGTGCAGGGCTGGGGAGCCAGCCTAATTTAGGTTAGGCTCCAGTGCTGGAACCAATTAATTTTAAATTTTAGCTCTGGAGCCAATGCTTGACTCTAGCTCAGCTCCAGCTCCAGCTCCAACTTTATAATAGATATATAAATATTGGCCAGTAAGAGATAATTAGATGATATATCAATCATCAAAAATTTACTAACTTGCACTATCCAAGGGCTTAATATTACCTAAAGGTTCAATGAGTAGAGTTATCTCAAACAAAAAAAGACTCGATATATCCAGCACATTTACATACAAAACAAATCATCCAAATACAATCATCACCACAGATGTCAATGCTCACTAGTAATTATGGTACGCACCAACCAAAGACTATAGAGGAGAACTGATTGAATAACTCAAATTACATCACATTAGGCACAAACGCTTAACACATCAACCACCCAATTAAACACAACAGCCTACTTTACTAGGACCATCTCCTCCCTCACATCAGATCATTTATTGTTACTCTCTGCCCTCAGTATACATCACAAGACCAAAACAATGCCATCTCACTTCATTAAAACAATAACAAATTACCAAAAATCCAATTGGACATCATTTAAACATCATGTTAAAGATTTCATCTTCTACAGACCCCATTTTACAAATGTACGTAAGTGTCCATGAGGCAAACAAACATCTTGTCGAGGGAATACTTTTTTGCTAAAAGACTTCATCTTTAAAAAAATCAAAACAGCACCAATTGCACACACTTGCCAGGGCATATCCACAAGCTCATTCAGAAACATAATCACACTTGCAAACAAAACAGATCACCCCAAATCATTACTTTAACAATTACATAAACAAACAAATACATGAACACAAAAAAAAAACACCCAAAAACAACTGTGGTAAAATTTACTCGGTCCTGTTCAAAATCCCAAACATCAAAATCCTGAATAACATAATCCCAAATGTCGAAATCCCAAAAATCAAAATCTTGAACATTCAAAATTCAAAAAATCAGAATACAAAAGTAGCAATGTCAAAATAACTTTATGGTACACATATGTACCAAACAAATGAAAAGCAGACATGAATAACACCACAGCAGATCTACATATAAACATTGAATTAAAGTTTCCCCATTTTCCTATTTTAAAAAAATCTATCTGATTGGTTCCGATGAGAATTGTGTAAAAACAATATTTTGGGACTTTACACATATGTACATATAATATACTAATGCCACTTAAACCAGAAATTCTGATTTTTGTGATTTTGACCTAAACCTAACAAATTTACCTATGGTGGAATTTACTGGTCACCCCTGAAACACCTAGGATCACTTTCTATCAAATACCTCACAAATATGTACAACATTGCCCCCAACACTAACACAATATTATATCTTGGAAAAGGTGCTTCAACCATTTCCATTTTAAAACCAAACAAGGACTACGGCAAGCTACTGATCACAACAATCTTGGCACAAGCTACCAATCCATATCACTTTTATCACCCATTGCCAAAGCACTACATAGAGAAAGCCCGACTGCTATAAATAACAGAAAACATTCCAGTTATTTCCTCATCAATATGGATTCAAATATAAACACTCAACATACACTTCTTTGCATAACATCTTCCACCAATTTACAAAAGGCTTGAACAATCCAAGGCAACATCACACTGTAGCAATAGCTTTAGACATGTATTAAGTTCATATCCTACTACATTTGAGGACAACAAGCATGCACTCAATACAATGGCACACTCTCAAAATTCAAATAAAACAATATCTGGAGTACCACAAGTTGGAATTTGGTCTCCAACATTATTTAAAATTTACATCTCTGAGATTACCTCTTCCCAAAAGACATACAAACTCAACATATGCCAATGACATAACAATTGCAGCATCTCACACCAATCACCATTTAAGCCCAACAACTCATTCAACAATGTTTTTACAAATTATTATACTTTTTACACCAGACCCAGCTGAATATGGCACAACTCTATTATTTAATATAAACAATCAAACACCGCCAACAACAAAACACCCAAAAACTCTTGGAATTACTTTTGATTCAAAACTAACATTTTCACAACACATAAATCTCACCGTCATTAAAGCAAAACAAACATTTAACATTTGCAAAGCACGTACTTCAAATAATTAGAGCAAACAAAATGAACTAAGCATTTAAAGCAATGATTCTTAACCTAGGTGCTACTGCCCCCTCAGGGGCATTGTTGACTTTTAGAAGGGCAGAAATACTCAGAGGGTGCTATGTTCAGAAGGTGTAATGATATTTACCTTACTGAAAATCTCCATTACTTCTTCTCCTTTCAGCCTTTCCCTTCAGTCAGGGGTGGCCACAGCGTATCATCATTCTCCACATCTTTCTGTCTTCAACATCCGTCTCCTTTACACCAACTTCCTGCATATCTTCCTTTACTGCATCTAAAAATCTTCTCTTTGGTCTCCCTCTTCTCCTCTTTCCCAGTAACTCCATTTCCATCATTTTTCTTCCTACATACTCTTGGTCTCTCCTCATGACATGTCCATACCACCTCAGCCTGCCCTCCCTCATCTTCATTCCTAACTGTTCAACCTTAACAGTACTCCTGATGTGCTCGTTTCTAATCTTGTCTTTTCTCGTCACTCCCATAGCAAACCTCAACATTTTCATCTCTGCGACTTCCATCTCTTCTACTTGTTTTTTTGTGACTGCTACTGTCTCAAGTCCATACACCATTGCTGGTCTTACCATTGAACTGTACACTTTTCCTTTTACTCTAGCTGGTAACCTCCTGTCGCAGATTACTCCTGATACTCTTCTCCATTCGTTCCATCCTGCCTGTACTCTCTTCTTTACCTCCCTCTCACAACCACCACTTTCTTGCACCGTTGATCCTAAATACTTAAATTCCTTTACTCTTGGCACTTTTGCATCCTCCATCTTTACTGTTTCGCCATCATTTCCTCCATTTATGCAAAGATATTCGGTCTTTGACCTACTTACTTTCATCCCTCTTCTTTCCAATGCATACTTCCAGAATTCTAATCTTCGCTCCACTTCTTCCCAGGTCTCTTCACAAATCACAATATCATCAGCAAACAGCATCGTCCATGGTGCTTCTCTCCTTACTTCATCCGTTAGCCTGTCCATTATCGCTGCAAAAAGGAATGGACTTAATGCTGATCCCTGGTGCAGTCCAACCTTAACCTTGAAACTTTCTGTAGTTTCTACTGCACACCTCACCACTGTTTCGCTTCCCTCATACATATCCTGTACTAGTTGTACATACTTTTCCACTATTCCAGATTTTCTCATACAGTACCACAGCTCTTCCCGTAGAACCCTGTCATAAGCCTTCTCTAGGTCCACGAATACACAATGTAGCTCTCTTTGACCTTCCCTGTACTTTTCCATTAACATTCTTAGAGCAAACATGGCATCGGTGGTTCCTTTTCCTGGCATAAATCCATATTGCTGTTTGCTGATCTCCACTCTATCTGTTAACCTTGCTTCAATAATCCTTTCCCATACCTTCATTGTATGGCTCATTAGCTTTATTCTGTAGTTTCCACAGCACTGTGCGTCCCCTTTGTTTTTATAGATTGGGATAAGCACACTCCTTCTCCATTCTTCAGGCATCCATTCACCCATTAATAGTCTGTTGTACAGTCAGGTCAAAAACTTTATCCCCATCTCTCCCATGCACTTCCAAACTTCTACTGGCAACTCATCTGGCCCAACTGCTTTACCTTTTTTCATCCTTCTTAGTGCATTTTTTACTTCTTCTCTACTGACACAATTTACCTCTTCGTTAACCACTTCTGTTTCCTCTGTCCTAGGGTCTCTGTTATTTTCCTCGTTTATCAGTTTCTCGCAGTACTCCTTCCATCTCTTTAACACTGCTTCTGAATTTACCATAACATTACCATTTTCATCCTTTATAACCCTCACGTGCTGTACATCTTTCCCTGCTCTGTTTCTCTGCCTAGCCAATTTGTACAACTCCTTTTCACCTTCTTTTGTTTCTAATCTAGCATACAAATTGTCATATGCACGTCCCTTCGCCATTGCAACTGCCTTCTTTGCCTTACTCTAATTTTCTTTGTATATCTTTTTAGTATTTTCATTTCTTATTTTGTCCCATGCTTTCTTTGCCTCTTTCTTTTCTTTTATGCTTTTTTGAACTTCCTCATTCCACCACCAAGTCTCCCTGTCTCCTTTTCGTTTTCCAAATGTCACTCCCAGTACAGTTTCAGCTGTTTTTCTTAGCATTTCTGCCGTTTTGTCCCACTCATCAGGTAACCCATCCTTGCCTCCCAAAATCCTGGTCACCTCTTGTCTAAACGCTTCTTGACAGCTTGTCTCTTTTAGTTTCCACCATCGTATCTTTGGTTTTCTCTGCCTTTTTCTTTTTCACCATAAGAACCATTTTGCATACCACCATACGGTGCTGCTTTGCGACACACTCATTCAATATTACCTTACAATCGCACATTTCCTTCAAGTTTCTCCTTCTGCACATCACATAATCTACTTGGGTACTTTTTCCTCCACTCTTATATGTCACTCTGTGTTTGTGTTTTTTCTTGAAATCAGTATTGACAATTGCCAAATCCATCCTTTTCCCAAAATCCACAACCATTGATCCTTCCTTATTTCTTGTTCCAGCACCGTACCTCCCCATTATTTCCTCATCCCCTATGTTTCCTTTGCCCACATGTCCATTAAGATCTGCACCAAGAACTATCCTCTCTTCTTTTGATATACTTTCAATCAATCCATCCAGTTCTTCCCAAAAATCATTTTTCTCCTCCATGCTGTTTTTAACCTGTGGAGCATATGCGCTTACTATATTTAGGATGGACCCATTTACCTCCAGCTTCATGGCCATCAGTCTGTCTGACACCCTCTTCACTTCCAAGACACTTTCAACCAGCTCCTCCCTCAGCACTATCCCTATCCCATTTTTTCTTCCGTCAGCTCCGTTGTAGAATATTTTGCATCCACCTCCAATGTTCCTTGCTTTACTCCCTTTCCACCTTGTTTCCTGTAGACACAATATGTCTACATTTCTTCGTTCCATCATATCTGCCAGCTCTCTTCCCCTTCCAGTCATCGTTCCAATATTTAAAGTACCCACCCTAATGAGTGAGCATCTTCCTTTCATGCTTCTCGCTGCTTCTTCACTTGCTTTCCTCCTCTTTTTTTGCTTTTATTTTCACAATGTTTAGCAGTAGCATAATTTCCACAGGTGCCCTGCTGTGCGACACCTGAGGCGGTCGTTGGTAACCCAGGCCTCGACCGATCCGGTATGGATTGATGATGATTTCGCATTTGTCTGTTTTGGCAAGAAATTTTTACGCCGGATGCCCTTCCTGCTGCAACCCTCCCCATTTATCCAGGCTTGGGACCGGCATCAAGAGACACAAAAAAGTGCCTCCGATGTCTGGGTTGAAAATCTCCATTACTAGATCTGCTAAATCAAGATCAATGTATATTCATGCTCTTTGTAGGCCTCCCTACAGAAACTGCATCGACCTAGTAGATCTAGAATTCTAGAACCTATAAGAAGCATTTTTTTATAGAATGTTTGTAATGTGATGTTTAATGTGCCTTGTCTGATATGACAGTTTGTCTGATAAGACAGCATTTAGCTGCAAAGAGTCTCAGCAACAGATTACATAGTATCTTGCAAGCTGTTGTCAAAGCAGTGAATAAGATCAAAGCCCATTCATTGAATGACTGCATATTTTGCCAACTTTGTCATGAAAATGAAGAAGATTTTGAAAGGCTCTTGTTACATACAAAAGTCTGATGGCCTTCAAAAAGTAAATGTCTATGACACTTTTATGACCTCTATGATTCTGTTCCTGATTTCTTTAAGTTTAAATTATTGGATGAGAAAATGAGTACAGATTTGGAAAGCAGAAGAGCAGATGTTGCTTATTTGTCTGATATTTTCAACAAATTAAATGATGTCAACATTAAATTGCAAGAAACAAAAATGTGTCTCATCAAAGCAAAGGAAATAATAATGGCATTTATTAGCAAATTAAATTTCTACAAAAACTGTTTATGAAGGCAAAATTTAAATCAGTTTCCTAGCTTAAAAGCCCTGTAAGAAAACCAAACCAATGATTCATGTTTGTCAGACACTGATCTAGACTGCTATTCCTCCCATTTTCAAGCACTGAAAGAAGATTTGGTGATCAGATTTAAAGATCTCAAAGAATTGAAAATCCATTCCAGGCTGATGCAAACAATGCTGATCCAAATTTAGTTAAAGAACTTATAGACTTGCAAAATGACTTTGAAGATAAAGTGTTGTTTCAGCAGATTGGCTATGAAGCTTTCTGTTCAAAGAAACAAAATAAATATCCTCATCTTTGGAAAAAAAATCAAATTATTACCGTTAGCATTTCCTTCATCATACCAGGTAGAGAAGGGATTCAGTTTGGTCTTGCAACTCTTAACTAAGCAGGGAAATAGATTGCAAATATGTAAAAGGGATGATCTGAGGATCTGTTTATCAAATATTGAACCTGATATAATTAAGTTGGCAAATTCTCACCAGGCCCAAAGTAGTCGTTAAGTACATTTTTCCTGCTTAGTATGTATTTTTTTATTTATCCTATTGTTATTATTGTTTTGAGTTTTTTTGTTTGCAGCACATGCATGTTTTAGTTGAGAACTGAGTGAAATACTGCCCCTATTCAAGTAATGATAAATGTGGATGTATTTCTTAAAGTAAATTTATCGTATTCTCAGAATTTAAGTTTTAATTCTTTAATTGCCCAACACTACAATGTAGAATCCAATGCAACTTCACTGTATCACTCATCATCTTTAGTACAGCACTTATATTATGGTGGGTGCCAGCCTATGGAAATCTCTGAAAAGGAGGACTGGGGGAAAAAGGTTAAGAACAACTGATTTAAAGCTATCATTTGCCTATATTGGAATATGCAAACACCATATGGATCCCTACCATATCAAACACCAACACCAAGAAACTGCAAACCATTCAGAACACAGCTTTGTTCATTGCTACTGGCTACACACAAAGCACAAATATTCAAGGCGTGCAAGACAAAACCAGTGTCCTACCAATGGGCATCTATCTCAAACTCCATACTCATCTTAAACAAATGACTTAAACACACCCTTTACATTACTTTAATGCACGTTTAGATCCAAAAATTAATTAAGTGACTTTCAAATGTAAAAAAATATATTGTTAGGAGCTGGAGCCAGTAAAAATTTTGATGTAACAGCTCCCCAGCCCTGGTTTTATGTCTACCATTTTCAAAAAAAAACTGCTCACAAAGATATGTTGAAACAAATGGTATGGTATCTCAAGGATATGAATATCTTGAAAGCAAGAAGAAGGTAAGCGATGATTTGGTGACATGAAAACGTTGAGAACATTGAGAGCATTGTTCTAAAAAGTTGCTGTTAAACCTGGCTTTGGTAAAGTTTAATGATTTCATTGAAATATTCATCATTGACATGTGCTTCATCAACACTAAACGTGAATGGCTGTCTTGATATGACTCTCTGATTAGGAAGTATCTGTCAAGAGACTTTGCAAGCTGATCTAAGTGCATGAAAATTGCTTGCTTCAGTTCTGTGGGTATGGAAATGTTCCCATTTCTAGACACATCTTTGATCTTACTTACACAGTCTTCAAACAGAGAAAAGTTAGCAAAGTTATCATTCTCTGTTCATCATTTTGGGAGTGTTTTTTTTTTTTTTTTTTTTAAAAGCCTTCAGGTGTTTTGCTTTTATGATGTTGACTCCACCACCCTGCATCAGATTATTGAGAGTATCAAAGATATCAGCCATGTATGTCAAAATGAGAATGAATTCAGAATTTTTAAAACAATCTGCATGCTGGTGTTGGTACTCTCACAATAGCATAGCTGATTCCAGATTAACACAAAACAAGGCAAAAACATAATTCAGCGTCTTTGGGATAACCACCAAACATTAGAATAGTATAGAAGTACCTCAAATTCAGAGCCTATTTGATTACACAGCTCCTTGAATATGCCATGCTTTATGGCAGTATTTTGAACATAGTTCACACATTGCACAACAATTTTTAATACACTGCCAAGTTGTGTGGTGTATCAGCTTTCACTAGTGCACCAAAACCAGAATTTCGTGCCAATATGACTGGAGCTCTGTCGAAACAAATTGCAAAAACCATATTCCACAGAAGATCATTGTCTCTGAAAAAAATTATCCACAAGTTTTGTAACAGTTTCTTACTAAGAAACTGAAAAAATAAAGTATAAGAGGCTGACAGTCAGCAGCCTTAGTTGTTGTTGCAAGCATCTGACAAAATAAAAAATCTTTCTTTATCACGTCTTCTTTTGCATAGTGCACGAATACAGCAAGCTGGCTTAGATTGGAAATGTCAGTGGTCTTGTCGAGTTGGAGGCTGAATTCTGCCAGGAAATCAAGTCTGAAACTATTTGAGCCAAGATGTCATTGCTTATCAATTCTGTTGCTGTTGGTGTCATTCAAAAGAGGAATTTGAAATAACTTATTTTCAGCTGCTATTCCAAGCATGATATTCGTCATCTTCAACACAGCTAGTTTTAAGAGTTTTTCACCAATGGTGTGCAGTTTGCCCTGTTTTGCAATTAGGTATGTACAGTAACTTTGTACCACGCAGTGAGGATCAGTTTGTCAAAGGTACAAAGCCAAAAACAGGCAGAGTGGTATTTTCATCAAATCTGGTTCTCTTTATTTTAAATTCAGCAAGCATGGTGGTCTTGTATTTTCCATCGCCATGCACCTTTAGAAAGTGTTTCTTTAGTTTTTGTTAAGCTAGAATTTTTCAACTTAACGTAGCAAATTGTGTTGATAGCAAAAAATATTGAGGACACTGACTCCCATCACCTTATGTGATATCCATACTGCATATATTTTTTTGACCACTTCCTTTTTGTATTGACAGTATGAAGGGATCAAAATACTAAAAAAAAGGTTAATTTCTAAAATAGATTAAACTTAAATATTAAAGGTAGAAAATTACACATTAGCGCCTATAATTGTGTTTGTTTAACTTCAAACAGGGTTACAGAAGATTAAAACACAAAAATTGAAAATTATGACGAAAAAATCTCAAAAACTAATTGCTCAATATATATATATCGATGAAAGCTTGCGCTCTAGACTTGATAGACTTGATCTAGCGTAGATGACAAAACACATCATGATCTCCAAGATAAAGGAGAGAATGCGCAACGTCACAATGAGCAAGGAGCGCGGCTCAAGTAGAGAGGACATTGTGGTCGCTACAACATACACATAGCGTATGTATATTTATCCTGATCTCCGGTGAACCCCTGATACTGACTTATCAAACCTCGTTTAAGAACCCCCGGTTTACAGTTATTAATTATTATTTATTTTTCTATAAATGAGTGGCTTAAGCATAGTTCAAGTTATAATATTGCTTTGTGCAAGTAGATATCTTTGAAATTGTTTCTTGTTTAAAATTTTTTAAAAATCTTTTGTTCATTAACATACTTTTTGTAACAGTAAAAATTATCATACAAGAAAAAAAAATTGTTATTGACGAACAGTTAGAAGATTGCAGTGTTGAAGAATTGCAGGACGAGCTACCAGAACGGCAACCAAGATATCCTTTATGCTTTGACAATTCTTAATAGTTACGTTACAATTTTAGTAGTGCACGTATAACGCTTTCAGTAGTTACATATCAACACCATGTTAAACATCAGCTCTTTTAGCCAAAATATTGTTACTTTTAACTTTTTGCTTATTGTATTATCTAGCTCGATGAAGACTTCTAATACTTGTGCCTATAAAAATTTAAATTGCAATGATATTTATTTAAGATTTTGAATGAATTTGGATTTTTTTCAGGTTTTAAAACAATAAAATACACGCAAAGACCAAAAGGTTATTTTATTAACTTATTTGTAAATAATAGCAATCAGAAGTCCAAATTTTATTATTTAGTTTTCAAAATTTTTTATTTAAAAACCAAAAAACTGAACGTTTTCGACTTCCTTAAGTCCTTATCAAAGCATCTAAAAATCTATTGCACAATTTAACAATAACCCATAAACGACAATTACATACAATCAGTGACGGCTCGCGCATTGGAGCTGCAGCACCTTAAATATTTGTGCAGCGGTTGTAATCAGCAACCCCTAAAAAATTAATAATTAGGCTATAATTTTTAAGCGTTGCTGATAATATTTACCCCTGCTGCACCGATATTTAGGGGGCTGCAGTTCCAATGCGCGAGCCGCCAGTGAATACAATTAAGCTAAAATATATACAGTAGAATTTGCCTAAGTCGACAGTTCGCCTAAGTCGCCACAGATCGCTTAGTCCCGGCTGAAAGCCTATTATTTTCTGTGTTATCGCGTTTGGCTAAGTTGTCTTAACCTAACTTGTCAATTAGTTTATTTTTTTATTTTATCTCCATATTTATCCTCCTGACTCGCATGAAAGCAACAGAGGCGCTAATACATAGGGTAGGCAATTACCCCGACCTGCTTCCGAAGATGCCAAGATATTTCTGTCCGCTTGTAATTTAATAGAGATATAATTGAAATGTGGAACTGCTTGCCGAGACCTCCAAGCACGGGAAAGTACCGTAAAGTATCTTACTCAAGAACACAACAGAATTGGGCGAGTGAGTTTTGAACCGAGATCATGTTGATTATAAGCACGGCGCTTTAACCACTCGACCACGCTGCCAACAATTCGACTAACTCGCCACCGTTTTTGCTCACCATAAGCAGAAAATTTTGTCTAAGTTGTCAGACCTATACTAACTTTGCCAACGTGATTATACGCGTATTCCCAACTTTTAGTCTGCTACCCAACTCAACAGTTGTTTTGCCTATCTGTCTGCAACCCTTGCTTATGTAACACAACCCCACTGTGCATCACAAACTTCCTTTATAACCCCATTATTTCATCATTTTAGTTTGTTTTCATCAGTTTTAGTTTAGTTCAATCAGCCATCTTACTGTCATGTGAAGCAGCATAACTATGACAATTACAAAAGCTATCAGCTTATTGAAATATATGAAATAAATTCTAAAAATGCTTTTTTTTTGTGTGTTTCTTATTTTTCAAACGTTCAGCTTTTGCAGAAATAAAGGTACGTTAAGTATGTGTAGGTCTATGCATATTTAAACTGCTGTTTGCCTAAGTCGCGACTTTTTCGGTTTTCCTTGAAGTGGCGACTTAAACAAACTCTATTGTACAACAGTTTTCTCAAATTTATGCTCACACTGGTTCTACTGATTTAATTTGAAAGCTATGACAATTAAGTAATTATTACAACAATAACGCCATATTTTTTCTTTTAAATATGGTATTGGTGCTGTAATAATTACTGAATTGTCATTGCTTTTGAATTAAATTAATAGAACCAGTCTGAGCATAAACTTAAGAAAACTGTTGTTTATATTTTAGTTTAATTGTATGTATTATCTGCATAGAAAGTCCTGTCGCATTAATCAAGGTAATAATTTCCATTATTTTCTATTGCATAGTTCCATCTATCTAATAAGTTGTTTATCCCTCAACCATAAATTCTTGAGACTTTTGGCTGAAAAAAGATTTAAGGTTTGTCTTTGCATCATCTCTGTCTATGAATTCCAGGTGAAAAATGCGACAGGACTGTCTATTCAACCTTGTAATTGTCGTTTATGGTTCATTGTTAAATAGTGCTAAGGTTTTTAGATTTTATTTATTTTTTTATTTTATCTTTATATTTATCCTCCTGACTCGCAGGAAAGTGACGGAGGAGCTAACGCATAGGGTAGGCAATTACCCCGACCTGCTTCCGGAGATACCAAAATATTGCTGTCCGCTTGTAATATAATAGAGATATGACTTTAATTTAGAACTGCTTGCCGGGACCACCAAGCGGGGGAATGTGTCGTAAAGTGGCTTTCCCAAAGACACAACAGAATGGTGCGAGTGGGCTTTGAACCGAGACCGTGTTGCTCATGAGCCCGGCGCTTTAACCAATCGACCACGCTGCCGGCTAGATGCTTGATAAGGACTTATGAAAGTCGAAAGCGTTCAGCTTTTTGGTTTTTAAAAAAAAAATTTGAAAACTAAATGATAAAATTTTGGCTTCTGATTGCTGTTATTTACAATTGGATTTTAAAATTCCTTTTCTTCCTAAATTAAACTTATTTTAAACAGCAAAAATCGCGATATCAGTAGAATTTGTTCCTTGTGCTGAAGTGTTATTTTGCTATTGATAAACAAGGAGTAACAATTAGACTATCACTTTTTAATTGCATAGCCCTGAAACATGTTTTAGCAATACCGGTACATTTCAAGTTGCAACCCCTAATTGTCAAAATTAATCAATCTTGCATAATTGTATTATCAAGATTTTTTTTATTTAAAAAGAATTACCAACAAGAGTTTTTTTGAGGCTTAATAAAATAACTTAAAAAGAAGTGCAATTTCTTCGTCTGGCCATGATAATTTTGCGTTTCCGCATGAAACAACCGAGATTATTTGCTGAACCAGCCATTATTGTACGAGTCTTTTTCGCTGACTTTAGGCGTGTAAAGTACTTTTTTTATATACAAAAATCTTTCTCACAACTTGGTAATTTAGGGATCTAAAATAAACAGAATAGAACCTGAGGTGGGAAAAGCGTTAAATTTTCCAAATGGCTTCAGTAAATCATACTTCGTTGCATTTTGTAGCTACCACCTCTTCTTTGCCAACTTCAAAAAAATTTTTTTTTCGAAATAATAATTAAAGCATGCATATGAGAATTTACGTTTCGTATTGTGATTTTTCAACTTTCGAGTTGAACTAAGACTTTTCTTAGCTCGCGATTTGAAGTAAAGACCTTTTTTTGGTCTTAACTTTCGCTTGGAAGTCTGTTTCAAGTTTCGTCGGCAGGATAGCTCAGTGTAATAACAGTCTGACTTGCGAGCAGAAGGACGCGAATTCGATACTCAGGATCTACCTGAGGAATTTTAATTGAACCCTTGGGAAAGGGGCTTACGACAAATTTTTCAATGGGATCATGCTGCTTGCAGCGTAACGGCCGATACGGCCGTACGAAAAAGTCTCACTTTCGCCTCGAGAAAAACAGTTGTAACCCAGTGCAAGCCAAATCGCCGTAGGGAAGGCGTAGTCGGAAAAAGATAAAGAATTACTTGAATTGAATAATAATGGCTTGCGTCACGCCATCGAGTTGTTACTTCCTTATCGACATTTCTACATATGCCATGTATAGCTACGTATACAAGCACGCCGATGGCCGAGTGTCGTATCCATTATGCTTCATCTATTATTGCCCAGAAGGCTGCAGTCCTGTGACCACCATGTTGTACGCAGGCAGTCGTAACAAAGTCCTTAACGCTAGTGGTGTTACCAAAGTAAGTGCAATTTGTTTGTTTCGACTTCGATTTATTGTAGTCAATACTCGCGACTGTTTTGTATTGTATCACGTTTTTTGCTAAGACTAGTTCCGTTCACCGAACGATAAATACAGGTTTTTGAGACGTTTATATTTTTTTCGTGTATGGTTCAAATATGGTACAATAACTCAAAATCGTTATGTTATTTGGAATAGAGCTAGTTGCTTTAATTTTCAATCCTACAGATGATCATAAAGCAGATGTTTTGGGTTCCCAGATTTAAATATTTAATTAAACGCGCACGACTATAAATTTGATGTTAAATATAATTTGTAGCAAAGTTATGTTTAAAAATCGGTCAGGTAAACTGCCAATATTTTTTAATATTACCAATTTTAGTTGTAAGACATATTTATCTTTAACTCGAGTCTGTCTGGTTTTTTAAAAGATTTCATGCTAGACTTTTTGTAGATCAATAATTTTTTATTTTTTTTTATTTTTTTTTTATTTTTTATTTTTATCTCTATATTTATCCTCCTGACTCGCAGGAAAGCGACGGAGGCGCTATACATAGGGTAAGCAATTACCCCGACCTGTTTCCGGAGATGCCAAGATATTGCTGTCCGCTAGTAATTTAGTAGAGATATTACTGTAATTTAGAACTGCTTGTCAAGACCCCCAAGCAGGGGAAAGTGCCGTAAAGTCTCTTTCCCAAGAACACAACAGAATGGCGCAAGTGGGTTTTGAACCGAGACCATGTTGATCATCAGTCCGGCGCGTTAACCACTCGACCACGCTGCCGACAATAATTAATTTATTTAATAAAAATTAGCAAGTATTCTTTAAATACAACACTTTGGTTTGTGGCGAACCAGAGTTTCGAACCTCCGCGTTACATTCTTTTGTTCTTCGAAATTAATCATCCGTTTTTCTTTTACCGTGTTATTTTTTCCATTGCGCCTTTTTTTTTCGCCTTAAGTCTTCTGTCGCAGTTTTTATGTTCGTGTAAAACAGGGGTGGCCAACTAGTCGATCGCGATCGATCGACCCGATCGCGAGCTATCAAGTGATAGATCGCCAAAATATCATTTGTGACGTATCGTCGTACATGATAGATATCATTTGTGACGTGTTAGAAGTAAAAATGGAAAGAATGTTTGCCGATTAGCCCTAACAGTAACAAAGTGTTAATTCATTGCTTCAGTTACGGTGTGTTTTTTGTATTTCAGTCGTAGCCTAGTCTAATTTTTACAATGAGTGCTGTAAAGAGGATGAAAACGTACCACTTTAATGAAGAATGTGAGCTGGCTTACTGCTGCCTAATGGTAAACAACAACTGTACCTGTCTTATTTGTAATTTAGCTCTTGCTTTGCCTAAAAAAGGAAATATTGAAAGACATTTTATGACACGCCATGCAAACTATAACGACGATTTTCCCCTCAGAAGTGAAGTGAGAAAGATAAAATTTAATGAACTTAAAAGTAATCTACGTGGACAGCAAAGAAGCCTAAAACTATTTTGCACATCGTCAAAGGCAACTACTTTAGCCTCATTCGAAGCCAGTTGTTTCTTAGCAAAGAAAGGCAAGGCATTTTCAGATGGAGAATTGCTGAAGGAATGTTTTCTAGAAATTTCAGATAGTCTTTTTCAGAATATTCATAATAAGAGTGAAATTAAAAATGCAATTAAAGACCTACAATTATCAAGAAACACTGTGATGAGGAGAATAGAAAAGATGAGTGAAAATGTGGCAGACCAACTTAGAAATGATTTTACCAAATGCGATTGTTTTTCATTACAGCTTGATAAGTCGACGGATATCAGAGATGCGGCTCAAATTGTTGTGTTTATTAGAATGGTATTTAATGATTGGACAGTTAAAGAGGAAGTGTTTGGTGTTATAACTTTGAAAGAAAGGACGAGGGGGACAGATATTTACACTTCATTTAAAAAGTATTGCACAGAAATAGGATTGACTTTATGAAAGTTGGTTGCAATTACAACAGATGGAGCAAAGTCAATGGTAGGCAGTGTAAACGGCTTTGTTTCCTTGTGCCGAAGAGACGATGATTTTCCAGATTTTTTGCAGTACTACTTTATAATCCACCAGCAAGTTCTATGCAGCAAGCGACTAAACACAAAAGAGATAATGGATGTCGCATTCAAAATTTCAAACTCCATAAGAGCAAAAGCCCTTCAACGACGCCTTTTCACGCAGGAATTTGAGGGAAAGCAGCTTATTTTACACACGGATGTGAGGTGGTTAAGTAGCGGCAAATTTCTTCAAAGATTCCGTGATCTATTGGAGGAAATTCGTGTTTTTCTTCAAAACAGAGGTGATAACGACGCCAAGTTGAACAATTTGGATTGGCTGAACGAACTGGCTTTCCTGGATGATATCACTGGCAGATTAGCGGCCTTAAATCTACAGTTGCAAGGAAAGGACAAACCAATTAGTGAAATGATCAGTGCTATTAGTGCCTTTAAAATTCAAATTCCTGCACTGATCTCCGATCTAAAAGAAAAGCAGTTCAAATTTTTCCCAAACCTTAACCACCATTTGGAAAAGCATTCTGGTGGTATTTGGGACCATGAGAAATACTGTATATTCATGAAATAAATTTGATTTCAGATGAATTTGAAGATCGGTTCAGTGATTTTCGAAAGATAGAAGAAATAGTTGAATTCGTACCATACCCATTCAAGTCGGATTTAAACGTGTCATCTGTTTCTCAACAAATAAGTGACGTATTTGCGTTGGAAAGAGGTGACCTTGAAATGGAAATGTTAGCACTGAAAGTAGACGTGTTTCTCAAGGCTCGGGCAACCGAACCAGACTTATGGAGGTTCGTTGGTTTGAAATACAGCCACTTGAAAAAATGTGCGGAATATATCCATTCTTGTTTTGGGTCAACGTATTTATGTGAATCCGCGTTTTCATTTATGAATGCTATTAAAACTAAACAACGTTCTGTACTAACCGATTCCCACTTGGCCGATTGTTTGAAGTTGTCTTTGACGGGACAGGTGTGTAAAATAAGCTGATATACTTCTGATTATGAAAAGCTGGTCAACAATATGATGACTCAAACATCTCACTAAATGAACTGTGTATCATTCGTTTTGTGTTTTATTCATTCATAATTAACTTGCTGGTTTATTCATTAAACCGAAGTGACCAATTTTTATAATAAACGATTTTTATCAATAATTTATTTCTGTTGACAGCAGTAATATGCATTAAAGATATGAGGTAGAGTATCGAAAAAGTCAAAGGAAAGTTTTGGCTTTTTTGCAACGCTCATTGACCGGTCGATCGCGAGCTTGTAAGAAATTTTGTAGTCGATCTCGAACAATCTGAAGTTGGCCACCCCTGAGGTAGAGTATCGAAAAAGTCAAAGGAAAGTTTTGGCTTTTTTGCAACGCATCATTGACCGGTCGATCGCGAGCTTGTAAGAAATTTTGTAGTCGATCTCGAACAATCTGAAGTTGGCCACCCCTGGTGTAAAATGACAATCGAAGAGATTCAATTACAAGCTTGTGACTTAACAGTGGTTTTTTTAAACAATAAAGAGGAAAAGAACACGCTAGGCAGTAGCGGCCTAATATTATAACCGAATCGCTACAGGTTTGCTAGATTCAGAAAAAGGCCAGATTAAGACAAAAGAAAAGAAAAAAACTTAGTAGGTGTTTACAGTTACTATGATATTTTTTTTAAATTAAGTTCCACTGTCGAATCATCTTTTTTAAACACCAACTTATGGTCTTTAAAAAATTCCCAAAAGTTGTAATGTTTAACTTGCCATGAAATTTTTCCCAATAGTTTGTAGCATCTGCTCATTTCAAAAGATCACAAACATAGACCACACAAATTAACACGTTCATCAATTTTAAATTAACAAAGGCTACCAGTAATTTGTGTTTTTTTGTTTTTGTTGTTTTTTTTGCAGTTAAGATCAAAACTATTGTCGCAATATTGTTTTACCAAAAGTTTTTGTTTGTCAGGCGTGTTCCATTGTTTTTAATATTGATGGAGTAATCATTTATGTCACAAAAATTAATGGGGTCCATCAAGTAAAAAATATAAGAATCAAAATTTTTATGGGGTCACTGCAAAATTAGCTTTTGTATCAAGTGTTATTTTACCAAAATTATTTTTTCATAGTCAATTTTTTATTCAATTTTCAGCATTTCCAGTTAGTTTTTAAAATTGCTTTTGAAGTGTTGAGTTTTTTGGCTCGCTTATCATTATCCATTTTCGCCCCGAAATAATAGCTTTTCCTCTTGGAAAAAGTTAACTGTTGCCTGTAGCCGCACCTGTGCTTTTATCTTTTTTAGCGTGTTCTCGTCGCAACCCTCTTCTCATAACCTCCATCCATTGTTTCTTAGGTCTTCCTTTTTTACCTTTCACCTTAATTTCGCCATAGCCGGAGCGCCTTTGCTCATCCCTTCAATGTGCCCAAACCATCTTATTCCTTCTTTGAAGACTAGTTATGACAGTAGTATTAATTAATATTAACGCAAGTATTAACTCGCTTTTTTCTTCAGTGTCTTGCCACATATCATTCGAAGCATTCTTAATCGGATAGACTCCACTCTCTTACCTTTATTGGCCAGCACTCCGCTCCGTAACCTATTGCAACTCAATAAATTTTACATACCAGCTCTCTCTCAACTTTAATCACATACCCTTTTTGCAAAGCACACCTGCAGCATCCTTAAAATCTCTTCCACCCACCTTATTCTCATAATCACTGCTTCTTCAACTCCACCCTCTGTATAGAAAACATAAGCAAAGATTTCCAAAATAAAAAAACATTTGCAGTTTTTCAATTAGATTTCCCGCCATGCTTCCACGTTTTAAAGAATCTGCAGCAACTTGGTTAAAGGCTTTTAGCTTTGCCATGTTCTCTTTAATTCCTCTTTTTTTTATGTAACCATTTGCGTGCATTTTCTGCATTGGATGGAATATTTTCTTTGCCCGTTGTTGTTGATAGTTTATAAGTAACTGGTGTGATAAGGTTCGCATTTCAAACCATAAATGCCTCGTGTCTTTTAAAAGTCGCCTGCTATTTTATATTATAGCTGATAAATAACTTTTTTTTTACAGTTGTTTGAAGTTCGAGAAAAAGAAACAATAACTGAAGATTGGCTTCGTGAAAAACTTTCATTCTTCAAATAAAGGTGCTTGCTGAAATGATAGACGCCACTGTAGTTACCACAAACCGTTTTGTAATCGCGTATTCCAGGGATTATTAAATTTCATTCTCTCAATGTGCAATCTTTTTTGTGAACAATCGCGGAATTAATTGTAAATAAAGCGATTTTGTATGAAAATCTGTCTCTGCACAGCTTAAGAACTTGATTAGAATAACTCGGTCCAAGTTCGATCTTTCGTAGTTCCAACCTATTTTTACCGCAATACTCGAAGCAAATAACTGCCGTTATCTGGAAACTCGCAACAAATTCCTGTCCAGCTTGTTCAAGTTCTACTTCACTGCAATATTACAAAAAATCATTACATATCGATAATTTGTTTATTGGGACAGGTATATGTATGTTGTACCAATCAATACACAAATCACTGCATACAAAAAATCAAATGCCAAAGTGTAAAAGCGCAACATTCAAAGTAATTACGTACGTAAAGTAGCAGCGCAAAGTAAAGGCTTCGTTTGCATCCGAACATTCATCACGGGACGACGTGAATTATGAACATTTTTCAAAGATTATTTTGCTAAACTAATGCGGCTAATGGCTTGAACTTTTTCGTCAATATGTTACCAAAACGTATATCATTCTGTAAAAAGAAAATATTTACGTTGAGCAATGAAGTCGAAACAGAAACAATATCATTTATTGCAGCCATAGACAAGGCTGCAAACTCGAAAAAAACGTCCATCGAATCTAACTACATCAATATAAGACAAAAAAAAGAAAGTCCCAACTTCGTACTACGCTTCTAAAGCACATTTGCATTTAAGCAAAATCAAACCAACTTCAATCTTACGAAGATTTTTTTTGGTCTTAACTTTATAAATAGGAACTTGAAATCGATGAATTGAACATGGTAGAGATGGGAAGCCTGCGGTCTCCAGTGACTACTAGTGATGTACCGATACTTAAGTTTTGTGGTATCGGAAAATATAGCCGATACTTTTTAACCACAAAATAAATATAAAAATTTTTTATTTTGTAGTATAAATATAAAAAATTTTTGTTCCCCCCTGGAACTGCATTGGATTTCTAACATAATTAATGATTTCTTTTACAGATTTGTAATAATATTGTAATGAATGATAGATATACAGGGTGATTCACCGAAGTGTTGACAAATTAAAACTGAATTATCCAACTTACTATAAGGGCAAAAGAAACAAGTTTTTAATAGATAGAATGGAAATTTAATCAGCTTTCACATAAAATTCAAATTATTTAATGTAGCCCCCTTTGTTTTTCACAAGGCGCCTAAGACGTGGAAGTACTTGGGCGCACGTGGCACGCACCACTTCTGGGTCAATTTCTTCCCATGACGCCTTCAGTTTTCGTTTAAGGGTTTCGATATTTGGATGGGATGTTGAGCAGGCTTTTTGCTCCAGAATGGACCAAATCCCAAAGTCCATTGGGTTCAAATCGGGTGAAGAAGGGGGCCATACTTCCTTCTCCCAAAACCCTTTAAAATTGGTCTTGCACCAATGCTGGACTGCTTTGGCTGTGTGGGAGGTTGCCCCATCTTGTTGAAGCGTAATTCCTTCCTCTCCCACTGTTTCTTGAACCCAGGGAATGACTTTTTCTTCCAACATCCGACGATAGATAGTTTGGTTAATTTTCACGCCTTCGTTGATAAAGATTAGAGGTGTTTTCAGGCCTGTTGAAGTGACTCCTGCCCAAACCATCACGGAAGAAGGTTTCTGTCTCCTAAATGAACTGCAACGTTCAACTGGCACCATGTCCTTGTTTGGAATCGAAATCCTGTCATTTTGGTGGTTGTAAATAGCTTGGACAGTGAAAAGCTTCTCATCTGTCCAAAGCACTTGAGGCCGCGTGCCAACAACAAGTCTCTTGATCAAAACCTTAGCTCTATCAAGCCTTTTCTTCTTAGTGGCGTTTGACAGGAGCTGCCTCTTGGTAAATTTGTACGGGTAGACGTGGAGATCATCCTTGAGAAGCCTTTGCATGGTGCTCACGCTTACAGAGGTGTCCTTAGCCAGTTTTCTTGCGCTCCTTGAAGGGTTCCGCCTCAACCTCTCCCTGACCTTCTTAATCAGTTCCTTTGTCCTGATGGGTTTTTCAGGAGTACTTCTGATTCTTGGAGCACAACTTCCAGTCTCCCTGAACCTCTTCACAGCCTTGTAAACACCTCCACGACTCACAAATCGCTTCATCAACCGGAAAATTTTCGCAGGTGGAAGTCCTTTCTTGCAATACCCTTCAACGATGTCATTTACTGTCTTTGCCATCTTACTTTTCTAGATTAAATATTCTTATTGATATTGAAAACTTACTCTAGAATATATAATAACAATCTGAAGAGGTAATGCGAAGTTAATAATGGAATAAAGTACATGTAATAACAATCTGAAGAGGTAATGCGAAGTTAATAATGGAATAAAGTATTTGTCAACACTTCGGTGAATCACCCTGTATATCTGGAAAAAATTCAAAATGCAATAACAAGCTAGATTTAGTAAATACATTCTTTGGTATTACTTACAAAAGCTTTTACTGATGGTGCTCGATAGATAAAAAAGTATTGGTGGTATCGGCAGTATCAGTATCGACTCTAAATGCTGGTATCGGTAGTAGTATCGGTATCGGTACCTCACTAGTGACTACTGCTGATAAGAGAAAACCTTTTTTCAGAGATGACTTCATATTAGGGACGAAAATCGAGAAACCAGAGCCAGATCCAAAGAGATGACTTTTTTTTAGAAAATCACAACTTTTTGGCGACAAGAATCAAGAAAACCGTGACGGATTTAAAGTGATTACGCAGTTCTTATGTGGCCTCCTTGAAAATTTTAAAATATGGCCTTCAATAACAAAAAGGTTTCCATCTCCGGAAGGTTTTAACTCGAACTCGGTTAAAAAAACTCTACAGTTTGCAACCCTGCCATAGACCAAAAGTTAAATAAAAGAGAAAACCTTACCTGTACAAATAGTAAAAAAATGACAGGAGGTAAAATACCAGTTTGAACCATCCTTCTTTCATACAATAGGATAAGATATCAGCATTCATAATGGTAGTAGGGTCGTAAAGTCCTGGCCCGGTCATGACTGGCCTTCTGCTATATCTATAATAAAAAATGTTTGTTCAAAATTAGATTCAAAAACAATGAAAAAATTTATATTATTTTTTCTTCACTTTTATGAGTTTACTCTTCACTCTTCACTTTTATTAGACAGATTTAATTATTAGTTTTTTTTTAACATTCATAAAACCCATTTAAGAAAATTTAAATGGGACAGCAGTTATAACAATTATATCTTATAAAGTCGCGCACCAAGTTAAAACTCCTTTTCGAAAACCATATACTGCACTAATTTAACAAGTTGATTTATTAAAAACGATACAAGATAAGACAGATAACTTACAGATGTCCAAAATGTTCACCTGAAGAAGTCATACATAACAGTTGATTCGATAATCACGAATTTTGATATTTACCTTGGTGCGCGACTTTATGGCCACCCTGTATAATGACTGGTTAAGAGAGTACCGTAAAGTGCTTTTCTCATTACCAAGATGAGGGTAAAAGTTGAACCGACTTGCCGCTCTAACTACTCACTGCAAACAATATGTTTGTATTTCCAAAAGCCGGTTGTGAACTACTTGTTTCACGATTACTGCTAAAAGTATCTGCAGTTTTTGCAAGTCGAAGGATAAACAGCAAATAAAATGATGACAATGAACTAAATTACATGAGCTAAATATTTTGCTATGACAAAATACTCGTATTATTTAAAATTTAATAACTTTGTACGCCATATTAAATTGGCGTTTTGTTATAACGCCTTCAAACCTTTTCTACTTTAGCTTAATTTGGTGTTACACCCTTTTACATTGTAATTAAACCAATGAAATCAATGCTTTGTAAAATAAACTTTAATACCAGAAAACATTGTTAATTTTAATAGACTTAGAGCTAATTTAATCATTGAAATACCTTTTGTTGATATACAAGCATCTGATAAAAATTTTTATAATTTAAGCTTTTCCATTACTATAAATCTAAAAAGAAATATCCTAATGTTGCAGCAAAGATTACATCCGCATAGAATAAATACAGTACTGTGCAAAAGTATTCGAACAAGACTATTTTTTTGGAATTTTAGCAAAACAAATTTTGAAAAATGTTTTGTTTATTCAATTTAATAATAAAACATTTAACTTAAATTTTTACTTTAAATTATTGACACAAACCAATATTTTGTATAGCAAAATATATTGTTGTACCAAAAAATAAAACTTGTTCGAATACTTTAGCACAGATTGTATATGAAGAAAACTATACTCGCATAATTAAATAATTTAAAACAAGGTAGTGACGTTGCATGCATGCAAAAACAGTATTTACCTGTATATGTTATATGCAATTAATGGAATATTGAGAAGGACAGTAAACCATTCCCCACAAGAGATAAACATTAAACAGTAAAATATGTGAATTCCATATTCTGGCAAAACCAGCTGCAAAAATATTTTATAACACCGATCAATTTATAACTTTCACGTACCTATTACAACTAATCTTATGATTTAACTATTTGTCTTTCTAACTTATAGGACATCTTCATGACGTGGTCCATGGAAATGGACAATGTAAGGCAGGGGTGGCCTCCTTTGCCCAGTTTCCTGCGGCTGTTTTTGACAGGCTTCAGGAACCAGTCTTTTGGACATGTCGAGAGGATAATAGTGTTTGTCTTTTTTAGGTTGTATTAGTGTAATTAGTTTATTGGAATGTAGTTTGTGTCAAGTTCGCTTTCAAAATGCCAGGGAAAAAATGCACAGCAAAACGAAAATATGAGGATGAACACAGAACGTTTTTAACTGAGTGAGAAAGCTTATAATTTTTTGTTGAACGTAATGGCAAGCCATTCTGCCTTTATGCCAGGTGTCATTGGCTCATTTTAAAGCTTCAAATCTTAAGCGCCACTGCAGCTCACACCATGCTAACATCGACCGGGAATTTCCGAAAGAGACTGAATTTTGCAAGTACAAGTTGATCACTTCAAAAAGTCAGGCAAAAAAGCAGGTACAGTTTTTTTTTAATTAAAGAAGCACTCAAGAGACCGTAACGCTTGCATCGTATCAAAACGCTTGGAACATTGCACCGGCTAACAAGCCACACAACGAGGGGGAGCTCAAAAACAGAAAAGAATAGTATCAGATATCCGATTGTCCCACCACACTGTTAAAACACAGAATATCTGACATAAATGCATTAACGCGGCTATTAAATTACAGTTGCATTCTAACCTGCAAGTACTTTAGTCTCGAATTAGATGAGAGTTGTGACATACAATTAGACAATTACATGAGAGTTGTAACCCACTCGCGCCACCCTGTTGCGTCCTTGGGAAAGACACTTTTACGGCACATTCCCCTGCTTGGTGGTCCTGACAAGCAGTTCTAAATTACAGTCATATCTCTTATTAAATTACCAGCGGACAGCAATATCTTGGTATCTCCGGAAGCAGATCGGAGTGATTGCCTACCCTATTAGCGCCTCTGTTGCTTTCCTGCGAGTGAGGAGGATAAATAGAGATAAAATAAATAAAATACAAGACAAGCCTTAGTTAGCAATATTTGTACGGTTTGTTTCAAACGATTGTTTAATCGAACTCCTTGATATTGTGCCAAAAAAAGATAGAACCCATGGCATAGATGTGAAAAAAGCAATGATGGTTGCATTTGAGAAAGTAAATCTAGACACAACAAAAGTAACTGCAATAACCACGGATGGAGCGCCAGCCATGGTCGGATCTGCGAACGGACTCTTGGGCTCTTCAAACCTGATCAAACATTTTCCGAGTTTCGGAATTTTCACCGCATCATTCACAGGGAACAGCGCGTGTCTGAAACGCTGAAGACGGACACGTCATAAAGACTGTGATGGAAATCGTCAACTACATGCACACAAGTGCTCTTAATCACCGGCGATTCAAGAATCTCATTGCTGAGCAGGACCGAGGGCTTTCAGGTGACCTGCCACTGCACTGCAAGGTGGTTGTCAAAAAGCCAGGTCTCTCGCTTTTTTCAGCTTTTAGATGCCTTGAAGCTAACCCGAGATCTCAGACCTTAATTAGATTATGAATCTGGGTTTTTTTGGTCGATTTGCTGAGTCATTAAAACAGATTGAACCTCAATTTGCAGGGTAAGTTAAAAATGCTGCCCAACCTAGTGCAAAGTGTGTTTGCATTTGTCAACAAACTGATGTTCAAGGCACATATTTAAAAGGAAAATTTAACGCATTTTCCCATTCTGCTAAACTGCCCTGAATAAACAAAAAGTTAGATATGCAACATTGCTTAAAACCTTGCAAGAAAGCTTTGTGCCATGGTTCCATAAAAAGGCCAAAAATTACATTTCTTATCAACCCATGTAATACTGAAACGGACTGCTTTAAAGCCCCCTAGTCTCAGATGAGGCTGCAGCTGAGTGGATGATCAATCTTTGAGGAAGCCTGCTATAAGAGAAGGAACCATTGAGTTATGGAAAAGTGTGCCAATGAAAAAATAGCACAATGTCAAACAAGCAGTGCTTAAAATATCATTAATGTGTGGTTCAACATATGCTGTGATTCTGTGTTTTCAACCCTAAAACATGTGAAATCTGTTCTGACTGATACCCATGTGAAAAAATTGCTTTAATGGGCAAATAGAATTGTTCAAGACAAGGAATGTCAGAAGTCACACTAAGACACATAATAACTAGAACAAGTTATTAAACTTTTGTCATTATCGTGTAATTCATGTTGGTGTATGACATATACAATGTGTATGTGGGAAAAAATAGGGTGATGTTGAAGTGTGCTCATGTGTATAATATGGCTTGTTGCAGTGGTTGGCCACCCCCAATGTAAGGCATTAAATATGTAAGTAACTACCACTACAACTGAAATTTAGAATTGCTTGTTTAGAACACCAAGCAGAGGAAAGTGACTTTTCAACGATCACAACAGCAGCAAAAAAATTTGATTTAAACCAAGATCATATAATGTAAAATTAGAATCACCAAAAAACAGCATTTTTTTCACTAAGACAAAATAAAATATTTTTATAGACACATTGCATTAAGTTGGTGACAACATTATTTTTAAAGTTATTAATAAAATACAAAACACTTACAGGGTTAAGACTGTTGCATTGATCAATTGGATTTTTGTAATCAGTTTTAAGTTCATCAAATGCAATGATCTACAAAAACAAGAATATTTATTTTTGTTAAATAACAGCACTAACCCAGAAGTACAAATTGCAAACAATCATTTAAAAATCATGATGTTAACTGAAGTAAGTTTACAATTATTAAAAGCCTTTTGGAATCAAAAAGCCTGAAAAACAATTTCAACATGATCAAATATTCTTAAAATTTTGCAGTAAAAAACAATCTGATTAGAAGGCAACATCAAACAGGGAATACTTATCATGTCACAAATTTAATATTTAAATTGTAATACAGTAACAATAGTGCTTATCTGATATTGTAGTAACAATCATGATACACTAATGCTTTTTAAAGTTTCAATTTGTAAGCCTTATGAATGTCTATTCTGACTTTTAAACTTTCAAACAGATCTTTAACATCATATATAAGGAAAAGAAAGTTCATAAGATAATTAACCAAAGCAATGATTAAGACTGGTTGAAAAGCTTAAGAAACAAGTCAGACGATATTTATAACCAAACTTCATAAACTAAAATTAAATTAAACTAAATTTTAAAGCAAACCAAAATCAATATTACTTATTCAAAAATATTTTAAAAATAATTCTAAAAAATTTCCAGTCAATTGCTTTAAAAAACATATCATTGATCTTACTATACTTAATAGTGTTAAGATTAAATTCTGTTTATCTAGTTGTCTTTTAAAAGAAGGACAATTATGTGCATGTTAGATATAACTTAGCATTAAAAAACTAAATCAATAAAACTACTTTAAGAAATACATATTAAAAATAAGTCAACAGCGTTTTATGACATTTATAATTTTATTACAATTATTTACTTTACTATAATTTTGTAACAAAACTCACTAAGTTTTATTTATGTATTTTTTAATATGTATAGCCTATTTACCAACCTGCCAAACAGCAAAAAATATTAAAAAGGCAGTTAAAACTAATGCCAGAATATAACAAAAAGCAGTGAAACTAAATGCCATTTTAATATATCTATAAAAAAGATGGAGTGCAGTTTCTAATCAACACTATTGAATAACTTTTAAAAATTAATTCTAAGTCCTGTTTAAAAAAGGTATGTTTGGTTAATTTTTAAGCTAAAAAAATTTGTTTTTTTATATTTTTTTAATCACTATAAAGTTCAAGGACATGAAATTGAATGTAAAAAACTTTTTTAAAATAGAGTGCAATAAAGTACCAACAACTGAAAAGCATTTTAGAGTCTAAAAATATAATCTTGCAAATTTAATTTCATTAGCCACCATAAACAAGAAAAACATAAAAAGAACAAAATGATATGGTTTGAAGTCAAACAATTGGAAGAATTAAAAATATTCATGAAACTTGCATTGTGATGGTGTGGTGATAAAAAAAAATATTGATCTTTAATACTATTTTGAATTTGAAGCATATCAAAATAGCTTACTCATATGGGTAGCAGCTAAAAAATTTCAGGGGGGGAACAATACAGTTTTGGCCAAATTTTGTGACATTTGCCTAAATCATGATTTTTATAGAACTTTACAGATCTCTAAGAAGAAAACTTAGTGATCTCTAGAAAAACTAACTCTAATGCGCCTACTATTGCTTCTTGTGAAAACCTTTTTCTCCTGGTTTCTTCTTTATTCTACCCTGGTGCTGAAATGAGTATTCCGGGTTAGCTTCACCAAAAAAAAAAAAAAAAACAGATGGTGACTTCTTGAAGAGACCCAAATCTTGCCCACGCGATTCCTTGTCACTGGTCTGATTTTGCCCAAATTTTTTTCACTGCTGCCCAAAAAATTTTGATTTTGCCCAAATTTTTGAGACTTGGGGGCAATTGCCCCTGCAAAGCATATGGTGACTTCTTGAAGAGACCCAAATCTTGCCCACACAATTCCTTGTCACTGGTCTGATTTTGCCCAAATTTTTTTCACTGCTGCCCAAAAAATTTTGATTTTGCCCAAATTTTTGAGACTTGGGGGCAATTGCCCCTGCCCCTGGTTTTTTTGATATATTTTGCTTGACAATACTATATTTTAAAATACCATACTCTTTCCAGTGGAATTTTGCTTTTGCCCATTTTTTGGTGTTTTCATATTATTATGCAATATAATGTGTTTCATAAATGCCAGAGTAATTTAGTTTATTTATCTGTTTATTCATTGATTCACTCATTACACCGTTTATACGCAATAAACATAGTTTGGTGCCCTTGTTTAATTACACTTGGTATTTATCCTATGGTTTTTATAAGCATTGCAATTTGACCAAAAACAGACGAGGATACCACCCGAAAACAAGAAGAGATAAACATCTGCAATCAGCAGAAAAACGGTTGTCGTTTACTATTATCCCGGATTACTTGATAAATTTATAAATTTGGGGGAATTCCCAAAACTTGCAAGGTTAGTAACGGCGAACAGTGAACGACACCAAAAAAATACATTTCGCTAACTCTACAAAAGGAGAATTTCCTTTTGTTTTCAGAGTTTCAATCATGTTCTAGCTTTTTTAAAATTTTATTTCGGATCCAATTAATTCTGATTTTAGAAATTAAACATTTCATACCATTCTTGTTCAGAAAAGTAAATTTCGCTAACTCTACAAAAGGAGAATTTCCTTTTGTTTTCAGAGTTTCAATCATGTTCTAGCTTTTTTAAAATTTTATTTCGGATCCAATTAATTCTGATTTTAGAAATTAAACATTTCATACCATTCTTGTTCAGAAAAGTAACCTGTATTGTTAAAGAGTATGTAAAATATTTATATTTGAATAGGTCTTGAAATAAAAACAAGGTAGCCTAGTGTAGCAGAAGTTATCTATTGCTTGTGATTACTATTTGATTACAGTTTTACTGCCACTATAATAATTAACCCTATACCTTATCAAGGAGTCGACCTATTTGAAAAAATAACCGAATAAATGTCGTGTTTCTACGGACGAGGGGAATGACTCGTCTAAATCTGCGCAGTCAGGTATTCGAAAATTCAATTTTGGATCAACAAATGGTTTAATGATGTTTGAAAATTTGATACAAAACAATTTCGGCTACACAAATTTTTAACCACGAAACTATTTGAAGTCAGTAACAATTTATCTAGAATTAACAAATGATCTAGACCCTTATTTAAATAGAAAAAATAAATACAAAAGGATTAATGGAAAAACAACACTAACGCAAATAAACACTTATTACAAAACATACCTAACCCTACTCTATAAATCAGCTACGCTACGCTAAATCAGCGTATAAACAAACACTAACCTAACCCTAAACTAGCTAAGCTAAAATAGACCAAGTTAAATGGATGTAAAACTCAAATAATTTACGGCTCTATAAACTGAGAGATGTCAAACGAAGGAAAATTCTAAATTAAGAAATGCTATGGAAAGGTAACTTAAACAAAGCTTTTTAAGAACAAAATTCGCGCCGCGAGAGAACGAACAGAAAGAAAACAAATTGCAATAATGATTAATTAGCGACGCGAGTTCAAATCCAACAAAAACGGTAAGTTAAAAAATAAATAACAAATTTAAAACATATAGTAATCTTTTTGCCAAGCTGGAGGTTTTATTGTTCGCCTTCTTGACGGGACCTCACAGCTTGGCGCATCATCCGTCGCAACATGTCGAAGCATGAGTCAAATTTGAAAAATATACAGGTTTCCTCGCTTAAAACAAACGCGAATTGTAATGACTGGAGTCCAATATTTGAAGGACGGTAAGACTCGAAGCTAGGTAAGTAAAAAATCTTGAAAGGACTTGGACTCGACCATACTCGACATGGTCGATAAGGTTCAAGTGAAAAATTCAAATTTTTCTTTTTTAATCCTTGCCCGCCAAAAAAGTAGGGTTATGATTTCCCGGACTTTTATCATTCTGGAATTTTCCGAGAAAAAATTCAATTTTTCAGGAAATCCCGGGTACCGCCGAGACGGCAAAATGTCATACAATTTCGTCAGAAAAATTTTTTAAAACTAAAGAAAAAGTCTTCACACTTATCATTAGTTTCCAATTTCTCCATTTTTGTCTCAAATGGCAGTTGAGTAGGCCTACTAAAAAAAGATCTTCACTTACAATCAGTATCCAATTTCTTCGTTTTCGTCTCAAAAAAAGGCTTTCATCTGCAATCCCAAGCCTTTTCTCAATAAATAGGTCGCGATCAACTAACTCAATAAGTGCCCCTGCTTTATCCTTATTTTTAACTCAAATCCAATAAATCAGGTTTTTCCGGAAAGTTTGTCTGGGATCCCGGGAATTTAAAACTTAAAAATTGTCCAGGATCACGGAACATAAACCCTAAAAAAAACGATTCATGGTCTAAGTGGAGATAGAAGGTCTGATATAGCCTACCTTAAAATTTTGGTATGTTTCAGATGAAAAGTTAAAAAACGTTGTTTATAATTAAGTAAAAATCTAAAAAAAGTTTTAATTTTTATGAAAATTTCAATAATCTCTTAAAATAAAAATTTGTACGGATAGCATTGGTTATAAACTCGGATTTAAAAAAGTAAAAGATTCGAAATTTGATAGATTTTTACGTGATAATAGAGTTTAGATTAAAAACTCGAGCTTTAGTTGATTCGAACTTGGACTGATTCTATTTCTTCAATGTTGAACTTGTTGCAATTCTGAAATAAGGTTCTTTGAGCCTTTAATAAAACATTTATTATTTCGTAATTTTAACTAAGCATTGCCAGCCTACATAACCATTGACCCGCGAATCACATAGCATAATCTAAAGTTTCAAATTCAATGACCATTTTGTCGTTTCAAAATTTCTAACAACTTATTTACTTGCTTTTTCGTTTTATGCTTTTTTAATTAAACTTAGAGTTGTTTGTATTTTCGGGCTTGATTTCAAGAAAACATTTTTTTCCAGTAGGCTATTTGCTGAACATTTAAGATAAAAAACAGGGATCAAAATTAGAAAAGGCCAGAGAAAAAAGTCTTCACTTGTCAAAAAGTTTAAATTTATAAAAAATTTTGGTTTTTATTTTCTTCATTGTAATCAATGACCAACTTAATTTGTATTCGTAATTTAACTATCATTTTTAAACCCGTTCTATGAAAAAAGTTTGCCATCCCTAAAATTGCAAATTTCCGTAAAACAAACGCTCTAAAAGTGCAACCATTAGGGTATAAGCAGTGATGGGATTCAGGGGGTTCGCACGGGTTCGCGCGAACCCGTTCTTGGAATGTCAGGATAATCAGCGAACCCGTTCTTGTTTTTTTTACAGACATTAGACCTTTGTTTCTCAATCGCCTGTCCGCCAAAAATATTCCAGTTTACGCCTCAATTGCAGAATTGTAAGGCTCATCGGTTATTATGGAATAAAACATAAAATTCAAAGCTGGTTGAAAACTACATGTTCAGTAATTTGCAGCATTGTGACGTAAAACAAAGCCCGAATTTCTACAGAAGTGTGGTACGCAGAACAAAGCATTTAAGACACTAAATACTTCATAGACAGTGAACTAGCCTAGAAGTCAGTAGGTTCGCTTCAAAAAACTTGCAAATAAGGCAGATAGTTTAGGTAAGTTTAGCATTGTTTGTTACATTGTACTTTGTTTTGCAGTTTTGAAACGATAATATAGGTAAAGTAAGTATATTATTTAAATTAATTGACTTTCTATAGTGAGATAGTCTTATTAACTGGTCACTAGTATTTTTAAACTCAAAACTGTAAGACTGGAACCCTAAAATGAAGAGGCAACAAAATATTTTACAGTGCTTTCGGAAAATTTCAAGAACTGAAGTTAATGTTGATGAAACGTGTGCATCACAAAATAATCTGATGTCTCAATAATCTCAATAATCTCAAAAAATTGAGGTGAAGCAACCTTGCTTCTATATTAAACAACAAGTCACACCTTTCATCGCTAATTAGCAAGACACAACGTCAACTCGTTTTGTTGCTTCTTCCTTTTTCTAACCCCGTCTTTAACAACACACAAACTTTTCAACATTTTGTTATTTTGTTCATGTGGCGGAGCAGAAATAAAAGAAAACTGAACTGAACTGAACTGAATCAACAAACATTGGATCATGATATTACTACCCAAGATTCAGATGCTTTGAAAAGTAATGGTAGCAAGACGAGTGAAGTTTCAAACCTTCCAGAATGCTGGAGTATAAATCAATTTAAAAGTTTTTAAAAAAAATATGATGGATTAATCGTTCACGATAAAAAACTTGGTTGTGATTACTGTGGCAGATTTGCTTCGACATCAGTACATACTAAAGGGCTTCACTTGTCAATGGAATGGGCTAACTGCAGAATTGTAGCGTCAGAAAAGAATAAAGAAGTTCAACAAGCTTCTTTAAGAAAAAAGATGAATTTACACTTCTCTTCCCAAGTGCACCATGATTGCGTTAAGCAGTTAAAGGATTGTTCAAATAATATGGTAAAATGCATTGATAACTTAAATGAGAAGCATATGGATTCTACGATTAAAGTTTTTAATACAGTGTACAGTTTGGCAAAAAGAAGCCGCCCATTTTGTGATATTGAACATGAGATTGAGCTGCAAATAAAAAACGGTGTAGATATGGGTGTAGGACTTCATTCTCGCAAAACTGCTGTGAAAATAGTAGACCATATTGCCACGCAAATAAGAAAAGAATTATTCTCAAAAATCATTGAAAAAAGTTTAAAAATCTGTATTATTATTGATGAAGCCTCAAACGTGTCAAGTAAACCCGTCCTTGTAATATTTATAAAGATCGAGGATTGCAATATTTCTCCAATGATTTTTTGGATTTGGTTGAATTGGGAGGACAGGGAGCAGAAGAAATCTATACATGTTTATTAAATAGCTTGCATCTTGTTGGATTCGATAAAGAATATTTGAAAAATCATCTAATCGCTTTCTGCTCAGATGGAGCAAGTGTAATGCTCGGTCGGAGATCCGGAGTAGGCATAAGACTAAAAAATGATTTCCCTAATATTATTCTTTGGCACTGCTTAAGTCATCGCCTGCAACTAGTTTTAGATGACTCTGTCACTGATATAAAGCAAGTAAACCACTTTAAGATTTTTATGGATAAAATATACACTATTTTTCATCAGTCAAATAAAAACCAAATGGAACTTTTTAAAATTTCTGAAGAACTTGGACAGCAAATTATAAAGATTGGTAGAGTTTTCGGGCCTAGATGGTGTGCTTGCAGCTTAAGGTCTGCACTTGCTGTATGGCGTGCTTATTCTTCTTTGTGGAAATATTTCTCTAACTCGACAAAACATTCAGGAATGGCTAACCGTCTTAGCAACAAATATTTTCTAGATGATGTAGCTTTAATGATAGATATACTACAAGAATTGTCCTTTCTTTCTGAAGCTCTTCAAGGTAGATGTGTAACTTTGACACGAGCTGAGAAATTAATATTAAGAACTATTAAGGCATTTGAACTACTCATAGAAAATAAAGGGATATTTGAAAAGAAAATTGATGACAGAATTGCTTCTGAAGAATTTAAAGACATCCATCTTATAGAAAACCATAAATTTGGTCGCCTTCCCCGGAAAAAGCTACTTGAGGTTATAATTGAAAACATGCGAAAGCGACTGATAGATAATGAACATTTGACATCAAAAAATAATGACCAGGAAGGCATTGAATTTTATCAAGTGATTAATTTGTTAGAGCCAGATACCTGGAATATTCAGGAAGTTGTTGTGCCCTGGCTAGTTGCAGAAGAAAAACTGTATAGATTCAGTGACATTTTTCATTACAAAATTTCTATTAATGATTTCCGTGATTATGTGGAAAGTGTACTGCAAAATTTCAAAGACCCTGTAATACCTCAAAGTGTTCAAAAAGCCAAAGCTATTATAAACACTATTGCTGTCAGCTCTGCTGAAGCAGAAAGAGGTTTTTCCAGAATGAATCATATTTACTCAGACAAGAGAAATCGTCTTACGGTTGAAAACGTAGCAAATTTGATGACAATTAACCTTGTTGGTCTCCCTTTTGAGACATGGAATGCCAGTCCTTTTGTCAAAACATGGCTAAGAAAAAACCACAGTGCTGATGATCCAAGGTTAAAGCACAAAGTACTTAAGGAATATGATAGCAATCAAGTGGCCATTTGGAATTATTTAAAATAAGAAATCTCGAATAAAGCATTGTTGGAGACACATGCATTTTTGTTATTAAAGAAAATAAATATGTTTGTTAGCTGAACAAGATAAATTTTATGGTAGTATCCTAATTCTCTGAATGTATAATGAGTATGTTGCTCCTTAGACGGGCAACCCATACAACAGTTGAGAATGGAACATTCTATAATATAAATGCATTAGGGCTTTTGTGGGGAAAATGTTTTTTTTTAACTTAAATACAGTAGGATTCTTACTGATCTTGAAAGTTTAAACCAGAGATTATTAATGTAACTTTCAAATGTCAATTGGTTGTCTATAACAATTGCAAGATATTTTGTTTTCTCAACGTTATTTATTATCGTGTTATTGTATCGTATATTAATATTATCAACTGTTTATTTTTCAATTTAGTAGAGATGATGAGATAATTAGTTTTAGAAGGTAATGAGCGAACCTGTTGTTAGTAAGTACGATACAAAAGAGAACCTGTTCTTAAAATTTTGAATCCCATCACTGGGTATAAGCCATATCAGATCTTGGTATGAATGAAAATTAATTGTATTTTGGCTCCATTCCTGATTTCTTTTTAGTAAAGGTTTCGGACAATGGTTCGTGTCCCAGGGCCGTAACTATTGCCGGTGCAATGCACCGGGGCTCCAGCACGAGAGGACCCTGCATTGCTACATTTTATTGTAAAATATTTTTGCTAAAAGCTCAAGTAAACTTATTATTATTAAATGTCACACTTCATCAATAATTTTAATTTATATTTAACCATCTAATTTATTTAAAATATTTCTTAAAATATTTAAAGTTTCGATTGTGAGGTATTCATTTTAATTGTGACGTAGTCATGATGTAATCGGTACGCTACCCCACTCAACTCTGTTTAGTAAAATAAGTATGTTATAATGATCATATAGAATCATATTTATTCGCTTTATTTTATCTTGTAATTGTTAATAAGTTTTGCTTTATGACGTAATAATATGTAGTGTCAAGTAATGGTTTCGAGATAATTCTACAATTTTTCATTATAGTTCAGTAACTTAATAGTATCACATGCTACATAACTTGTTTACCAGCCTTTGAACTTGGTGCTTTGTGACGTAATTGTCTGGCTGGCTCGTATCGTCGTAAAATAATTGATTAAGAAAATATAGTATCTTCTTGAAGTTGCTAATTTTTTCTGGCTTCATATCTTCTTCTTCTCCTTTCGGCCTTTCCCTTTAGTCAGGGGTGACCACAGCGTATCATCATTCTCCAAACCGTCCTGTCTTCAACATCCATCTCCTTTGCACCAACTTCCCCCATACTTTCTTTTACTCCATCTAAAAATCTTCTCTTTGGTCTCCCTCTTTTCCTCGTTCCCGGTAACTCCATTTCCATCATCTCTCTTCCTACATACTCTTGGTCTCTCCTCATGACATGTCCATACCATCTCAGCCTGCCCTCCCTCATCTTCATCCCTAACCGTTCTACCTTAACGGTACTCCTGATGTGCTCGTTTCTAATCTTGTCTTTTCTTGTCACTCCTACAGCAAACCTCAACATTTTCATCTCTGCGACTTCCATCTCTTCCACTTGTTTCTTTGTGAGTGCCACTGTCTCAAGTCCACACACCATTGCTGGTCTTACCACTGAACTGTACATTTTTCCTTTTACTCTAGCTGGTAACCTCCTGTCGCAGATTATTCCCGATACTCTTCTCCATCCGTTTCATCCTGCCTGTACTTTCTTCTTTATCTCCCTCTCACAATCACCACTTTCTTGCACCGTTGATCCCAAATACTTAAATTCCTTTACTCTTGGCACTTTTGTATCCTCCATCTTTACTGTTTCGCCATCATTTCCTCCATTTATGCAAAGATATTCGTCTTTCATCCCTCTTCTTTCCAATGCATACTTCCAGGATTCTAATCTTCGCTCCACTTCTTCCCTCGTCTCTTCGCAAATCACAATATCATCAGCAAACAGCATCGTCCATGGTGTTTCTCTCCTTACTTCATTCGTTAGCCTATCCATTATCACTGCAAAAAGGAATGGATTTAACGCTGATCCCTGGTGCAGTCCAACCTTAACCTTGAAACTTTCTGTAGTTTCTACTGCACACCTCACCACTGTTTCGCTTCCCTCATACATATCCTGTACTAGTTGCACATACTTTTCCACTATTCCGGATTTTCTCATACAGTACCACAGCTCTTCCCGTAGAACCCTGTCGTAAGCTTTCTTTAGGTCCACCAATATACAATGTAGCTCTCTTTCACCTTCCCTGTATTTTTCCATCAACATTTTTAAAGCAAACATGGCATCGGTGGTTCCTTTTCATGGCATAAATCCATATTGCTGTTTGCTGATCTCCACTCTATCCCTTAACCTGATTTCAATAATTCTTTAGCCCGTTTGTGCCAGCTGCGCGGAATCTCTTGGACAACCTTGCCAGACTTGGCATCTGCGCCTCTGAATGGACAAATCTTAAATGGAACGCGGAGTACTGTGAAGGTGCTTCCAGGCTCCGTGCTTTTGTGCCCCGGACCGGTGCCAGGCCTGTTGGGATGGGCTTACCCCGAGCAGCTTGGGTTAAGCCCAACCGCCTGCGGACTGGTGTTGGGCGATTCCATTCGTCCATGCACAAATGGGGTCTCGCTCCTTCACCTAATTGCGAGTGTGGCGCCTCTGAGCAAACCGCAGACCATGTACTAACAGCGTGCCCTATACATCGGGCACCACATGGAGCACGAGGTCTGACGGTTTTGGATGACGAAACTCGATGCTGGCTTAATGACATCACTGCCAGCGTCTGATCCAGGCAGTGCAGCAGTCTGGGGTAGTAAAAGGATAAACCCTCAGCCCCAGTCCTGTTTGTGTCTGACCTGGAGTGGATACCTCTTCAAACGACGACGACGACGACGAATAATTCTTTCCCATACCTTCATTGTGTGGCTCATTAGTTTTATTCCTCTGTAGTTTCCACAGCACTGTGCGTCCCCTTTGTTTTTATAGATTGGGATAAGCACACTCCTTCTCCATTCTTTTGGCATCCGTTCACCCATTAATAGTCTGTTGAACAGTCTGGTCACAAACTTTATCCCCATCTCCTCCATGCACTTCCAAACTTCTACTGGTAACTCATCTGGCCCAACCACTTTACCTTTTTTCATCCTTCTTAGTGCGTTCTTTACTTCTTCTCTACTGACACAATTTACCTCTTCGTTAACCACTTCTGCTTCCTCTATCCTAGGGTCTCTGTTTTTCCCTCGTTCATCAGTTTCTCAAAGTACTCCTTCCATATCTGTAACACTGCTTCCGAATTTACCATAACATTAACCGTTTTCATCCTTTATAACCCTCACGTGCTGTACATCTTTCCCTGCTCTGTCTCTCTGCCTAGCCAATCTGTACAACTCCTTTTCACCTTCTTTTGTTTCTAATCTAGCATACAAATCGACATACGCAATGTCCCTTCGCCATTGCAACTGCCTTCTTTGCCTTACTCTAATTTTCTTTGTATATCTTTTTAGTGTTTTCATCTCTTATTTTGTCCCATCCTTTCTTTGCCTCTTTCTTTTCTTTTATGCTCTCCTGAACTTCCTCATTCATGCAAATAAATGCAAAACTACTCTTTTCCTTTTGCTTTTAGTACTCTTTTGCTAAGTTGTCTTGTAATGATGAGCTGGTGTTCCTGTCAGTCTTTCTTTTGTAAATTTTCATATTATTCACAAATGTTGTTGCCGAAGTTACTTTTAATATAAGCTAGTTAAACCTATGCACAAAAATGTGTTACAACTTACCCCATCAGCCTATGTTACAACATACCCCATTTCATACTTAGTCAAGTTTTTGTTAATATCTCAAAGAGTTAAGTTTTAGTTGCTAAACCTTGTTAGTCATTTAATAACCTATTGTTTTGTGTTTTGACTGATATAAGACATTTCAATAAAACCGCACCCGCTATCTCTCAAGAAGACAAAAATTAAATTTCGAAAAATTTACTTTGCCTACTCAAAAAGTTTGTTTCAACAGTAAGCCTATTTTGAATCATTGGAACTAAACAATGTTATTTGCTAGCAATCGGTCTTAATATGATTGTTATTTTGGGGCCATTTAAAATTTTGTTAGTTGATGTTAGATTTCGACAAATACGAATGTTACAACTTATCCCATGTTACAACTTGCCCCGGTCTCCCCTACTGTGCAATGGCAAAAGCTTCAGAATGTCCATGATCGTTATTGCTGAAATCCTACATTAAAAACGTTAAATCTAACTCGGTGGTCTGGTCGATATGATGCTGTCTCTGCTTTGAAGAAAAGATTTTGTAACGTTATGAAATGTTTGACTCACATAATACTTACCAGCACGAAGCCAAAGGAAAGAGATGAAGCTATGGCAATAAAGAAACAGATAGAAAACTTTGACTTTGTATGCATGCTGGTTGTGCAATGCAAGATTTTGCAGATCGTCAACGTTGTTTCGAAAGCTATGCAGAGTAAAACAATTGACTTAATTTCTGCCCATAAACTTGTGCAAACTGCTGATAAAGACATTGCTCAACTCAGAAGGAGTTTTGACGCAGTGCTAAACGAAGCTTCCACTATTGCTTCTACATGGGGTTTGCCAAGACAGTTTTTAAACAAAAGAGCAAAGAAAACAAAAGCCTACTTCAATGAAATATCCGAAGAAATAACGTTAAGCAATTTTGCGTAACTGTGTTTCTTCCGATGACGGACATACTTTCTTGCCAACTAATCAATCGCTTTGAAGGAATGAAATCAGTAGTGATGTCATATCAAGTTTTGGAACCAAGTTTTTTATCAAATGCTTGTCATCTGGATCTTGAGGTTAAAGCAAGAAAATTCTATAACCAATTTTCTGATAACGTCTCTCCGTTGTTTCCCAGCCACATGCTCTTCATCAAAACGTCGTTTAGAAAAAAGATTGCCTATTTAAAATTTGCTAAAGAAATGGCTTTTTTTTATTGTTAGAAATGCATCACTTCCAACAACTTATCCTGACATTTGTACGGCATACATGATGTATATGACAGCACAGAGAGACAGGTATTTTTCTAAACTCAAACTGATTAAAAACTTTCTTCGAAGCTCCAGGTCCCAAGAGAGACTTAGAGGTTTGGCTCTGCAATCGATAAAAAATGAACGAGCTAAAAATTTAGAAAAGTTATCCAGCAGTTTGCTAATGCAAAAGCAAGACGGAAAAATTTCAAGTTCAACCACCCGCAAGTAAATTACGGTAGCCTACTTAATTGGCCTCAATACATTGTGTTTTATAAGTTTGTGTCTTTTGTGGTGATGTCAGTGTACTGTACGTTAATTCTTTTTGGGTTAAACAATTTATCCGCATTGCATAGCACATCTCCATTTTGCTGAAATGTTGTTATTAGTGCTCACAAAGTACCTTGCCTCAAAAGGTTGCACATAATTTTTTTTGTCATTATAAAACGATTTTGGTTTGCGACGTTTATTTGATTAAACTTTTGCTAAGCAATCAAAAAATTTTTGTTGCAGCCTTTCTCCCACAAAATCCTTGCTATGCCATTATTTCGATTTGAATACACTGCAATCACAAAAATTATCCTGAACCGTGCAACCTTGGTGAAATTTTATTCCAATTATAGCTTTTCATTTGCAGGCACAGTAAACTTAGCTTTAGCCCCTTTTACCTGTTCAGCTCAATGTTTTTTTGACTCATTGTTTCAATTGAAAAATCTTTCTATTACGCGGAGATGTCAATGATTTTTGTGTTGAGAAAAGTAGCTCAATTGAATATTAAGTAGGCTACAGAACAAAATGGAAGCCTCATAATAGATGTTTGTACCGGGGCCCCACCTAATGAAGCTACGGCTCTATCGTGGCCCCTTTTCAGAGACTCTCAAACACTCGTGGTCCTCTGCTTAAAAGATTGTTTCAAACGACTAGTGAATAAGCAAAGAATAAAAAAAGTGTCATGACTTTGAAATTGTTTCTGATTTCTTCAATTTTGTGCCTCCAAAAAAAGTCATCACTTTGAAACTATTTCTTCATCTTTTTTCATTTTTGTTCCAAAAGACGTTGATTTCTTCATTTTTTCCTCACAGACTAATGAAGACTAAAAAAAGGCTTTTGCTGGTAGTCCCTCCGGTAAATGCTTGTGACAGCCTTGGGAATTCTTGGTCTAGGCCAGGGGCGTCCAACGTTTTTTGATCCGAGGGCCATTTTGGCTCATTAAAAATATTGGCGGGCCAAACAAATAAAACAACCCAATTTTCGTCCCAAAATTGTAGAGATCTCTGAAAAAAAAGTCTTCAATTCGAATCATTTTTCGATTTTCTGAATTTCATCCCTTGCTTTCTAAAAAAAAAATCTTTATTACAAATCAATCTCGGATTTCATGATTTTCTTTGAAAACTAGCGATCTCGGAAAAAAAACAAGATAAAAGGAGGTCTGCACATGGAATCTGTCTTCGAAATCTAGCTGGATTTCTGCCAAAATAGGCGGGACAGAAATCTTCAAAAAATATTGCGCTGGGCCACTCAAAACCTTTACGTGGGCCAAATGTGGGCCACGGGCCATGGGCCACAGGTTGGACGACCCTGGTCTAGGCTATTAGGCTAATTAAATAGAAACTTTGAAAAGCTAGCAAAATGAACTAAGGATCCTAATACGGTACCAGAAATATTGAAGAACAGCAAAATAAGGTCCGTCTATATATAAAGCCAAACACGATTTTTGTTTTAACCATTGGTTGTTAACATACTTTGCCATAACCGTACAAAGCAGGGGCAAAGCGAGGCAATAACCTCCCGAGACAAAAAATTGGTTGTTTTTTTGGTCACTGAGCATACACTTTTTGGGGAGGAGGAAGACTTTCTGCCAATTTTTGGGCCAATATATTCTACATTTTAGAACAATTCAGATCAGGCCGAAAAAAATTAAAATTTGATGTGAAAACTTTTTTTGCTTCAATGAAAACTTTTTAAAATTTAGGCAAAATTGTATTGCCCCAAATTTTTTTCGGCCGGTACGGCTGAATTAGCCTCCAAAGACGCTCGACCAGCGAAAGCTCTTTTCTTTACTCTGTAAATCAATTCAGCTCACCTCTTTTTCATTTGATGATTTCTTCGTGTCAGAGGAAAAGCTTTGGGAATGACTCTGCATCAATTAGCTCTTTTCAAATTCTGTACAACAAACCGTCTTTTCAAATTTTTTTATGTGCATTCACTGAGTTTTTTAATAAAAGTTTTCTCCAATACGCTAAAATTTGCGTTTGTTGAGAGTACCTTTTTCTAAAATTTGTCCCTCCCGTTAGTAAATTTTTAGACGCCCAGTCTTCATGTGAGTCTGTGACGCAAAGTTATGATTCAAATAATTGCCGAAAATTTTGGGCAAAATTATTCCTCCCAAATTTTTTTATTTGGTTCAGCTTTGTACTCTGTAATGACAATTTGCTATGCTTCAGCCAATGTGTTTCCTGCTCAAACCAATTTTATTGCTGAAATGCAAAATATGTAATAAAAACTGAGGCGATTTTGGGCAATGTTTATCCCAAATACAAGGGGCTACAGTAAAATAAACATTTTTTAGAGATTTAAGTTATGAAAAATTTTAACTTTACTGTGTGTAACACTTTATTCGCAATAATTTTGACTTCACAAAGCTATAATTTACTTTCCGTTTTCTAATAATTTTAATTTTATTATGATATAATATTTTCATAGCCAAGTAATAATTGCATAGTCTCTAAAGCTCCCACTTATCTTACTTAACTTATTTGCAAGCTGTTTTAGGATTGTTTTGATGTTTTTCTTTCAGCCAGATATCTAATGACGTAATACGTTTTCGTCCCGATTCTCCGATTGGCCGTTTCTCTGTAGACCAGTGTCCTTAAGGAGGAATTTGAAACTAAAGGAGAATTTGAAACTAAAAATCACTAAAGGAGGAATCAGGAGGGAATTTGAAACTTTCACTACAATGTAAGTGAGGCAAACATAAAGTGCATCACCAGTAATGATTTCAGGCGATGACCTTTCTTTTTTTTTTAGAGAACACCGTGATTTTGGGAGAAAATAGTGAAAGACGAGATCAAAGCTCTTTTTCTTTTTTAGAGAACATCAATTTTTAAAAATTCTTGCCTCGGGCCCCTGAATTTGAATATCCACCACTGATCATCGAGGTATTCTTTTTTGGAAGGGGGAAATGATGGTACCCAAGTCCTGAAAGGGAGGAATGTAGCAAAAACTTTTGAGAACCCCTGCTTTAGTCGCAAACGATGACCGTGCGTGAACTTTGTTCTGACAGTTACTGGCAAATCCCAGTGCACCCTGCTGTCATGTAGCATCACTGTCACGTGATTTTATGTAGGCGAGCGCTTAATTTCCATATCCATTCCAGTGTGTCAATTCCAGTCCAGTTATTCCAGTGATTGCAGTATTGTGTTCAATGTTTGTTCCACCGTCGTTTTCAGTGAGTTGTTGACAAATGATGAAATTGCTTCGCATCAGTGTTTTCTGAGATTAATTCTACAGCGATAGAATTATTTTTGTATTAAACGAACTTAGGTTTTAGCGCTGGAATCGCTTTGAAGTTTGGCAAAGTGTGGGAAAAAAGTTTTTGTGAATTGCAGTGGCGTGTGGTGACCTTTGAGACTAGTCATGCAATTGGCATGCCAAAACTGGGTCATAGAATTGGGTCTATTCGAGACCAATTTTCGTCCTAGATTCAAGGCGATCTCTAAAAAAAAGGTCATCACTTGAAATCCTTCCTAGGTAATGCGGTTTTTGTCCTTCAAATCCAGTTATCTAAAAAAAAGTCATCGCTTGAAATCGTTCCAGGTAATGCATTTTTTGTCCTGAAAATGTAGTGATCTCTAAAAAAAAGGTCATCGCCTCAAATCGTTCCGGGTAATGCACTTTTCGCCCTGAAAATACAGTGATCTTTGAAGAAAAAACAGGTCATCGCTTGAAATCATTCCAGGTAATGCATTTTTTGTCCTAAAAATGCAGTGGTCTCTAAAAAAAAAAAGGGTCACGCTCCTAACCAGTCTCCAATTTCTTACTTTTTACCCTAAATTCTCTAAAGCAACACAAAAAAATAGGTCTCCGTCTCGGATCGGCCTCCCATTTTATCCAAAACAAGTAATATTTCTCATCCAATTCAACGATATCTACCTCATCACGCAAAAGTTCGTCATTCCTAAAAATTTGGTCATGCAACGCATGACTTGCATGCCCTGACCGCACGCCACTGCTGAATTGTTAGTTCTGTGAATTTTATAAACACATTCTTTTTAGTTAGAGACAGTGGTCTCTGTTTGTTTGCGAAGAGAAGTTTTCAAACGAATCAATTCGAACTTAATTGAAACTAACTGTATAAAAAAAAAACCTTCAGTCTCCCAGCTACTTCTTCAGGCGGAATAAATAAAAAATAGACACAGCTTTACTTTAACGCAGGTATTGGGGTTACCTTGTTCAACTGGTTCTTTTGGATTCCCAAGTAAAGTCTATGACACTTTGGCAATCACTGATTACGCCCCAAATGTAAATAACTTTTTTTAAACCACCAATAACGATTAAAAATACTGCAGTATAAAATTTGATGTTTTGCACAGGGCTACAACAACATGACGTTGACAAAAGCAGTATTTGAACCTGAACTATGTTAATCATAGTTGCAATCAAAACAGCGCTTTTTATCTCTCAGCTACGTTCAATATAAATCCAACAAATAAAAACAAAACAAAAACTAACTTTGGCATAACAAAAAAATCTCATCTTTCAAAAAACAATTCGATAAAACTGTAAGCCTACTTTTTTGTTTGGTTATACAGGTCATAAAATTTGCAAATTGTATTCTATTACATACTTGTTCGTATATCAATATTTAAAAAAAGGACAACATAGGTTTGTCAATAGGACTGGATTCTTTATATTTGTTTTACGGTTGGTGATTTTGCCACTTTAAATCGTTTAATTATGACCACATGGTGTCGCACACAAACAATTAACTAAGTCAACCTAGCTCAGCGCGTCGGGCGATCAGCTCGTGATTCGAACGATGCAGGTTGCAACATGTACAAAAAGCACCAAGAACAATTTAGTTTGTTTAGCAACCGACTTACAAGCAAAGGTACTGACAGGCAGATAGATAATAAGCAAGTAATTCATTTTACCGCCAATGCACAGGCCAAAAATCAAACCAGACCCAGACCTTTTATCACCTCTACTACTAATGCAAAGCATGTCCCTGTTTGCTATGCCCATTTTTGCAACTTTGGTTTTGGGCAACATAGTTACGCACGTTGTCCTGTTGCAGTGATTGCCTGGTAAAAGTAGATCCGATTTTGCCCAAGACGAAAGCTAAGTCGAAACTTCACGTGCTCCAAGCAGGAACTACACCTCCCTTTTAAAAAAAGAGCAATATGCAAAGAATGATTCATATTTACTGGAAGAATAAAAGAGGACCTTATCAAACACTTCTTGCCTTCAAAGTAGCCACTAACAAAACTAATACTAACATTCGCACAATCCGGTGTTAAGAATTTCATAATAAACCCGAAGGCCGAAAATTAAAATTGTCCAAAAAAAGGTTTCCTGAATAAGCTGTTGAGCCAACAACTTATAGTCTTTACAAATAATTTTTCGCCTTTTTGATTTAGAAATGTGCGCATCGGAGTGACGATGCAGTCCGCATTCAGTGAGCTCCTTTTGATTGCATAAAGCCCCTGCTTCAAGCTTGTAAAATGCACTTGAAATGTAAAACCTATAAAAGAATCAAATTTTTTTGTAGTTTAATTGTTTAATCACTCATTTATAGGTTAAGATGATGAACTAATTGTAAATTTAATTTAACAGCTACTTGTTGAAGCTGCGGGTCAGGCTACGTGTTCGAGAAGATTAACAACGACGACGACGAGAGCGCCGTTTTTACGACATGGCCTTGGTTCAGCTCTTATTCTCGCCATGCTGATGTGCCTTCAGAGAAGATGCTTTAATTCGTTTCTCGGTTTGGCAGAGTTTACAAGGAGCCCCGACGTCGTGCTGCGATTCAAGAAAATTTAGTTTGTTTTTCGATGATAGATCTAGACGAAGTATATTTTTAACCGAATCCTTCATTAAATATACAATCTTACAACGATTTTAAAGATTGACAGTAGTCTTTAAATGTATCGAGACAGAACGTATTACATTTAACTGTGTATTGTTCTTCAGGGCATTTACTGAAAAATCTTTCTTTTTAAAAATGGGCTTTAATGACTGACAAGTTATATCTGTCCATCTATTGAACGATCCTATCTGTTTTAAAATTAAACACTGATTTCATCTATTGAATACCAAAGAGTAGCTACCTGCGTTTCCATTTTAAATTACAGCTAACCATTTAGCGCGCAATTTTTTATTGTTTAACATATCAATGGATGGAATACTTCTGTGAAGCTATCGTTAAGCACAATTGCATCATCAGCACCAATGCAGCTATTTCTAATTTGTTCGACCCAACTATAATTTAAGAAAAATTTTCTATTAAAATGATCAAAAATGGTTGGTGCTATATCTTAAAAGTTATATATCTAACACTATTGCAGACTTGGATTCGGTGCGGGGGATAGGTTTTTCTATTCAAAATGCTTTTATTTAATTTAAAACATTTTTTTGTATCCAACCTTTTATATTAGCTGTAGATAACATAATTTTTGTCATGAGGCTTCTTCAGATATTTTCCAATTTTGCTTATGCATATAGTCTATGACAGAAATGAAAAAGTTATAATTTTAATTGATATTTTTTTGAGTAAATTCAATTGCAATTTAATTTTTTAGTCGATTTTTAATTGCAATTACGTATTCGCGTAGCAAACAAAGGTTTGTTCATTTGCATTTCACACAGTAATAATTTTAGTAGAGTGCGAACGGAGCGCCCGCATCGGCCCCCTCTAAAATACATCAAAAAGCCAAAAATTACCACTCTTGCAAAGTTACCTACCATTAGTAAACCCTGATACTTACATGCCACAATGCCCACTATGCTTGACACACACACTTAACACTAATCACTTTTTTAACTCTAGCCATGTACCAACACAACAGAACACCACTAGTCTGTGGAAAAAGTCTTTAGAAGCAGCAGAGGTAATCTATGAGTGGAAATTTAGATTGACTTCTTTGAAAAGTTAAGGTGGCTACTCCAAGATATCCTTAAAAGTAAAGCCAACAACAACAACAACAAAAACATACTGAAATAATTTTAAATAAGTAACAACAACATTTAATAAAAAGGGTGCGCCTACATGCGTACGCAAATTATTTTGATAGAAGGTGGAATGTCTGACAAACACCCTTCAAGTTCCTCACACTTTCTAATACTGACGTCTGTCAGAGAAAAAGACGCAGATATAACAACAACTGTAAGTAAGTCGTTATAAATGGCAATAAAAAACGAAAGGCTTGCTGACAAATATTAAGGAACTCTTGCCGAGCGCTTACGCAAAAACTACCAACTTCCATTTGTTTGTGTTTCAGTTGCAAGGAATGATTCGTGCTTAATTGTACCAATTGTTCTTGTACTACAAGTCTGAAAGTAAATAGCTATCAATGGATTATTATCTGTTTTTTCAACCAGTGACCCACGGCCGCGTAATGAGCAACAATGCGCCTTGCACTTTCTACAGAACCATTTTAATTTATCAGGAGCAAACTGAAGCTCTTTTATTTTGATTGATTTTTGTGCAGAGGCTAGTAGTGGAATGCTATCTTGTTTTTTCAAATACATGAATGAGTGAAGTGATGGTCTTTTCTTTTTATCTTTACAATAATTTTAATGTTCTTTTACCACTGCAAAGCAAAGATACACCGCAGGGCCGGAGCAATTGTCTTAGAATTTTTCTATCCGCGATGCTATAAAGGTTTAAAGCACTGTTTAGAATCTAAACAATTGGGGGTGCTCGCACCCCCAGAGGTTGCGAGAAGGGACTTCTTGGGGGCGAACTTCTCCGCCAAACTTCTCTTCTCTACAAAAAACAATACATCAAATGGTACAAGGGGTGCGAAAATGATTTTTCCTTCGGGACGGGGTGCGAGCTTCAAAATGAATTGAGAACCGCTGGTTTAGATTGTTTTGATCGCACTTCTTGATTGCTTATATTCACATTCCTTTGTTTATTTATTTTTAATAGAGACTGCTCCATTTGCATAAGTTGTTTGTTTACGTCCAGCAAACAAACGAAGTAAATGGGCCTCTTTCTTATTACGTCTTTACTGAAGCAGCCTTTAGTTAAGATTTTTAGTAATACTAAAACTACGTAAAGTACAGAAATCATCAATAGACCCAAACTCTTACGCCTTTTTTCCGAAACATAAAAATTTTCCGGCACAGTTCAATCCCTTTCACGGCCACCGTTTAGAAAACCCTTGGCTAACGTATTAAGTCTTTATAAGCCAGTTGTTTATTCTCTTATTTGATGTAATCATTAAAGTTAACCTACATAAGGCCAAACAGAGCTTTTTTCCAATTTTTAATATTTTATAAAGAACCGCTCTCAATAGAGGAACTTCAGTTTTTTATTTCAAAATAAATTATGTTAAAATGTCTAAACAACAAATTTATATTATTTATAGTATTTATATTGAATTTATATTATATTATTAATATTAAAGTATTTTTTGCTAAGTCAAAAGAAAATAAATTTTCACTACTTGACAAAAGAGTTAAAAAGAGTCGCCCGCGATCAATGAAAAGCGATGTTAACAGTTTTCGCACCAAATGAAATTAATCTACGTTTTACCAATTCGTATTTCGACTTAAAATTAAAACTTGTCATTATAGATGATAGATTTTGTTTACTACGCTATGACAGCTATGAATTAATCATTTGCCAGTAGCTATTTGATTGTTATAGGAAAACTATTTTTATTCTATTTACTCTAACAAAAAGATTACTAATCGTTTTCAACTTTAAAATTGTGATCAAGTTTTCAATAAAAAAAGAAAAACCAATCAGCTGACGCAACAGAAATTCAAAATGGCTTACAAAGCAACATTTAAAAAAATTGATTTAATATTATATCTACCAAATGAAGAGTGTAGAGTAAATGAGTTTATATTTTATTATGAAAAATTAGATAAACCTGACGGCTTTCGCGTTTAAACCAATTGCTTTTCCTTCGAAGAAACCCGTTGAAATAATTTAAACTTTTAGTCATATTTTAAAAAATTTATTCGATTTATAAGTATTTGTTCACATTAAGCACTAAAAATAGAATTAAAAATAATTTTTAAAAGGTAAATATAAAACTTTATAAAATTCTATGAGTCTTTGAAATTGGATAAAAGGAACAAAAGCCCATCACGGGTGGCACTACACATTAGGCTTAACGCTGAAGTAGTCTATTTACTTTGTACTTGTTCAGTACTTGAAAGTTGACATTCGGTTTCAGAAGAAAATGACAAATAATTAAAGAGAAAATTTCTTCTATTTATAGAGTCTTTGTAAAAAAGTTTGAAAAGCGTTTTGATATTAACCTCGAACAAGTTGCACAGGTAAATCTACAAACTACCATAGGTGAGGAAAGTGCGGCCTTCATGAGTTTTTTGTGCGTTGATTAATTAGGAGTTAATTTCTTATTTTATAAAAACATCTAATTTTTAATTTTTAAACCCTCAAAAATTATGCCAAAAAAATAAAATCAGTATTTTAAGTTTGCTGGAACCGTTTTGTAGATGTAATGATAAGCGTATGCCCGGGGATATGGGAGGTCAAACACCCCATAAAGAAAGTACGCTAAAAAAATTGTGGCATGAAAAAAAGTGAAGATTAAAAATAAAAAGTCAGTAATCGTGTTTTCGACTTGCAAAATCACAAAAAATATTTCATTTTTTCAGAAGTTTACAGTTATGAAAGAAAACGTAACTGACGAGCTAAAGCAAAATTCTACTGTTGACTTCATCAATAAGTTTTTATGCTGACTTTACATATGCAACGCAATCGAAGGCTCAGTTCCACTACGAGCGTGGAATGAAGTACAGTAGAACCTCGCAGTACGAGTTTAAATCGTTACCAGGCTGAGCTCGTATTGCGATTTACTCTTATTACGAAGCAATTTTTTGCATTAAAATTAATATGAAAATAAATAATCCGTTCCATCCCCAAAATGTCTGTTTTTATGTTTATTTTTTAAACAGTAAAGGTGCAATCAGAAAAAATAAACAATACTGTACATGTAATATGAATAATAAAAGTGCATGCAATAAATAATCATGTTTTATTAATCTATTAAACTTAAAACGGAGATCATCTAAGCGTATAGAAGACAGTGAAGCTAAGAATAGATTATTGTCTGTCATGAGAATTTCTGTATATTGAAACGTCAGGTAGAACAATTTCTGGTGTTTTTTGATATTTCTGTCATCATCACATACTTTGGCATTTTTGGCCTCAAAAGTTTTATATGTACTGTGTATACTTTATATAGGTTTTAAGTTTGTCAAGTTTTTAATAGAATTACAAACTTCGAAATCAAATTTCGAGGCCCCTGGATGTTGAGGGCCTACGATCGCTCGTACTACGAATTTTTACTCGTCGTATGAGGCAAAATTCTTACGAATAGCCGCTCGCAAAGCGAATTTCTCGTATAACGAGGCACTCGTACTGCAAAGTTCTACTGTGTTATTTGTTTTTTTTATTGATTTTTTTCTTTGCTTAGTGCTCGCTTAGATTTTAAGCACGGAAAGAAGTAAAAAAATCAATAAAACAAACAAAAAATGCTCCATTCCACGCTCGAAGTGAAAACGGCTCTAACGAATCGAATCAACTGATACAAATTTTTCCACTCCATTGATCAACGCTGTAATGCAACTAATTAACCCTAACCTCACTATGATCCTAGCCGTACGAAGCAAGAGCCAGGAGGTCAGTTTCTCTTTTTCCCAGAATGGTTTAATTGGCAAAAAATTTAACCACATCAAATATCTTGGACACAAGGTATGTTTGTTAAGGCATAAATTGCATCTGTAAAAATACTTCTCGGTAAGAAGAAATTTATTTTATGCCAAAAAGCTTTATTTTAATGTGCTATACACTAAATTCAACAACAAAACTGGCTTTCTTTCGGGAAAAAGTTTAGTTCAACACATGAATTGATTTTTCTGGCATCAAAAAACTTTCGGTACAAAACTTAATGTACTCAAGAAATTTTATTTCTATTTTTTATTTTTTTTAGTAAAATCATAAGAAAAAGTTCGGAAAATTGTCGCATAAAACTTAAAAAGAATGGTTTCTCCCCCCTTCTCAAATATTTTGCTCTGGTAAGCCTACTACTGTAATACTTAATTTTATTTAAAAACAATTTGATAGCTTTGAAAGAGTTTAATTGGACAACGAAAGACCTTCAGTCCGCCGATTTCAAATGTGCGCAATCAAGTTATGATTAAAATAATATATTTTCAAACAAAAGGTTGTTTTACGTGTTGTTTTTGAGATCGTGGTCAGCATTATCCCTATTTGCAGTTTAAACACGTCGAACGGCTTGTTATTATCCTATTAAAGCTTGATTGGAGAGATTCCTTGTATAAATCTATTATTCGGTCATTGAGAATAGATTTTACTCGAAGTTCAGAAGTGAAATAGAATTGAAAGAGAAAAAGCACCAAACAACGAAAGGTTATTTCAACTCACAGCTCGTTGATAAGAGAACCTTTTAATGGAATTGGAATGCCCCTTTGACGTCACAATTGCGCAATACGACATAAGTGGCTTCAGAGCGTCGCCAATTACACTTGTCGATGTTGTCAATTTAGTTAGACGAAAGATAACTCGATGGCTACCGTTCGTTTCTTAACCTTACGTAATCTTTTTTAAAAAACGAGTTTATTTCGGAACTTTCATTTTGTGGGTGAGGGCAGTGGTAAAAACGAACCGAAATGAACAAAACACAATGCGGTAAAAACATATTTCCTTTCAATTTAAAATAACCTTAAAATAACCTTTAAAATCTTTTTTATTTTTAGTTAACTTTTGTAACCAAAAGACACATATTGGTTTTTACTTTTCATTCGTCTATCGAGAACATTTCGAGATGAAAAAATTCCACTTTCAACGTTGGGTTTGGGTTGGAAAAAACCGTGTAAAATTTTAAATTTGTATTTAATTTAAATTTTCAGTGTATAATTTTAAATTTCAATTTTAATTTTAAATTAAATTAGTAAATAAAAAGTATTCTTTTGATAAAGTAATTAAAACGGACTAATTTATTTTATTTTTTGCTATAATTACAATTAATCATTTTCTTTTTTGGGGGGAAAGGGATTCACGTCCAATCATGGTCAAAATATTTAATTTAATCCCAAAAAACCAGTTTAGTTTAAGTTGGTTTCGGTAAAAAAATCTTTTCTTTATCATCTCAATTCAAAGTTTTTACATCACAGTTAAAGGTTTTTAAAAAGTTAAAGAGCCTTTTATTTACATTACTAAGAGCAGATGAATAAAAATATTAAAGTAAAAACTTTTCCAATATCTTATTGACTTTATTTTCGCCAATTAGAACTTTTTTCGTCAGATATTATACAATGACATAAAAGCGGTTTTCAAAGCTTGATTAAAACATGAAGTTTGCGTGGCTACATACGAGATTCTTTACTATATATCGGAAAAAATAAAGTACTTTTCCTGTTCTTATTTTTAGTTGACACCGAAATATTTCGCTGAATATTTAACAAATTTCAAACATTTTTTCGGACACTTTGTCGCAGCAGTGAGTTTTTTGTGACGTAACTATAAAAGCGAATGTACACTTCTATGACGAAACAACGACGATGCGATAATGTACAGCGCCTCTAAGTAGTTCTCGACTTTGACACACCGCACACATATAAACAAAATTTGGTAGCCCTACAGGTTTGGCTTTAAACATTGCTCTGCTATTATTGAATGAGCTACTTTAACGAAGCTATCTGAAATCATTTCCTATTTTGCCTCTTAAGAAATGTTGTTTAATGTTCACTTAAGGAGGAATTTAAAAAGTTTGTCAGTAATTTTTTAGGAATATTGTTTTCATTTGGATAGGTATTTATCTATCCAATTAAAATTTTAACGAAACAGCATCGTCAAAAATCCAGAAAAACGCTACTCTTGGATCCGATAGCTGGGATCAACAAATTCAAAAAGGATAAAGATCTACTGCATTCAGACAATTATTCAAGATAAATTACCAGACGTGAAAAAAGAAAAGCGAAATACCACGACCTACAGTATATACGTAAATATAAGTGTGTAATTCTTTCGTTGCTGCTTTCGAGTAATTTTCTTTAAAGTATTCACTAAATAAACCACAGTCCACAATCAGCAGCCCTTATACCTCAGAAGCCACATGAAATACGAGGTCTGGCGGTTTTGAATAACGAAACCAGTTGCTGGCTAAACACTATCGCCGCCAGTATCTCGGCGACCCGAACACCACAACAGCCTAGGGTAGCACAGAATACACCCCGGTTTTTAGTTTTGCCTGTCATTACCCTAGAGTGTCGGCAGCGTGATGGAGTGGTTAAAGCGCCGAGCTTATGATCAGCATGGTCTCGGTTCAAAACCCACTCGCGCCATTCTGTTGTATCCTTAGGAAAGATACTTTACGGCACTTTTTCCTGCTTGGTGGTCTTGGCAAGCAGTTCTAAATTTCAGTCATATCTCTATTAAATTACAAGCGGACAGCAATATCTTGGCATCTCCGGAAGCAGGTCGGGGTAATTGCCTACACTATGTATTAGCGCCTCTGTCGCTTTCCTGCGAGTCAGGAGGTTAAATATAGAGATAAAAAAAATAGAGTAGATGTCCTTTAAATACGAAAAGTTTATTTAGGAAAATCAACTTCTTTTCAGGAATGTTTTTGCATTTTTTGGTAACTTTTTTCCAGTTCATTACAAACAGACAAAAAATTTACCGTCATTATTTAGATTTTGTAATTACACTTGAAAAAAGCTCAGGTTTTGAGACTAAACTAAAAGATAGATATTTTGGACGATTAGTTGAATTCTTTATATATGCACTAATATTATGATTAATAATATAATAAATTCTATCATTCGACACAACTGAATAATTCGTATTGCAATAGACGGCGTTTTACTAAGAAATGTTTTGAAAATTGTTTGCCATTTTAAATACGGCACTAATAAAATTTAAATCAGAAAAAGCTTCATTACATAACATAGTTGCGAAAGATAACATACATTAGATATGTCGCTTCAACAGAGTACAAAGAAGGTAAAAAATAGTTTTTTGAAGACCATTTATTGCAGTGATTTAAAATGGGTTATTCATCCCAGAGCCCCGCCAAGCACAGTTGGGTGGGCAATGGCAAAAGTTAGATGGGCCATGGAAAAGTGAAGTTGCCCAAAGAGATTTTATCCAGAAGAAATCAGTTTTTAGGTCTATTTGATCAACACCATAGCACTTGGTTTCGAATTGAATGGAAACACGAAATTCCCGAAACTGCGCCGATAACATTAGCACTAGCTGCTTTTGAAACAGAAACCATCAGGAGACACTTTTCGATTTACGAGTGAAAGTGAAGTTTTTTTTCGAAGGGAAGTGCGGGATAAAATTTGTCGAAAAACGGCTCCAATTTGAAAGCCTTTGTTTAATTCTTTAATGTTTAGCTCATTTTTATATCGTCAAAAAATATTTCAGGCCACCAATTATGACGTCTTCTCTGATGGGACCTAAAATTTTTTTAAGAAAAAAGTGAAGCTTGTGTCGCAAAAAAGTGATTTGTTTTTAGTGTGTGTCGCAAAAAAGTGATATAATTTTTTTAATTTTTTGACTTTTTATTTGTGTATATATATATTGTATGGTTACTTGGGCGACAAAATATTCTATTTCTTGTAACTTTAAAATTGAAAAGCAATTTAAGACTTAACAATACGTTTTTAACAAGAGTTAAATCAAAAATCAATAACCCCAATGATTTTTCTTTGTGTTGCGACTCTTTCATTGAAAACCATTCATTCGGAAAAAGCTTTCCCAGGATCAAATTCAAAAAAATTTTTGCTAATTTTTGAGGGTTTTTTTACAATTGCTTGATAGTTGTATTACCTTTACGCTTTTTATTAATAATTGCTTTATGTTTTTTCATATTTTTGCAGTCGTTTTCTTGCTATTTTTCGCTTCAAGCTAGGAAACTTTTTGCAGAGAATTTTAATAAGAAGTAAAATAAAAATAAAAAAAAACTGGTAAATAAATAATTGAGATTCTATTTTATGTTCGGACTATTTATTTGTTAAGTAAATACATGAAAACTATTTTCGTTTACTCTATCTTTAAAAACCGTGTAGGTAAAATCATTCATTCATATCTAAGTCGTTTTTGAGCCGGGACTCTTTCTGAACATTTTTATAGCGAAATAAGCGTTTGAAACGTTGTCCTAATTCGTGAGTTGATTTTTATTTTAAACACTTTCATTCAGTAAGTGCTGTATATCCTTAGCTGAGCTTCTGGTTTCTCGCTGCCGGAATATCGCCACAAAGTTCGCCTGGCAACGTCACAATATGTTGCAGTCGGCGGTTGCGTCACTTCTATCAAAAGAAAATACATCATTCACCAACAAAGTGAGAACAATACCTTTGAGATGGAACGATGCAACGGTGCAAAACAAAAGGCGAGGGTGACTCAAAAGCGAGTCTCTGTTTTGCGCGAGGTCACGTGACATCGAAGCCGAAAAGTTGTGGAAACGGCGCCTCTGCTTTTTTTTCGATATTACGTCATGCCCAACAACCACGTTTCGCCTTCGCCGAGAAAAGCTCATTCACAAAAAGCGAACGCTAATGAAAGTTATGTTCAGCTGATGAAATCGCAACTATTTTTACGCCCTGATGTAACCGCTGTCATTCGTCGCGAACAGATAAAATAGTTTCTCGCTTTCTGATTTATTGATTTCAATAGGCTGTAAAAATCGCGAAACTTTATCGAAAAGCTTTGTTTAGCATGGTTGGAACAGCTTTGTTTTGTTTTTCTGAGGAACTTTAGTTTTTAGAAAGAACAATTCGTTCAATAAATGATGAAATTTAAACTTTTATTTGGAATCTCACCTGGTAAAGTTTTTACATAACTTGGAATAATAAGCGAGGGGAAGTGGCGTAGCAACAGATATGAAAAATCTAAAAAATACCTAAAATAGTTGCTAAAGAGAAAAGTTCTGTTAGAATTTTCGTTTCAATGAGCAAGTACAATGTAAATTTAGAAATTTGTAATAACTATAAAAAAGCAATTAAGACTAGTTCGGTTTTAATTGAAAGAGAATCAAAGGTTTTGCATAGTGGAATCTAGCAAATCAAAGAAAAACTATACAGCGCTATGTTCGAACGTCGTCGAAGCCTTACAGTGCTGGTTGTCATAATTATGACATATAATTGCGGAAGGATATATCGTGGTGACGACTGTTTCAACGAAATAAAGCAATTGTGTTAAGCTCGACTAGCTTGTGGTACCGAGGCAGTTTTTAAACGTAAGCCTTTTTATTTTTCAGGTGTTACTAGTTATAATAAGGTAACTATTTAATGCGCTGGATTTTTTTGGCAAAACGACGCTGTAAAAACTGAATACTTAACCGTTAATTAAGAAGCTTCAATTTTAAAACTGTTAAAAAAGCTGTGTATTTGCCGCTAAGTTTCAATTTCAATATTTCAAAGCTGACTTGTACGAAAAATCGTGAACAAAATGGGAGCAGAAGAAATAACTACTATATGTGAAGGAACACTTGAAAAGAAAGTAGATCACAGACGTCTTCCGATTGGTCCAAATTGGAAGCAAAAGTATTGCGTTTTGGACTCTGAGGCATTCAGACTTTATCGCAATAAGACAAAACAAATCAACGGTGGTTTAGCTTTGCGCACTGTACCTTTGTGTCACATCAAAAACGTTGCCAAGCTCTGCGAAGACCAAGACACAAAAACCTACTATTTCAATGTCCACACCGAACAAGGAGAAGTACTGACATTTCGGTGCAAAGATGATGTCGGCTGGGTGGCACAAATCCAAATCCAGCTTATTCACTACAAGGTATTTTAAAAGATTTTTAGCTTTTGTTTCTGATCACTTATTACTAAGGCGATACGTTGATTGAAAGTAGGGTGGATCATGCTGCAGTTATACAATTTTAATTGGCTTTTAATTTGCACTGATTTCGTGTGAGATAATTACAACATTGAAAGTTACACTTGAACAAAACCTCAATTACTCTGAGAATGTTTGGAAACGTACGTCACAATGCGGCAGTTTGATTCGACATAATTACCCTACCAAGATCTTCACCTCGCAGGTGTCTTGTCTTTCAAATAAAAACTTTTTCAATTAGTTATTTTATTTTTTGATCAAAACCACAACCATTTTTTAACTACAATTACGTTTAAAATCACAACTTTTTGACAGTAGGTTATACTTATGCAAATAAGTTTAAAATTTTCATTTGTTCTACTGTATAGTTGAAAAAAAAATATTACGGTTTCTAAATTTAATTTTTATTCTGTTTTTTTTCAAAAGCAAATAAATTAAAATACAGACCTTTTTAAACTGCCAGTTAATCAACAGTAGAATTTTTATTGAAATTCGTTTTTTTAACGAAGTTTCGATATTTACTTCTTAGTAAAAAAATTCTACTTTTATTATTAATTTATTTGTAAGCACAATAAGCCCTAAAATGATAAGTTTAATCAAGGACGAAAAAGCGCGGTAAAAAAAGACAATGCTATTTCATAATTTTGAGAGAAGTGCTATGAAATTAATGACTTGCTTCCTTTTCTGGGTCAAATTTACGTCCCAACAATATTAATCAAATCAGGTTTCGGCCTCTAAATTTAGGAACTTTGCCAATAATAGATTAATAAGCCTGGACGACTATAGAAGATTTATACCAAAAAACAAACAGTATTCGCTACCCGTAATTAAAAAAAAATTACTTGTCGTAAATCATCCATCATTTGCTAAAGCGTATATCCCTGGGAGAATACTTCATTAATAAATTTATATACAGTAAAATCAGTAAAACGACCTTTAGTTGAATAAAAAAGTTTAACAATTTTACCCAATTTTTTATGCATTTTCCCGGTAGCTCTGACCAAACTATCAATATGACCGCTTTTCCAAAAAAGAATGAATGAGTCTATTTTAAAAATATCGCACTTAACCAACTTTTAAGAATATTTTGCTGAACTGATTTTAGTTCTGATTTTGCAAATTATTTTGGCGTTATTGGTTATTTTGGTTATTTTTAATAATTCTTAATAAAGCTTTCAAACAGCGGCCATATATAAATCAAGCGATTCTCAGTCCCCTAGTGCTTAACCGTAAATAAGACTTTGCGAAAAGAAATGCAAACTTTAGATCCATTCCTCCGTGATCGCATTTTGATGCTAATAACATTTTCATTCTATCTTGTTTCATACAGACTAAGATGTTACACTTTGGGGAATTGTTTAGTTAGCCAGCCCTGTTTTGAAGATTCCAAGATATTGGAGTCCAGTTAAAATTGCTCTTAATGATGCAATTATCAATTTTTTTATTGCATTTGTATTCAAACACTTTTTATAGTTCCTCCAACGAAAAAGCTAATTGTTTTGAATATATTTTAAAATCGAAACACAAACCTAGCTTCAGCTTGACCTTGACTTTATAACGTAATGGTTTTTCGAAACATCGGGTTTGTATTAAGAGTAGATTATATTCACTAAAAAGAAAAGAAAATTCTTTGCTGTTACCTGTGTACGTTCAAATATAACTTTGCGTAATGCCAATGTGGTATAGGTACAAATAATTATTAAATATTCGATGTGTAACTGCTAATCAGCAAAAACAAAACATTGTAAATCAGGGGCCTCTTTGTTCAGCTTTTATTTGAATATATTTTGTACTTCAGTTATCTGACTGCATTGAAACTTGACTGTTACATCACGATTCATTGCAGTCCACCTCAGAATCATTTAATAGTTGACAATACTCAGGTATATTTCAATCGATCAAGGTGAAAGTAATTTTTACATAAGATACGTCGTACGTTTATACGTCGATCGATTCGACTAATTGCTGCGGATTTCTAGCCAAATACTTTGTTCCCCTAATTAGATTGAGGTAGCAGTGAGCAATAGTCAAAGCTCTTTAACGGAGAAGTTTTATAGAAATCGTTTGCTCCTACTCGCTTCCATTTTACATGGCGTAAAAGAAAGTATTTCTCATTATTGAAAAACTGACAGTGCCTTACGGTTATACAAAAAAATTGCTGTGCTGTTTGTTATATCTAATGCACAATCACTGATTTTAACTCGACTTATGAACACGTTTCCGAAGTATAGTTTCTGTAGGGCGTGTGTTATTGAAGTTGCCATCTTGAAATTTGATATTTCGTTATTTTGCCCGCTTTTTTACGAGTCGTTTGTCATCGTTTAATTCTGTAGTTTATCCCCTCGTGATTAAACTGCGTTATACAGAAGTTTTATTGAAATAGATGAACCTGAAACCTTGAATCGAGTTGTTTCTTTCCTGTTTGTAAAACAATCCCAATCTCACAGCAGGAAACGAATGCAATTCCCGCCAGCGAGCAATATGACGTTTAACGGTGCCGTCGAACATCTCATGTAGGCCGGCCCTGTTAAATTACGTTAAATTTACGAGTTTTATTCTGTTTTTAAACGGAAAGCGTTTGATAGTCGTTCTTTTTCGATGAGTAAACTGTCAACCGGGTTTTCCTGGCAGTCGAATATTAGTTCTTTATCTGCTGTATTGATAATTTTTTCGCGTACGCTGTTCTCAGATGGCAAAACTTGATACTTTATGCATTTTCCTGTGAAAAGGTTTATCTTTTACGTTTATAAATAAGCTTTTACGCATAGTTTTTTGATTGAGTCCGAGTTAATGTTTTTCGTTTACATTAACTTGTACCAATTGTTGATGAATATAAAAGATTTTTAACTCAGTTAAAATCTAAAATTTTTGTACAAGTTGCATTGTTTAATTTGTGGAAACTCCTTTTTAAAATTCACTGTTTGATTTCATCGAGTTTTCGGTTTTGCATCGAAATTAGGAGACTTTAACATAAAAAACTAAAATATTTTGTTAACATTCTTAGATTTATAAAAGTACTAAAAATATAATTATTATAAAAGCATAACATACTTTTTTTTAGTTTTTTTACTGATGTTTTAAAAACAGTTTAGTTATTAGCACATTTTTAATCATATAGACACTTACAATAAACTTTTTATTGTGCTATGAAATATTAATATAAATATAAGGCAATAAGAAAGTCATAACAACGATGTTGGTTTTTGCTGTATTTGAAGACAAAAAAGCCCAAAATAAACAAATATCTACCAAATGCTAAAATGATTTCAAAAATATTTTAATGAGAGTTGTACTGTAGGAGAAAGTACTGTTTTAATAGTTGACACAGTAGGCGTGTTTATCGAGCAAAAACGGACTCTATTAATGCATTTATTGTTATCTATAAAAATTTGCTTGTTGCACCAGCAATAAATATTTCTAGTTATTTATTGGCGCGTGTTCACACTAGCAAGAATATTATTATGCTTTGGCTTTACTGTAGTTTGTACAAAATCAAATATTTTCGTCTGTCTTCTAGCAAACTGCAATTTATTCTTCAAAATTACTTGAAAAATTATTGCAGTATTTGTTTACGTTCGTTTTAAGAATGTAGGAAATCTTTCATGGTTGATATTTTCAAGTTGCCCTTTATTTTTTGAACATCTTATTCCTCTTGGTTTTCTTAAACTGTAATAAAAATAAAGTTTTTCAATTTTTTTATTGAATAGTTTTTAATCGGTACATTCATCTCGATCAAATGTTACACGAGTTTTCAACAGAGAACAGTAAATTCGATATATTTGATCTGAGCGTGTTGAAAGGAAGTAGCTTTGTGTGTCCCTTGAGATGTTCTTCAAATAATAACATTGTAATTGAAACTCTTTCTGAGATAACTGTAAATTGCGAATCGAAACCCAATATTATTGATAATTGTTAAAATTCAAGGACTTTTCCTCGGCAATGTCTTAATTAAGATTTTTTTTTTTTTCTGTAAAACTTTAACCATACCATTTTAATTAGAAAAAATCACATCATTGGGTTTTTGTTATTTAGCTCAAATATTATTCCATAAAACGTTGTTTTAGCATGCTACTGTAGATCATTTTATGTCGACGTAATTTTTGTCGTGATAGAAGTCATGTCAGACAATTTTTCAGGGATTTCTATTAATTCAAAGCGTATGATATTGTCTTCATATTTTATTGATAACTACTGTTAGACGGGCGATTAAAAATACCAAATTTAAATTTTCTTATACGATTGACGTCAAAAATTTTGCTTTATAATTTTATTGCGGTTGTTTTTTTTTGTCTGATTTAGGCTTAGTTTGTTTGTTGTGAAGATGTCGTTGTTGAAATTGGTTTAGCCGACTTTGAACTAATTTAGTTAGTTTTTGTCCAATCAAATAAGTAAAAATATAAAAATATTCTAGATTATTTTTAAAAATTTTGGGGAATAACCAGAACAAACGATAGATAGTTTTTAATTTAAGTTGAAGCCATGTTTAAATTATTTAAACTGACAAAAAAAGATTATCACGTTATCAAGAGAATAATGTGGCATAAAAAACTGAGAAGTTTTCAAAACACGTTCGTATTAGGGTGTCCGTCCCGGATTTCCCCGAACCCGAAAACCCGGGTCTTTGGCTAAATTTTGAAATCGGAAACCCGGGTATTTTTTGGGATAAAACCCGGGTTTTCCGGTAAAACGCAAACAACTTTTTCGACTTTGCAATTCACACCAGTCAAATATGTCCTCACAGCTGGCGGTAACCGCAAACTACAACAACTTTTTCGTATCTGAAATTCACACCAGGTGGCTTAAATTTGTTCTAACAGTCATATAACTTCCATATCGCCAGCGTTAACCGCAAACCATTGTGTTTCTTATGTTTTCTTTTTAAAATGTGTCACGTGTCGGTATAACGAAAATCTTTTCAAAATATAAGTAAAGAAAGAAACAGAGAAGCAACCAAAAAGAGACCGGATAATTCAGAAAAACCTTGCCATGCTCTCCTTACCATTAGATCGACTTCTGTAGAACCAGAACGAGCATTTTCTGCTCTGGGTCTTTTTGCTACAAAGACCAGAAATAGACTAAGTAATGACACTTTGAACGCCATGATTGTTGCGCGCCAATTTTATAAAAAATAAATTTACTGTGTAAAGTAAAATGATGAATGCTTTTGGTTATTTTATTTTATAGTTGGAAACTAAGAGCACCGTTTTTAAACAAGGTAAAACCGGGAACCCGGGATTTCAAAATGTGAAACCCGTTAAAACCGAAACTCGAGTTTAAAAATCTAGACCCGAATCGGACAGCTTAGTTCGTACACACGAGAAATAAATTAAATAAAATACACACTGAAAGCTTTATTCGTTTTTTTTTCTCGTTTGCAATGGCATTTATGGTATTAGAAATGAATTATTAACTGTTTGTTTATTGAAGTGTCTTAGACTCACAAACCTTTCTATGCTAATATAATTAAATTCTTTTAAATTGTTCTCAGATTTTGAGATGATTCTTTTTCATATTGCCTGATAATTCAAATTCCTGACAAACTCCGTAGCAAACAATGAAGTTACTTCAAATTTCGAGGCCTTTATTTTGTGATAAGAAATCTTTATTCCGACACTTATAGAGTTTGAAGTGCCGCGGCGCCTATAAGATAGCATATGTACGTTTTTCCGCGACTAAATCGCCGCTCCGATCTTTGTCTAAAGTTGAGATAATTGTTTTAAGCTTCATACATTGAGATAAGATCAATTATTACAAGGCATAAACGGAATCTTCTCCTAAAACCTAATTTTACAAAACGGTTCTTAACGTTTGCGACTCATTCAAAAAGAGGTTGACATGAATTTGCTTTGGTATAAATAAACAAACACTAACTTGAAATTGAATCTCGTATTTCTCCCAAGTAAAATGGTCTTTCGCCAGCATTTTGTAGCTCAGGCCGTTTATTACTAGCGTGAAAGCTTGGCATTATTTAAGCTGCTTGCTGATTGTGATCATTCGATCTGCGTTAACTTTTGCAAATACGCGCCTACAGCTTTGCTAAAATTTATACTTAGTACTGAATTTGGAATTGTGTAGATCGAGAGATGGGATCGTAAACTTATTATCACTAAGATTTTAAGAAAATCAAGCAAAAAAAGGCGATTCGGTTATCCATTGACCACAAACTTTTTATTAATTAGTTAATGGAAAATAAAAAAATTAACCATGGATGCTACTTGTAATTGACCCCTTTTCCCAGTAATATTTCTAAACGAGGTAGAGAAGAGAATAGTGCCCTTTGAAATTCGCAAGACAGAAGTATTGTGTAAAGGTTGTCCCTACAATCATATATTCTCGACCAAAATTAATTCTTACAAAGGTTGTAAAATATTGGTTTGATTTTACAAAAGGTCACCACACTTTTTTCAAAAAGAGTCACACAGCAAAGAACAATAAGTTGGCAAGGGAGCAAAATTTAGAAGAAAGGCATTTTTTGGTTGAAAGCCACTCTTAATAAATACAAATTTTACAGTATTATAAAAACAATTTTTTAAAAAACTTAGCAATGACCAAAAAAAGTCACCACCCAAGCGAGAAACCTAGAATTTTTCTATTCAGCCAAAAAAGTTCTTTTTCTCTAAATTTTGCTCTCCTGTCAAACCAAACTTTTTACGGCGCCCCTGGATATGTATGACGTTGCTTGAGATTAATTTCAACCTAATTAACCTATTGTTTAAGATGAATATATTAGCAGTGATTGAAGAAAAATTACATTAACGAGCAAATTTGTGTCTAATCATACAAGGTCTACTTGCTCTTTATCGACAAGTATCAACAAAATACCTGTTTTTCAAAAAATATCGACGGTTATATTAAAGAATATGAAAAACAGTTCATAATTAGCGAAATCAAAAGATCGCGGAGACGCTGTTGCTTTAAAAATCTTATCTGGTGAATGTATCTTGTATTAATATCACTTTTTAATAATACACAGTTTCAACTTGAAATAAAGAGTTTTCTCGCTATTTTAAATCGTTCTATTTTTAATTTTTCTTTCCCAAACTCAGATGTCTGATGTTTTAATTGTATTTTTTCGTTGAAAAAAACTTTGCGAAAGTAAGTTAAGCAAAGTTACTTAATATGAAACTGCATGTTGTTTAAACCCAATGCCAAGCGAATCGCAATTAAACTTTTGTTACTTGTTTGCCCTTAGGCAGGGGAAGAAAACTGTGACGAAAAAGTTGAGAGAGTGAAATTCTCTCGGTTTTTCCTTGCAATTAATAAACCTTAATTTGCACGTTCAATAGCATAACTTGAAATCATGATATTGCGGCCTCTGTCGATGGTTCTCGAAGTTGTCTCACCTGATTTTTCACAACGGCTGGCTACAAATAAATTATTTCAAACTATTTGCGTTTAATAGAATCTTTCGCGCACCTATAAACGAGTGGCAGTTAGATCGATCGTGAACTTTGTAATTAATTTCAGCGAGTCCTTTTCTCAAAAGCTTGTAGTGTGACAAGGAAGTCATCGTTCAAAAAAATTAAGTGCCTGTATCGCATTGTTTGAAACTGAACTATAACATTTCCTAACAACCGTTACGCCAACTATTCGGTTTTTAGTTCCTTTTCTAGTTGAAAGAAATGACCATTGTTTTTTTTAGTATTAAATTTAAGGGTTAAAATACAAAAAAATGCTTTTTTAATTGTACAACATATAAAAAAAATTTTACATACATAATTGATAGCCTGGGCTTCATAAAAAAAATTGAATGCGGGGTTTTGTTTATTTAGTGTTAAACTTTGTATCGGTTATGGGCATGTTTTATATTTTTGTATTTTTATTTACATCAAGACTAATTTTTTTTCAGAACCGTCAAGACATGCTGAGATATAAGCAATTAAGTACCCGCATGGTGGCAGCACAGAACGCTTGGCAACGACTGAGGGCGACTGCACCAAACAACATTGAGCTCAAAAGAGCGATGGAGAAAAGTTCGAGTAAAACTATTCCGAAAGACTGCATCTCCGTTGTCTTGCCTAACTACAGAAACGGCGGAATTGGTAGGTGTGCGTTCTATTGCTTGGAGTTGTTTATTTTTTTCTTCACATGCACAAATAAACCAGCTATTTTCTGCAAAAACGAAGCATTTTGGGCTCAAGTTGCTTTTCACAAAAACATGTTGAATACAAACTTACCTACTATCACACAGCGCTTGCATTGTTTTGTGATGAGCGAAGTTTTTTCGGAATTACTATTCTTTGCATACCATATCAACACTATCATGTTGACTATTTATTCCTTCTAATTTAAAAACATGACAAAATCGTTTAGAGTGACCGTCAAAGGGCCCACATAGTGCTGAATAGATGCTGAAAGAGCCAACCATTTGAAAACCCCACATATTACTGAATAGATGATATTTTTATTTGTTTTAGTCTTTTATTAAAGGTTTGACTGTAATTTAAGACTACTTATAAGACTGCAAAGTGGAAGGAAGATACGTATGGTGTCTTTTGATGGACAGCACCAAATAGTGACGGCAAAAGTTGAAGCGATTCAAAATCAGACATTCAAACAACCTTCAGTTACTCTGGCTGCAACTATCTGCGCGCAGTTGCGATTAAAGTTCGGATTGCCCTTGCACAAATAACTTAATTGCCAACTTTTCAATTTTAGGAATCGGAATCACTGTTATACCCCACCATGATGGAAGAGTACTTGTGAACCGCCTTCTTGAAGGGGGGCCTGCCATCAAACTGGGGATCATCAAACCACGTGACGAAATCGTATCTGTCAACGGCCTTCGGGTGACGAGCGTTGGAATGTTATCAGAAGTGGTCCAAAACTCCTCCAAAACTGTTACCCTAGTTTTACGTCAGCGATCGGCTAAAATGTAAGTGGATAAAAGGTGCCAATAATCAAGCGTTTTTGATTGATACCCAATTCGTGTTCGAACCCGGAGTTGCAGCTTTAATCAAAAGATTCAAGCCGAATTTGAATTCCCATTTTTCGACAACAAATCAATCTTATTTGTAATTGATTTATAGTTTTCGAGTTTATGTATTGATTGATTACAGTGCTCTTTTTTAATCTGAAATTCTCTACAGCGAAACTTTTTCTGGACTTCTGTTTCTAACCCGTGAGAGTGATTCAGTTTAAACAAAAAATTGACCTTCAAAAAAAAGATTTTTAGAATGATATTTCTGGCTAAGCTTCAACTGCAACAATTATTTTAATTAAAAATTATTACATACGTAGCTTGTTGCTTTTTTTGGATAATAATTATTGGAATTACTTCTTTTTGTTTTAGTCCTTCTCCAATCATGGATGATCCCAAACGGTTTTTGAAGCAAAGTGATTTCTATCACCCAGATTATGTTAACACAAAACCTTACTCTGATGTGAAAAAAATTTTCGAAAAAGGTAAATTTTTAAAAATTTGCAAAACATTTTACGAAAAGTCGATCTTTGAAAAATATAAAATACTGTTTCAATTACAGTAATCCTGCGTTAAAAAAATGAACTGAAAGAAAAGTTTATTTAAAATCAAAAATTTCGATACGTTTATATTAGCTTGATGCGTAATTTTTTATTTAAGTTCCGTTACAAGACTCTTTAAGTGATTTAGAGTAATTTTTATTTCGTTAATTTACACTTTCAATTTTAAGCTTAATTAATAAATGATATAAAAACCAATGTTCTTATTACACTCGTCGTCGTTTGAAAGGGCATCCACTCCATGCCAGACACAAATAGGACTGGGGCCGAGGATTTATCCTTTTACTACCTCAGGCTGCTGCACTGCCTGAATCAGATGCAGGCAGTGATGTTGTTAAGCCAGCATCGAGTTTCAGTTGGTTTCAGCATCCAAACCGTCAGACCTCGTGCTCCATGTGGTGCCCGATGTATGGAGCACGCTATTAGAACGTGGTCTGCGGTTTGTTTAGAGGCGCCGCACTCGCAATTCGGTGAAGGAGCGAGACCCCATTAACCTCAATCATGTGTAAGTGTGGATACGACAATACCGTTCTAAAGCAATTTACAAAATAAAAAGTGTTTTTCAATTTCATTTTTATAATCAATATAATTTTGCAGGCAACACTGAGTGATGATTTCGAACATTTTTTGATGAAAATAGTTCCGTTTCTTACCATTACCTTTGCGTGCTACTTCAAGAGAACATTGCTTAATGCAGAAATTGGCAAAGAAAAAAAATCATTCGAAATATGTATTAAAAATATAACATAGGATATTTCTTAAAGTAAAAAAAATAAATCACATTTTTTTGCGAAGAACCCATTTGATTCTGTTGATTAATTTCAAAAAAGTATTAACTATTGTTTTTGCCAAAATTTTTATGACAGTATAAAAATTTATAACATTTTAAAATGCTTTTTTGATAGATTGACTTTCTATTCATGTATTTGACAAATTAAAAACTGATTTTCAGTTTTGTGCTTTCTTCTTTTAAAGCAAATCAGTTTTTTTAGTTGTATTATAGCAAGATTATTTATTTATTTATTTATTTTTGTTTAAAAATTTTGAGTTGGTCAACATATGATGTTGTGTAAATGATAAAAAAAAATGGGAGCACAATTATGTTTGTTTTATAGTAATGTGGCACAAAGTTTCTTTATCATAAACTTTTTTATCTGCCTCCATACTTGCGTGCTGTTTTAAATAGTCCGTCTGATTTATTTTCTTCTTGACGAAAAGGCCTTCTTGCTTTAAAATACGTATGACGTCATAGCTTCTATTACCAAACAAAACGCCATAAAGTTGCAGATTTACTCATCACAAAAATGACGCATTTATGCAGCATTTTCTGTGTTGAAGAATGACGAAACGATAATGATATTTTGTCTAAAAACTTAAAATTACTTATGATTAACTGTTTGAAAATTAGCCTGCTCTTGATAATGCTTCTTAATAAGAATTTTTAAATTAATGTTTTCGGCGCGGTTTTTTATTGACTTAATTTTTTTCATAAGTCCCGCTCAAAAAAGCGAATAAACTTGATGAAACATCAAAAAATGCCTTGGTCTTTTATTTATTAGTTAATTTTTCCAACTGCCTAAATTTGTTGTTAAGTATTGTGTATTTGTTTACTTTTTGTTCAGTAGAACTTTTGCTTCAAAGCATTAAATGCTACATTTTTCTGATTTTTTAATTAAATGCTACATTTGTAATATCCGTGTGTAATTTTAATGTAGTTTGTGAAGGATTGTTTTTTTAATATTCGAGAATTGTGTGTTGTTGTGATACTAAGTTCTGTTTTCAGTTGCTGTGCTTTTGTTACGTAAAAAAACTTTTAACTCATAATAAATTGTGAATGAGTTTCTTTTATTTAAACTAGAAACACTTTTAGTTTGATGGCAGCACTTTTTTTAACAAGAATTTTTAGATTTGATCTCTATCTCAGTGCAAATGTACTAACACAAGGCAGTTAGTTACCAAAGATTTTGGCGGTCAATCTGAAGTTTCTTCCTCCCCAATGTGGTTTGCGGTCTCAATAGGTCTATGTTATTATTATATTATTAGATTTAGTATGTTATTTTCAGGGGCGCCGAAAGCGGGGGACACGGGGCAATTGCTCTCCTGCCTTTTAATATTCTTAAAACAAGGGAAAAACTGTGCTCTTTAAAATTCGTATTACAGAAATACTTTTGGTTTTGCTCTATAATTAACTTGTATAATATGGATCACCATAAATTTAACAATGTTTGTAAAATTACAAAGACAACTGTGAATCATAGCACAGTAATGAAAGTCCAGATAAAAGTTTCAACGTAATATATGCAATATAGAGTCATTGATATCTCAAGTGACCAAACCTTCTGGTAAACTTCCTTTTCAACTTGAACCAGTAAATTGAATTATATCTTAGCCGAAAGTTTTACTTATTTATTTTTATTTTATCTCAATATTTATCCTGCTGACTCGCAGGAAAGCGACGGAGGCGCTAATACATAGGGTAAGCAATTACCCCGACCTGCTTCCGGAGATGCCAAGATGTTGCTATCCGCTTGTAATTTAATAGAGATATGACTGTAATTTAGAACTGCTTGCCAAGACCACTAAGCAAGAAAAAGCGCCGTGAAGTGTCTTTTCCAAGGACACAACAGAATGGCGCGAGTGGGTTTTGAACCGAGACCGTGTTGGTCACGAGCACGGCGCTTTAACCACTCCACCACGCTGTCGACAAATACAGTAGCATATTTAGATTAATACTTCATTTTCAATTTATTAACTCGGAATTCTCGAAATTGGGGTGTCCGTGGTGACTGCGCGGGTCGCCGCGCCCATATGACAAAAGTGTCAAGCATACGAGGTCCGGCTATAAAATAACGAGAGTGGGTTTTAAAAGTTAAGAAAACGACTTTTGTAGTCGCTCAATATTACAGGGTTAACTGATAGAATATTATGACCTTACCTTGCAAGTTTCAAACTAAACGTTCGTGTAGTTCAGTGGTTTTCAACCTATTTCATACCGTGGCCCACTTTCCAACCCAAGAAAAGTTAACAACCCACTTCAGTGAACAGAATTTAATTTTCGTCGCAAAAATCTGGTGACCTCTAAAAAAAGTTTTCACTTGGAATTTGTCTACAATTTGTCAAAATTTGCCCGCGATTCATTTGGATGTCGTCCCCAAAACATAGCGATTTCTAAAAAGAATAAAGAAAAAGGTTTTCACTTGAAATTTGCTTCCCAATTCTCGATCATAATGACACCATTGCACAAGTTTATTGATCTATGCTCTGTGGCTTACTAAAAACAGCTCCATGACTCACTGGTTGAAAACCACTTGTGTAGTTTTTTGACAAGCGCCGATTAAAGCAAGCGCGCTTTCTTTCGCGCGTCGGAAAAAAGGTGCCGAAGAAAGAGACCAGAGTTATAGAAAAATGGGTTCATCCTTCATTAAGACAATGCACCAGCACACATTGCGCTCTCAGTAAAAAGTTTTTGGCGAAAAAAAAATTCAACATTAATCATCACCATATTGACCTGATCTAGCTCTGGTGACATTTTTTGCTCTTTCCAAAAATCGAAGTTGTTCTTGTAGGAACAAGATTCGACACTGAAAGATAAAACGACGGATCTACTACGACACCTTACGGAAACGATCTTTTATACTGCTTTGATCAGTAGAAAATCAGAATGCAACGATGCGTTGATGCTCTGAGGGAATACATCGAAGAGTAAACAAAATGAAACGTTGTTTTTTGCTACATAAAATTAATTTATGTCATCAGTCTTGTTATTTAATAGATGCACCTCGTATAGATTATAAAGCATATGTCTTTTGTCACAGATTATTGCCGCATTAATTCGTAAGTTTTTGTAATCATGAATTAATACTGTTGCGCCATCTCATCGAAAAGTTGTTTTATAACGATTTATTTTTATAACGTATGACTTAGCACCAGACGGGAGTGTTCGTAGCTTTACTAAGATCATCAAACCCATCTATGCTTGCAAAAGTTAGTAAAGCGACAATTAACGAGTGAAAGACTTGTTGCGAGAAAGAGTCGTGAAAGAAAGTGGAGTTGTCGGAGAATTTAATTGTATGAATATGTATAGTTTGAATTAGTTCCGAGATGGCTTAACTTTGAATTTAGTATTACAATTCAAAACTTACGAATAGATTTGAAGAGCGAAAGAAAAAGCGAATGATTTGGAAAGTGAACTCCAGCATGTTTTATCCCAAAAAACGAAAACAAAATTGCGAACACACAATGATGTGTACATGAGAGTTGTAAATGGGCCGACGAGTTCAGGCCGGAACCCAAAAATATAATCCCAAACTCGAATTTGATTTAAAGTCCTAAACAGACACGAAAAAACCCGAAAGTTAAGTTTGGTCTCCAAAACTTGCGCTGAAAAAAAAGATTGTTTAGCTGTAAGCTCCGCATTGGGCCCGAATTAGGCCCGAAATTTTTCTCAAACTTAGGCCCAAACCCGATCCGAAAAGCCCGACCCGACTAACAACTTTGGTGCACATTAATTTGACTTTATTGAATGTCCCTCTGATGTTACTAAGCCTCGATGTTTAGTATGTTTCAAAACGTTATCAAATGATTTCGATTCAAAGGTAATTTGAAATTTGGTTTGGGAAAAATGTTGGCAGCTTTTCCCTGAAGTGACAAGTTTAATTAATTGAGAAGGTTAAATATGTCTGCCAGGTATGCTAGCTTCCAGAGCCAAATTTCATTAGCTATTAATGAAGCTACAAATCCGGATTGTGGTTTTGAAGGAAAATTGAAAGTTCTCGCAGTTCAAACACGCGTTCTACTGTTTTTCCTCGCGAAAGTCATCGAACTTACATATGGAGCAAAAAGCTTGAATTTTCCGAACCTATTAGTTCATCGCGAAATTTCCAAAACAGTCGAGACTTCAATTGGCGAGCTTTGATAGAGTTTTCAATTTTAACACAAAAAGAACGCGAAGAAAAAGAATTAGCCGAATTATTATCTGATCGAATTTTAATGATTAGCTTCAATCAAAAAAACTCTTGCATCTTTTTAGTTTAGGGTTACAGATGAATTTGCATTGCTCTTTGCTTTCACAAAAGACAAGTACGACTTTTTGCCACTACCGACATGTGTGAGACAGGATTTTCAGCTCTTATCAATATGAAGATAAAATACAGGTCCGGACTTGCAGTTGAGGCTGATTTGCGAGTTTGCTGATCACAAAGTGCTCCGAAAATCGATATCTTATGCAGTAGAAATTAATCTCATCCGTCGTGTTGATGTGTCAATTTTGTTAATAGACATGATTTAGTGTTATTTATTTTTCAATTACCGTAGATACTCGACTATAAGTCGACCTCGAGTTTAAGTCGAGGTAGAAAATTTACTAGATTTTGAAGAAAACTTGTTTTTTTTATTTTTTTTTATTGACCCGTCTATAAGTCGAATTCATTTTATCTGTCAAATTTTTCTGAAAAAAACCTCGACTTATAGTCGAGTATCTACGGGTATTATCTTTGTTGATTGGACAATTGATATAAGATTGGGGTCCGTAAAAAAAGATTTTCCTATAGGTCTGTGGCCCAAAAAGTTTGGGAAACGCTGCATTAACTGATGGCAAATAGCCAGATACAACAATTGTACCAAATGTTCTAAAAGTAAAATAAAACATCGGAAAATTTCTAAATGCTTAGAAAAAGCAAAATTTTTTCGTAATAATTTTAAAAAATTTGATCTAGAAGCAAACAAACTGTGGCATTAATCTAATTTTAACAAGCAACACAAGCCGTTTGACTTGTGCTATTCAATACTCACTTATAGCCGACATTAAAATCTGAAAGAAAAAACATCAAGACTAAACGCGTAACATTCTTAACCCTTTTATGTGATACATATGTGTACCATGATTGTGATTGTGACGTAACATTTTAAGAGTCTTTTTTGTTTTGATGCGTTTGCAGAAAAAACTTGCAGACCTACATGTTCAATATTGACTTATTTAACAAAGAAAGTACCACGTTTCTAAAAAAAAGTCACAAAGATATCAACCGACAAGCCGATAAGCAAGAAATGCCTTTTGGAATTGCATAAATTGCTTTAAATTTACGGCGGCATAGCTTTCGTATCGGCTTAGAAGCACTTTGACAGATAGCAGTTTTAATAATCGAATGTTTGCCAATATTGATTTAAACTTGTTTGACAATATCAATTTACAAGCCGTTGCAGATGACTTTGCCCAGCAAGTGAAACACTAACAAACTATTTGGAGTTGCACTGATCGCACAGCGTTTAATAATTGACATCACACCTTGATCTGAAGGGCCATTCAGCACATTTTTTCTTTAACGAAATATTTATTGCCTTTTAAGTTTTTTATGCTTCTATTTATTAACCCTTTCCTATTCTTGTCAGCGTAAATGTTTCAGCCAGCGTTGTGTTGTGGGTAACTAAAGCTATTCACTGATTAGCATGTGGAAATATATGGCTGTTCCGCTGGTAAAAAGTTTTTTGAAATTTTGTAGAGTTTTTTGAAATTTGTTTCTTTCACAAATTTTAGTTTTTTATAGAAGTTAATTCGGTAACTCAGTACGTTATTTAATCGTCTACCTTTTCGGCGCCTGTAAAGCCTGTAAATGTAAAGGCCCTCGCCGATAACGCAATCTCGGTGTCTACTAAAAGATAAAATTCTTAAATCTTCTTGCTGGATCTGACTTTCGAACCAGTGACAGCAAAAATATAGTCTAGCTAAACCACAGCTCAGACTACCACAATATCTTCTTTATTAAAAAATATGCTTCAATCCACTTAGGAGCCCACAATAGTATACAATCAAGGCAGCAGGTTAAAGCTCAATAGCTTAATTCTTCACAATCACGTAGACAACCAAAGACTTGCGACCAAAAACTATGACTTCACCCAGTTAACAAATTTCCAAACCAAGTTACTACAACAAATCATCGAATCATAATACTACTTTCCAGCGAACCTTATTTATACCAGTCGGTAAGGTTTCTCGATCGTTCTGAAATTTACTCAATGAAGCCAATCACTAATCACAAATAAGCATTATTGCGTCACATGCGAAAACAGGTCAAGCGGAAATCCAGAATGTTCTCAATAAAGCGAAATTATGCAGTGTTGCCATTTTTCTTGTAAATAAATATAAAATATTCAAATTGCTCATAGAACCGTTATTTCTTCGGCTATTTGAGCCGGACCAAAGCGAAATCAAAGAGATTTTTTAGGAGATTGTGAATATACATAATGTGGGCGATTTTTAAGAATGGAACAATAGCCTATTGATATTTCAAAGCAAAATGCATTCGATCTGCATCTATCTGTTTTTGGCTGCCCTGCATGGACGTCACAATTGTTGAATGCTTTCGAAACTAGCTTTGGTGCTTTTGAAAAAAGTTTAGTTATGGGTACTTTTAAGCTTCAGATTTTCGTTTTTTTAATGTGTAGGCTAATTGAGAAAAACCTTTACAAAACTGGCTATTACTGTGACTATCGCAGTGAATGGTCATTGCAAAGCAGTAACGTGCGGTGACCTCTGAGGCTGGTCATGCAATTAGTATGCCTATTCATTGAATGCATAAGCGTACCAACCAAAAAAATTTTGGTAAAATGAAGTTTTGTCCAAATCATGAGGACAAAAAAATTGTCTGAGATTCCAGGATGAAGACCAATTTTCGTCCGAAAATCATGATATTCTCTAAAATAAAGAAAAAGATTGAACTCGAGACATGTTTCAAGACATCCACTTTTGATAAACCCGCGATGTCAAACCAACCAACGAACAAAAAACGGACGCATTTCGGACTAGTTTATCAAAAATATCTGGGGTAGCCCGTCAGCTTCAGATAAAAAGAAAACACTTAATTCCAAACTTGTTTTGTATTGATTTGCAGTGGATCGCCACTATTATATTGCAGTGGCGTGTGGTGACCTATGAGACGGGTCATACAGTTGATATGCCGAAACTGGTGAGGTGATTGGGTATTTTAGTGGTAGTTGATGGGTAGGACATGCAATATTTTCTGAGTAGGACAAAAAATTGTGTTTGATTTTAAAACATAGACCAATTTTTATCCCAAAATTGTGGTGTTCTCTAAAAAAAAGTTCTTCACTTGAAATCCGACTCAGATTTCTTATTTTTCGTCCCAAAATCATAGTGTTCTCTAAAAAAAAGTCTTCACTTCAAATCAGTCTCAGATTTTTTGCTTTTTCTCCGAAAATCATGGTGTTATCTAAAAAAAAGGTCTAGGAGTTAATCAATCAGTCTAGGAGTTTACAGTTTTTGTCCTAAAATCGTAGTATTCTCCAAAAAAAAAGTTTTCGTCTCGGATCAGCCTCACATTTCTCTAATTTTGTTTCAAAATAGTGCTGTTTTTCATTAAGTTAAAAAATAAAGGTCATTGCGCAAAAGTTCGTTAGTGATGCAACGCATGACTCGCATGCCCTAACTGCACGCCACTGTTATATTGTCTCTTCATCTTTCTAGTATAGTGAAGACGTGAGTGTTATCATTCAAACCAGTTAAAAAATTAATCTTTACAGACTGTAATTTTTGTTGCTAGCGGCCTAAATTTTTTAATTGTTTTGCCGCTCGCGGCGCTTGTGCCACGTCCCATCGTCTTCGTCCATCCTTTGGTCAAAAAAAGCCGGAGATAATTGCAAAGAAACTTATAACTAGCCACCCATCAAAGGCAAATTCGTAAAAAAAATTCATTGCTACAACTGTTAAGTGTGTAACACCAACCAACAAAACCAACAAGTCGGGAGCGTGGTCGAGTGGTTAAAGTACCGGGATGATGATCAACATGGTCTCGGTTCAAAACCCACTTGCGCCATTCTGTTGTGTTCTTGAGAAAAACTCTTTACGGCACTTTCCCCTGCTTGGTGGTCTTGGCAAGCAGTTGTAAATTACAGTAATATTGCTATTAAATTACTAGCGGACAGCAATATCTTGGCAACTCCAGAAGCAGGTCGGGGTAATTGCCCATCCTATGTATAGCGTCTCCGTCGCTTTCCTGCGAGTCAGGAGGATAAATATAGAGATAAAAATAAAATTAAAAAAATAAAACAAAAAAACACTGTTTCTAAAAGTTAGTTTGTTAAAAAAATCTGTCTTTAGATCGAATTCAGAAATGAAAGATGATATTAAAAAACTTTAATTTTTTTCATTTTTATGCAGAAAAACTTTGAAGAACAGACTTTAAAACGTTCCAAATTATTTGCATTGGGCCTTGATAAGATTACCGACATGAAAAGCCTGGCCATAAGCAAGGGATTTTTGTTCGAGGAATTACTACTTTAAATTTAAAGATTAAAGAAATAAATTCATCATATTTACGTAATCATATTTACCCTAACTTATTTTTTTATAAAACGTATTTGTGCACATTTACCAAAAAATTGTGATTGCAATAAGTCAACAAATCTTGCTCTAACTAATATATGCACTTATAGTTGAAATAAAACAAAAGTAATCAAAATAATTATATCTCAATCCTTGTCCACGTCATGCTTATATGATTTGTAAAAATATTTTATAGAAATTTACAATCTGAAAGGTTATATTCAATAGTTTTAAAATGTAAATTTATCATCTAGCTTAAAATTTTTATCAAAACACCAATATATCTTGTCAGGCTTACCTGAAATTAGGTCAAGGCTTGATTGTTCCTATGAATTTATTTTCAATGCTTTTTTCTAACCAATCATTACAATAAATAGTATATATTTGAACAAATGGTAAAATTGTAACTAATTTTGTTGTTATTCTGTCGTCAGCGTGGTCAAGTGGTTAAGAGCGGTCAAGTCTAATTTGAAGAAAAACCGATCAGAGTGAGAGTAAAAAAGAAACAAAATTAGTTGTTCCAAGAGATAAGAAGAGAAAGAAACGCCGCGAAAATTATTTTCTCATGGGCTCAACATTTTTTGCATTTTTAAAAATTTGTTAAGGTGCTCAAGAAGAACTTAGTTTCTTTTGAACCGACTACTTTCTCTCTAAAACTAACTCTATTTCTCCCTAAAACTAATTCTCACTCCAATCAGCTTTTCTTCAAATTAGACTCGACCGTTAAAAGTGTGGTGATTGATGGCGAACATGATCGACACAGTAAAGGTTTAAAACCTATTCGGGCCATTTTGTTGTGTTTATGGAAAAGATACTATATGGCACTTTTCTCTGTATGGCAATCTTAACAATCAGCGCAATTTTGTTGTGTCCTTGAAAAAAGACACTTTAGAGCACTTTCTCCTGCTTGGTAATCTTGGCAAGCAGTTTTAAATTAAAGTAATATCTCTATTAAATTACAAGCAGACAGCAATATCTTAGCATCTCCGAAAGCAGGTCGGGGTAATTGATACCCTATGTATTAGCGTCTCCGTTGCTTTCTTGCGAGTCAGGAGGATAAATATAGATAATAAATAAAAATGAAATAAAATAGAATTTCGGTTATTTAATCATAATTCTATTTTATTTTTTATTTTTCTCTAAATAAAAAAAATTCAACCAAATGGCACTTTCTCGGCATCTCCGGATCCAAGCAAGGGTAATTTCTTGACAGTTGCTTTATGTATAGTTCCTCTAATGCTTTATTGTGAGTCATGAAAATAAATAAGGAGAAAAAATAAATAAATAGTAAAATAGTGCAAATAAATAAACTTTAAAATCATTTTCAAAAGTTTTCTTTAGTTTTTTTAAATACTGACTTTAGTGGTCAAATTGTCATATTTCTCCATACACGTTGATTTTTAGTTCTTTTAAGAAAATTACATTATTGGTAAGAAACGTTTCGTGTCAACAACGACTTAAATGTGAGTTATTTAGTATTATTCTTCATTTTGATCAGATTATTTTGTTGTAAGAACATTTTTTGCATAAATCCAATTTAAAAAAAACTATTAGCAATAATAAAACCAAGCCTTAAATTGCAACAAAATAAATTCTGCAATTTCTTAATTTGAACAATTAAAAACAATGCAAATTAGAATCCTGTCAATTTACAGCTAAAAACAACCATCATCAGTCTGTAAAAATAAACAAAGTTTTAATACTATTAATTAACTTCTTTGAGCTTTTCCATGTAATTAATAAATATTAAGGAAATTATAAAATTTAAAAGATAAATGTTTGATCAACGCTGCATTAAATCAAGTTTTTTAAAACAAATTTTAAAATGATGTCATGTGAGTCTTAAAAATTGCAAGCTGTGTTGATTTTGGTCCAATCATGATCTTAATTACATAACATTAAAACATAATTTTTTGAGATTCAATTTTTGTGAAATAGGGAATTATAGAATGTAAACAGATAAAGTAACAGTTACTATGCTTAACAAGAAAACATTAAAAAAAACATATTGTCATTCAGTCAACTGCCATCTGATAAAGAAAAACAAAAAAGCAAACATTAGTAAAAAACTTAAAACCAGAATCTACTTTAAATGTTGGTTTAAAAAAACTTCAATGTTTCTTTAGCAACACCCATAACTTAATAGCTTTTTATAAACTAGGCAACAGTAATTTTAAGCTGGTTAGATGGGTTTTTTCAAGAAGTCACATTAAGCGATTTTTGTTTGTAAAACTAACCCAGATTCTTGCAGTTACTATCACTTCTTTTTAGAGATAATTTTTCTCTTGTTTTTTTTTTTTATTCCATTCTGGTCCTGAAAGGAGGAGTTTCACTGAAAAAATGACTTACTTGAAAAGACTCAGTTAGATATTGTCTTCATGAAGCAATTAACTTAGGTCAATATTAAAGTTTTGGTTTTAGCCAATAGCTATAAAAAATTTATTTGAAATATTTATTGTTTTAAGGAATTCTCTTAAAATCTTGCTGTTAACAAAATTATTTTAGTTTATAAGATGCAAAAGCTTTGTGACAATACAGCAAAAAGTTAAATTGTATAAAAAATTTCAAGATATAAACACTTAGTCAATTGTATTATTGACTGTGTTTGTTTTGTGTATGCTAAACGCAGATTTTGTTGGAGAGAAGGTGTATCTGTCACTAAACTTGCTATGGAATTGTATATTTTACCTATTCATTTTTGTATTTTATATAAAATTTCACTGACTGTATTCAAATGTTACATGGTAGTGCACCTGATTATCTAAAAGATTTAATTGTGTTGTCTTAGCCCTGAACTGGTTTGCGTACCTCAAATTGTGCTAATCGTCTTGTACCTCTGCCTTCTAAATATTGCAAAGTTTCAAATGCCTTCAGATATTCTGCTTCTACAATATAAAATAATTTACCACTTTCTATCAGATCTGCTACTTCTCTGTCAAACTTTAAGTCTTCCCTCAAAGCCCATTATTTTAATCTTGCTTATGAGAATGTGTGATTGAATTTAATGCTTGAATTTGCATTGATTTGGATCAATTGTATGCTTGAATTTTGTGCTTGTATGTGTATGCTTATGTTATGTTGCATGTATATATATGTGTGGTATATGTATGTATACTTGAATTTCGTGCTTATATTGAATCAATCCTCAAATTTTGTGCTTATATATTGTATTTATTGTATATATTATCTTTGGAAACATTTCTTTATTGCTTTGGCAGCATATTGGTCACCTTTTGTGACTAATATGTTAAGCGATTTATAAATCTGTTTATTTGTATATACCATTAATTGCTTTAAATGTTTGGTTGAATAAATTTTTTTAATGTTGACGGTTATTGCTTTTAACCCTTTGAGTGCACATTGGGGATTTCCAGCATTGCTGACTGGTGCATTATAATGTTTGAAAACCTTATATGTCACCAAAAAGTTAACGTAAAGATTATTTTAATTATAAATTCCATAATTAATTTAAAAATAAGTTCAATTAGACAATGTATTAAACGTTTAGCAGTTAAATTTTTGCAAAAGAATTATACTAATAAAATAATGCCAATGAAAAAAAACAGGCATACAAAAAAAGTAAAGAAAAAAGACAATAATAACTAGGCTTCTCAATCATGTGCAAACACTAGGGAAGAAATATTGTTTAAGTTAAATTTTTTAATTTGTGTTTAAACTAGGTATTAGTGGTAGCATTCATAATACTTTAAGAAAGATTGTTCCAAGTTTGTTTTTTTTCAGCATGCGTTACGTTGCTGCTTATCTCTTGGCTGTTCTTGGTGGCAATAAAAATCCATCTGCTGATGACATTAAAAGCATTCTTGGAAGTGTCAGCATTGATGTCGATGATGACAGACTTAACATTGTTATGTCTGAACTCAAAGGCAAAAACATTGAAGAAGTTATTGCTGCAGGTTAGTTAGTATTCTTCAGGATGTTATTTTGCTTTATTGTTTTTAAAAATTCAAACATTTGTTAGCTATTATAGTTTGACTTGATTTTAGTTTTTTCACTTCATTCAAAAAAGATCTGTCAATTTTAATTATAATTTCACTTTTTATATTATTTTCTATTCCCTGTTGGCCATAGGTCAGGAAGCACTATTGTATTACAACAATTTACTGTTAATTTTTCTATACTGTAAAAACAACCCGTTCAAAAATTAAAATGTAGACATCTAGTAATCAATTAAAAAAATTTTTTTGCGATTGTTAATTGTTAGTTTTTAAGGTTGTTGTTTTAAGGTAATGAAAAATTGGCCAGTGTTCCTTCTGGTGGCGCTGTTGCTGTAAGTGCTGGTGCCGGAGCTGCTGACGGTGGTGCTGCTGCTGAAGGTAATAATTTCTGTTATTGATGTAGATATCAAATTTACAAGTCTACTATGCGTGAAGTCATTTTAAATATACAACAGAGAAAAAAGAAGAAGTTAAGAAAGAAGAATCTGAAGAAGAGTCGGATGATGACATGGGCTTCGGTTTGTTCGATTAACCGTGAGGTTCGTTGATGCTTATACAATTGTGTTTAACTTGTGCTTTGTTTTTTTGGATAAGACTTTAATTTTACTATGTCTGTTGTGGATTTACTGCTTGCAGTTTTGAATTCATTGTTTTTTCTACTTTGGCTATCGACTTGGCTAATATGTTTGTTTGTTCAAACGGCTTTATAAGCTCGTATTCCTTATTTTAAAACCATAACAATGTTGTGTTAAAAGTACATCTGTTGCTCGATAAATTTTTTAATCACCACTCATACAGTTAGATAATTGGTCTACAGTTTTAACATTTTTCAAAAGGGTGGTATGACCTTAAACATTAATTCAAATAAACATATTTACAACTACTGCCAGAAAAATTTCAAGCAATACATTCGTTTATGGCGACATACAACTTAAAAATCAATGCTCTTTTTGTATTAACATTTTGGTATAAAAATGCTTGAATACAACACTGGTTGGTAGTAATCCTTTGTATTTTGCATATATTTGATTTCTTTCAAATCCATATTTAAGCGAAGGAATATTACGACCTTTTCGGTTGAAATTCCCTCAAGATTTTAAACTCATTTTAGGTTACATTTTGTTGTGTTTATTTTAAAAATCATATTTTTCGATAAAGTTAGCTGTATCAAGTTATGTACTTTGGTGTAACCAATGCATTTATTACTGACATGCTGTTAGCTTTTTTAGTGAAATTTTCTTTTGATTAACTGCATTTAACTGTTCAATGTATATATATAAATGATTTAATAATTAAAAATTATACAACACTACAGAATAAACTGGCAAGCAAAGGATGTATATAATTTATAAACTGTTCGTGTTAATAATTTCTTATCGCATTGTGTGTTTCCGCAAACTAATTAGCCATTGAAATCTTTTCTAACCTTAAGTAAAAAAAAAAAAAACATTGGCGTAGTTTCGTCATTAAAATGCAATGCAGTCGTCGAGAAAAGGAATGTCGAAGTGCAATCAAAATTGGTTTATCGAATAATGTGAGATTAACATTAAACCTCTGTTAATAAGACAAAATTCAGCACTAAGTTGACGCAACAATTCTTGAATCAATCTAGTTTCGATGCTATAAAAAAATTTGATATTGTTACTTTTCAAAGTGGTTTTAACTCCTAACATTAAAATGTAATGCTTGTAATTATTATTCAATTTTTTTGTAGGTTATGAAAATCCGAAGAATTCAATTCTCCATTGCGTCTTTTTATTTTGGAAATCCCAATAAATTAACGATTTCAGTTTAGTATTTGTCTTTTTTTATCGAGACTGGAATTGTAGCTGTGAAGAATTTGTTTTAAAATTAACCCCAGACAGCCCTGGTTAGCACCAATGACCAGAGCTGATAAAATTAATGTTTTTTAAAATTTATTAAAACACAAAACGTTAGAACAGATTTGGTGAAATAAAATATTATTAGCCTTAAACGGACTTACACAAATGAATCGAGTGTTAAAGCGTTTGAAAAAAATTAATTATGGTTATTATAGAACAAGTTGACAGAAACTTAATGAAGGATTGGTTTAAGAAAAGAAGATGCGGCAGATCGATGTAGATGGAGAGGAGGTGTAGGAAGAGTTGCGGAAGTAGTGGGATTCATCCGGTCACCGCCAGCCACTGGGATTAAAACTGGATCGATGGTATTAAACCATATTTTAACCAAATATTCCTCACATGTTCAGCTGAGATTAGCTCGACTCTTCACGTCAAAACCAATTTTTGTTCCGTGAATTTAATTCTAATTTTTAAATGGTAAAATGTTCTTTTTTGCCCCACTTTTACCCCACTGGTGGATGTGTCGGATCACAGCAATGTCTCGACTCCAGGTCGACACATTGCAGTCAATACTGTTCTACGTCATTATATTAGATTGCATTTGTAACCATTAAGCAATTGACACAATTGCGTTTCCAAGCCGACTCGCTCGGTTCTAATGGGAAGATACTTGACGGCATCGTTTTTTAAATTTCAGTCATATTACAAAATAAAAATTAAAAAAATATATATATATCGAGTCGTCGTTTGAAGGGTATCCACTCCAAGGTCAGATACAAACAGGACTGGGGCCGAGGGTTTATCCTTTTACTACCCCAGTCTGTTGCACTGCCTGGATCAGATGCTGGCAGTGATGTCATTAAGCCAGCATCGAGTTTCGTCATCCAAAACCGTCAGACTTTGTGCTCCATGTGGCGCCCGATGTATAGGGCACGCTGTTAGTACATGGTCTGCGGTTTGCTCAGAGGCGCCACACTCGCAATTCGGTGAAGGAGCGAGACCCCATTTATGCATGGACGAATGGAATCGCCCAACACCAGTCCGCAGGCAATTGAGCTTAACCCAAGCTGCTTGGGTTAAGCCCATCCCAACAGGCCTGTCACCGTTCTCGGGCACAAAAGCACGGAGCCTGGAAGCACCTTCACAGTACTCGTTTTCCATTTGTGATTTGTCCATTCAGAGGCGCGGATGCCAAGTCTGGCAAGGTTGTCCAAAAGATTCCGCGCAACTGGCACAAACGGGCGTCTGGATCTTAGTCTCACTTGGAGATTGTCTGAGGACCCATTTAACAGACCATGCAAAATATGATCGGGGTCCAGAGATCCACGGTGAGTCAAGGAGAGTGTCGCTTCCATTCGGCGAAGCTCAGCTGGCTGGATGCCTGAGAGTATAGGTAGGTGGTCCGTTGGAGTGGGACGCAGGCATCCAGTAACTATGCGCAAGGCGTCGTTCAAGACACTGTCAATGAGGCGAGTGTGAGCACTGCGACACCAGACTGGCGCACAGTACTCAGCTGTTGAGTAAACTAGAGACAAGGTGGCTATGCGTAGTGTTTTAGCACCAGCACCCCATCCCGAGCCCACGAGTCGCCTCAGCAGTGTAACGCGCGAGGATAGTTTTTTGCGCAATGCCACTAAATGGTAACGAAACGTGAGCGATCTGTCCAGTTTTACCCCAAGATAAGTAGGGGTTGGACAGAACGGTAAAAGTCCACCGTTGTTGGAGACCTTTAGCTCACGTTTGGCCTCTCGGTTGTTTAAATGAAAGGCTGTCGTCACCGTCTTAGTGTGACTGAGCTTCAACCTCCAAGTCTGGAGATACGCTGACAGTGTGGACATGTCTTGGCTTAAGGTCCCCTCCAAGTCCTTCCAGTTTCCAAAAGAATGCAGCAATGCTAGATCATCAGCATAAGCAAACTTTCTGGAAATCATGGAAGGAAGATCGTACGTATAGATGTTAAATAGGAGGGGAGCCAAGACCGATCCCTGAGGAACGCCGTTTTTAAGACGGCGTAGCCTGCTTTGCTTGCTGTCACCGGTGGTAAGGATGAAACTTCGATTTCGGACAAGCTCCATGATCATTTTGACCATGTGCTTATCCGGAAGTAGTCTCAACAGCTTGCAGGTAAGGCCACGGTGCCAGACAGTGTCATAAGCAGCTGTCAGATCGATAAATACGGCACCGGTCTTCTTTTTAGCCTTGAAAGAATCCTCGATGTTCTGGGTTAGCAGAACAACTTGATCTACAGTTGACTTCCCGCGTCGGAACCCAGCCTGCTCTTTAGGGAGCAGTGGATCGATTAATGGTTCAACGCGGGCGTAGATAAGCCTCTCGAGGATCTTGTAGGGGATACAGAGCAGAGATATTGGTCGATAACTCTTTGGGTCCCCCACGGGCTTTCCTGGTTTTGGGATCGCGACCACAAGCGCTCTTCTCCAGATCTTGGGAATTTTGAGTCGGCGCAAACAGGAAGAAAGGAAGTCACGTAACCAGGACTTCAAAGCAGCTCCAACATGGAGTATAAGCTCGGGGCAGATGGAATTAGTTCCCGGAGCTTTACCTGGTTTTAAATGTTGAAGGGCAGCAGCAAATTCTCTCCGTGAGAAATTGTCAGAGATATTTACTGCGTCTGGTGTTGTGGCCCTCCAAAGGTCAGACACTTCTTGAAAGACAAGTCGAGATGACTTGCGGTCAACAACCTCGTATTTCCCATTTCTAACTAGCTGAGATGCAATAGCATCGGCTGAAACGGGACAGTGACGAGGAGAGTGTCGTGACCTACCAGTAAGGTTGTTCAAAATACTCCACGCTTTTCGACTAGAGTGTGAGAAGTCAATGCTCCGAACTGCTTCGGACCATCGATCCCTCCGCTTTCTGTCAAGCTTGGCAAGCAGAGCTGTAGCAGCCAAACTTGAGTCGTCTCCCTGAGGAGACTGCAGAAAGATTTTATAGAGGGATTCACACTCTGCATCCCAACACGGAATATAGTTATTTCGATACACGCGTGGGATAGTCTTTTTGGCTGCTTTCTTAATGGTGTTACAGAAGTCCTGGTAAGCCGCATCCACATTAAGTGAATCAGGAGGCAACAAAGTTTTGCGAATTTATTCGTCAAAGCAATGTAGTGACTCCATTTGGCCTTGCGGAAGTTCCATCGCTTAACAGGCATGCTTGGCACTGCCATAGCAAACCTTGGTAGTGTAATAAGCGAAGGTCGATGTTGTGACCTGACTTGTCAAGGACACGTCTATCCGGTAAGCGACTGTTTGGACCTACGCTAGCAAAAGCTAGATCTGGATTGGTGCCAGTGTTCCAGCGGCCGGAATAAAACTGGCAGCATCCTTGGCATTATATAGGAGGGCAAGACAATTAATACTTGCCCATCCAGCCAAGCACTCACCGTCCGGACTGTTGTCGTCGTAACTTCAGTCAGCATGACGACAGTTAAAATCGCCAGCGTACAGACAGGGGTGAGGAAACACTGGGAGATCCAGGAATCGCAATCGCGTTGGGGGTGGTTTGTAGACGTTGACTATTTTATAGCCATCAACGTCCACACATAACCACTCGATCTCCGATGTCGGTGGAGATTGGTCCAAAAGTGTGTATCTCAGTCGCTCGTGGACAAACGTGGCAAGGCCATGCTTCCTGCTTAAAGAAGACCCAGCTAGTTGGTAGTGTGATAGCACCAACTTCTCTGCATCAGTGCAGTGGGTCTCCTGCAGTAGGATGACGAGTGCCTCAGACTGCATAGCGAGGTGATGAAGAACGTTCATCTTGCTTGCAGTGAGGCCTTCGATGTTCAGCTGAAGAATAGTGGGTCTTGGGAACTTGTTGGCAATGTGCCCTGAAAAGGGCAGTTTTATCTTGTCATTGCCCCGTCCTGAAAAGGACGTTTGCCGATTAGCAGACCCACACTGAACATCGGAATGGGTGGCTACCCTTCCGTTTTGGTAGGTTCGGTTTCGGTCTGTCATTTTAAAATCAATGAACAGACTTACTCACGGCCCAGGCTGCGTACCATCTGGGCCTATATATATCGAGTAATACGACAGGTGGCACTAAAGAGTATAACATCAGCGGCATTGTGCACGCTGAACCCCAGCTCACTTCCCAACCATGGTTTCGAGTTTCGAACTCGCATCAGGGACAATCAGCTTACCCAGGTTTTATCGCAGAGCTGGTCATATATAGAGAGAAAAATCTTGAAACTTGTGGGTTTCCGTTAGATGCATTGATAGAAGCGACATTGTGCGTCACGCACACCAAACCCAAGCTCGCTGTCAGACCATTGTTTCGAGTTCTTAACTCTCATCAGACAGTCTGCAGAAAACATTAACAGCAGACACCTGTAGCAGAGGTGGGGAACCTTTTTTTGCAAATGTGCCAAAATATTTTAAGAAATTGTTTATCAAGTCAATGTCATGCCAGTTATAATACATTCAACACCATGCGAACAAATTATTATACATCGACTATGTCGATGTAGTGATTATAGTGTTTTTTATGTGCGCACTACATCGAATATGTCGTTGTAGTGCGCACGTAAAAAAACATAGTACATTTGTAGTAAACGTAAACTAACGGTTTCTTCGGAACTTTCTGCTAGTTAAACTAGCTATTGTCGCACGTTTGTCTGAAAACGAAACAACTAGAAAAAGGAAGCCAACCATAGCGGATCACACACTTCATAGTATTTACTAAAAAAATGTTTTCACATCAAATCTTAATTATATTTGCTCAGTAATGTGAAATCGTTTTATATTTGAAGCAATTGCCCCTCCTGCCCCACCGGCTCGTACGGTTATGATCGTGCCAGAAAAAAATCTGCCGCGTGTCATAGGTTCGTCTGACCTGACCTATGTCCTTGAGACAAAGAAAAACAATAACCACGTGTATTGGTTTTATTACCGTACGTCAAAAAAAGAAATAGCTAAATGCTAATGTTAATTTTTTTTTTTGGCAAGTTTTAACAATGCGATATAATTTAATTCAGTTTCATCATCTTTTTCGTGGAAAACATTAAATTAGTTCGGTGTATTTCCCTTTGCCCGCTTGTCCTTTTGAGTTTGCTGGGGCAGTAGCTCGAGTTGGGATCTCCAAACATCTCAATCTTCTGCAACTAGCGGCAATTCCTCCGGTGGAATTCCAAGACGCGGTCAGGCCAGGTGGTGGTGGTGGTAGGTTTACCCGACCCATTCCTGGGGATGGGGGCGCGGATCAACTCCGCGGAGTCCCAGTAATCGAGCTACTGCCCACGGACGGGACCAGAAGTCCAGAAGTGATAGGGAATGGCCGAATATGGCCCGACGCAAATGGTCCAGTATAGGGCAGTCTAGCACGAGATGTGAAAGGTCCTATGATTCAGAACCACAGTTGCTGCATGAAAGAGTCTCGGCTCGACCAACCCTGTAGAGATAAGTGTTAAGGAGAGTGCTGCGCCCGTTGCAGCTTAAACGGTAGAGAGCACAGCGAGCGGAGCGAGGGAGAGTAAGCTCCTCGGAAGATACTGGAGAGATTTGGTGTTGAAAGAGACCAGATTGGACACTGCGTCTCCTACTAGTGTAGAAGGATAGTCTTTGTGAGGAAATAAGGGGTGCGAGGGACACTGATATTTTGGAGGGATTGAGAGAGGCTCCGACTTTAGCTAGAGAGTCAGCTAAGTAGTTACCTGGGAGGGAAGAGTGACCAGGTATCCATTGCAAATGGACTAGCCTACCTTGGATTTGGAGCGAGTTCTGGGTCTTTCTCTAGGTCTATTGCGACTCGGAAGAGCATCCATTAGTCGCTTTGCTGTTCGCTCGTGGGACATTCGCGTCACATGACCATACCATGACGAACGTCATATGGCCATACCATTGCAGTTGCGATCGTTCTTTATGAAGTAGCTACGGTTCAATGTTAAGAGATTGATAAATATCAGTGCTTTTAACCTAGTTTAGCAGGAATAAACTTTTGAATTTTTGCAAGAAATCATTTTGTACTTGGAATCTCACTCTTTCGGTTATTACCCAACGTTCATGACCATAGATGAGGGTAGGAACAAAAAAAGAGAAAGCTTTGCTTTTCTGGACAACTCTCGTTTCAATACAACTAATCGGTACAGTTGTCCTGTCTGCCATCATTCGAAAATGTAACTCCAAGATACTTAAACTTCTCCGTCTGCTGGAGATCAGTTCAGTTTGCTTTTATATACTGTATTAAATATCTTACTAATTAAGCTATTCAATTCAATGCTCTACAAACTATAAGAAGAAATCAAAGTGAGACTTCTTTAAGCCAACAGGAGTAACTGAAAAACGTTTATCTTTTTTCGTAGAAATAAACTAATTTTACACGTTATACTTATATATACTACTGGTATCATTTTTGAGGTCAAATTTGAAAGTTTGACTCGGTGATCGTAGTTTGTTCTTTTAAGACTAAAGTTGCATGAATTGTGTAGAAAATAATATTAGGTATTTATTTATATCAGCAGAGCGCCCCCACATCACAAACAAAAAAATAAAACGTACAACCTACAAAATTTAAAAGAAAACATAAAAAGTGCTTGTACTTAAACAAAAAAAGGTGGTGTATTAATAAAATACAAAATTTATCCAAAATGAGAAAAGTACGTTGAAGAATAGAAACCGTTTGCATTAAATTGAAACATGTAGAAATGCCGTTTAAAGCAGTGGTTCTCAACCTTTCTTCTCTTGAGGCCCATTTTCAGTGTCAAAAGAAATATTAGGCCCACAATAACCTTTAATAAAAATTTCGAGTATCATAAAATGTTTTTTTTTATTAATATAAACAATACAGTAAAATTGTCAATGACCAAACTAATCCTTGTGTCTATTTATCAGCTTGTCAAGTTGCACTGCTAAACCTTGTTTCAACCCCAAGCGTAAATCTCCTCTCTTTTCAATTCACAATTGATGACGTTTCTTTGTCAGTAAATCATTTACAGCAGAAAATCCTGCTTCAACTAACCAAGTAGTAGGAAAGCCAAGTAAGAATGGAACTGCTTTTTCAAATAACAATGAATAGAATGATCCTACGCTCAGCCATCCGATTAATCCATTCCTTTCAATATTTGCCATTAATGCTTTGTTCTCTTTTAGTTCAAAAAGTTCCCCAGCAATAATGGGATCAATGTCTTCTTCACTTAAGATGTCAAAATGTGCCATATCTATAATTCAACCTGGTGGACTCATTTCGATTATATCTTTAAATCTTTTGGTCATATCTTTTCTCTTAAGTTTTGCAGGTGACTAGTACAGCTTGCGATTACTTCTAGGCTTGGAACAGTTTTAGCCAAGTTACAAAAAAAGGCAAATTTATTCTTTTCTAGATGCATTTTTCAGAGACTTAATTTGTTCAAAAAAGAGCGCACTTTCTCAGCACAATCTACTAGATTAGTGTTTCGCCCATGTAGTGTTTTGTTTAGTTGGTTAACATGCTCAAATAAGTCAGGTAGGTAAAAATCCTTGCCTTTATATTACTGTTATTTAATGCTGAAAACAAAGTCTCAGCTTTTACATTTTTTGTTTCTTGCTATGAGTGTTAATTTCCATGTGATGAACAAAGATAAAAACCATGTCCCACAGTTCTGCAAGACGAACAAGGGAATTTCTTTTAGAAAGCCACGTAACTTCAGTGTGTAAGAGAAGTGTCTGGTAGTCCTTACCCTCACATAGTTTCTGAAACAAGCGGTCATGCAAAGTATGGGTTTGACAAAATTTATTGCTGAAATTGCAACTTTCAATGCCTCTTAGATGTCATTATTGAGATATTTAGCAGCAAGATGTTGCCGATGAATAATGCAATGAATTGTCATTATATGGGGGGCAACTTCTTTTAATTTTGCAACAAAACCATTGTGCTTTCCGGTCACAGCACTGGCACCGTCTGTGGCAATCTGCAATAGCTTTAATCCCATTATTGTGCAGGAATTCATAAACAGCTGCATAAATAGTTTCACTTCGTGTGTCAATCAGCCTGTTAATGAATAACATTTCTTCATGGATTACCATTGCATCAATATATCAAACATAGGCAAGTAATAAAACAGAATTATTTATTGTAGTTTTATCAATTTGCAGTGAAAACTTTAAAACTTTTAATTTTTCCACTAGCTGTTCCTCAAGATTTTCCTCCATTTCATAATGCCTTCTTTTCACTGTCTCATTGGACAAGGGGATTTTCTGTAAAATATTAGCAGCTTGTTCTCTTAGCAATTCTTTAGCACAAATCAACATTGCTGGCTTCACTAGACGTTCTGCAATCCTGTGAGGCTTTCCCACCTTAGCAATCATTTCACTTACAATATAGCTAACTATAAGTGTCTTTCTATTACTATCTCTTGCCTTTTTCCAAAGGAAATCTAAAGGTTTTGGAGCGTGCTTCTGCCGTAACTCCACTTTTTTTTCGAAATAGCTGAGCTTTTTCCTTACAGAACTAGGATGCTTTACCTGTTAATGAGTTAATAATTTTGACTTTTTCATGGAATCATTTGTCATTATTAGACCACAGTCCACACATTCAGGCTTCTCAGAATCAGCAGTTGATAGATAAAAGCCTAGTAATAAAAAATCTTGCTGGTAATTGCGGACAGTCTTCCTTTTTTTTGAACTTAAAAATGCCATTATGGAAAGTCAGGGGTTAAAAGAAACGTTAGATATTTTATTTTATCTCTTTATTTATCCTCCTGACTCACAGGAAAGCAACGGAGGCGCTAATACGTAGGATAGGCAATTACCCCGACCTGCTTCCCGAGATGCCAAAATATTGCTGTCCGCTTGTAATTTAATATACGTAGATATGACTTTAATTTAGAACTGCTTGTCAAGACCACCAAGCAGGGGAAAGTGCCATAAAGTGTCTTTCCCAAGGACACAACAGAATGGTGCGAGTGGGTTTTGAATTGAGACTATGTTGGTCATGAGCGTGGCGTTTTAACCACTCAACCACGCTGCCAACATTATCCTAATAAACCTAAAATAAATGTTTTCACAAATTAAATAAATTAAACTATTTGTTTTATAATGTTATAATCAATAATAAAATTATACCACAAACTTAAATCGCTGAGCTGTTAAGAATTAAGACACTTAGCCTACTTTAAAATTTATATTTATAAAAACATATTTGCAAAAAAAAATAATAATTATATTGTATAATTTGTTTGTGCTCACTTGAACATTAAGGTCATGATTTTAGAAATTTACATTGGCAGATAAACTATAAATTTCATCCATACATTTTTCTTGCGACCTAATGTAGGCCCAATGAAAACTTCAGGCCCATTTTGAGAAACACTGGATTAAGAAATGTGTCTTTTTCTCCCCTCTTAAAACCACCCCTGTTGGTGCCCTTAAAAATATTAAAGCTGCAAATATCTTTAAAAATATACAAGGATCAGCTATTGTTCTTGGAACTACTCCTTTATTCATTTCTAATTTGCAAAAGCTCTAAATTGGCGGCGCTGGATAAAACTCAAACGCCCGTCTTCTTTTTTTTTTTTTTTTTTTTGGCGAGTCCGAGTCGTATGTATCTGCAGTTCAAGTATCGACTTCCTCTGCTTTATTGTATTAAAATATTTGTACTTGTTTGTGTAATATTTTAAGCTAAATGCTTGATGTCATTGTTTTCGATTCGCCCGCCCGAAACCTTGGTTTTGTAAGTGTAAGATAAATGCAAGCAGTGGCGTATCCAGAGTTTCTGAAAGGGGGCCACGCAAATACAATCAATTATGATAGAAAAATTTTTTTCAAGTTTCTAACTTCTCGCTTTTCGTCGCAAAAATTTGGTGGTCTCTAAAAAAAGGTCTTCACTTGAAATCTCTCTCTGATTTCTTGTATTAGTGATCTCCAAGATGGGGGCATAACACTGTGGCGACCAATCGGCTGGCGCTCGCGAAGGACTTATGTGACGAACGACGTTGGTGTGCATGCACGCGTGAAAACGTTTACGATTGGACAATGATTTCGTTAATGTACGCGCACCTCATGTCGAATGTTTTACTATTAAAAAGTATCTTCTAGAAACGAGACGTGTATCGTGAAGGTAGACAGAGTATTTAGTAAGCACAGCTACATTGGTGACCCCGGAAGCCAGAACACGCCCAAATTTTTCTAATAGCAGACTATCAACTAGATTAATTTTTTTAAACATTTATATGTTAGCAGAGAGCGACATTTTAACACAGTTAACTGAAGCAGTCAGCAAGTTAACAGATAATGCTTTCTCAACGTCTGGGATTCAAGCAGTAGCAGTTAAACTTCCAGAGTTTTGGACAGACGACCCAGAGATCTGGTTTCTTCGAGTGGAAGCACAATTTAGAGCTAAATCTATAATTGTTGATCAGACTAATTTGACTACACCATTACAGCATTAGACAATCGCGCCGCCGCAGAAGTTAAAGCTTTTCTTTTAAATCCACCAGAGCAAGGAAAATATAATGCTCTGAAAACAGCCTTACTCAACGCGTTTAGAAAATCCCAACTGCAAAAAGACGCCAAGCTCCCTAATATTTTAGGGCTTGGGGACAAGAAGCCTTCCGCATTCTTGCGCTATCTAGAGTCCCTCGACAATGACGCGACACCCTTCGACGAGAAGTTTTTTTAGCACAACTTGCGTCGCAGGTTCGCGCGACTCTAGCGGGTCAAGAATTTCCCGATCTAGAGGAGTTAGCTTCAGCTGCAGACCGAATTATAGAAGCTAACGAGTTACTACATACTAACTGGGTATCGGCGTTAAGCCCCAGGAATTTTAAAAACTTACAACCAAAACACAAACCCCAAACTAATCCCTCCACTCAACCCACTATCTGCTACTACCATAAAAAATTCGGCCCTAACGCTCGTACTTGCAGACCCGGCTGCCCTTTCACGAGTTTACTTCCAGTGGCAATGTCATCATTCATGACCGTACTGGAAAAAGGGCAAGCCGGCCGCCAATGACCGCGGCGGTCGGCTTAACTAAAACTAACACCTTGTCAGTATGGGATCGTGTCACAGGGACATCTTTTCTAGTAGATACCGGTACTGACGTTTTCGTTTTCCCTGCTTCCTCAAACGACAAGCGCAAACGTACCCCTACCGAAAACCTCACAGCGGCCAACGGTTCCAAAATCAACACGTGGGGAGAGCGCGTTATTACTTTTACCCTTGGACAAAGAAAGCAATATCACCAGAAATTTTACTTTACCGACATCGCTCGCCCTATACTTGGTGCCAATTTTTTATGGCCAACAACATCGCCATCGACTTACGCGGACGCCGACTTGTCGATTTAAATCAGTATAAATCACGGCAACATTTTTGCCTCATATACTGAGCGCACACCTAACAGCCACTGCGGTTTAGTTCTGGGCGCAACTAGCCGCTTTAATCAGCTATTGTTACAATTTTCACAAATTTTAGCCCCCAGTCTACATAACCAGGTGAGCAAACACGGTGTGGAACACCATATTGTCACTAGTGGCCCACCAGTACATTTACGACCTCGGCGTTTAACTGCCCAAAAACTAGCCCTAGCACAAGCTGAATTGCAGCAATTAGAGCGGGCAGGCATAATTCGCCATTCCAATTCACCCTGGTCCACCCCCCTACACATGGTACCCGAACCCTCTGGGGGTGGAAATCGTGCGGCATTATCGCCGCCTTAATCAAATTACCACCGACGATCGCTACCCGCTACCTCACATTCGCGATTTCAACACACGACTCGCAGGAGCAAAAATTTTTTCCAAAATAGACCTTATTCGCGGTTATCACCAAATTCCTATGGCCGAAGATTCAATTGCCAAGACCGTAATCGCCACCACTTTTGGCCTCTGAAAATTGCTTCAGATGCCCTTCGGATTAAAAAACGCAGCACAAACCTTTCAACGACTCATGGATAGCATTTTCCAACGCTTAGATTTTGTTTTAGTCTATCTAGATGATATCTTAGTTGCTAGTAAATCAACGGCCGAACACTACGACCACCTTCGACAGATTTTTACACTGTTGTCGTCAAACGGATTAATAATCCAGAAATCCAAATGCATCTTTGGCGTTCAAGAACTCGCGTATTTAGGACATCTAATCAGAGTCGAGGGTATGAGACCTCTTCCGAGCCGTATTGAGGCTATCCGCAATTTCTCCACGCCAGACTTTCGTTCTTCCCTTCAACGTTTCTTGGGCATGATAAATTTCTATCATTGCTTCCTCCCCACAATCGCCTCGCGGCTTGCGCCTCTGCATGCTGCATCGGCCGGACGAGGCAAATAACTTGCGTGGACTACAGAATGTCAGGACGCCTTCGAAAACGACAAGACAGCGCTGGCACATGCCACCTTATTACATCATACTCAGGCAAACGCACCTACCAGCATAACGGTAGACGCATCTGACTTGGCCATAGGAGCTCAACTTGAACAATCACACAATGGTTACTAGGTACTCATCGCTTTCTTTTCCAGAAAGTTGTTGCCTACAGAAATGAAATACAGTACCTTCGACAGAAAACTACTAGCAGCGTACCAGGCTGTACGCCACTTTTGACATTTCGTAGAAGGCAAGCCCTTTACCTTGTACACTGAATGTCACGCTACGATTTCAATTTTATCAAATAAAGACATTGCACCTTTTTAAATTAATTGTTTAAATCGACACCTTTTTGGATTAATTATTCAAATCGTAACCTTTTTAAATTAATTGTTTAAATCGAAACCTTTTTGGATTAATTATTTAAATCGTAACCTTTTTAAATTAATTGTTGAAATCGCATTAACGTTAACGCGATTATTTAAAAGTTATTTGTGACTATTTGCCGTTGTTGCCCTGGACAGCTGTCTGGATTACGGATTTACGCGGTAAAGTGACTTTGTTCTCGTTGTTGAAAAAGAACGGGTATAGAGCGTTCCTTCACATGTGGTCGCTAAAAAGGTGTATATATACGGGGCGGCAAGGAGAAGACATTATTAAAAGATTCAATTGTAGATGCTGATATAAAGGCAGATTCGAGATGACGAAGGTATTCTGTGTATATTTTAGTATGTGAATGTATCTGTCGGGACGGCAAGTTGGTATTAAGCGTTAGCGAGAAAATTTATAAAATTCATTATATTCTTTTGCGGCTCTGTAAATTCGGTTAGGTAATTTGTATGTGTTTAATCTATTGGTAAATTGTAGCATCTCGTGTATAATTTTGGCGCTTGTTTTTATTTTCATTTAATCTTTTTGTCTTCGTTTCTTCAATATAATTAATTCAGGTTATAATACCTGTCTGTCCTTCTAGATCGCTAGGCCCCGCCAGTTTAACAGTCGCATAAGCTCCTTTCAACAGGCTGGTGATTTTCTGCGATATTCACGTAGGGTTCGCCTCTAGTATCTTGTAGTTATTTTGGTACTAAGTAGGTAGAGCGTGACACTGAACACAAGCAATTGACATTCGCATTGTCCAACAATGCCGACCGCTCATCCGTCAATCCCGCCACTTGTCGTTCATCGCCGAGTTCACCTCTGACATACGACATGCGAAAGGAAAATTCAAAGTGGTAGCCGATACACTCTCAAGAATCAACACCATCACGTTGCCTCGTATTGACTTCCGACAACTAGCGAACGACCAAGCAGCTTCACAAGAAATTGCAGCGTACCGAATCTCAATAACCAATCTTTTTCTACGAGATGTACGGCGACGTCTCTCTGCTCTGCGACATGTCACTTGGGAAACCTCGCCCCGTGCTTCCAAAAGAGTGGACCTACAGAGTTTTCCAAGCTATACACTCTTTAGCTCACGCCGGACCACGTCCTACTCAACGGGCAATTGCAGACCGCTATGTATGGCACGGCCTCAAACGTGACATTCGCAGATGGTGCCGAGAATGCCAGAGTTCCCATGCAGCCAAAGTGCACCGCCACATCCGAGCCCCACTTTCTCACAGGTCCCAACCAACAGGGCGTTTTCACAGCATCCACGTAGATTTGTCGGTCCACTTCCCCCAAGCGAAGGAATGACATATCTCTTCACCATTACCAACCGATTTACCCGATGGCCCGAGGCCATTCCCCTCCCAGGCGCAAAAACACCCACCTGCACAAATGCTCTCATACGAGGATGGACTTCTCGGTTTGGGGTACCGGCAGATATAACATCAGATCGAGGGCCACAATTTACTTCATCTTTATGGCCAAACCTAAATAAAATGTTAGGTAATAAACAACAACACACCACAGCTTACCATACACAAGCTAATGGCATGGTAGGACGCTTGCACAGACAGCTCAAAGATTCCCTTAAAGCCCGCACTACATCTCCACATTGGATGGAACACCAACCTTTCACACTCCTTGGTTTACAAACAGCTTGGCGTGAAGAACCGGGTGTTCCCCGCCGAATCAGTGAACGGATCTACTCTACGCATCCCCGGCGAATTCATTGACCCTATCCCATCTCTTCCCCTACAACCTTCAACCACCTTTCTTCAAGACCTGCGAAAATCGATGCAAGAAGCCCTTCCACTACCCCAGACACACTACTCATCTCCTATATCATATTACCCGCTGCTATACAACAGTGGTACGGCAACGCTGGGGGGGAGCTATGTGGCCACCAATCGGCTGGCGCTCGCGAAGGACTTACGTCACGAACGACGTTGGTGTGCATGCACGCGTGAAAATGTTTACAGATTGGACAATGATTTCGTTAATGTACGCGCACCTCGTGTCGAACGTTTATTATTAAAAAGTGTGTTCTAGAAACGAGATGTTTATTGTGAAGGTAGACAGAGTATTTAGTAAGCACAGCTACAACACAATGCACCCGCCCCACTGCGTGAAGTGGAAGAATCAAATGTCACTTGTTTTCCTGCACAGTGCAGTGCCTACAGTGAAACAGTTTTTAAAATATTCAACTAAACTAATCGTACTAAAAAAAAGCAACAAGTGATTTTATTAAAATAGCTTGCCAAAATATTTTCTTCGGCCTGCCAAAGACAATTTATTTGTTGCCGATCATCCTTGTCATTCTCTACGTCACAATTGGTGTCTTAATTAATCGGCCGTGACGCTAGACTGATCAAGAGCGCGTGTGCTGTTATCAATCGCTTAAAAAGTTTGAAGCTGATTTATCTTATGTTTTCTAGAAGGAACTATCTCAGTCTTGTTTGATATTGTACGCGAAGCTAAAAGTGTCGTTTCAGCCGCACTTATTTTAGTAGCTTTCTTTGAGTGGCGATTGTTAGTTTAGCGTTTGCTGATAAAATATGGTTTATAAGTTTTTGATAGTTAAAGTAGAATTAGATCTTATTACAATGTTTGCAGTAACTAGTGATAAGCATGGTAACTTAAAGTTTAAAAACTCTCAAAAGTGGAATATTACATTATTTAAGCTGTTTGCGTTCAAAAAGTGTGCGCTATTTAACAAGAAATGAAATGGAAATAGACCAAAGTATGTTTTTTCATTTCGAAAATCAAGTTTTTAATGTATTTTATTGAAAGTTAAAAAGGAACGATTGAAGAGCAAATCAAATTTAATCAAAAAGCAAAAGTTATAGCCATTCTTTACTTTTTGCTGCCCCCAAATTGTCGATGTTTATGTTATTGTAGATTTTGTTAATAGCTTATTGTGATAATTCAGCTAAGATGACTGATTTTGGAAGTTTTTCTGCAAGTGTACCAGGAGCAAAAAAGTTATTAATTGAATCTTTAGCAAATTGTGCTTAAATAAATTCAAAAGATTGCAACTTGTCTTTCCATTACTTTTTTCGCTTGTTGTAAATGACATCTATAACATTTTTTATTGTATATCAGGTAATTTTCAAAGAATTACTTTACTGTTATCGCCCCATCATCTATTGCAAGTAATTTTTTTTGGTGAAACTAACCTGGAATCCCCCCTATTGCACTAGGATGAAATAAAAAAGAAACTTGTAGGGGGGAGGATTCCGGGTTAGTTTCACCACAAAAAATTACTTACAATAGATGGTGGGGCGATAAAAAAGGAAAGTACCGAATTTTTCTTGACTCAATGGCTGCCCCAAGTTAAAACTAACTCTGTAATGCGGCCGGCAATAAAAAAAGGTTGTACGCCGTTGGACTGTCACTATAAGATAGAAGAACGTTGCTGCTTTACAGTAAACCTCCGTTAATCCGGATTCGATTTGACGCACAAATTTATCGGGATTATCCGAAGGCTATTGTTTCAAGCCGGACGTTATCCAGAGTAGTAAGATGTAGATAAAAATCACCTTATTTGAATATATAAAAGACTGAATGGTACAATTCTTTGATATAAACAAATTTATTTATACAGTTTAAACGTGCAATACAAATTTACACTATCATATATAATAATAATAATAATAACAAAGTATTTGTATCCGGCTCTCTACTTGTATAGTCTCAGAGCGGCTGAACTTGAACAAAATAACTACAGGAAATAACAAATAAGAGAACAGGTCAAAACTATCACCATCGGGAAGTCATCATCGGTGTAAATTCACACATAAACTGTTTCCGGGGCAAGCATTACGAAACATACGAATTTGATAGTGTAATTTACATATATCGATACAATTGAGCTACTCTATACAATGGGGTCGGGTACGCTTCGATGCCAGCCCAACTTTTAACAGTTTAACTTTCAAATAGTTGTTTACTAACCCTAACCCTAACCCTAATTCTAACCCTAACCAGTTGCCTGGCATCGAGTCGGCGGCATCGAGTTGGGCCATTTCCATACAATGCATATCTCTAAAGAGCAAATAATAAACGTTACTAAACGAACAATTACGAACAAACGAACGATTAAACACTATAGGCTACATTTCTGTATTGTACAAAATCGTTTGAAAATAAAATGTCTTTAGGTTCTTTTTGAAAATGTGTAATTGTCTACATGAACGAAGAGCCAATGGCAACGAGTTCCAAGTTATACACATCTTATGTAAAATTGTTTTTTCAATCTGATGTTCAGTAACAATAATGAAACAATCCTCTCCTAATCTAAGGTTTTCTCGAAGCTGTGCGTACGTGTAAAACAAGTTTCACAGGTATTGCGGGGCTAAAGTATTCAAAATTTTATGAACTGTAAGACATAATTTATATTTTATTCGATACTCAATGGGTAATATATGACTATCAGCATAGTAGTTTATCAAATCATGATTGGTTAGTGGAATATCATATATAAATCTAATACACGCATTTAACACGTTTTCTAGTTTTCGTAGTAAATAATGTGGAATGCAGGCATTGAGACAGTTACAGTAATCTAATCGTGAAATAATAATAGATTTAAATAATAAAAGACATATCAGACAAAATTAGCTGTAAAATAATCTGTAATTTTAGATTATTGCAAACATTAATTTTAGACAATTTTAGATTATCACAGACTATAGCAAGCCAACGAACGCACTCCTCAGTTGAACTGATATAAATTTCTAGTAACGAGCAACATAGCCAACCAGGGTTGCCAAATGTTCAAAGATAAAATAATCTAGAATCGCAACAAAAAATATCTAAAATAATATAAATTTAAAAAATGATAATCCAAATAATAATCCAAACATACCAAAGTTACATTTTCAATAAAAAAACGAAAATTGTAATATAAAGTTGTAACTCATGATGTTCTACATCAGTGTGGTCCAAGGTTAAGAGCATGGAGGGCCGCATTAATGTTTGAAAAAGTTTCGCGGGCCGCAAAGATAAAATCTAGGTCAGGGTGGTCTAACTTCTCCACTCTTGTGGGCCACATTTTTGAAAAATTATTTGAGTTTGCGCGCCTCAACCGGATAAAAACGCTTATTTTCGTCTCAAAATCAGGGTGTTCTCTAAAAAAAAAAAAGGTCTTCACTTGGAATCGGTCTGCAAAATTCCTATTTTCGCGCAAAATCATAGCGTTCTCCAAAAAAACTTGCGGCTGCTTGTCATCGACAAGACTTGTGCAAAATTGTTGCGCGGGCCAGGGTTTGGACCACACTGTTCTACATTGTAAAAAAAAAAAAGGTCTTCACCTCTATTTGCTCTCAAATTTCCCAACTTTCGTCCAAAAATTAGGGTGTTCTCTAAAAAAAAGTGTTGTCACTTCTTTGCTACTGGAAACAATGCAAAATAACATTTGTCAAAATAATCTAAATGAAATGCTAAAATGATCTAAAAAATAATCTTAACATCTAAATGGGTATTTACTACATCTAAATTAGACGAAAATAATCTAAATCTAGATTAAAATAATCTAAGTTGGCAACACTGTAGCCAACGCTTGTAAACTATAACATGGAACTACATTTATGACGTTGACAAAAGACATCCTGCTACAGTTGTTAAGCGGGAAAATGCGGATTATAAATATTAAAAAAACAATTTTTATCTGGAATAGGCGAAGATTCGGAATAAATGATTCAACCTTTCTATTAAGAAAAACATTAGAAATCATTCGTACCTTCAGTTTTATCCGGATTATGCAAATATCCGGATTAACCGAGGTTTACTGTAGTTTTTGGGTTTTTTTTAGGCGAAGCTAATTCTTGAATTCCACCTAAAGACCTGTTTATCTTAACTGAAATAAGCATTGCCGTCTGATAAAAAAAAACCATTGCCTTAAATAGCATGAGACAACACTCCCAAATTTTTCAGATTGCGCAAGACAGTTTTTTTCGCCTTTGTTTTGTGACGTTTAAAATTAGCTTTTGTTATTTCGTCAGCCTAAAACGGAGATTATAAAGAAAATTATAAAGAGACATCATTGCTATAAAAAAGTATGCTGAAAAGTGGCTACTAGCCGATATTTCTTCATTATTCGGCAGTTAAAATCAAAAAAAAAATTTATTTTAAATCGTGAAACTGTCGCACAATTTTTCCGTCTCATAAACATTTTGGTCTGCTGCTCCTGTGAAAACATTTAAAAATACTAAAGATGAAAAAAATAGAAAGATCTTTTGGACGTTGGCCACATTAGAATGAACGAAAAACTAATCATCATTAAGACTACTGATTTGTTGTAGGGCCAACGTTGCGAATAAAACTGTTTTTAAAAATAAAACTGTTTTAGAATTTTCTGTTAGCTACTTCTGCAGTTTATCTTTACATTAATGTTTTAAAATCAATAAAGTATGACTAATTCAAGAAATTTTTAAAAAATCCTATAGTTGTTTTTTTTAAATAATTTTTCTTTAGAAGTAGGATTTTATAATTAAAACCACTTGTTCCATTCAGCCCGTTTTTTCTAAAAATGGAGCTGGATACTGTTAAAATTCTTATAATTTTTGCCTTGTTTATTTTGACTTTGTTTGCTGCACTCCTTCCTCTGCAATGCTTGAAATTGACTGCTCGAATTAAATCGAAAAAGAAAGGACGCAAACAAGATGGTTGCGATGGCAATATTTACAACGGTCCAGACTGTCCAGAAAGCTCGCTGGTAGCCCAAAACGCGACAGTTGCCCCATCGTCGCGCCGGCCTCGGCAGAAAAACAAAAGAAAAGTTTTGATTATGAGCGTTTTAAACTGCTTCGCCGGCGGAATTTTTCTCGGCACCAGCTTCATCGAACTTCTTCCGGAAATTCGGAAATGCTTTGCCCAGTTTGACATCAGGTGGCCCGATTTAACACCATCACATAGGTCAGTAGTTCGATTTTTGACCTTTGTAACCATAAGGTTGTTTTTAATGCAGGCATCACGTTTTCGATTTTCTGTTTTTTAATAAGTCGCTGACATGATTATATTGCGTCAGTTGCTGACATCATTATATTGCGTCATTGCTGACAAAACAATACGTTCAACCCGATGGTGAAATGTTGTCGTTCTGGTCGTTGGCTTATTGAATTAAAAATTGCTGATACCAATGTGATGAGCTCGACTGCACAAGCGTCGACAATCAAAGGACTTTTTTGAAACGGAAAATTTTTGTTTGACAATCTACATTATAATTTGCTTGGCAATAATACTGTACCGTAGGCTTCTAATAATGTTGTTGCTCGACTTTCTTAGACAGAAAGGATTAGAAAATTTTCAACAGTATGTTTACAGCAGTTGATTTGTAAAATTTCAGTTGTTGAAGCAATTTACTATAATATGTTTGTTTTTTGTTGTTTTCCACTCTGAACCGCGCAACGAGCGACGTGAACAAGGCGCTAAAAATCAGTACGAAAACTAAGCGACGCAGTGACCCGAAACTGCGCGAACTGGGCGCGTTTACTGTAAGACCGGTCTACATCTTTACAACTGCCATATATCGAGAATAAACACTCGGCGTATATTTGTTTGTAAATTATTTTGTTAAAATGCCTAAGTTCAGTCTGTATCAGTGATTTTCAATCTTTTTCACACCGCGACCCACTTGGGCACCCCAAGGTAACTTAGCAACCCCCTTTCGTAAAAAATACTTTTATTACTTGTATTACTAATTAATTATAAAAAATGATTGAAAATAATCTCTCTTTTGAATAAAATAAATTCATCAATTAAATTCAATCAACAAAACTCTACAAGTGGGAGACTGGTGTTGCATCTTGGTAAAAAATATTTTAAGCGGGCTGCTGTTGTTTCCAGAACGCACCATATATCTGGCTCTACTATTATTTTATTCTTGGCCTTGTTCTATACTCCAACAATCCAGAAAAGCTGGTCTGACGGAAAAGGCCTCAGAAGTTGCTCAAAATTGCACTCACATCACTCTATAAAAACTGAAAGTACAAATAAAAATATTGTATCTGGACAACAATATCTTGGCATTTTCGAAAGCAGATCTTGTTAATCGCTCGAGGGTTGCTCTGAGTTTAACGCCTCCGCTCTTTCTAGCAAGACAAGATAAGAGACGTATCAAATATTTTAGAGTGCTATTTTAGCCAAGTTATCCTCCCTTTTCCATACGAGACATAATTTATATGCAAACTCTCTTCTCATATGATACTTCACATGACAGCTTGTAGCTCTTTCTTTACAATATGCAGTTAACTATGGTCACTATTTTAAGACTGATTTTTAAAAGGAAAGGGTCTGAGCGAGGTGGCACCCAGCTTTTTTTAAATCTTTCTTGCACAAATCTGTTAATCTACGTCACCAAGCTGACACGCTTGATTTTACAAACATTTCTAAATCATTTTGTCATGTCCTCATAACGTGGTAAAAAATGAAATTTCCAGAGTTTATTTCAGCTCTAATAGCCAACTCGCTATGTTTTGTCAGCTGGCAATAGGATGCTTTAGAGACCAAAACTGGCCGCTATTTATGGCTCGTACCCACCCGTACCTGTAAGCAATTTTACCCATAATCCGCCCGTGCCCCACCTATAAATTGTTATCTTTGAGTAACGCCATCAAAAGTCATAAATACCAAAACATAGAAAAAATTGATTTTTTAGACCAATGGTTCCCAACCTTTTGTATATGGCGACACACTATTCAGCTATTTAAATTTTCGCGGCACACCCATTATATTGGTTAATAATAAAAAAGGTCTTCACTGAAAATTTGTCAATGATTTCTTAATTTTCGTCCCAAAATCATGGTGATCTCTAAAAAAAAAAGTCTGCGCCTGAACTCACGCTTTTTCTTTCCCTCCGAAGCTCATGTACAAGAACCGCAAAATTCGACGTCCCTAAATAATTTTTCCAAAATCTTTCGCGACACACCTGTTGGAAAACACTGTTTGAGACGAAGCTATTATTTATGCCGGAATCCAAATTAAATTAAAAACTTGCAAAATATCGGACATTTATATATTTTTTAGAAACCGATTTTGCCTGTTCACAATCCTTTTCCCGCTGACCTTCAGCAGTATAGCTTTTGCAGGCCCCTGTGCCCCCGTCGATTTTATGTACGTAAGTCAGGCCGTACCCACCCCGGGGCAAGTGAGTACGGCTGACGTGCTTACACGCACTCGCACAGGCCTCTAGCCTGGATAGAAAATGCTTCCTGATAATGATTTTTTCATTGTTTGTTTTTGCCTCTGCGCATTCAACGATTTTACCGCCTGTTTCGGCATTCGTTTTTCTATACCACGGTGAAAATTGCATTTAGCTCATTCTTTTCTGTACAATGACATAAATAAACTACTGATATTTAATTGAAATGCTGATAACTGCGTTCAAAACTGGTTTAAAGTAGCATTTTTGCCGAGTGGTTCTATTATTGTGACCATAAATCAAATACTGATAAATAACTTTAAGTAAATTCTAAAATAATAACTATGAATGTTATTTTGATTTTGTTATCTATGATAGCCCTTTTTAACTATTTTACTTTTTATGCTGTTTATCAAAAGCTTTCGCGACCCTTAAAAAAGTCAAACGGCTCCTAGGTTGAAAAGCACTGGTCTATAATCTTGGCGCACAGAATACGATAAATTTACGCAGGGATTATACTGAAAGAGCTTTATCGCTGCTATGCCAGATTGTTTACTTTATTAAAGCAAACAAGCAAAAAAGATCATTAAAAAAAATCAATCGAAAAAAGAAACCATTTGCTTCTGCCGCATTGATTAATCTTGATGATTGCGATAACATAATGAAAATGCTTATTTTAAAATCGTACCATTTGCTAATAATTTCGATCTGCTTTCAAATATTTTACAATTTCACTTCTTGCAAATGCTTCAAAAAATGAAGTTGAAGTCAAGCTAGTTTATCACCAATTCGAGTTGTTAAAAAATGAACGTAAACACTTTGTTATGTCTATTGGTAGTGCAGTATCTTGTTACTTTCAAGACCGGCTATTGTGCTGTTTTTGTGCATGGCTGTTTTGGGCGCAAGCAGATAGAAAGCAAGTTTTCTTGTATGAATACATATTAGAGCATTGATGTAATACTTACAAAATCCTGACCACAAACTTATGAGCAAAGAATTTTAGACCATATCCTGTACTCTTCAAAATAACGGCTTTGAGTAATATGAAACGCCTACTATTGCCCGAGAAAGCCTAGCTGTACTTTCCACAGTGTTAATTACTAACTCATTTTACGTGCGTCATATCCGTAGTTTTAAAAACTTGTTGCAAACTTTGTTGTCATTTTCATGTTTCTGTTAAAAACTTCATGGTCAATGAAAACCAATTTTGATAAATAATTTTTATGGTTAATATGGATATTGTCGATGATGATTAGCTACTTTTTTATTACATCGATTTCAAAAGGCAATTCAATATATTTTGTGCGTTTATGCATAGTAGAATTAAACCAAAGAAATGGCTTCTAATGCAACTAATATAATTTGCATAAGGAGTCAGCAGTCACTTGTTTTCGAAAATCTGTTGTAAACCGCAGAACCAATTTATTTTTCAGCCATTTTTAAAAAATGCTTTTTGAATTTCTTTGCTTTTTAAATTTTAAAACCTTTGGCCGAATTTTAATTTACTTGTCAGAATTAGTTAAAGTAATTTTGTCAACTTTTCTTAAGAAATAAAAACACTCAATGAATGACATGATAATTAATTTAGCGCAGTATATAATACGTATAATTTTGCAAAACAATAAATTTCTTAAAGATAAATTTGATAAGTCCGTCTGCAAAATTGAGTTTAAAGAGAGAACAAACTAGCAAATCCTATTTCTCTTTTCCCTGCTTATTTCGTCACAAAATCGTTCTTTCTGCAAAAAAGCACTCAACAAAATGTCGATTTGAATGATAAAGAAAGGGCAATTTTTCTTCTATTTTTCTTCTTCTATTCTTCCTAAAGGGCATTCTATTTCTAATTTATTTTCCTGCTTGGTGGTCTTGGCAAGCAGTTCTAAATCTCAGTCATATCTCTATTAAATTTCAAGTGGACAGCAATATCTTGGAATCTCCGGAAGCAGGTTGGATGAATTACTTACCCCATGTATTAGCGCCTCCGTCACTTCCTTGCGAGTCAGGAGGATAACTAAAGAGATAAAATAAAATATTTTTTAAGCTTTATTTTTCTTAATTCATTCCAAACATGTTAAAGGTGTAGGCCCTCAAACTTGTTCCATACTTGAAATCTTTGTTTTTATGAATATTCGATAATAGTATTTTTATCCGGTTGCATTTACAACGTTTTTAAAATAATGCAAAGAAAGACTTTTGTTGTTAGTTAATCATTTGCGAACCATTATCGAAAAAATGTCACAAGTTTGTTGTAATAATGCCAGGGTGATTGTACATTGGTGTAATATGCTATTCGAGTATATGGGTATAATATGGTAATATGGTATTTTTATCCAAGGATCGCATTGCAGTAAAAATTGGAGCGAGAATTTAAAACAAAAGTTTTCACTTGTCTTTCGAAATTTTTTTTTTCACTTGACGTTTACTACCAAAAATAAAGCCTTTGATATATAATGCGAAAGACTTCTAATCAGAAAATTTCCAACCAACAGTGGTTCATAATTTTAATAAATTCTTAAGTCTCCTCACAAATGATGAACTTTGATTTTTCTGGTCTAACCAACGGCTGTAACAGTGTGCTTTTGATCATGTCACAGTACTGCTATTGGTGCTTTCGGATTAGTTGTTCCCGACCAGGAAAAACTTACTCTAGGAAGTTACAATTTCATAATTTGTTATTACTAATTACGGCATAACAGAGTTTCGGTTCAATTTTAATACTCCACTTTGACTGCATTAGCAAAAGTTTTTTCGACTTTTGTTAACATTTGCTAGATATTTTGCAACAAAATCAGGTAAAAGTGTATTGCTTGTCTGTGAATCAATTTTTTTAAATACGTTTTGGATGACATTTTTTTTACATGTTAAATTGTTACAGCTCAATAAATAGCTCTAATGTCACTGAAACCGGATCCTCTCAGCAGGAACTTATGCCTATTGCGGAGATGATTGTGGTTGGCGGATTATTTCTTATCCTATGCGTTGGTGAGTGATGTGTACCTTTTTGTCATCAGTTAGAAGTTAGGTTTGTTCCTGTGCTAAGTTTTTTTTTTACTAAGCGTTGGTGGCAACATCAATTTTTTTTTCTATCTAGTCTTAGACTGGAGCCAACTGAAAAGCTATCCCGATTTAGTTCTTGTAAACCTTAAAACTGAAAGTGATTATTAATAAGGCAATTGCACCACTGTGAATTACGAAATTCGCTCTTAAGAATTTTGATTTGATTTCGACTTGTCTTGTCGATTCATGACCGGAATCACTGGCTGTGAGTTTTTCTCGAATAGTTTTATTGGTTTTCAGGTTTTAATTTACATTTTATTACACTAGTTATTGATTCATAGCCTAGCATGAAGGTGAGAATCAAATAAAAATTGATTTTACGTGAAAATAACGCCGAGGGAACATATGCCGACGTTCAGTGTTTAGTTTGTTTTAATGCTGAAGAGTCGGTTACTTGTTTACAATTCTTCTTGTTTTTATAGAGCAAGCGGCTCACGGTTGGAGTCATAACAGAGCTAAGAAAAAAGGCCGTCCCCATGGCAACCACACGACCATCCTGCGAATGAACAACATCAGCGGAGAGGCAGAGGAAGAAGTGGGACCGCCTCCCGAGGACCCGTCAAATACTTCAATGAACGTGAATGGTGATAACGTTCCGGACCACGATCATTCCGGTCTCCGGTCCTTGATCCTAGTTTCTACTTTATCCGTTCATTCCCTGCTCGAAGGAATCGCCATTGGCTTGCAAAGCGAAGTTCAGAACGCCGTCGCTCTTTTTGTGGCGGTTTTGTTGCACAAGTCTTTAATGGCGTTCAGCATGGGAACGAACTTGGTACAATCAAAGCAGACTTTCCGAAAAATAATCGCCGCTTCGCTGATTTTTGCCCTAGCGTCGCCCATCGGAATCGCCATCGGCTTGATTGTGAAGTCGTCGGGCGGTGACGACAGCCATACGAAGTTTGTCAACGCGATATTGCAAGCGATAGCTACCGGCACTTTTCTTTACATCACTTTTTTCGAAGTTCTCGTGAAGGAGTTTGAGGGCCACGGCAACCGACTTGCCAAAGTCCTTTCACTGTTTGTGGGTTACGGGTGCGTCCTCGGCACGTTTTTTGCGAGCAACGGCTGAGCTCGCCCGATGTGGTAAAAAACGTTGTTTGATGTTGCGTGACCCACGAGTTGTTATCGATTTCGAGTCATAACTTTCAAACTTGATTATAACATTAGGTAAAATAGCTTACTGATGCTTTGGAATGCATTATTATAATTTGCAATACTAATAAAAATATATTTACCTTGATATATCGAAAGTAATAAATGCATATTACCAGCAAACACCATGCTATCTCGTAATTTGTAAGTTTACATTTCTTGTGGCAGTTTTTCGTCCATTTACGTACAATAGCGCAATTCAGATTCTAGCTCGGTAAAAATGCATCGTAACTAGTCGATGCATTTCCTTAGAACTGAGCCAGCAAATCGTAATAATTACAATAGTTTTCGATTTTGGGTCTCAAGAAGCAGACTTAGATACTCGAACAGGTTTGCTCGAAACTAAATAATCGATGACGCATATTAATTTGTTTTGCAAGGGTTTATGCTACGTGGGCCTTTCGTTATTGACAATTTAATGTCTCTAAAATTTTCATTAGTACCAATTTTGTTTTCTATTTAGAAAGTAAAGTACAAAAATCTTGGTTTTATTTCACCATGTCTGGTTATGTTTGTTTTGCTGTTAAGTTTTTTTTATATCGTTTTGTTTTTTTTTGCTTTTCAAACTGACATGTAGTCGACTTACTGTGAATTTTGAGTTTTACATTTTTGCGATTTTTGAATTAATCAACGCTTATAAAATATCTGAGAATTATTATTCAATATTTACTTCACCGATTCAGTCCAATTGTATTGTTTTCAGTGTAAGCTGCTGCTTATGCTCTTGTGCCGAGTTACCCGATTGCATCTGCAGTGAATATCCAGAACACTTTTTTAGTTATAAAAATTATAAAGTTACAAGCCGTCTATAGACAAAACAGTCCGTTGGGTCTTAAATTAATAATTTTTTGCTTTTATTTCGTGTCTTACGATTCAAGATATTTTTTAAAAGTTTTTTAAAGTATTTTTTAAATGTTAGATACGAACTTAAACGAGAACAAATAGCTTGAATTTTCTGTGTTAATTTGAGTTTTATAATGTCAGTATTTTTCTTTTCCTGCTTTAATTTATTTCCTTTGTTACAGCTACAGCAATAGGTTATTTTTGTGTTTATTCGAAGATTGCTTTTGTGTTATAAAATCACTAATGACATTTTTATTAACATTTAGTCAATGCAACTTTTTTATCAACCACAAGTGTAATAAAACTGCTTATTATGAATTATGTACCGGTATACTTTCTACTATTCGATCATATTTTTTGCAATTTGTTATATCAAGCATTCATTTCTAATTATTCAAACTTAAAAAAGTGAATTGTCAATTTTTGTTAGTCTATTGTAGAATCATTGCCATTTTATTACTTAATTAAAGCTTTGTTTAAGCGCTTTTGATACTTTATAAAATAGTAGGCCTGCCCATTTTGCATACCTAAAAAAAACATCTATTTTTTTGTAGTTTTAATAATGATTTAAGGTACTTTCACTTTTATAATTTTAGTAATGGCTCTTTCAAAATTTTTTAGGCCTATTACCTATTAGTAATAGCTATTTAATTTTTCAACGAATTTTAAAATCGAAAAATTATTATTTTTTGCATATCTAAAATCAATTAAACTATTTTCTTATTGCGCCATTCTTGCAGCTTGATGTCACTACCGCTTTGAGAAAATCACGATTTTAATTTGTGCTATACTTTGCATGTTACCAATTTTACCCTAAATTCTTGAACATTTTGGAAAACTTTGTTCTCTGGAGTGCTCCCAATTTTTGTTTTTAAAAGTTTGAAATTGAAATAAAAACTTAAGTGTGTTTGCAAATCGATCAAATCAATAAAGTTATCAGCAACTGTTTCTGCTGTTTTGATCGCAATTTGCTAACTAGAAGCCATGTTTGTAATTATTCGCTGTTTCGCTTATGCTAATGCTATTTTTAAGCAAACGTTTATTTTAAACTTGTTATCATGTTTTAAAATGATGATCACTTCTGCAGTAACAGTATACAAATATTTGTTTTGTGTTATTTCCACCGTTTTATTTGCTCAATTGTGTCACAAAAATTTTGTTTTTACTTTAAATTTGATGATTCTTTATAACAATGCTGTGCTTCAAGTGATAAGTTGCAAGTCCACACCGCCGGTTTAAATTTAGGTTTCTTCATTATTGTAAAAAAATTTTGCCTCTCTTGGCACTTTAAGTTGTTTTCCTTGCTAATTGGCTTGCTTGCTGTAAGCACCATTGCCAGCTTAGCTACGTAAAAGACGATACATCAGTCTGCAATGTTCAAGGAAGTCGCTTGCAAGATGCATCAGGCGCTCTGTGACGTCATTTGATATCGTAAAGGTCGTTTGAACCTTTCAATCTAGTTCTGTGAATTAGTGTAAGGCCTGAATTTGAAAAAGAAATGCGTAAATCAGCATAAAGCAATGTAAGAAATAGGTTTTTCTGGCCTGAGATGTTATTTTGTTTCACATTATGCTTATTTCAATTTTCTTAAAACTGTAGCAGTAATTGAATGTTAAACTATGACATAGACATAGACATAGACATAGATAGTGTTTATTTTGCCTGAGCGCACACAAAAGCAGCATAATCAACACACGTAAACAACAAATTGATAACAAGAATTATATGCAAAAATATTATAATACAACAATAAGTGCGAAGGCAGGGAGCACCGAAGAACAGTAATGTTATCAAGTCAGATGCTCCCTAGCCATATCAATCACGTACAAAAAAATAATTACATATAACCTACACATGTTATTGCAACTACAGGTAGTTTATTGTTGTACAACTGGTACATGAATTTTCCTAGTTCCAAGTGGTATATATCTATCAATTTCGAAGTGTTTAATGAACTATATAAATAATTAACTGGTATATAAATGGAGCTGGAGGTAATAATTCGTACGACTTGATTAAGTCGAACTTCAAGAATATACAATAATGATGTGGATGCGGTGCCTCAGGTTGAAATCCCATATTGGACTCGTGAGTAAACTTAGCTATAATAGAGTAGACAAAGGATTTCCCTCGGAACGTAACTTCGCAATCTGCAGAGCATACCACTGGTTTTAGCTATTTGATGGCATAAGTTATCAATATGAACATCCCAACTCAGTTTATTATCGAAAAACACTCCTTAACACTTAATAAAATTCACTTTATTCAACGAAGTTTTATTGATAGTTAATCTGAAATCATTATCAAAAACTTTGTTAGGTTGTTTATTGTAAATAATGTACGTAGTTGGTTTTACCATTTATTGTAAATAATGTACGTAGTTGGTTTTACCATAGTTCAGTAACAGTTTATTTTTTCTAGCCAAATATCCACTTTATGTAACTCACTAATTATTCGATTTTTCAGGAAATTTGGGTTTGCATTTGACATTAATAAAACTGTATCATCGGCATATAAAGTTGTGTCAAATTTAGATGCCGGTGCTAAATTGTTAATGTATAATAGAAACAATAATAGTCCGAGACATGAGCCTTGGGGAACACTAATTGTCAATTTTTGTCTACAAGAAAAGCATCCAGAAATGTTAGTATACTGATAACGTTCGGAAAGATAGCTTTCAAGTAAATTTAAAGCTATTCCACAAATGCCTTAGTGGTTAGATAGCTTCCACAACAAAACACCACAATCAACAGTATCAAATGCTTTTGACAAATCCAAAAATATGTAACAACTATAAAGTCCTTCATCAATGTTTTTTATGAGTTTATCGTGTATTGAACTAATAGCAAAATTAGTAAATGAATTTGGGCGAAAACCAAATTGTTTGTTACTAAGCAGATGTTTTTTTTTCGAGATACGAATATAACCTTGTAAAGATCATTTTTTCTAATATTTTGTCAAATTGTGACAACAAACATATAGGTCTGTAGTTAGTGATTACTTTTTTCACCTTTTTTAAACACAGGGATAACTTCAGGTACTTCAAGGAAATTTGGAAATACACCATTACTTATAGTACACATACATTAAATCAATCACTAATTATTGGTGCAATAATGTGCTTACTATATTTAATAAATTTTGTTTCTACATCATTGTATCTTACAGCTTTTTTATTTTTTAATTGATCAATCGTTAATAACACTTCCTCACTTGTTGACGGTTTCAAAAAAAATGAAGAACAGTTAGAGGTATGTGGTAAAACTGGATTGGCATGCATAGGCGGTTTAGCTATAGACTGTGACATTAGATGACCAATACCTGCGAAGTGTTCGTTCAAAATTTTTGCAGTATCAGCAGGTTCAATTGCAACATATCCAGTGCTACCAACAAGTTTAGTTGAAAAGTACGAGTAATATTTTTAAGTTTAGTAATTTCGTTAAATATTTTACACACGTTTCCAGTATTATGTTTTTCTTCAGTTAGCATTCTATTGTAGTAATTACATTTTGCTCTTTCAATTGTTCTAATAAGCGTGTTGCGATATTTTTTATAATCTTTAATCATATCGCAATTAGGATGCAAAATGGTTTGCTTGTACATGTTGTGTTTTTTTTTGTAATTGATTTTAACAATTCGCGGGTCAACCAAGGTTTTCTTTTTAACTGCTTTTCCTTTCTTGTAGCGCGTCTGCGAGGGGCGTGTACATTCACTCAGTAAACAATTGGATAAACTCTTCAAATTGCGCATGCGGTGAGCGAGTTTCTGAAATAAGGAAATTGTTGAGGTTCGCGTTCAAGTCCTCACAGAACGCGTCAAGAGAGAAATTACTTGTATCGCGAATATAAAATGTTTCTGTTAATTTTTTTTAATTTCTCGATCTAGAAGATATATGAAGGTAGGAAAATGATTAGAAATATCACTTAGAGCGATGCCACTAATAGCCGACGAATAACAACAGTTCATGTAGATATCATCTAAAAGTGTTTTCGTGTTCTCGTTGGTTTGTTAATTGCACACTTAATTGAATATCCTACAAGGTTATCAGCATAGTTTTTTATCACGCGATTATTAGTCACTTGTAAGAGGTCAATATTAAAATCACCCAGAATATAAAATTCAGTTTTACTATTACTTAAATTACAAAACTTCTCTTCCATGGTCCTACTGAAAAGTTCAAGTTGATTAACAACGTGTACGAGATGACGTCAATAACACCAATTAATATAGAATTTTTGTCAGTGTCAATTTGTATCCTGATATTTTCGACAAAGTTCAAATTTACGTCATATTTGGTTTGACTATATACGACAACGAATTTTTTATGTAAAAGCCAAACCCTCCTGCTTTTGTAAGACTATCGGCATTGAAAGAATATGACTCATTTTCGGAATGATATTATTTAATACACAAAAGGAAAATCACGAAATCGTATATCTGCAAAATAAAAGAATAAATAACAAAATGACTTAAAACTAAACAAGCTACTAAACTAGAGGTTAAGCTTACTGAACCAGCCAGGGTTGCCAGATCCCAGTGATAGAATAAAGCCAAAGGAGGGAATAAAAAAAGCCAAAAAAAGCCAAACAATTTCACCAGCTAGAAAATATATTTTCGTCCCAAAGTCATGGTGTTCTCTAAAAAAAAAAGTTCTTCACTTCCATTCCATGTCGGACTTCCCTATTTTCGTCCGAAAGTCATGGTGATCTCTAGAAAAAAGGTCTTCTTTTAAAATCTGTTTATAATCTCTCCATTTTTCTCCCAAACCCATCCACCCGGAAGCCATAAAGAAAAAAGCCAGATTTTGCAAATTTGGCAAAAAAAGCCAGAAAAAAGCCAAAACGCCAAACCTGTTTAAAAAAAGCCAGATTTCTCAAATTTGGCGTCAAAAAAGCCAATCTGGCAATTCTGGAACTAACATTGAGACAGAAAACAACTATACAGACAAACGATATCGTGATACAATAATACGAGCTAAGCCACAGCATTTGTACAGGCATGAATAAAATTATATCCTGCAATGTCAATGTTGTTTTAAATTGTGTCATTTTGTAATTTGGTTTCCGTTATAGCTATGACATCTGGTAATTTATGAAATTGCGAAAGGTGACGTGTAAGTTTATCAATATTTTTTTGCAAGCTACGGATGTTCAAGTGTACAAAAAATAAGTCATTTGAATTTGAGCAACTGAGGATTTGACTATTGAGAGAAATTGTGTCATAATAATTGCAATTTAAAAATAAGGAACTTTGATCAAAGACTCATTAGTACTGTCAGATAGGGATTCGATACCATCAACCACTGAGCTCGACGTGGAAGCTTGATTATCAAACTGTTCATTGTAATCGCAAAGCATTGAGCACTTGTGGCATGTCCCGCAGGTCACGCAGTTATTAGCGCGCTGAGGAAAATCACAACAGAAGTTGCATAAAAAAATTAACAGTGGAATGTTTATGTGAAGTAGCCATTGTAAATAATCAAAAAAGAACGCATTAAGGAGCGTTTACAGCCGTTTACAGTACTTTTTTCTTTCAGCGCGATCTTGGTTTGTTTTATTGACGCTCAAATTCACTCATGTTTTCGAGAAAAAACGAGTGGATTTGAGCGTCAATAAAACAAACCAAGATCGCGCTGAAAGAAAAAAGTACTGTAAACAGCTGTAAACGCGCCTTTATTAAAATTTATACAAAAAAAAATCAGTGAGAACGTAGATTGACATCTTTGCTTGAGCACGCACCATTTAAAACATCTGAATTGAACAGTAACGGTTGTTAGTTTAATTTAAGAAAACTTGATATCGACATTGTATTTGAATAAATCATCAGGTGTACTTACAACCAACCATGGACCAGTTCCAAGATCTTTTTCATTGACACCAATTAAACCTTGTGAGAGTATTAAAGATTAGTGAAAAAAAAGAATCAAACTTTGTCTGCTTACTGTTTGTGTATTGAGCATGTGTGGCAAATATAATTTCGTTTCAAAACCAAATCATACTTTTTCATGCCGTTAATTTGTTTCTATTTTTGGGCATTCACGTAAGGGGTGGATTTCCAGCCATTCTTGAACAAGCAATTGAAAATTATTCTAAACACAATGTCATTGAACAGGTTGCTCTAATACAGAGTAGAATTTGTCTATAACGACATTGTATATAACATCAATTCGCTTATAACGTCACATTTCCCTTGGTCCCTATAGAATTCCAATTTTTTGCCTACAATCAAGTTTGCGTATAACGGCATCGCCAATAACGTCAATTTGTGTATAACGGCACCTATTTGTCCCCCAGACGAATTTTGTTCGTTTATAACGGCACTAAAGTTTCGGCTTTCAAGTGTGCCACAATCAATCGTCATTTTTAAATGCAGTTACGAGTCATTTTTTTAATTTACTTTACTACGTTAACCGCTGGCAGGCAGTCAACTTAATTGGGCGTGAAAGAACTCGTCGACAAGTGACCTGTGCTGTAGCCTCAAATCAAAACGTTTTATTCGTACAGTATCAAATAAAAGCTGTTGTGGTTGGAAAGAGATCTCTAGCAAAATGCCGAACTAAGAAATTTTTCCCTTTGGAAAAAATTAGAAATTGTCAGCCGAGTCAGTACAAATGATACAAACGTATCGAAACTTGCAATAGAATTAAAAATTCCAAGATCATCAATGCAAACAATCTTACAGAATGAAGAGGAAATAATAGGCGAATTTGAATTAGGGCGCAAAGCAGAAATAAAAAAAATGTAAGCACAAATTTAATAATGTCGATGAACATTTGTTAAAATGGTTCAACTGTGTAAGAGATGAAAAAATTCCAGTGAGTGGAGAAATGTTCTTATTGTAAGCAAAGAATTCGCCCGTACATGTGGATGTGACAACTCGACGCAGCTAAATATAAACTTGGTGAACAGGTGGAAAGCAAGAGAAGAAATCGTTTACAAAAAGCTTCATGGCGATGCAGAGTCGGTCAATCACGGCGGTGTAATTGAGTGGCCGAATCATCGTCTTCTGGCACTTTCGAAAGAATTCAAACCAGAAGAAATATTTATTGTTCAATATAGATGAAACGGGACCTTTTTATCGGTGTATGCATGACAAGACGCACGTTTTCAAAAACGAAAAATACGCGGGTCGTAAATTTTCCTGATTAACTGTGTTGGTGACAGCCGGTATGACTACAGAAAAATTACCACTTCTCGTCGATAGCGAGGAAGTTCTACGCTATCTAGCACAAACCAAACACTTTGTAGTACAAAAATCCGTCTAAAAAAAAACCAAACAGCTAAAGATCAAAAACTTTTTTGCTAATAAATAATGTTTTGTTTGTATTAACTTTTAATCTATAATTTGCTAATTATACTAGTACTGTCTATACATACCACAGTACAACGTAGAAAAAAAAGATTTAATGTCTACAGTTTGTTTAATTTTCCGTGTGTTTCGTTAAATTGATGTTTTTCATTGCTTTGGTAAATTTGGTTAGATAATACACTTCTATCTTGATTCAAAGCTTGAGTCAAAGTTTCGGAATGGCTTATAGGCTACTACGATTCATCTATAACGTCAATTTTTGCAATAACTTAAAAGTGCCGTTATAAGTAAATTCTACTTTACCCAAACTATGCCATTTTTTAAAAGTGGGTTTTTTGTCTAGCGCTCTCGAGAGAAAAACGGAAGAGTTATGTTTGATTAAATATTATTGATCCATAGTAATTTGTAAATTGGTAGTCATCACGATTCTTAAAAAACCAATTGCCACAAGTTGTGATTCTTCAAAGAAGGGACATTGTAGGAATGCAGCGTGATGCATGAATTGTCAACGAAACCGACGCATCGTTTCTCTTCGCTATAAATATCAAAACCCAAGAGAATGCAACATCCGATTAAATGACCCAACGAGAAATCTCTTCAACAAAAGCTGTTGAGTTCACTGAAAGTTGAAAGACATTCACTTTTAAAAGTATTTTCTAAAGTAACGACCTCAAAGACCGCACAACGATATTATTTGCCTATCAAGAGCATTTCGCGCGTTCACGGTGGGCATTTTGCAATTATACTGGACACTGGGCAATGCAGCTCTGCTTTGCTGCATCAAAACCAAGCTGTGGGCAAAACCGAATTCAATTTGACTGATTCTAGAGTCAAAACCCAATTTCTGTGTACTGTGTTGAAATCAGGTGAAATAATCATTTCACAAACCTGGAACTGAACTTGAATTTGAAGCAAGAGCAAGAGCAAGTTTAGAAAAATCGAGGAATATTGATTTATTTTTCAAATTTTATTTTTCGATAAGGTTTCGTGTAGCACTTGTCAATGAGCAACAGAACCTTTAATGGAAGAAAGTCAAGAAATAACCAGTCTCAGAGGGACTAGAAAATAGTAAATCAGATCGAAGAGACGATCAATAATTTACGTCGTCGTCAGCTGTGAAGTAGAAGAATTGAAAAATATTATTTACAATTTTTTTGATTATCAAGGATAACGTTAAAACGCAAAAATAAAGCCAAAATTTTTGGCTTTTCCAAAAGAAGTCATAGTTATCAATTTCTAGCAAGTCCAACGCTTGTGACGTTTTTTGCGAGTGCAGAAAATAAATTGCTGATAAAATCTTATGCAATGCTGTGCATACCAACTCGTTGCAAAACTGGCAAAAAAACTTTTTCCAACAGTAGATAACGCAAAAAACACAGTCTAAAAGTGATGATGACTTCTAAAAATGCTGGTGATGATGATGATCATGATGATGACGCAGTAAATCACGACGGATCACGGTTTGAATCTTGCTGACCCATGCAATGAAATCCTTTGCCTGAAATAAAAATTTATGAAATAGCAAATGAAAACTAAAGGTTCTTCGGATAAAATAGTAAAACCTTAAAAAATAGGGACCAATACAGCCGTGGGCCTACAAAGAAGAAAGCTTTAATATAAAATTTTGTTAAGTTGATATTTTTGAGACCATAACATTTTATGCAACAATCTACGAAGAGGTCCGCAAATAGTGGGTCGCAATTCAAAGTCGAGTTGTGGGATCCATTCTGTAGTGTCCTTGGGAAAAACACTTTACAACACTTTTCCCCGCTTGGCGGCCTTGCCAAGCAATCCTAAATTCCAGTCACATCTCTATAAAACTAAAAATCTAAATAAAAAATTTCAATTAGACAGCAGTATCTTCGCATCTCCAGAAGCAGGTCGGGAAAATTGCCCGCCTTATGTATAGCGCCTCCGTCACTTTCATACGAGACAGGAGAATAAATATATAGAAATAAATAAAATAAATACAAATCAAATAATATCAATGCATGGGCACGAAGAATGTAAATGTTAGACAACTTTCTATAAAAATGTATTTCTTTCAAATTGTAAGGCAAAGCTTGTTTTTTCTTTCAAAATTTGATGAAAATATTTATTTTAGTTTTTTTTTCAGAGAAAAGCACAAAAAACATTCTAAATCGCAAGAGCTTCAGCTTTTCTTTGACTGGTGCTTTGAAATTCGTTTTGTTTGTTTTTTGATTTTTTTTCTCGGAATTATATAAAAACTTTTACTATTTGCTTTGTAAGTTATGCACAAGCTCAATTAAGTGTGTTATAAGGGCACATTGTTTATAAGGCTTTGATGTGTTATGGCTTGCTCATTACAGTGGAAAGATCTGGTATTAATATTTATTCAAAGGAATGACCAATTAGGAGTTTTCAGGCTTGGGTTTACGTCTGACGTATACGCTTGACATAAATTTTTTATTGAATTTCGGCGAACATTTGCAATGAGCGTTGACGCCCAGGGTCGTCGTAATCGCCCCCGATTAGAAGCCTTCACTCTTCAAATAGGTGCTTGAAAAAAAATTCTTTATTTGGATTGCAAAACAACTCACAATAAACGCAAAATTTACTATAAAATTAAGTAGAAACCAAAAAAAAAGGTTTTTATCAGGCTGTGACGACCTTTTTTGGTTTTAGCTAGTTATCCTGGGTCTTCAATTCCAGTTTTAACGGGGCCTAAGTTGGGAGTACGCTGGTTCTGTTGATTCCAGTTATACACTAAATATAGAGCAGGCCCAAAAATTGAAAAATTCTCTACGCGCAAAATACATGTAATTGTCAAGTTAAAAAGTACGTGAATAAAATATTCAGCAATACCTGAAATAGAATCGATTTCACATTTATTTTTCAGTTGATTTATTCAACTAACTATTTTAACCATCTTAATTAGGGTACAAGTGAATGGGAAAGTTTGAAACATTTTATGACCCGATAATAGCCCAATGGGTGGAAACATTTTAGAACCTTTGGTTAAAAACCCCTGCTATATTCCGCAGTTTCAGTAAAGTAAATCAGGGGCGCCGAAAGCGGGGCAGGGGCCAACGCCTTGCCCTGAAATATTTTTAAACTTGGGGAATAGGAGGGCAGATAGTGCTCTTTGCGATTCGCAAAACAAAAACATTTGGTTTTACATATTTCTACAATAGTCTCGACCTAGACCAAAAAAATTTTTTCGAAAAGAGCGCCATAAGAAAACCAGTAATATAGCAAAAGGCAAAGTTTTAATTAAGGCATTTTTTTCGCTGAAAAACGGTCTCAACAAATGTAAATTTCAGCGTATTGGAAAAAAATTTTACTAAAACAATTAATAAAGACCAAAAGAATAAAAAAAGGGTTTAAAGGTAAAAATCTTTTTGGCCCAAAGTGGAGACCAAAAAAAAGACTTGCATCAGGAACGCTGAACCTTTTCGAGCCAAAAGCCATTGAGGCCCACGAAGAATATTTTTGAGCCAAGTAAATAAAACAGCGCGGCTGAATTTCACAAATGAAAACATGTTTTATAAAATAGCAAGTAGAATTGGAATCATTTCCAATCGTAAAGCTTACACGAGAAAACCAAACTGGTAGTTTTTATTCATTTAAAAATCTGAAATAAAAAACGAATATAAAGCGCGCGAGTTCCACAACGTTTAATCAATAATGAAATAAGATTTCGTCACAATCTTCCCGCCTAAAATTTAATATTGATCAAGCAAACAAAATAAACACGATAAACGAAATTTAATTAAGTGTCGTAAATATTGTTTCCGAACCGGTCTGGTGCCTTCCTACTTCCTGAAGATCGCCTGAGCGAGACATCTTCAGAGACAGGCGGAATAGAAGACGTGGTATTCGCGTAGAAAACTCGGCAGGTAGGTTTTGTGTGGTTTGCTCAGGAAGCGAAGGCTTAGAGACGTCAAAAACTGGTGTATTTTCATTTGGAATTAATTGCGTGGAGTTGTGAACATTTTCACGTTCTTCTGATGTCTGGATGGGAGCAGACGGACAAGGTGCGAGACCCGAAACAGAAACTGTCACTTCATTACCGCTTTTCAGTCAAACGTTTGCAAAACTCGGGTTGGCATCAAGCAACTTGACTTCATCAACCGAAGGATCGTGTTTTATTTCTGACAAAGTGTCGAAACAACACCGGTCCTGGTTGTACTAACCAGTTGGGAAGAGTGCGACCAACCATGCTGCGTCTATCGAAACCGAGAAGAAGTTCATGCGGTGTAGCATTTGTTTCCGTGCAAAGTAAGGATCGAACCGAGTGCAAGGCTTCGGGCAGTACTGATTTCCATGTCGATTCCGGTTGTTGATAAGTTCGAAGTAACAAACGCACTGTCTTCCATACAGTCTGATTTATTTTTTCGCATTGCGAATTGCCAGTTGGGTGGTAAGGGGTGTTTTGCTTAAAGCGATTTTTCTTTCAGTCAAAAATTGCTTGAATTCTTTAGATAAAAAAGAAGCACCTCTGTTACTGTGAACGTAAAGCGGTTGACCAGCAAACAAAACAAAGTACTCATGCACTTAATTACAGTTTTCGTATTCATAATCAGCACCAGTATTTCATATCTAGTATTTCTTGCCTTTTCAAACTAACTTCATGTTACTACATGAAAAAATGGAGGCACCTCGACTTTGATAACCGTATGGTTTTCTCGATGCCTCCATGGTGCAATTTGCATGCACAATTTTCAATCAATTAGATTTTGTTCTAATTGAAAAGTTTGTTAGTTGTTAATGTGTCATGGTATGGTTATGCCAAATAAAATTTTTGTCTCTCTTGTCATATTGTTACAAGAGAAACGAACAAAAATCGGTTAAATTCATTGACAATGAAAAGCACGTAAGGTCTTTTACTTTGCTAAGGGCCTTTGAAATCTATGCTGATCCTTTCCCATGGACGCATCGATTTTATCAAATTCTCCGTTGGTTCGGCATAAAATTGAGGTTTTAATTCAGCACAAACTCGACAGTTGGCACATATCCTTTTAACGTCTTCAATTGAGAAGAGAAGCTTCTTTGATCGAATAAAATGTGAAAGACGAATGACACCGGGATGTCCTAATTGATTATGAATATCACGAAGATTAAGAGGGTGGGGAGACATAGAGCATAGTCTTGAAAGTGCGTCAGCTTACAGTTGCGTTAGCGGCGAAGTTTTGAGTTCCAGGTCGATGCTTTATTTCGTAGTCAAAATTTCCTAATTCAGAGCGCCACAGCTGAATCTTATTGTTTTTTATTTTTTCCATTGTAGAAGGGTTAGTGTAAAAGTTTGCGAATGGAAGGCCACAGGTTGTCCTACTTGATTGAGTGGCGGGCCTAATGTATGGTCCGAAGCATCGTATTCGACTACAAATGGTATTCCTTCTTTGACGCAAGTTAGACATGCTGGGCAAAGTTCTTTTCGAAGTGACTCAAACGTAGTCACAAATTTTTTAGACAGAGGAAAGCTGGACGAAAGATTAGCTTGAATCAGAAGTCGAATTTTTTGTGAAAAATTGTGCACCCATATGGCATAGTGTATATTCCAATTACTCTTTGTAATTAGCTTTTACTGCTAGGGCATTTCATTTCCAGCAAAGGTCGCAAACGTTCTGGGTCGGTCGTATGGTATTACGCGAGACTCTATAGCCCAACAAATCAATTTCAGTACGGCAATAAGCATACACTTTAAACCGTTAAATGTCAAACCTTCAGATTTTGCTGCATTAAGTAACGCGTTTAATTTAATATCGTGATCGTTCTTATTTACACCAGAAACAGTTATGTTGTCGAGATAGGCAAACGTACCGCTAAGTTTATACTTTTCAATAAGTTTGTCGACAAGTCACTGAAAAAACGATACACCATTAGTTACGCCAAAAGGTAGTCTGTATATTGATACAACTTTCCGCACGTTTCAAATGCGGTGTACGGGCAATTTTCAGGTGGTAACAGTATTTGGTAGTACGCTGATTTTAAATCTAGGGTGCTGTAAACAGAACCTTTTGTTATTTGAGCGATTATTTTGTCTATTTTTGGTAGAGGATAAGCGTCGAGTAAAGTGTATCGGTTTATGGTCTGCGAATAGTCCACAACCATTCTTCGCTTATGGCGCTCGTCTTTAGTTAGTAAAACTTGATCTCTCCACGGTAAAAGTGAGGGCTCAATAATTCCTTCTTTTAGCAAATGGCTTACCTCATTTTTGATGAAGGTTTTGTCGGAGTCGTTGAACTTTCTTGACTTCGTTGCGATTGGCTTGTGGTCGGGTTGAAGATTTTGAAATAATCGGCGCCATTCAAAGTTTGAGGGTGATACTCCGCAATAGAGTTTATTATCTATTACTAGGCGCCTTCGTTTTCCTTCAAGCTTGAGCAGAACTTCGGAATGATCGTTTAAAAATGATTGTCCCAGAACTACATCAGCACACAGGCTAGGGATTACTTCAAACGAAAGGTTTTTATACGTTCACCCTTGAAAGTCAAGATCACTTGTAACTCGACCAAGAACGGTCGCACTTAATTCACTTGAAGCCATATTGACTTTGGAACTTTTCCCGTTTGGTATTAGTCCGACTGTATTCGCAATTCCGTCACTGATAAAATTTTCGGAGGCACCTGTACGAAGAAAACTATCCACTGGGTGTCCTCTCAACATGCATGGAATGATGGAGTGTTTAAGAGAATCAGGGCACTAGCAATAATGGAAAATAATTGAGGGTGTGCGGAAGACGAGCATTCTTCTGGATGATCGCGAACTTCTTTAGTGCTCAAGTTGTCACCTTGTGGAAGCACAGCCGCCATTCTTTTAAGTGGTGAGCTTCGGCAGACACGCCTAAAATGACCAACTTTTCCGCATTTAAAACACGTTTGGTCTTTCGCAGGGCAAAATCTTCTTCCTTTAGGGTGAGATTCCTCTCCACAGAAATAGCATTTTTTTCGAATAAATTTGAGACTTCGAGAAGAAGAAGCACAGAATACTCTAGTTTCTCCATTCTGGAGGTGCTACTCTAGTTTCCCCATACAGGGTTCCTATCAATAAAACTATGAGATTGTCGTTGAGCTCGGTCCAATACCTCGACCGTGGTAAAGGCTTCTTGAAAATGCAGTTCTTCTTCTTCCAGTAACCTTTGTCTAATAAAAGAATTAAACAGCCCTCTGAAGTAACAACATTTTACAAGACTTTAATAAAAGTTTAAACCCAAAATTAAATACACTTAAACTCTAAAACAAAAAAACAATAAAGGAATTAATTTAAAGGAACAACCTGAAAAACGACCTTCAACTATTCGACAAAATAACAACTGACAAAATCAAAGTGTGAACGGAATGTGAAATAACAGAAACGACAGAAATTAACGCGTTGGAGAAAAGGCGCAATGCGTGGCAATCATCATAAAGAACTTTGTTGATTACATAGTTCATTCACCCCTCCTAAAAAAATAAACGTTATTCTTGGTCTACACCATAACGGAGTGGGGGAACGCCTTTATTTATTGCCCTTCGACAAAAACCAATAAAATTGCGTAAATAATGGGCAATCTTTTTATTTTCTTTTACAGTTCTTTATATAGTTTTTTTTAGATCTGGTTTCGTTACAGGTCAGGGATTGTAAACTATTGAACCCAAGACCACAAATGATTCACTTTTAGCGTTTTAGTGAAATAGTTGTTGATAAATAATTGTTGGAGTATTTCAGTGACCTAGTGATTTTGAAAATTAGACAAAGAACAAAGAATATTTTAGTAACTGATAAGGTGACAATTAAATGCAAACCATAAAGAGAATTTAATTTTCAAAAGTATGAATAAAAGCAAATAAAGAACAAAAAAGTCTTAATTGGCGCTTCTAAACACATTTTGATAATTGTGATCCAATATTGGTACCCTTTTTTTATTAAGCTATTATTTGGCCCTGTTCTATTAAAAAATTTACTTCAACTTTATTGACATTTTCTTGACAATGCTTATTTAGGCATCTAGTGAGCGATTATCTAAATCACATATAGCGATGTACCACACTGCTCCTAGTTATTTGTTTTTTTACTAAAAAGCACAATATTAATAACCAATTATTACTATTTTTGATATGTTATACAGCAGGGATTCTTAACCAGGGGTGAGATAATTGTTTCTAGGGGATGCGTGGTGGCTGAATTATCAAAGTTGGTTAGGTCTATGTCACTGAGAAAATAGCAAAAATGTCATTGAGACAGTAAATGTATAGTATATCACTATAATTTACTTTTTTGCTAATGCAAAACTAACTCACGTTTTAGTATTGTGTTATTATGTTGTCCGTTATTTGGTTAAATTTTAATAATAATGATTTTCTTATTTAAGCAATTCTAAAAGGAGTGTGAGAATTGGTTGCTGATTTAAAAGGGGTACTAGCAAAGGAAAAAGTGAAGAAACACTGTTATACAACATAAATAGGAAACAAAGTTTACAACTAAATAGAAATTTGGAAAAAGCGAATGCAATCGTGAGTAATATCTGCTAGAGAGCTAGAGTATAACTAAGCGCTACAAAACTAAACTGCGCACTTCAACTTAGACCCAGACAATGTAAAATGTACAAAATTATGACAGCACAAAAATACAGTAAATTTGTGAAGTTTTTTAAGTTTTTATTGGAAAATTTATTTTTTCCAATGATATGTTTTAGCAAACATCAGTTTGGTCTAAATTTTAAAGTTAACTTTTTTCTCATTTTTACTCTGTGTCGCCCTCAAATGGTTTTTTATCACTAAGTTTTTTCCAAACATTTAAATAATAGTTATGATTTAAGAATCAACAAATCACAAATCGTCGTCGTTGTTTGGGAACATCTGGTTGTTGTTGTTTCATCAGATGATGGCAGTAATGTTCTTGAGCCAGCATCTGGTGTTGTCGTCCAGGAGTGACAAACAACGACGTTCTTTTGGTGCCGGGTGTGTAGAGCATGCGGAAATTATGTAGTCTGCAGTTTGTTCATGTGCGCCACATTTGCAATAACAAGAAGGAGTAAGACCCTTTTTATGCATGGACGATTGAAAACGCCCAACGCCAGTTTGCAAGCGATTGAATCTTACTCAAGCAGGCCTGGAAAGTACAATAGCATCAGTACAATGAGAATAATAAGAATCAGCACAACACACTGCGGGAATAAATTAGGTCAACTGATTGCTCATAAGCTTCACTTTTCTGACAAAAGCTTGATAGACCTCATGTACAATTTTCAGTTTAAGCCAGGGGTTCTCAAAGGGTCCGTGGGGCGTTTATCGGGGACAGAATCTTCTTTTGGGACAAAAATGAATAGATCAGAGACAGTGATGACTTTTTTGGTCTTCACATGACTTTTGGGACAATATTTTAAGCAGGGGCCACGGGTGTTTGAAAGTCTCTAAAAAGGGGCCACAAACCACCAAAGTTTGAGAACCACTGATTTGAGCTACAAATAGCTGATTGAACAACGTTAACTGTCAGATACGAGCTAGAATTAAGTTTAGAACAGATTTGATAGAAAATATTCAATCGCATTTACATTGAAAGAAATAGTTTATGTTTCACAGAAATTCTATGAAAGTACTGATGGTAATGCAAGTAAGTGCGTGGCGTAAATGTAGGCGTGCGGGTAATATGGTGCAAAATAATGCAAATAATGTAAACGGTGATGCATGCACCACAAACTAAGCTGACACTTTTGCAAGAATCAAGTCTTTAAAAATTATTTTAATTAACATTTTTTGTTTTCAACTTTAAACTTTAGTTTCTCGTATTGGTTATTAAGTTGGTTATTTTGTATCACTTTTTGTTAAATTTTTTACTCGACTTTGCATCATGCTCCAGCACACGTAAAATATGGTTCTATCTAATTCAGCACAGTGAAGAAGTTATTTAACAGTGTGTGGTTACTGGTTTGAATAAAAAGACTATCAATACGGCCGTACAATCTATCCTGTTAAAGTGCCATCTAGAAACGAACCACACTGATAAAATGAGCCAAGATCAGAGCCGCTTCATGCGGCTGGGTAAAAATGTAAAGCGTTAAAACTGGCCAGATCTAGCAGAAAGGTGCAAAGATGGTCAAGGCATCTTATGGAGTCGTTTTTTAACCCGTTAATCAAATGTTTTTTTTAATTTCTGCCAATTCAAAAGTAATTTTTTTAAAAGACATTGAATTATGCTGTTATCGAAAATGAGCATCATTTGTATTTTGAAGTTGTAATAAATGAATACCTTGCAAATAAAAAATACCGTCTCAATTAACCCGGATACTTAACTCATTAAACGCCGCTGGCAATTTTAGTTGCCAATGGGGTGTGTTAATAAAACTTTTCATAATTCAGTCTCTAATAGGTGAATTTAAATAACCTTAGTTTTGTTGAAAAGAACTATTCCCACTAAAAATTTTAATATAAATTTTTTAACTAAATTATTTTCGGAAACTCTAAAACAATAATTTTAACCCATTAAAAGCCGTTGGCGACTAAAGTTGCGGGCAGCTGGCGACCGGATATATATGGGTTAGTAGGTTAAAGCTTTAATGGCCAAACACTTGAAAGCCAATACGATTGCATTGTCTTTTGTTATGCCAGCTGCAAAAACCTTAGTCAGGAGAGTAATTGGAGAGCAGATCGTGACAAAGGTTTCTTTTTTTAGTTTCTTTTTTTTTTTTTTTTTTTCTTTCAAAAGTTTCTTTTTTTTTTTTTCTTTCAAAAGTTTCTTTTTTTTTTTCTTTCAAAAGTTTCTTTTTTTTTTTTCTTTCAAAAATTTCTTTTTTTAGCAATACTGTGAAGCGGTGCATTGAGGAAAACTCAATTGATATCGCGGAACAAGTGATTGCAGGAGTAAGAACTTCTATGTTTTGGATTTATTTATTTATTTTTTATTTTATCTCTATATTTATCCTCCTGACTCGCAGGAAAGCGACGGAGGTGCTATACATAGGGTAGGCAATTACCCCGACCTGCTTCCGAAGATGCCAAGATATTGCTGTCCGTTTGTAATTTAATAGAGATATTACTGTAATTTAGAACTGCTTGCCAAGACCACCAAGCAGGGGAAAGTGCTGTCAAGTGTCTTTCCCAAGGACACAACAGAATGACGCGAGTGGGTTTTGAACCGAGACCATGTTGATCATAAGCAATTTTCTCTAAAAATATCACAATTTTGCGCAAAATAAGAATTTTTTGGGCAATGCAGAAAATACTAAAGCACATAATAATATTATATAAAATTATTATATTTGTTATGAGACAGATTCAAAGGATGACCTTTTTTCGGTCTTCACCTTAAATTTGGGAGAAAATTTCTTCTTATATCTGTAAAGTGCTAGAAGGTCATAATTCAGGCAAACGTCAATAAAATTTGGGCAAAACTGTATTAGCCCCAACTTTTTTCGGCTGGTACGACTACGACTTTTATTAAAACTTGCTCATTTAGTTTTGTTGTATTTTTATATTTTATAAAGAAATCTTTGTCTCATTCAGAGATTTTTATAAAAGTGAAAAGTTTTAACTTCCAAACCCCCACTCTCCGGTACCTGCGCCCACGTCACCGGAGTTTCTTAGCATTTCCGAAAGCAGGTCGGAGTAAAATCGCTTGATGATTATGTTGCTCGCAAGTTCAATGCCTCCAACAACACACTGCACTTCAAAAAGAAAAGTAGAGTTTACGATAATGGTGGTAACAGTGATTTTTCAATATACGTATATTTTTTATATTTTCTTTGTTTACAACAGGGGTGGGAAACTTGTTGCACTTGCGGACCACATTCCGAAATTAAAAAGTTTTTTTAATATTAGAAAAAAAGGTAGTTTTACTCGATAGACCATGCTTCTTCATCTGGTTTGTTATCTCAAGACTTTTTTTCATCTTCACTAACATTAAACAAGTTTCTTTTTAACCCCGACTGTAGATTAAAAAAGGTATTCACACGACGAACAAGACAGAAAAGCGTTGCTTTGTCTATTCATTAGCTTTTTTGATATTTAATCAATATCCATACTTTTTTGGTGGTCCAACATTTCTGTAACAATCACCTGATTGTTAATAAAGCGAAAAACCACCATTTTGATCAAGGAGATTGATATACTTCTTCCCAAACCCACGCGGGCGTATTGAAATATCTTGCGAGCCCTGTGTGGCTCGCGGGCCACAGGTTTCCCACCCCTGGTTTAAAATGAGATTTTTTTTCAGTAAGATAAACCGTTTTTAAATTTTGTATAAATCAGTTTTCATTAAAAGCAGTTTAATAATTTTTTACCACGTAAAACCCTTTTTGTTTCCTTAAAATAATTTAATGGCGGACTTTCAATAAAACAAAGACAATTTAAAAAAATGAAGCACAAAACTTAAACAAATAAAATCGTTCACGATTCTTTATAACTCTGCATATTTGTAGGCTACAAATTGGTTCCAAAAAAAAAAAAAATAGGCTACAATTTCAAAACTAGAGGATTTGGCACGAACGCCTTGAAAATAGCAGCAAAATAAGCAATCTCAGTCAAGAATACAAAAATTCGAACTCACTTAAAGACAAATGCAATTTCGCTTTTTTTGTGGTTGTAATGTCTTAAAACGCGCCCAGTGATACGTGACACATACACAAGGGTAAGAAAACGCGCGGCAAAAATCTTCTAAACAAATTCTTGATTATCAAACGGTCCAACGATGCGTTTTTCTAAATTTTCTTCAAAGGCAATTCGAATCAAAAATTATACTTTAAATACTAAAAACGCTGCTACACAAACTTCAACAAAAAATTACCACTAGCACGTACTGCGATAAATCTCACATCGATCACAGTTAATCCTTTCGTGTCGTAGGAATCAACGAACCGTTAACTATGCGATCGTTTCAGAAAGTCGCTTAAAACAAAGCAAGTAATTCAAATTACGGTCTTCCGACAAAGCAAATTTGTGATGTTACACTTTTGAAGAAGATACGACGAGTATGCTTTCACCACAATTACATTTTGAGGTCACTAACAGGTCAAACTTACAGTTAATCGCTTTTATCAACTTGCCGAGGTTGCGGGTAAATTTTTTTATTAAGTTTTCAATTTCACTATTGGTTGTTTGTTGAAAGCTTGAAATATGAAGCAAATAGATCGTTGAGACTAAAGTGATTATCGTAGCTACCACATAATTTATTGCCGTCAGTGAAAGCCCTCAAAGTTAAAAAAAGTGTTTTGGCTTAGCTTTAAACTAAGCCTAGCTCCCGGTCGAATTTACTTGCAAAATAAACGGGAAAAATTTGTTTTAATTAAGTTTGTATTTTTTTTCGCAGTTACTTATCGGAGGTATAAAGACTGTAAAACAGGAGTAAAACAGGAGTAAAACAGGACTCCTCAGGGGTTCGTGGACAAGTTTTAAGGAGTCCGTGAAGATCGAATGCAAATGTTCTATACAGTGACGGTAAAAAATCTTTATAATTTAAGCAGTTTGGTTTTTAGTAAAAAATCTTTATAATTATTCGGCATAAAATTTTACAAAAAATATCCACACGTGTATTTAACTGTACCAGCCAAAAACATTGCGTTAACAAAGAAAATATAGTTACGACTAATGACGTCAACCACACAGGGTATGCTGCCGCGTTCCTTTCCATTCAGTTATTATTATATTATTATTACATTATATTAGTTCCTTTCCATACACGCACCCTTTCCATTCAGTTTGCCGCTAGACGAAAGTTTAGATATTTCTAATTGCTGTGAACTGCTAGTTTTTTTCGCTGTGTTCATGCTGATAGCATCAAAGAAGAGTTTTTATTTTGTGAATCACTTCCACAACACGCCTACTGACGTCTTAGAAATGCTTAACAATTTCTCGGCTAATCAAAATTTTGAATGGAAGAAAAAAATTGTAAGTTTGTGCACAGATGGAGTACCTACAATGCTTGGTAAAACATCTGGGTTTGCTGCTTTGGTGAAAAAAGAAGCTCCTCAAGTCAATGTTACTCATTGCTTTTTACATGGCTATGCATTAGCATCGAGGACTCTCCCTGAAAATTTGAGACAAGTTTTGTCTGATAGTGTGAAAATTGTTAACTTAATCAGAGTTCGTGCCTTAAATCATCGAATATTTAAGAAGTTATGCCAAGAAATGGGAGCATAACATGAGGTTCTCCTCTATCACACAGAGGTTTGCTGACTGTCAAGGGGACAAGTTTTGAAGCGCTTGTTTGAACTCCGAAAAGAAGTTTTTGGTTTTCTAAAAAACAAAAATCTTAAATATTCAAATCGGTTTGATAGTAAAGAGTTTTTTCTTGGTTTAGCTTACTTGATAGACATTTTTTTCTCATTTGGATGAGATGAATCTTTCCATTCAAGGCTTTGGCGTTACAGTGATCGAAGCTTCTAAAAAAAATTAAAGGTTTTCACGACAAGCTATCTCTGTGGAAAAAAAGATTAGAGACTGAAAACTATTCCAACTTCTCGATGTTTGAAGAAATGTTGCTTGACATTAGAACTGGAATTTGCCAACCTCTGCCTATTTCTCTGAGCATAGACATCTGTAGACATTTGGAAGCATTGCAAAATTTTTTCAAAAGTTACTGCTTCGCCACAGAGGATCCTAAAAAATAAATCTTGGATCCGTAATCCATTCCTCGCGGAACTGAAGTCCATCAGTGATCACAACCTTGCTAAAGATGAACTTATTGAATTGAAGGCAATGGAATCAATCAGAATGTCCTTCAATTCAAAAGTATTGGCGATTTTTGAAATTTATTGGGCAAGCACATCCTCTTTTGGTAAAGCTAGCCATAGTTGCTATTATACCTGTCGCTACAACATATTTATGTGAGTCAGGATTTTCGTCCTTGGTTGCTATCAAAACCAAAAGTCGAAACCGGTTAAATGTAAAAGATGACATGCGCGTTGCCCTGTGAAAGACGAAACCACAGTTTGATGTTCTCATTGAAGACAAGCAGGAGCATTTTTTACATTAAAAGAAAATTGACGTCGTCGTCGTCGTTTGAAGGGTATCCACTCCAGGTCAGATACAAACAAACAGGACTGGGGCCGAGGGTTTATCCTTTTACTACCCCAGACTGCTGCAATGCCTAAATCAGATGCTGGCAGTGGTGTTATTGAGCCAGCATCGAGTTTCGTCATCCAAAACCGTCAGACCTCGTGCTCCATGCGGTGCCCGATGTATAGAGCACGCTGTTAGTACATAGTCTGCAGTTTGCTCAGAGGGGGCAATTCGGTGAAGGAGCGAGGCCCCATTTGTGCATGGACGAATGGAATCGCCCAACACCAGTCCGAAGGCGGTTGAGCTTAACCTAAGCTACTCGGGGTAAGCCCATCTCAACAGGCCTGGCACCGGTCTCGGGCACAAAAGCACGGAGCCTGGAAGCATTTTCATAGTACTCCGTTTTCCATTTGTGATTTGTCCATTCAGAGGCGCGGATGCCAAGTCTGGCAAGGTTGTCCAAAAGATTTCGCGCAGCTGGCGCAAACGGGCGTCTGGAACTTAGTCTCACTTGGAGAGTATCTGAGAGCCCACTTAAAAGACCATACAAGATATGATCGGGATCCAGAGATCCACGATGAGCCAAGGAGAGTGTCGCTTCCATTCGGCAAAGCTCAGCTGGCTGGATGCCTGAGAGTAAGGTAGGTGGTCCGTTGGAGTGGGACGCAGGCATTCAGTAACTATGCGCAAGGCGTCGTTCAAGACACTGTCAATGAGGCGAGTGTGAGCACTGCGACACTAGACTGGAGCACAGACTGGCTATAAAAATTGACGTGAAAAATTGATTGAAAAATTTTGCATTTCTATTCGTTATACGTAATAAAACATCAATTTTGTTCATGTATTCATTCAATTTTATAACGTTGTGTCCAATTTTTCATGTAGAAAAAGCTACTTAGACTAACCGAAAAAAGGGAGTCCGCGCAAACGAAAAAAATTGATTTAGGGATACGTGTTAAAAAAAGTTTAAGAATTCCTGCTGTAAAAGGACGCCTTATTTTACAGCCCAACTGCTGCCAATGGCTTCGCACCAAAGCAAAAAACTGGCACTTGATCAGTGCTTCGTAACCAGTGCCCTGTAAAACGATGTGCCATGGGATAACGGTAATCTAAACAGTCTTTTTTTTATAAGAAGAAAAAAAAAGAACGTTTATTTTTATAAGATTTATGTTTCATAACTGCGAGAAAACTTGCTGACTCAAACTGTTACAAGGTTCTCAATTTCATCAAAATAAATCATAAGATCTATTTTGTGTTTAAATAAATGAGATTTTTTAAAAATTTGGTGGAGGAGTGTTGCAAAATTTTGAAAGTTTTTAATAGGACCGTGTGTGAAAAAGTTTGCAGAGCGCTGTTCTATATCAGTGTTTCTCAAACTGCATTCGTCAAACCTTACTCAAGAAACCGGCTGAACAATAAGCCCTGCACGTCATAATATAAATTTTTTCCGTAAACTAGGAGAGATCTGTGACAAAAAAGTCGGAAAAATTTTGCCCTAAATAATGAAAACCAGCAAAACCCCGCTATTGTATTCAATAAATTTGAACTGAAAATCTTATTGTGTTAAAACAGCCGTAGGCAAATGCGGCCCACCGAGCCGTTTCATCCGGCCCGCCAAATACTCAACGTTACATCTCGGAATGCGGCTTTTTTCACCTCCTAGAGTGGTGCACCATGGGCGCCGGAAGCCAAAAGCAGGGGAACGATTTCCCTTTTCAAATTGCTCCCCTGCCTTTTCCAAAATTGCAGATAGTGCTCTTTGAAATATGCAGTACAACAGCATTGTGTTAGATTTGCCCCTGCAATCACAGAAACTCGGCTTTTTTTAGTTTTCAAGTTAAATTTGGGACAAAAAAAGAATTTTGAATACTGTTTGGAAGTGATGACTTGTTTTTTTGGTCATCACTAGATTTTTGCGCTGAAACGGTTGCATATTCAAAGTGGCAACTCTGTAGAATAGAACAAAACCATGATTTGTTGTATGTCAATAAAATTGGGAAAAGATTGTATCGCCCCCCAAACTTTTTTTGCTGCTACGGCTATGAACCTTAACTACAAAAAAAGTGCCTTTTTTTAAAATTTTGTCTCCTCCCCTTCAAAAACATTTTTGGCGCCCCTGGGTGTCACAAATTAAAATAAAGACTTTTTTTGTCTTCGAGTAAGTTTGAGGCACTAATTCACGTTACAAATACTAGTGTCGCCCCCGATCAAAATCAAATTTTAAAGACTTACCTTGAGCTACAAAGTCTGCCCACCTCTGTGTTAAAACTTATATTCTTTGGTGGCCAAACACGTGACTCGACAGTTGTTCGAAACAACACTTGGTCGAAACGACACTTGATGCAATAATAAAAAAGAAAATTTACAACTTTGAATCTATCCCAATTTTGTCAATTTTTCGTCCCAAAAATGTCGATTAAGTGTCGTTTCGATCAAGTGGCGTTTCGATCAACTGTCGTAGCACCCACCAAACGAACAACTTTATTTATCTTTAATTAAAAGCGCTCGCTTACTTTGTTTTTAATTTCGACAGCTTGTAATAAAGTAAATGCCTAAGTTTTTTTTGAATTTTGAAAAAAACGAAAAAAACTTTTTCATTTTTAAATAATTATTGTTTTTTTTTTTAAACCTCGATTAAAACACTTTGAGTAAGCGGCATTTAATATGAGCAATGTATTAATAAATCTGTGGTAACTAGCAAACTTTGTGACTTTGGCAATAACAATACCGATTTTTTTCTGATTTAAGCAATCCAATTTTGGTTAATATAATGTAAAGATACTTTTTTTGATAGAAGTTAAAGATACTTTTTTTGAGATTATATAGTTTTATTGATTAAAGTTTAAGAAAAAAGTAAAAAATAAATGATTTTTTAATGGCAATTTTATTATAGTTGTAACAAACCTACATACTTCCTTTAGAAAAATTCCGTATTGAATTCAGCATTATATAAAGTAGTTTATTTATTCACTTAGATTAGCCACATAACTATATTTCAAGATATATTTCATTATATATATCATAAAAAGTAGTCTATTTATCACTTAAATCATTCTGATAACCTACCAGACAATAAGCTAAACCAGGTATGTCTAACCTTGTTTCATTATGAGCCACATTTTAAATTGAGCAAAAATCGGCGGGCCGCAAAAAGGTCTTCACTCTGACTCAGACTCTCTTTTTCTAGATTTACGTCTCAAATGTGTACTAAGCAAACTTACGGAACTTATTTTGGGAAAACGCTTCGATACAAATTTGAAATTATATCTAAAAACTTAAAATAACCAGTGGGCCACATCAAAACCTTAAGTGGGCCGCAGGTTGGACATCCCTGAGCTAAACACTAAGCGTAAAATTACAGTATCAGCTTTTCGCTTTGAAATACAAAAGTACATGAATAGGTTTAGCCAATAGCGCAGTGTTTCTCGAACCCTGGGTCGGGACCCAAAAGTGGGTCGCCGTTAAATGTGATTGGGTCACCGACGACTGTAGGTGCGTAAAATTTAAATCATTTTTGTTGTGATTTGATAGTAATGTCACTGATTTAGAGATCTGAAACAGACTCAAAGTAAAGGCCTCTTTATTTTCCGAGACAGAAGGTTAAATAGTTTTGTGTTTAGTTCATTTTTATGCTTGCAACAAAATCTGTAAAGAAGATTGGGTCTCCAAATCTTTGCTCTCTACTTCCGCTTAGTATTTGGGTCGCCACCAAGAAAAGGTTGAGAAGCACTGCAATAGAGGCTGTACAACGCTTCTCCGCTCTCTGCAAATGAACGGTTTGCCGAAGTTGTAATTATTTCATTAAAAACTTAGGATTACAAAACTAAAAAATTTGCATACTGTGATAGCCTGGTAAGTTCAGAAAATAATTAACTGTAAGCAGTGTAACAAGTCATTTTTGCAACTAAATTGTCAGTGTGTGCTGAGATTTTTGTACTTGTTATATACTCTCAAATTGTCTAATTAGACATAAGCTGACCTCATAGCCGTACCTGCCGGGGGGGCAGGGGGGCAATTGCCCTTCTATTTTTCGAGCAGTGACAAGAAAATATTTGGGCAAGAACATAATTTTTCGGGCATCGATATGAAAAATCACGAGTTTCAGGGCATTGACATTGATCAACTGCAAAAATTACAAATTTAGGTGAAGACCTTTTTTTTTTTTAGAGATCACCATGATTTCAGGACGAAATTTCTTCTCCGTTCAAGAATCTCAGACAATTTTCATAAAGTACTAGAAAATCATGATTTGGGCCAAACTTCATTGCCCCCCAAATTTTTTTGGCTGGTACGCCTATGGCTGACCTGGGCCATATTTCAAAATGTTTAAGTCCAACTCACAACTTAGGCAATTTTATTTTTTGGGTACTTAACGATTTTTAGTGGATAATTTAAAAAGTTAATTGTACGAAAAGATCCGCCTTAATTTGCTGATCCTTTTGATCTAAATGTCTCATTTTGGCCAAAAATCAACGTAACCATTTTTTTTATTCGGTTGTCAATTTTAATTTTCTGCTTTGGTATATCACCACCTTATGACCATGTTTTCTGTTTCATTTAAACAATTCTTGGTATGCTGAAGAGATAAATAAGAAACCTTCTCTGGCATCTGAGGCATGCGCAATGGCACCCAAAAAGGAAAATTACAAAATATAATAGAAAAAAATTGTTTTTAATAAAAATTAGAAAAAATTTTAATGGTCTACCATTGGAAAAGTTACGGCATTTAAAAAAGAAATTATTTTTGTGGGGTATGACAATAAAACAGTTGGTCCTCGGACACCACGAAATTTCTATACGCATCTGTTCATCAATCATGAAGTTTTAAATAGGTATTTTTATGGTTCGAAAATAACCTTTTCATAATGAGGAAAACATCCTGCAACCGAAGACTTTTAAGTTCAGCGGAGAAGGTTATCACAGTATTGTCCGCGCCACCGCTTTCCGGGTTTCACCTTTTGCCGCTCTGAATCATCGTAAATCATCATTGACGTCCTGTCTATCGGTTTTTCCAGCACGGAAATTTTTTCGCTCAAGCAAATTTTGTTTAGTTGGGACAGCTTTGACCACCACAAGTGAGGAGTAACCCCCTTTCAGGGGGGAATAAGGGCAAAAAGATTTACACTCCTAATTTTTGATTTAAACTTTTGCAGCGTTTCGACAAATTTTTTACTAGTAAAAAAAAAGAAAAAAAGGGCATCCACCACCAAAATAAATTGAAGTTGAAAAGATTTTTTGAACAAAACGCAATCACCAAGGAGCAAAGCAATTCAAGTTGAAGATACGACTTTTAAGCTTGACTCACGGCCTCATTAATATCTTAAGTAGGCCGTACATGACTCAAAAAATTTATTTCCAAAAATTCCAATGCTAATTGAGAAAGGAGTGCAGTCAAGCAGCAACATCGTCATCATTATCATCATCAGTATTATCATCATCGCTAATTGTAATACAATGTTAGTTTTAAAGTTAAAAGCAGCCGTCAAGAGATTTTCTGACCTATTTGCGGAATTTTTAAGATATTGCTGTCCGGTTGAAATTTTTTGTTTTGTTTTTTGTTTTTGTTACTTATTGATTCTCTTGGAATTTCTATGGCATTTTTTTGATATGCTCTAAAACTGGAATCGAACGTAAATCCACTGTTTTGACTGGGGACGCTGTAATGTTGTTTCGGATGAGCTGACAGTTTCTAGAAATTACATAAAAAATTCATCTGAGATCAAAAAAATTAGTCATTGAAACTATGAAAATAATTGTTACTCCTGGCGCGGAATGTGTTTGAGGTTTTTATATTAAATAACTTAAAGTTTTGATTTTTTTCCTTATTTTTTGAGTTTGCACAGACAAATAGCACACTGAAACTTACATCAAATTAATTTTTTCTTTCTCTTAGATTCTTTATACTTGGGAAAATTCAAAAAATGATGTTACGTTGTCAGACAGCATTATGTGTTATTACGCAGCATAATTGCGTGAAATAAAGAGTTGCTCTACTGCCTGAGGCCAAAAGCTTGCATTTTTTTTCTTAAAAAAATGAGAATGGAAACGATGCACGCAGTACACCTTAAAATAATTAATTTTGACTTTTTTTAAAAACATTTTTTATGATTAATCTGCATATCTACCGTCTCTATATGATTTTCAATTTTCAAAAACACTTTGAATAGAAAATTCTGACGTTTTCTGAGCGAGGACATTAATCAAAAACAAATTATAGGAACTACAAACTTTTATAGGAACAAAGCCGTTGATTTTCTAGATTAATATTTATTGGTCATTTTTGTGTTTCTAATTTTTGCTGAGCCCGTGGTTTATTTTAATTTTCAATGACAATAGAGAGCGTAATAATGTAAAAAAATTTAAAAAATATTGCTGTCCGCTTGAAACTTTTTATTTTTATTTTTTTAAAAATTTTATAGAGATATGACTGAAATTTAGAACTGCTTGCCAAGACCGCTAAGCAGGGAAAAGTGCCGTAAAGTGTTGTTCCCAAGGACACAACAGAATGGCACGAGTAGGTTTTGAAGCGAGACTATGTCGATCACAATCACGACGCTCTTTACCGTTTGAACACGCTGCCGACTTCTGTTCAAGTTTGTGACAGCGTTTCCGCGCTTTTAAATCTTTATTCGGCGGTTTTTAGAAGTTACAAGAAAACCTGCAATTTTCTGGGTTGTCAAATATCTTAGCTTTTATGTTCAATTCTTTTTACATGATAACAAAAACGTGTTGAAATTTGTGGTAAAAATTTGTCCACCTCTAAACCAATCGTTCTCAACCTTTCATGGTTTGTGTCATCGTAGCTCCCTGTACATCAAAAAAATATACAGCTCTGTTTTTAATGTATTTCATTATGTTAACTTATTTTCCGGTTTAATACGACAAGCCAACAAAAGCAATGTTAAAGAATCAAGGTAATCAAAGTGAAAGAATTTTAAAAAATACAGTCGACGTTTGTTAAAAAGCAATTAAAATAAAATGTAAACCATTTTTTGTGTGTTCAAATAAAACAGATTGTAATTTTTTGAACTGCTTTTAGAAAGTACAGACCAAAAAATTTCTGCATTTTGTTTGGATTGCTTTTTAAAAGTAGTTTACTTCCGTTTCTATTATTCTACTTTGTTAAAGCTAAAATGTTAAGAAAAATCATTGTAATTACATTTCAACTACAGGAAAATACACATTTTTCGAAGCTTTTTTGCGGTACACATTAGAGCTGCCTAACGGAGGTCTTTGCACGTGATCCCAAGAAGAATGCTTCCTGGCTTCCTTGAGAGGCCGAGAGCCCCAGTGGAAACTCCGGTCTAAACAAAAGAAAATATGTTAGGCACTGTTTTCAATGGGCATGAATTTATCATTTAAATAACAATTTTGACTATATTCAGTCGAGCTTTAATGCAAAACTTGTGGTTTATCTTTTTTTTATGTTTTTTATGTATGTTAAGTCTTGATTTTATTTACACCGTCAAGCACAAGGCGTTTTGAGTGTTTTATTGGGACTCAAAAATTACATGCTTAAAAAATTAAAAATAAATATTTTTTAAACTGCAAACAATTTCAGAAATATTTTTGAAATTTTGGAAAAATTTTGAAAAATTATTTCTGTTTAATTTTGCAAAAGAACGAACAAAGAAAATCTTTGTAAATTCAAATTTATTAGACTTATATTGCTATATGACATCTGCAATAACTGCAAACACAATTATTGTGTTCATTTGAAGAAAAAAAAAGCAAAATTTAATCTCAGAATAAAAAGTAAAGCCAATATATCTAGCCAGCAAAAAACTCTTCTCTTAGCTTTTCGTCGGACACTCGTCAAAAAGGAAACGTTGGAATGAAGGAGAAATACAATTGATTGTCTTATACAACTGAATAAAAATGATTGGATGTTTGAGAAATGCGTCAAAACGCGTAATCAGAACAAGATTTTTAAGTTGTAAACAAACTTTTTTTGGCGGCATAAATTTGACTGTAAACGGCTTCTAAGGCAGATAAATGAAAAAACAAACGGCCAAATAAAAAAATAGTACATTTTTTATCCTTGCAATATTAGGCGCACATAGGATTATCTTAAAGAATTTTGTTACGTCAAAAAGAGTTTGTTTACAACTTGAAAATGTTGTGCTGATTACGCGCTTTGATGCCTTTTTCAAACTTACTATCATCTTCATTCAGTTTTTTAAGACAATCAGTTAAATTTTTTCTTCATTCCGACGTTTATCTCCTGACCAGTGTCGGACGAAAAGCTTAGAGATGAGTTTTTTGCTGGCTATATTTAAATGTTGCACCACAAACCACTTGTCAATATATTTCAAAACATAGTTTATTGAGGACGTTTCAGAATTGCAACTCATTGCATCATCAACTGGGTTTAATTAATTAATGTAAAAAATCCGCGGGCAAACTTTTACTATGATATAAAACTTGTTTTAGCTTTTAAAAGACTTGAATTTATGACACAACTACGTTGGCGAATCTTAAATTTTTGATTGTTTGTTTATCGTAAACACCTTTTTGAAAGCGCAATCTGGCCATTACAGGTTGAATTTCAAAGCATTCATAAGTACTTGGAAAAATGTGACAAGTATGATGTTAAGAAATTGTTTCAAATTTTGTGAATTCTTTTAACTTAAGAAATAACTGTAAAATTCGTTTCTTTTTGCCGTGTTGTGCAAAAAAAACAACCTTTTTTAATAAAAATTATAATTTTTATACCGATCACGTGGATGATCAGTTCTTAATTACGAAGTTGAAGTTTTAGCTCATGCACACGATTTTATCACTTAATTCTTATGAAGACCGTTTGATGATTCTAATGCGTATACGGCCGTCCTTAAAACTGTAATGACGTTGCAAATAAAAAGAAAAGCACAAAGTAAAAAATATAACACAGCAAATCATCAACTTCAGTTTTCCATAAAAATCTATTTATTAAGTAAAAAGTTTTAATTTGTTTTTTCTTTTTTTGTGAAAGTTTTTGACAAAATAAAGAAAAAAATTCTTCCTTATTTAAAAAGTTGTCTTCTGACAAACTCACTTTTTAGGAAATTAAAGTTTAGTGTTATTTTGAGATGATTTTAATTATTCAATGATCTCGCAAAAGGATGTCCTTACGCGAGAAGTAGAGATTAATAGTCTCTGCGTTGGATTCTTGATTAATTGCTTTCGGCTGGGATTTGGAAGGGGCAAACTTTTAGTTTACGGAAATTAAAATTTTCCTTTGTGGAACTTGTTCATAAAGCGATTGTCAGCTAAAGAGTCACAGAGCTAAGTTATTCAAGAGTGTCTTAAGAAGCACAATTTCAAAATCAAATTTTTATACATCTGGTGCCAGTCAAGAAGTTTTGTTAGCAGATCAAAATAAGTTTATAAAATAAGAAAAAAAGAAAATGATTTCGTGGCTGGCGTCAATGTTCGAAGTCACAGGAGCCGGTGTAATGGCAATTGCAATTATGACGATTTTATTCAAACTTCGAACTGCACAGAAAAAGCAATCAAATCAACCCTCACAGTTGCCCCCCGGTCCCAAAGGAGTTCCCCTACTGGGAACGTTCCCCCTGCTTTTTAAGGCTCCTGCTCATATTGTCTTCCAAGGTAATTTTATTTTATTTTTGCATCATTGACACCATTTCTGCTTCAAGTGGAAACGCTATTCCGAATACCATATTTTATTGGTGTGATCTAGCAGAAAGAAAGTATCGGGGACAAACGCGATTGACAAAGTCCTTCTTCAATTCCTGTGACCTTATGTACTTGATGTATATACTGCAGCTTGGCTGTCTTAAGCAAGTAGCTCCAAACAGCGTTTTTTAGTGTTTAAAGTCATGATTTTATAATAATTCAATAAATTGTTTTTTTAGCTTATGCGATTAAAAGTATGTTAGTTACGATTCTCCCCTGAGTATACGGACACTGTAAAACCTGACTGTCTTAAAATCTTAATTCATAAATAAAAGTTTTATTTTAATATCTTGAAATCTTCTTTGTCTAGTTTTAAAAAATTCTTAAGTTGCATTTTTTTTCAATCAGGTTACTGTTTTATTTATTTATTTAAGATTTAATTTTACTGTTTTATTTATTTAACATTTAAATTCAAAACAACTCCGGTCTCTTGAAAGTCATTATTTAAAAAGTTTTTCGACAGATTGGACCAAAAAGTTTGGAAAAGTCTTTCGATTCACACTCGGCAGGGGCGCTGCGATTGTTCTGGGCGACGCTTCCACGGTGCGGGAAGTTTTTGTCCACAGCTCCCCTGACGCCGACAGCAGGAGTCAGTGGAGGAGTTGTTTTATTCAAACTTTCAGAGGTAAGAGTTTGTTTCATGTTTAACGGAAATGCTTGCTTAGGAATATGGAGAGAAAAAATGCAACAAGTATCGTAATATTTTTTTAGGTTTGTCGACTTTGCCGTATTCATTAAAATGGAAAAATACAAGAAGGCGCACTCTGACGATATTAAGAAATTTAGGAATGGGAAAATCTAAGATGGAACAAAAAATTTCCCAAGAAAGTTAGTTATCAATGCGAACGTTAGTGTAGAACTTATATTAATTAATTTTGCAAAAAGCTACAACGCAAAAAAAGTTTAATTTATGATTCTTTATAAAATGAAATTTTTTAGGAGACGGTAGGCTTGTATAAAATTTTATTAATTTAAGATTTAAATGATAAAACTTTAAAAACAGACCCTAACCGTGACTGGCCTTAGGAATACTTGATGTTTTAGTTGATAAGAAAAAAGTATTTAATGACATCAAGCAGTGTAAGATGAAGTGATGCAAAGTTGAAATTGGAATTTTTTGAGTGCTTATATCATTCGTTAAGATTAAAGTTGACTCGAAAATTTTCTTTTTGCAAATCAAAGTTACTTACAAATTGATGAGTGCCAAGACCACGTGTGAGAATGGGTTTCTATCAGCAAGAGTTGGCCTAACGAGGTTACTTTGTATAGATGCAGATCTCGTTGCCTCGTTGATTGAAGCGGGTGAATACGGAAAAAGAAATTTCGATCCGGAAAACATACTCCGAAGGTCATCCATGAAAGTTTTATACAAAGTCATGTTTGGTGAAAGGTGAAGCAGTCTTCAGCAGTTTTTTTTCTAATCTGCTCTTTTGTCGCAAGCTTTTTCTGGAGTTTTTGATCATTAAAGTGAAACAAGTTACATATAGGCCTATTCCTAAATAGCCTGTAAAGTATTATAATTATTTTTTTGTTTTTTTGTTCGGAGATCCAGTCTAGATCAGACATAAATCAAAAGTGGGGCCAAAATTTAGTTTTAATTACACCAGCATTAATTAATAAAATATCAAAATTTGTGTCTTTTTTTAAAAACATAAAGTAGGCCTAGGCCCAATATATAAAAAAATAAAGCCTAAAAAAATTACCTAACCTCAAAATTAACAAGAGAAACAGAAAATTGTACACTAAAGTTGACTATTTTTTATTTGGGCACAAGCTTTCGTGGGCTACGGCTCACTTCATCAGATGCAATGAGATGAAGTGTAGAATTTTCTTGCACCTGATGAAGTGAGCAGTAGCCCACGAACGCTTGTGCCCAAATAAAAACTAGTCAACTTTAGTGCACAATTTTCTGTTTCTCTCATTTGATTTGAAAAGCTGACACGGCTCCCCGAATTCTATTCCTTCTAATTCTTCAAAATTAACGATTGGACTTCCAGGATTCTAAAGTTCGTACACAGGCAAAGTAATTAGCGAGTATTTTTTTGTCAGGTTTGATTTTGATCATCCGGATGTAGAATTCATGATGAGCACCATACTTTATGTGTTTGACTTCCTCGCCAAAGCCAGCATATATGACATCCTCCCCGGGCAGGTTCGCAAACTTGTCGGGTTTAGTCTAAAAAACTTTCACAAACGCTTGGATCGGCTCAGCCAAGTCATCCGAAACAACGTGAATGAACATAAAAGCACTTACAATCAACGAGAAGCTGACAACTTTGTCGACTCTTGGCTAAAGGTAATTAAAATATAGTTATTTTTTTAATTGATTGATTGAACGGATTTGATGTTTGAAAATTTACTGGTACCAATACTTTTATATTTTTTAAATCTATTACTTAAAGTTTAAATGTCATAACCTTTCATTCATTTCAAATAGGCTGTGGTTGTTCCCAAGCTTTTTTGCTTGCGGCACACAACAAAAAAACTAATATTTTACGACACTCCATAACAATTCTTCTGCTAGTTTAAATATTGCTAAAGATTAAAAACTCAATAATTGTCTTTAATTGATCCGATCTTGATGTCTTGATAAGCACCGCAGTGCAAGAAACTAATACATTCCAGTGATTTAAAATGGCCCACCAGAGCACCCGGTATAAACTACCGGATTAGACTCAACTATATAAAAATAAAATTGTATTCATGTTGGTCCATTTAATTTGTAAAGCAATGATGCGACTTTTCTTACTTGAAGCTTCAGGGCGATTTTATGGATTCTTTTGTACATTTCGTGCAGTTTAAGTTTTTGAACGGTCGGTATTCAACATTTAATTATGCCATTGTTAATTCAATCTGCATTTCGACATTGTAAAAGATTAAATATTAACTTAACAAAACCTAAAGGGTTTCTTTCTATAGATTTACAATCTTTTTTCAGACATCTGAAGAAGAAACCGAAAAGCAAGATAAAAGTATTTGCGGTGATCTACCGGATGTCCTGCAGGATATCGCCATCGCTGGCGGTCATACAACTGGAATTATTTACCGCTGGGCAATTTTGCTCTTGACAATTCACAAACCCATTCAAGACAAAGTAAGAGTTTTTCACACGCTTTAAGTGGTGCAAAATTTGTTATTACTTTCATGATTAAACCGAGCAAAATTTTTCGAAACGCACGTAAGCTTGCGCAATCAAAGTGTCCAACACTGTTAACGTTAACAATTGACATGTAAGTCCTTAGTGTGATTGAGCTGTTAAGAGCGCCGTATTGATGGCAGACAGTCAGGGTTCAAACCATCATGTAAACATAATAACAATGTGGCCCATCATGATCATTTTAAGATTGCAACGCAAGCCTCTCAAACACCGACCAATATCTTTATTTAATTAAGTATAACGATGCATAAAACAATCGTTGTAGCTTAGTCAAGTAGCCTAAACCCAAATACAAATTTTTAAGAGATTTTTTTGCTTATTAAAGCCATTTTGCGAAAGAAAAATTTGTGAAAGTCTACGCACGCAATAACAGCAGCTAGCCAGCTACCATATAAACAGCAACCCCTTAATTTGTTGTAACCTCTTTCAGGCTTACAGAGAAATAGTTGAAAGGATCGGACCCGAAAGTCAACCGAGCATGACGGACAGGCCAAAACTGCGTTATATCGAAGCAATCATAAACGAAGTCCTACGTATTGCCAGCGTTCTGCCTCTGGTTGCTCACGCGACTTGGAAAGATACGAAAGTCGGTGGTTATGACGTGCCAGCCGGAACAGAAGGTGAGATTACACTCAAAACAGCTTTTTTTTAATTAAATTATTTCAATTACTCACGGCCCATATTATAAATGCAAATCAAATCATGGGATGTAAAACCACGCGACTCAGTCGACAGCTCGGGAGAATGGTCAAGGGCGCCATATTGATGACGTACAGGTGAGGTTCAAAACCCACTCCCGTCATATTGTTGTGCCCTTTCGAAAGACACTTTATGCCACTTTTCGCTGTTCAGCGGTCGAAGTAAGCAGTTCTAAATTTAGCCACATCTCTAAAGAAAACTAAAAAACGACAAAACTAACCGGACAGCAATATTTTTTTAACTTTATTTTATCTCTTTATTTATCCTCCTGACTCGCAAGGAAGCGACGGAGGCGCTAATACATCGGGTAAGAAATTCATCCGACCTGCTTCCGGAGATTCCAAGATATTGCTGCCCGCTTGTAATTTAATAGAGATATGACTGAAATTTAGAACTGCTTGCCAAGACCAATAAGCAAAGGAAAGTGCTGTAAAGTGTTGTTCCCAAGGACACGACAGTATGGCGCGAGTAGGTTTTAAACCAGGACCATGTCGATCACAATCCCGGCGTTTTAAACACTTGAACAGACTGCCGACAAAGTTATATCTTGGTTTCTTTGAAAGCAGGTCAGCATGTAGCGCCTCCGACGCTTTGCTGTGAGTCAGGAGGATAAGTATAGAAATGGAAATATAAGTTTAAAAAATGGTGTTTCAGACTACGCAGGCGTTCCGCCCGGGTTCGAACCTGCCCCTTGGCACTGGACAGCTTGGTATGTCGGCTATATGCAAATATAACATTATGCTATAAATGTTAAAATGATTTAAACCTCCGATAAAAAAAAAGATTAGTTGTAAAGTTATTGCTATTAATTGGTTGTTTTTCAATCATAGGCTACAGTTAAGAATCAATTTGGCCTGCTTTTGCTTTTTTTCGTAATCAGGCTTTCAAGAACAAAAACTTTAAAAGCAATAATTTTTTGCAGTGATATACAATGCGTGGTCTTTGAACCGAAACGAAGAAGTCTTTCCAGAACCAAACATTTTCAACCCTGACAGATGGCTCCGTGATGGAGAAATACGAAAAGAACTTTTCCACGACTTTTTCCCATTCGGAATAGGTTGATGTCTTTAATTATTTTTTATTTGTTTTTGCGTTAACCAAAAAATAAAGAGGCAAAATTGGAAAGTAGGAAACCATAAGTTTTCTTTGCTTGGAAGAGATAGATTTATTTAGATAAAAACACAAATCTAATATAAAAAGATGAGTAGGGCATTACTCCTAAATCATCTTTTTATAATAATTTTTGCTGCCATAAATTTAATATAGTTTTCGGAGCATAAAGTTTGGAACGCTTAACTAATTTCAGAATACAAAGTAACGTCAACATATTTTGAAACTTAGTTTATTTAAGACGCTTTTGAATTATAACTCATTCCATCACCACCTGTGTTAAACTAATTAATTAATTGCAAATACAGGTATAAATATTTAAATTTAGATAATTTATGACGTAACAGAATAAAATATTGCAAAAATATACGTATTATATAAAACGGAGTTATCTGCGCATAACTGTAGAATTAAACTGATACAACAGCAATTCGGGCGTATACAAAATAAAGTGGTTTAAGAAATTTGAAACGAATTAATAAAACACCAAGTTTAAACATTTACAGCACAGTACTATCGTTAAAATAAAAAAACAAGCTTACGTGTTAAAAACATACAGTGAAATAGATTGTTTGTCGGATATTCATATAGTCTATATTCTATGTTCTATGATATCTATGATACGACAATCTATATTCTATGATATATGATATGACAACGGTGGGCAAATTACGGCTGGCGAGCCGCATGTGGCTCGCCGACCTTTCGTTTGTGGCTCTTGTAGAAAAATAATAATAACGAAATCGAACAATGTACAATTGTTGTTCACAGTTAAACTTGGGTCAAACGAAGATTTCTAATTTGGTGATAAGTCGGATTATAGCGTGGAAAAAAAGCATTTTTTTGTTTGTTGTTAAGGACCATTTACACTGCAGCAAAAATTTAAGCACAGCGAGGGCTGTCTTTCTTACATTTATTTCTCGTCTGCCGAGACACGCTGGTAACATTAAAATAAAAGAAACAGAGATAGTGCTTGCTTCTCTCAGCATCGCTTCTCTGTAATGAAATTTGTAAAATCATAATAGTCTAACAAATAAAGATTTGAGAAAATTAATTCACACCGCTTTGACTTCATATCGCCCAGATTTTCAAAAGCTAGCTAATAAAGTGGAAACCCACAGTAGATCTAATGCTGGTAAAATCTCTTGTAATCTCTTGAAAAATCGTGTACATGCATTTGTTTTTATTATTTGATTAAAACTTCCTTTGTTTATTGTATTTGCATTAACACCTCAAACAGAATTTGCAGCTCTCCGGCAGTTTTGAATTTTCACATGTGGCTCTTTCATTAAAAACTTTCCCACCCCTGTGATATGATCATAGATATGTTCTATGAATATTGACCACTTTATTTTGTATACGCCCAAATTGCTGTTGTATCAATTTAATTTTAAAGTTACGAGCAGATAACTCCGTTTTATTTAATACGTATATTTTTTGCAATATTTTATTCTGTTACGTCATAAATTATCATATTTGATTAAATTTAAATATTCATATTTGCAATTAATTAACTAGTTTAGTTAATTAATTTAGTTAATTAATTTGCAATTAATAAACTAGATTTAAATATTCATATTTGCAATTAATTAACTAGTTTAGCACAGTTGATGATGGAATGAGTTGTAATTCCGAAACGTCCTGCATAAACTATGTTTTAGAATACAGTAAAACGCCGATTATGCGAACTATTTTGGATCAGAGGTAATTCGGATAACTGATTTTTTCAAATAATGGAACGAAATACAATTTTGCAACAAAAAGCATCATATTCATATAGACATATGTTCATTTATAGTACATTACGGTCATTTCTAGTTGATTTATAATTTCAAGTTTCGTCTCAATAGTAAGTACATATATTTATTTATTTTTTGGTTGAACACATACTGTAGTGACTAGATTAGTTAGAAACTTCAAGGAAATATATCACATTAGCAAGTGCTTTTTGCTTTCAAACATCGCGCTTCTTTCTAAACACAATTTGTTATCAAATGTTTCTCGGCTTACAGGCGTCACGCTTTGATCACTTTTGTTAAAGTAGTGTTCGCATAATAGGCGTTCTACTGTATATTGGTTTTACTTTTTATTTTGAAATTAATATAGTTTTATTTTATTCTTTAAAAATTTTTGACGGTGAGGAGAAAAATTACTTTAAGTAGAAACAACGTACAAATGTTTTCTGACAAATTTTTAAAAATTATTCAAAAGCAAATAAAAGTTATTTTAAAAATTTTTTATCTGTTCAATAAAATCGGAAAAACACTGCAGTAAAATGAAAAAAATACTTTTTTACTGCCGATTCCAAATCTTGCATTTGCGGCCGAATTTTTTCGCAACCCCCAAAAAACATTAAAGAAATCTTCAATTGTTTCATTTGTAGAACGGAAAATTTTTAACTGAATAATTTGAAATTTTAAGCCTGCTAATCTTTGAATGTGTCGAACAGGAAAACGTTCGTGTGTCGGTGAAGCGTTTGCTCGAATGAACCTCTTTATCACCATTACTACATTGCTACAAAAAGTTGAATTCTTTTTACCAGGTGGGAAGAATTTTTTTCACATGATGCATCGCTGCATCAAAAGGATCGGCATTGTGCATTACGTACACTGATTACCGGTTGCTCGGAAATAAAAAAGCTGAGAGCATAAACAGTGCCTCGCTAATAGCTTATTAAAACCCGAAGTCATATTCAGGTAGGAAACGTCGGTTGCGTGATGCACAATATCGCATGTCGCACTTTTGTCTACCCTTACTTTTACATTTCTAATTTTTTTTTTTTTACCTTCCTACCATAAAATTTTTGAGTAAGCTGTATCTATTGCGGTAATCTTCCAAATGCTTTGCCGGATACTTCTAGTTGAATTTTATGATCACAAAATGCAGTTTAAAACTAGCTGGTTCAAAAATTCTACTGTTAATTAGCTTCTTAAAAAAGTACTTTTTTATACAAATAATTATAATATTACTTTTAAAAACAGATGAGAGCGTTGATGGGAACTTCAAGCCAGAAATGAAACACCAGTTTGGTTTATTGGCCGACTGCAAGCCTTATATGGTCCGCACCAAACTCCGACTGGGCGTGTCCTGATTTGGATAGGATCTTAATAATCATTCTAGGGCAGTGGTTTTCAACCTTTTTTGTACCGTGGCCCATTTTTCAACCCAAGGTATCATAACAACCCACTTCGGTCAACAAAATCAAGTTGCCGTCCCGAAAAAACAAAAAAAGGTCTTCACATACAATCGCTTTCAAATTTTTCTATTTTTGTCCCAAAATCAAAGTGTTCTCTAAAAAAAAAAAAGGTCTTCATTTAGAATCGCTTTCAAATTTTCCTCTTTTTGTCCCAAAATCGTGTTCTCTAAAGTGCCTGAAAATGTCTAAAAAACAGGACGGATGGCAAGCCTAATTATACATATTGCTTTCATTTTGATTTATGCTCCGTGGCCCACTAAAAAAACCACTGTGGCCCACTACTGGGCCATGGCCCATAGGTTGAAAACCTCCGTTCTAGGGAAATTCTTTTCCTATCTTTGAATTATAGTAAAAAAACAGTGGTTGCTTGAGTTAATGTAGTCTATAAGTTCAACGTTTGGTATTTATGTCTTGTGAGTGATTTAAAGAAATTTACTGTGACTTTTTTACTACTATCTATAAGTTTACTCACAAATCTCGTCCGTCAATGCTAATGGCTTCCGTTTAGCATAAGCTATCTGCTTAAAAATTTAGCACACTATATTTGTTGCCTGACGACTATGCATTTATTTCAAGCTTTCTACTTCGGTAAAAACTGCCACATAAATAAATGTTTTTCGAATTTTTTATTTTGTGTAATTTCTTATTCTTGTTTACGCAATACAATAGGCTAATTGTAAATAAGTTTTACAATTCGTTGATAGAGTTATTTCGTTTGTAGAACACTGGGGGCAATTTTTAGCAAGTCACCTGTCTTTTTTAGTTCTCCGGTCTTTGGAGAACTCAAAAAGAGTGGAAGCGACAAAGCAAGTAATGAGAAAAAGCCACTAAAACAAAGTAATGAACTCATCTCACTGTCATTCTATTCTTTGACCAAGTTTATAAACAATCAACAAATAACTTTTGTCCTATATTAGGCCTATTACTACAACTACCTCCCTAAAAATAATCCAAATAAATTGAAAGATATAAGTACGCAGAGAAGAGCCGTGTACCAACTTTCGAAAAAAGCGATCAAGAAAGAAACACTTTCAAGTTAATCTTTTGTTTTTAAAATCACAAGTTTCACTTCTTCGAATGTGACAAAATCATTTAATGAAGTGGGCAGTGGCTCATGAAAACAAGTGTTATTGAAAATCTAAGCTTAAATGTTTATTTCATTAGCAGAGCAAACATTAGCACAACTATGAAACTTATATTGAGGCGCGAATATGTAAGCCTCAAACTTGCAAGTTCACCAACTGATTAGATAATTAGCAGATTGGCACAAGCCCAAAAAGAGGTAAGCCCTGTAAGCAAATTTTAAAATAGCGAGCTATGTCAAGAAATGTGCACCTCTAAAAACGAGTGTTATGAACGCACACAGTGATAATTTTAATAGGGGGAGAACGGTGCGGCCGCACTGATCCCCTCTAAAAATATATCAAAAAGTAGCCCCCTACATAAAAAATTGCTATTTTTTCATAATAACACCAGAACGTTGATGCCATGTAAAAAATAAAATTAAAAAAATTTTATCCTTTTTTTCGAGATAACTTTATTTTGAGACACTAAAACGTGCCCCTCTTAATACAATGATTATTTTTTAAGAGACCACACTGATTTGAACACTTAACAGCGGCCCTACCAAAAATGAAGACTTTTTTTTAGAGATAAGTTTAGAGACACTAAAAAGTGGCCCTCCAAATCTAACGACAACCTTTTTTGAGATGGTAATGCTTTGGAGCACTCAGAAGTGGCCCCCTTAATTGAAGACCTTTTTTTTAGGGATCACTTTGTTTTTATACACTAAAAATGACCCCGGTACGATAACGGCATTTTTTAAAAGTTTGCTGTGCTTTGGAATACCAAATAGTGGCTTCCTCTTACTTTTCTTGCACCGGGGCCCTTTTTTGTAAGGCCATCACTAAATGTACAAAGAATTTGCTTTGCCATTAAAGAAGGCCATTTTCTCTGCTTCTTTCTTTTTATTTCATTTCATCATATTCATATTTCATCATATCATATTTATCCTCCTGACTCGCAGAAAGCGTCGGAGGCGCTGTAGGTCTATATAGGGCAAGCAAGCAAGCAAGCTTTAACCTGCTTTCGGAGATGCCAAAATATTGCTGTCCGATAGAAATTTTTATTTTGGTTTTATACTTTTATGGAGATATGAACGAAATTTAGATCTGTTGCCAAGACTACTAAGCAAGGCAAAGTGCCGTAAAGTGTCTTTCCCAAGCATTCAACAGAATGGCGCGAGTAGGTTTTCAACCTAGATCATATTGATCACAATCATGGAGCTTTAACTGCTCGTCCACGCTTTCAAAATCTTGATCTTGACAACCAGCTTAACAGACAATTTCGACCGGAAATCAAAATCGTGCTATTTCGAAAGTAGGTCCAGGTAATTGCTTAACCTCTTGCTCTACGCTAAATCTTTGTCGTCGTCTTGCAAGTTGAAAGGGCCTATAATTTGATATGATGATCTCGTATTTTTTGCTATCCTCATATATATAACAAGACCATGACAGCAAAACGCAACCCTATTCTACGTACAGCCTGCAGCAACGAATTATTAAAGGCCAAATGAATAACATTTGAACATTATACCGACTGTTTTTTTCCCGCAGAATTTAAACCATAAACGTACATAAAGTTAACAAACACGTTTTTTTAAAGCAATCACTATTTCAGTGCAGCGGAAATGGGCTGACTTCTGGACACAAATAATTTTTGGTGGTGTTTATTTCTTTCCTAATCAAATTACAGTATTTCCAATAACAATTATTTACATCTTATTTAAATAGAATGCAAAAACATCAAAAAAAGCAATTAAATTATTTATAAAGAATCGAAAAAATTAAAATAAAAAATAAATTTAATAAAAAATAAATACATTTTAAAAGAGAATTTTAACCGCTCGATACTATTAATAACTGATTTTACTACAATTTACTATTCTCAAAAATTGAAATTCTTTGCAAGCTTCTCGCGATTTATGTTGAAAGCGTTTACGATTGAATGGTTTTAGGACTTTCCTGATACCAGCGGAGGTGGTCGGATCCACATAAAGTAGGATCCGGAACAGATCCAGGTCTGCAAGAAAAAGAACCGGGGACATAACCGATCTGCATTGCTTCAATATTATGAGATCCGGATCCTGAGCGAATCCGGAAAAAAGTCCGAAATATTGCAATAACATACTACATTTTTTGGCAAGCAGCTGTTTCTTGCATGGCTTAATAAAAAGGCAAAACCAGTAGATTATTAAAAATTCATTGCCATCTCATAAAACAAGAAATCAATGGGAAAACATGACTAAGTACACATGAACAAAATCACCGACATTTTTTAAATTATAACAATCTTGATTATCACATCAAAACCATCAAGTACCTCTTATAATTGTTAAACAGGCTTGTGCAAAACCTGTACTATATATATAGAAATACAAACTTTACTATGACATAAACTGCCTTAAAGGAAACGACAAAGGAAATAAAATAATAAATTACATATAAATAATACTAATGAAATTCACGCTAAGATTTTTTTGTAATATAATCTTAATTTGTTTGATTTTATTTTCTACAAGCTGGCAGCACATCTAATTATTACATGAGCTGTTTTTATGGCAGTTATTTTATAAAGCTGCATTACTTGTCTGCTTTACAAAAACTATCAATAAAAAGTCACAAATTTAATTAGAAAATCAGATTGTTTAACAATATCAGAAACAAAAAAATTATGAGTCAAATCTGTCTTTCGTACAGCATTACCGTTACTTGCTAAAAAGCTAATTTAATTAATCAAAATACAAGTGCACATGAGCCAGCTTTAAGCATTTGTATTCATTGATAAATATTAGACTAGTCAAACAAACTCAAGAAACGCTAGTATCTCGTCATGATCAATCATAGACTTTAGCATCTTCATTTTAGCTATGTTGATCACATTTGCCATCAATAAAATTCTTTATTTACTCAGTCACATTGCCAACAAACGTTCAATTTGTGGCAACCAGCGACTTGCCGTGAAGCTTTTGGTTGGTGAGGCACAAATTTTTTAAAATAATTTTACTACTAATTTTATTGCTTGCCAAGACCACCAAGCAGGAGAGAAAGTGCCATAAAGTGTCTTTCCCAAGGACACAAGAGAATGGCGCGAGTAGATTTTGAATCGAGACCATGTTGATCACAATCACGGCGCTTTAACCACTCGACCACGCTGCCGCCGAAGAAAAATGTTCTGTTTATGAAAAACTTGCAAAATTTTTTAGTTTCCTTTAACGTTAAAATTGTGAAACCTGTTTATTTCGAGACAAATCAGTTTTTTAGGTTTTAAGTCTTAAGAATTTTATTTGCAATCAAGGTATTACGTTTTGAAGTTCTTATTGAAAAAGTGATTGCGAAATAGGAAACAGCGGCATTACGATATACGTTATTACACGCACAACGTCAATTGTGCGTGCCGTACCTTTAAGACAAAGTAGCTAAGTTAATTTAAAAAAGAAAGAGAGAAAAAAAAAGAAAAGAAATTTGATTATGAATCAGAGCTTTCGATTTCACGGCGAAAGGGGCTTAAATTCTTAAATTTTCAAGCAGATAACCGACTTTTTTGGCACAACCATGACCTCCTACAGATATCTGTAGAAGGTGGCCGGAAAACTTTTGATTGTGCGTTGACCCATGACGTCCTAAAATTTTAAAAATTTTTCGGTGAAGTAAAAAGCAGTGTCGTAGTATAAAAAAATCAAAATCGTAAAGAGGACTAAAATGTTTTTTATTGAAATAGAAAAACGAGACTTTAAATATCATGCACATTTAATTGGAGACAAATGATTGAACTATGTAATCAACAGAAAGTTTTGTATGATGTTTGCCACGCGTTGCGCCTTTTCTCCAACGCGCTAATTTCTGTCGTTTCTGTTATTGCACATTCCGTTTACACTTTGGTTTTGTTAGTTGCTGTTTTGTGAATAGTTGAAGGTCATTTTTCAGGTTGTTCATTTAAATTAATTCCAATGTTGGTTTTTTGTTTTAGAGTTTAAGCGTATTTAATTTTTGGTTTAAACTTTTATTAAAGTCTAGTTAAATGTTGTTACTTTAATGATGTTTTCGAAGTTGGCAAAATATATGCATTGTTAAAAATCTGTGATTAAAACTGACCCCCTGAATTTTTTTAACTCCATTAAGAGAGGCGAGTCTTATGTTAAGAATTACTGACTTAAATTAACACGAAACTTAGTCAATTCAATGCAATCCAAATTGTTTCAAATTATACACTATGCAATGGAGGCAGCAGAAATGACTATACAGTTTTCGGTGTCTACTGCCACCCTCAGAAATAATAAGCATAAAAGTACTTTGTAAAGAATTTTTGTGCTCTCAAGCATAAGATTACTTTGTAAGACGACGGTCGTCTAAAGCAGTGGTCCGCAAAGTATTTTTCCTTTTTGCCAGGTTAATTTGATACGGAATCGTAAGCATTGCAAAGTTGTTACTTCCTGTAAAACTTATTTTACGATTGACCGATTCACAGCAGTAAACTGGCATATCTCGCCTTCCTTGATAACGCAAAAATTGTTTTTAATAATGAAAGTTAACCTTCCGATGACCTAAATTTTGTGTCATTTACGATTGTTCCATCATAAACTGCGTCTAGCTTTAAAAAGTTTAAAATAATGCTATTCTTCACTTTTGAGGGGTTGATATAGCTAGTCTTGTTAAACTGCAAAAATATTAATATGGAACCAATGAAAGAACAATATTATGGTGTGTTTAACGAGAATGTCACAGACTTTGTTCGGGAATCCTATAAAGGACCAGTTGAGCTAGGTAACCCGAATACCTGCGCTGAAACAAAGCTGTGTCTAAATTTTATTTTATTCCGGCTCAAGAAGTAGTCTTGCTATAAGCCTAAAGCTTTTGTACAGTTGGTTTAACGAAAGCTCGGATTGGTTTCGTTGAAGACTCTTCTTCACAACAAACAGAGACCACTGTCTCTAATAAGAACGGATGTATTACAAAAATCACGATCGACGAAATTCTATTCCACGTTTTGCCAAACTGCAAAGCGAACTCAACACTATAACCTGATTCAATCACCACAAATAATTCTACCTCTGTAGAACACAACTCCCAACCACTGGCGCAAAATAAATTCAACAATCGTCAACCGATACAAAATCTAACGGTCCACCTCCTGTGGCCAAACAAAATCACTTTCACTCGACCCGTCCCTCGAGTCACTTTAAATTACCCCACAATAATAATAATAATTCGCTACGCATCGGCTTTATATAGAAAAAAAGATCACGTGACGCAAATTTCTCGTAAACGCTGGACAATTCTACGACTCTCTCGAGAATACGTTTTTTCTCGAGCCACCTAGTATATACGCAAACGTTCTATTATAGTGACGCTGATCAAAAACATATTACATCAATATGGTCGAGCAAAAGAGAAAAGAAGATACACGTATCGAGCAATAAAACGAATCGGACGTCATACGAAAGCAGCGCTCAAAGAGACGCGATTATTTTATAATAACACTACGAATTACTTTTAACGGGAATAGACTACATCGTTATGAATAAAATTATTAGTAATGAAGTGTGCAGAGAAGATTAAAAGTAAGACTTCTGACACAAGTAATTATCAAAATAGAAATGAAGCAAGTATCAGTAGACTTATTGATATACAGGGTGTCCATAAAGTCTTGAACACTTTTCAAAATTTATTGCTAAATAACTAAAGTAGATAAAATCATACAGTTTTTGCAAAGTAAAGTTTATTAAAGTTTTATAATTAAAAATTTCTAGCAGTTTAAGTAATAGTCATATTTCAAGAATTTAATTTTTTATGCTATTTATAGACTTAACATGTGCTCCATTTGTTGCTCCATCAATGCTTAGCCTACCCGATCTTTTGCGATCCAAAATGCTGCCGGTTTCCATAAAATTTTTTTAACTATCTCTCAATGCTGTTTGTGTGAGAAGGGTCTTGTCCAAACTCATTTCTAAATTTACGTTGTACTGTAGTTGGTGATTTCAATTTATAATATCAAAGAACACATTGTGCTTTTTGTTGAATGGTCAACATGTTTCATACTTTGTTACAAACTTACGTCTTTATTAAAAATGACTTATTCTTGCTTATTTTAACAATAAAATAACCTGTAAAAAAAAAAAAACTTTATGGTGGTATAATTCACTGTCGAAAATTTAAAGTGTCTACCTTATGCGGTTTTTGAGATATTAAAATTTTAAATGTGTACAATAGGTTAAAAACTACTTAGAGCTTGGTTTTACTATAGCTCTGTATAGTGAACAATTGCCAGTCCCCTTATGTTTGGTATGCCCTTAAAATTCTTTCAAATGACGTTATAAAACCTTCCAAACTTTCTCGTTATTTTCATTCAAAGCACAACAAACAGAACTACATGTTTTATAAACTTCTTTGATGCCTCGCTTGCCACTCATACTGATAAGGAAACAGGAGCAAACTTCACATTAACATTGATTTTATATGTAAATAGATTGACAGTTTGTTGTCTAAGTTGATTTTATTGCCACTTTGTTGTAAATTTTCGTCTTAAATACGTAGCCTATGGCAAAATTTTGCACTATGTTACGCAACGGCAATTCTAGTTTACAAAATGATTTCAAAAATCGGTTCTATTTACTATATGGTCTTTTGTTGCCGGTTCGTGAACATTTTTATAAATTTTGTACCGGTCCGCTGGTGTAGAAAGGTTGGGAACCAGTGATCTAAAGATAGAGCCGGACAATCTTCACTTTCAAACTAAAAGTTGAAAGGGCTATTGTCGTTCACAATGGCAATTATTTCATTAGTTTCAATTGTCTTCACAATGGAAGTAAAAAAAATTCGCAATCAGTTTTTATAAGTTAAGACAAGGGTTAGTTTATGAATTAGTGTTAATAAAAAGAAATGTATGTTATAAATATAAAAATGCTGCTAAAAATTGAGATTCAAACACTGAATTATAAATATGATCGAAAGCTTAATGTAGAAAAATTTCTTAGCTTAGATGCTAAATTATGATCTTCCATTCCTATAACACTTACAATAAATTTATCGCTTTACAGTTGTAACATGCGTGTATTCCGACTTACTGAAAAAAAATCGATTTATTTTGTTTTAACTAAGAAAACGTTTTTTTCTTTGATCTAGTAGATGATATCACAATGGCGGCATGCCTCAAACTTCTTATTTCAACAGATATTTTCACCAAAAGAGATAAAAGCGCTATATTGTTTCATTTTTGTTCACTTCGATTTCGTCTCCAGTTTTGCTATTTTTCTCCCAAAAATATGGTGATCTCTAAAAAAAAAGTCTTCACCTTGAATCGATCTTGTATTTCTCACTTTTCGTTCCAACTTCATAATAATCTCAAAAAACATCTGCAGCGAACTCAAACTATAAGTGTTATTTTCGAGGGGGCCCCTAAAATCGAGGGGGGCCCCGAGGCAACTGCCTCAATCGCCTCACCCAATATCCACCACTGGATCTATCTTCGAAACAATGCATTTGTAACCAGTGATAGATGATGGATGAGGCGAATGAGGCACTTGCCTCGGCCCCCCTCGAAAATAGCACATATAGTTTCATTTCTTTGCAGATGTTGTTTAGAGATCATTATGAAGTCGGGACGAAAAGTGGGAAATACAAGATCGATTTGAGGTGAAGACCTTTTTTTTTTGAGATCAACATGATTTTGGGAGGAAAAAGTGAAAGACGAGATCAAAGCTCTTTCTCTTTTAAGAGAACTTCAATTTTTGGAAATCCTTGCCTCGGGCCCCTGAATTTGAATATCCACCACTGTTTGTAAATTTCATAGATCAGCAGATATGGAAGATCTTACATAGAAATGAGAGAATTACCGTATTTTGCTATGTGAAAAACCAAACTGAAGATTAATCGCTAAATCGCAAAGACCGTTTCCACTACGAGCGTCGGCTGGAGTATTCTTTGTTTGTTTATTGATTATTTTACTTCTCTTAGTGCTTAATTCTAAAACTTAAACAACCCATTTTTGTAAACTACAAATCAGCTATTGTCATCTTATTTTGGAAATCAGAAGTGGGGTGTCCATATTCTGTATGACTTGACTAACAAAAATTCGGATCGGAATTTGTAAAATTTAGAGTATATCCGCTCCGGATCCGCTCCGTGAACAACTTTAATCCCAGGCGAAATTTTCAAGCCAAGCAGCAAACCAGAGGGAGAGCGAGGCGGCGAAAAGCGATTAAGAAATTTTATAAATCGTGCTAGTCACGCGAGTGCAAAACTTAAAATCCAAACCAAATCGCTTAAAGGTACAAATCATTAAATCAAACACTCAAACAAAAAACATCTTATAAAACAACAAGACAAGACAATGCGAAAAATAAGGTGGAATGAAATAAGGTAAAGTTAAATTGTCGGCAGCGTGGTCAAGTGGTTAACGCGCCGAGCTTCTGATCAATATGTTCTCGGTTCAAAACCCACTAGCGCCATTCTGTTGTGTCCTTGGAAAAGACACTTTACGGCACATTCCCCTACTTGGTGGTCTTGGCAAGCAGCTCTAAATTACAGTCAAATCTCTATTAAATTACAAGCGGACAGCAATATCTTATCATCTCCGGAAGCAGGTTGGGGTAATTGCCTACCTTATGCAGTAGCGCCTCCATCGCTTTCCTGCAAGTCAGGAGGATAAATATAGAGATAAAATAAAAATAAATTCCGGTGGCGTTGTGCCAACATCTTTAATGTATGGTCTAGAATAAATGTATGGAGTCTAGAGGCGTTTTCTCGCCACTCCATACTCCATTTATATTCCGCCCATCGTGTTACACTGGTGCCTGACTGGGCGGGATTTTTCAGTAGTTCCGATGCAGCAGGCAGAATAGGTGACTTCATTTAAATTGCCGCAGTTGTCCTCTAAGTGGAGACAGGAGCGTTTCATATAGAAGGTGTTCTGGCTTCTGAACGCGGCGAGCTAGAGACAGCAGGCTTTTTGGCGGAGAAGCTCAGTTGGTTGGATCTCTGATAAAATAAAAAAGTTGTCCGTTGGTGTGGAACGCAGGCATCCGGTCACTATGCGCAAGGCATCGTTAATGGGCTTGTCGATTAGTCGAGTATGGGCACTGCAACACGAAACAGGTGCACAGTACTCAGCATGGAGGGGACCACAACAAGGGTGGCGGTGCGGAGTACAGTGGCAGCCGCATTCTGCACCTCATCTTGATCCAGCTGATCGCTTTAGAAGCCCAACACGAGATGTTAACTTCTTGCGCAGTGACTCTAAGTGTCGGCGAAACGTGAGCACCCTATCCAGTTTATGCCAAGATAAGTGGGTTCAGCACAAAACGGTAGGGCCTGTCCGTTGACTAAGATGTTAAGCCCACGCCGTGCCCCCTTGTTGTAAAGATGGAAGGCTGTCGACACAGTCTTTGTTGTACCGAGCTTGAGGTTCCATTTGTAGAGGTAGGAAGATAGGGTTGCCGTGCCCTGAGTGAAAGTCTCCCTTAATGCCTGCCAGTTTATAGTGCAAGATGGCTAGGTCATCAGCATAAACAAATTTTCCGCCGACTGTCACTGGCAGGTCATTTGTATAGATATTAAACAAGAGGGGAGCCAGGAATAATCTTTGTGGGACGCCATTCTTAAGATGTCGTAACCTGCTTTGCTTTCCGGTACCAGTGGTAAGGGTAACATTTCGATTACGAACAAATTCCATAATCAATAAGACCAAGTGCCCGTCAGGAAGAAGATTGAGTAACTTGCACGTGAGGCCGCGGTGCCATACGGTATAGTAGGCTGCGGTGAGATCGACAAACACAGTGCCGGCCTTCTTTTTGGCCAAAAAGCTATCCTCAATTTCTTGAGTTAAAAGAGTGACTTAATCTTTGATTGACCTTCCGCGCCGAAACTCAGCTTGCTCTCTTGGAAGAAGTGGGTCAATAATTGGTTCGACGCCGACATATCTAGATAAGTTTCTCCAAAATCTTGAAGGGAACACAAACCAAAGAGATAGGTCTATAGCTCTTTGGGTCGACTAATGGCTCATTCGGCTTCGGGATGGCAACCACTAATGCTCTCCTGCAAATTTTTGGAAGCTTGAGTAGGCAAGCACAGGAACTTGTTTAACCAGGATTTTAAAGCAGAGCCGACATGGAGTATTAGCTTAAAACCCATGTTTTTGACAGCCTCGGACCAGCAATTTTTTCGTTTTTTCAAAATGAGACAGCAATGCGGGAGCAGTTGAAGTAGTTGCTTCATTCTGCGGAGCCCGCAAAAAACCTGGTTGAAATGTTTGCGTTCCACATCCTAACACAGTCTACAGTTGTTTCTGGGACGTGGAATTGACAATTTTGCTGCTGTAAAGATGATATTACAAAAGTTCTGCTTGGTATGCCTCACTAATAGAGCTAGAGTCAGGAAATGATAATTTCTGAGATAGCTGGTTTGTTATGAGGCCGCATAGTTTCCAGTTGGCCTTGCGGAAGTTCCAACGTTTATACGGCTCACTTGTGACTGGGACCAGATTTTTTGTAACCTAGGAAACTTCTCTAAAGTACATCTGTCCAGTTCGGAGCTGTTTAAATACTCACTGCAAAAGCCAGTTTGGGGTTGGTTCCAATGTTCCAACGACCAGAGAAGAAGCTGGGAGAAACTTTAGGGTTATACAAGAGAGAAAGATTTTTCTTGGGTGCCCAGTCAGTCAGGTATTTTTCATTTCGGTTGGTGTAACTATAGCCCCAGTCAGTGTGCTGGCAATTAAAATCATCTGCTCAAAGACAGGGGTATGGGAACACAGGAATGGCTGTTAGTGCAAGTTGCGGGGTTGGTGATTTGTAGATATTGACAATCTTGCAATCATTAATGTCCACACACAATTATTTAATTGCAGATCTCTCTGAGGGTTCAGCTAAGTTTCTTGTGGACAAATATAGCAAGGCTATGCTTCCTGCTTGAGACCCAACCAGCCAGTGTGAAGTGTGGTATTACTAGCTGGTCTGCATTCGTGCAATGGGTCTCCTATAAGAGGATGACAAAAGCCATATGTCTGGTGGCCAATTGGCTGATAACACAAATCTTATTTGCGCGTAGACCTTCAACACTGAAATGTAGTATTATGGGCACGAATCCCCCACATTTAGCATTTGTAGGCTTATCGAGTCTCTTTTGCTTTCGAAGCCGAGGGTCTATTCTGTTACTATACCGGAAACGCCCTAAACTTCATCATCATCCGCCTGGTCATTCACCAGTAAGCGGGACTCGCCACGTAGAGGCTGATGATATGAGTCACATGAATTAATAGTAATATATTTACCTTTGGTAGAAAAACAGATTAAAAATATTATTTGACGTTTCTTGGATGGCTGCTTGACTCAATGCTAGATGTATTCACAGCTTCCTAATACAAAAATGGTGTTTATTCATTTGATATTTTTTCTTGGACTAGGTATGCAACTGAAATAAAAATATTTGTTAACAATTTTGTTCTTTACCTGCAGGTCGGCAAAGAATGTCTAAAAGTTCTTTTGCCTCAGTAAATATTTGTATGAATCAAGCTTTCCATTTAGTTGGGATTAAAACTGTCTTTTGATAACATATAACATTTTTATGCATTATGCGCTTTCAGTAACATTACTATTGGTCAGAAATCTGCAGCAGCGAGGCCCCCATAAACCACGGTTAAAAAATATTCTGTTTAAAATTTTTTTAGCTTTCCTGAGCAGAAAAAAAATTCGGCCACAGAAATTTTACAGAACTGAAATGGTCCACGTTGAGAACCACCGCTTTAAGTACCAAAGCTTATTCACATTTAAAGCTATCGCTCGCCCAATTCTATAATATGCAAATATTATTATTCATTAAAAATATCTGAATTCTTTAAAAAAAAAAATTAAACAGTGGACAAAGGACTCAAAACAGCCCATCAATCTTGGAAATCTAAAGTTTAAGATTTTGGGCTTATTAACAAGTTTAGTATTGAAAAAATAATTTTGGTTGACTGAATGAAATTATTTGGTTTTGATCTAAACATTAGAATATATTTGCGGTAACTTAAAATGAATAGACTTGCATCAGTCTTAAATCTAGATGTTCGTACACACAAAATTGACAGCGCTACGAACGAATTCTCGCGCATATAGTTAGGGTTTTAACTGAGAGATTTTGTAATAAGCGGGCGCGCCGGATTTTTCTCATATCTTCACAAACTACAAACTGGATTGAGATAATCTATGTAACATCGCAATTCGCTTTGTCGGCAATCCGTAATTTTAAATAACTCGCTTTGTTTTAGCGACGTTCTAAAACGGTCGCCTAGTGAACGGTTCGTTGATTTCGAAGACAAAGGAATTAACTGCAACCAGTGAAAGTTATAGACAATGCGTACGAGCAGTAAAGTTTTGACAAAGATTGTGTTGAATTGAGTATATATTGTAGCGTCAAATATTTAGAGTATAAAGAATTGCCAGTGAAGAAAATTCAGGTGAAATTTTATCGTAATGAAGTTAAATGTTTATTTTAATAATTTTAGCTGGTAATTAATTCGGTACAGATACAGTATTTAAAATTAAATTCTAATTTCACTATATCGTTTAATTTTGTAAATCTGCTTTACTGCTTAATGGTGTGCACTTGTTGGTTTATCGTTATTTCATATGCTGTTAATTTGGTAATTGTTTGTTGTTGTTCTATTCTAAATTTTCTCTCCAACTCTGTCTTTTCTGTTAACAGAAAACCGCAGCGTTGGACCGTTCTGTAATAAAGAATTTGATAGAAGAACTCTGCTGCGCGTTTTCCCTTGTGTATGTCTCGCGTAACACTGGGCGCGTTTTAAGACATTACAATCTATTTTGCAACGTGTCAAGTTATTGTACCTAAATATTTTTCATCTTTTTACGAATTCTTTCCATTACCTTCAAGCTCTGATTTTAATTAGTCATTTTGTCTACCCTAATGTCTGGTCCAAATCTTGAAATGTGCCCGAATATTGAGACTTCATTGCTGTTTTACGCCTTCACCATGAAAGGGTCAGTTAATACAACTACCACTACCACCATCACAAAGTTTTATAGAATACTATTTCAAAAATTTATAAGAAATTAAAAACGCCGAAAAAACATTATCAGTAGTATAAAATTGTGATCATACAACAATTTAATTTCTCTTGCAAGCATCCGCAAATGTGGCCAAAAATAAATGTAACTATGGCACCACAAATTAGTGAATCAATTTTAGCATCATGAAAAGCTGTTCAAATTTACTTTGTACCTTGCTTCCTTTAGTAAACAACATTAAGAGAGCAAATGTCAAGTGATAAACCATTGATAGTTTCAATCTTGAACAATAACTTCTTCAGAAGACAGCATTCTTCATCAGTTTTCAAAACAATTGAGAATTTGAAAAATCGTCCGACGCAAGAGCAATAACATACAATAACACAGGGAAGTGTTTCATCTGGTCAATGCTTATCGGTGATCTTGAAGCTGCTGATCCTCGGCGCGTCCTCCAGACATCTCCGGTCACCGACTTTATAATAATTTTTCCGGTACCACAAATTTCGACCAAGAATAGGGCTTCGGCTACCGATTGGGTATCTGGTCAAGTAAGTATTTAATCGATTTCCTTTGGGCGATAATGACGTGTTATTTTCAGAACCTGGCAGAAGATCTACAAAGAAATCAACAACATTCCCATTAGGCGTACAAACACGCCATCTAAATATTGCGTAATAAACTAAAAAAGTAACTGCAAAGAATTGCCGAGGTGACTGGCTTGTTTATACAGCTTCAAAAGGCTACGGCAACAATGTGCTTTTAAAAACCATATATACAAACATTCACCGCAAAAGCTATTCCACAGCTACAGCTACAACTATTCCACAGCATACCGTTATCATAAATCGTTATGAAATAATAAATTTAATAAAAAAATCGCTTACGTTAAACGATCTATTTCAGACAATTATCGGCAACTGTTGACTTATCATGGAATCTTCTTACAATATTAAAAAATTTACTTTACTCACTGGCTCGTTGTGCCATTTTGACGCACGAAATTATTTTGAAGTATTCACGTTCGCAGAGTCCACATTCTTCTGGCGTTAAAATATCGCCTGTGCTAGTGATGAATTGGTTTAAAATCAAGACATCCTAAAAACCGAGTAGCTTTAATTTTGGTAACAACGGAATACTGCAAAACATTTATTCGTTATTTGGTTTAAAATTCTCCGAAGTCGGTTACTTGTTACTCGTCTTAAGTCTTAATTATTTATAACAGCATAGACCCCACTGAAAAGTGGAAGACTGTTTATTTTCGGTGAATTGAATATCATTGACCTAACCACAGTGTTACAAGGCTAGTGTGGAACGTGCAAGTAACCTGTAGTTATACAATAGTGCAAAAATAGGTAGAGATCAATGACAAATTTTGGAATAAATGAGGTAGCGTTTAAAAAAGCTTGGGAGCTCGCATTGTAAGAGATACTATATTAACCCTTTCCTTCATACCGTTATTCTGGAACATTTCTTTATGGCGCGTCATAAACGCTTGATCTTTGACAAAACATTCATAACCAATTTTGCTGGTTTTTGTAAAGCTTGAGCCACGTGCTGATGATTTTATTTGGAAGTTTTGTGCTAGCTTGGAAGAGAGGGTTGGTTTTATATGTATTGGGTCACTAATGTAATTTTTTTTGATTTTGAGGGTAATAAAATACAAGATAGTTTTCGTAAAAATCATTTAAAAAAATATTGCTATGTAGAAGCAGCTTAGTAGAAACGTATTGTAACGAGATTGGATTAATTAGTGTTATGATTGTTTGAGGAGGCTCATTTTTTATATGTTGTTCAGGAACAACATTATGAAATAAGGGGTATAAGAATTTACATAATGTAAAAGCATTAGATACCCTGTTTTCTTGGAGAAAATATAAAATTTTAAAAAAAATAAAATAATACAAAGTAATTAGAAGACTAGAGAAAGCTTTGCGCCAACTTTACTTAATGTTATGATTTTATATGCGGTGGGTTCGACTCCGTGAGTGATCAACTTTCGATAATTTTCCCGTGTTTACAGACAAACAAAAGCGTTGCCGATATTGCCCCAGTGGTTATTCCCACATTTCCTGTTCAAAATGCAAAGTTCAACTCTGTTTGGTTAAAAACCTAACTGTTTTTTGCAATTTCATTGTAAATAAATAAATATAATTTTGCAAATTTTTTGTATAGTAATGCTTGATTGTAGTACGTGCTCATGAGAGTTAGCATTTTACTGCGGCAGAGAAGAACGGTTCCATCACTGTGGACCACATAATGGCATTAGAGACAATATGAATAGCCTGTGTAACACGATTTTACTTTCAGTTACTACAGTTGGAAAGCAATGATTTTTAATCCAACTTTCATAATGTTGTGGCTGAACAACATTTTATATCTTACTTATGACGTCATATAAATATCATCAGTCTACATCAGTAATCTATGCATTCATCAAAAAGAAAAAAAAAAATAATAAAAAAATTTTTTTAATAAAATTAAAAAATTCTGAAAGAAAGTGTTAATGCGGCAACGGAATATGAGCTGTTAAAATACGAAACAAGCTGATACATTTCTATTTATAACTAGGACGCAACAACTAAAACTTAAATCGATAAGATTGGAATTCAGCATTTACATACGTTAGGAGTTATTTGCAAGGCTCGACTGCGAATGGGGCAAGGATCTTCAGGGTTGAGACGAACAGCCTCAGGAAGGTCATCAGCGTCGTGACGAATGCCTTTAATCTAAAAAGATGGTGGAATTGCGCGAGAAATAGCGGATTGCAAAGCATTTATAAGATAACGACACGTTTTCTCGTTCAGATTTCCAATCTATAACTGGTATTAAACGCGTTGCAATGTTTAACTTCTCCTGCTTTTGAATTTTCTTTTTTTTTTTGTATTAACACGTTGGCGGCGATAGCCTATGAGGCGTGTTTACGTACAGTGTGGACGACAGGTTCAAACTAGTATACTTCAGTGCCAAAGCAAACATCACAGCGGGAGGTTGTGTGCAGTCCGCAGAGGTTTGTTCTTTCAGTATACAGTGTAAAATTCCGTGGCAAAATTAGGTACACGCCGCCCACAATAACTGCATTCTGTATTGCAGACAATGTGCACAAAGTAGAACCACCTTTTTCATGGGCGTGTACCCGTACATGGTGCACATCGCGACCAATGCCCTTCAGGTGTTAAGCCAGAAATGTTGATAAATAATTTACGTAATAAAGTCATTGACTTCCAGTTCAAAAATACAATCGCAATCTTTATTTCACTTAATTTGGCTTATGAAAGCCGAAAACATTTATATTAATTCTACTGTTTTTTAGTTTTTTTAGTTTTTTAGTTGATTTAGTTGTACAGAGTTACGACAGTATTTAAACAACTGGTTTGTGGTACAAAATTTGAAAATAGCCCGCTAAAAACTCATCTTAAAGCTTTTCGATGGACACTCGTCAGAAAATAAACGTCGGAATGAAGGGAAAAAAATTCAATTGATTGTCCAATAAAACTAAACGAAGATGATTGGATGTTTGAAAAAGGCGTCAAAACGCGTAATCAGCGCAAGATTTTCAAGTAGTAAACTAACTCTTTTTGGCGGCATAAATTTGGCTTGCATGATTTGAATAAACGGCTTCTAAAGCAGATAAATAAAAAGACGAACGGTCATATAAAAGATTTTTTATCACTGTAATTTTTGACGCACATCGGGTTATCTAAAAGGTGTTGACAAATTGCGGATTCACTAAACATGACTGGGGTTCATAAAAGATTTACCATTATGACCGATTCGATCAATGAGTGGTTCGGCTCAGCTCAGCACTCCTTAGCAAAGTGGCTTACATTTATTCTTGACCCCGTCCTACTCTTATATCCTGCTAACTGCATTCAAGTTTCTTTTACTTTTGCTCAAGTAATTAGACAGTTTGACTCACCCCCTTCTGCTTTCCTTTGCTGTTTAGAAATATCCAGTCTTTTCGCTAGTGTTTCCCTGGCAGAGATTACTAATATTTGTGGTAACGCCCTCTACAGCAGTGACCTTATACGTTCCTCTTTTCCGCGTAAAGTTTTTATTTAACTCATGCACACAGCGACAAAATCTGTTCAAGTCAGTTTCAACAACGTTATGTATCGAAAAATAGATGGTGTAGCCATTAGCTCCCCCTTGGTTCTGCATTGGCGATATTTTTGTTGGTTATTATAAATATTTATTGTTTGAAAGAGTGAAGAAACCACCGATGTACTATCGCTACGTGGACGATACTTTTGCTATCTTTGATTGCGAAAATGATTGCGATGAACTTCTTCAATTAAACTCCTTGCACCCTTCTTTGCTGTTTACGTTTAAAAAAGAAGTTATCAGCCTTTTCCTTTTCTTGATGTACAAGTGGAAAAGGTCGGCTTTAAACTTATTACATCTTTTTACCGTAAACCTAAATTTATTTAACAATACCTGAGCTGGAAATTCTTCAGCCCTAGAAAAAAATCAGTTTAATTTCCATCCTTGAACATCGAGCTTTAGTAATCTGCTCAGACGTTACACTGCAAGCTGAACTTAGGAAAATGTTTTCAATACTACTTCGACCTCGACTACGTCATTGAGAAAACAATTGCCCGTAAGTTAAAAAATTTTAAATCACCTACTTCACATACGGTGAAGCGCCCTGCCTACCTTCATCTGCCTTGGTTGGGAACTCCTTTGGTTCGACATGAAAAATCAAAGCCAGTATGGAAAAATGCGTCTTTGGAGTAGAACGTGTTTTTGTACATCTTTCCACTTCTTCCTGATATCAAAAAGAACGTGTTGCCTGCTTTGCTTCCAAGCAATGTAGTTTATAATTTTTGTGCCACTTTGAAGTTGGTACGTAGGCCACACATCTCAACGATTACAGAACAGACTTCTTAAACACGTGCCAAAATTTATTCGAACTGGCCAAATTCTGAGCTTTCGCAACACCACCACTCGTTTTGGCAAACCTTCAATCCCAGTCATGTTTCGTGAATCCGCGATTGATCAACACCTTTTAAATAACTCTAAGTGCGCCAAAAATTACAGTGATAACAAATTTACTATTCTTTCATTTGGCCGTTCGTCTTTTTATTTATCTGCTTTAGAAGCCGTTTACACCAAACCATGCAAACCAAATTTATGCTGCCCAAAAAAATTTAGTTTACAACTTGAAAATCTTGCGCTGATTTCGCGTTTTGACGCCTTTCCCAAACATCCAATCATCTTTGTTCAGCTTCACTAGACAACCAATAGAATTTTTTTTCCCTTTATTCCGACGTTTATCTTTTGACGAGTGTCCATCGAAAAGCTTTGCGAAGAGTTACGACTGTTTTGCAAATAAAATTTGGAAGACAACACGTAGCGAGTTCGATTCGCAGTGAGATATGCATCACTGACGAGCTCTAATAAGAGCGAAACTCGAGTCTGGTGCTTCTCATTTTAAGCAGTTTGGTTTCTATAAAATAAAAATATACTCTTTACCTAAATTATATTTCTTTGCATGATTGAGCTTTAATATTTTAATTATTTTTTTCTAATTTAGATTACAAATTATTTTATTTCAATATATTGTATCGATTAGTCTACTCTAATAAACAATAAATCAATTTCCTAGATTTTATTTAAATTAATTGTTCAATCAAATTATTTAGAAAATAGCATAGAACGGATCTAGTTTGCAAACATTACAAAAGCAGTGACCTATTGCGGCACATAACTTACCGTGATGGTGTTTTTCTCTTCTGTAGCTTGAACTGTACAAAAGAATCGTTACAAATGACGTCATCACAATTTGACGAATATGACAACTCACTTTCTCGGTAGTTTCTTGTAGATTGAATTACTGGTGAAAAGCTGGAAGCCATGGAAAATTTGGTCGAACCAAATAAACCTTGTAATACTTTAAAACCGACATTCATGTTACTTTAACAAAATTATCTAAATACACTTATCTAGAAAACGAAATTTTGCTTTGGCAATTAAAAAAAAGAAACAGAGCAAAAAAACGCAAAAAAAAGTTTTAATTTCAAAACTATGGATATTTGCAGAACCAAGCAAGGCACGTTGGTTTATCCATGAAAACTTGATCCATATTCACGTATCAAATTTTGGATTTCCCCAACTAAAAAACTATTGAACAGTTAAGCAGACTTTAAAATAACAATTATTGCTTTTTGGAAAAACAAAAACTTGGCAAAATACTTTAATTTGGGAAAATTTTTTAAAATGCTATTAGTGATAATCAAATGTAAGCACTAATCTTTCTCATTTAAAAACTTTGTGGATTGGCAAAAAAAATCTGTTTTTAAAATAATTAAATACGAGATTTAACAAAAAAAAGCAGGTATGACGACACACGTTTTTCAGTTGTTCAAAACCATAATATCATTTCACAATCATTTATACAAGAATAGCACACTCTTCAATATCAAAGTTTTGGAGTAACGTATTACAGCTGTCACAAATGCATTTATAATTTGTAGCTACCAATTGTATTTAATATTGAGTTGCAGCACGTAAACTGAGCAATTATTAGATAATAAAGACAATGCAGCGTATTTTCAGCGTTTGAAACTATACAGTGGCGTAGCAACATCAAAAAAAATGAATATAAAGCATGGCAGTGGAAAAATCAAGTAATTACTTTAGGCAGTATCTTAATTTATACTCCTCCCATTTCTCTTCTAACACTTTCCACTTTTTCATCAATTAGATCAATATTATTTTTTAAATGTTTCCATTCTTGATACCGTAATGAAATTCCTTTTGCCCCTGGTTTAATTTGTCCATCTTTTTCATAATGTTCTCGTATATCTACCAATAATCGGTTCATGAATTGGCTGACGCTTACGTAGCGCATTCGCCCGAGAAAAACTTTGCCATTAGCATTGGTATTGACCAATTCATCAAGAGAAAAATCAACTACCTGTAACATTTATTAAATTAAAGAAACAATTATAATAATGAACACTATCAAATGCTGTCATTCAGAATGGTTTTCCGAACTCTGCAATGCAACACGTTGTACCAGTGTTTTTAACTTTTTGCAATTTATAACCTCTTTTAGGATTTACATATACAGTAGCAGACAAAAGTTTGGGACAAACTACAAAAACAAATAAAACACAAGTTAAATTATTTTACAAAAAATCAAACAATAAATATTGAAAGTGTGTTTAAAAACACTTGTAAATTCACCATTTTAAAATTAATTTTTGGCTTCTTAGGTAATTAAACTTTAATTTATATTATTTTGCTTAAAATCAAAACGTCAAAAGTTTGGGACAAAAAGAAAAATATACAGCATACTTTTAATATTTCGTGCAATGCCCTTTACTTTTGATCACTGCTTTGCATCTTAAAACACATGGTCTTATTAAATTTCGACATTCTTCAATTTTGAAGTTATTCCATTCGGCTTGGAGTAGTTCCCATAGTTCTTCTGTATTTTTCGGCACCTTATTCATAACTCGCGAGCCTAGAATGCCACATATTCTCTATTAGATTCAAGTCCGAGCTTTGGGCTGGCCAATCGATAATTTCAAAGTCCTGATCAGCCAAGTAATCCATAACGCTTTTTGCTTTATGGCATGGCACATTATCCTGCATAAATACAGGATTTTCAATTAAGGACCTTTCTATTTGAGGGATAACATGATGGGCTAAAACATTTTTGTAAATTGCTGCATTAACTTTACAGTTTAATCTCACTAAAGGGCTTGTTCCGTTCCAAGAAAACATTCCAAACACCATTACACTACCTCCAAATTTTACAGTCTTCTTAGTACACTTCTCAAACCTTTCCCCCTTCTTTCTTCTCACAAATATTTTCCCATCTGATCAAAAAGATTAAATTCACTTTCGTCTGAGAAGAATAATTTTGACCATTGGTTTGCATCCCATAGAATATGGTTTTGGGCGAAATGTAATCTCCTCTTTCTATTCTTTTTGCTAATTAGCGGCTTTTTTGCAGGAGATCTTGCGAAAAGTCCGATTTCATTTAGTCTTCTTCCTACGGTTTTGCTTGAAATTGGGATTTGCCTTGCAGAGTTAATTTCTCTTGTTATTTGCGCAGCAGTTTTAAATCGGTCTTTAAGAGCTATTCGTCTAATAATTCTATCTTCATTGGGAGATGTCTTTTTGGGTCTACCCATAACCTCTTGTTTTATAAACTTTCCTGTGCGATTGTACAATTTCGAAATTCTACCAATTGTACTTTTTGATATTTTTAGGCTATTAGATATTGCCCTAATTGTTTTCCCTTGTTCTAATAGGGACATAATTTCTTTTTTGCTTTTAGAATCCAAATTTTTGATTACTGATTTCGCCATTGTAATAGACTGAAACAATTTAAAAATATTTTATAAAATTTATTATTATTAAGTGTAAGTTTCTTAAAATAATTTATTGACTGCAAAAAAATGGTATTTAATTAGATTTTACTATTTAGATTCTATCCTGTAGAAATAGTCATAAAAATATTAAAAGTATATTGTATATTTTTTTTTTGTCCCAAACTTTTGACGTTTTGATTTTAAGCAAAATTGAATAAATTAAATTTTAATTACCTAAGAAGTCAAAAATTAATTTTAAAATGGTGAATTTATAAGTGATTTTACACACACTTTCAATATTTATTGTTGGATTTTTTTGTAAAATAATTTAACTCATATTTTATGCACTTTTGTAGTTTGTCCCAAACTTTTGTCTGCTACTGTAGTTTGCGCCCTTTTTCTCTTTTTTTTTATAAAAATTTTGTATAAAGTAATGATGCAAACCCTGAAAAGATTTGGCAAATTTTAAGGGGCTTGTGAGTTTTTGTGACCCCTAAGAAAACTTGCCTCCATGGGTTGTAACGCAAAGTTTGAGCTTTGATTTCATACCCAATTAATTAGCACAGATCTAATCTCTTCAGCTCTAACACATTGTTTTGTGATTGATTGGGCTTCGCATTAACAGTTTTAAAAGATTTATTGCTTGGCTTTGTTTGTTGCTTCTTAGTCGAATGCTTTAATAGAATTTCATAACTCCTTTTAGAAATAATCTTGTTAAACCGTTGTTTTTCTTTACTTGCTTATTTCAAAAATTGCTAACAATTTATTTTCAAACTCCCCCAGTTAGCACAGTTGCAAGGTTTTGCAAGTTGCAATGAATTTACAGCACTTAGTTAAAGTTTAAATTTGAAATTTGTACAGGTATGGGTAAGCCATCAGCCCAAGGGCAGATACAGACAGATTGATGTATTATTGTATAATTAATAAAAACTGATGGCCAGGTCGAGCTATGCAGTTAAAAGTCAGCAGGCAGGTGTGAGAGGACCAAATCAATTTCAAAAAAAAAAGTGAATACATCATATTTTGCGAGTTTTCAATCTTGCGGCCTACCTAAATATTTATTTGCTCTTGCTTTTTTTTTGTGTTTCTATATTTGATGGCAATGCTCAGGTAAAAAAAGGTTACAGGCCAAGTACTGAAAAATTATACAGTAGAACGCCGAACACTACGAACACTGCGAACACTACTTTAACAAAAGTCATCAAAGCGTGACGCTTGTAAGCGAAAAACATTTGATAACAAATTGTGTTTAGAAAGCGCGATGTTTGAAAGCAAATGCATTTAATAACGTGTTGTATTTCCTTGAAGTTTCAAACAAACTAGTCACTGTAGTATGTCTTCAACCAAAAGAAAAGAAATGTACTTACTATTGAGACGAAATTTGAAATCATAAATTAACTAGAAATGACCATATGTGTATATCATGCTTTTTATTGCAAAATTGTATTTTGTTTAATTATCCAAAAAATCCGTTATACGAACCATCCCTGGACCCAATTAGTTCAGATAATCGGCATTCTACTGTATAAAAATGCTTATGAGTACAGGCTGCACTATATTAGTTGGTTTTTAGTCAGTTCATTCATTTTTTAATTGACTGAATTGAGTAATTTTTAGATCTGTGAATTATTTTTAATATAATAAATCAAAATTTGGATTGTGTTGGAAAACAATTTTTGTAAATTTTGTTTTAAAAAAAATTTTTTAGAGTAAGCTTCACCTATTTTGGTATTACAAATGTTTTACTAAAATGCAAAAAAAGTCTTTGGAATAACATGTATCATTCATACAATAGATGGTTACAAATTTAGCATATTTTTCCACATGCAATGCATCAAAAATGATTTAGGATGCAGTACTGTTGAATCTTTTTATCAACTTTAAACACATTTTTTTGAAAACAAACAAAATTTAAATTATAAATTAAACAATAAACAACTTGAATATTAAATGATTTGTAATCCAAAATATCAACTTACATTCTCCAAATTTCTTGAGTGTATATTATCTGAAAAAATTCAAAATTTAAATAAAATTAAACAATGTTACAGCATCAATTATTTTAAAAGTGCTTATGTAAAAAGATAACAAAACAGCACTGTATCATGCAAACATGAGCATCTTGCACATCCTCTTGAGCTGGCTGTTTGCCTGGCTAAACTGACGACATGCAGAATTCAGCATTTGATGTTTGATCATACACAGGCAAATATAAAATAGGTTAGTCTTTGTTGAATTGCAAGATTGACAGATGAACAATTAAAAGTAATAAATATAAGCCTGTCCTTAAATTCTATTCTAAGGCTGATATTTTATTTAGCACATGCAAGTCTAAAAACTTAGTTGTCAAAATTGACTAAATCCTAGAAATTTACTGTAATTCCACTATAAAATTATTTTTCTAAGTAAGAAAAAAGCAATTAAAGCCAAAGATAAATAAAGTAATTTTAAAAAAGATACAAAAACAGTTAATTGTCTGTGTTGCAATAAGAGAGTAATTATGGCAATGCAAAAAAGAAATTTAAAAATTGTTTGTGGTGAAATTACTGATAAATTTTTGAAAAATTTTTGAGCATAAAATTTGGAATGCTTATATAATTTCAAAATAAAAAGTAAAGCCAATATATTGCAAAACACAGATTACTAGAGGAAGTTTCAGAATTTTAAATCTGTTCATCATCAACTGCTTTAAACTAGTTAATCATGCCATCATCACTTACTAAATTTTCAAAAATTGTTTTGATAAATATTTTATTATCTGCTTTTTGATATTTGTGAACATTGTTGAGGAGCATGCAACAACCATTGGTCATCAATTGTTTTGAAAGTTCTTGTGGACTGCTAATTATATGTATCAATGATACTCTTTCTAATGCAGCAATGCATTTTAATCACCAAGTTGCTAGTTTTTAGAAAAATAACTGTACAGCAATTATCCCAACTTGCTTTTGTGGGTGCCTAAGATATTGCAGTCTAATTAAAAGTTTTTTATTTAGTTTTTTTAATACAGGGACATGACTGAAATTTAGAGGTGCTTTTCTAAGATTACCTAGCAGATAAAAGTGCCTTTCCAAGAACAAAAAAACACTTTTTTTTATTTTTTGATTCTGCAACAGTATATTGCAATTGGATAACACAATTAAAAGCTCATTGCAATTGCATAATTTATAAAAACTACTTTTTTACAGTTTTTTTTACCATCAATAAAATTACAAAAGTAAAAAAATAACATCAAAACCAGTAGCACTTGTTTTTTTATAAAAATTGACAGTTATAAGCAATGCATGAACATGTCAATAAATGAATGTAAGACAAAACTATTTTGCTTAAATTGCATAAACTGCTTAGATTCAATTGGCTCACCATCTTGAAATTTTTTCATTGAGACACTTAGCTTTCGTGTCCATCTGATTTCCCACACTTTTTTCAATTCAAAAAAATTTCTATAGAATACTTTAGCCATTTTTAAAGTAATTCAAAACATATATCAAACACACTGAAAGCAATTTTAAAAACCGCTTAGTTAAAAAATAGGCAGTGGCATTTTTCACAAAATTGCAACAAATATCTCCAATTTTTAGAGCACTGTTTTAAATATTGATATTAACAATTTTGCTGAGATATGATGGCATTTTTATAATGGTAGGTTGCTGGATAATAAAGATAAATTTGTTTATTTAATCCTCATTGGAGGTTTTTTATTATTTAAATTTCTTTGTTGATATTTTAATTAAAGTAACTATTAAAGTTGGAATTAGGTTGGGTTTTTAGCTTAAAATTAGCTTAATTTAAGGTTAGATTTGAGTGGGTTTGTCAACCAGGCTTAGGTCAAGGGTTAGGGATTCAGTTAAAAATTTTAAAGATTTACAACTTTATTAGGACCAAACCTAATTTTTGAAAGAATCTAATCACAAGAATTCTGAAATAATGCTTTTTGAAATAGAATTCTAAAATAGAAAATTTTTCAGTGCCATAAAAATACTCAACAGTCACATAAAAATCATACTGCCTAAAAAATTATCAAGTGTTGGTCAGACAAGAAAACAAACAATTTGCATAATATATTTAAAACTAAAGCATATGGATTGGTTCAGACAAATGTTTTACTCTTTCAATAGGTAACAGTTAAATGATTGGTGAATCAAAAACAATAACAAAATGACAATAAAGTAAACTAAATGCATGCAGCAGGAAAAAAATTTTTGAAATAGAAGAATGTATAAAACTATGGAAGTATATTATTCAAGTAGCTTGTTTTGATAAGTAATACAAATTTTTAGCAGATATGCAATGATAAACTATAATTATTAGAATTAGCTAGAAAAGCTATACTTTGTCATATATTTATACCTTGTGTAAACATCAATCAAATAGTTCTTAAAAATTAATAACCGACACATTTATCATTAACAGTATAGTTTATTTAACTTGTAATACAACTTAAATTTTACTGCACAGTGAAAAATCTACTGTAAATATGTAGAAGTAAAAAATTATAAAAAGTGAATGAATTTGAAATAGGTAACTAAATCCCAATAAATCTTTTTTGTACAACTCTTGTAACTAATTATACTACCCAAGAAATATAATTCAATTTCTTGTTTCAATAATTAATGTATAACTTCAAACAATAGCTTTTCTCAAATGGCAAATTTTGGCTCACACTCTAGAGTCCATGCAAATGACCATCAAATTCAAAATAACTGTCCAGCTCTACTGGCTAAAAAAATATCAAAATAACACTTTGAAGTCAAAATAGCACAATTTAAAAGCATACCAAAAATTATGAATTTTATCAAAATTAACCACTAAAATAAACCAAACTAATGTAATTTGTACAAACACATTAATTATACCAGTTACAAGTTTTAATGACAAGATCAATAAATAAGAATTTAAATTTTTGAACTTAAGCATTTGAAAGTTAAATAGGGTATGACAAGGCAATTTATCAAAAAATATAACTGATCTACAAGTAAAATGTTTTTCATTATAAAACTGTCTGAAAAAATTTATGGGCTATTAAATAATTGCAAACTTGCAATATGATAAAAAAAAGGTAACCAATCTGCTGCATTTCTACAAGAAATCACTGTTAAAAAATAGCAATAGCATACAAAATGTGTCAAAATGTAGTTTGGCTTATTAAATCGGCTTGATACTACATCATCAAAAAACAGTATCTTTATGATTATATAAAAAGTTAGCACAATTGTTGAATTTTTTCATCAATGACATCTAAATTTTCTTTTAATTGATGCCATTGGGCAGCTTGTAGACTAATTCCTTTTTTGCCTGGTTTTAATTCCCCATCTTTTTCATAATATTCTCTGATATCAATAAGAATCATATTTTTAAAAGGTCTAACTGAGACATATTTCATTTTTCCAAGATAAACTTTTTCATCTTCATCAATATTGACAGTAGCTCCAACAGAACTAGCAGCTTTTTTAGAAGCTGGACTTTCTGCTGTTTTTTCAGATTTTCTTTTTATTGGTTTTTCTTTTCGTAATTTTGCTCTTAACCTTTTTTCGTTTTCTGAATCTGAATCACTTGATGTTAAAGTTTCTTGTTTTGGCATAATTCTCAACACACACAAATAAATTTTATATACTTTCTAAACAAATAGCATATTAAGTTATCCATAAAATATTTTAAGAGTTTTTTCAAGAAAAAACTGTAATTGTTTTTTGTTGAAACTAACGGGAAATCCCACTACAACACCAGGAGGAAATAAAAAAGAAACCAAGAAAAAAAGAATCTCTTAAAAAGAGGTAGTAGCTCAGGGAATTTTCCAGCTTAGTTATACAAACAAAAATTGCTCACAGTCACTTTTTAAAAAGACCCTAAAAATAAATAAAAGAACAAAGCAACAGTAAAACGGTCTCTTCAAAAAGTCACCATAGGCAATTGTTTTCAGTAAAACTAACCCAAAATACCCTTTCAGCACCAGGGTGGAATAAAAAAGAAATTAAAAAAAGGATTTCACAAGAAGCAATAGTAACTGTAGGGGCATCCAGGTTAGTTTCACAAACAAAAATTGCTTGTGGTGACTTCTTGAAGAGACCCCAGTAAAATTTATTAAAAATGTAATTTTAAGTTAATTTTGATTATAGAAATAGTCATCACAGTATCAGCTACTTTATCAATTAAACAAAATTTTGTTTGAACTACCAGTACCTTGAGTTTTTGAAACAGAAAAACTAACAGTAATGCTCAGTTTATTTTTCTTTTATATCTGCTTTGTTAATAATTAATAAACTACAAACATTACCAGGTTTAACAATTACTTTAAGAAAAAACTAAGAAAAAGAAAAGTCAACAATTGATGTTGTGATTTGCTAATTAAAGATGCAATGTGTGATTAGATGTGTTGCAAGAAAACAAATTGCTCCAACACAAATACTTCAAGATGCAATTAAAATTACCTGGTACTATTTAGTAATCCTTGTTCCTTTATTAGATTGTGAAAGCAAAACCACTGAACAAATTGCAGACCACTATCAGCATGCCCTATATATAAAGCAGCCCCATGGAGCACAAGTACTGATGACTTTGGAAGAGAAAAGTTACGCTGGCTCAACACCATCACTGCCATCATTTGATCCAGGCAGAAAAGCATTCTACAGGATGGCCCATAAGACCATAACCACAAATATATCTCATGTATCCAGTATATTTGTATGCTGTTCTTCATTCTCACTGCATAATATTATGTGACGCCATGTTCTATGAAGACATTTTTCTCAATATTGTATGGGTTAATGTTCCGAATGCCGCAGTAAAAACTGCCTTCAATTCATCCTTAGAGTGATAACGTTGCTTAAACACAATATCTTTTATGTAACCCCAAATGGAGTTATCACTTGTTGTGAAGTCCAGACTTCTTGCAGGCCATTCAATAAGTGCTGGTAAGGTTATTAAACCACGACCTATCCACTTCTCAGAAAAAGTTTTATTTAGATATTCTTGCATACTGCGGGCATATCCACCTGGAACTCCATCTTGTTGAAAATAAATTTCCTTTTTGATTCCAAGTTCATTGAGTTTAAGGTATAAACCATTGTTGAAGCATGTTTAGATATGAGGTATGGTTTACTGGCTCGTTAAGAAGTTTGGTCCAATAACATAATATGCATTCTGTGCTGCCCACATCATGACATGAGTATTTTTCTTCATAATAATGGGATTTTCCTTTGCCCAAAAGTAAACACTTCATGCTCAACTCAATCAGTAAATTGCGCACTTGTCTGTAAACATCACTTTTCCTCAGGTGCAAATCCTACTGAAGATTTGCAGTAACTCATCACACACCAGTTTTCTTTTTTCTTTATCAACATCACTGAGTTCATTCACAAAATTGGGCCACCATTATTTAACTTTCAGGTTCTTTTTCATATAAGACATCATTGCTGTTCGTGGGATACCAAGTTCAGCTGATTTTTTTCTTGTCAACTTCAATAGGAAGTTAACTATTCATTGTTCCAAGCTACCGCATGATTTTCAATGTTTCACTGGTCTCCTTGAATGAAAAGTGTCCTTTACATTGCCAGTTTCAAACAACTTGATTTCCCATTTTGACATTATTTTGCATGTTGGTGGATTCTTCTTAAATCTTTCTTCAAATTTGGCACTTATTAGTATCCAAGGTATCACCAGTACTGTGGTGTTCATGTCTATCCACATGCTTGTTACAATTCGCTCTTCAAGTGTAAATGGACTTTGATCTGCCATATTTTTTATGTATTATATTTCTCTTTTCTTATGTATATCCCATATTTTCTTATGTATTATATTTCTAAGTCTAATGAGCTACATCTAAATTGTGATGGCAAATCTATAAATAAACCTATTGAAATAGTTAATACTTTTAATGACCACTTTTCACATACACCTAATAAATTACTACAAAAACTTCCACCATCATCTTACAAATTTAACAATTAATTATATTCTCCAAATCCTTCTTCAATGTTTTTTTTCCAATTTCTACTTTTAAAATCTCCCTCATTATTTCTAAAACTCCTAGAAAATTCAGTGCTGGTTGGGATGGAATACCCTCTATTGTACTTAAATACTTACCACTTAATGCCTTGTCTGCACTTAGTTCTTTTAAACATGCTAAAATAATTCCTATCAACAAAAAAGGAAATGTCAAAAATGTAACAAATTATTGCCTAATCAGTTTATTATCTAATATTTCCAAAATTCTTTAAAAAATTGTTTACTACCACCTACATTCTTTTAATAGCTTTAACCTTTTTTCAAATCACCAATTTGGATTCAGGCATGGCCATTGCACTTCACATGTAATAACATTATTAGTTGACAAAATAACCACAGCCTTCAAAAATAAGCAATTCACTCTGGGTATTTTCTTGGATCTTTCAAAAGCCTTTGATATGATTGATCACAATATTCTTTTAGAAAAAATACAACATTATGGAGTAAGAGGCATACCTTTAAATTGGTTTAAAAACTATCTTTTTGGAAGAACCCAACAAACTGAATATTGTAGTGCAGTATCTACTAACACAAACAATGTAACTTCTTCTGTTCCCCAAGGCTCAATTCTTGGTCCCCTTCTTTTATAATATATGTAAATGATTTTCCAAGGTGTCTGAAATACAGCTGTAGCTTGGCTTCTGCAGATGATACAAGCATACTGATCTCTGGCAAAAATCTTAAAACTTTGTATAAAAAGGGAAATGAAGAACTTAATAATATAGATAACCGGTTAATTGCTAACAAGCTTTCTCTAAATGTTGAAAAAACTAAATTTATCCTTTTTAAAACCTTAAATTCAAAAACATCAACTTTCTTATCATTAATGATCAGAAATACTTTGATTGAAAAAGTATCTTCTTTCAAACTATTAGGAACTATCTTAGATGAACATTTGTCTTGGAACAATCATGTTAATTTACTGAAAAAAAAACTGCATGCAATATTAGTTGCAGTCATGAAAATAAGACCATGTCTCAGCAAGAATACTCTACTAATAATTTATTATTTTCTTATTATGAGTCAATTAAGATACTGCATAACAAATTGGTGCTTTGGAAATGTAATTTGGATAAAGAAGCTGCAAAAAATTTGTAATAAATTATTTAAATTAATCTTTGGTATCTATTGCAAAGATGACATCACACCCACCATGCATGAAACTAAATTTTTAAGCATTAACAACCTCTACAAATTTGAAACTGCAAAAATAATGTTTAAACATAAAAATAAACACCTTCCTCAAGCAGGGTGTTACTAAAACCCAAGCTACACCGTCCTACACCAAGCTACACCGTCCTACACCAAGCTACGTGCAAGCTACGCCAAGCTACAACCAAGCTACACTAAGCTACACCTAAACGTAATTACTAAATACCAAGCTACACCTCAGTTCAACAGCAAAGTTATTTTTTTTGTGTCAAAATCCAACAACTATCATAGTACAACACATAAAACGTCAATTTAAATTGTTATTAACATGTTAAATGTGTTTTTAAACTATTTTACAAACTGAAGTTCGACAGAAAAACCTTAAAAATTAGTCACGTAAAAATGCGTAGCTTGGTAAATAAAAACATACCAAGCTACACCTCAGTTTAATGACAAACTTATTATTTTTGTGTCAAAACCCAACTACTATCATAGTACAACACATAAAACGTCAATTTATATTGTTACTAACATGTTCAATGTGTTTTTAAACTATTTTACAAACTGAAGTTCGACAGAAAAACCTTAAAAATTAGTCGCGTAGAAATGCGTAGCTTGGTAAATAAAAACATACCAAGCTACACCTCAGTTTAATAATAAACTTATTATTTTTGTGTCAAAACCCAACTACTATCATAGTACAACACATAAAACGTCAATTTAAATTGTTACTATCATGTTAAATGTGTTTTTAAACTATTTTACAAACTGAAGTTCGACAGAAAAACCTTAAAAATTAGTCACGTAAAAATGCGTAGCTTGGTAAATAAAAACATACCAAGCTACACCTCAGTTTAATGATAAACTTATTATTTTTGTGTCAAAACCCAACTACTATCATAGTACAACACATAAAACGACAATTTAAATTGTTAATAACATGTTCAATGTGTTTTTAAACTATTTCACAAACTGAAGTTCGACAGAAAAACCTTAATGATTAGTCACGTAGAAATGCGTAGCTTGGTAAATAAAAACATACCAAGCTACACTTCAGTTTAATGATAAACTTATTATTTTTGTGTCAAAACCCAACAACTATCATAGTACAACACGCAAAACGTCAATTTAAATTGTTAATAACATGTTAAATGTGTTTTTGAACTATTTTACAAACTAAAGTTCGACAGAAAAACCTTAAAAATTAGTCGCGTAGAAATGCGTAGCTTGGTAAATAAAAACATACCAAGCTACACCTCAGTTTAATGATAAACTTATTATTTTTGTGTCAAAACCCAACTACTATCATAGTACAACACATAAAACGTCAATTTAAATTGTTAATAACATGTTAAATGTGTTTTTAAACTAATTTACAAACTGAAGTTCGACAGAAAAACCTTAATGATTAGTCACGTAAAAATGCGTAGCTTGGTAAATAAAAACATACCAAGCTACACCTCAGTTTAATGATAAACTTATTATTTTTGTGTCAAAACCCAACTACTATCATAGTACAACACATAAAACGTGTATTTAAATTGTTAATAACATGTTAAATGTGTTTTTAAACTAATTTACAAACTGAAGTTCGACAGAAAAACCTTAAAAATTAGTCGCGTAGAAATGCGTAGCTTGGTAAATAAAAACATACCAAGCTACACCTCAGTTTAATGACAAACTTATTATTTTTGTGTCAAAACCCAACTACTATCATAGTACAACACATAAAACGTCAATTTCAATTGTTACTATCATGTTAAATGTGTTTTTAAACTAATTTACAAACTGAAGTTGAACAGAAAAACCTTAATGATTAGTCACGTAGAAATGTGTAGCTTGGTAAATAAAAACATACCAAGCTACACCTCAGTTTAATGATAAACTTATTATTTTTGTGTCAAAACCCAACTACTATCATAGTACAACACGCAAAACGTCAATTTATATTGTTAATAACATGTTCAATGTGTTTTTGAACTAATTTACAAACTGAAGTTCGACAGAAAAACCTTAAAAATTAGTCACGTAAAAATGCGTAGCTTGGTAAATAAAAACATACCAAGCTACACCTCAGTTTAATGACAAACTTATTATTTTTGTGTCAAAACCCAACTACTATCATAGTACAACACATAAAACGTCAATTTAAATTGTTAATAACATGTTAAATGTGTTTTTAAACTATTTTACAAACTGAAGTTGAACAGAAAAACCTTAATGATTAGTCACGTAGAAATGTGTAGCTTGGTAAATAAAAACATACCAAGCTACACCTCAGTTTAATGACAAACTTATTATTTTTGTGTCAAAACCCAACTACTATCATAGTACAACACATAAAACGACAATTTAAATTGTTAATAACATGTTAAATGTGTTTTTAAACTATTTCACAAACTGAAGTTCGACAGAAAAACCTTAATGATTAGTCACGTAGAAATGCGTAGCTTGGTAAATAAAAACATACCAAGCTACACTTCAGTTTAATGACAAACTTATTATTTTTGTGTCAAAACCCAACTACTATCATAGTACAACACGCAAAACGTCAATTTAAATTGTTAATAACATGTTCAATGTGTTTTTGAACTATTTTACAAACTAAAGTTCGACAGAAAAACCTTAAAAATTAGTCACGTAAAAATGCGTAGCTTGGTAAATAAAAACATACCAAGCTACACCTCAGTTTAATGATAAACTTATTATTTTTGTGTCAAAACCCAACTACTATCATAGTACAACACATAAAACGTCAATTTAAATTGTTAATAACATGTTCAATGTGTTCTTAAACTATTTTACAAACTGAAGTTGAACAGAAAAACCTTAATGATTAGTCGCGTAGAAATGTGTAGCTTGGTAAATAAAAACATACCAAACTACACCTCAGTTTAATGACAAACTTATTATTTTTGTGTCAAAACCCAACTACTATCATAGTACAACACATAAAACGTCAATTTAAATTGTTAATAACATGTTAAATGTGTTCTTAAACTATTTTACAAACTGAAGTTTGACAGAAAAACCTTAATGATTAGTCGCGTAGAAATGCGTAGCTTGGTAAATAAAAACATACCAAACTACACCTCAGTTTAATGACAAACTTATTATTTTTGTGTCAAAACCCAACTACTATCATAGTACAACACATAAAACGACAATTTAAATTGTTATTAACATGTTAAATGTGTTTTTAAACTATTTTACAAACTGAAGTTCGACAGAAAAACCTTAAAAATTAGTCACGTAAAAATGCGTAGCTTGGTAAATAAAAACATACCAAGCTACACCTCAGTTTAATGATAAACTTATTATTTTTGTGTCAAAACCCAACTACTATCATAGTACAACACGCAAAACGTCAATTTATATTGTTATTAACATGTTAAATGTGTTGTTAAACTATTTTACAAACTGAAGTTTGACAGAAAAACCTTAAAAATTAGTCGCGTAGAAATGCGTAGCTTGGTAAATAAAAACATACCAAGCTACACCTCAGTTTAATGACAAACTTATTATTTTTGTGTCAAAACCCAACTACTATCATAGTACAACACATAAAACGTGTATTTAAATTGTTACTATCATGTTAAATGTGTTTTTAAACTAATTTACAAACTGAAGTTCGACAGAAAAACCTTAATGATTAGTCACGTAAAAATGCGTAGCTTGGTAAATAAAAACATACCAAGCTACACCTCAGTTTAATGACAAACTTATTATTTTTGTGTCAAAACCCAACTACTATCATAGTACAACACGCAAAACGTCAATTTAAATTCTTACTATCATGTTAAATGTGTTTTTAAACTAATTTACAAACTGAAGTTTGACAGAAAAACCTTAATGATTAGTCGCGTAGAAATGTGTAGCTTGGTAAATAAAAACATACCAAGCTACACCTCAGTTTAATGACAAACTTATTATTTTTGTGTCAAAACCCAACTACTATCATAGTACAACACATAAAACGTCAATTTAAATTCTTACTATCATGTTAAATGTGTTTTTAAACTAATTTACAAACTGAAGTTTGACAGAAAAACCTTAATGATTAGTCGCGTAGAAATGTGTAGCTTGGTAAATAAAAACATACCAAGCTACACCTCAGTTTAATGACAAACTTATTATTTTTGTGTCAAAACCCAACTACTATCATAGTACAACACATAAAACGTGTATTTAAATTGTTACTATCATGTTAAATGTGTTTTTGAACTAATTTACAAACTGAAGTTCGACAGAAAAACCTTAATGATTAGTCACGTAGAAATGCGTAGCTTGGTAAATAAAAACATACCAAGCTACACCTCAGTTTAATGATAAACTTATTATTTTTGTGTCAAAACCCAACTACTATCATAGTACAACACGCAAAACGTCAATTTAAATTGTTAATAACATGTTAAATGTGTTTTTAAACTAATTTACAAACTGAAGTTCGACAGAAAAACCTTAAAAATTAGTCACGTAAAAATGCGTAGCTTGGTAAATAAAAACATACCAAGCTACACCTCAATTTAATGATAAACTTATTATTTTTGTGTCAAAACCCAACTACTATCATAGTACAACACATAAAACGTCAATTTAAATTGTTATTAACATGTTAAATGCGTTTTTAAACTATTTTACAAACTAAAGTTCGACAGAAAAACCTTAATGATTAGTCGCGTAGGAATGCGTAGCTTGGTAAACAAAAACTTACCAAGCTACACCTCAGTACAATGAAATAAAATGTAGCACACAGAAAAAATATATGATTACAATTGCCACCCGTTACGGTCAAGTAGCCAAAGCTGTACGTAACAAATTAACACATGCGCAATATCAATAGGCTATCGGCAAAGGAAGCAGAATAAATTGCTTTTTTTTTTTGTGGTGTGTTTATTCGGCTTCTTAATATCCGGTAGCCTTTTGATAATGCGCACTTGTCAATTTCTTACGTAGAGCTGTGGCCACCTGACCGCAACGGGTGGCAATTGTGATTGAGCTAAAGCGAAATGCGTAAAGGATGCTAGGCTCTTCGGCAATTGTTTTTGTTCTTAGATTAAGCAGAAATTCCAGCCGATTTGCTTCTAAATTTTATAACTAGTTTTAAAAAACTTGACAATATCAGTGGTAGTCTGCGTAGTCTTGCAAAAAATGAATTATTTAGCAAAAAAACTTGATTATTACGTCATAAATGTGATAGCAACGAATAATTTCTCGACAAATTCTAGTTATTATCTTCAGTTTTATGGCAAGCAAAATAATTTACTATAAAAAGATGAGTAGAGGGAAGCACTCCTAACTCTGCCACTGCTTTAATGAATATAACCAAAATCACTTTTGGTCTCAATATATTCAATTGATCGAGAAAATCCACAGGCAGGGGTAATTTGACCTCTTACCATCGAGGCAAATGGCACATTACTGTGCAAAAGTACAAAGACTCATTCGATTTCGACCAATGTCACATTGGTACTTCGCTGTTTACGACCGTATTGCGCTAATTTTCAACAGCCAGGACAATTACTGGTGAAAATTGACTTGGTCAAGTGCAAACAATAATCAAGCTAGCTAATTCTAGTTATTAGTTCGCCATAAAGCATAGAAATATTACGATATTTATTATATTAATGAGCAGCTAGCTATTATACTTAGATTTTTTAGCTGTGTTATGTAAACGTTTGGTAAAATAAATCGCTTCTAGAAAAGAAAGGGAGATGAAGGAGAAAGTTCTGAAAAATGTAGGAAAGTTGTAGTGAAAAAGTATAAATACTTAAAGTACTCGCAATGTTCGCAGCCCTGTGTGACAGACTTAATTCAGATCACTTGCAGCTCCTGTACCACTGTGAGGTTAGGTGGCTATCAAAAAGAGGTGTTTTTATACGTCTCTTTGAAATGAGACATGAAGTTTACATTTTTCTTAACGATCAGCGCTCACCTCTTGCTGATCATCACGTTGACGATTGTTTTTGGGCAAAACTAGCCTACCTTTCAGATATATTTGACCAGTTGAATCAACTCAATCTGTCAATGCAAGGTAGAAGTAGCTCATTGTTTCTGGTTGCTGATAAAATTGAAGGGTTTAAGAAAAAGACTGATCTTTGGAATAAAAGAGTTAACAATTTGCGGTATGAGATGTTTCCACTCCTCTGTGAAAATATTAAAACTTTTCCTCATGTGAATAGTAGATATATGTGAACAAATAATTCAGCATCTGACTCAGTTTGATTCTTATTTTCCTGAGGATATATGAGACAGAAATTTACAGGTTCTAGATCCATTTACTTTTAATTCTGCACCAGAACATGTGGCCTTGCCCCTAAAACTTAAAAATGAACTCATTGAACTTTCTGAAGACAGCGTTCTTAAACTTCGATATCAAGAAGTTAGATCTTCTTTCATTCTGGATTCAAGCAAGCAAGGAATATTTTTCATTATGAAAACGCGCTATCAGATTTCTATTGCCATTCACCACCATTCACCACTGTTGTACTATGATAGTAGTTGGGTTTTGACACAAAAATAATAAGTTTATCATTAAACTGAGGTGTAGCTTGGTATGTTTTTATTTACCAAGCTACACATTTCTACGCGACTAATCATTAAGGTTTTTCTGTCGAACTTCAGTTTGTAAAATAGTTTAAAAACACATTTAACATGATAGTAACAATTTAAATTGACGTTTTGCGTGTTGTACTATGATAGTAGTTGGGTTTTGACACAAAAATAATAAGTTTGTCATTAAACTGAGGTGTAGCTTGGTATGTTTTTATTTACCAAGCTACGCATTTTTACGTGACTAATCATTAAGGTTTTTCTGTCAAACTTCAGTTTGTAAATTAGTTTAAAAACACATTTAACATGATAGTAACAATTTAAATACACGTTTTATGTGTTGTACTATGATAGTAGTTGGGTTTTGACACAAAAATAATAAGTTTGTCATTAAACTGAGGTGTAGCTTGGTATGTTTTTATTTACCAAGCTACACATTTCTACGCGACTAATTTTTAAGGTTTTTCTGTCAAACTTCAGTTTGTAAAATAGTTTAACAACACATTTAACATGTTAATAACAATATAAATTGACGTTTTGCGTGTTGTACTATGATAGTAGTTGGGTTTTGACACAAAAATAATAAGTTTATTATTAAACTGAGGTGTAGCTTGGTATGTTTTTATTTACCAAGCTACACATTTTTACGCGACTAATTTTTAAGGTTTTTCTGTCGAACTTCAGTTTGTAAATTAGTTTAAAAACACATTTAACATGTTATTAACAATTTAAATTGACGTTTTGCGTGTTGTACTATGATAGTAGTTGGGTTTTGACACAAAAATAATAAGTTTATTATTAAACTGAGGTGTAGCTTGGTATGTTTTTATTTACCAAGCTACGCATTTTTACGTGACTAATTTTTAAGGTTTTTCTGTCGAACTTCAGTTTGTAAATTAGTTCAAAAACACATTTAACATGTTATTAACAATATAAATTGACGTTTTGCGTGTTGTACTATGATAGTAGTTGGGTTTTAACACAAAAATAATAAGTTTATCATTAAACTGAGGTGTAGCTTGGTATGTTTTTATTTACCAAGCTACACATTTCTACGTGACTAATCATTAAGGTTTTTCTGTTCAACTTCAGTTTGTAAAATAGTTTAAAAACACATTTAACATGTTATTAACAATTTAAATTGACGTTTTATGTGTTGTACTATGATAGTAGTTGGGTTTTGACACAAAAATAATAAGTTTATCATTAAACTGAGGTGTAGCTTGGTATGTTTTTATTTACCAAGCTACGCATTTTTACGTGACTAATTTTTAAGGTTTTTCTGTCAAACTTCAGTTTGTAAATTAGTTTAAAAACACATTTAACATGATAGTAACAATTTAAATACACGTTTTATGTGTTGTACTATGATAGTAGTTGGGTTTTGACACAAAAATAATAAGTTTATCATTAAACTGAGGTGTAGCTTGGTATGTTTTTATTTACCAAGCTACACATTTCTACGCGACTAATCATTAAGGTTTTTCTGTCAAACTTCAGTTTGTAAATTAGTTTAAAAACACATTTAACATGATAGTAACAATTTAAATTGACGTTTTGCGTGTTGTACTATGATAGTAGTTGGGTTTTGACACAAAAATAATAAGTTTGTCATTAAACTGAGGTGTAGCTTGGTATGTTTTTATTTACCAAGCTACGCATTTTTACGTGACTAATCATTAAGGTTTTTCTGTCAAACTTCAGTTTGTAAATTAGTTTAAAAACAGATTTAACATGATAGTAACAATTTAAATACACGTTTTATGTGTTGTACTATGATAGTAGTTGGGTTTTGACACAAAAATAATAAGTTTGTCATTAAACTGAGGTGTAGCTTGGTATGTTTTTATTTACCAAGCTACGCATTTTTACGCGACTAATTTTTAAGGTTTTTCTGTCAAACTTCAGTTTGTAAATTAGTTTAAAAACACATTTAACATGTTAATAACAATATAAATTGACGTTTTGCGTGTTGTACTATGATAGTAGTTGGGTTTTGACACAAAAATAATAAGTTTATTATTAAACTGAGGTGTAGCTTGGTATGTTTTTATTTACCAAGCTACGCATTTCTACGCGACTAATTTTTAAGGTTTTTCTGTCGAACTTCAGTTTGTAAATTAGTTTAAAAACACATTTAACATGATAGTAACAATATAAATTGACGTTTTATGTGTTGTACTATGATAGTAGTTGGGTTTTGACACAAAAATAATAAGTTTATCATTAAACTGAGGTGTAGCTTGGTATGTTTTTATTTACCAAGCTACACATTTTTCGTGACTAATCATTAAGGTTTTTCTGTCGAACTTCAGTTTGTAAATTAGTTTAAAAACACATTTAACATGATAGTAACAATTTAAATACACGTTTTATGTGTTGTACTATGATAGTAGTTGGGTTTTGACACAAAAATAATAAGTTTGTCATTAAACTGAGGTGTAGCTTGGTATGTTTTTATTTACCAAGCTACGCATTTTTACGTGACTAATTTTTAAGGTTTTTCTGTCAAACTTCAGTTTGTAAAATAGTTTAAAAACACATTTAACATGTTAATAACAATATAAATTGACGTTTTGCGTGTTGTACTATGATAGTAGTTGGGTTTTGACACAACAATAATAAGTTTATTATTAAACTGAGGTGTAGCTTGGTATGTTTTTATTTACCAAGCTACACATTTTTACGCGACTAATTTTTAAGGTTTTTCTGTCGAACTTCAGTTTGTAAATTAGTTTAAAAACACATTTAACATGATAGTAACAATATAAATTGACGTTTTATGTGTTGTACTATGATAGTAGTTGGGTTTTGACACAAAAATAATAAGTTTATCATTAAACTGAAGTGTAGCTTGGTATGTTTTTATTTACCAAGCTACACATTTTTACGTGACTAATCATTAAGGTTTTTCTGTCGAACTTCAGTTTGTAAAATAGTTTAAAAACACATTTAACATGTTAATAACAATTTAAATTGACGTTTTATGTGTTGTACTATGATAGTAGTTGGGTTTTGACACAAAAATAATAAGTTTATTATTAAACTGAGGTGTAGCTTGGTATGTTTTTATTTACCAAGCTACGCATTTTTACGCGACTAATTTTTAAGGTTTTTCTGTCGAACTTCAGTTTGTAAATTAGTTTAAAAACACATTTAACATGATAGTAACAATATAAATTGACGTTTTATGTGTTGTACTATGATAGTAGTTGGGTTTTGACACAAAAATAATAAGTTTATCATTAAACTGAGGTGTAGCTTGGTATGTTTTTATTTACCAAGCTACACATTTTTACGTGACTAATCATTAAGGTTTTTCTGTCGAACTTCAGTTTGTAAAATAGTTTAAAAACACATTTAACATGTTAATAACAATTTAAATTGACGTTTTATGTGTTGTACTATGATAGTAGTTGGGTTTTGACACAAAAATAATAAGTTTATTATTAAACTGAGGTGTAGCTTGGTATGTTTTTATTTACCAAGCTACGCATTTTTACGTGACTAATTTTTAAGGTTTTTCTGTCGAACTTCAGTTTGTAAATTAGTTTAAAAACACATTTAACATGATAGTAACAATTTAAATACACGTTTTATGTGTTGTACTATGATAGTAGTTGGGTTTTGACACAAAAATAATAAGTTTGTCATTAAACTGAGGTGTAGCTTGGTATGTTTTTATTTACCAAGCTACACATTTCTACGCGACTAATTTTTAAGGTTTTTCTGTCGAACTTCAGTTTGTAAAATAGTTTAAGAACACATTTAACATGTTAATAACAATTTAAATTGACGTTTTGCGTGTTGTACTATGATAGTAGTTGGGTTTTGACACAAAAATAATAAGTTTATCATTAAACTGAGGTGTAGCTTGGTATGTTTTTATTTACCAAGCTACACATTTCTACGTGACTAATCATTAAGGTTTTTCTGTCGAACTTCAGTTTGTAAAATAGTTTAAAAACACATTTAACATGTTAATAACAATTTAAATTGACGTTTTATGTGTTGTACTATGATAGTAGTTGGGTTTTGACACAAAAAAAATAACTTTGCTGTTGAACTGAGGTGTAGCTTGGTATTTAGTAATTACGTTTAGGTGTAGCTTAGTGTAGCTTGGTTGTAGCTTGGCGTAGCTTGCACGTAGCTTGGTGTAGGACGGTGTAGCTTGGTGTAGGACGGTGTAGCTTGGGTTTTAGTAATACCGCTCAAGCATTTCAAAATTTTTTTACATTAAAAACTTTTTGCATGAAAACTAGAAGTAACAGCAAATCATTTCTAGTTTTTGCAGGACCACAGCCAGCCAGCAATTTCTAAAATATGTAGGACCAAAAATTTGGAATATAATTTGTGCTGTGATCAGAAACTGTCAATCAAGTAGTATTTTTAAGAGAAAATTGACTCAACATCTTTTAAATCATTTGCAAATACCTGAATAAATTAAACTCCTTTCACATGCTCATTAATTTGTTCTGCTACTTGTTCGTTTTTTGCTTTTGAATTTCAGAGAGACAGATATCCACCCTTACAGTATTTATTTTCTGGTTCGAAGACATGGCCTGAAGACTATTCAAATTCTTTCTCTTCAAACTCTACAATTGCATACGTATATATTTTGAGGCTGCATTTACTCTATATATCTATTATTCTTTAATTGTAATTTAAACTATTACATAGTTCTTATTTAAGTAAATGACTTCATTTTATTGTGTCATGTGTATTTGAAAAGGTCTTTTTGACCCATGGCAGGATTTCTTTAGGTAGGTTTTTTTGCCTGCCAAGACCCTTTTGGTCAAGGTTTGTTGTGATCCCACCATTTTTTGCTAACACAGCAATGCCTTAACAAATGGCACGTCTTATTCATTTATTTATATTTGTTTTTCTTTTTTTATTATTGTTATTGTTTACTTTCTTATTTTCTCTATATCGTTCTACTAAGGTTCTGCAACCATGCATATCCTTTCTACCTACTACCTACCTTAAAAAGACATGATGCTGCAACCATGTCTTTTTTTATTGCATGATATAACGTTCAGCGTTTTATTGCTTCTTCCTTTTTCTTGTTTCTGCTTGGTATTGATCTATTGTTGTTGTTTGTGTCTTTTTTTTACTGGCGGGACAGAAATACAAGATACTGATACTGATATTGATACTCTGAAAAGCAAGAAATTTTTTTAAAACACCTGCATAAAAAACTACACAGCATGATAACATGTGAATGGGTATCGACTTATGGATTACCCTGTTCAGTGTTCCATAAAGTGCACCGAATTTGAATTCGGCGAATATTTTGTGTGTTAAAGATTAAGGGCATAATTCTATCATTTTTGCAAAATGTCTTCACTCCAATTAGTTGTTTTTTGTTTTAATTTGCAAAATATTTCATGTAAAATACCGGTTTAGTAATTATTGCTTAGAATATTGTGTCATGGACCCGTTTTCAGCTGCGCAACGAGTTCTTGTTGTTAAAAAATTTTACCAAAATAGAGAATGTGCGACCCAAGCCGGGCGAAAACTCGATTTGGGGAAATGAAAACCCTCAAATAATACAAGAGCGTGAAAGGCATTTATTGAGAACAACTGTGTGGTGTGGTTTTTGGGCAAATGGAGTGATCAGACCGTTTTTCTTTGAAACTGATGAGTGGACTGCAGTTACTGAGAACGGTAGGTACCGAAATATGATATCCACTCAGTTGTTGTCGAATTTGGAAGAATTAGTGTAGAAAATTACTAATACACGTGATTGTTTTATTTTTATTTTTGCTTTCCTTATCATTATTTGCGTGTGTACTCGCTGCCAGAGTCTTTTCGCTTCAGCCTACACTTTAATTATTAGTTAATTTCTTCCCCAAGCATAGTTCGTTTCTGTAGCCTGTTAATTTAGTGCTGACTCTTTTGCGTTTTCTTTCACTTTTCAATCTGTGAGGCGACCAGCAGCAATATTGGTGGCGGCTGGTTGAAGTCTGAGTAGACTTAGTGCTGTTTGTTGTAATCCTGTTTGGATTGTCACGCTTTTATTGTGAGGCGACCAATGGTACATTGCCAACAGGTTCCGAAAACCCACTATTCTCCAGTTGAACATCGAAGGCCTCACAACAAGCAAAATGAACAAACGTTCTTCATTATTTTGCTCTGCAGTTTGAGGCACTCGTCATCCTACTGCAGTAGACCCATTGCACTGATGCAGAGAAATTGGAACTTTCAAGCTACAAACTAGTTGGGTCTTCCTTAAGCAGGAAGCATTGCCTTGCCACGTTTGTCCACGAGCGACTAAGGTATACGCTTTTGGACCAATCTCCACCGACATCGGAGATTGAGTGGTTGTGCGTAAATGGTGATGGTTACAAAATAGTCAATGTCAACAAACTTCCAACGCGACTCCAATCCCTAGATCTCTCAGTGTTTTCTCACCCCTGTCTTTATGCCGGCAATTTCAATTGTCGATATGTTGATTGGAATTACGATAATAACAGCCTGGACGGTAACTGCTTGGCTGAGTGGGCATTACAATCAAAGCTAGTGGAGCTGACAACATCAACCCCTTCTTCTTACGTATAGGAGCAGTAGTACTAGCTCCTATATTATCAATACACTTTCAATGGTCATTTAATACTGGTATTTTTCCCCAAGCTTTGAAAACTGCCAAAGTAATCCCTATATTTAAATTCGGTAGTAGCCTAGGGAAATATTAGGCAATTATCGACCAATAGCTTTACTTTCTAACCTGTCGAAAATACTAGAAAAACTTATCAAAATTCGATTTGATAAATTTTTTTAAAAAATAAGGTTTTGTACCCAAATCAATATGATTTTAGAAACAACCATAGCGTTAATTATGCTTTACTTGACGTTGTCACTAACTGTTACGATGCCTTGCATTGCTCACAACACACAGCATTGTTGTTTATGGATCTTCGCAAGGCGTTTGATACAGTGTCACACAAAATCCTATTGCACAAGTTACACAATTACGGCATTCGTGGACCGGCATATGCTTTAATCGAAAATTACCTTACCTCTAGAAACCAATTTGTAACTTTTACGAAATACTTCATCCTCTACTAAACCCATAGCCGTACCTGCCGGGGGTGCAGGGGGGGCAATTGCCCCCCCAAGTTTCGAAGATTTGGGCAAAATTAAGATTTTTCGGGCAGTGAGAAGAAAATATTTGGGCAAAACCATAGTTTTTCGGGCAGCGGTATGAAAAATTTGGGCAAAGTCAGGAAATTTAGAGAGGTGATGATGAGGAACTGCAAGAAATAATAACCCAAATTTAGGTGAAGACCTTTTTTTTTTTTAGAGAACACCTTGATTTTGGCATAGTCGCTATATATATAGTCTGGAAGCTCCTGAATTAATGTTGTCGTTGACAGCGCCATCTAGTAACGGTGTAACACGATTTCAAATTAGCATTAAAACATAATTAAAATAACCATAGACAACTATGGTACTGCTTACAATACTAGTATTCTAAAGTCAAAAATATTGCAGATAAAAAAAATTAAAGTAATATTTTATGTTGTTTGGTGATTAACAGAAGAAGAACATGCACGGTAACGCACAGAAGTTATTATTTTTAATCAGAGTCAAGATGTTTACTGTACTTTTTTTAAACTGCTAGTCTTTTAAAAATGGAGAATATTTCATAGGTGTTATAACTATAAAATATTGCTGTTTACTAATTAAATATAACTTAGGATACTTTGATAGGTGCAGTAGATGCCATTGTCACTACTCATTAACTGCTATTTTATTTTTATTTAATTATTTGAGTCAGACACAAAGTTCATAGAAAAGTGAAAACTATATATTTTTATACTTAAAGCCATTCTTTGTTATATCTTATGTGTGCAATTGACAACTTGGAAATACTATATATTATTTTTATTACTTTAATTTATTTTGGAGTAGTTGTAGTACTGAAAATATTTTATGGTTTTGGATTTTGTTTGTAGTTTATCCTTGATATTTGGTATTATAATATATTAATTAATAATTGAAGCTGTTATGTCAAAACTTTCAGGAAGAGGAGGCAAGTATTGTTGTTTGCCGCAATGTAACAGTTCAACAACCAAAGGATATTCTTTATTTAAAGTTCCAACTGGTGCACAGAAACGTACTGGGGTAGTTACTGACCAATGGGCTCAAGATTTTCATCAGGTAAATAAAACTAGTTTTGCTAGTTATTTTTGCATGTTTGAAGTGCTGGCCAACTATATTTCTACAGTTTATAATTACAATTGCCAAACTTTTAACTTTTTGCAAAATGTTTACTTTAATTTGTTTAAATAGCATAATTAGTCCTACACAACAAAAACAAACTGCATGACTATGCATTTTTTTTATTAAAATGTATCTTGTTTTCTTGGTTGTATTTGTTTACAAACAGCAGTTTTTCTAATTTTTTAAACCTAATATTTTATTTCTTAATCAAACTTCATATGACTGATGTAACATAACTCACATTTTTAACTTAAAACTTTTATTAGAAAAATTTTAAAGTAAGAGCTTTAGTCTTTAGTTTTCATGTGATAAACCATCCAGTAGTGATATTGAATGATGTTGTGTTTTAAGGCTATATTTCTTTCATTTACATAATATTATTTATCTTTTATGATTATTTTTAAAACTGTATATTATCAGTTATATGTGTCAGATTTGCAAGTACAAAGTTTATGTAACATTATTATCTCATTTAGGTCATTTTATCCTATAGAAATGACAAAGTTTTCAAACAAAGATTATTTGATGGAAAAGTTTTTATTTGCAATAAACACTTTAAAGAAAAAGATATTCTACAAACAGTCACTAAAAAGTGCTTAAAGTTGGGAGTTTTGCCATCACAAAATTTGCCCGTAAAATCACATCCTAGCAAAATTCCTCAAGAACGAAGGAGTATCATTAGACATTCCCAGCCATCTTTAGCTAATTACTCAAAATCTTTTGCTCAACAACCAACATCACTCAATGATATTTCTCAGCAATTTTCCCAAATGAAATTGTCTAAGTGGCGAATTTTTGTTGCAAATGACTTTGTTCATTTTACATATTACAGTAACATAGATCATCACCATATAGCAGATGTAAGTTTGCTAATTAAAGACAATTCAGTTGATAGTTCTGGCTTGGATTTTTCTACTTCATTTCATGGTAGATGTGCAGCAGAAATTACCAAACAACTGTCATTTGAAAATTTTAGTTTATGTGAGATGTTGGAGTTTTTAAAGCAACAGTTGATCTGCAAAGGCTATACAAGTGTTCCTAATCAATCTCAATGGATATGTTTGAATGGCTGCATTTCTTACCCCTGCAATGATAGAAGTTCAAAGTTTGTCTGCATTTATATTTGTACTCCAAACTTTAAATTATTTCATCTAGCAACTGTAATTTCTGTGTTTAATAGCCTACTAAACATTTTAAATTTTTTATGATGTATTGAACTTGTTTTGTAATTTCAAACCTAGCAGTTTTTTCTCACCCAAAAATATTCAAGCTTAAAAAACAAGCAGAAGCCGAGCATCATAAGCAAAGTTAATTAGCTTGTATGTACATGCATAGTTGAATGAAGCAAAGTAGGCAAAATGTTTGCTTGCTTTCAGCTGACACTAAATTGCAATATTGATCCACCTTTAGATGTGCCAGTGAAATATCATGTTTTTCTTGTGTTGCTGGATAAAAATTTACTTAACTGAAAACGCATTTAGAAAGTAAACAAACTGGTGTGGTTAGTATTGCATAAACTAACGTAAAAGTTTTGTTAGTAGCACTTCAGGAGCACAGCAAATTTAGTTTTTTTTGATTTGCTCTAAACCATTTTACAGCTTATAACTATCAGTAATATTTTCTACTTTAAACAGGTTTTTCAGCAAAGATTGTCAAATTGTCTGTGATAAAAGTAATTCTGTATGTCAACAGTGCATGATGCTTCATGTGCATCAAGTAGATAATGCAAAGCGCAATTATAAGAGGATGCAGCAAATTCAGCATAAAGTACTCCCAAGTCACAGTCCAATTACCACTGCTTGCGTTCAACGAGTAAAAGCAACCATCACTGCTCAGAAAGAAAGGTTTTTTTTTTATTATCATACGTTAACTTGTGTATAATAAATTGTGACCAGCTGCACTACCACCTGAAGTTTTTAATACATTCTGTAAGATATCACTTTTTAAATTGTCTCTCCTCATATCCTTATATACCTGTGGTAAATATTCTCTTACATATACATCCTAGAACCACAGTTTAGACAAAGAAAAAGAAATTTTGGGCTGAAAAGGTGCAAATAAACTCAGAACATAATTTTTGATTAAGTTGTCTAATAATGCATTATACAGTGAAGACCTGGCTAACATATTTGTTAGCCCATTGCTGAAATTGTTCCTCTGCAATAGAAGGCTGAAAAGTAGCATTTCGAGTGTAAAGAAGATCCTACTGTTTGTGGACATTTGTTGCTTTTTTTGGCAACAATCAGCCTTCAACTCAACCATTTTATTTGTTAGTCATTTAATCACAGTGCTGTTGCAAAAGACGTGATAAAAATATATTTACGGTCTTTTTCACCTTTTTTATTTACAGAATTGGCAAATTAGAAGAAGAGTTTTTGAAGAAAGGTATTGATGTGGATGAAAATATATGCTGTATAGTAGAAAACTTAAAAGATGACCCTGTTGCTTCAAAGAATGACTTTCTCCGAGAATGGTGGTCTAAACAAAAAGAGTTGCAATCATTGGACAATAAAAGTAGTTATTGCTATCCACCTTCAATAATCCGGTAAGCTTGCTGTTTAAAATGAATTTTTTTTTCAGATTTTCTTGTTTTCTTACTTTTGCTGTTAAGGTATTTGTTCACATATTGTCCTTCGTTATATGGCAGAGTACCTTCTCCCGGCTAATGCATTATTACTCAGGGTACCCGATGTGTAGGACACTTTGTTTATGGTCTTTGGTTTGTTCATAAGCGCCACAATGACAATTCGGGGAAGGAGGGAGACTTCATTAGTGCATGAACCAACAGAAGCGACCAACGCCAGATCGCAAGCCATTAAGTTTAATCCCAGTTGCTCTGGGTAAACCCCAAACCCATTTCAATAAGTCTGGTGCTGACCTTGCAAATTGAAGTAGGAAGTTCGGGCGTATTTTTTGACTAGCCTTTGTTATAAGCTTTTAGCTCACATTTGGCTTCTCGGTTATGAAGTTAAAAAAACGTTTCTGCATGGCTTTAGCCTCCAAGTCAGAAGGTATGTAGCAAGATTAGTCCTGCCCTGGCTTAAAGTGTATTTGTATGCCAAAGCCAAAAAACCAAATTCTTCAATTCACCTATATTAATTTCCCGCTACAAAGAATGATATTATTTTTTAAATAGATTTTGTTTAAAACTCCATGCAAAATCTGCAGCTGCTTACAAATCGGTACAAGAAATTTTGGTTCTTCCTTCTGAAAGAACTTTGCGACAAGCGCGAAACAACAATGAAGGCGATAAAATAGGCATTCAAACAGAAGTTGTTCAAAGAATCAAAAATGCAATTCATCATTGCACGCTCGAAAGTGATCGACTTGCTGTTCTTGCATTTGACGAAATGGCAATTAATGGTAACCGTTGCATTTTGTGTTTGTTTTCAACAATTTTTTCTTTTACTTGAATAGTTTTACTGTTTAGTCATTATTACTTTGGGGCTACATACACAACAGCAGCAACTAGCACGACTATATGACATCGCTAAAAGAACTTGCATAATCTTACGTGCAATGTGATTGATTTTCAGAAGAGCTAGCGTTTTGCTCTGCTTCCGGTAAAATTGTCGGCTACGTTGACTTCGACGATGAAGCTGTTACAAGCTTATCGAAATCATCCGACGCAATTGCTTCAAATATGATAGCTTTTTTTTTAAGAGGTGATCATGGTTTGGTGCAAGTTTCTTTTGTTGAAATGCTGACTAAACACGTTTATTTAATAGGAATTACAAACAGCAACATAGATGGCGTCGTTGCTTTTTACCCCACCAAAAACATAAACTGCAGTGAGCTTTTTCATCTGCTTGTTGATGTACTCATAGAAATTCCGTTTCAGACTTCATGCATTATCACGGGTCTTCTGTGTAAGTTTTAAATAAATGTAGTTGTTAATTGTAGTTTCTTGAATTTATTATTAGTATTTTTTATTTCTACATTATGTATAGCAAATTTACATTCCATAAGTGTCCATTTCTTTTTTTTTTTTGTAGCGTTTGCATTTTAGGCAAAATGTTTAATTGTTGTTGTTCTATTAAACGTATTCGTAATTGTTGGTTTTATACTATTTATCAGCTAAATCATTTTATATAACATTTTTACAGTTGATGGTCTTTCTGCAAATCGAACGGTAATGAAGCTATTTTGCAATGAAGATGATGATGTACCTTTTCGCATGAAAAATCCGCTGAATCCCGACAGGCAACGTAGCTTGTTGTTGCTTCGTAACGCATAGTACTTAGATTTTTTTGTTTTCTAGATACATTTATTTCTTACCAGACCCTCCACACACATTAAAGTCATGTCGCAACAATTTGATTAATCCTAACAAAAGCTTGTGGAATGACGGAGATATTTGGATGCAACCGCTTAAAGATCTTATTCGGGTATTTCGTAGAAGCTATCAGCCACTTCAAGAATATTTATTTATATCAAATGTTCGATTGATTTTTAGGAGGATCTTTCTCGTGGCGAGTTACTGTTGTACCATAAGCTCACAGAGAAGCATGCCACTCCAAATTCTTGGGAAAAAATGAATGTCGCAATTGCTGCGCAAACAATGTCGGAAACAGTAGGTATGATTGAAGCCGGCATTATTTGTGCTTAATATTTCTAGTTTGTCTAAATTATACTTGTTTTCAGGTTTGGCATTACAACAAAAAAGTTATCCTGCCTTATCGACTTTTATCCTTTCTATCGATAAATGGTTCGATTGCATGAACGGAGGTTGGTACTTTTTAGATTTTATGTTAATGTTTTTCGTTTAATTTGTTACGTTGAATGTAACGTCGTAGCAAAACTTTTGCAATTGGGTTTGGGTTTATAATAAATAGAAGCCTTACTCTCCAACAACTGAGGTTGTTTAAAAGTTTTAGCTTGTTTGCCTTATTCTATTGCGTGCACTATGTTTTGTATTTTTTTTTATTTTTAGGTTTTCAAAACAGAAATTTCAAGGAAATGCGAAAGCCTTATTCTGACATTAATGATCCACGTTTGCAATGGCTGGAGAACGATTTTCCCACGTATCTTAGGAAGTGGAAAGAAGTTGTCGACAATCGACCTCTTGTGGGCAACGTAGACCGAAAAAAAATGTTCCTAACTCAGAAAACTGAAGAAGGGCTACTTGTGGCGTGCTTCTCTATGAGCGCTATTATCAAATCTTCATTAAACGCCGGCGCAAAATATGTTCTCGCTCGAAGAATTAATCAAGATCCATTAGAATCATACTTTGGGCATCAGCGCCAAAGAGGAAGACGTCACGATGCTCCCACCGTTCGAGACTTTGCGAGCAATTCAAGATACTTGGACATATTGAAACATACGCACATTGCTGGCTCTAATGTTCATGTCGAATAATTGTTGTTTATTGGTTCTTGGATGCTAAGGGGGATAATAGCTACAACCTTTCGCTTTTGTCTGCAAACTCATTTTTCTATATTTTGCTTAAACAACTTTGTTAATTACAATAAGGTTCAGCATGCCCTGTTTCTGCGCAAGTTGTGCATTAAAAAATAAACTGTATTGTACTTGAATTTAGTATCATAGCTCAAATGTTTAAATAAATATCAGGATTTATTCGTATTGCTGCAAAAACGAGATGTTTAACAAATCTATGCGATATAAAAAAACTAATGCAGATAAAGCGGGTAAATAGGCACTCTACGGTACCCGACACAACAAATAAAGCAAACGAGTACTACCGCAAATAGTTTACAATAGCAGAGAAATTGCGTGCATATATGATTTTGCTAGATTTAACTTAATATTTAGCTACAGTCGAATATAGCGCTGCAGCAAACTGCTAGCAGTAGCTGCGTTTTCCGGATGTAAGCCAGCAAAAAATGAATGTTTTTGCTTAAGAGCGTTAACAATAGTACTAACATCAACACTACGAAGACACCGCTGTTTTCGCAGTTCTTTTTCACAGTCTAAAACCAAATCGTAAAAAATTAAATTTGGAACTATCAAACCCCTGTTGGTTGTAAGAAAGCGAAAATGATAAACTTCAGGAAAGTCTGAGGATTCTGATGAAGTATGACTTTGACAGTAGCTTCTTTCTTCACCTTTAAATTTCGTTATTCCCCACTTCAAAACAGCCCCAGCAAGATAAAACACAATTGACTTGTCTGTGTCAGTAAGAAAAACTTCTTGCGAAAATTTTCCATCCAAAACATCTATTTTTGAAAGGATTTTGGTAACTACAGCTTTTAAAATGCGCTTTATGTCAGCTTCTTGTAGATTCGTCCCTGAAGTGTAAAACTTTTGCAAAGTAGTAGCATACATTTTCAATCTAGTTTGTCCTGTTTTATATATAAACAACTCAATATCAGGAACAACATGGTCCATGAAAAATTTAAAGTTGGCATTTGAATTAGAAATCTTCACTTCATTAATAACTGTTTGCACAATTTCAGCAATATCAAAATCTGGCAAAGGCTGATGATCACACTCTGATTCCTGAAAATACAGTAACAACCAATAAAGAAAAAAAGGAAGTAGCAAATTAACAGTTTTGCAACATTCATGATTATTATTGATTGCAGGTAATGTCCTCTATTTTGCATTATAATCATAGCAAAGTACTTTCCATAATGACTACCAAATAAACTTTACATATAAATAAAGTAGATGATATAAATATATATATAGTAGAAGTGGAAAGACTGGCAATAAAGAGCTCAATGAAAACTCTGAGCAGTAAATAAATTAAATTACAAGAGCCACTTAGAGAATTTATTTAAACTCTAATTATGCTAAAATATAATTAATGCTAAAATAAATTTTGTGGTCTGAAATTTAATTATATGTATATATACATACAGGCCTATATATATTGCAAGAGTAAATCGATCTTCCTTGCAGAGTGCTCAATGAAAAAATCAGAGCAATTTAATACGAAATTTATTTAATCACTGTTTAAAAACCACAACAGTCTGTTTCATCCTTAGAATCATCAGGTGGTTACTTTTAATTCTATTTGAATAAGTAAACACCTGACGATTCTAAAGATGAAACAGACTGTTGTGCTTTTAACTTATATAGTGTAGTGTTAAATAAATTTAATATACTTGCTCTAACCATGTGTTATTGAGCACTGTACCAGCAAAGTGAAACATTACTGGTTTATATATATATATATATATATATATATGTAATATAAAATTTATTCAATTACTGTTATAACACCACAGAAGTCTGTTTGATCCTATAGAATCATCAGGTGGTTAATTAAAAGTAATTGAGCACTCTGCAAGGAAGATCAATTCACTCCTGTAATATATCTATATATATATACAAAATCACTAAACTATTTTATAGGCCTAATTGTTTTAGAACTGCAAGGTATATTTAGATATATCAGCATAAAAAATTGGTTCTTGATTTCATTTTTGATGTGAATTACATACAGAATTGTCTTATGAAATAATGTAACTGTATTGGATGTACTTACATTACTGTTTGATGGAAGTTCATCAATTAGAATAAAAACTTCACTTACATCCATGGAAAGTAATTGGTGTAAATCCATTAAATCATTGTTTTCAACCATGATTTTAAACAATTTAGATTATATATCGCAATCAGTTTCAACCAATAGCCTAAAGTAAAAGCAATTAAATTAAGCAAACCTGACATATTAAGCAGGGAAATAAATAATTTGTAACTAAATGAAATTTCAGGACTAATTTTTTTTTAACACAAATTATTCTAAAAACTCATGTCAATATTATTTCAAATGCAAAAATTTATTCAAAAACGATTGAAATTTTTATTTTAATATTTAGCATATATTCTGACAAATTTCTAAGCTTAATATTGGAAAATATACTCCTGCACAATGTTAAAAATTAAGCCGCCTTATCTCCTTTTTTGTAACAAAAACATGAAAACTTAGCTTACTAACAAGAAAAAAATGCATTTAAACATAAAACTGCAAAAATATACATATGCATTTATCAATATTCTTTTCAATTCACGAGCATAATTTAATAATTGCCCATTTCATTTTAACATGTAACTTGACTGACTTATTTTGTGTTACACCGTTACTAGGTGGCGCTGTCAACGACAACATCGACAAGATTTCCTATTGAGCTTCCAGACTATATATATAGCGACTATGATTTTGGGACGAAAATCGAAAATTAGGAGACTGAATTTAAGTGAAGACCTTTTTTTTTTTTTTTTTTTTTAGAGATCATCATGATTTTAGGACAAAATTGGTTTTTGTCTGAGAAACTCAGACAATTTTTTTGTCATATCCGAAATGTACTCTAAAATCATGATTTGGGCAAACGTCACAAAATTTGGGCAAAACTTCATTGCCCCCCCAAAATTTTTTGGGCTGGTACGGGTATGACTAAACCCATCAATATTGGTGTTCCTCAAGGCTCCATACTTGGTCCCTTATTTTTCCTAATATATATCAACGACTTATCAAATGCCATTAACAGTAGGCCTACACCCCGCCTTTTTGCTGATGACACCTGCCTTATACTACGACAATCATTTTTGTCAGCCCTAGAGAAAGCTTGTTCAGACGAATTAATACAGCTTAAAGATTGGTGTGATACTAACAAAATCCAAATCAATCCAAACAAATCATGCATACTACACCTTTCTCCTAAACAAAATACCCCACCTTTAACCTTTCAAATTCCTTACGATAATTCCTTCATAGTTAATAGTATTTGCTGTAAATATCTTGGGATCCTAATTGATAACAAGCTAAATTTTAAACAACATATACAACTAGTTGAATCTAAAATAGCCAAATCGGTGGGAATTTTAAATAAATTGCGACATATTTTCCCCTCCTCCGCTCCTCTTCTTCTTATCTATTTCGCTTTAGTCCACCCTCATTTACCATACGGCCTTCCCATTTGGGGAAGTACTTTCCCAACATACTTCCAAAAACTCCAACGTCTCCAAAATAAAGCTCTTTGCATAATCTCAAACTGTAACCCTAAAGCATCAACAACACCACTTTTTTACCAATACAAAATCTTAAAAATACAAGATTTGTACTATTTTGAAATTATGCAAAAATTATGCACCAATACTCCAATAAACACCTTCCAATCTGCTTTACATTCTTCTTTACCCAAACCAGTTCAATTCATAATCGGTCTACTAGATCCAATATTCGAAACGATTTATACTTACCACACTTCTTATCGTCTCGATGCAAGGCCTTCTATAACTTCCAGGCCTGGAATCGACGCACGATGGCGTCGATGACGTCATCATACCAGGCTGACTGAGTTTGATAAAGCTGGAAAAAGTTTTGAGATAGCAAAATTAAATTTTTCATTAAAAAGCTTGCTGAGTTTTAAGATTATTATTTTGATTATTATATTTTTTCAAATTAAGGTATTTAGTGTTTAAACTAACAGCATATTGGAAGAAAATGTACTTTTGATTAAGTTCTTTTTAATCAGTGAAAAGTATTTTATGGTTTTATTAAAATCTAATTACTGCAAAATGTTGGCTTTGTTCTCAATATCTTAGCTTTTTTATTAATTTAGAAATTAATTAGAATATTTTTGTCATTTATCCCATGACAAATTTTTTTTAACTTACCTGTATTCAGCATTTATTACAATAGTGTAAAGATTATTTTAGTGTTCAAAAAATGATGGTATAGTGGTGTTTAAAAAATTAAATTTCAGCTAACTTTAAAACATAAATCATTGATTTGCATAGGCTAATGGATTCATATTTTTTATGTGAAATCAACAAATAACAAATAATTAATTTTTATTTTTTGGTTTCAAATAAAAAATATGAATCCATTAGTCAATGCAAACCAAATAAACTGTTAACAAAAAATTTCTTAAATTGAAAATTTTTTTGTTTAAAATTATGATCACTTGATTTTCATTTTAAATTAAAGAAAATTTTTATTTTTAAACCAATACATTGTTACTACCCTTGTTATAATTAGTTTATTTTGTACACACTATAATATAATAAAATCAAATCAGTTATATAATTGCTTTTCAATTGTAATTACATGTATAAATACAACTACTTCAAAATTTGTGTTAATTACTACTAGTTTTGTTTAAAAATGCTAATTAGAATTTAAAAATAACTAATTTTATTATTTTTAAATTCAGTGCAACCAAGAACTTATTTAAATTGTGATATATTACAAATATTTTTAAACTTTTAATTAGCTATAGATTCTGATTACAAATTATAAAATTATATAGTTTTGTCCAATATGTTTGACATGCACTCAATTAAAATAAAGATCCCATAAATTTAATTTTTTACTTATGTCAAAAGTTTTAAACACAGAAAAAAATTTAATTGCAATAACTGAAAAAGATGTACTTAATAATATTCAATTTAATTATAAATTAAAATTACTCCAACTCTGCTGTGTGGTTTCTTATTGTAAAATTTAAGACACTGTAAAACAATTTACTTTGTTTTTTTGAGTCTCTGTAATTGATTTTTGTTTGTCAAACTAACCCAAATACCCTTGTGGTTAATAGCACTTCTTGAGAAATCCATTTTTTCTTGTTTTCTTTTTTATTCCATGTTGATGCTGAAAGGGAGATTTTGCATTGAAAGAAATTGCTTACGGTGACTTTTTAAAAAGACCCATTTTTTTTACTATTAAGAGTTAAATTCTTTTCAAGAAAAGTTTTATTTAACCCTACCAAACTTGTTGGCATACTTGACACAAATGCATAACATAAAATCTTAGGTACAGTAAGATCAAGAAAAAAAGTTGGTGTAGGCCACATAGAAGTTTGATATAGTTTTTAATTTGAAAAACATAATGATCTCTAAAAAAAAAAAAAGGTCTTCAGTTCGGGTATGCAGAGGCTGCAGGTTTCCCACCCCTGTGTTAGATTATTGACAAGTGTAAAGTTTTGCAGCAACATTTATATATTTACTTATTTTTGTTTGCAATCAAATTAATACATTTTTTTAAATTTGCATTAACACAGTGATTGTGAATAGTGATTAATAAGAATTGTGTGATATATAATAATTTAGAATGGTTAATGAGTGCTGTGTACCCAATTGTACTTCTAACTATGACAGCAAAAAGGAAGCTGGTCTTGTTACTTGTTTTACTTTTCCTTCCAAAGAAGAATTAAAGAAAAAGTGGATACGAAAAATTCCTCGTGAGAATCTTATAATTTCTAAACATACAGTTGTTTGTGTAAAACATTTTAAAGAAGAGGACATTATTAGAAATGATATTCTGCCTGAAAAAAATGCCTACTTGCAAAATATTTTTGTTATTTGACTCGGTTCATATTTTTAAATGCATTCGAAATAACTGGATTAATCTCAAAAACTATAGAAAGACACTGACATTTCCTGAAATAGATAATTTGGGAAATATGCTGCAAGCATCATTTGTTGACTTAGAGGTAATTCATAACCTGGAAATGAGTAAGATTTTGAAAAAAGCACCCCAACTAACTTGGAAAGCCTTGCATCTACACTCATTAGAGAAACAGAATGTAAAATTAGCATTAAAAATTTTTAATGATTCCAACATTGCTGCATTGAAATGCTATGGGCCAGATCATGAAAACCTTGAGAATTGGAAAGGAACGTCACTTTTTATATCAATAATCTGTAAGTGGTGGAATATGGTGAATATTCACCACCCATTTAAAGGCAGAAATACGCGTAATAGCAATGCTGAACCTTTTTGTAGTGTTGATAATATACGTTTTCGTTTTCTGGAGCAATTGGTAGAATGACTAGATTGCTGGGCATTGTGTGATAAACAAACTAAAGAAGGTTTTTTAACATCTGACACATACTTTGCTTTCAGACATACAGTGAAAAGCCTGATTGAACTGTTAAAACATTTATTGGTGACAATGAATGTCGACTTTGTTCTTACGGGAAAATTTCAAACCGATGACTTAGAAAGTAGATTTGGTCACTACAGACAAATGAGTGGTGGAAACAGACTTGTTTCTATTCAAGAAATACTTGAAAGCGAAAAGAAAATAAAAATTAACAGCATGTTGAAACTTTATGCAGCAGATGGAGAGATAACTATAAAAGACTTTCTTTTTGATCTTTCAAGTGTTGGTGACCTTGACAAAAACCTGTGCAATTTAGATCAACGTTTTGTAGAAGAATTTCCATACATCACCGTAAGTTTTGCAACGGAAAACTTGCCCGTTCTTGTGTATGTGGCTGGCTTTGTTGCTTCAAAGGTGATGAGCAAGCTGAATTGCAGTAACGGTAAAAAAATTTTGTCACCAGGAAAAAATGTGATTAATGCCGAAATTGATTCTTCACTGAATGAATATTTTAACAATTTGAATAGAGGTGGCCTAACTTATCCATCTTCAATTTTACTTCATACCTTCCAGGCTTCGTACAGCATTTTCAACACTTGTATTTCAAGCAACTTAGAAGAGAAATTTTTAAACTTGAAAAACCAAAAGGCCGTATTATAGATTTAAACAGTAATTTCTGGAAATTCTCCGATTATCTACAAATAAATAGTATGTGCTCTAATCCCACATGTGGCAAAGAACAATCCGATATTTTAAAAATTTGTGTCAATATATTTTCCAACATTTTACTTAATAACTATTCAATAAGTAAAAATGACAAAACAACTTACGCTGCTGCTTTTGCGGCAAAAGCTTCAAAATTTTAAAAGTAATTCAAACCATATTTTTTTGGCGTATTGTACATTATGTTGTTAAATATTAATTTTTTTGAGTGAGATTTAAATTATTTTCAAATAGTAATGTTTTAAAGTAATATACTTTTTAAATATTGCATCATAAAGCATTTTGCTTAATTTTTTAACATTAAAATTTCGTTAATATTTATTTAATATTTGACATATTAGTTTATTATTATCATATTATTTTAATTTAAATACATTATTTTCCAACAAAAATGTTATAGAGCTTTGTTGAGTTAATTTAGTAGATAGTATAACAATTTCAAATGAAGTTTGGAAAAATTTTAGTTTCTATTTATCAGCCTGGTAGTGCCGCCATTTTGAATTCGATTCCAGGCCTGGAAGTTATAGAAGGCCTTGCTCGATGTCAACGATCAATTAAATTTCAAGGGGCAAAAATCTGGAACTCCATCTCTCCTCATATTCGAAACCAATCGTTTAATACCTTCAAACGTAATATTAAAATTCAGCTCTTAAATTCCTATATATGAATCAAAACGATACAATTCGTCATGTCCTAACGCAATAATCTTTGAAATTGAATAATTCCGCTACAATTTCTGGGTGACTGCTTAACTAGAAGACCTTAATCGGTCACTTCACAGTCTTCTATCGAGATTGTTACTATTTTTTTTTATTCACTGTAGATATACATAACCTGTGTTTTACTATTTTGATATGTATTTTCTTTCTCGGTTAATTTTATGTATTACCTTCATAGTGTGTAATAATCTCTGACAAAATAAACTTCTGTCTGTCTGTCTGTATTAATAGTCTTGCCTTCCTATACAATGCCAAAGATGCCGCCAGCTTTTACTCCGGCTGCTGGAACACTGACACCAATCCAGATCTAGCTTTCGTTAGCGTAGGTCCTAATAGTTGTTTACCGGATAGACGTGTACTTGAAAAGTTTCCCAGGTTGCAATATCGACCTTCGCTTATCACACCCATCAAGGTTTGCTTTGTCAGTGCCAAGCATGCCTGTTACACGATGGAATATCTGCAAGGCAAAATGGAGTCTGAGAGATACTGATCAGTTTTTCAGATGTAATGGAATAAAATTTTGTCAAAAAAATAACAGCACTAATGCAAATTTTTATTATTTTTGATGAAATACGTATCTTTAAAACAAAACATTTTAAAATTTCCAATTTTTTCAAATTTTTATAGGCATCTTAGGAGAAATGTGGAACCCTTTCAACACTGCCATATCTGGCTCCCTTCATATTAAATAATTTTGACTTCTTTGTTTTGGAGTCGAGGATTACCAAATATTGTGCATTGTGGGATTTCGTCCAGCTGTTGCACATGTTAGCAAAGAAAAGGCAAGTTTTTGTAATGGAGATTAATAAGTAAATTTCAGAGTGAACGATTAATGTGTAATAAATAATTTTGTATAGCATATTAATTAAAGTTTGGTGTTGATTATTGTTACCAAACAGTTAATGTATGCTATCACGTACGTTTATGCTCGAGATTTTTACAAGCAAAAAAGCGAAAATGGCCATCTTTGGGACCAGCTCAACACTTAGTTCAGGGACCAACTCAACAGTTAACATAGTGTTGAAAAGGTGCAATTTCGTAATTGGTATTTCTTCTTTTCAAAAAATTAAACAAATATGCCTACGTTTAAAAAATCTAAGAATTTAAAAGGAAATTTTACCAGTGATATTATTAACAATGCCATTAATGATTACCTTAATAAGAAAAGAAGTTTAAGAGATGCCGCAAGACATTATGGTTTGGACCATACAACATCCCGGAACTATGCCATTAGGGCAAAGCAAAACAACACAAAAAATATAAGAGTTATCAAATTAAGTATGGTAACAAGGCAAGTAAATATTTTGTTATTAGTTTCAAGATTGTAAAATCATGAAAATAATCGGGCATAATTACTTAACTAAAATAACATAGTGCTGCAACGTAATGTTAATTTAATGAGTCTGGCATTTTTTTTATAATAGTGCATATGAGATCTAAAGCGAGAGTAAATAAACTAAAGCGCTTTCCCAATTTAGCAGAAAGTTCATCTGAAAGTGAAGAAGAAGAAGAAGAAATCATTTTGGAGTCAGATGAACCGGAATTTTCAGATGAAGAGGAAGAACGGCTAACGGACGACAGTCTGATGAAAGAGAATTGCAGTAATAACGTTCCAGCAATATTTTCAACAGGAACATTTGTTGTGGCTAAAATTTATTGCACTTAATTCGCAAAAAAGTTTATTGCCCAAATTGTTGATGGCCCTGATGAAGAAAATGACTATAAGGTAAAATTTATGAAAAGGTCAGTGAAAGTAAAAGATGGATTCATCTTCCCCGAAATAGAAGAACTTGCCTCGATCTCGCATGATGACATTGTTTGCGTGTTGCCAATGCCAAAACCAGTTACCCACACAGCCAGATAGTTAGGAATTTTTAAGTTTTTATGTGAAGCTATCAACAATGTGGTATAAACAACTCAAACTTTACTAAAACGAACGTTTATTTCTTTTAATCAACAGTTTTTGGTGCTATGAATATACATTTGTACAAAATCACTTTCTTTTCTCATTTTTGTAATAAATAAATAAAAAATGATTACCGTTTATTTATCGTTGGATTGGTGTTGAATTGTCCATTAAGGGTGGGACCTATTCAACGTTTCATAAAAAACGGAAATGACGATCAAGTATGTTAAAAGTATCTTAAATTTTTTAAATATTTTTATCCTTTCCAAACATTATTGTTTGTCTAGTACATTTGTAGCGAGTTTGATGAAAATAGCTTACAAAATAAAAATTTTAGGCAGCAAGAAAAATATGTTGAATAGGTCCCACATCTCCCCTAAGTTAAATTAAGAACGACTTTGCAAAACCCGTGCGAACTCCTTGAATCCCATGATCACTTCCGGAAAGTAATGTGCGAACAATAGAAAAAGAAGGAACCAAGATAACAATGAGCATTACAGTATGCAGATGCAGATTTCACAAAAATTTCAAATAAGGTTTTGTTTAGTTTGGATGCTAAAACATTTATCCTTTTGTTTTAAAGATTGTGAACAAGGAGGCAGCGAATAAATAAAATTACTTGCTATGTTACGCACACAACATCAGTTGTGCATGATTGCTGTGCTTTTAAATAAAGCAGTGCGGTGTGAGTAAGAAAAGAAAATTACATATCCTAATGTTTTAAAAAATTATAGCCTATACACTGCATCTAAATTAGTTAGATCCGAGTCGGTATAAGTCTAGTATGCAGTAGACTTACAAGTTTTTTTCATATTTTTCAAGCTAGTAGGCCAAATAGTAATATCTAAAAACAAAATAAGGCATGCAGTATTTAATAATTGTGTTTAAACTTATACCTTATTAGGTAGGCGCTAGTGCGGAATCAGTATTTAAAAAAGATAATTTTTATAAATAAACTAATTTTTCTAAATTTTTATGAAAAACTTAAAATACAGAAATAGGGCTTTAAATCAGTGATAGCTTCAAGAGGGTGCAAACGGAGTGACCGCAGCGGGCCTCCCCTGAAATACATCAAAAAATTATCCCCCCTACGCAAGATATGGTTCTATTTCTTCATGGTAGCACCAGGACGGTAGCATGTCTAACTCTAAATTAAGACTTTTTTTAGAGGTCACTGTTTTGATACACTAAAAATTGGCTCCCCCTATAGCAATTACCTTTTTTAGAGATTATTTTGCTGTGGAACATTAAATAGTGACCCCCTTTACTTTTCTTGCACCGGAAACCCTTTTTGTATGGCTATCACTGCTTTAGATTGATAGCTTTCCTTTATCACCAGATTTAAAAACAGAAACGCATGAAGTTTAAAATAATAGTAGACTATCTATTATTAATATTGTATATAAGAGTATCTAAATAATAATATAATATTGTTCCGTTCTTAAAAATTGCCCCATTATGTATATTCACAATCTCCTGAACAATCTCTTTAATTTCGCTTTGGTGCGGCTCAAATAGCCGAAAAAATAACGTTTCTATAAGCATTTTAAATATTTTACATTTATTTACAGGAAAATGGCAACACTGCTTAATTTCGTAATTCTTAAAAAAAAATCCAGAATATTCGCTTAACCTGTTAGCCATTGTGACATGTGTGGCGTAATAATGGTTTTTTGTGATTGGCTTGATCTTAGTAAGTTTCAAAACATTCGAGCAACTTATGACCGATTGATATAAATAAAGGCGCGTTTACAGCCGTTTACAGTACTTTTTTCTTTCAGTGCAATCTTGGTTTGTTTTATTGACGCTCAAATCCACTCATTTTTTCTCGAAAACATGAGTGAATTTGAGCGTCAATAAAACAAACCAAGATCGCACTGAAAGAAAAAAGTACTGTAAACGGCTGTAAACGCGCCTTAAGGCTCGCTCGGAAGCGTTATTATTATACATTTTTTTTTTTTTTTTATTTATTTGAGTCAGACACAAGGTCTATAGAAAAGAGAAAAAACACTCACAACAACAACAAAAAAAAAAAGAAAACAAGCCGGAAAGAAAAATAGAACATTTGAATTACATCAACAATTGAAGACAATGTTTATAATAGTCACTCTGGTAGAAGAAATTTCGGCGTAGGTAAAGAATACGGACCCCCCTTGTAAAAATAATTTAAAATAAGGGTTAGGGTTAGGGTTAGGGTTAGGGTTGAATTAAATCTTATTAAACTTGAATGAAAAGTTCTTTAAAAAATGTGCCATTCGGAATTATTTTATTTTTGTTATTTTAAATTATTTTTACAAGGGGGGTCCGTATTCTTTACCTACGCCGAAATTTCTATACACCGTATAGTTAACATATACATTACTAGAAAGGCAGCACCGTTCTATAAATCGATAAATAAGTTTTCTCTGTAGTGCATTGAAAGTGGGAATATTTGCTTTTACTTGTAGTTCTCTTGCACTAATATTACGCTTGAGCCCATGGAATCATTGTATGCAACTCATAAGTGATTTAATGAAGAGCATAGATATTTAGTCCATAAATGACTAGCATAAAACGAAGTACAGTGATAATTAAATAGTATATTTTTTATAGTACGGGAACATTTTGAAAAAGTTGCTTTTAGTTGATATGATTTTCCATATATATAACGAACTTGCCGAGAAATATCATCATCATCTTTAAGATTATCATTAAGAAAAACACCCAGATACTTTACGTTATTTTTAAATTTTACTACAGTACATTGTTGCAAAGAAAGACTTTTGAACATTTGAAATCGAAAGATATTTAGGCAAAAATAATACACCAACTGATTTACTACAATTAAATGTAATATCATGTTCAACGGCGTAGTTACTACACACATTAAGTAAATCTTGTAGACCATCTAAACTAGGAGAAAAGCAACATAAATCATCAGCATAAATAATATGATTAAGTCGCGAGTTGCCAAGAAAGCAACCAGCTTTTACACAATTTAATTTAACTGATAAGTCATCAATATATAAAGCAAATAGGTATAGACTAAGCACACCACCCTGTCTAACACCATTTGATACAGAAAAAGGACTGGATAAACAGTTACCCCATTTTACTTTTATATTTTGTTTACTATACCAATAGTATAAAATTCTAACAAAACAAGTATAGGCATATTTCTCTCTATTAGTTTTTTAAATAACATATAATGGTTAACCCGATCAAAAGCCTTTGAAGCATCTAAAAAAGCACAATACACTGGGCTACCTTGTTTATGATACGATGATATTAATTGCTTTACATGTAAAGTGAATACACACATATCACTTGAAACTTTAGCTTTAAAACCAAATTGATTATCACATGTTTTAAAAACCTTAGAGCAGATATCAAGTATAATATGTTTAAACAATTTAGATAAGATGGTAGCTATAGCAATAGGACGAAAGTTGTTAGCATCATTAATATTTCCATTAATATTCTTAAGAGTTGGAATTATAACTGTATCAAGACAATTAGAGGGAATGTATCCATGCTTTAAACACATATTATAATATAAACTCAAATAAACATTTATGATTGGGTCACAAAAACGAAGATGTTCAGCTGACAATTTATCAACACCAACAGCTTTGTGTAGCGGTAATTTTACAAGAAGTGAGCGCACTAGCTTTATGCTACAGTAAAATTTGTTTATGTTTTTGTATTGTGCACCATCACAAAGATGATCAAGAACAGCTGTTTTATGGCATTGTGATTGTGAAGAATTTAGTAGCTGGCTATATTGACTTCTCCACATTTCAGTTATGGATATGGGAGTGGAATTATTTATTTCAGTAGGAAGAAGTTTCTTTTTACCAACTGATTTAACTTTTGACCAAAATTGCTTTTTTGATCTGTCATTCTGTAAAGCTGTGGCAAGGTAATCAGCTTTACATTGCTCATTTCTCTTTTTGCATTCTTTCAGAGCTTTTTTGAAAAACCTACGCTTTTCTTTCATATTACTATAACTTTGATTATCTATGCATCTACCATCAGCTATCCATTCTTGAAATGCAGTTCTTGCACAATCATGTAAGTGTTTAACATCTTCATTCCACCCAGAAATTTGACTTTTATGAGGTCTACTACATTTGGATTTTTTAAAACAAATTTCAGATGCTGATAGAATAGCAGAAACTATGTCAGCATAGAATTTGTCAATAAACTTATGGTGGTTTAACTTGTCACACAGTGGATTCTTGCAATGTATAACATCAAAAGCCACTTCAATTTTGTTTAAAAAATGTTTACTCCACTGTTCATAGGCTTTTTTTTGACCAATTTTCAATTTGTTTCATTTTACAAAATAAGGTACTTTATTGGAGCTTACTTTATTATATGTGGATAAAGAATTAATTTTTAAATATACAGCCATTGGTTTGTAATCTGAGGAAACAAAATCATACAGTATAGATACCTTACATATTGATTTATTTACATTTGTTGAAGTAAGACAGTGATCTAGCCAACTAACACTCCCATGAGCTTCACTTATATACAGTAGGTTAATGTTGAACTTGGTAGCCATTGTTTATCTGATAAAATAAATCCATTTTCTTTACAAAATCTGTTTAAATAAATACAAAAGCCATTTAAATCACTGGCATTAAAATCACCCATTACACATATATTTGGGCAGCTCACTTCATTGCAAAATGATAAGTCACTTAAGTATTGTAAATAGCCATCTACATTAGCAGAGCAATAATATGGTAAATAAGCATTAATGAGACACAAAGTCTTATTACCACAATCTATAGATAACCCACAAATAGTATCATCCTTACTTTTTATAGTAGTTTTTAACCACTTTTATAAAGTATAGCAGTACCACCATGTGGACGGCCTTTTAATAATCCATCTTGATAGTCAAAGGAAAAGGTATCAACAGCATAAAAACTATCATTAACATTTGACAATTGATACATTAGTTGTTTAGCCAACCGAGTTTCTTGTAAGCAGATAACATCATATTGCCAGGTTAGATCATGAATTTCTGGCAAAAAACTAGAAAATCCTCTGCAGTTAAAAGAGACAATTTTTAACTGATTATTTTCTTCAATTTTATTCAGTGGACTTACGATTTTCAACAGAATAAAATCGCTTGACTAAAATTCCTTCAGGCCAATTGTCAGCATTCAATGAATCTTAAAGTAACTCCATAAAGATAGACTTTAAATGAGTTATATGTGTCATATTTTGTGATCAGTTTTTCACATATTACTTTTGACAATCCATTAAATTGGTCTTTAGCAAACTTTTCAATGTCTTTTTCTTTTCTGCTAGGATCTAGCCTGGAGATAAAAACAATAGTTGGTTTTAAAACTGGTTTCACAGATTTAATATCAGTCATTTTTATTTTTCCAATATGTGACTTCTTAAGTCTTTTCTTAACAGTCTTCCAATCATTTTCTTGTTTATTTTTCTCCAAATCTACATTCAATTCTGAAGACTTGTTAGATTTTTTGTACTGGGAACTGTTTTGTAAATTATTAGTTACTGCCTTGGAGTAACTCTGCTTATTATTGCTTATGATGCTGTTGGCACCTTGACAGTTGACAGCAACATCAGTTTCAGTTACAAAGGCAGTTTTTGCTATGTTTATATCTCTTTTAGGAATAAATTGTTGTACAGCTTCTTTGAGTTTTTTCAGCTGAATAGACTCATTTTCTGTAATTTCTTTATATTTATAAACTTCATTTTAATAACTCGATATTGGAAATTTGTTAGCTGTGTGAATAGTTTTTGACCTTAAGTCTCTGGTTGCTTACGATTATTGTTGAAGAATTAAGCTAGTGAGCTTAACCTGCTGTTCATTTTATACTACTGTGGGCTCCTAAGTGGATTGGGGCATATTTTTTAATAAAGAAGTTAGTGTGGTAGTCTGAGCTGTGGTTTAGCTAGACTATATTTTTGCTGTTACTTGTTCCTAGGGCAGGTCCAGTAAGAAGATTTAAGAATTTTATCTTGTGGTAGGCAGCCAAGATTGTGTTGTCGGTGAAAGCCTTCTTAAGCAGGCACCAAAAGGTTAGAAGATTAAACAACGTACCGAATTACTAAATTAATTTCTACAAAATTTTAAAACTAATTCTGTGGAAGTAACAAATATAAATAATCAAAATAAAAGTACCTGTTATTTACAAGTCCATGAACAGCGCTTCTAACTGTTTTATATTTAGGTCAGCCAACATTTTTCATAAAATATCAAAAGCAATCAAAATAAGCTTATAAGACTTGATAACGTCCATAATAGCAAACAGGGTCACTGTTTCGGTCTTTAAAACCTTGTCAGTGCTGTATTGACAAGTACCTGTGTGAAGTTATATACAGTAAATAGCCTAAACAAAATTTAACCTTTGTGGTACTTATTCTTGGTACAGTCAAAGCTAAATTTGTACGCTGCTAACAAGCCGGATCTCTAGTGAAATGGAGACGGATATGCCACCTCACTACGACAAATAGCCAGCGGTCGCTATGTATGACATTAAGCTTAAAAGGCTTGATAACATCAGTAACAGCAGACAGTGTCACTGTTTTGATTTTTAGGACCTCGTCATTGACGTAATTGACATTTTATTGACGTTATCCAGTCTTGTAAGCTTAACGTCATAGCAATCATTGGCTATCTACACAATAGATCCTGGCAGAATGCTTTGGTCGTAGTGAGCTGGCTTATCTGCCTTTTTTTATCTCTATATTTATCCTCCTGACTCGCTGGAAAGGGACGGAGACGCTAATACATAGGGTAGGCAATTAACCCGACCTGCTTTCAGAGATACCAAGATATTGCTGTCCGCTTGTAATTTAATAGAGATATGACTATAATTTAGAACTGCTTGCCAAGACCACCAAGCAAGGGAATGTGTTGTAAAGTGTCTTTCCCAAGGACACAACAGAATGGCACGAGTGGGTTTTGGACCGAGACTGTGTTGGTCACGAACCCGGCGCTTTAACCACTCGACCATGCTGCCGAGTGCCTTGATTTCCACTGGAGACCAGGCATGTTAGCAGCGTGCAATTTAGCCTTGGCTGTACCAAGTATAGGTATGCAAAGTTTAAATTTTTGCTTAGGCTATTTAAATAGTCCTAAACAAACACTGGTCAACACAGCACTAACAAGGCCCTCTAGCGACAGTAATAAAAATTGAGTGTTTTTTGTAACCAAATTAGCGCGTTACAACTCGTAGATGGTCCAGATCACCGTGATAATCTTTTTCGGAATAGATGTGAGGAAGCCATAATATGAGGAAGCTGGAGGCGTTCATTAGGGAAAAGGCAGGTGAGTTTATATGGCAGGTCGTTTGATACATCTCCTCCCTAGAAGTTTCAAAAACATTTGTTAATAAAATACCGCTTCTTCTTCTTAGCGATGTAAAAAAAGAAAAAATTATCTTTGGCAACGATGTTGTGTTGATACATGCGGGAAGACTGATTCAAACTTTGATTTTAAAAAATTTTCTTGCTTTGAGCAATGATATAGTTGGTTTGAGTGAATTTTTTAGTTTATCTTTATGTAAGTTTAAAGACTCGGTGGAATATTTTTAGCAAATGAAAGTACTGCAGATCTTAAGCATGATAAACCAAGTTTTGAAAAAGATATTGGCTGTTTTTGAATACTCGTGCATCTGTAGTCAATCTGTAGTCAATGAATACTTTGATAATTTGGCCAAAGTAATGGATGATAACAAATTTACTGCAGAACAGATTTTCAATGTGGACGAAACAGGTGAAACAACTGTTCGAAACCCAAAACATGTTATTACGGCAAAAGGAACACGAAACGTTGGCTCAATTACATCAGGTGAAAGGGGCAAGTTAGTTACAGCTGTATACACAATTGGTGCTTCTGGCAGTGTTTTACCACCTATGCCAATTTTTCCTCGTGTCCATTTCCGTGATCATCTCATCAAAAGAGGACCACAAAGCTGTTATCGGACAATGCAATAAATCTGGATGGATGAATGAAAATTTATTTTTGGTTTACATAGATCACCTCATAAAACATACTCGTTGTGGACCAAAGCACAAAATCTTATTGATTCTTGACAATCATGAGAGTCACATTTCACTTGTTGTTATCGATAAAGCTAAGTCTGCAGGAATTGTGATGCTTACCATTGCTCCTCACACCTCAAACCAATTATAGCTCTTAGATAAATCAGTATTTGGGCCTTTTAAAGCAAGTTATTGTAGAGCAATGGACAACTGGATGCGTAGCAATCCTGGCAAAATGTTACAATATACGAAATTCCTGCACTGGTAAAAAAAGCTCAACTTGCTGCAATGACTCCAAAAAATGTTTTGCCTGGATTTGAATGTACGGGCACATGGCCATTAATAGAAAAATTTTCACTGAACTAGACTTCGCACCTGCTGCAGTGACTGATCGTCTTCTCAGCACAGATACTGAGATCCAGAGTAATGAATTTCAGCAACAAAGTTAAATTGCAGAACCTTATAGCTCTTCACAAATATGCTCTTCTACATCAACTTTTGCTGAGCATTCTGATGCTCAAACAATAGAAGTAGATCAATATGTCTCCCCAAGAGAAATCTATAATATTCCAAAAGCAGCATCAAGAAAAGCGACATACTCCAGAAAAAGTAAGACAACATGGATTTTGAGTGCGCGCCCGTGAGAGATAACATACTTGTACTAAAAACACAAACAAAAAAGAAAAATATTTCTCAGACAAAGAAGGTTAAGAAAAAATTTTTGGTAAAAAAAAGCAACAAAGTCGCTAATTGAAAGCTCTTTTGCAGAAGAAAATATAGAGAATCGCTATGATGATAATTCCGATTTTTCAATGGACAAAAATATTGTTGAAGGAGGTTATGTTATTGTGATAGGTAATAGCTTGGCATCTCCGGAAGCAGGTCGGGGTAATTGCTTACCCTATGTATAGCGCCTCTGTCGCTTTCCTGCGAGTCAGGAGGATAAATATAGAGATAAGAATAAATAAAAGAAGAATAAAGTGAATGTCAGGGGTAGATCAAGAGTGGTTCAATATATTGCTAGAGTTGATCAAGTGGATGGCAATGAATATGAGGGTGTCTTTTTACAAAAACTTTCGGAATGCATTTCACACCGTGAAACCATTGTTAGGATTAGAGAGTTTGTTTTAAACTAACCCCAATATAGTATAACTAAAATCTATATCTAATAAACTTTATTGAATTTATTACAGTAAAAACACGTCTCTGTCTCAGAGTAGCGCTATCACGTTATGGATTATTTCGTCGCCTGTCAGCTAAATTGTACAGTACAGTCACGTCACTATATATAGTGAGCATGACTGAATGTACAAATCACCGACCAAACGCCGTCGCACTAAATTTCGCACGATAAACACCATGAGAAGTGGGGCACGATTGACAAAACAAAATATAAGCTGAGCATACTGCAAACACGCATTAAGCATACACGAATCACGACACCATCGCATTTATTGTAAATGAAAACGATTGTGCTTCATTGTGGCAGATAACGTTGTGTTCAAACTCCCACTCCCAAATGTGATTGGTGGGACTTCTAGAAGAGCTAATCAGCTCCTATTTAATTGTGACTTTACAAAAGGGGACTTAAGCTACTGAGCCTAGGTTTGTGTGTAAATATCAGTGCCACTTGTATTTACTGTGTTTTGGGTTGCTTGCTTCTATTTTTTATTTTAATAATGCGACTTGTTTTTTGGTCTTGCATAATTACAATTGTACGAATTGCCTGATATTGCAATATCTTGAATGTCAACTTACCTTTAAGTAATACGTTTGCCGTTGTCAACGCGATGTACTCATATAAAACACTAAACACAAACCTGTAAACAATTACAAAATAGTACAGCTGGCTGAAGGAAGAATTTGTTTGTCATGTAATATTGTAAAATCCTCATAGTCATTTGCTGAACACATACATGTATTTGTAAGTAAGATACAGGGACCTGCATTATAATGCTTATCTTTGTACTTGCTAAATAAATCTGTAAATATTGAAAACATAAAATCACCTCAAACTTTCTTCTTGTATGGTGTATCAAATGACCTTCTCTGTAGCAACTGACCCTCCACAGTGTATCAACTGCACAAGCAGCTCAGTTGATACACTTAAGTGAACAATTTTAAATGGCTGCCATTCCTTTTGTCATTGAGCTGCAAATCAAATACTCATTCAATTTATATGCAAGTATTTACTGCTACTTTGGTGAAAATTTCAGTTACAAATCTAAATTACTTTTCACAAAAATTCAAAATAGGTAAAAAGTGTATCAACTCACCTGCCCTTCCCCTACTTGGTCCTTTCTCTTACAGCCATTTTTTTGAAATGAAGTTTTGTATTTATTAGTTAAAAATCTTGCTAAATTCAATGTACAGCCACCTATATACGGACCAAAAATTGTACCAAATATTGACCAATTAGATTAAAATTTTTACATCAATCTTTTCCTTAACTACTATTGAACATCTACTTGTGTAGACCAAGATAGCATTTTTATGTAAATGTATTCGTATCCGTGGTGCGAGGACAATTTGGTCCAGGATGCTCGGGTACCAAAAAATTTGGTACCATGACAATTGATTTTTTTTTAAGAACTTATTACTCTAATCCTAACCCTGCTCTTAATCAATTATTTTAAGTAAAATGTGTAGTCAAAGAATAAAATTTAATTCATTCTTGATACCGAATTGTCCAGACATCCGTATTCACATGTAATCGCTGTCGCTGTGATTATATTTTTATTTAAAAACTGTAAATATAAACTTCAAATCCAATTAAAAATAACTTTTTTTAAGTGACCTTTTGCTTTAAAAAGATGCTTACCTTTCTATAAAAAATTTAAAGTTGCTTGAATTTGGAAATGCTTTTCACTTTTTGGGTAATTACGTATTAAAAACTTTTCCAAAGTACTTTTAAGGCGGCGTTGACAAAAGTGAAATAAACGTACAAGGCCTTCTCATCGTCGTCGTCGTTTGGAAGGACATCCACTCCAGGTCAGATACAAACAGGCTGGGGCCGAGGGTTTATCCTTTTATTACTCCAGGCTGCTGTACTTCCCGGATCAGAGGCTGGCAGTGATGTTGTTAAGCCAGCATCGAGTTTCAGCTGGTTTCAGCATCCAAAGCCGTCAGACCTCGTGCTCCATGTGGTGCCCGATGTGTGGGGCACGCTATTAGAACGTGGTCTGCGGTTTGTTCAAAGGCGCCGCACTAGCAATTCGATGAAGGAGCGAAATTCTATTTGTGCATGGATGAATGGAGTCGCCCAACATCAGTCCTCAGGCGGTTTCCAACAGGCCTGGCACTGGTTCAGGGTATAAAAACACGGAACCTGGAAGCATTTTTACAATACTTCGCATTCCATTTATGGTTTGTCCACTCAGAAGTACGGATGCCAAGTCCAGCAAGGTTGTTTAAAAGATTCCGCGTAGCTGGCACAAATAGGCGTCTGGATCTTAGTTCCTCTTGCCGAGCATCTGAGGACCTACTTAAAATACCATACAAGATATGACAGGGTTCAGAGATCAATGGTAAGCCAAGGAGAGTGTCGCTCCCTCTCGTCTTCCTGACTTTGCCCAAATTTTTCATATCGCTGCCCGAAAAATTTTAATTTTGCCCAAATATTTTCTTGTCACATCCGAAAAATTTAAATTTCGCCCAAATTTTCAAAACTTGGGGGTACAATTGCTCTCCCTTCCCCCCCGCCAGGTATGGTTATGCGCAGGCATCCAATGACTATACGCAAGGCGTCATTCAAGATACTGTCTATGAGGCGAGTATGAGCACTGCAACTTCTAACAAGCCTTAAAATATCAAATTGATAACGTTCTTTAGCCAACAAAACAAATACTATAATTCTTTAAATACTATTGCTTGATAGGTACACAAAACCTAAGAGACTAGTGCTTATTGCACAAAACCCAACTATCAATCTATAAATAAATTATACTCTATAAAATAGGCCAGACACTGACGAAGTTCTAAAGACCGAAACAGTCACTCTGTCTGCTGTTATTGCGCAATCAAAATAAGTTTTGTATTTATACACTGTGCCCCGGAAATTTGTTATTTACGCCTTGTTTTCCTTTTTCCGCTACAAATAATTGCATGCGGAAAAGGTCTATTGCCTATTTTTATCTCATTTTTGGTTGCAAAAATCTTGGTGGGTTGATCCGGTTGCACAAAAACTGACAGAAACTGTACAAGTTAGGAAAGTGTTTCTTTAAGTGAGCCACGTGGCTCCCTAGAAGGAATTTGAAATCTTTAGAAAAAAAATCGCTGGGGAAACACCAAAGAGGAATTTGAAACCTTTGTGTAATGCAAAGTGAAACAAAAAAATTGACACGCCTTTCGCAGTTGAATCATCACAGTTAATAAAAGTGGTCTATTAAAACGATAATTAATTTAACTTAAGCTTGTTTCAAAGTATAATTTCTCAAAGTATTGTTTAATTTAAGTTTACTTGCCATTTTAATTTGTATAAAAGTTTGTTTTCTTTTTTTTTTTTTAATTGTTTTTTAAGTATTATTGTATAAACTTTCAGTATGCCTATCAAATACTCTTGTATTAGTTGTGCCAAACCTTGCAAACGTAACCAAAAATCTATTTCCTGTGACACCTGCCACCTGTGGACACATTTCAAATGCACCAGCTTGACAAAAAGTGATTTTGAAACTCTCCAACAACCAAATCAATCATATCATTGCATGAAATGTATTTTCTCATTTCAAAACTTAAGTAACAATGAGTTAACAGAATTAAATGTTAATAACAAACTGATCTTTCCAAAACTTTCAGACTACAAATTACTTGATGCTGACAATTGTTACATATCCACACCAGACTTCCAAAATCTATATGCAAATAACACAGACTTCTGTGTATTACATATTAACATAAGGAGCTTAAACAAAAACTTTGGAAAACTTGAGGAGCTATTGTCAGTGCTAGGTAAGATGCTAGAAAGTATAGCTATATTGGAAACAAAGCTAAACTCAAATCTAAAAACTTTCTTTCCAGGATACACTTTTATACATAATAACTCTTCAACAAATGCTGGTGGAGTGGGAATGTTCATAAAAGACACTTTAAGTTATAAAACCACTACTGAGTATTAATTAAATATAATGGGATGTGATGAGATTGAGATATGGGTAAAAATACAGTTAAACAATACAGAAAAAGTGTTTAGTGTTCTTTATAGACACCCTAAGGCCTAATTCAAAACTTTCTGATTTTCAATCATCCTTTGAAAAAGCTATTGAAAATTTAAACAAACAGAAACTAATATACTATTTATGCGGGGATTTTAATATTGATTTGCTGCAAAGTGATACCAAAACTGTAATAAAAAATTATTCTGATATGCTATTTAGCCTAGGATGCCTGCCACTAATTAAATATCCCACTCAGATAGCTCACAGTAGTGCAACATTGATAGATCACTTTTATAGCAACAGCATAACTCAAAAAACTACCTCCCATATATTAACTGAAGATATATCAGACCATATGCCAATAGTACTTTTATTATCTAACCCGGCCCAGATGGTAGGTGCTTTCACGCAGCCTGGGCCGTGAGTAAGTCTGTTCATTGATTTTAAAATGACAGACCGAAACCGAACCTACCAAAACGGAAGGGTATCCATTCCGATGTTCAGTGTGGGTCTGCTAATCGGCAAACGTCCTTTTCAGGACGGGGCAATGCTAGGATAAAACTTCCCTTTTCAGGGCACATTGCCAACAAGTTCCGAAGACCCACTATTCTTCAGCTGAACATCGAAGGCCTCACTGCAAGCAAGATGAACGTTCTTCATCATCTCGCTATGCAGTCTGAGGCACTCGTCATCTTACTGCAGGAGACCCACTGCACTGATGCAGAGAAGTTGGTACTACCAAACTACCAACTATCTGGGCCTTCTTTAAGCAGGAAGCATGGTCTTGCCACGTTTGTCCACGAGCGACTGAGATACACGCTTTTGGACCAATCTCCACCGACATCGGAGATCGAGTGGTTGTGTGTGGACGTTGATGGTTATAAAATAGTCAACGTCTACAAACCACCGCCAACGCGATTGCGATCCCTGGATCTTCCAGTGTTTCCTCACCCCTGTCTGTACGCTGGCGATTTTAACTGTCGTCATGCTGACTGGGGTTATGACGACAACAGTCCGGACGGTGAGTGCTTGGCTGGATATGCAAGTGTTAATTGGCTTGCCCTCCTATATAATGCCAAGGACGCTGCCAGTTTTTATTCTGGCCGCTGGAACACTGGTACTAATCCAGATCTAGCTTTCGCCAGCGTAGGTCCAAACAGTCGCTTACCGGATAGACATGTCCTTGACAAGTTCCCCAGGTCACAACATCGACCTTCGCTTATTACACCACCAAGGTTTGCTATGGCAGTGCCAAGCATGCCTGTTAAGTGATGGAACTTCCGCAAGGCCAAATGGAGTCACTACATTGCTTTGACGAATAAATTCGCAAAGACTTTGTTGCCGCCTGATACACTTGATGTGGATGCTGCTTACCAGGACTTCTGTAACACCATTAAGAAAGCAGCCAAAAAGACTATCCCACGCGGGTATCGAAATACCTACATTCCGTGTTGGGATGCAGAGTGTGAATCCCTCTATAAAACCTTTCTGCAGTCTCCTAAGGGAGACGACTCGAGCTTGGCTGCTACAGCTCTGCTTGCCAAGCTTGACAGAAAGCGGAGGGATCGATGGTCCGAGGAAGTTCGGAGCATTGACTTCTCACACTCTAGTCGAAAAGCGTGGAGTATTTTGAACAACCTTACTGGTAGGTCACGACACTCTCCTCGTCACTGTCCCGTTTCAGCCGATGCTATTGCATCTCAGCTAGTTAGAAATGGGAAATACGAGGCTGTTGACTGCAAATCATCTCGACTTGTCTCTCAAGAAGTGTCTGACCTTTGGAGGGCCACAACACCAGACGCAGTAAATATCTCTGACAATTTCTCACAGAGAGAATTTGCTGCTGCCCTTCAACATTTAAAACCAGGTAAAGCTCCGGGACCTGACTCCATCTGCCCCGAGCTTATACTCCATGCCGGAGCTGCTTTGAAGTCCTGGTTACGTGACTTCATTTCTTCCTGTTTGCGCCGACTCAAAATTCCCAAGATCTGGAGAAGAGCGCTTGTGGTCGCGATCCCAAAACCAGGAAAGCCCGTGGGGGACACAAAGAGTTATTGACCGATATCTCTGCTCTGTGTCCCCTACAAGATCCTCGAGAGGCTTATCTACGCCCGCGTTGAACCATTAATCGATCCGCTGCTTCCTAAAGAGCAGGCTGGGTTCCGACGCGGGAAGTCAACTGTAGATCAAGTTGTTCTGCTAACCCAGAACATCGAGGATTCTTTTGAGGCTAAAAAGAAGGCCGGTGCCGTATTTATCGATCTGACAGCTGCATATGACACTGTCTGGCACCGTGGCCTTACCTGCAAGCTGCTGAGACTACTTCCGGATAAGCACATGGTCAAAATGATTATGAAGCTTGTCCGAAATCGAAGTTTCACCCTTACCACCGGTGACAGCAAGCAAAGCAGGCTACGCCGTCTTAAAAACGGCGTTCCTCAGGGATCGGTCTTGGCTCCCCTCCTATTTAACATCTATACGTACGATCTTCCTTCTATGATTTCCAGAAAGTTTGCTTATGCTGATGATTTAGCATTGTTGCACTCTTCTGGAAACTGGAAAAACTTGGAGGGGACTTTAAGCCAAGACATGTCCACACTGTCAGCGTATCTTCAGACTTGGAGGTTGAAGCTCAGTCACACTAAGACGGTGACGACAGCCTTTTATTTAAACAACCGAGAGGCCAGACGTGAGTTAAAGGTCTACAACAACGGTGGACTTTTACCGTTCTGTCCAACCCCTACTTACCTTGGGGTAAAACTGGACAGATCGCTCACGTTTCGTCACCATTTAGTGGCATTGCGCAAAAAACTATCCTCGCGCGTCACACTGCTGAGGCGACTCGTGGGCTCGGGATGGGGTGCTGGTGCTAAAACACTACGCATAGCCACCTTGTCTCTAGTCTACTCAACAGTTGAGTACTGTGCGCCAGTCTGGTGTCGCAGTGCTCATACTCGCCTCATTGACAATGTCTTGAATGACGCCTTGCGCATAGTTACTGGATGCCTGCGTCCCACTCCAACGGACCACCTACCTATACTCTCAGGCATCCAGCCAGCTGAGCTTCGCCGAATGGGAGCGACACTCTCCTTGGCTTACCGTGGATCTCTGGATCCCGATCATATTTTGCATGGTCTGTTAAGTGGGTCCTCAGATACTCGCCAAGTGAGACTAAGATCCAGACGCCCGTTTGTGCCAGCTGCGCGGAATCTTTTGGACAACCTTGCCAGACTTGGCATCCGTGCTTCTGAATGGACAAATCACAAATGGAACGCGGAGTACTGTGAAGGTGCTTCCAGGCTCCGTGCTTTTGTGCCCCGGACCGGTGCCAGGCCTGTTGGGATGGGCTTACCCCGAGCAGCTTGGGTTAAGCTCAACCTCCTGCGGACTGGTGTTGGGCGATTCCATTCGTCCATGCACAAATGGGGTCTCGCTCTTTCACCGAATTGCGAGTGTGGCGCCTCTGAGCAAACCGCAGACCATGTACTAACAGCGTGCCCTATACATCGGGCACCACATGGAGCACGAGGTCTGACGGTTTTGGATGACGAAACTCGATGCTGGCTTAATGACATCACTGCCAGCGTCTGATCCAGGCAGTGCAGCAGTCTGGGGTAGTAAAAGGATAAACCCTCGGCCCCAGTCCTGTTTGTGTCTGACCTGGAGTGGATACTGCTTCAAACGACGACGACGACGACGACGATCTAACACCAATCACAAGACAATAGAGCAAAACAATATTGTAAGAGATACAAAAAACTTTAATACTGAAAACTTTTTAATTGAACTTAGTGAAAACTTGAGTATAATTAATAATAATTGTACTGTTGATGAGCAATTTGAGAGATTTCTTGATATTTTTAACATCACATTAAGTAAGCATGCTCCTCTAAGAAGAAAATCTAGAAAAGAAAAAAAATTAAATAGTAAACCATGGATAACAAAAGCAATATTAATCTCAAGCAAAACAAAGAACAAATTATACATTGCTAATTTAAAAGAATCTGCAAATGATGTACAGTTATACAAAACTTACTGCAACAAGTTAACCCATGTGAAAGAACAAGCAAAAAGAAAATATTATCAGGGACTTATCTTAGCATCTAAACATAACATGAAGTTGTTGTGGAAAACTATTAATGATATTGCCAAATAGAAAAAAAAACAATTAGTCTCATCACAGAGCTAACTTGTGATACAGGAGAAAAAATAACTAGTTCGAAAGAAATGGCAAATATGATAAACAATTATTTTCTCTGAGATTGGACAAAAACTGGCTGCAAATATTGAACTAACCAATTCAGCTAATATGCGTAGCAGCACTTCGTTTATTACTCAAAGGTGCACTTCTTTCTATCTTCAGCCAATAACAGAATCTGACATATTAAAACATATAAGGCAACTGAACCCACCAAAGAGTACAGGCCCTGATGGAATACCCATAAAATATATAGCTATGAGTGCACTGATCATAGCAACAGTTTTAACAAGACTCTATAACAGTTGCATTAACACTGGGACTTACCCCAGAATTCTTAAAATTGGACAAATTGTACCAATTCAGAAGGTTGATGCCAAGGATCAGTGCTGCAACTACAGACCCATATCTCTGCTTAGTTCATTTAGTAAGATCTTTGAAAAATGCTTGTACGAAAGAATTTACTCTTACTTAAATAAAAACAAAACATTAACACCTGTTCAATTTGGCTTTAAACAAAACTCTTCTACATCAGATGCTGTAAGGCAATTATTTGATAATTTTTCTGAAAATATTGACCAAAAAAAATATACTTGTGCTGTGTTTCTTGACCTTAAAAAAGCATTTGACACCGTAAATCACCAAATTTTGCTTGCAAAATCTGAAAAATATGGCATCCGTGAATTGCCACTACAGCTCCTTAAAAGCTATTTAAATAACAGATTACAGTTTACAGTTGTGAACAACATTGAATCAAAATTCAATCATGTAACTTGTGGTGTACCACAAGACTCTACTCTTGGACCATTACTATTTTTGTTATACATCAATGACATGCCTCTAGTATCCAATTTTAATACGAAATTGTTTGCAGGTGACACAGTTCTCACACTGACAAACTCTTGTCCAAAACTGTTGAATAAAAATGTCAACTCTGAACTGGTCAAAATTGACGAATGGTTGAAACTAAACAAATTATTATTAAATACTTATAAAACAAAATTTATGGTATTAAACAAACAAAGATCAGCCTGGCATTTTGATATTAGAATAGGAAAGATAAATATAGAACAAGTAAATGAAATAAAATATTTGGGTGTAATTTTTAATGATAAGCTTTCTTGGAAGTCTCATATACAACATGTTTGCTCTAAGCTCTCCAATGGTTCCTGGGCACTGCTCAAACTGAGGAATTATGTTGACACTACAACACTAAAAACAGTATACTATGCTTTAATTTACTCTTATCTTCAATATTGTGTCTCAACATGGGGACTGGCTTCGACTACTGCCCTGGATCCACTGGTAAGAATACACAAATGCATAATAAGAATTATTACAAACAGTCCTTTTTTGTCACATACAAATCCTCTTTTTCAAAAATTGAATTTCTTAAAAATAAAAGATATTGTTAAACTTGAAATGGCAAAAACAATGTTTTGCTTTAATAAAATTTTAGCAAAAAATGAGTCCCAAACTATTGTAAGTATAACCCAAAAACATCATTATAAAACAAGACTGGCAGCGCAACAAAATTACTTTCAACCTAGAAAGAGAACAGAATTAGGTAAAAAGACATTTTTTTACATTGGACCTAAAATATGGCAAGAAGTACCTTTTGAATTAAAGTCACTTTCTTATGATCAATTTAAGAAGAAATTTAAACTTTTTTTAACTTGTCAATATTAAATAAAATGCCACAACAGTTTGATGAAGTGAGCTGGCACATGGAAATTTATTTAATAACAACTAATATTGCTATTTAATCTTCATTGTTTTTCTAAATGTACTGTGTTTTTGTAAGTGTACTGCTGTGTTTTTCTGATAAAAAAAAATTTTTTTTTTGTCCCACTATTTAGAGGGAGGCAGTTGACTAGAAGACCGTATGGCCATTTCGCTGCCTTCCTGTGCTTTCGAAAAAATTTTTTTTTCACATATATTGCTGTATTTTTCGTTTTGAAGCACAAAACAAATAAATAGATTGATTGATTGATTAATTGATTGATGACTTTTGTTTGGCCTTTTATGATCCGATTACCAAATTTACGTCGGCAGCGTGGTCGAGTGGTTAAAGCGCCGGGATCGTGATTGTTGTGATATTGTGCAATAGATGACGTAGTGTTTTCTTAAACGCTTCTAATCTTAATCAGCGCCTTCTGCTCGAACAATTATTGGACACGCGCATCTCCAAGCATAATTGTTACAAGTTAAATATGCGCCTTTATTTTGGTTCATCAGTCAGTTCAAAGTTATCAAGCTACTACAGCAAACGAACTAAAAGCATTCTATTTCATTACGGTTGTTTTTTGGCTAAGTGATTTTTGTGAATATTAATTATTGTTATTTAATAAACCTGTGTATTCGTGCAAAGATACAACAGGCAAAAGTGGCGACGAGGATTCAAGTAACTCATCTGCGTCAAGAAAAAAGAAAATTTGTTGACTTTGCATTAACAGCTTGAATTGTCAAAATGAGTGAAATTTCTGAACTGATTTTGTTGTTAAATAAGCAACACCAAGAGCAAATGGCAGTTTTACGCGGCGAGCATCAAGAGCAAATGACAATGCTTCAAGAGCAGCTAAAAATTCTACAAAGCAGCTTGAACAACCTGCGAGAAAATGTTCCAACACCGATGGCAAGTTTTCAACCATTCGATTCCACATCTGAGTTATGGACTGATTATTTGGCAAGGTTCCGAACATTCGTCACTGCTAACTCCACATTCCCGACAACAAGCAAGCACAAATTTTTCTTACCAATTAATCTAACTCCGTTTACAAAATGCTTAGCAACTTAGCGGCTCAGCAACAACCTGTCAAAAGTATACATGAGCTAACCATGAATGATATTCAGACGTTTATGGCAGAGCAGTTCGACCCAAAACGATTTGTTGTCAGAGAACGTTTCAAGTTCTGGTCTGACATGAAACGCAAACCTGGCGAAACTATTCCTGAACTGGCAAGCAGAATACGACAAGATGCAGCTACATGTGATTTTCAATCCATTAAAGATCCATTAGATGAAGCCTTGCGAACTAAATTTATCTGTTCAGTCGACAACGAAGCAGTTTTGAAGACACTCTTCAAGCTCAAGGACGATGAACTGAAGTTTAGCAACGCCATCCGAGTGGCTCAAGAAGTGGAAGAAGCAGCCAAGGTAGCAAAGGAAACCGTACACGGTCAACCTTCTACGTCGGTGCAGAAAGTTTATCACGCAAAGTCCAAAACTTCCAAGGCGAAAGAAAAGAAAACCGCCTGCTTCAGGTGTGGAAATTCTGGACATTTCAGCAAAGCTTGTCCTCACATCAAAGCTATTTGCAGCTTCTGCAAGAAAACAGGTCATCTGCAATCTGTATGCATGTCTCGACTAAGAGATAACAGTAAGAAACAACAGGTGAAAATGGTGCACAAAGTCCGATGTTCTGTTTCACCCATCTATCAAACTATTAGACTTAATGACCACAGAATTAAGTTTGAAATTGATAGCGGAGCCAGTGACACATTTTGCTGTGAAGCGACGTGGCAAACGCTGGGTAAACCCACTCTACAACCTGTATCAGTTCAATATCAAGTTGCTGAAGGTAGCCCGCTACCCGTCGTGGGACAATTCCAATCAACTGCAAGTATTGATGGAAAATCACCTGATGTGACCTTTCCTGTAATTGTCACTAAGGTGCCCAATCTAAATTTACTAGGTCGTCTGGCGATGATGAAGTTGAAACTCACCAACTTAACTGATCACTTCAGAGAAAATCTAAGTTGTGCTGAATCTACTGCAACGATAGAGCACGTCACTACAACTGGTCCAGAAAACTCTTTAGATGCGGCATGTATTCAATTATGTGGAGAGTTTCCTACTTTATTTGAATCTACATTGGGTTGTCTAAAAGATTTTTCACTGGACATACGGTTTAAACCTGAAGCTAAACCTATTTTCAAGAAGCCAAGACCTGTTCCGTTCTCAATCCTACAAGATTTAAACGAAGCATACGAAGCAGGAATTAAGAGAGGTGTATGGGAGCTTACAGATTTTAACTCGTACGGCACCCCCGTGGTTCCTATTCGAAAGTCTCCTTTGCCAGGTCAAGCAAAAGCAAGCATCCGAGTTTGTGGAGATTATTCGGTGACTGTAAACTCGCAACTGGAAGACCATCGTCAACCAATCCCTCTCCCAGAAGATCTAATACGCAAGCTAGAACGTGGTTACTGCTTTAGTAAGATTGATCTAGCTAATGCATATAATCAAATCTGTCTTTCTCCTGACAGCCAGAAGAAGCTGGCTCTCAGCACTCACAAAGGAGTTTTACTTCAGAAAAGACTTCCTTTCGGAATTAAATCCGCACCAGGGTATTTCCAAGAAATCATGGAACAGTTAACGCAAAATTTGCGAGGAGTTGCCGTGTATTTCGATGATATTTTGGTAAGTGGTGACAACGCAAAAGATCATTTGATGAACCTGCGAGCTTTGTTCAAAAGACTAGAAGAAAAAGGTCTTCGCTGCAACCGTGAAAAATGTGTTTTCGCCCAAGTATCAATTGATTACCTGGGTCACACTTTATCAAGTCGAGGAATTGCAAAAGGGTCCAAAGTTGATGCCATACTAGAAATGCCTACACCCAAGAACATTTCTACGTTAAAATCTTTTTTAGCATCTGTGCAGTTTTATTCTGAATTCTTACCTCCATATTTTTTGGAAATCACCGAGCCGTTGTACAAGCTTACACGCAAAGGACAACAGTGGAAGTGGGGTGAAGTAGAAGCGACATCTTTCAAAAAGATCAAACGGTTACTATGCATAGAGACTGTACTTTCGCACTATGACCCATCTTTTCCGTTGGGTTTATCTTGTGACGCCTCAGAATGCGGAATTGGAGCGGTATTATTTCATCGCTTTGCAGACGGAAGCGAGCGTCCGATTCTCAATATTTCTAAAATCTTATCGGCAACACAAAGACGCTACAGCCAAATACAGAAAGAAGCACTATCCTTAGTGTACGCTTTGAAGAAATTTCATCAGTTTCTGTACGGTCGTAAGTTCATTGTGGTTACCGATCACAAACCTTTAGTGACCTTGTTTGCCCCTGATAAAGGTACTCCTGCAATGGCCGCGAATCGACTTGCACGATGGGCATTACTAGTCCATCAATATGACTACACGGTGGAATACCGTAGAAACAAGGACCATGGCAATGCCGATGCTCTTAGTCGCTTGCCATTTTCAAATGACACAAGTTTTGATGGGGAGGAGATGGAAGATGATGTCGATAGCGTTTGTTTAGTTCGAACAATCAGTCGTCAAATCAATCCTGACAATCCATTGCTTGTGGTCAGAGAGACTGCCAAGGATCCAATTCTTGCCCAAGTAATGCGATTTGTGAAGGAGGGATGGCCGCATGCATTTTCGGAAGAGCTTAAAGACTTCAAAAAGTTGGAAAATTCGTTGTCAACAGAGAATGGTTGCGTTTTTTACGGCTTACGGGTAATAATTCCTTCAACCCTACGTAATCATATTCTTAAATTATTACACCTTGGACATTTCGGCATGCAACGGATGAAACAACTTGCCAGGTCAACTGTCTATTGGCCAAGAATTGACTTTGACATTGAGGATTTATGTCGCAAATGCACTTCCTGTGGCCAATTTCAAAATAAGCCGGATAAACCTTCAATCCATCCGTGGATGATGCCAGAAAAACCATGGTCAAGACTCCACTTGGACCATGCGATCAACTTTCTGGGAAGAAACTGGTTAGTCCTTGTAGACGCTTATTCAAAATATCCTTGCATTCATCCAACAACCTCAACGTCTTCGAAAAGTACGACTGCTATACTTGAACAAGAATTTGCTCATTTCGGATATCCCCACACGTTGGTGACCGATAATGCCACAACATTCATGTCTCAAGAGTTCCAAGCTTGGTGCAAACAACGAGGCATTGTACATCTCACCGGAGCACCTTATCATCCAGCAACAAACGGTGCTGCCGAGCGTTTGATACAATCGTTCAAACAGGCATTGAGAAAATCCTCGTTACCTCCAAAGGAAGCTTTGCAAGAATTTCTAATGCAATATAGAAGAATTCCTTTTGCATCGGGACTGTCACCAAGCGAATTGTTGAATGGAAGAAGAATTCGCACCAAAATTGACACTTTGATTCCATCCATTCCGCATCTCCTGCAGGGAAGACAGTCAAAACAAGCGAGCAAGCATTCAAATGCTGAAGACTCGGAAGTGGTTTCGAAAGTCGAACATCATTACTCACTAGGAGACCCTTGTTACGCACTGTACTTCGGCCCTAGAAGAGATCGTGACCCACGATGGGTGCCTGCGATAGTTACGAAAGTCCATGGTACACGAAGCGTCAATGTACGAGTCATTCCTCGAGGACCAACTTGGAGAAGACATCTTGATCAACTTCGACCTCGATACGGTTCGGATCAAGATGATGATCCCTGTGAAATCCCAACGAGCGTTTTGTCTACAGAAACACTTCCAGCCGGGACTGACCACGCATCTAGTTCTTCTTCGATGAACCAACGCAACAATCCGAGATTACCAACCGGAGACGAGTACGGGCGACACAATCCACGACGATCAGCAAGGACCAAAAGACTTCAAAAAAAATATTGTTGCTAATATGTATATATTTTTTTGTCGTAGTTTATTTGGGGAGGTGCGCCTTCTGCTCGAACAATTATTGGACACGCGCATCTCCAAGCATAATTGTTACAAGTTAAATATGCGCCTTTATTTTGGTTCATCAGTCAGTTCAAAGTTATCAAGCTACTACAGCAAACGAACTAAAAGCATTCTATTTCATTACGGTTGTTTTTTGGCTAAGTGATTTTTGTGAATATTAATTATTGTTATTTAATAAACCTGTGTATTCGTGCAAAGATACAACAGTGATCAACATGGTCTCGGTTCAAAACCAATCGCACCATTCTGTTGTGTCCTTGGGAAAGACACTTTATGGCATTTTCCCTGTTTGGTGGTTGTTAATTTCAAAAATTTAAAGTAGACCGCACAGCGAATCCTTCTCTTCTTGTCTTCAAATTCTTCAACTATAGGGAAGCTATCCGAGCCTTCCCCAATCACACCGCCTGCTTTCATACACGCCTTATGGTTTTATAATGAGTCGGCAGCGTGGTCGAGTGGTTAAAGCACCGGACTGATGATCAGCATGGTCTAGGTTCAAAACCCACTTATGCCATTCTGTTGTGTCCTTGGGAAAGACACTTTACGGCACTTTCCCCTGCTTGGTGGTCTTGACAAGCAGTACTAAATTGCAGTAATATCTCTACTAACTTACTAGCGGACAGCAATATCTTGGCATCTCCGGAAGCAGGTCGGGGTAATTGCTTACCCTATGGATAGCGCCTCCGTCGCTTTCCTGCGAGTCAGGAGGATAAATATAGAGATTAAAATAAAAAAAAAAAAAAATAATATATATTAAAGTTGAGATTTCGATATGAAAGTATAACAGGCTTCCACAAGCCAACGACCACAATTATTTAGTCGACAATACTGCCCAAACGATGCAGCTAACGATACAGCCAACGATATAATCGCAAAACAAAATTTTCCCAAGCTTCACTTGCAATCTATAAACTCACTCTTCAAACTATAACACTAAACCAAATCACCGAACCACTTGATCACCAACGACTGAAAGGAATTAAATTTACCAACATCTCAATTTATAGTGTGCCCACTACGTGCAAGTGAACCAATCAGATTTCATTAAGATCCCTCCACGTGATCCGCCCATAAAGCAGTGAAGCAAACAATAGAATTAATTAAGAGGTTTCAAAAAAGACTTCTATACAGTTAATTAACTTTTTCAATTACAGTGCGAGTTCTATTTTTTTTTTTTTATGATTTTAACAGTGGTCTTGGCAAGCAGTTCTGAATTAAAGTCATATCTGTATTAAAATTTCAAGTGGACAGCAATATCTTGGCATCTCCGAAAGCAGGTCGGGGTAATTGCTTGAGATAAAAAATGAAAAAATATATAAAATAGGATCCGAGTTCCGGTTATCTAGGTCATCAATAAAATTTATATTAAAATTAAAGCGAAAACTAAAAAAGGTCTTCACTTAATTATGTGATTACACAAAAAATGTATTGAACTTAAATTTTGGGAAAGTAATAGTACCTGATTTTTGAAAGGGAGGAATGCGGCAAAAACCTTTTAAAAACCGCTGAATTTAAAAGATTTGACTGTCTTAGCTAAAAATTTGCCAATTTGCTTTAAAGTAATTATTGAATTTTTTTTAAATAACCATTACTGTGATTATTTTGGATCATTTTTACATATAAATTGAATAAAGTGTGTGTGTTGTCTTATTCAACAAAAAATTCGGTATAATACACCATAATTTATGCCTCTCATGACTTGAGTTAATAATTTATTGTTTCAGTAATTAATTTATAACGGTACACATTTTCTATATTTTATTGATTAAAAATTGTTATTATTTTAAAACTATTTTCAAGATTGTTATTTACAGTTAACACATGATTACAATTTAAGAAAATATTGTTTTACCAAATTTCACAATGAAGATTTTTTATTGTTGTTTGACATTTTATGTATCTCTGTTTATGTGCTGTTTATCGGAAAATGCTGGTGAAGTAAATCGAACTAAGCACACTTTGATTGAAAATTCAACCTCTCCTATTTCTGAACATGGAACAAAAAAAGTGATGACCTATATTAATAATCATATGGATTCATTAAAAAGAGGAATGTATGTCTTTTTGGGAGTAACTATTATAGTTGCTTTATATTTTGGAATTCGTGTATACAGGTATATGAAGCTTTTCAATAATTGTATTTATACTTCATTATTAAACAGCTATTTAAAAATTTGTTTTTATTAATACTTTAAATTATTTGTTGGCAGCATGGTCAAATAGTTGAAAGTACCATTTAGATCATGGTTTTTTCAACCAGGGACCAAAGACCAATAATGTGTTGAAATCATGGTGAACTTTATTACAGGCCATTTCATTATGCACACTAATGTAAAACTGGAGGTGAATGTATTTTACTCGCTGTCTATCTCACATATTTATTTATAGGTTTTACAAGATTTCTTCTATTTTGGTTTCTATACAGTTAGTATTGAATAAGAAGTACACATTTAAATTTACTTGTGATAAATAGCACATTGAAAGTGATTTATGAAAATGATATGATTTTCGAGCATTGGATTTAATGTAGATTATAAGACATTCTCTGTAAAAAAAACTGATGATGTACATTATGTCATACAGCACTTAACGTGTTATGCAGCTTACTTTTGTTATTCATAAATTTTGTAAGATGAAATTCAATAATTTAATTTTTTACTATTGGTGTGTAATTTTAGTTTAAACAAAAACAAGTTATTTGTAATAATTTGTCTTTGTAATATGTTTAGACAACTCCATTTATAATATTAATAATTTTGCATATTAACTTAAATTTATAGTTCATTATACATCATAAATGGTCTTCTGATCCATTTATTGTGATAAATGACACATTTTGTGTTAGACAATTATTATGAATATTGAATCATCCAAGTTGTATGTATTGATTTAAATCAAGCAATAAAAGTTGAATCAATCAAAAAAATTATAGTTATTTTTGGGAAATTAAAAATGTCCCTTTTTATGACAAGATTCTTTGATGTCATTTGGAAGAATTATCTTTATTTTATCAAAGTATTATGTTACAAATCTGTGACCATTGTAAAAGTTAATTTATGTTTGTAGATGGTAAATTAAAGATGGAGATATCAAATATAGTCAAACTGGGCAATGCGCAGTTACCCATTTTTTACCGCCTAATGCGCAGAAGCTTTTTAATAAACAAACAAAAAAAAGAAAAAAAAAAAATTACTCCAGGATTTATCTTATATCTTTAAAAAGTGTCAGTATCAAAATCAAGCAAATCCAAGTGTTTTTTGACATTAAACTACACGTTCTTCAAACCGCTTCATTTTTTTTAACTTTTAACTTTGCCCTTCAACCTGCTAACTTTGCTTATATCATGAAATATACTGAACGCTTAATGTAATCTATAGTTTCTAGCCAGTCTACTAATGGTCAAGAACATATCTGAACAAAAAACAGCGAAAAAAAATGTTTTCTCTTTCTCTTATAAAAAGATGTTCATTACCCATATTTTTTTCATTATATTTTGTCCAATGCGCATAATGGTCAAGTGTAATTTAAAGAAAAACCAATTGGAGTGAGAGCAAAAAAGAAACAAAACTAGTTGCTCTAAAAGATAAAAAAAGAAAAAACCTGCGCAAATTGAATTTGTAAGCCCAAAATTTAAAAATTTTTTTAAAATTTGTTAAGAAGCTTGAAAAGAGCTTAGTTTCCATTACAAACATATAGTAAGAATGGTCAAGTCAATCAACAAGCAAGTGCCGACAGACCTGTTTCGTCCTTATTAGGACTTGTCAGGACACTACAGCTTGTTGTTGACCCCAGCTGAAAAAGTTGAAAACTTAAACAGCTGGCACAACTTTCTGTTTGTGGTTTTTACACCTCAAACATCCAGTTGTGGACCTGAACGCTGGGTAGGTAGTACAATGAAAACAATGTTCCACCAGCGCAACTGCAAAAGACATCGCTAAATCGCAAGGGTATACTGGCGGCGGTTCCGATATGCTAACCACATCAATGTTTGAGGTGTAAAAACCACAAACAGAAAAGTTGTGCCAGCTGTTTAAGTTTTCAACTTTTTCAGCTGGGGTCAACAATAAGCTGTAGTGTCCTGACGAGTCCTAATAAGGACGAAACAGGTCTGTTCGGCACTTGCTTGTTGATTGACTTGACCATTCTTACTATATGTTTGTAATAGGAACTGCAGGGTTTTGCTTGTCTTAACCCGTCTCCGTGTTAGCTAACTCGATGTGGTTAGCATATCGGAACCGCCGCCAGTATACCCTTGCGGTTTAGCGGTGTCTTTTGCAATTGCACTGGTGGAACATTGTTTTCATTGTACAAGAGCTTAGTTTTTTTTCAATCAACTAGTTTCTCTCTAAAACTAACTCTGTTTCTGTCTTTCACTTTCACTTCAATCGTTTTTTTTTTTTTAATTAGACCCAACCGTGCATAATAGCATCAACGTGCTTCCAACTCGCATCTTTTGTCAGAAACGGTAAACTTAGTTCTATGATTTGATGTTTATGATCAAGGGCAAGGGAAGAGCAGAGATTTCTTTAGGGTTTGATGATTTTTTTTTCTGAAATTATATTTAAAGTATTTCTATTTGGAGAATTAGATGTTTTTAGATACGAAAACAAAATTTCAATGAGATGTTTTGCTTTTTTAATTAGTAACAAAAAAATTGAGAAAAAGGTTAAGAAAACCTATCCTTACATATGACAATTATTTTTTAAGAATTACAAAAATTTATCTAACCTGGTCGAGTGGTTAAGAGCGCCATTTTGATGGCGCCGCATCAACATGGTTGCGGTTTAAAAGTTACTTGGGTCAAATTGTTGTATCTTTGGAAAAGAAATTTTACGACACTTTTCTCTGCTTGAAATTCTTAGTTAGCATATTTACATATTACAGTATTTAACACCGTATGAAAATCAGTCTGTAGGGCTTTTAACCTTGTTTTTATTCCCGTGTTTTTGCTATTGTTAATTTGTTTATTACAGTATTTATATCAAAATCAATGAATAAACAAAAATCCAAATAATAAAATTTAACCGGACAGCTATATCTTGGGATCACCGGAAGCATATTGGGAAAATCAACAGTGGACAAGAAAAAAAATTTTGAGCAATAGGCCTATACAACAACTGGCATGAAAATTCTTCAGAAATGAACCAAAAAAAATGCACTGAAGTTGATCAAAATTTATTTAATTGCATTAGTTTTCGTAAACTACTGCTTATGATGCGCAAGAGGACAACATAAAACACACTAAATTCTGAAATAAATTAATATCTGTAAAAAGCAGACCACTACAAATAACAAGAGGCTGAATCAACGTAATCTATAATAATCTAAGTATGCTCTAATCTTCATTGTCGATTTGAATTTGTTCTTCAAAACTAATATAGCGTTATTCTTCTCTGATCAAACACTTCTCTAAAACAACAAAACCTTATTAGAATTCCAATAACTTTTTTTTTTCTTTTTTTTATAATCACAAAAAAATCTTTTATTCTTTATGTGGTTCCATGCGTAGCCTAACTATTTCTATGCCTGCCTTAACCGTATTTGAATCTAATTATACCAGGAAAAAGCAGGTTAAGCTCGTTGCTAGTATAAATAATCGAATAGATTTAAAAATAATGAACTATGCAATAGGTTATTTAGAGATGTAGTTTCATTACCAGGAACAGAGAATTCTGTCCCGTGATCAGTGCACTTAATTATTCCCTTCCAGTTGTATATAATGCGTTGATGAAACAGAAACAACATGTGAAAGGAGAGGTCAGCAAGAAAAATTGAGACAAATTTTTGAATCACAAAAAAAAATTTTAAAGCTATTTTTATTTTGTTTAATTGGTGAACTTTGGCCCTTTAACCCCCCCTCAGGTAGCCCTTTCCATGTTTAAAATTTTTTAAATCATTCCACCTAAGTTATGATTGTCTAACATTTAAAGTACAAAAAATGCGCAATAACCGCGATCGCCTGCGCATTACCGCAATCGCTGGCGCATTACCCGTATCTCGTAAAAAGCCGTGCTGGCTCCGGAAACGGAAGTTAAATTTAAAAAAAATATTTTTTTTAAACACGTCAATAAATTGTTAAATAAAATAAGTTAAATTCACGGCTTCATTGCATTCAGAAAGCAAGCTATTTAATCAAAAGTTAAAATTTTCCGCGTTTTCGCTGCACATTGGCCAGTTTGACTATATGCTTTGAATAATAACTGTGTGGTAACAATTTTCAAAAAGTTTTGACTAATTTAAAATAGAGACTACATCTAATGTTGTATGTATACATCATGTGAGGTGTTTGTTGAATATAATAAATATAATTAAATTTGTGAATGTGGTCTGTTATTACTTTGTTAAAGTTTTCATTTTTTGAAATATTTCTATGCAAGTTTATTAGAAAAATTTGTAAGCATATACAGGGGTGCACCCAGCTCCCCCAAAAAGGGGGCTGAAAAAATTTCAACATTTTTTCAAACGTGGGGGGCTTTGCCCCCCAGGCTTTTTTCTAATTACCACCTACTTTAGTAAACCCTACAAGTGCCCGATGCTTTGCACCGTCACAAAGACTTCATCGCGTCTTGCAAAATTGCTGATGGCAGCATTTTTTTCTGCAGATTTCAGCTCGCTATCTAAAAGCCAAGTAGTGCTACCAATCATTCTAGTGTTGTTTTAAGAAAGTAACTAAAACCTATAAATTATTGACAATCAAGAAACGTTGCTATAACTTAATCAACACAATTAATGTGAAAAAACATTTAAAAAGGATCCAGGCCGAAGTGGATGCAACATGTGAAAAATCAATTTTCAACAAGTACAATGTATTTTCTAAAGAGATCACAATGTAACCAATCAAATGGAATTTCAATTAGTTGAATAAAAACAGTAAAAAAGCGACAAAAACAAATTAACAAAGAGGATGATTATTATGTGTCAGGCCTGTTTTGGTCTTTGGACCTTATCAAGCATAAGTTATCATAACTGCTAAGGTGAAATGGTAGCATGAAAAGTTAAGGTGAGAGATCTATGAAGTGACTCTTTTGGAAGATTTGGAAATGGAAATAAGAATTCCTATTTCCAAAAGAGTCACTTCATTAATTTCCATTTTCATATATTGTACTTGTTGAAAACCTATAAGTCTTGTTTTTTTATTTGCCTTATTTGTTATTTTGCGAAACAAGTTCTGGTCAGAACCACATTAAAGAACTATAGGCTACTTAAAATTTTACAGAATAGAGGAATTTCAAGTTGCTCAAAAATTTTGTTTTCATATAAGCAATAAATTTTAGCAGATATTTTGGAGATTTAATGGTTTTTGTGATAAAATTAAAACTCAATATCAAAAAACACCAAAATTTTTTTTTTTTCTACTGTAATTGACTGAATTTTAAAATCTCAATTTTATATGTATGGCCATCAGAATTTACTAGAATGTACTAACCAAATTATTACATCATAGAAATCGTTTCAATTAAAAAAACTACAGTACTATTTAAAGGTTGTAAGGTAAACTGTTACATCACAATTAATAATCTGTGATCGCAAAATTCAACTTGTATAAGTAGTAGTAGTAGTAGTTTGTTTTTATTCGCACCCAAAAGAAACAATTGATAATAATTGAAGACAAAATAGAGCAAAGGTTGCAAATAGGGAGACGGCAACTAAACGATATACGTTATAACATGCACAAAAAATTGTGCATAGTCACCGTACCTGTGTCTTAACATTCAAAATTTAAAAGTACATTTACAAAGAAAAAAGAAAAAAAAGTATAAAAAGCAACAATACATTTCTACAGGTCACAAGTCAAGAGTGCATTGCTTAATCAAAAGTGGGAGTGCAAGCACTGGTGACTCCGAAGGTTTGGGCAGGCAAAGAAACCCACCAAAAGAAATCCTGCCGTGGGTCAAAGACCATTTCAGTAACTGGTGACCTGGGTATAACTCTAAGTTGGTAGGATGTATCAATACACAAGAAAATTATTGCTTGTCAAAACTCTGATTAAATAGAATCAAAAAATCAAAGCATAGTTTAATTGATTTCGAGGTTCTTGCCACTCTTCTTATGCTTGGTTTTAGAATTAGATTCGGATGTATTTTTAAATCTGCAACAACAAAGAAAACCAGCAGAAACCACAGAACACTAATTTATATGACATAAAAGCAACAACAAAAAGTATAGTAGATCTATGGAGGCCATGTACTAAGAGTGTAAAATATGACGTTTCAGCTCTTTTCGAAATTTTTTGTAAGTTTTTAATTCTTTAATTTTTAATGGAATTTTGTTCCAGACAACTGGTCCTCTGTATTTAAGGCATTGTTGTGTAACAGTTAGTCTACAAAATGATGGAAAATAAGCGGAGTTGCTTCTTGTCTTTATTTTGTTGTTAGGGTCAACAAGATTGTTTGAAAAGAAGTTTGCAAAGCTATTAGGAAGCAGATTTTTTGAATATTTAAACATGAAACAGGCCGTCTCCAGTTGTTGTATTTGTTCTACTGTCATTAGACCATTTATATACATTGCGTTTTTTACACTGCCTTTATAATGTATTCCATGTATCATTCTTATAAACTTATTGGCAATTCGTTAAATTTTTAACAATGTTGTTTTATTGCCATTACACCAAGTTGTTATACAGTACCGTATGTGACTAACAATCATAGAATGGTAGAGCATATCCAATGATTTTTTGTTTAGGTGGGGTGAAATTTTTTTAACTACACCCAAGTTCATGGTTGTTTTTCATAGTACCTGGTTCATGTGGGGTTTCCAGCTTAAAAATTCATTAAAGATAACACCTAGAAAATTTGCCTCAGATTTACGAGTGATGCAATTATTTTTAAATGAGAGTGTAAGTGAATTTGGAGGGGTTATCATGTTTGGCCTTCGAAAAACTATATAGAAGGTTTTTTTGATATTGGGAGTTAACTTATTGCAGTTTAACCACTTTGTAATATTTGGTTAGCTTCAAGATATAGCTTTTCATAGGATTTATGTTTTAAAAATATATTAGTATCATCAGCATACATAATACTTTCACCTGATGTTATACAGTTGGGGAAATCATTCACATAAATTAGGAACAAGAGGGGTCCGAGAATAGACCCTTGGGGAACACCATATTCAACTGTTTGGATATTTGAGTGGACTTTATTAATATATACTAATTGTTTTCTTTTACTTAAATAGCTATTAAACCACTGATGAGCCAGGCCTCTTATACCATAATGCCAAAGTTTATCTAAAAGTATAGTGTGGTCAATTGTGTCAAAAGCCTTTGATAAGTCTAGAAAAATCCCTAGTATGTGTTCTTTCTTTTCAAAAGCATGTGTTATACTTTCTGCTAAAACAGAGGTAGCATGACATGTGGAGTATTTTTTCCTGAACCCATATTGGTGTTTGTAGAAAAAATCTAGTTTGTTAAGAAATGAAATTACTCGGTTATACATTATCTTTTCCAGGACTTTGGACATAGTTGGTAGTAGACTTATTGGTCGATAGTTGCTTACAATTGTCCGGTTTCCTTTTTTAAAAATTGGTATGACTTTTGCTGTTTTGAAACTTGTGATAAACTTTCCATTTAACATTGAAAGATTAAATACATGAGTAAGAGCATATAGTATATTGTCAGGAGTGGTTTTCAAGACTGTTATTGGAATTTCATCCATACCACTGCTATTTTTGGCTTAAAATTGGCCAGTAGTTTTTTTATTTCAAAAGGACTTGCTGGGGAAAGATAAATCGATTGGGTCATTGATGGGGGCAGACTTGTTTGGATATTTGATAAGTTTTGTGGTAAATTGGATACCAGCTCTTTTGCCACACCTACAAAGTATTCATTGAAATGATTGGTTATTTTAGAAAGATTCTGAACACTCTGACCGTTTATTAATAAAGAGGAGCACAATGGTGTTTTAACATTGCCTAAAAGATTATTAATAATTTTCCAGGTTTTTTTTATGTTATGTTTGTGTTTTTCAAATGTTTTAATATAAAAATTTTCCTTCTTTTTTAGCAGTTCTCAGTTGTATTTATTCCTAATTTTATTAAACTTAATCTTGTAGTAAAATGTTTTTTTCTTAAGGTATTTTTTAAAAGCTTTATTTTTTTCTTTGAATAGCTCATATAAGTCTGTATCAAACCATGGTTGATGGTTAGTTTTATTTTTTGTGCAAGAAACTAAGGAAAAATTGGCATCGAAAGCTTTGCTGTATGTATCCATTAGTAATTCAAAGGTGTAGTCAAGATTATGTTTATTTAGTATAGGAGTAATGTCAATTTTATTCAGTGATTGGTTAAATTTTTTGATGTTTTGCTGAGTGAATAATCTTTTTGTTTCTGGGCAAGATAATGATTTATTCATATTTACACAAGCAAAAGTAGGTAGGTGATCAGAAACGGAATGTAAAATAATTCCTGATTTAATTTGATTGCTATATAGATTTGTCCATATATGGTCTAAAACTGATGCATTAGAATCAGATATATGTGAAGGTAGATTAATAACCAAAAAATATGATTTTTCTAGCATTAATTCAGTAAAATTTGAAACATGAGAATTATCATGATTTGCCAGGTTATAATTTAAGTCTCCTACAATAAAACACTTTTTATTTGGCCCAATAATATCTAGGCAGTTATGAAGAGTGTTTATAAATACTTCATTTGAATGAATATTATTAGATGGTGATCTATAAATGTTTCCACACAATACGTCAATATTTTGTATGTCAATTTTTATGAATATGGATTCAAAAATTTTTTCATTCATAATTGTTAGTTCTTCAACTACAGTAAAATTATGTATATTTTTTATATACGAGGGCTGTTTGAAAAGTAACGGGACTGTGTAAATAATTATTTTATTTGAAATGCCACGTAAAAATTACAACTTGTCCCCTTCAAAGTAATCTCCTTGAGCTCAAATGCACTTTTCTAATCTCTGCTGTCACGCTTCTATGCACTTCTGGAAAGATTCCATTGGGATCACTCGTAGTTCCTTCGTTACGGCTGTTGTTATGGCTTTTGAGTCTTGAAAACGGGTTCTTTTAATGACTCCCTTGAGCTTAGGAAACAAGAAAAAATCACAGGGAGCCAGATCTGGCGAGTAGGGTGATTGCTCCAGCACGGCAATGTTATTTTCTGCAAGAAATTGTCGTATGCTTAAGGCATTGTGAGCAGGAGCATTGTCATGATGAAGCAGCCATGACTTTGTCTCCCACAATTCTCTTCTTTTCCCCCTTACCAAACACATCAAACGTCGCAAGATGTCTTTGTAAACATTCTGGTTAATGGTTTGGCCCTGTGGCAAGAATTCTAGATGAACAATTCCATGAACATCAAAGAAAACAATCAGCATCACCTTAATTTTGGACTTGAACAGCCTTGGTTTCTTGGGTCTTGGTGAGGTTGCACTCTTCCATTCAAGGCTCTGCCGTTTGGTGAGTGGATCGTACTCGAAGATCCACGACTCATCACCGGTAACAACTCTACTCAGCAAATCTGGTGTAATTTCAAGTTGTTTCAGGATGTCTTGACACACTTGCACACGATTTTCCGTTTGCCCATCATTCAGCAACCTTGGTATCCTTTTTCGCACAAACCTTCCTCATCCCCAGATCTTCTGTAATGATCCTCCACACCCTCTCACTATTCATGCTCAACTCATCTGCTATCATTCTAACAGTAAGGCGGCGGTCACTGCGCACTTTTTTTCTCACACGCTCAACATTTTCGTTTGTTCTGCTTGTTGTTGGCCTTCCACTCTTAGGATCATCTTCCACATCCTCTCTTCCCTCTCTGAACCTCTTGTGCCACTCAAAAATCCGAGTTCTTGACATCGTAGCATCTCCGTAAACTTCTTGGAGCAAATTGAATGTTTCAGTTGGAGTTTTTCCAAGTCAAACGAGAAACTTCAAGTTGATTCTTTGTTCAATGCTCATTATTTGTTAACAAAAGAAGAAAAAAAAAGAAAAAAATCTTTACTAAATAAATTATCCCAAAACAAACTACAGTAAAGCACCTTTCAAGAAAAGCCTGTAAAAAAGCATATGGTTGTCACAGAATGCTGAAACTACATTTTTACAACCACAAGACATTGCGCCATCTTAAAAAACAAAGCTTTTATCACTGTTGCAAGTGTTGTTTGTGCAAAGCATACAGTCCCGATACTTTTCAAACACACCTCGTATACACCAACTTCTCCTCCTCTGTGAGACTTTCTGCTATTAGAAACAAACAAGTAACCACTTAGATTATAGTATGGGCCAGGGGCATTTGATTGAATCCATGTTTCTGTGACTGCTATTATGTCTGGTTTTGGTTCTAAATTATGAATAAATGCTTCAAGTTTGCTGAAGTTTAGTAAATTGACAATAGATCTCATGTTCACACATACAATTAAAAATTCATTACCATTAAATGTTAGTGATTCAACTGAGCTGATATCAATATATTTTTCCTGGAAATTGTAAAAACTGGGATAGTTTAAACTGTTGTTATCATCAGTGTTTATGGTATCTTGAAAAATTGTGTTCAGATGTTCAGCATGTGAAAGTAAATGTGGTGAGTGATACATTCTTTTTTTGAGTTACCAGAGTTTAAGTTTTGACATGTAATGCATGTTAAGTGGTTTTCCCTATTGTTGATTGATTTATAGCACATTTTTTATGAAATGATTTATGGCATTTAATGCAATTAATAGGAATAAAATCTTTACGAATTGTTTTATTGCAATAATAGCATGTAAGTTTGCTTTTAGATGATGAATTTTCCATCTGTTAAGATACACACTAACAACTTATGAGCAACTACAAAATAAAATAGTTAACAAAAACAAAAGTCAATCTAAACTAAGAGAAAAAAATAAATAAAAGGAATCAAACAAAAGAGACAATAAGATGCACAAAAAATAAAACTAGTAAGATAAGAGAAAAGAAAAAATAGAAAAAAAAACTTTTTTTATTTAAATAAAGTAAACTAAGATTTTTTTTTCATTGTGTGGTATAAGGTAAATTTTGGCATAACTAATTTTGGGCTATTTTAAAAAAGTTAAGCAGTTATATAAACACATCTGTTTAAGAAGTTTTAATTTTATGAATGTCTAAAAGGTGATGAATAGCATGTTTTTTGCCTTTAAAAGAACAGTATACATTACCTTTCTGAGTCCAGACATTTTTAAAGTCGAAGTATTTTAGGGCTTCTTCTACTATTTTCAGTCTTCTTTTGGTCAAAGACTCAGTCATTGAGAGTTTTGGTCCTTTGGTCACTTTGAAATTTTTCTTATTGGCAAAGATCATATTTCTAATTGATCTGCAAACAAATTTTATAATGATAGGTTTAGTTGTTTTTTTTGAGGGCAAAGGGTGTCAAATATCAATATCAGCTGCACATATTTTAGAAGGCAGCTCTAATCTAGAATTAATAGTATTAACTATATACTTCTCAACCTCTGAATTACTTATCTTATTATCAATTGGGTTCCCATGTAATATTAAACAATTTGATCAACTGTATTGCTCCAGCTCATCCAGTTTTGAAATCTTGAACTTCTTGCCACTTCTTTAAACTTTCCAACTCTTTTTGCAACAATTGAATATCCTTGGACATCTGTTGAAGGAAGTTTTGCTGTTCAGATTTTGATGTTGTTTCTGAAATAGAAATATTTTTTTTGGCAGTATCTAGCTCTTGAGCATTAAACGTGGATTCATACTCAGCTTGTTTTTTTGATATTTTATCCAATTTTCTTTCTAATTCTTCCAACTTTTCCATGGCTCAGACAAGAAGTTATCAAAATTAGCAGTAGTTAATAGCTTAATAATTTAAAATAATTAAAAGTAGTAGTGGTTTAAGGTAATTTAAAATAATTACCTTAAACCACTACTACACACCTTACACCAGCATCAACCTTATTCAAATAGTATAAGCGCTTTCCTACTTTAGCAAATGATTTGCTTCAGCTGAGCAAAACTGCAATATCCTGCATTGTGCAGCATAATGTTTTGAAAGCAAATTGTGTTACAAAAGATCAGTGTGATGTCATAATAAAAGCTATGATAAACTGGATAAACTCTTGGTTAAAAAACTTGAAATAAAATGACTGTTGCCCAGGCTTAAACAATGGCCATCGGGTGCCACATACAGTGCAGAAGCGGCAAATTTGACTAAAGATCCAAGGTTTCGAGTTTTTTTTTAAATGCCGTAAAATGTAAATAACGGTTTTCACAATCATTTTGGCAATTAAAACTCATCCACCGTATAGGGGCGTCTGTTAGGAAGTGAACAATGTTTAGTGTATACTTAAGGCATCATGTAAAAATTTTTGTTGAACCTTGTAGATACTAAAAATGGCAAACGCAATTATAAATCAAAATTTTGCTAAAAATTGGGACACTACGAAAAAAACACTGAAGCGAAAACATGCAAAAACATGCTCATCTCTACCCTTTGAGGAAAGAAAAACAAAAACCATTTGTTATAGTTAGGTTGGCACAAAACATCACTTTCTTATCAGCGCAAAAGTTCTATCTTTTTATGTATCAGCGCGCAAAGGGGACTGACACCAGGCAAAAAGGAGGCTGACAAAAATGTTTAAAAGGGGGCTGACATGACCTCCAAATCAGCCCCCTGGGTGCACCTCTGAGCATATAGCTAGGGCTATTTTTTTCTTGCTAAATTTTAATGCAGTTATTTTTGTCTTTTGTAGAAGTTCTTATAGGCAACTTTTATTAAGTTGTTGTATGAACAGTGATTTAGATCAGTTTAGAAATATATAATTGTGCTTTGTCATGTGAGATAAATAATCTTTGTTTATTTTATACATTAGTGATCCGTAATTGCAAACACCACCAAAAAGGCATTTTTCTGCTTAACAATTAAGTCATATCAAAACTGCAACATGCATTCAGAAAAATAATTCTATGCATCAGAAATTACAAATTTAATGCATTTGTTCTGACAAACATGCATAATGAGACAATTTTGTTTCAATTATATGAGGATATACCTTTATTTTTATTAAATTAAAATTGGTAAACATTTTTTAAATTTAGATATATCAAGGATTCTTATACTAAAAATTGCACATTTTAGGGTTGAGGACGTAACAAATCTCCAGGAGAAACACAAACTGGGTGAACTATTGTAAAACATGTAAAATGTACAGTACTGTGCAAAAGTATTCAAACAAGACTTTTTTTTTAAGTTTAACTTCATCCTAAAATTTAATAGAAAAAACAAACTTTTATTCAATTTAATAACAAAAAATTTATTTTACTTAAATTTTTACTTGAAATTATGGACACAAATCAATATTTTGTATGAATTCTCTTTGATTTATTGAGTGATTTTTTCCCAAGCGCTTTAATAAATATTAGGTTGAGGAATATGTTCGTAGTATTTTTATCAAATATTTTTATTTAAACAAAAATGAAAAGTTATGGCTATAAATTAATAAATTATGTATTCTTCATTGCTGTTTATGACCTCCTCCCACCTCTCGACCAATTTGTCAATGCCGTTCTGCCAAAAATCTCTGGGTCTGGTATCAAAGAATTTGTTGAGACAATTTTTAAAGTCCTCTTCATTGTCGAAGGTAATACCCCTCATATGGTTCGACAAAGAGTGGAAAAGATAGTGATTCGTGGGTGCAAGGTTCAGAGAATACAGCAGATGCTGAAGGACCTCCCATTCAAGCTCTTGGAGTGTGACTTTGACAATTTGTGCAACATGAGGCCTGGCTTTGTCATGAAGAAGTATGGTTTGGCCTTGTCAATGGGGTTTTTTCAGTTGAATAGCCTCATTCACGCGATGTAGCTCATTCACACAATGTAGAGCTCCTTGTTGACTGTGGTATTCCTTTCAAGCATTTCCCAGTGCACCATGCCCTCCCAGTCCTACCAAACGCAGATCATGGTCTTACTTGGATGGAGGTCAGGCTTAACTCTCGGCTTTGGCGTATCTTCAGGAGCCATTCCTTTCTTTGCTTCATATTTATATATAGGCACCATTTCTCATCTCCTGTGACAGTTCGGTACAAAAAGCACTGTTTGTGACCGTGTATTGCTTGATGGCAGGTGAGATGTGGTGAAGCAATTTGAAGGCAATTTTCTTTGTTGTTTTCGCTAAGCTCACGAGGCACCCAGACTCCCAATTTTTTGGCAAATCCCATTGAATGAAGATGATTGAGAATTGTTTTTTGATCACAGTTTATTTTTTCAGCCAATTCACAATTTGTTTGGTAACTTTCTCCTTCAAAAGTGCTTTGAGATGGTCTTTGTCAAATTCAGAAGGTCTTCCGCTGTGGGGCATGTTGTTGATGTCAAAATTGCCATTTTTGAACTTTGCAAACCATTTTCTTGCTGTAGATTCACCTATGACACCTTCCCTGTATACCATGCAAATGTCCTGGGCTGCTTCAGCAGCTTTTTGACCTTGATGAAAAGCAAAGAATAGCAGGTGTCAAAAATGTTGCTTTTTACCCCCTGGATATTTCATATGTAAGCCTCACAAATAATAAAATCTAAAAATACTTAAAAAGACGATCAGCACAGTTTTAAACAGTAGAAAGAGCTCTATCGAATGAATATATACATTTTGCCAAGTAGTAAAAAATCTCAGTAAAAATGTAAAATAAAAGAAAATATAAAAACGCTATGAACATATTCCTCAACTCAATACATAAAAACATATATGCAGCAAGTTGATTTGACATCAGGGACTCACCCACAAAGTTTGAAACAGTTATTCTAATCAATCAAGACAAAAAAAAAACAAGACATAAAATTAAATAAGCACTGCATTTTCAACACAAAATTACATTTTGCAAAATGTAAAAAAATTAAATCAGCAAAAATTTAATTTTGCACTCAATGAGTTAAACAAAGATTTGCTAAAGGAACTTAAAATACACTTTAGGCTCTTTGGGATGGTTGATGCAATCATTGAATTGTGAGTTTATCAAGATAACATTAGAAATGGGTAAATTAAATGATTTTTTATTATTGAATTAAGTAAATAAATATTTTTTGGCATTTTTTGTTTATTTTATCTATCAAATTTTAGGATACAGCTAAAATTCACCAAAAAATAGATTTGCTCAAATACTTCTGCGCAATACTATTGTGTTTACTCAAAAATAAGACAAGACTTCTATTAATTTTCAGTCCAAAATTTGCATTAGGGCTTATTTTCAAGAGATGTCTTATTTTGATATACAGGGTGTTCATAAAGTCCTGATACAATTTCAAAATTTTTTTATGAAGTTAATTCTTAAAATATCTTAACCAGGTTTGTTTTATTTTAATTAGTGTTGCATAAAGTTTTTTTACCTCATTTAATACATTTCTATATGGGCACCTTTAGTTACGCGAAGCACATCAAGACAGTACTCAATTTCCTGTCATCCTCAGAAATTTGTTGCAGCATGTTATCTGCTAACTCTTTTTGTTTTGGCTTGTCATTTGGCTGAACTCTCTGTAACATTTGCACTTTGTAAGCATACAATTGTAACCTTTTATGTAGAACCTTGTGCACTGTTGTAGGTGGTAATTCCAATTCTCTGGCAGCAGTACAGATGGACTTTATAGGAGAACGACTAAACACTTGTCTTAGACATTCGATGTTTTCCTCAGATGTTCTTGGTCACCCACTTCTCGCTGCATCCAACACTGACCCTGTCTCCATAAATTTCTTGTGTCATCAATGAATTGAAGAACGTAATGGTGGATTTTTTCCATTTTTAGTCCTGTACCTTTGCTGAGTCTGAACGTCTGATTTTGTTTCAATGAACCAGAATACACATTGTGCCTTCTCTTAAGAAGTAACCATTTAATAAGAGTTTATTTAACACATTCATAAAACACATAAAAATTATATCTGAAACACAAAGTTTTATTTTAAATAAAAACTTTAAGCATTTTATTTTAAGTAACAATAAAAACTTTTAGTAAGAATGGTCAAGTCAATCAACAAGCAAGTGCCGACAGACCTGTTTCGTCCTTATTAGGACTCGTCAGGACACTACAGCTTGTTGTTGACCCCAGCTGAAAAAGTTGAAAACTTAAACAGCTGGCACAACTTTCTGTTTGTGGTTTTTACACCTCAAACATCCAGTTGTGGACCTGAACGCTGGGTAGGTAGTACAATGAAAACAATGTTCCACCAGCGCAACTGCAAAAGACACAACTAAACCGCAAGGGTATACTGGCAGCGGTTCCGATATGCTAACCACATCGAGTTAGCTAACACGGAGACGGGTTAAGACAAGCAAAACCCTGCAGTTCCCATTACAAACATATAGTAAGAATGGTCAAGTCAATCAATCAATTGTCTTAACCCGTCTCCGTGTTAGCTAACTCGATGTGGTTAGCATATCGGAACCGCTGCCAGTATACCCTTGCAGTTTAGCGATGTCTTTTGCAGTTGCACTGGTGGAACATTGTTTTCATTGTACTACCTACCCAGCGTTCAGGTCCACAACTGGATGTTTGAGGTGTAAAAACCACAAACAGAAAGTTGTGCCAGCTGTTTAAGTTTTCAACTTTTTCAGCTGGGGTCAACAACAAGCTGTAGTGTCCTGACGAGTCCTAATAAGGACGAAACAGGTCTGTTCGGCACTTGCTTGTTGATTGACTTGACCATTCTTACTATATGTTTGTAATGGGAACTGCAGGGTTTTGCTTGTCTTAACCCGTCTCCGTGTTAGCTAACTCGATGTGGTTAGCATATCGGAACCGCCGCCAGTATACCCTTGCAGTTGCGCTGGTGGAACATTGTTTTCATTGTACTACCTACCCAGCGTTCAGGTCCACAACTGGATGTTTGAGGTGTAAAAACCACAAACAGAAAGTTGTGCCAGCTGTTTAAGTTTTCAACTTTTTCAGCTGGGGTCAACAACAAGCTGTAGTGTCCTGATGAGTCCTAATAAGGACGAAATAGGTCTGTTTGGCACTTGCTTGTTGATTGACTTGACCATTCTTACTATATGTTTGTAATGAGAACTGCAGGGTTTTGCTTGTCTTAACCCGTCTCCGTGTTAGCTAACTCGATGTGGTTAGCATATCGGAACCGCCGCCAGTATACCCTTGCGGTTCAGCGATGTCTTTTGCAGTTGCGCTGGTGGAACATTGTTTTCATTGTACTACCTACCCAGCGTTCAGGTCCACAACTGGATGTTTGAGGTGTAAAAACCACAAACAGAAAGTTGTGCCAGCTGTTTAAGTTTTCAACTTTTTCAGCTGGGGTCAACAACAAGCTGTAGTGTCCTGACGAGTCCTAATAAGGACGAAACAGGTCTGTTTGGCACTTGCTTGTTGATTGACTTGACCATTCTTACTATATTTTTGTAATGGGAACTGCAGGGTTTTGCTTGTCTTAACCCGTCTCCGTGTTAGCTAACTCGATGTGGTTAGCATATCGGAACAGCTGCCAGTATACCCTTGCGGTTTAGCGGTGTCTTTTGCAGTTGCGCTGGTGGAACATTGTTTTCATTGTAATAAAAACTTTATCAATTAAAATAAAACAAACCTGGTTAAGATATTTTAAGAATTGATTTCATAAAAAAATTTTGAAATTGTATCAGGACTTTATGAACACCCTGTATTAAAAAAATGAAGTTACAAAGTAAAAATTCAGAGATTTTGAAATAATTAGAAATTACAAAAAACTATCTACATTTACTTATCATTAACATGTTTTTTATTCACAAACTTGTTAACAAGAATTTATTCAAAAACAATCATATCATCATCTGGAATGTCATGCAAGTCATCAGGTTCCAAAATTCCAGCAGAGTTTTTGTTTAACTCAATTTTCCACAGAATTTTTGCTCTTCCTCTCTCATGTCGAGTTCTTCTCTTGCCTGTTGGAAAATTCAACATGGATTGTCTTGCATACACACATTAATAATGACCTTATAATGGGTGAAAATGATGTGTGTTTGCAGCAAAGAATGTGATTGGCTGAGATCAGGAAAGTTTTGTCGTGACCAGTCAACTAGGGCTTATTTTAAGGGTAGGGTTTATATTAGAATCGTTCTCAAAAATCATGCTAGGTCTTATTATTGGGTAAGTCTTATTATCAGGAAATACAGCATATATCACTGGTTTAGAAATTAAAAAAAGTAAGTAATAAAGTTCTAAATATGATAATAAGGGGTTGCAGACCCAAAATCTTCAGAATACATGGTGTTGAAAAATCGACTATATTATAACTCAACTTGAAGTGCATTCAAACTTGGTTTAAACCCAGCGTTAACCTTATGTGATTATTTTAATTGGTTTGTGCTTAATTCTTGTTGAAACCAATATTTGGCCTATATTAAATTTTGGTAGTTTCATTTTGTAGTTGTTTTGAATTGTAAATCAGTTGTTGTTTTGGTTGCTAGGAGGAGCGATCTTGCTTTGTGCTGACTGGTACTTAACCCTTTGAACGTCCCTTTAATTTTCGAGCAATAACAACAGAATGCCCCTTATTTTATTAAAAAACGGGCAGATTTGAACTTCATTTAACCCATACAGTGGTACATATGTGTGTTACATAAAAATATTTTCAAACCAAAAAAAAACCACTGCATATATTGCAATTTAGTTTTTTTTCCTTGATAACTTAAAATAATTATTTTATCAAGCATTAAAAAATTCTTCTAAAAAGGTATGTACCAAAATTGGCTCATTTGCATTTCAGTCATGAATTGGCGATGTACCAAAATTGGTACATTGATGTTCAAAGGGTTAATTGGACGAAATTGTATTGAACTTTGCTATTGAATTTTGTGTTTCCAGTTTTGTTTAAAATAAAAGATTTTAGTTTTTAGTACAGTTGAAGTTTACTAGGAAGTGCAGTCAGTGAAGGCCTTGGAACTTCCCCAGACTAGTTGTAATCAATTTTACTGATTTCAACACCTGGTATAAATTGTGGAAACAAAATTTTTAAAAACGTATTTATGGGTGCTTAAAAATTGCAAAAATAGGCAAAAAATATTTTTGGTGTATGTAAAATTTTTATGTGGTAAAACTTTGACTGCATTCAACTTTTTTACTTTATTTTAACTATAAAACTCATTAACAAAAACTCCTGAGCAACGAAAACTAACATTAGTATAAGTTTTACAATGTAACAAAGCCCAAAAAAATAGTAATTTGATTGACTTTAGCAGGTGATGCTAATAATCTTGTGATCCATTAGGAATGCCTGTTATCGAATACCTAACCTTGGGGATTTAAAACTACATTTTATATCTAATTTATTGCAGTTTTTATTAGGGTGATATAATGTTTTATGCTTTTAATAAATCCAAATATATAAATTCATTAAAAACTAAAGTTTTGCAAAGTGCATCAAATAACAGTTTTAAAAAATAAGTTTTTATCTGAAATTCTATTGCTAGTTTTAAAAAAATGATTTTAACAACCTGCTATCATATCCAAGAAATTTAAATTGCACAGCAATACCTTGTTATCTCTGAAGGCATTGCTCAGTAATTCATAAGATGACTGATTGAGTAGTATAGATCATGATAGGACATAATAATGATTTGGCTAAGTTTGGTTTTACAAAAACTGTTTGCAAATATTATTTTAATGAATTTATTAGTTGCATTAAATTAATTTACTGTGCAAAAAGATTGTGTGCTTATGCTAAACCAATGTAGCTTCCTAAATTTTAATAAAATATTTAAAAGATGAATAAGCTCTATAGTTTGTTTAATAAATGCATTAATGTACAAAAACTAATGGAAAATCTCATAATTTTAGTTTTATATTGATCGAGTGTATAAATATAACAGCAGCATTAATGTTTATTTAAAAATTGTATTTTTCCACACTTTAAATTTCATCAGCTCTATTCTAATAGCTTTTATTAGATAAAATATTTAATAAAATCAGTTCAGTTTAGTTTTCTTATTTTTCTGCTCTGCCACATAATCAAAATACAATAAAACATCAAAAGGTTTATGAATTGCACAAAGGCAAAATCAAAAAAAGGAAGAAGAAATAAAAGTAGTTGTCATTGCAAATTGCCAATTAACAATGAAAAGTGTATTATGAAGAAGCAAGGTTGCTCTACCTCATAAGTTTGTATAATAAGCAAAGAATAAGGCTGAGGTTATTTGTTAAAGGAAAATGCTATTATGGGGGGTGCTGCATTGGTATAACCATAACAGAATTTGGCTCAAGTTGTTTTGGTTTAAAAAATGTTTTGACATATTTTTTATTAGTCTAATGCATTTTTTGGTGGCAACTGTATACTTTTGTGTTCTTATTTGTTTCATTTCTTTAATATTTCAAATTTGCCTTTGATTTAATTCAAAATCTATTGTTTACCATTTTTATCAATATTTTTCATTATTTGATTTTACAGATCTCGAAAGCAGAAAGTTAAAAGTTATGGATTGTTATCTTCTGGCAGTGAACAATTGGAATTAAATGCAATAAACTCTGATTCTGATGATGACTATACAGTTTTTGAATCAAAGCCAATATATTGAAGAAATTAATAAAATTTTATTTGGTATTTTATTATAACGAGCTTCAACTACAACAATATAAATTTTAACTTTGAAAAACTCTCTACTGCATCTTTCACACTATTGCAATCTTTAAAAGAGCAATTTTATTCCAATAAAATATTGATTTGATTTTTTTTACAGTGTAAAATTCTATCTGCAATTTTTACATTAGTTTAATTGATTCCAACAGTGTAAGGCAGAGTGTTTTTTTTTATTTGCCAATGCAGTATTCATTAAAAACCTAAAATCACTGAGTGTTCGGTCTTCTGTGGTAGACAGTTACAGATAATGTAATTCTTCAATTGTACAACAGTGGAATAGCTTAAGCAAAGTTGGTAAAGAAAAGGTCGTTTAACTATGTTTTAAAATTTGAAAACTTGATTTGTTTTTCAATTGTCTTGATAGTTGCTTGCGCAGTGTTTTCTGTTTTAAACTTTTCAGACTGCATTATGGCATTTCGCATTTTTCTTGCATGCTTTAGATATCAAAAAAAGTTGTTAATGCTGCTCTAAAAGCAATTTAGATAAACCTATAAAACTTTTGTTTGTTTCTGTCAGCATTAAATGTTATTGTGTTTTATCATACTAATAACAAATTGTCGAAAACGTTAACCGCTACCTGCTTTGAAGGTTTTGGTGCTGTGTCAGAGTATTTTTTTTCTAGATACTCAGTTTTTTAGTTTTGTTTGCTTAAGTGTCAACACTTGTTTTCAAAAAAAGGTTTTGCATGAATTACCATGTATTAGTATTTACATTGTTGTTGAATTTCACTTTCTGTGTTGTGATAAATCAAATTTTTTCTATTTTGTAACATATCGATTTTTATCTTGTGATATTTTCTTGACAAGGGCCATGTTTTTTTGCTTTTTTGAGTGTGATTTCAAATCAATCCTTGATTGTTTTAAAGAGAATATTTAAAAAAGTACACAAATGGTTTATTAACTTTGTGGTTCATCATGTATTATTTAATGATATAAAGATCTTATAATTGGATTGGTTTATTTTGATTGCCGTACTTAATGCATCGTGTGCTTTTTGTTTGAGAAGCTGACCTAAAGTCTGGTTTGTTTTAAATCTAGAATGTTCTACCTTCTGATGTTCGTATTAACTTTAACTTGTCATCGTATGCACGTTTGTGTCGTCACTGTTTCTATGCGATTATCTAAACATTCTTGTATATTTCTACATTGTAATGTGTCTTTCAATGGCCCGCTTCGAAGGGGGCTTGTGCAACCTACAATTTGACTACCACTTGCTTTATTTTTCTTTGAAATTGTAGGAGAAAAAGAGGACTTTCTAATTTAAAATCAATGTGCCGTAGAAAACTTAATTCTTAATTGAGGTAAGACGTAAATTGTTGCCGTCAAAGTAATCTTAATTTTTTTTTGTTATCGTAATTTGTGTGTCTTTGCCGAATAATTTTTTTCACTCTTTTTACTTGACTTTGTACCGGTATGTCGTTAAACGTTGCATACTTGTACTAAACTTTTCCAAGTTTATTTTCATAAATTATTTCAAACTCATTTGGATCTATTTGTAAAATAGGTTTAAAAATTTAAAACTCTCCCTGTGAATATTGTTTTATGTATTTGTGCAAGAAAACTTGCATAAAAATTAAAGCTAATTATTATTATATTTGTTTATCCTTCTGACTTACAGGAAAACGTTTGCGGTGTTATTTCTAAAGCAACGGTCTTGTGATTATCCCGACCTGCTTTCGGAGATGCCAAGATATTGCTGTCCATGATTTTGTTTTATAAATGTGATTGAAATTTCTAGCTGCTTGCTATGACCGCCAAGCTGAGAAAGTGCCGAGAGTATCTTTTCATAGACGTAGCAGAATGGCGTGATTAGGTTTACAACCGAATATCTTATGATTATTCAATGAATCATCGATATAAGCATCTTCTATCTGTAAAGATTAAAAGGGAGGTAAACTTTAAAAAATAGGCTGAAAAAAGCCGAACTAATACTTATTAACTAATTTTGAGTCGTATTAGATATTGCAATACAATTTGCTGTCACAGCCGTTCTGTTTTTGTTCAATAAGGTTAAAAACCCGCGAATTGGTATGTACAACTTCACCATTAAATCATTGCCTTTGGTATTTCAAAAACATCTTTTAACAAATTTCACTGTAACCATTAGAATCATAACTGTAATGCAATGGTCCTCCGAAGTTTCAATGTCACAATGCTCATCAGCCGGATTTGCGTCAACCTGTAGCTATACCTTTTTCTACCAAGATCATAAATAAAGTTTTGTTTGTCTTCAATTGTACTAAGTAAAGTCTTCAATGCCAAGTGAATACCAAAAATAAAAGCCTTCACTTGCCGCTTAAGAAAAAAACAAACATTAGGCATTGCTTTTGTTCAATGTAAATTGTAAATAGTAGTTGGTACAATGGTACAATATCAACTTTTTATGCAATTGGCACATTTCCGAAAAAAGGTTCGCCACCCCTGGAATAAACAATGGAAGAATGGTGAGTCGGTCGATGCGTATTTGGCGGATCTTAAGCGGTTGGCCCATTTTGCAAGCATTGACGGCGAAAACGAAGAAATTATTAAACTTTCGTTTGTTATGGGGTTGCCTGGTATCGTGACCAGACATTTGATCGAATAATGAAAGAGAAAATTTACCACTTTAAATCTGACCCAATTTTGTCAATTTTTCGTCCTAAAAACATAGTAATCGCTAAAAAATAGATCTTTCCTTTAATTCTGCTCTGATTTCTGCAAGGGTGGGCCCATGGCACAATGCCCCCCCTAAAAAACTGACTACAATTTTTTATTTTTATCTCTATAATGTAATGTAAAAAGAATGCAAAAAATGACTGCAATAGGCATCTAACGAAACATAACCAAGACAAAAAACTACTTGTTGCCCCCCTAAAAATGCTTTGCCCAGGGACCTTGTTTAAAAACCCTGACCTTGATATTGACAGAAGATTATAAAAAATAAAAACAAACTGTCTTCTTATTGATGGCCTCTGCTTTTTATGAATCTAATTTATAGTAACAAAGAGAATGTTTAATCGCAGAAACATAAAAAAGTAAATCTTTTTTTTTTGTCAATTGTCATATTGATCAAGTGTCGTTTCGATCAACTGTCGTAGCACCGCCTGGTATAGTTTTTCCAATTCAGACCAATACCAAAACTTGAAACGTTTTATTTGACTGCAATATTACAAATTTTTAAAGCTCTGATGACTGAAATATTTAAAAGCAATTTTAATGGAGTTGTGCAATTGCGAGAAGCAATGCAAGTTTGGCTACTGTCAAATGCTTTAATTATGGGGGTTTGTGTTACCTAAAAGACTGTATTAAGGCGAAAGAGATAATTTGTTATGGGTGCGGCAAGCGTGGGCTTCCTGTACGAAACGAAAATAGAACATTGCGTGCGTCCGCAATGGCCCCAGACATAGCGAAGACGCAATCATCCTGAAAACAAATATTAAAATTAATCAACAGTCAGCTTGCGCTTTAATTGACCTGGATGTACGCAAACTTTAGTGTGACCTACAATACGAACAACTTAAGCTAGTGGGCGTTAACAAATCACGACTGCTGATGGAAGAGCGATGGATTGTCAGGGAGAAACTTAATAAGTCACTTTATATATGGCAGAGAAAACAATTAAAGCATTATGTGCTGTAAATTGTTCAAAATAGTTTTTCCCAACATGCTTAAATAAACAGTACAATACTAATAATTTTAAAGCTTTTTCCTGACGAAATCGTTTCGTTATTGCTTTATTTAGTGGAAATAAGCTGTCGATTAACACTTATTTCATCAAATCAGAGAAACATTTGAAAATCTTTGAGCGAGTGGAAATTCCCCTGTCGTTGTCGAATGAGCTTTCAGTGGGAATCCCGTTTAGGGTTTACTTCATGCCTGGACTAAAATGCAAATTTTGCTCATGTTTCTTACCACTGTGTGTCGGCTTGCTTTAGTCTCTTATTGCGCGTGTATTTGTAGTTAACTCGAAAGCAAAAAGCGCGCAGCACACATTTAAACCAGAGTCGATGCAGGAATGTAAACGATTTGAAATGCACAGAGTTAATTACACAAAACACAATTAGTACGTTCTACTACATTCTCCTTTACAGGAAACGTTGAAACATATAATTACAACAAGCAAATAGGCATCTTAAAATTTGTCGTAATTCAAACGCTGAGGTGGTTTCGACGCACGACTAGAACAAGTAACATAACTTGACACTTCGTCCTTATTGTTTTCTGCATTACCATTTTGCTCAGTTGAAATTTCAACAAAGTGGTGGGCACTATTTTCAATAAACGATTTTAGGAATTTACGATTTTAAACAACCGAACCACGATCAGGAGTATCAACAACATGAGACCTGGGCTGATCAGTTGATTTAAGAACCTGACCTCTCAAATTTTCATAATAACCATCATCGATAAACACATGCGAATCATTTTTCAACTGCGGCAAATTACGTACATTATGGCCATGATCATAATTAAACTTTTTGCGCTGTTTTATCTCTTTCTTTTTTTTCGAAAATCGCACAGAAACGATAAATTCGGTTCGAGTGCAGCAGGTAAAATAGGAACTCTAGTGCGTAATAACCTACTCATTAGCAATTCAGCTGGACTGTAACCAGACGTTAACGGTGTTCGGTATGCTAAAAGAGCGAGATATGGATCATGCGATTTTTTCAAAAGATTTTTTACGGTTTGTACAGCTCTTTCCGCTTCCTTATTACTTTAAGCAGTATCTCGGACTACTTAATGTATGACGAAACCCATAATGCTCAGCAAAATTTGAAAAGCAAAAGATGAAAACTGAGGACCTCCATCAGAGATAACCTACTCAGGAATGCCAAACTTAACGAACATTGATTTCAAATGTGGTATTACGTCATTGGTGTTTCACCCACGGTTTAAAAACGCTAATTCGACCCATCGCAAAAAATAATTTATTATTACCAGTAAATAAAATATATCACACGCCCCTTTTGGCCAAAGGCGATGAGGTAAAGTGGATTGCAACGACGGCTCAGTAGGCTTAGTACGATATTTAACACACACGTTACAGTGATTTACAAAAGATTTAATATCCCTACTCAAACCACGTCACCAAACACTTCGCGCTCTAGCACGACACTTGGTGATGCCTTGATGTCCTTCGGGTACGTAAGAATTTCTTTTTGCAATATCATTGAGATAACAATTCGATCGCGTTTTAATAAAAGCCCTCTTTGGAACAAAATATCGTTGCGCACTTGGAAGTATGGTTGCAAATCATGACCAACACACGCTTGTGGAGGTCATTCATTTTGATAAAAATTAATCACTTGTGAACATACATGATCTGGTAAAAGTTCATGACGAATTTTCTGAAGCAGGTTATTTGACGTAATGTTACTAGTAGCAATACGAAATATGTTTGGAGCCTCTTCAATAGATTTAACTGCTCTAGTACGGCAAGCTTTTTTTTAAATGACCTAGATTGCCACTTTTAAAACGACGACTGTAGTTAGCTGGACACTTGCTCCTCTTATGATCTCTAAACCCCGCCTCATGGGCACTGGGCAGCCTTTATCTTTAGACGAGCCGCTTGTTTCACTTCTCATAGCTTCGATCTCGTAGCTCTTTACAGTGCTTCTGATGGTGCCTTGTTGCCTTTTCACGAGCTCCGCATTTCTTGCGCTTTCAATAGCTCTTTGCAATGTCAAATTAAGATCCATCTGCAATCGTTCCGATAAAGTCACATCCGCAAGACCCGCAACCAAATGATTCCATATCATCTCCTCTCTTAATGCTCTAAATCTGTAATGGTCGACCAAACAAAGCAATCATAAAATGAACTCATTAACAGGTTTATTTGGTATCTGGACCCGTTTATTAACTACAGCTCGTTCTTAAATAACATTTTTTTGACTGAAAAAATTCGTCAAATCTGGTCTTCACTATATTATAATTCGAAGATTGCTCACCATTCAGTTGAAATGACAACAATATATCATCCGCTTTATCTCCTAGCAAATACGTTAAAATATTTACTTGATTTTTTTCATTCTCTTCTGATAGTTTCGATGCCAGGCGATATTGCTCAAAACCTTTAATCCAGTTAGGCCATTGCTCTGGGTTATTAAAATTAAAGGTTTCTGGTGCAATGAAGAACGACATTAATCTACCTTGACCTTTATTATAATATCTCTTTAAGTCTGCTGATATCAATTTCTATGCTGGTAACACTTCTGACGCCATGTCGGCGCTCGTGCCTAATTCAAAGAAAAACCGATTGGAGTGAAAGTAAAAAGAAACAAAACTAGTTGCTCTAAGAGATAAAAAGAGAAAAAAACGTCACGCAAATTGTTCTTGAGGGCCCAAAGTGGACACAAAATTTTTGAAATTTTTTTTAATTGTCAAGATGCTCAAGAAGAACTTAGTTTCTTTTGAACCAACTTCTTTCTCTCAGAAACTAACTCTCACTCCAATCAGTTTTTCTTCGAATTAGACACAACCCATGTCAGCTTGGTTGCTTTATTCTCTTATTGCGCGCGTATTTGTAGTTAAAGGCCCGTTTCCACTACGAGCGTGGAAAAGAGCATTCTTTCTCTCTTTTATTGATCTTCGATTGAAGCGAGCGGTTAAAATTGAAGCGAGCGCAAAAAAAAAGCAATAAAACAAACAAAGAATGCTTTTTTCCACGCTCGTAGTGGAAACGGGCCTTAACTCGAAAGCAAAAAGCGCGCAGCACACATTTAAACCAGAGGCGATGCAGGAAAGTACACAAATGGAAATGCACAGAGTTAATTACACAAGACACAATTAGTACGTTCGACTACACTGTGTATGATAATTTTTAAAAAAAGTAAATTCTAAAATCCACTTGTAAATAATAGCAATATGAATAGCCAACATTTTATCGTTTTTAATTTATAGGTTTTATTAAACTAATGTATATGTTGTAGCTTAATTGTGTGTAATTGTCGTTTTATAATCTATAATTAAATTTTGTTAATTTAGATGCTTTAACAAAGACTTATGTAAGTTGAAAAAGTTCAGCTTTTTTTAATAAAACTGGCCATTATAAATGATAAAGCGTTGTAATTGATTGCTATTATTTACACCTGTTTACAATAATTGAGAGTTTTTACTATACTTTTATGCTGCATTATTTCTTCTAGTCATTACCCCATTACTATTTCTATCACAGGACATTTCTAAAATAGCGAATGCAAAACCAATTTACAACAACAACAAACAATTGAATTTATAATTTCTTCTGAACTTTAACAAAAATTGAATTTATATTTCTGCTGTGGCTTGATAGAAGACTTCACTTCTTTGTTAATTTTTTGAACTTTGTAACAAATCTAACTTAATCGATCAAACATCAACTGGAAAGACTCCAGAGGGGACCGAACGAAGAAAGTCCCTACAATAAAAAAGTACTGTACTTATGATTTTAAAATTTGTAGTATTTGCTATTATTACTTTTTTTGTTGTTGTAAATTGGCTTTGTATTCGCTATTTTACAAATGCCCTGTGAAAGAAATGGTAATGGAGTAATGACTCGCTCTAGGACCAAGGACTTAGAAGCCCAATTAGAGTAGGGTTACCACACTGTCCAGAATTTTGAATAAAATTCTTTAATGTCGGGAATTTCTAGAACATTGTCCGGAATTTTAGAGTTTTAGAATAAAGATTTTAAAATGACATGAAATGAACATGAAATTTGTTTGTTTGTTTTCATTGGTTGGTTGAAGACCTTTTTTTAGAGAATACTATGATTCTGTGACGAAAATTGAAAAATCCGAGACTAATTCTAGGTGAAGATCTGTGAATAGCACAGAGCGACCGTTGCACGAAATTGTGCTAAGAAATTAATCTCGCCTCAAGGTGATAAATATTCGCAATTTTCTCAATCACCAATGCGGTCAAGTTCCGATCAATAGGATTCTTTTTTCAAATAGCAGAATTGTAAGCTATTTTTGACAAGGCTACGATGATAGGATGCAATGGCGCTAATATGCCGTTCACTTCTTTGAAAATAGAATTAATGCGCTTATGAATGTCTGCTTCTTTAAAGATTTGCATTTAACATTATTAGGATGTTCTTGTGCGGGTGTTGCTGGGCAGACAATTGCTAACATTGTTGCCGACAATCCCGGTGTGTCGGCAAATCAGCGCATTGATATGTGTTTAGAGCGCCTGTCGCAACGCTTCGGCGTCTGAGGTGGATTTTTGCGAGCCCGAGATTAAAAAGTATCGTTATGGAGCTACATTGCCGTCGGCTTTGGCCTTTGCTTTAAAACAGGGTTCTTCAACGGGGGCGATATCGCCCCCCAGGGGGCGATTAGGGGCGATTTAAACAATTTGAAAAATTGGGGGGCGATTTTAAACAATTGGGGGGCGATTTCACAATTACAAATATTGTTATAAAACGATAACTAAAAATGGATACGTTGAAAACGTTCTCGCTGATTTCATTATTTCTTTTGTTATTGTTCTTCACTTCTTCAAACAGTTTTGGGTTCTCCTCATGCTCATGTATGCACAATTGCACATGCACACACATGCAATGACGTACACCTATGCAAGTGAAAAAAACGTTATGACCGAACAACGAATGAAATGGTAATTGACACGAGTTTCCAGATATGCCAAAATTTTTATTTGACTGCGCAGTCAAGCAAGACTTTTTTCATAAGTGATCATAAGTCATAGACTTTACACATCGCTAAACACCAACTGTTACGTGAACTGGCAATTTGATTGGCCTTTCGGAAATCGCTACGACAAATCTTAATTCGTCCTATAAATTTGGCTACGTCACTGTCATGGGATCGCGCGATGGTCACAAGACCGCACGAGGCACACATGACCAAAAAACATGGGACCTCATGTGACTCATCGCTATAAAGGCCGGAATTGAAAGCGGTGTCTTACTTTGGTCGTGGCTAGGAGCGACGAGGTAACGCGTGATAAGTAATCCAGAATATGTAAAATAAGTAAAATAATTACATGCGATGAGCAGTTTTTTCTGCTCATCGCATGTGACGTTTCTGTCTTCAGAGAGAGATAGCGATCTATAGCACTTGCTTTCATACAATCTTTTTCAGTAGTCCAGAAAAGGACAGAATTTTTAACAGTAGGCTTTCAAGAAAATGATCGTAATTTCTAAAAATTTAGGATTGTCATTATATTATTTTATGTGCCGCAGGCTACTTTCAGTTTCTTTTTAAGAGTAAATTTTATATGGTAATCGACTAATCGTATTGAAAGAGTAATGGCTTCTAATGCCAAAAAAAAGTGTCGTACATATCTTGTGGATTATATCAGGTTTGGCTTTGTGCCATGCCCATCCAATATTCAACTTCCAATGTGTCTCTTGTGCAAGAAAATTCTTACAAATGAGGCAATGAAACCGTCAAGGCTGAAAGATCACCTAACCAGGCTTCATCCTGATAAAGCAGACAAATCTATTGAATTTTTTCAAGCATTGAAAGAGCGTGAAGCTCAAAGTTCTATAAACAAGGCCTATGCTAAAAATGCTTGCCCAAATGTGAAAGGACTTATAGCCTCGTACAAGATTGCTTTTTTGATTGCGAAAAAGGGTTTACCATTCAACGTTGGGGAAAGTTTGGTAGCACCTGCTGTGAAAGAAATTATTTCTACTGTAATGGAGAAAGATCCCACACCTGTACTACGAGCTGTTCCACTGAGTGATACCACAGTAACCCGACGAATTAACGAAATGGGTACGAATATTGAAGATCAACTCTGTGAAATCTTACGAAACACTTCTTTCAGCTTACAATTAGACGAAACTACCACATCAGACAATAACGCTTTATTAATGGTTTACGTCCGTTACATAACTGATGGAAATATTATGGAGGAGCTTCTATTTTGCAAGTGTTTGGAAACAGACACTAAAGGTCTAACAATATTTCAGACTTTGTCAGACTACTTGCGAAACAAATCCATCCCCCTTACCAACATAATAGCATGTGCTACTGATGGAGCTCCAGCCATGGTAGGCAGGTATCGCGGGTTTGCTTCATTACTCAAAGAAAGAATACCCAATCTATTTACTGTGCACTGTGTGCTTCACCGTCAGCATTTGGTAGCAAAGCGTCTTTCTCCACGTCTGCAAGAATGTTTGGGAGTTGCTATCAAAGCAGTTAAGAAGATAAAAGCCAACGCTAAAAATGACCGATTGTTTCGACAGCTATGCGAGGTAAACGATGAAGAGTTCGAGCATCTCCTTTTCCATACGGAAGTTCGTTGGCTGTCAAAAGGCATATTTCTGGCAAGGTATTGCAAACTTAAAAACAGCGTGGTGGAGTTCCTTGGTGAAGATTCTGACCTTGCCAAAGATGTAATTGCCTGCCATCAAGATAACAGTTATCTAGCTGATTTTTATGAAAAAATTAATACAGCAACGGACAAACTCCAAGGTAAAAAGATTACTTTGGTTCAAAGCAAAACTATAATACGTGGCCTAATCAACAAACTTGAGCTCTACCAGCAAAGTTTGAGCAGAAGAAAGTTCGATCACTTCTCTCATCTGTCAAAAATGTCTGATAGTGTCACTGACGAACATTTGCTTGTTTACGTTGAACACCTGAAAGCTGTGATAGAAGACATGAAGGTTCGCTTTAAAGATCTGCTTGACCTTGAAGTTTTTCCGTGGCTAGTGGAACCATTCGCCACTAACATCAATGACTGCGATTCCACCATGCAAGAAATGCTGATAGACCTGCAAAGTGACGAAGAAGCGCAACTGTGGGAGAAAGTAGAGCTCTTTATTTTGGCCTTTCCAACCACATATATTGCTGAACAAGGATTTAGTGAAGTGCTCTACATGCGAAATAAATATCGCAATAGACTCGACATGAATGCGACTGGGGGAGATTCAATTCGACTGAAGCTGACTAGCTTGATGCCAGCTTTTTCTAATCTTGCCGAGCAACATCAGCCGCAAGGGTCGCATTAGTTTCATGAACTGTTGCATTTTAATAAATTGCCATTGCTTTTATTTGTGTTTTCCTTTTAAAAGCTTCTTAGATATATTTCGGGAAAACTTTCAAATGAAAGTACAGTAATCGTTTTTATGGGGGGCGATTCGGACCAACATTTTTTGAAAAGGGGCGATTTCATAAAAAAGGTTGAAGACCCCTGCTTTAAAAGAATATAACTATCAATTGTGACGGTGCTTACTTTATGCTAGAGCGTATAATCAATCCGATAAACTTGAAGAACGGTTTATGATCGATTCGGCAAAGCGATTGCCATTCTCTACTAAGCAACAATTTTTGAAATATTTGCCAAGTCGTTTCGGTCATACGAATGAACCAAGTTTTCAGAGTTTATTTAAATTTGTTTCGCCCGAGGAAAAATGCAAGCCCTTTGATTTCGGAATTTTGTTGTTAAGTGATAGGGATGAAGCATGTGGCGCGAAAAAAAGTTTAAAAAATAAATTCTTGTCAAACAAACATTGGTTGGATCGCCTGATAAGAGTAAATAGTCACCAAAAAACGATAGAAGGCGTTCTACTAATATATTCGCAAATAGACCGGATTCAGTTAAAACTCGTACAGAGGCACCAGTTTGCATTTTTTCTTGTTCTAAAAGACGTCAAAAACGTCATTGGCTAGCGAATTGTCGTGGAATTTTATATTTAGCACCTAGCGAAACAAAAAATTTTGATATGAAAGCGTTGTTTTAATTGCTTGCGTAAACACATGGTTACAAATTGTTTATTCCCGAATAATTGTCGAACATATGGCGCGGCTTGCAGCCGAAAACACTCTTTGTTTTATACAAGTTATATTTGGCTTTTTTTTCAAATTATCTTTTTTTCATGAGTTATATTTGGCATCTCCTGAGTCTCGTAAAGTGGTAGATCAGGAGTCTGAGATCGCTGGTTCTCTTCCTACAAGGAAGGTTAATATTGTCTCGGTAAAACAGCTTTAAATAGAGTGATTGCTGTTTGCTTGATAAACCCTGATAACGGGAAAAGTAAATAGGTTTATTGTCAACATGACCGGGGGTCACAGTTGACCTTTGTTTCTAGTAAGCTAGTGAATGAATTAAAACTCAAGGCTTTTGATAACGTGTCGTTTGATATGGATACCATAATTGGTAGAAAAAGTAACACCGCAGATTTGATTAAATTTAATATTCAATCGCTATATACTAATGAAGTATTTTTTAATATAACGTCTGTAGTGAATGAGCCTTGGTGTGATGACGTAAATACTTTGCCACATATGCTGCAACTGAGTCAATTTGACGATGTTGAAATTGTATTCTTAGATAATTGTGATGGTGTAGAGGTTGTAATTGACAATGATCAGTATCAGTATCAGTATCTTTTATTTCAGTTCCGCCATAAAAAACATAGTGAAATAGGAAATTTGTAAGTCTAAAAAGCAGAACAGAAAAAGGAAGAGGCAACAAAACGATAAACGTTGTGGCATGCAATCAAGATAAGAAGAGATTTTTAAGAACAAGTGTGCATGGTTGCAGCACCTTTTAAGAGAAACCAAAAAAAAAAATAAAAAATAAAAAAACAAATGAAAAGAAAGAAAATAAAAAGAAAAAAAGCGTAATCCGAGTCATATGTAGACGCTGTTGTGTCGGCGGAAAATGTGGTGGGATACACAACAGGTCGCTGGCAAAAAAGGCCTGACAGGCAAAGAAACCCACCAAAAGAAATCCTGTCGCGGGTCAAAAGGACCATTTCACTCATATGACAAGGAAAAAAAAAAAAATTTAAGATTAAGAATTACAAAAACATACACACAAAAAAAAACAAAAACAAACAAACAAATAAAAGGAAAACACAAGATGCAATGCACAAATATTTTAGAAATAATACAAAGTTTATAATAGAATGAAAGCGATATTTGAATCTGCTTTGTGGTAATGTCTTCTATTCATCGTAATACAAAGAAAGTAGAAGTGGGTGCGTCATCTTATAGGGTACGAATTTTCTGAAAAAAAAAAAAAGCAACAAAAGCAAGCACCAGAAGCGAGAATTTTTAAGTTTATAAAATATAAGAAAATTGATTAAAAATGTTAAGAATTTAAGAGGAATTGGTTTAATTTTTGTTTAAAAACATTGTTTGTTTTAGAGTCTCTAATCATAAGAGGAATATTATTCCAAACTTTTGGTCCAATAAATTTTAATGATTGTTGAATAACAGTAGATCGGCAAAAGCTGGTAACAACATTACTGCTGCTTCTGGTTTTCATATGAAACGATTTTTGGATGAATATTTTGTTGAAAGATCGAGGCAGTAGGTTTTTATGATATTTGAACATAAGAATACCAATTTCCGCTTTATACATATGTTTTATAGTAATTAAGTTGTGTTCTGACATCGTGTGACTAACATTTTCCCTGTGAGAAAGATTAAAAATTATTCTTATGAATTTGTTGCACAGTCTTTGTAATTTATCAATTAATGTTTCATTTCCAAAGCACCAACTTGATATACAGTAGCGTATGTGGGTCATGAAGAGAGAACGATAGAGCATTAGCAATGTTTTTTCATTTAGATTAGGTTTTATTTTTACTATTATGCAAAAAATTTGTCTTAATTTTTTGTATATTAACATGATGTGTTCTTTCCACGACAAATGTTCATTAACAATAACGCCTAAAAGTTTTATTGATGATACTTTTTCTATATTGCATCCTCTAAAGGTTAAAAATAGGTTAATTGGAGGTGTTTTTGAGTTTGGCGTTCTGAACAATATATATTTGGTCTTGTCAGAATTTAGAAAAAGTTTGTTGGCAATTAGCCAGTTATCAATGTTCAGGAGTTCGTTGCTACCCTTTTTAAATAAGCATTTAGTATTTTTGTCAGACAGTAGGATAGTGGTATCATCTGCAAAGGACAGGCAAGAGCTCTGATTTAAGCAACGAGGAAAATCGTTCACATAGATAATAAAGAGAAGTGGGCCGAGTACAGAGCCTTGAGGAACACCAGAAGTTAATTTGTTTATGGTAGTTGATCTAGCACTACAACACTCGGTCTGCTGAGTCCTTCCAATAAGGTAAGTTTCAAACCATTTTAAAACATTGCCTCGAATACCATAATGTTCAAGTTTGCTTAATAAGATATTATGATCGATGGTATCAAAAGCTTTGGATAAATCTAGGAAAATACCCAAAGTTGATTGTTTTTTCTCAAAAGCAGCAGTAATGTTTTCAATTAACAAAGTAATTACATGTGAAGTTGAATGACCCTGTCTAAAACCGAATTGGTGATCTGAAAATAGGTTAAAGCGTGTAAAAAAAGAGTAAACTCGATTATACACAATTTTTTCAAGAATTTTTGAAAGGTTGGAGAGTAGACTAATGGGACGATAGTTCGAAATATTGTTGGTACTACCTTTTTTTTTAAAAAGAGGAATAACTCTAGAGTGTTTGAAATATGAAGGAAATTTTCCCTGAGATAAAGATAAATTAAAGATGTAACTGAGAGCTGACAAAAAATTAGAAGGCAAGTACTTCAAGACAAACGAAGGAATATTATCCCAACCAGCACTGAATTTGGAAATAGTTTTAGAGATAATAAGTGAGATTTCATAGGGTGTAGTAGGAAAAAAGAACATTGAGGAGGGATTTGCAGAGTTTAAATAATCAGAAAATTTAGTGCTGGCTGAAGGAAGCAATTTTACTAAGGATGATGAAATGTTGGAAAAGTAATCATTGAATATGTTAGAAATCTCAACAGGATCATTTACTAATTTTTTATTGTAATTGATATTAAACGAGTTAGATTTTGAAATTTGGGATTTTCCAAGTAAATAATTTATGCATTGCCAAGTTTTTTTGATATTCCATTTATATTGATGAAATTTTGACTGATAATATTCAGTTTTTTTAAGGTTTACCAGATGGAAATATAGATTTCTTGCTTTTTGATACTTTGATTTAATCTCTGTACATCCAGTAGCCATAAATTTTTTGTGTAGTCTGTCTTTTTTGTGAAGCAAAGAGCGGAGCTCCTTGCTGAACCATTTAGAACCAGGCGCTTTTTTTTTAGGTGGCTTTAACGGAAAAAATATTTCAAATTGATTATGTAATAGTTCATTAAAAGTTGCATAAGATTTTTCTAAATCAAGTTCTTGCAAAACGGGTGATAAGTCAACCTTTTTTAGAGTTGAATGAAATTTTTCAAGAGAATTAGGTGTAAAATATCTTGAAGCATGTTGCTTTTGAAGGATTGGGTCTCCTAATGCAGAGCATTGAATAACAGGAAAATGATCTGCAATATTGTGAACAATAATACCACTTTTTACTTCGGTATTAGTAATGTTTGTCCAAATGTGATCAATGGCGGTGGAGCTGGTTTCACCCAATCGCGTCGGTTTATTTATGAGTGGATAATAGTTGAAACTGAACATGGTGTTGGTGAACAATTCTGTTTGTTGATCAGTTAAGTTTAATAAATCAATATTAAAATCACCCATAATAAAACATTTATGTTTGGTCTTGTTAATTGCGTTTAAAATCTGAAGAAGATAATTATGAAAAATATCAAAAGAGAGTTTATCATTTCGAGGGGATCTGTAAATTGTTCCACAAATGATTGACTTATTTTTAAACTGTATAGTAATGAAAATAGATTCAAAGTATTTTTCGTTCATTATTGTTAACTCAGAATTGAGGGAAAAAACTAGCTTGTCTTTTATATATAAACCAACTCCACCTCCTTTACTTTTTAATCGAGGATTAGAAATATAAGTATATCCACTTAGGTTTCTATATTCTCCAAATAAATCATGTTTTTCCCAAGTTTCATTTATTGCTATTATATCTGGTTTGTTAGCTAGGACAGTAATTAGGCTTTCAAATTTGTTAAAATTGCGAGAATTTACCAATGATCTAACATTTATACACATAGTTGAAAAATAATTATTGTGATTTTGTGTTAACTGATCCAGCTCATGAGGTGTGAAATATAAATCCTTTAATGGCTGTTGAAAAATTTTCTGATTTTCAAAATCATTTGAGGAAATATCCAGGGTGTCATCATGAAAAATTGCATTCAGCTCATCAGAAGAAAAATTTTTTAAATAACAATTTTTAAATAAATCAGAAAACTCTTGATTATCAATAGAATAAAAAGGAAAGACAGAATTTACACAAGAATGACACATCCACTGTTTAGAATAAAAATTTATAAAGGCATTTGAGTTAATATCAATATTTACACAACTTGGATGATGATATAAATTGCAGCAAGAGCAAGTAAGATATGGCAGCTTAGCAGAAATTTTTAAATTGCATATAGAACAGATTATTATTTTTGTTTTGGACATTGCAAATTATGAAAAGAACACTTCAGTATTTAAGTTAAACTAAATTAAGAAGATAAAAAAAAATAAAAATAAAATAAAAAATAAAAAAGTAAATGCAAAAAAGCTAATAAACAAAAAATAAACAAATAGAAAGCTCTATGGCCAAAATTAGCTCTTAAAGTTTAAGCTGGGTTTCAATTCAACTAACTGTGCCAGTTATGTTATTTATGAATTAGATTTTTTAATTTTTAGAACTTTTTATACTTTGCTATTTGCAACAGCTGCATATGTGGATAGATTTTTAAACTTAGCTATGTCCTTAAAGTCATTAATATGAAGCTTTTTATTGTTAAAGAATGCATACACCTCACCTTTTAGTGTCCATGTTGAACGTAAGCCAAAAGCTGTTCTTGCAGCTTCAAGTAGCTGCAGACGGCGTTTTGTTAATGATTCCGTGATGACCAGTCCACTGTTTTTCAAAGATCTTTTTTTTGCATAGATTTCATTTCTTTGGTACCTTCTAAGAAATTTTACTATTATAGGGGTGCCTTTTTTTGCAGGAAGGGCATGGGCGACATCTAAGTCCTTGACCTGCAAAGGATTATCCAAACTGAGGTGGGTATTTAAAGTCTTACATATATAATTTTCAGTTTCTAAATACTTCCCTGATTTAGGCACTTCTTTGCATCCATGAACAATAAGGCAGTTTGATCTGCCATATTGCTCAAGATCATCTATTTTTTTCTCAGCAGATGCCAACCTTACCATTGCTGAATCAACAAGATTTTTCAGCTTGGTAAAAGCCAGCTGCATAGAATCCAGCTCTTTTCTTTGGGCTTCCTTATGGTTTGGGTTACCTAAAGAAGAAGGCACAGCAGCAGAAACAGAGCAACTACCATTTGAACCATTTATAAAATCATTCTGATATTTGTCTAAACGTACCTTTATTGTTTCCATTTCTTCAGTTATCTTTTTAAAATCTTCCATTAGTTTTAAGATTTTCTTTTTTTCAGAATGAAAATGATTTACAATAAAATTTTATTATTAAATAATATTAACTAGCACAAAAACACAAACCCTTATTCCATCAACCTTATTCAAATAAATGCTCATCTTATGTACGCTAAGCAGGAACGTGTGCGTGATAGTTTAACCGACCCACATGCAATCCCTACTCCCCTTGCTGGTTAGCTTGCGGCGGAAGGTCTGGCAAAAGTGATGAGTCTGTCAAAATATTTAGAATTAATTGAAAAGAAGGTGTTAGTGACGCAAGTAGCTTAAAGCAGACTGTTGTAGATAAAGATAAGCATATTGCTGAGTTCGAAAGCGCAATAAAAAAAATTGGTCATGAAGGATGAGTTATTTTATCCATCTTGCAGTGACCTTGCAGCTAGAAAACTTGTAGAACCTCACATCAAGTTAAATTGCAATCGTTTTGAGATACCGGTGCCGTTAAAAAATGATGTCATTTTACCGAACAAATTACATATTGACACGCGAAAGAGTTTTTATGTTGCGTAAGAAAGCTCTGAAACAGTCTGATCTCGGTGAATTCTTAAGTAAATCAATGTCAGAATTGCAAGAAAATGGCTATAGGGGAAGGTGGGGCAATATGGCACCATGAGGCAAAACCGAACATTTAAATAAATTTGTAAAAAAGAAATACAGCCACCTATTGACTATGATTACATAATCAGCCATTGAACCATGTTATTCCAGCCATTTTGTTTGAACGTCGCACTTATCCTGACGAACTGAGAACGATCAGAAGAATTTTGACCTACTTGATCTAAAAAGAGCATATTTTAATAAGTGAGTAGTTTGCTTTATGGTTATGGAGTTAAAATATTGGACTTCATGTTTTTAAGAGTAATACCATAGGCTATTCTTCGGGTGGTTTTAAATTTATCAGGTTTGATAATAATATCTGTCATACGATGACATGTTAAAACTAGGCAATGGGGCAAAATGGTCCAGCTATGAGGGGGCAAAACAGACCAAAGTTTCATTTTGCCCCACACAAACTGCTGTTTAGTATAAAGGCTCATTACCAATATTTTTCTTCATGAACTGCATCAAAGTAGTGTAACAACTTTTATTTATAAAAATTAATGTTTTTTATACTGATACAGCTTTTCTATAATCTATCAATAAGGTAGGCTAATCTTATAATAGTCTACCAATATTAGCAGGCCTTGTCTAAGAGTAAATTTGTTAATTGCATGTCTAAACTCGAACTGGTTCTCATTCAGCTATACCAATAAGAATGTTGGCTTTCAGCTATACAAATAAGAAACTTCAAATTAGCTAAATTCTGCTATTAATATCCACATTTGAATTTATTTTTTATTTATTAATTTAATCTTTTTACAATTTTAATAGTTGTATGAAAATTGCTGTATGATTAGTTAGGCTTAAGTATTTTTAACCAGTAGAAACCTGTAAAATGACATTATTTCTAACCCTTTTTGGTTTTTCCACAGTTGGGATGAAGGCGGAGCTCATGAATGGAGCTCCTCCAGGTTCCATTTATGCATGCCATAAAAGTGGTTGGATGCAACTCGAAATATTTGTAGAATGGTTTAAGCATTTTTTAAAGTCAACTGGAGCAACTAAAGAAAATCCTGTTCTTCTAATTTTGGATGGTCATTCAACTTAATGAACATGGAAGTAATTGATCTTGCAAGAGCTAATGGGGTAGTTTTACTTTGTCTACCACCTCATTGCTCTCATAAGATGCAGCCGCTGGATGTAAGTTTCATGAAGCCATTGTCAATTTACTATGATCAGGAGCTTGAAAAATGGCTTTGTAATCATCCTGGTCGGGTGGTAACTACTTTTCAAGTAGCCAAATTATTTGGAATAGCTTACTCTAAAGCAGCCACAGCACAAACACCCATAAACGGATTTAAGAAAACTGGATTGTTTCCAACAAATAGAGACATATTTGAGCCACACGATTTTGCTCCATGCCAGCCAACAAACATCGATTCTGGAAATAATGACCAGCTAAATGAATCAGCTTTTGTAACTGAAATTTTGATTGACTTACCACCAAACAAGTTTGCAGATAAATCTGATTCTCAATTACTCACACTAATGCAAACGCCACAAAGCCAACCAATTTCCACACAAGAAAGCAACCAAGCTGGTCGTGAAAACGAAACAATGGAATGTAATCCAAATGCTAGCCATACCCACTCTCCCGTTGCATCGACGTACATATCACCATATGCAATTGCACCTCCTCCAAAAGCATCTACAAGACCTCGTAGAAAGCCAAAAGCACGACGTGGATTTGATGCTGTTTTAACAAGTAGTCCTTATAAAGCTCACCTACATAACATTAAAAAGGTAAAAGCAAAGGACATAAATATAAAGTGTAAGAAACTAACGACATTAAAAAAGCAAAGTTACAGAGCAAACTTAAAGGTCCACAAACAACAACTTTTAAGAAAAGTTTGACTACAACATATTCAAAGCAAGAAGAGGATGCCCAATGCATCTATTGCTGGGAAAAGTAGAGTGAGACCAGTCATGACGGTATGATACAATGCACTATATGCTTGAACTGGGCTTACTTTTAGTGCGCTGGTATAGAAGAAGATGACCTTGAATTTGTTTGTGATCTATGTTAAATGACCAACAAACTTTTTATAGGCCTGCTTGTAAACTAAATTTTTACTACTGCCTTGTATGCAATTGTAGTATTAAATTAGGCCTAAAGTTACTGGAAATTATGTTCTTTTTTATTGTTCTGTTGGGATTTATTGTACATTAAATATTCAAAACACATCACGTGTCTTTTATCTTGCCTAACTATGTATCCACCTCACAATATTTCTCAAAAAAATACTTTGGGCAAGATGGACGATCCGGTTCATATTGCCCCTATAGGGTATTCCATATTGCCCCATATGCGGGGTAAAACTGTTTTTTTAAGAAAAAAAAAGAATCAATTTTTTCACAAAATCTATAATTGCAATTATATCAGCTTTTGGTTTGTTTGATTTATGTCTACAACCTTGATCTAAACTCTGGATATCGTTTCTCTGCGAACTTTAACGTAGGAGGTAGAAGCGTTTAAAGTTAAGGGGTCCGCTATGCCCCACCTTCCCCTATAGCACGCGCATCTGATGAGATGGACTGCTGTAAAAGTGACATATTTTACTACATCTCAGGTTAAAAAGCAAATTGTTTACGATGAAAAGTCAGAGTATAAAAATGTTTGTGTTTATGACATTAATGGCTGGCCCTGATTTGTTAAATCTTTTTTTGCATGTAGGCTATTAAAGAGATTTTGCTTTAAAAGCAAATTTGGTTTAGTAGCTGACGTCACTAAGTGCTTTTTTCAGATAAAATTGCCAGAAGTACAAAGAGATTTGTTTTGCTTGCTTTGGTTTGAGAACAATGATATCGAACAAGGTAATATAGTTCCCTTTCGTTTTTGTGTCCATCCGTGGGGAATAAAAAGTAGTATGTTTACTGCGCGTTTCGCGTTTAAAAAAATGGTTGAAGATAATTTTACAGGTGCTTGCTACTTAACGCTTCACAATATATTACATACAGGGACGTGCCGTCAGGGGAGGCAAGTGCGGCAATGCCTCACCTGTGGATATCAAATAAAGTAGAAATAAAACATTAAAGTCATAGTGTTTCTAAAATTGATGCAACTTGCTACTGTTGAAAAAAATAGTAAAAATTATACTGTACTTGTAGTAGTTTAATTAATTTTGTTTTTTAACCTTAATTTTTGACGGTTTAATTGTTGTATTTTCAGCGGTTTAATCATTTGGTCAAGCGTTCTTGTCTGCAAAACTGCTAATACGCGCTGGTGAGGCAGCTTCAAGACGTACCTCCCTTTGGATAAAAAAAGAAACAAAAATGAAACAATAGAGCACTTTTTTCTCTTTTGATGAAAATATCTGTTAAAACGAGAAAGATTTCAGGCATGCCGCAATTCTGACGTTGTGAAGAAAAAAAGTTTTTCTTCCTCCGGACATTTGGTAAAACAAGATAAATTGATTTGTTCTCAGTAAGTCGGAATACACGCATTGGGCAACTTGCAAAGCAATAAATTTGTTTTAGGTTTTTGTTATAGAACAGAGATGTCCAACCCGTTTTCGAAGTTGGGCCAAATTTTATATCGAGCGGAAGTCGGTGGGCCGCAAAAAGCTGTTTGCGCAGAATCTTGTTCCGATGTCTTAAGTTTCGTCCCAAAACTCAGTTGTTCTCTAAAAAAAAAAATTATTTTCTTGCTCTGACTTCTTCATCTATTTTCTTCTCTTTGAATCTCCTCTTATTTATCGATTTCCGCCCCAAATGTCCTCTCGCGCAAGTCTTCTTCGTAACCTTCATTATAGCCAGAAACTGGAAATCGTCGCTGGGCCGCATCAGAACCTTAAGTGGGCCGCAGGTTGGACATCCCTGTCATAGAAGACAATTTAGTATCTAAGCTACAAAAATTTTCTACATTGAGCTTTCAATCTAATTTTGGCATATTTATAATTCAGTGTTGGAACCTCAATTTTGCACAGCTATTTCATATTTATAATACACATTTCCAATTAACACTAATTCATAAAATAAACTATACCTTACTTTAACTTGTAAAAACTGAATGTGAATTTTTTTACTTCCATTGTGAAGACAATTGAAACTATTAAAGCATTTTTCATTGTAAACGTTAATAATCCTTCCGGGTTTTACTTTAAAAATGTCGGGCTGCATCTTTAGACGACCGTCAGAATCTTAGTTTCGAGTTAATATAAGCCAGTAATTCTCAACAAAAGGCACGGCTCTCTTGAAGGAAGTCTAAAAGGTTCAGGAGGGTCAGTTTTAATCACATTTTTAACAATGCATAAATCTCATCTTTCTATTGCAAAAAAATTTTTTTAGTCCTCTCTCCACGGTTTCGATTTTTTTATACTACGACGTTGCTTTTACTTCACCGAAAGAAATAAATTGGAGACGCCGAAAAACGTTGAATCTTTAGGAGGTCATGGTTGTGCCAACAAAAGTAGGTTATCTTCCAAAAAATATAAGGATTAAAACCCCCTTGGCCCCCTGGATCCGATCATAAAAGCTTTAGCAAGCATGCACAATCAAAGGCTCTCATTCAAAATCAAATTCCTAAAGACTTAATAAAACCTTCTTCTTCTTCTTCTTCTTTCGGTCTTCCCCTTCAATCAGGGATAGCCACAGCGTATTATCTTTCTCCAAACCGTCCTGCCTCCAACGTCCGTCTCTTTCACACTAACTTCACCCCATATCTTCTTTCACTACATCTAAAAATCTTCTCTTTGGTCTCCCTCTTTTCATCTTTCCTGGTAACTCCATTTCCATCATCTTTCTTCCTACATAGTCTTGGTTTCTCCTCATGACATGTCCATACCACCTCAGCCTGCCCTCCCTCATCTTCATTCCTAATCGTTCTACCTTGACTGTACCCCTGATGTACTCGTTTCTAGTCTTGTCTTTTCTCGTCACTCCTATAGCAAACCTCAACATTTTCATCTCTGCGACTTCCATCTCTTCCACTTATTTCTTTGTGACCGCCACCGTTTCAAGTCCATACACCATTGCTGGTCTCACCACTGAACTGTACACTTTTCCTTTTACTCTAGCTGGTAACCTCCTGTCGCAGATTATTCCCGATACTTTTCTCTATCCATTCCATCCCGCCTGCACTCTCTTCTTAACCTCTCTCTCACAACTTCCACTTTCTTGCACCGTTTATCCTAAATACTGAAATTTCTTTACTCTTGGCACTTTTGTATCCTCCATCTTTACTGTTTCGTCGTCATTTCCTCCATTTATGCACAGATATTCGGTCTTTGACCTACTTACTTTCATCCCTCTTCTTTCCAATGCATATCTCCAGAATTCTAGTCTCCGCTCCATTTCTTTCCTGGTCTCTTCGCAAATCACAATATTATCAGCAAACAACATTGTCCACGGCGGTTCTCTCCTTACTTCGTCCGTTATCCTGTCCATTATTACTGCAAACAAAAACGCACTTAACGCTGATCCCTGGTGCAGTCCAACCTTAACCTTGAAACTTTCTGTACTTCCTATTGCACACCTCACCACTGTTTCGCTTTCCTCGTATATATCTTATACAAGTCGCACATACTTTTTCACTATTCCTGATTTTTTCATACAGTACCACAGCTCTTCCCGCAAAACCCTGTCGTAAGCTTTCTCTAGGTCTACGAATACACAATGTAGTTCTCTTTGACCTTCCCTGTACTTTTCCATCAACATTCTTAAGGCAAACATGGTATCGGTGGTTCCCTTTCCTGGCATAAGTCTATATTGCTGTTTATTGATCTTTACTCTATCCCTTAGCCTGGCTTCAATAATTCTTTCCCATACCTTCATTGTGTGGCTCATTAGCTTTATTTTTCTGTAGTTTCCACAGCACTGTGAATCCTCTTTGTTTTTATAGATTGGGATAAGCACACTCCTTCTTTATTCTTCTGGCATCTGTTCACCCATTAATAGTCTGTTGAACAGTCTGGTCAAAAACTTTATCCCCATCTTTCCCATGCACTTCCAAACTTCTACTGGCAACTCATCTGGCCCAACCGCTTTACCTTTTTTCATCCTTCTTAGTGCATTCTTTACTTCTTCTCTACCGATACAATTTACCTCTTCGTTAACCACTTCTGCTTCCTCTGTCCTAGGGTCTCTGTTATTTTGTTCGTTCATTAGTTTCTCAAAGTACTCCTTCCATCTCTTCAACACTGCCTCCGAAATTACCATCACATTACCGTTTTCATCCTTTATAACCCTCACGTGCTGTACATCTTTCCCTGCTCTATCTCTCTGCCTAGCCAATCTGTACAATTGTTTACACCTTTCCTTTTCACCTTTCCTATTTTTAACCTTTAGAGGATGCAATATAGAAAAGGTGTCATCAATAAAACTTCTAGGAATTTGTCGTGGAAAGAATACATCATGTTAATACGCAAAAAAGTAAGACAAATTTTGTGCACAATAGTAAAAATAAAACCTAATCTAAACGAAAAAACATTGCTAATGCTTTATCATTCTCTCTTCATGAGCCACATACGCTACTGTATATCAAGTTGATGCTTTGGAAATGAAACATTGATTGACAAATTACAAAGACTGTACAACAAATTCATAAGAATAATTTTTAATCTTTCTACCAGGGAAAACGTTAGTCGCACAATGTCAGAACACAACTTAATTAGTATAAAACATATGTACAAAGCGGAAATTTGTATTCTTATGTTCAAATATCATAAAAACCTACTGCCTCGATCTTTTGACAAAATATTCATCCAAAAATTATTTCATATGAAAACCAGAAGCAGCAGTAATGTTGTTAACCGCTTTTGCCGATCTACTGTTATTCAACAATCATTAAAATTTATTGGACCATAATTTTGGAATAATATTCCTCTAATAATTAGAGATTCTAAAACAAACAATGTTTTTAAACAAAAATTAAACCAATTCCTTTTAAATTCTTAACATTTTAGATCAATTTTCTTATATTTTATAAACTTAAAAATTCTCGCTTCCTGGTGCTTGCTTTTGTTGCTTTTTTTTTCAGAAAATTCGTACCCTATAAGATGACGCACCCACTCCTACTTTCCTTGCATTACGATGAATAGAAGACTTTACCACAAAGCAGATTCAAATATTGCTTTTATTCCATTGTAAACCTTGTATTATTTCTAAAATATTTGCGCATTGCATCTTATGTTTTCAGTTTATTTATTTATTTATTTTTTTTTTGTGTGTGTGTGTGTGTTTGTAATTCTTAATCTTTAATTTTTTTTTCCTTGTCATATGAGTGAAATGGTCCTTTTGACCCGCGACAGGATTTCTTTGGGTGGATTTCTTTACCTGTTAGGCCTTTTTTGCCAGCGACCTGTTGTGTATCCCACCACATTTTCCACCGACACAACAGCGTCTACATATGGCTCGGATGACGCTTTTTTCTTTTTATTTCATTTTCTTTTTTTTATTTCATTTATTTTTTCTTTATTTTTTGATTTCTCTTAAAAGATGCTGCAACCATGCACACTTGTTCTTAAAAATCTCTTCTTGTCTTGATCACATGCCATAACGTTTATTGTTTTGTTGCCTTTTCCTTTTTCTGTTCTGCTGTCTAATACTTACAAATTTCCTACTTTACTATGTTTTTTATGGCGGAGCTGAAATAAAAGATACTGATACTGATACCTTCTTTTGTTTCCACTGTAGCATACAAATCGTCATAGGCACGTCTCTTCGCCATCGCAACTGCCTTCTTTGCCTTACTCTTCTTTTCTTTGTATATCTTTTTAGTATTTTCATCACTTATTTTGTCCCATGCTTTCTTTGCCTCTTTTTTTTCTTTTATGCTCTTCTGAACTTCCTCATTCCACCACCATGTCTCCCTGTTTTCCTTTTTGTTTCCCAAATGTCATTCCCAGTACAGTTTCAGCTGTTTTTCTTAGCATTTCTGCTGTTTTGTCCCACTCATCAGGTAACCCCTCCTTGCCTCCCAGAGTCCTGGTCACCTCTTGTCCAATCGCTTCTTGACAGCTTGTCTCCTTCAGTTTCTACCATCGTATCTTTGGCTTTTTTCTTTTTCACCATAAAAGCCATTTTGCATACTGCCATACGGTGCTGCTTTGCGACGCACTCATTCACTATTACCTTACAATCGCACATTTCCTTCAAGTTCCTCCTTCTGCACATCACATAAATCTACTTGGGTACTTTTTTCGGCACTTTTATACGTCACCCTGTGTTCATCTTTCTTCTTGAAATAAATATTGGCAATCACCAAATCCATCTTTTTCGCAAAATCCACAACCGTTAATCCTTCCTTATTTCTTGTTTCAGCACCATACCTCCCCATTATTTCCTCAGCCCTATGTTTCCTTCGCCCACATGTCCATTAAGCTCCGCACCTAGAACTATCCTCTCCTCTTTTGTTACATTTCCTGTCAATCCAACCAGGTCTTCCCAAAAATCATTTTTCTCCTCCATGCTATTTTTAACCTGTGGAGCATATGCGCTTACTATATTTAGGATGGACCCATTTACCTGCAGCTTCATGGCCATTAGTCTGTCTGACACCCTCTTCACCTCCAGGACACTTTCAGCCAGCTCCTCCCTCACCACTATCCCTATCCCATTTCTTTTTCCATCAGTTTTGTTGTAAAATACCACCTCCAATGTTCCTTGCTTTACTACCTTTCCAGTTTGTTTCTTGTAGGCACAATATGTCTACATTCCTTCGCTCCATCAAGTTTGCCAGCTCTCTTTTCCTTCCAGTTATTGTTCCAATATTTAAGGTACTCACCCTAATGAGTGAGTTTCTCCCTTTCCACACTTCTCGTTGCCTCTTCACTCGCCTTCCGCCTCCCTTTCTGCTCTTGTTTTTGCTATGTTCAGCAGTAGCATAATTTCCACAGGTGCCCTGCTGTGCAACACCCGAGGCGATCGTTGGTAACTCGGGCCGCGACCGATCCGGTATGGATTTATCAAGATAACGCATTTGTATAAAATGGCAAAAAAGTTTTACGCCGGATATGCCCTTCCTGCCGCAACCCTCCCCATTTATCCGGGCTTGGGACCGGAATCAAGAAACACAGTACTTTGTGCCCCCGATGGCTGGGTTAGGACTTAATAAAACCCAAAAAACTGATTTGTCTCTAAATAAACAGATTTTTCAATTTTAATGAGGAAACTATAAATTTTGCAAGTTTTTCATAAACAAAGCTTTTTTTCTCGGAAGCGTGGTCGAGTGGTTAAAGCGCCGTGCTTGTGATCAACATTTTTTCGGTTCAAAACCTATTAACGCCATTTTATTGTGTCCTCGAAAAAAAACTTATGTTATTAAGCCAGCATCGGGTTTCGTCATCCGAAACTGTCAGACCTCGTGCTTTATGTGGTGCCCGATGTATAGGGCACGCTATTAGAACATGGATGCGGTTTGTTCAGAAGCGCCACATTCGCAATTCGGTAAAGGAGCGAGACCCCATTTGTGCATGGATGAATGGAATCACCGGAAACCAGTCCACAGGCGGTTGAGCTTAACCCAAGCTGTTCGGGGTAAGCCCATCTCAACAAGCCTGGCACCGGTCTCGTGCACAAAAGCACGGAGCCTAAAAGCATTTTTGCAGTATTCCACTTTCCATTTGTGATTTGTCCAATCAGAAGCATGGGTGCCAAGTCTGGCAAGGTTGTCCAAAAGATTCCGCGCACCTGACACAAACAGGTGTCTGGATCTTAGTCTCACTTGGCGAGTATCTAAGGACCCACTTAAGAGACCATGCAAAATATGATCAGGATCCAGAGATCTACCATGAGCCAAGGAGAGTGTCGCTTCCATTCTTCGAAGCTCAGCTGGCTGGATGCCTGAGAGTACAGGTAGGTGGTCCATAGGAGTGGGATCCAGGCATCCAGTGACTATCCACAAGGCGTTGTTCAAGACACTGTCAATGAGGCAAGTGTGAGCACTGCAACACCAGACTGGCACGCAGTACTCAGCTGTTGAGTAGACTAGAGATAAGGTGGCTTTGCATAGTGTTTTAGCACCAGCACCCCATCCCAACCCACAAGTTGCCTCAACAGTGTGACATGCAGGGATAGTTTTTTGCACAATGCCACTAGATGGTGACGAAATGTGAGCGATCTGTCCAGTTTTACCCCAAGATAAGTAGGAGTTGGACAGAACAGTAAAAGTCTATCGTTGTTGTAGACTTTTAGCTCACGTTTAACCTCTCGATTATTTAAGTGAAAGAATGCTGTCATCGTCTTAGTGTAATTGAGCTTCAACCTCCAAGTCTAGAGATACGCTGAAAGTGTAGACATGTCTTGGCTTAAGGTCTCCTCCAAGTTCTTCCAGTTTCCAGAAGAGTGCAGCAATGCTAAATCATCAGCATAAACAAACTTTTTGAAAATCATGGAAGAAAGATCGTACGTATAGATGTTAAATAGGAGGGAAACCAATACCGATCCCTGAGGAACGCTGTTTTCAAGACGGCGTAGCCTGCTTTGCTTGCTGTCAACCAGGATTGCGGAGTCGGAGTCGGTCGGAGTCGGTCGGAGTCGGAGGTTTTAGAAAGGAGTCAGAGTCGGACTGTTAAGAGGACTACGAGTCGGACTCGGAATATTTTATCCGACTCCAATTCTTCATGTCCAATTTCTTTACATATTAGTGATGTTAATCGCGCAACTTACGCGTCCGCGTGCGCCAGTGGAGTGCTTTGCAGTAATCTTTTTAAGAGAACCTTGCCGCGTATCGCGCCACAGCCCGCGACTCATATAAAGTTTACATTTTAATTTGTAAGCAAATAATATTTTGGGTAATGCTATGCTCGAGCAGCCGATTTAGTTGCTTCTCTTTCTTCAATCAAATGACAGGAAGCAAATGCCAGGTGCATAATCAATTACTACCCCAAGCAGCCTTTTTCTATTGTGTAGTGGTACCGTGACATACGAGTTTAATTAATTCGGTGACCGAGCTCGTACCTCAATTTACTCGTATGACAAAGCCAATTTTCCCATTGAAATTAATGTAAATGCCATTAATCCGTTTCAGCCTCCAAAATGCGCCCCATTTTTTATTTTTGACGTGTCTTTAAATAAGTACTTCCTCCAACAGAAGAGAATGTTGAATGTCTGTTTTCATTACTAAGGCTCATCAGAACAGAACAAAGGGCTGCAATGAAGGAAAAACTCACAGTAGCAATTTTATTTTTTACGAGCAAATTATTAAATTAAAATTTTTGAAAATTAAAACTTACTTTTCTTGCTTTATTCTTTTAAAGAAATATCAACCAAAGATTAGAACCAAGGTGAATTTTTTAAAAATCTCCTACTATGAATGTCAATAAACGGCAGGGAACCTGCATGTTCAATCTGGTACAAAATTACAATAATTGAAATATACATGAGATAGAAACTCAGACCCCTTATATTTTGTTTACAAAATCCGACAAAATTCACATATGTATTCTTACTATTAATATATAACCATGAAATACTGTGAAGATGGACTCCATGCCATCAAACTAATGGCTGAAGTTTATTTGAGAGAAATAAGTATGAGCTTATTATTGGTATGGAAATGTCAACATTTTTTTCTGGAGTTTCTTTATATGTAGTGGGTGATTCAGGAAAATTCTAAAATTAGTCGCATTTTATTGTTTTTCTTGTAGTCTATAATTGTAGGTTTTAAATTTTTAATTCTTTTGTATATGGTTTTTTGTTTCTTTTGCTTTTATAAACTTTTGTTTTCAAATTTTCATTGTTAATAAATTCCATAGTTATTACTTACATTTGTAAAAATTTTTACAATTATAAAATATTCATATTTACGTTTTAACCTCATTACCTACTGATAAAAACGAAACTAAGCCACCTAAACACAAGAAACACCAGACTCGAGTTTTGCTCTTGTTAAAGTTTGTCAGTGATGTATATCTCCTTGAGTTTCAAACCGATTAGATGTAGTCCTACACGCAGGAGACAACACTCAGGGTCTAATCCTACACCCAGGGCCTACACAAGTCATTAATTGTATTAACATTAAAGTTTGTCGTAGGTTAGATTTACCATAGGAAAAATGTAAAATAAACTAGAGATAACATTATGATTATCCATAAAATACTTTGATGTTCAGAAAATGTGATAAGCATTAAGTATAGAACACATATTTAGTTTGGAGTTATGTGTGCCATTTCGAGTTAGTTTTCTAAATGTGATTTGTATTAATGTTTCATTCAAACAAAGTAAGAATTATAGTTAATGGGTTGTGTATATAATATAATTATATGTATATACGTATTTGGGTTGTGGCTGACTAGGTGACCTTTGATGGTCTTTTGCTGCAACCCTGTTGTAGTATTGCTCAATATTTCTATTATTTTGTGTTTTTTTGTTTTTGTTTTGTATTTAAATGGCAATCTACATGTACAATGAATAAACAAAGATTGATTGATTGATTGATTGATTGATTGATTATCAAAACATAAATATAACAAAAAAAACACGTTGTATTAGTCCCAATATAGTCCCAACAGACAGTCCCAACAGTCTGTTTCGCTTGTGAGGCTCATCAGGGAACACAACAATTAAAAAAGCAATATTATTTACGTTAAAACAAATAAAATAAGCAAAAATTAAAAGTTAAAATAAATTTTTAGGCTTCAGATGAAAACTCGCATCTTAGAAAAATAGCGCTACCAAAAGTTTGCGTTTAAATAATTATTTTACTCAAGTTAGTGATTGATTAATTATTAAATAATTACTTTTGTCATGAGATATTAAAAGAAAACATGCTATAATGTTGCGCATTAAATATTAAAAGAAAACATGCTGTAATGTTGCACATACTGGTAGATGTATTAAATTTGGCCAAGCTGCCGAAAAGTTTAAAGTGTAGAAAAGTTTATGGATCATTAGTTAAGAGCAAGTGTTATTAAAAAATTTTTTTATACTGCCTAAAACATTAGTATGGATCTTTCGTTAAGAGAGAGTGTTATAAATACTCTTTTTATAAAAAGATTCTTTGATCCATACGCTTTACCGGTAATCTTTTCGGCAGCTTGGCCAAGTTTAAGAATACATCTATGCGCAACATTACAGCATGTTTTCTTTTATTAACTCGTAACAAAAGTAATTATTTGCTAATCAATCACTTACTTTAGTAAAATAATTGTTTAAACCCAAACTTTTGGTAGCATTATTTTTCTTTTTCTTTTTTTTTTTTTTTTATCTCTATATTTATCCTCCTAACTCGCAGGAAAGCGAAGGAGGCGCTATGGATAGGGTAAGCAATTACCCCGACCTGCTTCCGGAGATGCCAAGATATTGCTGTCCGCTAGTAATTTAGTAGAGATATGACTGCAATTTAGAACTGCTTGTCAAGACCACCAAGCAGGGGAATGTGCCGTAAAGTGTTTTTCCCAAGGACACAACAGAATGGCGCAAATGGTGATCATCAGTCCGGTGCTTTAACCTTTCTAAGATGCAAGTTTTCATCTGCAGCGTAAAAATTTATTTTAACTGTGTCCTCTGATGAGCCTTACAGGTGAAACAGTCTGTTGGGACTATTTTAATAAAAAATTTTTTAATATTTGTGTTTTGATAAATTAATCAGGACTAATCGTTCTGACTATTGAAGCCATTAAGCACTCTTCTGAAGAGCACCAGTAGTTTGTAGTTATACGTATATGTATACTCATATCTTTATTTTTTAAAGTGAATATCTTTTTAAGTATTTAAAAAATCTGACTTATTTTGTGCAACTGTTAATTCAAAAAGATGATTTTTGCTTAGTTAAATCTAATTTAAGATAAATACTATGCCCATACTAGGGAGTCGGGAGTCGGAGTCGGGAGTCGGAGTCGGATTCAGCATTTTAGAAATTTCAGGAATCGGAGTCGGAGTCGGATCATAATGTTCCGACTCCGCAACCCTGCTGTCAACGGTAGTAAGAGTGAAACTTTGATTTCGGACAAGCTCCATGATCATTTTGACCATGTGCTTATCCGGAAAAAGTCTCAGCAGCTTGCAGGTAAGGCCACGGTACCAGATAGTGTCATAAGCAGCTGTCAGATCGATAAATACGGCACCGGCCTTCTTTTTAGCCTCAAAAGAATCTTCGATGTTCTGGGTTAGCAGAACAACTTGATCTACGGTTGACTTCCCGCGTCGGAATCCAGCCTGCTCTTAGGGAGCAGTGGATTGATTAATAGCTCAACGCGGGCGTAAATAAGCATCTCGAGGATCTTGTAGGGGACACAGAGCACAGATATTGGTCAATAACTCTTTGGGTCCCCCATGAGCTTTGTTGGTTCTGGGATCGCGACTACAAGCGCTCTTCTTGGGAAGATCTTGGGAATTTTGAGTCGGCGCAAACAGGAAGAAAGGAAGTCACATAACCAGGACTTCAAAGCAGCTCAAGCATGGAGTATAAGCTCTGGGCATTTGGAATCAGGTCCCAGAGCTTTACCTGGTTTTCAATGTTGGAGGGCAGCAGTAAATTGTCGGAAGCGTGGTCGAGTGGTTAAAGCGCCGGGCTCGTTACCAACAGGGTCTCGGTTCAAAACCCAATCGTGCCATTCCGTTGTGTCCTTGGGAAAGACGCTTTACGGCACATTCCCCTGCTTGGTGGTCCTGGCAAGCAATTCTAAATTATAGTCATATCTCTATTAAATTACAAGCGGACTGCAATATCTTGGCATCTCCGGAAGCAGGTCGGGTTAATTGCTTACCCTATGTATTAGCGCCTCCGTCGCTTTCCTGCGAGTCAGGAGGATAAATATAGAAATGAAATAAAAAAAAAAAAAAAATTCTCTGTATGAAAAAGTGTCAGAGATATTTACTGGGTCTGGTGTTGTGGCCCTCCAAAGGTCAGACAATTCTTGAGAACTTTTTTAAGAGTCAATTCTTGAGTCAGACATTTCTACGGTCAACAGCCTCGTATTTCCCATTTCTAATCAGCTGAGATGCAATAGCATCGACTGAAACGGGACACTAATGAGGAGAGTGTCGTGACCTACCAGTAAGGTTGTTCAAAATACTCCATGCTTTTCGACTAGAGTGTGAGAAGTCAATGCTCCAAACTGCCTCGGACCATTGATCCCTCCGCTTCCTGTCAAACTTGGCAAGCAGAGCTGTAGCACCCAAACTTAAGTTGTCCCCTGAGGAGACTGCAGGAAAGTTCTATAGAGAAATTCACACTCTGCATTCCAATACGAAATATAGTTATTTTGATACCCGCGTGGAATAGTCTTTTTGCCTGCTTTCTTGATGTTGTTACAGAAGTCCTGGTAAGCAGCATCCACATCAAGTGAATCAGGCGGCAACAAAGTCTTTTCGAATTTATTCGTCAGAACAATGTAGTGACTCCATTTGGCCTTGCGGAAGTTCCATCGCTTAACAGGCATGCTTGGCACTGCCATAGCAAACCTTGGTCGTGTAATAAGCAAAGGTCGATGTTGTGACCTGGGGAACTTTTTAAGGACATGTCTATCTGGTAAGAGACTGTTTGGACATGCTAGCAAAAGCTAGATCCAGATTGGTGCCAGTGTTCCAGCGGCTACAGTAAAAACTGGCAGCATCCTTGGCATTATACTGTATAAGAGGGCAAGACAATTAATACTTGCCCAGTCAGCCAAACACTCACTGTCCAAGCTGCATGACGACAGTTAAAATCACCAGTATAAAGACAGGGGTGAGGAAACACTGGGAGATCCAGGGTTCGCAATCGCATTGGTGGTGGTTTGTAGACGTTGACTATTTTATAGTCATCAACATTGACACACAACCACTCGATCTCAAATATTGGTGGAGATTGGTCCAAAAGTGTGTATCTTAGTCACTCATGGACAAACGTGGCAAGGCCATACTTTCTGCTTAAAAAAGACCCAGCTAGTTGGTAGTTTGGAAGTACCAACTTCTCTGCATCAGTGCAGTGAGTCTCCTGTAGTAGGATGACGAGTGCCTCAGACTGCAGAGCAAAGTGATGAAGAACGTTTATCTTGCTTGCAGTGAGGCCTTCGATGTTCAACTGAAGAATTGTTGGCAGTGTTCCCTGAAAAGGGAAGTTTTATCCTGGCATTGCCCCATCCTGAAAAGGATGTTTGTTAATTAGCAGACCCACGCTGAACATCAGAATGGGTGGATACCCTTCCGTTTTGGTAGGTTTGGTTTCAGTCTGTCATTTTTAACATCAATGAACAGACTTACTCACGGCCCAGGCTGCAAGAAAACACCTACCATCTGGGCCTTCGATTATATACATGTAATAAAGCGGGCGTATCTTTTCAACGCACGTATCTCCTTTAAGCAAGACTTTTTTTGTTGCGAAGCATTGACGCTACAACGCTCGATGATATAATAAAGCGTTGTAGCGTCAATACTTCGCAACAAGAAAAGTCTTGCTTAAAAAAGATACGTGCGCTGAAAAGATATAGACCGGGTGTAGACGAAAGGGATGCCCTGCGTATAACAGGTCGGCTTGGTAAATCACTTGATAGCTATTTTATTGGAGGCGAAACACCCACTCATATTTCCATCAAGGCTTTGTTCAAATAGACTAGTAATTTTATATTTTCATAATCGTAACTGGCATAATGGCCTAGTGGGATTCATTCAACACACGTTGTTGTTCTTTAGGAAAAAGTTTTGGATTATAATACCGACGTGCTGATCTGAGCGCAGATATTTACGAAAATGTAGTGCGTGTGCAATTAACCCTTTCGGTACGACAATTAAAAAAAAAGATTTGTTTGCAAGAAAAAATTGGGTCTTTTATTTTGTATATTGAAAACTTGTTTTTAAGCAAACTTTTAAAATTTTTATGTCATTGTACTCATGAAAAAATTATTTTTTCAATGATATAAAATTTAAACAGTTTCTTTTTATAGTTAATGGGGAAATTTGTAAGTAGACTCAGATCTTCTTCCGGAGATGCCAAGATATTGCTTTCGGGTTGAGATTTTTATTTGATTATTTAGTTTTATAGAGATAAAAATAATTGTCATAGTCTTTAGATCTGATTTTTACTTATGTGTTTCTTTATTATCTTTTCCATTTTTTGTTTATGTATTTATGAGTTTGTTTATAGTTTTTGGCGCATCTCCATTTTAATAAATTTTTGATTTTACTACTTTACCATACTATTTTTTTGAAACTGCACTTTCTTGTTCAACCAACATGACTAATTTTTGCTTTAACTTATTGCTTAGTTCTAGGCCAATATAGATTAATCGAAAATTAAAATCAGAGCGTCAAACCAGAACCGTTTAAAATAAAGTTATGGTTTCAGGTTCAGGTTCGGCAAATTTAATTTTTATAGATTCATTTCTGGTTCAAGTTCAAAGAATAATAACGTTTAATACGGGTTTACAGATCCAGTTTAGATTCGATTTAATACCCTATTTATTATGTTTTAATTAGTTTTTAAAAGGGGATTTCCCCAAAAAGAAGAATTCATTATTATTTTTATTGAAAAAAATCCCAATACTCAGTTTTTTGAAAAGACATCTCCAGTTAGATCATATTTAATAGTTGGTTTTTTCAACTTCATGTTTTTTCTTGTTAGTCAAATGAAAAGTGCGTGCTGATTAGTGGTTGCAATTTTTTTGGACTTGAAAATAATAAAAACGAATTTGCACTTATTTACAGTTGAACTCTCGCTTACTCCGTTACTTTCATCTGCATCCCCGTTTTTTTAAAAATTCAAATTTCGTGTTTGTAGCAAGCATTAAAAATAGCAAAAAAGCACTTATTGAAACAGTATATACAACTTACACAGGAGACAGAGAAAAAACTAAATGGTTATCAAATCAATTGTGACCGTTAATGTGGTGAAGATTAATTTTGAAATTGAACAAACAGTAGATATAGTGAAATTGAATGACAAAGGAAACAAAAAAGCAGCTGCACAATAATGAGAAAAAAAACACAATGACAAAAAAAAGGTCTACTTTAACTTTGATGTGTTTCAAGAGAGTAGTTTTTGTACCTTTTTTTAAACAAAACAAGGGAAGAATTTATTATTTCATGTGATAGTTAAAACCATATGGTTGATCCTATTATTTTCTTAAAATTTTTACTTACAGCAATACAATCTAATAAACTCTATGAAAAATTAAATCGGAGAATTATATCATGCCATTGAAAGTAGATTGGTGTAACAGCTTGACCAATGCTCTAAAGTTAACATTTCAAAAGTTTTTAATATTGCTGTGATGTTTTATCATTGCATTAAATTTTTGAATCATGTAACATTCTTCCACTATTTTGCATAAGTTTCTCAAATTGCATTCTAAATTAGCAGCTAGAATGTTACTGGATCAGAATTATTTCTTTTAACTGGTTTTGTTGTTTTATAATTTAATGAAAGTTAAAACTTTGATTTTTTGAGTGTGTTTAAGAAGTCACTATAAGCGATTTTATTTGGTGAAACTAATCTGGAATTCCCCATTCAGCACTAGGGTGGAATAAAAAAAACCAAGAGAAAAGGGATCTTTCAAGAAGCAAGAGTAATTGCAGGATCATCTGGGTTAGTTTTACAAACAAAAATTGCTCACAGTGATTTCTTGAAGAACCCTTTTCTTTTAAGGTTTAATTTATTTTTATTGTCTTTGTAGTGTGTAAGTATAAGATATGTTGGTAAGAATGTTTAGTAGTTTGTGTCTTTAGGTATTTATTACATTGACAGCTTATATTGCAAAATGTAGCTTTTATTTTGTAAAAATAAGTTATTGTAAGAAATGAACTTTTAAATGGAGTCAACTGATGAAAAAGATCACTTACTATCATTGTTTGAGCCACTTTTACTTCAAAGTCTTTCAAACAAAGAACTACATTTATTAGTTGAAGCATTTGAAATATCAAGTTTTATCACAAAAGGTTTGTGTGCTTTTGTTGTTTTTTATGTTATTATTTAAACATAATTTAAATATAATTAATATAATTTAAAAATTACTGAAATATAATTTAAAAACATTAAATTTAAATTTAGTTAATTTCTAAAAAAATAAGAACAATCACAGCATTTAACAATGATGTGTCAACAGGCACATTTCATTTTATTTAGAGCTCATAAGGAATTTTTCTCCAGCATGGAACCACTGCTATAGCTAAAAGTTATTGAGAACATTAAAAACTTAACAAGTTTGGCAAACTTTCAATTTTCACTTTATGCAATTACGCTTTGTTTATATTGTTCATTTATTTAACTTGTTTGTGTAAGGCTATGTGTGTTAATAAAGTTGTACTTATTCTATTCAGTCTTCATTTTGTTTTACAATTGTATAATATTAGAGACTTATTAACTGCTTGTTTTTCTTTAAATTGATAAAAATAACTTATTTTTCATTTTTTATACAAAAAAAGACTTTTTTATTTTTAACAAATAACAACTTTGTCTCATATTTGCAGCAATGTACCTGATAATCATGTGATCTAAATGATATTGTTATGATGATGGCAAGCCATTGTCAACTATGTGTTAGATTTAATAAGCTCAAAATTAAAAGCAAATTATTATTAGAAATGATAATCCCTTACATATCATTTTCAGTTTATTTAGAAGAAAAATTTTGCTTAGCAAATTATTTAATTTTTTATAGATGCTTCAAAATTATTATTAGATATTACAGAAGGCAAAGAACTATTTTCAATTTTAATTAAATCAATTATAAAAACTGCTAAACCTGGATGGGAGCTTTTTATTGTTGATGAACTGAAAAAATTAGGTTAGTAAAGATATTCATATAATTTTGTATTATAAATTTTATGTTAAAAAAACTTTTAAAAATATTTTGTAAAAATTAATAATTTGTGGAAAAAAATGATATATATTATTATTAATCTTTAATTGACAATAATGATTTAAATATTTTATTTATTTATTAAATATTTTATTTAAAGGCAGTATCTAAATTTTTGATACTGGACTATCAATTAAAAAAATTCAAGGTCTGGTGCCAGACTCCAAACTTTTAAAATTTAAGATCCAGTATAAACTCCAAATTTTTAAAAATTGTAAGTCTGGAAATGGCTTTTTTCACATGCATTCCATATTTTTATTTTTATTCGATGTTTTTGAAATAAGTGAGATGCAACAGGAAATGTGTTGGAAAATAGATTGCTGTGCTTGGGTTTGATTTGTAGTCATAATGTGTCTTTTTTCGAATTGTTATAACCTCTTAAACTTATCAAATTAAGTTAAAGCTAAAACTCAAGATGTGATTAACCAATATCATGTACACTTTAGCCAATGCCAGTTAAAATAGTTTAACCTTAATTTAGCTTTAAGTTCTTCAACTATATTTAATTTTTAGTCTTAGCCTTAAATTTGTATATTAACTGTATTTTAAAGAGCTTCTTTGTGGTACAGAATTTTAGTATCGCTTTAAACAAAGTTGATTTTATTGGAGCCATAAGCTTTTCATGACGCTCTCATCAGTGGCAATCGCGTCAAAAATTTTGACGCGATTGCCACTGATGAGAGCGTCATGAAAAGCTTATGGCTCCAATAAAATTGACTTTGTTTAAAGCGATATTAAAATAACTGTATTTTAAAAATCTGCTTGTTTTTTACAGTAGAACATAGAAAGAAAAAAAAAAAATGTTTTAATCAAAAATTGCACAGCAATCCAACAACTTTCATGTTAAAGCACACTAATTGCAAAGACATTGCGTAAAAATAATGTATACTTATTGATTAAAAAAATTGTTACCCAATCTTATATTTAAAAAAATTTAGATTCTCATATGTATCTCTAGACACTGCTTAATGAAAATATGTTGAAATTTCTGACTTAATTTTTTTATACAATAACTTTTTTAATATTTTTTTTGTGAAAAAATAATAATTTTTAAAAATTTTTATTTTTATTGTATGGTAACAAGGTTGAGAAAAGCTTATGTTTTTGTTTTAACAAAGCCTTGCCCACTTCGGTTTTTTTGTGCTTAAAAAAAGTTTTTAAAACAAGTTTTGTTCCTATTTTTTTATATTAAAAATACAATGTCTTTATTGCATTATGCAATGTAATTATTTTTGAATTTATCCAATAATGATTTTTTCCACTTTATAAAATGATGCTATTCAAAGGTTTTGTCCATATGCTTTGTTGCAATAATTAAAAAAAATTGGTCGAAGTGATTTTACATTAGGTCGCTGAGTGTTGAGGTGCTTAATTTAGTACTGCCAACTAATGCTGCTTGTGGCTATGCCCTGAAGAGTTACAATGCTACAACAAGCAAAAAGGCAGAAAATTTTTTAATATTTTCTGGTTTAGTAATAGAAGAAGATCTCTTGTTACCAAACACTAAACAAAAGGTTTTTCATATTTTTTCTCTGCCAATAAATATTTTATAGTTTTTAAATTATTATATAGCTTGTAAAATAAATGGAAAGTAAAAATAAGCTTCTTGTCTACCATTTTTAAAACAATAACAGCACTTGCTGCCAAACTCATTTAAACTTTTTATGCTTCTATTGCTCTGTACCAAACACATCTTAAAACAAGAGAAAAAATGCTGTGGGTCTGGGAAAAGGAAATGTCTGAGAACAGCTAAGAAAAACACATGATTCATTGGTCTAGAATTCTCATGGATTGACACTGACATGGGTCAAGTTTTTTTAAATAAACTATTATTGCTTAACTTAATTTATTTATTTTTTTTATTTATTTTATCTCTACATTTATCCTCCTGACTCACAGGAAAGCGACAGAGGCGCTAATACATAGGGTAGGCAATTACCCCAACCTACTTCTGGAGATGCCAAGATATTGCTGTCCACTTGTAATTTAATAGAGATATGACTGTAATTTAGATCTGCTTGCCAAGATCACCAAGCAGGGGAATGTGCCATAAAGTGTCTTTCCCAAGGACACAACAGAATGGCACCAATGGGTTTTGAACTGAGACCGTGTTGGTCATGAGCTTGGTGCTCTAACCACTGCCAAGCTCGTGACCAACACAATCTCAGTTCAAAACCCACTCGCTTCAAAACCCACTCTGCTCTTGGTTCAAAACCCAATATATCATTAAAAACTACTTTTAAGATCATATACATGTAAGTTGTTAATGACTTTGTTTGTTGTTCAGGTAAATATGAAATATCCAAGATACTTCAATCCTGCTTTGATGATAACAAACATTTGCACTGGATTTTGTCTTCATGGAATGATTTGCTTCAAATAGAAAAGAATGTCAAAGATTGCTTATGGCTTATTACTCAACAGTAATTTTTTTTTTATTAAATTAAAGTGTATAAGTAGTATTATATAGACTTGTTCAAAATTTGTTTTTTGAGATTAACAACAGACTATAAAAATTGTGAACTTGATGCTTTAAAATTACTTTACAGAAAATTTTAGTGAATATAATAAATATAAAAGTTATATTTAAGATTGAAAGCCATCTATCTTTTAAACTTCAATTTCCACTGATTGAATAATTTTAAGTCTACCAGGCTATTATTAACTTTTTCTAATATTTTTTCAGTTTTAAAAAAAATATAAGGATTAGAAAAGTTATCATTTTAAATCTGTTTTGACCTGCATTTTTATGTAATTTTAACAAAAAAACTATTGAAAGAAGAAAAATGTTTCCTACTTTCTTGCTTGTAAAGGTATTTCAAAAATAGTTTAATTTATAATTTGAGAGAATGATTTTTCATAGTTTTGTCACTTTCATTTTAGAAAATTGTTGGAAAAGAACTGGTTGAAAAATTTTTGTTTTCTTTTTACCACCTCAGAAATTGATGAAGAAACCAAAGATAAAGTTATTGAAATGTTGCAAAGTTCTTTGTCAGATTCTGATGTCTCATCTTTTTATCATGTTAAAGTATGTCTTTGCAATTCAAACATTTAATTAAAATGTTTTTATTTAGCCTAATTATTGTTAATTCATTAGTTTAATAAAGAAAATTTATTAAACTAATGAATTATTAATTCATTAGTTTAATAAATTTTCTTTAAAAAAAAGATTTAATTGAAGTAGTCAGAAGGAGAAGCACCAAAGAGTAAGATTGTCCCATGTGGTGTATGCGATGGAAGGGTTATGGTTAATTCAGTGTTGTGTACAATGTCCAGTTTAACTTCCAGTTTAACAATCTCCAGTTTAACTTTCGTGCAGGACAGGTGGTTAACAAAGAAACACCACTGCACTGTAGACTGTTACCCAAGACATGCTGCAGCATGTTTAGGAGGAGCCAGAGTACCGGCTTCACATGTGCTGCATTACAGGCGGTGTGCATATTGAACATTTGTGAAACCTTTCATGGAATTCACATGCCTTTGAATTTTTTATTCAAATTTACAGGAATAAATCTTGTTTAGCTCAACATTAACCCTGTTTAATTTCATTTGATTTGATTGTGTAGTTTTTGTAGTATTTACATGTCAAATGATGTCAAATTTTTTGAAACACCCTGTATAATTATATCAAAACTGAATTCCATTTGAATAAAATTTAATAAAAATAACTTATGGTTGTAAACAACTTTAATTCAATTTAATAAGATTATTTTAACAAATATGCGACTGATTTTTGTGCTTAAAATAAAACAGTAAAAGTAAATTTTAAATAACAATTTAATATTTATTTTACTTGTAATCAGATATATTCATGCATTTTTACAGGTGGATTATCTTTCTTCTGTTGAAACATTATGCTCAAGTCACTATTTAGTTAATGTATTGTCTGATAATCTTGATATCAATCAACTTGGAGAGTTTATTAATGAGCTGTTTGGACAGGATATCATATCAGAAGGTAAAGAATTTTGTTTGCCAAGGTTTTAAAGTAAGTCATAATAAATCAACTTACATGCACATTTATATTGGTTTTGTAAAAAAGATTTGCATGAAAATTTGGAAAAAATTCTGGAAACTAAATCTTCTGAAAAAGCCATCAATATGCTTCTTACATATTTAAAAAATGAGAACCCTGATAATTGGCAGGAAAAGTTGGTGAATCCATTACATGAAACAGGTATTCAAAACCATTTATGTTTAAATTAAATGCAGTTATTTATTTTTTGTTTATTAAAAATCAAAAGTATTATTTTGTAATATTTTAAACTTTATTGTGGCATTTGGATTTTTAACAATAGAATTTTTTTTATAAAAATTGTACCAAAATCATATTTTTAAATCAAATATTTATATTTGTAAAGGTGGTCATACTCACTTTTACTCATTAACGACTCTCTCCTCACCTTTTTCCCATTTTAAAAAGTTTTATTTATTACAAACCAATTCTTTTGAGACCCTCCACCTGCACTTTCCACATTTTTTCAAGTGGCCTTGCTTATTTTTTCATTCACTCTAAATTCTAATGTTTTTTGTAAAGTTTTTTCATCATCTTTTCTCATGATATGTCCAAACCATTGCACTCATTTTGCTTTTGCCAAACCAGCTATTGATTTTTTCAACCTGAGTATATCTATCAACTCTTTTATACTTTTTCTTTTCTACAGTTTGACAACATGCATAGTTTGTATCATGGGTCTTTTCGTTCCCTAAATTGCCATTTTTGTTTTTTCTTGAACCCTAAGTCTCCTCTCTATACAATATTGTAGATTGTACACAACTTTGGTATATAAATCTATCATTGTTATTAATGCATAGTTTGTATTGTTGCATAGTTTTGCATAGTTTGTGTCAAAAGTCTTTTCGTTCTCTAAATTGCCATTTTTGTTTTTTCTTGAACCCTAAGTCTCCCCTCTATACAATACTGTAGATTGTACACAAGTTTGGTATATAAATCTATCATTCTTATTATTAAGGCCCAGATGGTAGGTGTTTTCTTGCAGCCTGGGTCGTAAGTCTGTTCATTGGTGTCAAAATGACAGACTGAAACCAAACCTACCAAAACGGAAGGGTATCCACCCATTCTAATGTTCAGCGTGGGTCTGCTAATCAACAAACATCCTTTTCAGGATGGGGCAATGCCAGGATAAAACTGCCCTTTTCAGGGAACACTGCCAACAATTCTTCAGTTGAACATTGAAGGCCTCACTGCAAGCAAGATAAACGTTCTTCATCACTTTGCTCTGCAGTCTGAGGCACTCGTCATCCTACTACAGGAGACTCACTGCACTGATGCAGAGAAGTTGGTACTTCCAAACTACCAACTAGCTGGGTCTTTTTTAAGCAGAAAGTATGGCCTTGCCACGTTTGTCCATGAGTGACATCGAAGATCAAGTGGTTGTGTGTCAATGTTGATGACTATAAAATAGTCAACGTCTACAAACCACCACCAATGCGATTGCGAACCCTAGATCTCCCAGTGTTTCCTCACCCCTGTCTTTATACTGGTGATTTTAACTGTCGTCATGCTGACTGGGATTATGATGATAACAGCTTGGACAGTGAGTGTTTGGCTGACTGGGCAAGTATTAATTGTCTTGCCCTCTTATACAGTATAATGCCAAGGATGCTGCCAGTTTTTACTGTAGCCGCTGGAACACTGGCACCAATCTGGATCTAGCTTTTGCTAGCATGTCCAAACAGTCTCTTACCAGATAGACATGTCCTTAAAAAGTTCCCCAGGTCACAACATCGACCTTTGCTTATTACATGACTAAGGTTTGCTATGGCAGTGCCAAGCATGCCTGTTAAGCAATGGAACTTCCGCAAGGCCAAATGGAGTCACTACATTGTTCTGACGAATAAATTCGAAAAGACTTTGTTGCCGCCTGATTCACTTGATGTGGATGCTGCTTACCAGGACTTCTGTAACAACATCAAGAAAGCAGGCAAAAAGACTGTCCCATGCAGGTATTAAAATAACTATATTTCATATTGGAATGCAGAGTGTGAATTTCTCTATAGAACTTTCCTGCAGTCTCCTCAGGGGACAACTTAAGTTTGGGTGCTACAGCTCTGCTTGCCAAGTTTGACAGGAAGCGGAGGGATCAATGGTCTGAGGCAGTTTGGAGCATTGACTTCTCACACTCTAGTCAAAAAGCATGGAGTATTTTGAACAACCTTACTGGTAGGTCACGACACTCTCCTCATTAGTGTCCCGTTTCAGTCGATGCTATTGCATCTCAGCTGATGAGAAATGGGAAATACGAGGCTGTTGACTGCAAGTCATCTTGACTTGTCTCTCAAGAATTGTCTGACCTTTGGAGGGCCACAACACCAGACCCAGTAAATATCTCTGACACTTTTTCACAGAGAGAATTTACTACTGCCCTCCAACATTTAAAACCAGGTAAAGCTCAGGGACCTGATTCCATCTTCCCAGAGCTTATACTCCATGCTGGAGCTGCTTTGAAGTCCTGGTTATGTGACTTCCTTTCTTTCTGTTTGTGCTGATTCAAAATTCCCAAGATTTGGAAAAGAGTGCTTGTAGTCGCGATCCCAAAACCAACAAAGCCCATGGGGGACCCAAAGAGTTATTGACCGATATCTCTGCTTTGTGTTCCTTACAAGATCCTCAAGAGGCTTATCTATGCTTGCATTGAGCTATTAATTGATCCACTGCTCCCTAAAAAGCAGGCTGGGTTCCGACGCGGGAAGTCAACTGTAGATCAAGTTGTTTTGCTAACCCAGAACATCGAGGATTTTTTTGAGGCTTAAAAGAAGGCTGGTGCCATATTTATTGATCTGACAGCTGCTTATGACACTGTCTGGCACTGTGGCCTTACCTGCAAGCTGCTGAGACTTCTTCTGGATAAGCACGTGGTCAGAATGATTATGGAGCTTGTCTAAAATTGAAGTTTCAGCCTTAATACCAATGACAGCAAGCAAAGCAGGCTATGCCGTCTTAAAAACGGCGCTCCTTAGAGATTATTCTTGGCTCCCCTCCTATTTAACGTCTATATATACGATCTTCCTTCCATGATTTCCAGAAAGTTTGCTTATGCTGATGATTTAGCATTGTTGCACTCTTTTGGAAACTGGAAGGACTTGGAGGAGGCTTTAAGCCAAGACATGTCCCCACTGTCAGCGTATCTCCAGACTTGGAGATTGAAGTTCAGTCACACTAAGACGATGACAGCAGCCTTTTCCTTAAATAATCGAGAGGCCAAACCTGAGCTAAAAGTCTACAACAACAATAGACTTTTACTGTTCTGTCCAACTCCTACTTATCTTGGGGTAAAACTGGACAGATCGCTCACATTTCGTCACCATCTAGTGGCATTGTGCAAAAAACTATCCCTGCATGTCACACTGTTGAGGCAACTTGTGGGATTGGGATGGGGTGCTGGTGCTAAAACACTATGCAAAGCCACCTTATCTCTAGTCTACTCAACAGCTGAGTACTGCGTGCCAGTCTGGTGTTTCAGTGTTTACACTTGCCTGATTGGCAGTGTCTTGAACAACGCCTTGTGGATAGTCACTGGATGCCTGGATCCCACTCCTATGGACCACCTACCTGTACTCTCAGGCATCCAGCCAGCTGAGCTTCGAAGAATGGAAGCGACACTCTCCTTGGCTCATGGTAGATCTCTGGATCCTGATCATATTTTGCATGGTCTCTTAAGTGGGTCCTTAGATACTCGCCAAGTGAGACTAAGATCCAGACACCTGTTTGTGTCAGGTGCGCGGAATCTTTTGGACAACCTTGCCAGACTTGGCATCCATGCTTCTGATTGGACAAATCACAAATGGAAAGTGGAATACTGCAAAAATGCTTTTAGGCTCTGTGTTTTTGTGCCCAAGACCGGTGCCAGGCTTGTTGAGATGGCCTTACCCTGAATAGCTTGGGTTAAGCTCAACTGTCTGCGGGCTGATATTGGGCAATTCCGTTCATCCATGCACAAATGGGGTCTCGCTCCTTCACTGAATGGCAAATGTGGCACTTCTGAGTAAACCACAGACCATGTTTAAACAGTGTGCCCTATGCATTGGGCACCACATGGAGCATGAGGTCTGACAGTTTTGGATGACGAAACTTGATGCTGGCTTAATAACATCACTGCCAGCATCTGATTCAGGCAGTACAGCAGCCTGGGGTAGTGAAATGATAAACCCTCGGCCCCAGTCCTGTTTGTGTCTGACCTGGAGTGTATACCCTTCAAACAACAACAATGACAATTGTTAATAAAACTTTTCTTTGCATTCACTTTAAAAAATGTCAATATCCTAATAGTAAACGTTTTTCGTGACATTTTCATCAATTATTAATTTGTTTGCATTGAACCATAGAAAATTAAAGCATTTTTGGCTTTGGCAAGCTAGGAAAAAGGCACTATACAATGTAACAATTTTAAAAAGGAGAGATACATGATTGTGCAATCTTAAAAAAAAACACTGTAGAAAGTTTGCAATTTATTTACAGCATTAATTACCTAAATCATTTTAATGTGTAAAAAAACTGTTTTTGCCTACATAAGACAGGATGTTAATATTTTTTGTCTAGATGGGATAGGCTTTTAATAAAGGCTGCCTCAAGTAGATCAAGATAGAACAAATTATATGCTGCAGCAAAAATTTTTATTTGTTTGCCATTATAGTTGGCAACACATTGCTTATTTTTTAATAAGTGTTGTCTTATTGCAAAGTCACAACTGAATTAGTATATTTTTTTTGTTTGGAGGATCTGCCCGATCAAAATCATCTAGGATGCTTTGCCATTGTAGCCATTTGCCACAACACCATAATACTTGTTTCACCAGTCAGTGATTATTTTTACATTTATTTCAAATGAAACAGCTGCCTTGCTTGGTTTCATTTTTTTATGGTTTTTAATATTTCTTTATGATCCTGTAAAAAGTTCCTTTTACAGCACCAACTTCTGTCATCTGGTCCATTCATGTTTTTAATTCAGTATTTTTTTCCTTGTAATACATTCATACTCTTTTTCCACATAATCCACTTTTATACGTATAATGTGTAGATTTAATAGATGTTATTTATATAGTGTGTAAATTTAATATATTTAATCTCAACAAATTAAATTTATGTGGATTTTTATATTTGGTCAAGTATTCTACATCTTATTGTTGCTTGAATTATTCAAAACCTGATTAGATTTTTATAAAATTTTTTATATCACATGAATATTAATTACTGAAAATAATTATGATTAAACTAAATCATAGGAGTATGATTTTAAATTGAATTTATGTTCACTAAACAATAAAAAGAAAACTTGCCCAATTTACCCAATCTTTCTTTGCTTCTTGATTTCATTGGTGTTGTTAAACTCAACTAAAGATCAAAAAGGTTCTTACTTTGTATGAAAGGCTAAAAAGTTTTTTTGATACCATGATGTTTAGTTAGCCTACCCTGCACCATATTCATCTACAAATTGTGATGATTCTTTTTGTTCCCTAAATTGTTCACCCTCATGGCTTATAGACAACGTTTCCTCTAAGAGCTTGCTTAGTGTGCGCGGAATGAAAGGCTGTGTGAGCAGTGGTAAATATTACCCGAGCCAAGAAAGTTTTGGTTTTCTGTCCCAAAATAAAAGTGTTCTCTAAAAAAAAGAAAAGGTCTTCACTACGATTTGCTCCCCAATTTCCTGATTTTATTTCGAAAATGAAGGTGTTTTCCCAAAAAAAGGTCTTCACTTCAATTCCTTGATTTCCTATTTTGGTACAAAATCAAACCTTGCAAAAGCTCATACAGCGAAAGCATGTCAAGCATGTCTTGCCAAAACTTACGCAGTGTGCGGCAAAACGAAAGTACTGCGCGGGCGTGCAGGCACGCAGCTTAGAAGGAACCGTGCTTATAGAGCACATTAGTTAACGAAAAAGAAGGATTTTTGACATGTCTTTTAGAAAAGAAGGCTACATCTAAAGAATGTTTTGGCTGCTTATTAGCAAAGTAATACTGTATGCAAATATTTGTGCCACTGTGATAGTATGTACATAGGTAAAATGTCCCAACAATTGGAAGAATGAATTTGATATGTTCCAAAATTTATTAGAAATAAAAGGGTGGATATGAATTGTGAAGTGTCAATAATGGCAAGAACAAGGCTTGGCTGGATGAAATTTAGAGAATGTGGAGAACTGCTGATGGGGAAAAGATATTTGTTAAAGATAAAAGAAAGAATTTACCATAGCTGTGTAAGATTGGTAATGCTCTGTGAAAGGAAAATATGGTGCTTGAGGGAGAGAGAACTTGTAATCTTGCAAAGGACTGAAAGAGCAATGATAAGGGCAATGTATAAAGTGAAAATGATGGATAGGAAAAACACTGATAAACTAATGGACAGGCTGGGATTGGATGAGACCATGGATAAGATGGTATGGTCATGTTTTGAGAAGAAAAAATGGTGATGTTTTATGAAAAGCATTAGAGTTTAAATTGAATGAGCAGAAAAAGAGAGAAGACCAAAGATAACATGTAGAACACAGATGGAAAAAGAAATTGATAAAGTTGGTCTAAAACAAGAAGATGCTTCCAACTGAATGAAATGGCAAAAAGGAGTTTGAATGAATAAAATGGCAAAAAGAATATGGCCATTTGTGTCAACAAGGAAACATCGCATCAAAAAGATGGATGATGATGATTAGTAAAGACAAATATTTACAATATTTTGCAGCAAGTGATTTTATGAAATAAAAAAAATATAAAAACTGATGAAATGTAAATGTAGACTTTGTATTGCTATATATTTGTTTTTAATGATTAAACATTATCTGTTTGTTAAATATGCAAATTAGCATTAGAATAATTTTTTATAAAATTATTAGAATATTAAAACATTAATTTTTTAGATTGCTCTAATAATTTTTGACTATATTGTGTAATTTTGATGGCACATTTTTTAATTTTATTGTGTTTCTTTTTATTAGAAAACACATTTTTGGCTGAACTTATTCAGAATTATATATTGAATAACAATGAAGACTTGAGCTGGTTTATTGAAAATTGGAATTCATTAAAAAACAGAAAAGATGATTTTTTACAGCTTCTCCATGATCAACAAGAGATTATGTAAGACTTATCAAATGATGTATTATTTGAAAGCTTTGTCTAGTGTGTTCCAACTTTGTTCTATATTTTTAAACCCAGGTTTTTAGTTTAATGGGTTTTACATTTTAAAAACTTGTGTTTTCCTGGTTTACATTCCTTCAAATTGGTACTCTAAATTTCTATATATTAAAAAAATTGCAAAAGTTAGTCATATTTAATTTTCACAGCTTATTTAATATTTGTAAAATTGGCCCACAACATTAATGGTTTCTAAACTGTTATTATTTAGCCTGTTTGATTTAATAGCAAAAATGCTCATAGCAGAAAATGTCTGCTCTCATTTCATGGAAGTTGGTCTTGTTGTGAGGACAGCAAAGTAAAATTTTTCTACAGTCTCTGGTCTCTTTTTGTTTGCATCAAACAATTGCATCTTCTTGATAATTTGTGCTCCAACACTTTGAAGTTCTTCCATTTGCTGCTTTGGTTTTTTGAAGAAAATTTGAAATTATTCCAACAAAGTCATAATTTTAGCAAGCATTGTCTTCATCATTAACATTGCAAGCTAATTAATTTCATGGCTTCATTAACATTATTGATTATCTCTTGATTTAAACAACTGTTGTAGCACTTTGATAGCCAAAGCAGTAATTTTATTTTTAATTTTGATACCAAAATGATCAAATGACTGCTTTAGGGAGTCGGGAGATTACAAATACTTTGTTAGGTAGACAACTTCAGCATTGCATTGCTCCTAAATAGGTTTTTTAATCTCTCCAACAAGCAACATCAACATTCCTTGCTTTTTAGCTCTCTTTTGTCTTTGTTCTCTTTTCTTTTATCTCTTTTTGTACACTCTTCTCTGCTGTTTTCTTTATTTATATTTCATGAGCATTTTTTTTGTTGCACTGATGCTTACACTTTGAAAAACTCAATCATTAATGGGAGTTATTTGACTGTTAGAACAAATTTAAGTTGGCTGATGTGGATTTTAAAGTCTGTATTAATGTATGTATTTTGTTAAAAAAGCAAAGTTTTATTAATACCACAAAATATCAAGGTTTCAGGTTTAAAAAATAGGACAGACATCCTAGTTTTGACTACACAATATCAAATAACCAATTAGCAAACTTGTTTGGCTGTCATTTATAAATATAAAGTTCTTATATAGTATTTGTCTTTCACTTGTACAAAAATTAATGAATATAATGTGCTTGTAATTATATTTTTAAACCTATTGTATGAGTTGGGTTGTATTTGGATAAAACATTGCAGCAGTAAAAAGTTTAGGCTGTGTTTTATTTAAAACCTTTGTCCTTGTGATTGCTAGTAAACAAATTTATTGAACTTGTTTATGCTGACAATTGCATAAAAGAGAGAAACTAAAAATGTATAATGATTACTATAATAAATATTTCAAGATGCATGAAAATATGTTTATAAATTTTTTGATAAAATAACGCAGTATGCTCAAAAGTCAATATGAAAATGCATATATTTATAATCTCTGTTACACTATTTCTTTATTTGTTTCCTTTTATTATTATTTTACTTTAATGAGTTGATTTTAGTTTAAAGCAACCCAAACAATGGCTGCTTTCTTCTATCCAATATATTCAGCAACAAGGTGATCAAGTCATGCATAAGTTAGTTGCTGAACTCAAAAAAGAAAACTATTTGGTGAGAAAAGTTCTATTTTATTAATTAAAATGCTTTTTTATAATTTTCCTATTTTTTTAATTTTTTTCACTTTTTTCTTGTGTTAGTTTAATTATGTATGATTCCTAACTCTAGTTGAAAAAAAATTGCCAAAATTTACTTTCCTGCAATTGAACAATTTTTGAAAACTATAAAGTTTTAAATGCTGCTTAATGAAATTAAACAAAATTTTACTTTTGAAATCTTTGATAATTTGATATTTTTCAGGAGAATTCCCAATTTTGTGTTCTTGCAAATGATATTGAGAAATCTTTGAAAGCTCTACATATCTTGCTTACATGTGGATTAAATAAAGAAAATATAGTAAATTTGGGAAAAAGACTGTATATTAGCAAGTATTTTTCAAAAAGTAAGAAGATTTTCTCTTCATTTTACTTGATTAATTTATTAAATTTGTAAAAAAATGTTACAATTATATGTTCTATATTGCTATGACATTTGTTGAAATGTTGTCTCACTTATTTTTTGTTTTTGAAAGTTAGTTGCTCTAATGAAATCCCACATTGCCAACAACTCATGCAGTTCTTATATCAGCCAGAGTGGTCATATTAGCAGATTTTATGTAATTCAACAACTTATATTTACTTGTAAAGGATTTACAGGTACATTGTAAATATACTCATAAATTTATTTGTCATTGCAATTTTTTGCCAATATAAATGCAGTGCAGAATGCATCTTAACCCTACTTATTAACTTGGGTTTTGAGTGGACTCTGCAGCCTGGGGGGAGTGTCAAATTACACAAATTTAAATTCTTATTTATAAAAAAAATAATACAAGAACTAGGAAAACACTTTTTGAGAAAAACTTTAGCGATTTTTCTAAACATAATAAAACTGATTGGGAAACTTACTGAGTCTCTTTCACTGTTGAAAAGATGTCGAAAAGAACCTGGTGGCCTGACTGATGGAAGCATGCCCAGCCTTTAATGGACCATCCAGCTTCCATCCATCCCCCCAAATAAAAAAGAAAAAAACTAATTTCTTTTTAGCACATTTATTTTTCACCCAATTTAGATATGCTAAAGGCACTTAAAAATTATTTTTTTAATTTGTCAATCAATTATACTTTATGCAGTAATTTTTTTTTCAATTCAATTCAATTTTATTTGTCATCAAGGTATTACATTTTTAAAGTTGTTATTGACAAAGTGTTTGCAAAATAGGAAACAGCAGCTAAACGATATACGTTATTACATGCACAACATTGATTGTGCATAGTTGCTGTACCTTAAAAATGAAATAGCTAAGTTATTTTTTAATAAATAAAGAAAAAAAGAAACACTTAAGACAAATTTAAAAAACTTAAAAGATAAAAAAAGTGTATACATTAATTTTTTTGAAGTCAAGATTTTTTATAAATTTGTTGTTAGTGGTTATGTGGATATTTAAAATTATTTTGTATCAACTTATCCTTTTTCCTGGTTAAAATAGGGTTAAATCATCTTTCAAATGCACAGGGATATTACTAGCCTTTTATACCAGTTCAGCCAAAGGTTGTAAAAGTTAAAACAGCATGTACACTTGTCTTAATAAGTGAAAAACATGGAATTAATTCTTAAAAACTCATAAACTAACTCTCAATTTTTAATCTCTTGTAAACCTCTTTTCTGCAGCATTCCAAGCCACTCTGGTCATTTTTATCTCTTTATTGTGTCTCAACGCATGATAAGTAAATGTGTAAAACACATTTTTCCACCCCTATTTCTGCAATAAGTTTAGACATATTAGCAGCAAAGCTTGTCCTTTATTAATTTTCTTCAAGGGAAACATCACAGCATTCACTGATGGCTTAGTCTTTTCTGAATTAAGAAAATGATGAGCAGAAACTCATAGCTGTTTAAAATTTTTTTTGCTAGTTTCTAAGTCCCTAGGTTAAATGCTCAAATAGATGGCATTTAAAATGGTAAATAATAGCTTTTTCACATTTTCCATCTTGCACTTAGTACTTTATTACTCTCTTATCAGAATTCCACTCTGTTCAACCAAACCTCTCTACCTTATATTAATCTTAGAAACCTTTCAGTGATCCTTATTCTACCCAAACCTCTCAATCAATTTTAGTATTCTTACAGTGGATACCACACACTACAGTTGACCTTCAAAAAACTGGCAGCCTTGGGATCTGAGAATTTCCAGATTTTTGAAGGTTATAATTTTGTATGATGTACCCCATACATATTTGAAGATAATTACCACCTGCCCAGCAAAAACAGTAATCAGCAGATCCAAATCAGCTGCAGTACTTGTCAGCATGTGAAAGAATGAATCAACATGGCATTTAGGCATACAGCACCATCGAAATATAAGCAGCAGCTTGTGAAAACAGTTGTGTGCATGCATGCCAATGTAGAAAATTTGAAAACTCCTGAAATTTGTGCTGAAAAATTGAAGGACCTGGATTTTTGGTTGCTGGATTTTTGAACATCAACTGTACTTACTTTTAGACAATGATTTGATGAACTTGCTTGGAAAAGCTTTTTTCTGTTTCCTCCCAACAAATATCCTTTTAGACTAGAACAATTATCCTTTTAGACTAGACCCAGATCAAATCTGTTTAGATCATTTCTTTCAACACTGAATGCATTATTGCACTTTGTTTGCTGTTCTTCCTTTCATCTATGCTACAATAGATACAACATCTGCGTAGTATAATATCTTTCCTAAATGAACAAGCAAAGATTTCTTCCAGCAGCAACTGTGGTTCTGAACTTAAAGCAGCTTCTATTCCATGCTTGAATGACCTGCTCTAATCTGTTTACTTAGGCTATTTTTTTATTCTGGATCTTTGGTCTTACCTGTAAAATATTTTCCATTGTTGAGACTCTGCAGTGCTGATCCATGCACCCATTGCTAAAAATAAGTCAGTTACAACAGTCTTGAAATAGCTTTTTTCAATAAAATTATTGACTATAGCAATGGTATGATTAACTTTTTTAAAACTTGAGAGCTACTTTATGTGCAATGAGTCATGCAAAGGGTGACTTGTTTGATGGGTTTTTCTAAAATAGCCATTTTTCTGTTTTTCACTACATTATTAATAAATGATTTGTTCTATTGTTATCACAGGTGGATGGGCAAGTTATGTGGTCCTTGGGAGTGAACTGGTAGCCATTGAATTATTTAGTTTCCAAATACTTTTTTTCTAATTGTATTAAACTTGTTACTTTAGTTTTAGTATGCATCATGTAATATGTTGCACTTAAATATCATTGAAACTCATCTTAGTTTGAGTTAATTTATTTGGCTGTTTTTTTTTCAACATCTATTTATTGACAATTTGCCTTCCATACCCTCCAGAAAAATTGCCTGTGCTGACAATCTGGCATTGCTGCATTCATTTGAAAAGCCTTGGAGAAAACTAAATAAAAAGCATGACTACACTTTCAGTGTGTTTTCAGACTTTGAGACTTACAATCAGTTATGCTAAAAAGACAGTCATGGCATCTTTTTATCTAAACAAACAAGAAGTCAAACTTGAACTTAATATTTACAACAATGATATCTTGATCTATCTTAGGGTAAAGCTAGTGAGATTCCTTGCACGCCATCACTATCTGGAGGCATTGTGCAAAAAAAAGTCCATGTCCATCAACTGTTGAAGTTACTGGCTGGATCAGAATCAAGTGCTAGAACTTTACCACTGTATACTGCTCCTCTATCCCTGTTCTATTCTACAACTGAGTATTGTAAATCATTCTGTTTTACAGCATGCATATTAATTTCATAGAATGTGTCTTGAATGACACCATCTACATTATTGTTAATTATAAAAATACAAACAATAAGAAACTAGTGGGGCAAATAAAAGATCATGCCATGGCTTGTGCTTAAACGAAATGTGAAACACGTCTGAGTTCAATACACGTTAAAGTCGAAATACACAACACCTCCTGAACTAAGAAAAAAGGTACGTACCACAAATAAACACAACACTACAGAACATAAAAATCTGGACATCTTCTTGCTCTGCTGGATTGTCTCAGATTGTCATGTGTATACGGTGCATTGGAGGACAAAGTAGTAGGATTGCTAGCAGGGGTGACAGATGACAATGAAGATTCTTCTGTGAATAAAGATGTTAATGACTCTTTCGAGGTAAATGACTTGCTTGAAGGCTCCTGGACCACATCAGAGGTGGAAGGAACATCTTTGATGTCATTGTTGCTGTTGGAAACATAGTGTGGTTGAAGTTGATTCAGGTGGTGGCACCAAATTGGTCCAGTGGGAGCATATAGAGAAAGATGATTCAGATGTGGTTTGTGCCATCGAAACTCTAGTCTAAGTCAACAGATTCAATCCACTGATTCCTTACTTGTCAGGAAAGAAACTTCAAAAGATCTAGTACTGGCAAAAGTAATGCACTTTACATATGAGGGTTGGCCATCTAACCTTCCTTTCAATGATTCTGCTCAGCAATTTTGAAATAAAAGATCACATAATAGCTTACACTTAAACAAAATGTGAAACACGTCCAAGTTTGTTACTAATATTTAATTTAGGCAGTAAAGCAAGCTATTGTAGAAAAATAATAAATTTTCAACCCCTGTTCTTTTTGTGTTTTAATTTGAAGTGGATTTCAAACAACAAAAAAGAACTTACATGCAGTTTCTAAGTTATTTTTTGTCAAAATTTCAACCTGAAAATTTAAAGTTTTTTAATTAAACAGAAAAATGTTGTTTTACTTAAGCTCATTTAAGAAACCTTTTTATTTCAGATCAGTTCAATCAATTTAAGACAAAATCATCTAATTTAAACTGCATTGAAACCCTTGATATACTTATAAGTTGTATGATGGTTGAACCAAAAGAGAATTGGACAGATTGTTTTGTAAAAGCATTAAAAAGCCAGAGTAAGTGTAATTAGCATATATTTTTTAAACTGCTAAAATTTAAAGTATGGACAGTATTAAACTGTTTGAATATGTAATACGATTTTTATTATTGGAGAACTCCTATCATGGTTTTATTCTATGTAATTCATTTAAATGTAAAATACAAAGTGTGTTAAACTGTTTGAATATGTAATATGATTTTTATTATTGGAGAACTCCTATCATGGTTTTATTCTATGTAATTCATTTAAATGTAAAATATAAAGTGTGACAAAAAAGAAACTAGACTGTTGTTATAAAAATTTTAATACAACAGATTTTGATAATTTATAAATTGTTTCCTTCAAAGTACTCTCCCTCCAAGTCAATACACTTTTGCATTTGATCCTGCCACCCACAGAAGAAGCACTTGGTAAAATTCTCTTCTTTGAGTCTCTTCAGCTCCCTCATCACTGAGGATTTGATTTCTTCTAGAGATCAGAAATGAGTTCCTTTCATCACAGCCTTGAGCCTGGGAAAAACTCAAAAGTCACAAGGCATTAAATCTGGGGAATAGAGAGGGTGGTCATAAGCTGTTATTTGTTTTTTGACCAAGGGCTGCCTCACACTAATTGCCTTGTGTGTGGGTGTGTTGTCATGGTGGAGAAGCCATGACTTGTCACTCCACAGTTCCTTCCTGCTGCATTGAACTCGGCTATGGAGGCAAATGAGAATCTGCTGGTAGAAGTGCTAATTCACTGTTTCACCCTCAGCACAAATTCATGATGAACCATACCCTTCTGATTGAAAAAAGCGATTAGAATGACCTTGATTTTTGATTTTGACATGTGTGCCTTCATGGGTCTGGCTGATTCTGCAGTCTTCCACTGCATGCTTTGCCTCTTTGTTTTAGGATTGTATTGGAAAATCCAAGTTTCATCTCCTGTGATGATCTGCCTAAGAATATTCGGATTGTCTTTAATTTTCTCCAGCATGTCTTCACAAAATTTGACTTGGTTCTGCTTCTGGTCTTCCAACAAAATCTTGGGTACCATTTTGGCACACACCTTTCACATCCCCAGATCATGCAGCAAGATTGTCTGCACTGATTCTCTGTTTAGGCTCAGTTCATCTGCTATGATTTGTACTATCAACCTGTGATCTCTTTGCACCAGCTGCTTTACTCTAGTGATGTTTTCATCTGCTCTCGTTGTGGAAGATTGTCCCATCTTGGGATCATCCTCCACTTCCTCACAGCCTTTCTCAAAATGTTTGTGCCATTTGAAGATTTGCATCCTCGACATCACATCTTCACCATAAACCTCCTTAAGAAGTTTAAAACACTCAGTTGGGGTCTTTCTCAGTTTTACCAAAAACTTCAAATTGATTTGTTGTTCCATTCTTGAGCAACTAACAGTTTCGTAACAACCAATGGCATGGAGTACAAACAAACGTGATGCAAAGTAACAAAATTGTGACAAAGGCTGCTATGTTACATAAAAGCCAGAAACACAAAAATGGAATGACTTATGTTAAAGAAATTGCAACACAATAGAGCTAAGAAGTTGTGTTTCATGGTGAGCAAGTGCCCTATCAAATGGCATTGTGCCAAGAGTGTGGTTGATACAGTTCGGTTTCTTTTTTGTCACACCTCATATTTCTTTAAAACAGACTTTCTAATTGTTGCTTGTGATACAGAAAACGAGCCTTTGCTAGCTTTTGTTGAATTATATTTCAATCGAAACAAATGTATCAGTTGGGTCTTGGAAAATTGGATGTTGTTGCTAGAGAAAAAGGTTGAAATTCTCGAGATGGCAAGAAATTTCTCAATGGTTGATTTAAGGTGTGATGAATTAGTAAATTTTTAAGAATTCTTATGATATGATAAATTTTTACGATAAGGTATCTGTATTGTGTTAATAGGGACAATTTAGTTGTGTTTTTATACTACATGCAAGTATGCTGTCACAAACATCTTGATTGAAAAAACTTTTTTGTAAATTTTACTTTTCTTTTTGAAATTTTCAATGTTAGCAATATCATAAATTTTTTTGAAATTACTTCTTAGATGTTTCTTTATGCTGGTTTACACTTTTTTATTTCTTGTTATATGAAAAGTTTTAATTATTATGATTGTTATTACCAAACATTTTTTAACCAAAACTTTTAAAGAAAACATGAAACTGATGATTGGCTTCTTGTCTTGTTGTACCAGTTGGTAAAAGATTCTCTGGACAAGTTAGAGCAATTTGTGGAAATGATGAAGAATTTGAAACAGGTATTTTGTTTTACTAAATGTATATATAAATATGTTTATATCAAAAGAAAAGGTTTTCTGGTTTTAGATATATTGCAATACAGTAAATTCACCTGGCTCTTAGCCTAACACCAATCTATAGGTCATGTATGTTTCAAAATTTAATCAAAAACTGTGGAGGTTTTCTTTCTTTTTGCTTTGTCAATGAAAACCACAATGCTAACCCTAACCCTTTTATTTGGTGGAATTAACTGGGGTGGAATGTACCAGTCACCAGATTTTCCAGTATCTTTTTTTCTTATTTTTCCTTTTCTTGTTCAGAACTTAACAAATCAAATTTGCACTCAAAAGAAATTATGCACTCAAATTATTCTTATAACAACTGAATAAACAAGTGCAACAACATAAAGCAAACACTTGGAAAAACATTTCACATATGCTATCACAAACATAACCCTTGCTCTCTTATAGGAAAAGCTGAAAAAGCAACCACACAACAGAGTGAAATTATCTTTTTTGTTACTAAAACAGTTATCACTCACAAAAAAACAAAAAAGCGTTTAGTAATCAATTCACAAACATAATCCCATTCAGTACAAACAAAATCAATAGACATACTGATAACATTATAAGAGTTATGATCACTGCTAAATGTGCACTGCCATTTTGAACAGCACAAACAACAATTTCACTACACCTGATGGCATAAACCAGGGTTTCCCAAACTGGGGTATATTAGATTAAGTATAAGGATATTCTTTCCATAAATTGTAATCTGCATTAAAATATTTTTTATCACCTGATGTTAATAATTTGAAGACCTGAGTTTATGAACTCTTGAGGAAGTCAGATTTCACCCCAGTGAAAACTTTAACTACAACTACACTAACTACCAAGTCCACTTTCGCAGTTCACATGACTTATTTTGTTCAATGACGGCATGCATGACAAAACAGCAGATTGATTGCTACAAGAACTGTAGTTACAAAGACTAGAAAGCAAATACAGTCGACCCTGCTTATTTTAAACAACATTTACGTCTCTTTGCCATTTTTTAAACAAAATCAAATAACAGTGTAACGAAGTGTGAAATCGTCAAATGCAAGACAAAAAGTGTGGGTTATTAAGCGAGGTTTTGGGTCTATAGAGCAAGTTTATTATTACAGGAATAAATGTAGTTGTCACAAATATGGTTATGTGAATCAACATTTTCAATGATGCTTGGAATCAAATTAAAGTACCGATCACAGTTCAAAACACCTGAACATGATCTTCATTGTGCTGTTGCTAATGTTTCACTGCGTATTAATAAGCTTGTTGCTAAAAAGCAGGTTCATCCATCACATTAGCTAGGACTGCTGGGCTTATTCAGCCGTTAGTTTGATTGTTAGTTTGATTGTAGTGTTTGTTTAAGCTTACATTACATTGTTATGAATAACTTTGTGTGCTTTGATTAGTACTAATCATGCAGCTTTTTTGTTTTAAACTAAAATAATCAATTTTAAAGATTTAGCAAATTTAGAGGGAATGTAATGGGTTGCCTAGCTATAGAAAATAAGTTGTGTGTTAGAGCAAGTTGAGCTTTTGCAGCTAAAAATATGAGAAAATTTTGGGGGTACACGAGTGAATCTATAATTGTCCAAAGGATACCCATGAACAGAAAGTTTGGAAAACCCTTGCATAAACACAGCCACCAGAATGATTTAGGAAAACATTGGTCAAACTACCAGCTCATTTTACTCCTCTTGCCCATTACCAAAACAGTATTACCTGTAGAGTCGCAAATTCAGTATGTTATCTTTATTTAATTCAGAAGGGTGAGGCCGCTATTGCCTTGCATGTTCATCTTGCTTCTTAAATAAATCAATAAAACACTGCTTTATTATTCAATTTTTAGTTCTGCATTGACTTTTGAGGATAAAGCCGCACTGTTGTTCTGTCTCTGTCTCTTGTTTTAACTTAATGCTGTCTCTTGTTTCTTAATTTGACAAAATAAATAACAAAATTTAAACCTTTAGATGCAACACAAAAACTGAAAAAAAACTGATGAAAAAACAGAGTAATTAAAAACAATTATTATTATACAAAAGATAAACAAAGAAAGGTGGTTTGAACCTTGCAAACGATACACTATTGCCCTTGGCCTACAAAATTGTTTTTGTTAATTCTATCTCATAATAATTTTATTTTGTTGATATGTAAGTTGATCAAAATTGATTAAGATAATTGATATATGAAATTGGTGTATCATATTTATGGGCTATAGTTTACTTAGTCTTACCTGAAAGTATTATTAAATTTTATTACTTTGGTTAAATAGCAACCAACTTAATATTTTTTTTAAAACAGTCAAACTATTAAAAACTCACTCTTACTCCATCATTATTTGTATTGTACATCATTATCATCATCAATCCAGTTTTAATTTGGTTTAATCCCCAGTAACTGGAAGTGACCAGATGCATTCCACTACTTCTCCAACTCTTTTTACACCTTTTCTCCACCTACACCAATCTGCCACATCTTCTTTCCTTAAACCAATCATTCTGATCTTTCCTTCAACTAGTTTCTTCCCTCCATTTCATCCTCAGTTGGCCCTGTTTACGTTTTCCATCTACTTCATGTACCATTGCCTTTATTAAAACATCTTCCTCAGGTCGTCTTTAAACATGACCATATCACCTCACACCATTTGCTCTTGCCAGCTTATCTGCTGATTCCTTCAATCCCAATATGTCCATCAGCTCCACTGTATTTCTCTTGTTTACCAACTTTACACCACATATCGTCCTCACCATAGATCTTTCTGCTCTTTTCAAAATAGCTACTTGATTTTCTCACAAACACTATGTTTTGCTTCCATATAACATAGCTGATCTTACATAGGTTTTATATATCTTTTCTTTCATCTGCAAAGAGAATCTTTTTCCAAACAGTATCTCTCGACACTTTCTGAATTTCTTCCATCCCAATCTTGTTCTTCCAGTCACTGCAGCTTCACATCTCCCACTAGCATTCAACCTATTGCCAAGATAGCAAAATTGCTTCGCAGTTTCACTTCATCACACATTACCTTTTACCTGTTGCACTTCTCCCACATTGCATTGGGTTATAAATAACTAAGAAAATAAAAAATAGTTTTTGGAACATTTCTTGTTAATATATGTTGACTATGGCTAGGGAGTGACTAACTTCTAAGAATACTAAATTAGCTTATTGCTGTAAGAACTTGATTTGTAATGGAATGATTTATATATTGTGGTGTTGGGCTGACTATTTGATTTTTTTTAGAAAGCACAGTTGGTGGCTTTGGACCGGGGTTGCTTTTCAGAGCAAATTGAAAGTTCTTTGCGTCCTCTCTGCAACTTTTTCTGTTACTACTTCAACAAAGAAGAAGTTGTAAGAATTGCTGTTTTTTTGCATGGACAAGGAAATATAACTACTGGTAATGTATACTTTTGTCAAGTTTTTTCTTTACTGATTTTTGTCCAATCTACTCTTCTGTTACATTCTGCTTTAACTTTAATCAAAAAATCAGCAGCCTGCTGATCTGGTGCCACATGTAGCTCTTTTAATTTTGTGATAAGGCTTTTTTTGGCTGGGTATACTACTTTAAAAAAGTGAACCAAATATTTAAAAAAATCTTTGCCTTTATTTAATAAATATTATGTTTAATAAATCAGCTGAAGAAAAATTGTGGCTGGACAAATCAAACAGTAGCCCAGGTCAATCAATCTCGCTGGCAATAGTTACTGATATATTGAAACAATACTAAAGAATTTTTGGCACCCAGATTTTTTTTGATATAAAAACTGGGATAAATGGTGTTTGAATGAAAAAGGTTTGCTGCCCTTGACTGACTCTCTCATCTATTTGGAGCATTTTCATGTCAGAATCAATAGTTACTTCTATGTCTTTCGTGGTTTATTAGGTACATCTAGTTATTTTCTTTCCTTATTTTTAGTATATCATCTACTTTTTTTCTCATCATAATATCAAATGTCAACTGTCTATAACTTTTGTTAGTTCATTTGTTGCAAGTTTTCTATACTTCATATTCAACATCATCTATTCACAACTGATCCAGTTTTTTTCTGTGATTGTTATCATGGTTGGTTGTATGTCATTTTATAAAGATTATCATTGAGTTTTACTATTTGCAAAAACTTTGTTCGGGAATCCCAAAGGACCAGTTGAGCTAGGTAACCCGAATACCTGCGCTGAAACAAAGCTGTGTCTAAATTTTATTTTATTCCGGCTCAAGAAGTAGTCTTGCTATGAGCCTGACGGTTTATACAGTTGGTTAACGAAAGCTCGGATTGATTTCGTTGAAGACTCTTTTTCACAACAAACAGAGACCCTTATCTCTAATAAAAACAGATGTATTACAAAAATATCACGTCTGATGAAACTTCTATTCCACGCTTTGCCAAACTGCAAAGCGAAATCAACACTAAAACTCGACTCAATCAACACAAATAATTCTACCTCTGTAGAACAAAACTGCCAACCACTGGCACAAAATAAATTCAACAATTGTCCACTGACACAAAATCTAACGGTCCACCTCCTGTGGCCAAACAAAATCACCTTCGCTTGAGCCACCACTCGAGTCGCTTCAAATTACCTCACAATGATAATAATCATCATAATAATCATTTCTCGCTACGCATCGGCTTTGTATAGAAAACAAAATCACGTGACGTAAACTTTCTCGTAAATTCAAGATTCAGCCAGAAACCCCTGGAGAGATTGTTACGCGAATTAAGTGGCATATAAGCGAATTTTCCAGTACAATGACGTTAGTCAAAAACATATTACGTCAATACAAAGAGAAAAAAAGAAAAAAAGATACATGTATCGAGCCATATAACAAATTGGACGTATATCGCAGACAGCGCTCAAAGAGCTGCATTTATTCTCTTATAATAAAACTATGAACTGCTTATAACGGGGATACACTACATCGTTATGATTAAAATTATGAATGAAGTGTGACACTATTATGTGTCTATAAAATATTAAGTTATTCATCTTTTTCAGGAATTAATAGTTTTGCTGTAACACTTATTTCGATCCTAATCTTGATGTGGCATATTTTTTTAGTATAGTTCTTGTCCTGGTTTAAAACATATACTTCAGTTGCATTCTATTGTACTGATCAAATTGTTAAAGAGGTTGTCTTGCTCAGAAAACCTTTTTTTTAACACAGTTTTTTGTGTAGTTATGTGTGGTTATGTTTTTACTGTGGTTATGTGATTATTTTTTATGAATTTAACTTTTTCTGTTTTTACTAGTATTATGGTTGTAATAAAGAGCAATCTATTTTGTTTGTTTTGGTATACATTTTCAAAAACTTATTCGGTAATTTTGGACCCTTGTTTTGCTTTTATTATATTTGCTATTTCCATTATTAGATAAGTTTGATTAAACAAGTGGTTTGCGGTACAAAGTTTGAAAATAGACGGAAAAAAAATCATCTCAAAGCTTTTCGTGCTACACTTGTCAGAAATAAACATCGGAATGAAGGGGAAAAAAGTCAATTGACTGTCTAATAAAGCTTGTCGTCATCGTCGTCTAATAAAGCTGAGCGAAGATGATTGGATGTTTGAGAAAGGCGTCAAACGCGTAATCAGCACGAAATTTTCAAGTTGTAAACTAAATTTTTTGGCAGCATAAATTTGGCTTGCATGATTTGATGTAAATGGCTTCTAAAGCAGATAAATAAAAAGACGAACTGCCAAATAAAAGAATAGTAAATTGTTATCACTGTAATTTTTGGCGCACATAGGGCCAATCGCGGATTCACTAAACATGAGTGTGATTGAAGATTTGCCAAAACTAACGGTGTTGTTGCGGAAGTTCGGAATTTAACCAGTTCTAATAAATTTTGGCACGTGTTGACAAATTCTCTCCTGTAATCGTTGAGATGTGTGGCCTACATATCGACTATCACAGCGGCACAAAATATTTTCAGAAAAATATGTTTTTTTATAAATAAGCCTTTGTGCCACTATGATAGTCGGTACGTAGGCTGCATTATATATCATAATCGGTGTCTCAATGATTACAGGACAGAATTCGTCAACACGTGCCAAAATTTATTAGAACTGGTTAAATTCCAAACTTTTGCAACACCACCACTAGTTTTGGAAAATCTTCAACTCCAGTCATGTTTAGTGAATCCGCGATTGGTCAATACCTTTAAGATAATCCAGTGTTTCTCAACCTTTTTCCATTTGCGGCACATTTTTTAAGTTCTTCAAGAATCATGACACCTTTTGACCATTTTTATTAATTTTTTCTCCCAAAACCAGATGATATCTTAAAAAAAGGTCTTCACCCAGAATTGGGCTCAGATTTCTAGCTTTCGTCCCTAAAATTGGTTGTTTTCTAAAATACCGTTGTTCTAACCGTGGCACATAATTGGTATCTTCTGAAATTCGCGGCACACTTGACCTAAAATTCTTGATTTCCACCCCAAAATTTATGTGATTTCTAAAAATAAAAAAAGGTTTTTACCTATTTTTATGCACCAATTTCCTGCTTTCTATCTCAAAATTCAGGTTTTTCCTAAAATAAAAGGGAAAACGCTTTCGCCACAATTTTTTGCTCTAATTTTCTCATTTTTGCCGCACATATTAAGCTGTTCTCTAAAAACCAAAAAAAGGTCTTCACCTAGATTAACGCTCTCTTTTGTCAATTTTCTTCCCAAAACCGCAATTTTCATTTCCTTCAAAACACCTTATTTTACGTTTAAAAACCGCAAAATTCGACGTCCCTAGATAATTTTTTCCATAATCTTTCGCGACTCACATGGAAACCTCTCACTGCATACAGGTTGAGAAACACTGATGTAGTAACATTGAAGTTTATAATTCAAAATAACATCACAACACTCAACCTTTTCCCTGGACTAGTGAATAATGTGCAATAGCTTAGGACACCCTAGCGAAACGCAAATGCCACCTCAGTTGAGAACCACTGAAATAACCCTATGTGCGCCAAAAATTACTGTGGTAAAAAATTTACTATTTTTTCATTTATTCATTTGTTGTTTTATTTATCTGCTTTAGAAGCCTTTTACATCAAATCACGCAAGCCAAATTTAAGCCGCCAAAAAAAGTTTATTTACAACTGGAAAATCTTGCGGTGTTTACGCGTTTGATGTCTTTCTTAAACATCCAATCATTTTCGTTCAGCTTTATTAGACAATCAATTGACTTTTTTTCCTTCATTCCGACGTTTATCTTCTAACAAGTGTTGGACGAAAAGCTTTGATATTAGTTTTTTGCTGGAAATATTTGATTGTTGCTAAAACTACAAAAACGCAAATCATACCCCAAAACTAACCCAATAAAGTGTTTGTTACGATGTAAAATTATATACTGTAAGTTTAAAAAGATTTTCTTGAAAGAATTTGCCTTTCTTACGGTGAACCCCATTTTCTTGTGTATCTAGCGCGCAGTTTTGTTTTTTTCATAAATAAGCCTAAGCCATTTGTTAATATTAAGATAACAATATATTTAAAAAAAACTGTTGTTTTCACCCACCATATTTTTCTGAAAATATATTTTGTCTAGTGCAACAAAATTGGAAAGAACTTTGGTTAAAAACAGATTCATAAAGTTTTTTTTATGATAAGGAGTAGTCTTGTTCTCAATTGAAACTTCCGTTTATCAGAAAAGTTGTTTTTTTATATTAAAAAACGACTCTTTTCTTTTGGTAAAAAAACTTCCACGTTTCGGAACCTCTGACTGTATGCAAGTAATAGTACTAAATCCGCCTTTCAAAAGTTTTTCATTAAAATGTGTTTTGCTTTTTTGTCTAATTAATCAAATTAGCTTTTCTTTAAAGGTTTTTCAATCTTACAGAGTCATTAAATTTGCTTCAAGCATTTATTTCATCCGGTTCTTCACTTGAAAATATTTTGGAAACATTTGTTGACATACTGAAAAGAAATGCAATACAAAATTGGCAAGCTGCATTTTTAAACGCATTAAGAAGTATTGGTAAGCGAAGATTTAATATTAAAACTATTAATAATATATGTTTTTTTAAAGATTTAATTAAATTGTTCAAACATTGTGTTGATTAGGGCATATTTTTTACTTTACAAAATAATATAACGTTTGTTTCTTTAAAAAAATTTTGTTAACTGAAGAAAATGATTTACAAAATAAAATAAGCTATACAATGTAATGGTATTTATGTTTTGGTTGGATTACAAAGTAGGTAATGCTTAATTACTTTATAGCTCTTTGTGTGCTTGAAAAATATGTCTTTTGGAATAACACTTTGTGATACTGTGTTTCTTGAACGTTTTAGTGTCAATAAAATTTGGATTATTTTTATTTTTTTTCGTTAATTTTATCTCTATATTTATCCTTCTGATTCACAGCAAAGCGACAGAGGCGCTAATGCATAAGGATACATAAGAATACGTAGGGCAAGCAATTACCCCGACCTGCTTCCAGAGATGCCAAGATATTGCTGTCCGCTAATAATTTGATAGAGATATGGCTTTAATTTAGAACTGTTTGCCAAGACCACCAAGCAGGGGAAACTGCCGTGAAGTGTTTTTCCCAAGGACACAACAGAATGGCGCGAGTAGGTTTTGAACCGGGATCATGTCGATCACAATCCCGGCACTCTAACCACTCGACCATGCTGACGTTATAATAACATTCACGTTTGTTTTTGTTTTTTGGTATTATGTTTTGCCAAATTGACTTTTAATAGTGCTATTAACTATTAATGTTATTTTCATAGAGAATAACAGACTGCATGATCTTGTTCAAAAAATCTTTTGTATCCCCAACCAAGTACCTTGACCAAGCTTTCAAAATTTGGAATGAAATTGAACATGATGTTTTACCGAATTGACTTCTAATATTGCTTTTAACCATTAATATCTATGACGCATTTTGGTTTTGTATCTTGATAACTTTTTAGGGCCAACAAAATTTCATTGTCAAAAATGTTCACGATTGTATTCACGTTGTTTTGTAAAATTGCCTTCTATTTTTTTCCCAACCATTAATATTATTTTGGTAGAGAAAAAAGAGCTGCATGATCTGGTTCGAAAATCTTTTGTATGTCCAACCAAGTACCTTGGACAAGCTTTCAAAATTTGGAATGACATTGAACAGGACAAGAATAGGTTTTTGCAGATTGCTTGCCAGCAAAATTTAATAAAATCAACGTATGTATCGTTTTTGTACACTAGCAATAGCGGTATTGTGTGCCTTATGTAAACGTTATTTGTTAATTATTTTATTTATTTTATCTCTGTATTTATCTCTTGAATTGAAGGAAAGCAACGGAGGCGCTATACACATAGCAAACAATTACTCCGACCTGCTTTTGGAGATACCAAGATATTGTTGTCCGGTTAAAATTTTTATGTTTTTAGTTTTATAGAGATATTACTGTAATTTAGAACTGCTTGCTAAGAGCGCCAAGCAGGAGAAATTGCCGTAGAGTGTTTTCCTAAGGACACAACAGAATGGCGTGGGTAGGTTTTGAACCGAGATCATGTCGATCACAATCTTGGCGTTCTTAATTACTCGACCACGCTGCTGCCAACATTATGATCACCAATCATCACATAATAACCACGTGATTACCACATGATAACCACACAATCACAATCCCGGCGCTCTTAACCACTGACCAATTTTTTAATGTTAAACGTCGTCAGTTTTTTCAAAAACTACCAAAACTAGTCATGCTATGACCATAATTTTGCTTTAAATTTTTATTGCTTTTAGCATTTGCCATAGTCCTTAATTGAATCATCTCGTTTTTGCTTTTTTTTTCTTCACTCTTCTTTTTGGCCTAAAATCTTAAGTCCTGACTATTATTTTATACCATTGCACTGTACTACTTGAAAATATTTTCAAATAATCATTTTTACCATTTTTATAGAATTTTCTCGCTAACTTCATAGTTCTGGTGGTCTCTTGATCATAATTTTCTACTGAATAAGATCTGTTTCCCACTTATTCCGACTGTTTTATTCTATGATTTGACCAAAAAGTATTCTGCATTTACAAAAATTACTGGCTGGTTTATGTTTGATTACTTGTAGGGCCAGACCTAACACAGCGTCAATAATATCACCCCTGGTATAGCACAACATAAATGGCCATATTGCCCAGACGCAATGCCTCGGGCAGCGACACCTTATTTATTTCATGATACACTTCGGCGTATAAAATGAATAATTAGTTGCGCAAAAGTCCTAAGTATTGTGTAGGTTGGAGCGATCGCTTCGGAACGGTTGTGATTACAACTACTAGTCACTAGTGCATAGAAAAGTTGTTAAATTGAATGGTTTTCTTGTAACGATTGTTATTTAATTGATATAAATAGTGATGTGGAAAACTCTTCTGTGATTTTTGTTGTTTGGATTGCACTTGAAACTGGTGATGACGAAGCATTAAAACGTTTACTGGATGCTTTTCTGCAAAAAGAGATCAAACAAGTAAACAATCAGCCTTCACTTCAGCCGGAATTTAATCAAGCAAAGGTCAGCATGTGTTGTTTAACATTTAAATATGTAAAAATTAGAGGTTAGTATGTTCTTGGTTTTTATGTATATATGTTCTGGCAAGTGTGACGAAGGTTATAACATTCGACCTAGTTAAACGCATTTTACTGATTGCTACCAGCTAGCTGCAAAGCAAAATTTTCAATAAAATCTATCACATTTCACTCTCGAATTTAATGTTTACTGTTCTGCCCAGAGTAATCGGTAAAGTTTTAATACACAACCTTTGCATCGAATTACAAAATTGCACAAAACTTATGACATTTTAGGAAACAATCTTTAACGATTGCAGCACTTGTTTTTCTGCTAGTTGCTGGTGATTAGTCACTTGGCACGTTATACACGTCAACATGAAAATTTTGATCTGCATATTTGATGCAGAATTTCAGCTTCCGATTTCATTGCAAACACCAAACAGACTTTTTTATGGCACCAAAATCTTTGCTTGTTTTCAAAACTTCTTAAAGAGCTCTTAAAATGTATTGGTTTCTACATTTCTTATCGCTATAGATTTGATGATTTTTGACAGTCATTATAAATTTATTTATTGAACGTTGTCACCTGACACCAACAATTTTCACCCAAAGTATCAGAAAAAACTTTCGCAAAATTCTTTTATTTTTTTACTGGTCATGAAATTCTGTAGCTCTGGTTGTCTCGTTAAAGGAGTCGAAATAAATAGATTTAAAAATAAGAGATTTTTATTAGTTATAAAATAATAAAGCTTGCTTTTATGATGTTTGCAATTCTTATTTTTTAAATTTTGGTTTAGCAACTGATTAGTTAATTCCAAGAATAAAAAACTGTAAAATTTGCAAATACATATTTTATTACTTTGTCCTTTGGAGCATTTATTGTTAATTTTATTGTGGGACACTTTGTTGATTATTTTCAGTGTAGTTAAGAAAAACATTTTGTTGATAACAATTCTAATGTACCATATTTTATATTTTTGTTATAAGCAATGAGATGTAAGAGCATTTGTAATTGACAGGGTTGGGTTTTATATCAGTTTGTTACAAATGGAATTTTCTTAGCAATTAACTTACAGCATATAACTATTGATTTGTTTGTTTAACAAAAATCAGTTTCTGGCATTGTGCCGTTGTTTTGTTTTTGACTGAATTTCAATTTCAATTTATTTATTTATTTTGTCACTTAGGAAACAAAAAGGGCAAAACGCCTCCAAGTGACACAGCAAGAAAAGTAAATAAAAATAATAGTAAAGAAGTAAGAAATTACAAATAAAGCAACAGGATGTTTGTGAAGGGATCGTGAGGTCTTCAAGTCTGCAATCAACCTTGTACAAATAAGTAAGGAAAACAAAACAACAAACCAAAAAAAAAAAATCAACTACAGATCGCTATTATGTAATTTATGAAAATTCAATATTAAGTATAAGGGATACTTGACAGTCATCAATCCAGTCATCAATCCAGCCTCCAAGTTGAACGCATGTCTGATTAGATAGATTAATTTATGGTAAATAGATGTTTTTTATATTCTTTTTTAAATTTAGGCAAATTTAGATGGCGAATTTTTATTGGGATTTTGTTCCAGATTGATGGGCCTGTATATTTAATTGATCATTGCGTTTTGTTGGTTTTGTAGAGTGGGATCATTAATTGGTATGAATGAGTTGATCTGGTTCTACGGTTATGCGAATCTTTTACCAATTTAAAAAAAGTTGTCAAGTTGAATTTGAAATTGGGAGGCCAACGATTTTAAAAGTTAAAGTGAATAAATTTGGCTATTTCGAAGTTGATTTGCAGTCTTAAAGGGAGGATATTATTTTCCAAATAAATCGGTGAGACGGAATCTTACCAATGACTTTTGTTAACAATTCGAATGGCTTTATTTTGTAGTTTTATTAATTTTGTAAGGTATGAAGGATATGTGCTGCCCCAAACAAGAAGACCATAATTTATATGTGAACTAATTAAAGAATGATATAGTTTTTTTAAAGAGGGTTTTCTGAGATAATGTTTTAGTTTATTTAAAATGCCTACCGATCTAGCTATCTTCGTTTCTATTAATTTGATATGATCTCGAAAATTTAGTTTGTTGTCTAAGTTAATTCCTAGGTATTTGGCTTTGTTTACTGACTTAATTATACCTAAGGGACAATTAACGTTTATTTCAGGTGGAGGTATGTTTTGTTTAGGAGAGATAAAAAGCATTAGACTTATTTGTGTTTAATGAAAGTTTGTTTGCTGTCATCCAATTACATATTGCTGACAGTTCTGACTTTAGTTTGTTTTGTATTTCGTCAGGTGTAGCAGCATTAACTAGGAGGCATGTATCATCGGCAAATAATCAAGGTATAGAAGAAACAGAATTTGAGATATCGTTTATATATAACAGAAAAAGTAACGGTCCCAGTAAAGAGCCTTGAGGAACACCGATTTCTACTTTACATAAAGAAGATAAGAAATTATTTATAGAAACATATTGCATGCGATTTGTGAGAAATGATTCTAAAAATAGGTGAGGATTACCCCTGATACCATAATGATTAAGTTTTTTTAGTAGAATTTTATGATTTACTGTATCAAAAGCTTTGGCCAAATCTAGGAATATTAAACCAGAAAATTGCTTGGATTCGATGTTTTCATAACATGTAGAAACGATATCTAAAACGGCGTGAATATTGGAAATATTAGATCTGAATCCATATTGGTTTGGAATCAAAACAGAATGTTTGTTCAAAAAATCAACTGTTCTTTCATAAACTATCTTTTCAATGATTTTTGAAAACACTGATAATATGGAAATTGGTTGGTAATTACATATAAAATTGGAACAACCTTAGCTATTTTTAGGCATTTGAGGAAAACTCCATATTGAAGACAGTCATTACATAAAGACGTTAATAAAGGTGTTATCACGGGCAAAGAAATCTTTAAAATTTTTGCGTTTATATTGTCAGGTCCACAACTTTTGTTGGAATTAAAGTGGTTAATTATATGAGTTATTTCAGTTGTACAAGTGGGGTTGAAGATTATACTGGGTGAAACTTGATTTGATAAGTAGGTTGTGAAGTCAGTACTGGAGGTAGAAGCTAATTTGTTTGCTAAGGTTTTGCCAATGGTAGAAAAAGGATTATTAAAATATTCTGCTATTTGAATGGGGTCGTTAATTTCAGTATTATTGATATTTAAAAAATTTGGTAGAGATTGTTTTGGTTTTCTTGGAATTATGGTGTTAATGAGGCTCCAAAACTTGCACATATTATTGTTAGTATTGTTAATTTCTGAGTTAATGTATTGCTTTTTTGATAATGTTTTTATTTTTGTCAATTTATTGGAATACTGTTTGTAAATCATTTTTTGAATTTCAGTACCTCTAACATAATAGGGAATGTACATTTTTTGTTTATGTCTTATTGATGTAAAAATTTCTTTAGTGATCCAGGGTTTTCTCATTAATCTAATTTTTTTACGAGAAGCAGTTTTAAGTGGTACATGTTTATTTACACATTTATTAAAATTTTCAATGAAGATATTGAACTTGTAATCAACATCAACGGCAGACAGACAAGATTGATTATTTAACAAAGGTAAGAGTGAAATATGCAAGTCGTTTAGAAAGATATCAGTGTCAAAGTAAGAAAAATCTCTGTATATGCATTTACCTAAAGAGTTTGCCTTCTTGTTTTTAACTTTTGTAGAACTTCGGTTTTCAATAATACAGGCAATAGGAAAATGATCGGTCAAGTCATGTAAGATAATACATGGAAGAATGACATTAGATGTATCATTTGTTAATATATGGTCTATAGTAGAAGAGGAGCTACGGGATAAACGAGTAGGTTTATTTATAAGTGAGTAAACACCATTGCTGTTGATAGTATTAAAAAACGAGGATTTATGTTGCGGATTTGGTCCCAATGTTTAAATTTAAGTCACCGGTTATGTAAAGTTTTTGATTTGGATTGATTTGGAGCAATTTGTTGTTAAATGCCGAGAGAAAACTATTTATGTCGCCTTTTGGATGACGATAGATTACGCCTAAAATGAAAGTTTCACTGAATCTTCGGTCAGTGATATGAACCCATAAATCCTCACAACTAGTGTGTAGAGTGTTACTTTCTAATAGGCAAAATGTAAACTTGTCAGTTATATAGATTCCAACTCCACTGGCATTAGTACATATTACGAAGCACATATTAAAAATTATATATTAAAAAACTCGTTCATGTTGATAAGTTTCGACTTGACGTTTAAAACAATTAAGGGGACATAAGAATATTCTAGATAATAGTTTGATTTTTTTTTATGTCAGTTTAATTGGGTGGTGAATTTAAAACTGTTTTGAAAAATTGAACGCCATTTCTTAATTTAAAATGAATTTTTTCTCCAAGTAAACTTTTTTTGGGCGTAGAATAGTTTATTTTCGAACGTTTAAATGAGTGATTCACAGTTTGATTCAATGAAAGTTCCATGAATCTCTTAAGTTCACTAACCTATGTGCAATGCAGTTTGGACTAATGGCGTTCATGAGGTATGCAGATAGCAAAGTGATTATTATTTGTAAAGACGGTCCATGGGCTAAAAAAAATTGAGAACCACTGCTTTAAGATAATGGAGTGAATCCAGAACCTAATTAAATAATAACATGATTTTTACCCGTCATTTCTATAATTAATTTGTGAATAGCAAATTCAAGTATGTTTTGTAAAAATCGCAAAGCAGTCGTCTGACACGGCATTTCTATTATTTTTTTTTTCTTGGAATGAACTTCTTTTGGGCCTAAGCTATTTGCAACAAATGCAAAAGTACTCGCAATAAATACTTTTGGCTAATCAATCTAGAGCAGTGTTTCCCAAAGTGGGCGGGGCTTTGCTATCGGGGGACGCTGACACCAAAGGGGGCTGTTGGGGGGCTACAATGTAGCGTTAACAACATTTAAGCAATAAATAGCTACATTTTTTTTACAAAATGTGAATGACAAAATATATTTCGTAGACTTATCCACTAAGGTAGAACTTGTATGCCATTAATAGATAATAAGAGTGACATGAGCATTGTAAAGCTATGAACGAATGCATAGTAGTGATGTGCTTAACTGTTCCTAACTGCTCTTTTGAAAAATTTATCTGTTACTTTTAACTGTTACTTTATATTCATTAAGCCAACTAAAAAATAATCAATAGTGATTGTGACGTTTTACCATATCAAAGGCAGAAGCAGATAAAAAAAGCAATACATTAGAAATAACAAATCAGATGCGAATATACGAGGTATTTTGAAACATTGTTTACTAAGAATTTTTCGGAATTACAACTCATTCCATTATCAATTGCGTAAAACTAAATATTTAATTGTAAATTGTAAATTTGAAATTTAGATAATTTATGACGTAACAGAATAAAATATTGCCAACATATACTACTAAATAAAACGGAGTTATCTGCGCGTGACGTTAAAATTAAATTGATACAACAGCAATTTGAGCGTACACAAAATAAAGTGGTTTAAAATTTGAACCGAAAAATAAAACACCGAGTTTAAACATTTACTGCACAACACTATTGACAATAAAATAACTACACAACATAGTAAAATAAAGAAGCATTACGTGTTAAATAAATACAGTGGAATAGATTTTTTGTCGATATTCATAGGTTGATTAAGTTTTTGAATGTATAACGATTCTTTTATTAAACTTTTTCGCCAATGATTTGAAAAACGAAAAAGATCAATAAAAGAAATAAAGAATGCTCCATTCCACGCTCGTAGTGGAAACGGGCCTTTAGCTATTAGAAGTTTAGCTAATATAACAGGGTGTTTCATCTCAATATCTCATTTTATGATAACTTATATCTCAATAACTGTTGGAGATATGAAAACCAAACTTTTTTTGCTGAAAACTACTGTTCTTAAGTTTACGCAGCAAAAATTTGAAGACAAAAATCAAAGAAATAAACGTTTTATTAAACTTTTCACAAATGTTCAATATGCGAGCCCTTGGGTTACACGGCACACATCGAAACGGACACCTCCTTAAATTTCGAAAGCCATTTCTGTATGGTACGTCGGTCTGGTGGCTGCTTTAAAAATTCTGTCCGAAATTTACGTTGAACACACGTCCACGTGTTGTTTTTATCAAATTCGAAAACACAAAACTCTTCTTTCCAGTAAAAGACATTTTAAAGCAAATAAAAGGCAAATGGATGGAAATGATATTTTACGAAAAAAGCTGAAATTTTGATTGTGACATACAATGGTCTGGCAAAACAAAAAAATTGGAGATTTTACCTATTTAACGAAACCAATTTTATCCTGGTACTTTTGCCATTTGCCGAGATATGAGATTTTCTAAAGTAACATATTGAGATGAAACACCCTGTATTTATGCATACTGACGGAAAAACATTAAGGATCGGGTACTAGTCCGCGGATTAAACTTTACACTGTTAACGAACAATAGGATATTTCCTGCAAAAGAGTATTGACTTGATAATCTTTTAAGTTTTTTTCGGTATACACGAATGATTCAATTTATGGGTGTTGCAATCTATAAATATTGTAATTTAGAGCAAATGTTTAGGTGATCATATGGCATTACAAGCTCTATTTGTAATTATTATAATCGCGTTTACGTCACCAACACCATAAATTTTTAACAAAATGACGTCAACAACCCTAATCATAACATTCTGTCTCGAAATCAATCAATCAACGTACTTTTATTTGCGGGAAAAAATAATACACATAACGAAAATGAAACACTAAAATAGAATAAAAAAAAATTAGCCTACCGAAATGATTTATAGAACGTTTCGTCGAACCTTCCTGTCAACGATCGAGCTGTCCCCGTGGAGTGTTTACGAAGCGAGCGCGACAAAGGCTTCCCGCCATCGGTGGGTGACATTCAATCTATCAATTGCTATTTGCTTGTTGGAATTTGTATTCAATCTATCAAATGTGTCAAATAAAATAAGAGTTCGTATATTTGTAAGTGATTTTAATCACGTTGCGCTTATAATCAAATTGGCAAGCTCGGGATTAATTGTGCCGACTTCGATGATACTAATACTGCTCACTGTAATAAATATCCTTTTGTTATTTTACCGTATTAAACAGTCTTTTCATGTGATCATTATTTCTAACAAATAAAATAAGTTTTTTCTAACCATGAAATATGAGTGCTGCTCGTTTACTATCCATCAACTTAAGGCTCCTTTCCACTACGAGCGTGGAATAGAGCATTGGAGCATTTCTATTATTGATCTTTCCGCGCTTAAAATCTAAGCAAAACTAAGAAAATCAATGAAACAAACAAAGAATACTCCATTCCACGCTCGTAGTGAAAATCAGCTTACGCGCTTCTAAAATCTGTTAACGCAGTTTAACAGACACACTGGAAAGATTAATAAACTACATTAAGAAAAACAGAAGTAAGTAATTAGGTAAAAAGTTTTATTTTTAGCTAAATTTTGCTACGCCGATTAATTTCAAAGATAACCAATTTCACCGATTTATCGGGCGATTATATTTTAATATGTAGCGCATTATGTTGTTAGTTTGATTCGCATTAAAAAGCTGGGAAATGTTTTCATTTGTAATCTAGCTAGTGCTTTTGATTTTATTTAATGTGTTTCTTCAGAAGCGAGTCGACATTCCTTATAAAAACGAAGTTGCGGCAGAACCCTCAACCCCTGCTGCACAAGTACGTAGCCTACATTGTTCGCTATTCTGTAGGCTTGCTTTTTTAAATATCGAAACAATTTTCTTTTAAAATTAACAATATTGTAGTATGTAAATTTTAGTAAAGGTATCCATTTTGGGCAGAACAGGGGCCATGGGTTCATCCTTATACAACTTCAGCTGCCGTGCTGCCCAGATCAGATGCTGACAGCGACGGTGTTGAGTCAGCATCGAGTTTTGTCAATTAGAACCGTCAGATCTCATGCTCCATGTGGTGCCCGATGTATGGTTTGCGGTTTGTACGCCGCACTCGCAATGGATATAGAAAATTTAATAATGAAGCAATGGATGTAGAAAATTTGATAATGAAGCGAGACCCGATTTGTGCATGGACGAATGGAAACACCCAACAACAGTGCGTATTCGATTGAGCTTGACCCAAGCTGTTCTGAGCGAGCCCGTTTTAATTGGCTTAGTATTGGCCCTGGGAATGAAAGCACAGAGTATGAATGTAATCTCACACTATCCAGTGTTTGATTTTTAACAACGTCATAACCTTCCTATATTTTTAAAGAGCGAAACAAAGCCATGAAACCGAGCTTGTAGCTTTTCTATCATGTGATTTTTTAAAAACGGATGCACAAGTAGACCAAGCCCATCAATATATTAATCTTAAACAAATACATCCGATATGAGGTCGTAGTTTTTAGTTTAAAACTTTCATTATAAATGATGAGAAAGATACTCTATTGCAGTGGTTCTTAAACGTTTGTAATCCGTAGCCCCCTGGTTATAATGTTGTCTCAAAAGTCAAGTGAAGACCAAAACAGGTCATCACTTTGAAACCGTCTCTGATTTTGTCAATTTCGTCCCAAAAATAAATCCAAAGTGCAAAATGAGGATTCTTCTTTTGGCCCGGCGGTAAAGGCCTCGTCGCGTATTTATACGCAGAGTAAGCGTTGCACAATTGCTGCAAAACAACTTTGTGTTGTTTTATTGTGTCACGTGCGTACTTGCAAAATCTTGCAAACTGCGCAGTATTGTGCAAGTTTGCTTTCTGCAATCATTTAAATAGTTGCAGAGAGAATACAAACTTTTTTGCTTGCACAGAGAAGGCTGCCTGATTTTTAAATACGTTGCCTCCAAGAGTCGCACTTGAAACTCTGAACGTGCAGTTGTTAAAATTGGGAACTTGGTGTCTTCATAGTTCTTTGCGCATTCTATATTTTTTAACGAATGCTGCCCAATAGCAGAATCGCAGTCTGGCTATGTAATTGTTTTCTCATTTAATCTTGAGGGTTGTGTTCTTGTTGCATTAATTCTAGATCGGATGAAAATCAAACAAAAAACTTTACTTTTGGTCTAAAGTATAAAATTTTGTATTGGTTTACTCGTGTTCAACCACATATCAAACATTTAAGTTGTTCAAATACGAAACAAAGTTTCTGACAGTACAATAAGTTTATTCTTGCAAATTACGGGTGAACTAAACTGGTAACAAGTTTGCAATTTTAAAAACATAACAGTGTGACCAAATGTGTGAACTATTTGATATATATAAGTGATTAACAACTTCCTCCCACATTTTTTGTTGTATCGATTTATTCAAAAATGTAATCTTCAAGGCTCGTTTCCACTACGAGCGTGGAATTTTTTTGCTTCGCTTAGCGCTCGCTTAAATTTTAAGCGCGGAAAGATCAATAAAAGAAACAAAAAACACTTCTTTCCACTTCAAGCGTGCAATGGAGTATTCTTTGTTTTTTAAATTTTTTTATTTTTTTTCGCGCTTATTAAGCGCTAAGCGAAGCAAAAAAATCAATAAATGGGCAAAGAGCACTCCTTTCCACGGTCGTGGTGAAAACGAGATGTTAGAATAAACTTGGCTGATTGATTATTTCGGTCATTTCCTCTCGAGTCTGTTACGTCACAAAGAGGAACTAAGTTGGTTTGCTTTGAATTTTTCATTTGTTGCTATATCGCGTCTGAAACCAAGTAAGCACAGGTTCTAACTTTTTAACTTGCCCTAGACCTGAGTTTTAGCAGACGTATACGCTCGACGTACGTTTCTTTATTAAATTTTGTACACCCAACGTATGCGCTGAAGGTAGAAATTAAATAAAAAACAACGTACCCCGAGAGGATGCTACTGTATACTTTTGACTTCAAAAATTGATTGAACTTTCCTCGGCAATGATCGATTATTATTATTTTATATTTTCGAAAATTAAAAGGCTGTGTTATACCAAAGTTTATGCTGCTTTATTAATCAAAATAATTAACTAGTAAAATCTGCTTTTATGTAGCTGACTAATGGTTTTTTCAACAATATTCAAACAAGTCTAAAAAGAAGATCAATTAGAAACAGCTGCTGAACGTGATCGACAAAATCATTTGATGATTTTCTATTGTATTGAAATTACAAAGTAGAAAAATATAAGCTGTTTGACTATTTCCTTGCAACCGTTTTTTCTAAATAGGTTTTTTTACAAAATTAAATTTTTCTTTACTGATACAACTTGATAAATAGTTGGAATTGAATAGCGTAGAAAAAATGATGATTTGGTTATTCTGCGTGTTTTGGCATAGCCCTTTGCGACTTTGCTTTCCCCATTTATTGCGTGATCGGAATGCATGTTTAGATTGCAGCACGATCGGATTGCTCTTAGTTCATTTCTAGGACAAAAAGTGCATTACTCGGGAACAATATCAAGTGATGACCTTTTTATTTTTTTTTAGAGATAACTGCATTTTTAGAACAAAAAGTGCATTACCAGTGAATGATTTCAAGTAATTACCTTTTTTGTTTTTTAGAGATGACTAAATTTTGAGGACAAAAAGTGCATTACTAGGGAACAATATGAAGTGATCGCCTTTTTTTTTTTAGAGATCACTGCATTTCTAGGAGAAAGAGTGCATTACCCGGGAGCGATTTGAAGTAATGACCTTTTTTTTTTAGAGATCACCTTGAATCTAGGACGAAAATTGGTCTTGAACATCATAATATTAGGACTAAAAATTAGAATCTCACACAGAATTTTTTTCTACCAGTAATATTTTGTCTGTCTTACTCATTGACTACTCATAAAATACTCAATTTCATGACCCGGTTTTAGCATGCCAATTGCATGACTAGTCTCAGAGGTCACCGCACGCCACTGGTATGATGTCATAATAAAAGCTATGATGAGCTAGAATTTTCAAAGGTAAAAAACTTGCAATTAAAAAAGTTTTGCTTGGTCCTCAACAATGAGCATCGGGTGCCACATCCTGCGCGCAAGCATCAAATTTGACGAAAGTTCCATGGTTTCGAGTTTTTTTAAATGCGGTAAAATGTAAATAACGGTTTAGCAATCGTTTTGGGATTTCAAACTTATCCGCTGTGTTTTGATAGGTGTGTCGGACATAGAGTGAACGATGTTTAATGTACAGTTAAAGTGTCACGCGAAAGTTTTGTTGAACGTAGCAATTACTAAAAACGGCAAACGCAATTATAGATCAAGCTTTTATACAAACGCTTTAAATTTTTTTTCGGACATTTCCGAAATTGCTTAAAATTTTTTGGACATTTTGCTAAAGATTCGGACAATGTTTGAAAAAAAACACAGCTTGGTCAGTTAATGCTGACACGGTACCAATGGTCTGCTTATCACCACTCGAGCAGGTGAATCGGTCAGGTACAATTTGTGGAGGTAGGAACCGTCAACTCAGCATGCTTTGGTGCATGAAATGAGTATAACCAAGGTTTGCTTTGAAATTGTTTATTAACAAGTTGTGGGACATTAGCTTTTTATTAAGATATTAGTGAAGACATATACAGACATTTTACGCCGAGCATCTGCTCCGCATATATCTATTCCTTGACTGGTTTTCTTTGCATTCAAAGATTATTTGTTACAGTTTTTTTAGTGATGTCTATTAAAGCTCTTCATCTAAAAAAGAACGTTATTCTTACCACTTTCTACTATCAATTTTATTATTAAACCTCCTAAACTCTTATTATTTTTTGATTTTCAGCAAATTTCAGAAAATACATTAAGATCACATTCATCTTCCTCCTCTACAAACATTGAACAACAATCTTCAACAAAGGTTTGTAATAACAAAAAATTTCTGAAAATTTTGTTTTATTTATAGACTTTTTCTTGAAATGTAAACACTTTGTTATGTTTAAAATGAGTATCATTATTAAGTACTTATATTCATCTTAAACAAAACAAAGTTACTTTTGCAGCTTGGGCCATAAGTAAGTCTGCTCTTGTTATTACCCATGACAGATCAAAACCAAATGTGCTGAAATGGAAAGGTATCCACCATCTCCAATGTCCAGCAAGGATCTGCTAATCAAACGTCCTTTTTAGGACAGGACAATGTCTGGCAAAAACTTCCTTCTTCAGGGCACATTTGCCAACAAAACCCACTATTCTCCAGTTGAACATGGAAGAACTCACTGCAAGCAAGATGAATGCTCTTCATTATCTTGCTTTACAGTTTGAGGCACTTGTCATCTTATTACAGGAGATCCACTGCACTAATGCAGAGAAGCTAGTACTTCCAGGCTTCTAACTAGCTGGGTCTTCTTTAAGCAGGAAGCATGGCCTTAATCCATGTTTGTCTACGAGCAATTAAGGTACACGCTTTTGGACCAATCTCCACTGACATCTGAGATTTAGTGGTTGTGCTTGGACGTTGATGGTTATAAATTAGTCAACGTCTACAAACCTCCACCAATGCGACTACAATCCTTAGATCTCCCAGTGTTTCCTCACCCCTGTCTTTGTGCTGGCAATTTCAACTGTCACCACGTTGATTGGGGTTACAATGATAAAGCCTGGACGGTGAGTGTTTGGTTGGCTGGGCAAATATTAATAATTTTGCCCTCCTATACAATGCATAGGATCCCACCAGCTTTTACTTCGGTTGCTGGAGCACTGACACCAATCCAGATCTAGCTTTCGTTAGCATAACTCCTAACAGTTGCTTACCAGATAGACGGGTTTTTGAAAAGTTTTCCAGGTCACAACATTGACCTTTGCTTAGATACCACCAAGGTTTGATTTGTCAGTGCCAAGCATGCCCATTAATCAATTGAACTTTTGCATGGCCAAATGGAGTCATTACATTGCTTTGACAAACAAATTTGCAAAGACTTTGTTGCCGCCTGATTCACTTGATGTGGATGCTGCTTACCAGGACTTCTGTAACATCATCAAAAAAATAGCCAAAATGACTATCCCACGCGGTCATCAAAACAATTAGTGTATATTCCGTGTTGAGGTGTGGAGTGTGAATCCCTCTACACAATGTTTTTGCAGTCTCCTCATGGAGACGTCTCAAGTTTGTCTGCTACAGCTTTACTTGCCAAGTTTGACAGGAAGCAGAGGGATTAATGGTTCGAAGCAGTTTGGAGCCGGTGAGACCAACTTGATGCTTTGAGAACAAATTAATGTTATGATTTAATTAATAGAAAGCTAATTTTCTGTTGATCAATGCTATGTTTAATTGCATTTTAATTAATCACTTTTCTATTCAATTCTTTTGAAGTCATTTTTTATCTTGTTGTTAATGCACTTGATATCAAGTACACCTTGCGACTTGTACAAAACACTATTTTTGATGATCCAACACTTCTTTCTCGTAGTAAAACAATTTTTAAAGTTTTATTACATTTGGTAACTATTTTTATGCTTTTGTAGAATTAAAAAATTTTGCGTTAATATTTTTTTTTCAGGATTCTGATAAAGAAAAATACAAAGATGCTCAAGATACTAATTTCAATGGAAACCAAAAAACTGTAAGTTGTAGCAGCATGTTATATCTTGTTGTGATTACCTTACTGTTTTTCTATAACAGGGCGGGAAACCTTTGGCTCACAAAGCATTTAATGGGGCCCTGTAATCTCCAGGTTGTTATGCTTTTGGGGCACACTTATGAGCTTTAATAGCAGACTACAGATAAAAGATAGTAATCACTGTCTTCATACTGTTTATCTTGCTAAATTAAAGTATTTTTTCATAGAAATGATGACTTTTTAAAAAATTTTGTTTTTTGGAGGGAAAAAAACATTGAAGTGGCAATGGTTTTTTTTTAAATACGAAGAAAACCAAGAAATTTTATTTTTTAAATACGATGTTGAAATATTCCTTTACAACAAATACTTATTTATTAATATAAAACTTTTCATTATATTTTCTTAATATGCACGAGTGTGCCTTGGGTTTGTGATGCTTGCCTCTGTTATAGCAACAGAAAAGAACAGGATTTATGGAGCTTTGCTTTTGTGGTAAGACATACATATGCAACAGACTATCGATTCTGCCTTTTCTGGCAATTGAACTCAGATCTATCATTCCATTCCACTAAACTGTCTACAATTTGCTCAAGATACAACATTATTTAAGAAGTGTCAAAATTCCACATCCAACCTTATTGGGTCATCATCCATTTTTGTCCCAAGTAAGGGACACAATGTATTTTTCCTGCTGGCAAGGGTTAACTGTTTCTTGCAGCCACAGCTTCATTCTTTTCTTTTTTTGCTTGTTATTGTCACAACTCTCTTCTTGTATTGTCTTCAACAACCTCCCTCCATCATTTCTTTGATCTTCTTGTTTTGCACTATAATTGTCATAGCCGGGTCATTACATGACAAATCACCACAAAAAACTTTTTTAACCACTACATCTCTGATTTTGATGAAAATTAGTGTATGTGGTTATCTTATAGCCAAAACTCACTGGTGCAAATTTTAGGTTTCTATAACTAATACTTTTGAGTTATAGGGGGTAAAGTTTTGGGAGAGACAAAAAACTCTTTTAAAAACACATAAATCTTGCTCAAGATATGTTTAAAGTATAACATGTTAGATATGGTTGAAATCAGAAAAGAACAAGGAATTCAAATATAATATCAAAAATCTTATAAATGTTAATATAAAAAAGTTATTTATTTTTTTAAAATATTTTTTCCTGCCACCCCCCCAAGGATTTGAAAACCTCCCAAAATTAAAAAAAAAATTTTAATTCATAAGCCTTAAAAATATTCAATAAAAACAATGGGTATAGACCATTTATTATGCTTAACACTCAATACAAATGATTTACTAAAGCAATTTTTAGGAAGAATTTTACTTAATGGATTTTTTAAAAAATTTATCCATTCAGTTATTATCTCAGTCCTATACACATAAATATGGCAATACTTTCAGCATTTACTTTTTATTGCATTAATGGATACCTAGTTGCTAAACTTAAGATTATATGATGGTAGGCCTACCTAAATATAGAACCAATGTTCCACTCATTTTGCTAAAAATACAATCAGCATCGGTTTCATTTTAAAGCAGGGAGTTGCAAAAGTAACTTTAATATTTAGTAGGTATTTAATTTATTATAAGTATGATTTTTAAACATATTGTATATAGCAACCATCTGTGATAAACCACTATCTAATTTTAACAACAACAAATTTACATGCTCTGTGTTTTTAGATCTAAGCAAGGCTTTTGACACTATTAATCATGATATATCAATAGAAAAAATTTAATATATACTATAGATTTAGAGGCAAGATCTTATTTATTATAAAATCATACCTAAGTAATAGAATGCAATGCACAAAAATAAAAAGTGTTTCATCTGATTTGACTACACTTAAATGTGGAGTACCACAGGGTTTAATTGTTGGATCCCTGTTATTTGTACTCTAAGTAATTGATCTTTCAAATTTATCTAATATAAAGACTACTCTATTTGATATCTCTCCAAAATAATGTTAATAAAGAATTGTCTGTATGGTTGAAGTCAAATAAACTACCATTAAACTACTCTAAAACCTATTTTGTACCATTCAGTAACAAAAGAAAAAAAAATTTTTGCTAATCCCTTTAATATTACCTCCAGTGGTCATTTTATTAAAAGAAAATGTAGTTTGAAGTACCTTGGGGTGACTTGAGCTGAACACTTAACAACTTTCTAAAGTTTGTGGCATAGTATGATAAACTCAGACACTGTGATACCCTAGCAACATTAAAAACCAGCTATTTTGCATTATTTCAATTCGAAGTTTAAAACTCTATATTGAATTGGAGAAGAGCTAATAAATCAATGCTGGCTCCTATTTAAGTCCATCAAAATAAGGTCATTCATTCTTGTTTATTTTTACCAAGATCAACAGATATAAATTATGTCTTTCATAAATTTAATGTCTTAAAAATAAACAACATTATTAAATTTACTTATGCAAGTTCATGTTTAAGTATATGCATAATATGCTACCAGAAACTTTTTCCAATTAGTTTCAATGAACAAATCAAATTCACAATTATAATACTTGCCACATAAAAAATTGATTTGTTTTTACCAGGGGTGCGGAGCTAGCAATAAAATCTATGGCTCCAACTCCAGCTCTTGCTCTGGCTTTTTAAAATGACTGGCTTCAGCTCCAGCTCTGGCATTTTAAAATGACTGGCTCTGGCTCCAGCTCCAGACCCTAAAATTTCTTTTTGCTCCAGCTCCAGCTTTTTAAAATGACTGGCTTCAGCTCCAGCTCCAGCATTTTAAAATGACTAGCTCTGGCTCCAGCTCCAAACCCTAAAATTTCTTTCTGCTTCAGGCTCTGGCTCCAGCTCCAGCTCTGGTTCCACACCCCTTCCTTAAATTGTTCATTAATGTGTGCTATAATCAAATTCAATACTTAACTTTTTTTGGAAATGCTTTATTGTAAAAGTGACCATGACTCTTAAATGAAGCATTTGCTCAGTAAACAATTATTAAATTCGGTTAGAGCATGCTTAAATAAACTGTTTAAGGTAAGTTTAATTATTATTTCCAAGTGGCATTAAATATCCAAACTTCACCAGATTAGGCAACATCATTTCATGCCTCCCTGGGAGGCAGAACATTGACCAAATCAAGCAAAGGATAATAGCACTATATATTTTTGATTAACCAATTATACTAGAGACAGAAGCTCTAAAAAATAATATTTAATTTGAATAAAAAAATTTGGCTGTGTTTTTTTCATACAATACAAAGCTGGAACTTAAGCTGGTGCAATTTTACTGGTTCCAGGCTTTTCAAAATGTCAGGCTCCATCTCCAACCTTATTAAAAAATTGCCTCCAGCTTCAACCTTTTAAAAATATGTAGCTCCAGCTCCACCATTTTAAAATATGTGACTCTAACTCTGGCTCCACCTTTTAAAAATATGTGACTCTGGCTTCGGCTTCAGCTCAAGACCCTAAAATTTCTTCCTGTTCCAGGCTCCTGCTCCACACCCCCTGGTTTTTACCAACTGTATGTATCTTCTGATTTTAGTAGAAAGATGTTAAATTTTAGTTGTGTAAAGATATGGTCTAAAATTTCTAAAAACATTAACGAAAACTCATTTTATAATTTTAAAATTAATTATAAATCATTTCTTATAAACAACTATATCAGTGATTCTTAACAATTCACAGACTTCTGTTTGTAAACTGTAATATGTAATGTATTTGAATTGTTTTCAATTGTTTCAGTATGTTGTAATGTGCAACAATTTGTAAATTGTAATGTTTTTGAATTGTTTTCTATCAGTATATTTTTTATGACCTGACAATTGGTCAAATGACACTTGATTGAAATGACACTTGATTGAAATGACACTTGATCGAAATGACCCATGATTGAAACAACATTTGATCAAAATGACATTGGGTCAAATAATGAAAGAGAAAAGTTACAATTTTAAATCTGTCTTAATTTTTGTCCCAAAAACATAGTGATCTCTAAAAAAGGTCTTCACTTTGACTCTGTCCTGGTTTTGTCAATTTTTTGTTCCAAAAACATAATAATCTCTAAAAAAAAAAGGTTTTCCCTTTGAGTCTGTCTCTTATTTCTGTAAGGGTTTGCAAGGGTGGGGCCATTGCACAATGCCCCCCCTAAATAACTGACTACAATGTAAATTGAATGCAAAGAAATGGCAGCAATAGGCATCTAAGGAAACATAACCATGACATAAAATCTACTTGTTGCCCCCTAAAAATGCTTAGCCCAAAAACCTTTTTAAAAAACCCTGACCTTGACATTGACAAAAATTAAAAAAATTAGCACAAACTGTTCTTTTACTGAAGCCTCTGCTTTTTATAAATCTAATTTACAGTAACAAAAACATTGCTTAATCACAAAAACATACATAAGCAAATCTTTTTTTTTATCAACTGTCAATTTTGATCAAGTGTTTTCAATCAAGTGTCATTCAATCAACTGTCATAACACCATATTTCTTATGATTAACCTTGATAAATATAATTTTTTATATTTAGTTTGTTTGTTTATATTGCAATTTCATTTTTATATGTATGTATAGCATCTGATTCAAATAGTTAAAGGTGCTAGCTGAGATATGATGACCTGAAAGGTCTTTTGCTAGCATCTTCTTCTGGCAACAATTGCATTGTACTATATATGTGATTTTTCATTCTTTTGTATGTGTCTTTTTATTTTTGTTGTTGTTGTCAATGAAGAAAAAAAATATGAAAAATATATAACTTGTATATGTATTTGTGATGTATAATTTTATTATATTAACAATGGAGTTACGGCTAGTGTTGCTAATGGCTATACAAAAATTTTAATTTGTTGCTGTAATACCTATACAGTCATATTTATCAAAGATATTTAGTTTGCACATTCCAAAATATCTGATACCTACCTTAATCCCCATTAAATGTTTTTTTTAGATATTATAAATTATTTTAATTATTTAGAATCTAAAATGCCAAGAAAACATTGCCAAGATCCTCAATGTTGAAATTTAACTACTGTATATGGAAAAATTCTTCACATTTTAATCGAATTTTTGGAAATATTTGCCCTAAAAATTGCTTTAGTGAATCATTTTTATTGAGTGTTAAGCATAATAAATGGTCTATACCCATTGTTTTTATTGAATATTTTTAAGGCTTATGAATTAAAATTTTTTAAAAAATTTTTGTGGGAAGTTTCCAAATCCTTGGGAGTTGGCAAAAAAAATATTTAAAAAAAATAAATAACTTTTTTATATTAACATTTATAAGATTTTTGATATTATATTTGAATTCCTTGTTCTTTTCTGATTTCAACCATATCTAACATGTTATACTTTAAACATATCTTGAGCAAGATTTATGTGTTTTTAAAAGAGTTTTTTGTCTCTCCCAAAACTTTACCCCCTATAACTCAAAAGTATTAGTTATAGAAACCTAAAATTTGCACCAGTGAGTTTTGGCTATAAGATAACCACATACACTAATTTTCATCAAAATCAGAGATGTAGTGGTTAAAAAAGTTTTTTGTGGTGATTTGTCATGGAATGACCCAGCCATTACTGCAGCTTTTTCTTTGCTCCTCTATTCAATGCACCCAAACCATCTCAGTCTTTGACTTTTCAAAAACTCCTTCAATGGATCAACATCAGTTGTCTGTAGTATCAACTCACTTGTGATGCTTATATCTTATTGGCTCACCTTCACTCAATATTATTTTGCATAATTGTGATACTTATTTTTTGCATAATTGTGATTTATCTCTTATTGGCTTTCAGTTGAATTCTACATTTTCACATACCATATTTTTATACAGATAATTCACACCTCATTTTCATGCATGGAATTATAGTACAAACTCTTTTTCTTCACCTATAAAATGCTCTCCAGCTTTGAAAACACAACCATTATTATTATCAACCTAAATCTGCAATGGTGGAAAATTGTAAATAAAATATATTTTAAAAGTTTGATGTTTGTGTTTGTAATACCTCATGATGTACCTTTAGGCAAAAAAAATCATAATGTTTTGTTACAAAAGACAGAAAGTAATAGTTTCAGCTTCCTGTATGAAGAACTCGTGTTGTTATTTTAACACCAGATTTTTGCTCACTTTTGGAAAGACTTAATCATGTCTTTATTATTTCGGCAAAAACTAACTTCCAACTTACTCATTAGCAAATAATTCAGACCAGGAGTTCATAATCTATATCTGAATCATAAAAATGATGAAGATGAAGAAAAATGCTATGCAATTTTACTATAACCTCACATTTTACATTCCAACTCGATTTACCAACTCAACTGTTCACTATTTGCTCATAATGCAGCATTATTTAAGAAATGTCAAAATTCTATATTTGAACTCATTGGCTTCTTGTTTTAATTTTGATATCATTTAAAGATGTCAAACTGTAGGGATGCCTAAATTAAAATGTATGTCATTTAAAAATAGTTTTAACTAATCTATTACATGGTTTTCAAAAGTTTTCCTATAACAGGGCTTGGCAGCCTTTTGCATATAATGGGCCAAATACCAAATTTATAATGATTTGGTGAGTTGCACTTATTTTCAGCTGCCCATTTATTTTTTTATCTTAACATCATCTAGCTAAATTCAATCCTGGCACTAAAAATCCTTAACAATTTTAAGCACCAATAAAATACATATCTTACAATTAAATAAACATCATCATACAAATTTGTTGTGATATTGTGCAATCGATGACGTAGTGTTTTCCTAAACGCTTCTAATCGTAATCAGCGCCTTCTGCTCGAACAATTATTGGACACGCGCATCTCCAAGCATAATTGTTACAAGTTAAATATGCGCCTTTATTTCGGTTGATCAGTCAGTTCAGAGTTATCAAGCTACTACAGCAAACAAACTAAAAGCATTCTATTTTCAATACGGTTGTTTTTTGGCTAAGTACTTTTGTGAATTTTAATTATTGTTTTTTTAATAAACCTGTGTATTCGTGCAAAGATACAACAGGCAAAAGTGGCGACGAGGATTCAAGGAACTCAACTGCGTCAAGAAAGAAAAAAGAAAATTTGTTGATTTTGCATTACAGCTTGAATTGTCAACAATGAGTGAAATTTCTGAACTGATTTTGTTGTTAAATAAGCAACACCAAGAGCAGAACAAGCAACACCAAGAGCAAATGACAATGCTTCAAGAGCAGCTGAAAATTCTACAAAGCAGCTTGAACAACCCGCGAGAAAATGTTCCAACACCGATGGCAAGTTTTCAACCATTCGATTCCACATCTGAGTTATGGACTGATTATTTGGCAAGGTTCCAAACATTCGTCACTGCTAACTCTGTTCCCGACAACAAGCAAGCACAAATTTTTCTTACCAACCAATCTAACTCCATTTACAAAATGCTTAGCAACTTAACGGCTCAGCAACAACCTGTCAAAAGCATACATGAGCTAACGATGAATGATATTCAGACGTTTATGGCAGAGCAGTTTGACCCAAAATGATTTGTTGTCAGAGAACGTTTCAAGTTTTGGTCTGACATGAAACGCAAACCTGGCGAAACTATTCCTGAACTGGCAAGCAGAATACGACAAGATGCAGCTACATGTGATTTTCAATCCATTAAAGATCCATTAGATGAAGCCTTGCGAACTAAATTTATCTGTTCAGTAGACAACGAAGCAGTTTTGAAGACACTCTTCAAGCTCAAGGATGATGAACTGAAGTTTAGCAACGCCATCCGAGTGGCTCAAGAAGTGGAAGAAGCAGCCAAGGTAGCAAAGGAAACCGTACACGGTCAACCTTCTACGTCGGTGCAGAAAGTTTATCACGCAAAGTCCAAAACTTCCAAAACGCAAGAAAAGAAAGCCGCCTGCTTCAGGTGTGGAAATTCTGGACATTTCAGCAAAGCTTGTCCCCACATTAAAGCTATTTGCAGCTTCTGCAAGAAAACAGGTCATCTGCAATCTGTATGCATGTCTCAACTAAGAGATAATAAGCTTGTGAAACAATTGGTGCACAAAGTCCAATGTTCTGTTTCACCCATCTATCAAACTATTAGACTTAATGACCGCAGAATTAAGTTTGAAATTGATAGCGGAGCCAGTGACACATTTTGCTGTGAAGTGACGTGGCAAACGCTGGGTAAACCCACTCTACAACCTGTAACAGTTCAATATCAAGTTGCTGAAGGTAGCCCGCTACCCATCGTGGGACAATTCCAATCAACTGCAAGTATTGATGGAAAATCACCTGACGTGACCTTTCCTGTAATTGTCACTAAGGTGCCCAATCTAAATTTACTAGGTCGTCTGGCGATGATGAAGTTGAAACTCACCAACTTAACTGATCACTTCAGAGAAAACCTAAGTTGTGCTGAATCTACTGCAACGATAGAGCACGTCACTACAACTGGTCCAGAAAACTCTTTAGATGCGGCATGTATTCAATTATGTGGGGAGTTTCCTACTTTATTTGAATCTACATTGGGTTGTCTAAAAGATTTTTCACTGGACATACGGCTTAAACCTGAAGCTAAACCTATTTTCAAGAAGCCAAGACCTGTTCCGTTCTCAATCCTACAAGATTTAAACGAAGCATACGAAGCAGGAATTAAGAGAGGTGTATGGGAGCTTACAGATTTTAACTCGTACGGCACCCCCGTGGTTCCTATTCGAAAGTCTCCTTTGCCAGGTCAAGCAAAAGCAAGCATCCGAGTTTATGGAGATTATTCGGTGACTGTAAACTCGCAACTGGAAGACCATCGTCAACCAATCCCTCTCCCAGAAGATCTAATGCGCAAGCTAGGACGTGGTTACTGTTTTAGTAAGATTGATCTAGCTAATGCATACAAGGTCTGTTCAAAAAGTATCCGACTTTTTTGTATAAAGCACACAACACAATAAATTTTGCAAGTTTTATTCAATCTCCTTCAAAATATTCCCCTTGTTGGTTCACACACTTATCCCAGCGCTTCTGCCACTTCTCAAAACACTTCATAAACTCCTCCCCCGGAATGCTCTGAAGCTCCTCCGTCGCTTTTTTCATAATGTCTTCTCTTGACTGAAATCGCCTCCCTTTCAGAGTTGTTTTTAGCTTAGGGAACAGCCAGAAATCACACGGTGCTAAGTCGGGAGAGTAAGGAGCCTGTCTAATAAGTGGCATGCTGTTTTTGGCTAGAAAAGCTTGGACCACATGTGCAGAATGAGCAGGAGCATTGTCGTGGTGAAGCTGAAAATTCTTTGCTGTCCACATGTTTGGCCGCTTTCTTCGCACAGCATCACGAAGGCGACGTAGAATCTCCAGGTAGTACTCTTTGTTGATTGTTTGACCTTCTAGTGCGTATTCATGATGCACGATGCCACGGGAATCAAAAAAACAGGTCAGCATAACTTTCACATTGCTGCGGACTTGCCGAGCTTTTTTTGGGCGTGGTGATTCCGGATGCTTCCATTGTGATGATTGAAACTTGGTTTCTGGGTCATAACCATAAACCCAGGTCTCATCACCAGTGATGATTGTCTTGATAAATTCTGGGTCATGATTTGCAACATCCAGCATGTCCTCCGAAATTTCCTTCCGGAGTTCCTTCTGTTGCTCCGTCAGCAGCTTGGGGACAAATTTAGCCGACACTCTCCGCAGGTTCAAATCCTCAGTTAGGATTGAATGAACTGAGCCTGTGCTTATTCCCATTTCTGCAGCAATCTCTCGTACTGTTAAACGACGATCCTCCAACACTTTTTCACGAACCTGATCCATCGCCTCCTCGTTTCGGCTTGTGGATGGCCTTCCTGAGCGAGGATCACTTTCCACTGATGCACGGCCATCTTTAAAGCGTTTAAACCATTGCTTTATCTGAGTTGGGCTTAAGGCCTCATTTTCAAAAGCTTGTTGAATCTTTCGAATTGTTTCAACTTGAGTATCACCAAGTTTTTGACAAAACTTGATGCAATACCTCTGTTCGATGCGTTCTGTCATTGAAATGAAATTTTCTGAAAATCAAAAAACCGATGAACACGTACTACACGCCTGCACTAAATGCTTTACACAGAGAGATACAAATGACGAATCGGCCTGAAACGCTTCACGATTACGCGTGAATGTGTGTGTGTGCAGCCACGCTTTGCACGGGCAGTTTGCTCATACCTTATTGGCGAGAGGGAAAAAGGTCGGATACTTTTTGAACAGACCTCGTATAATCAAATCTGTCTTTCTCCTGACAGCCAGAAGAAGCTGGCTCTCAGCACTCACAAAGGAGTTTTACTTCAGAAAAGACTTCCTTTCGGAATTAAATCCGCACCAGGGTATTTCCAAGAAATCATGGAACAGTTAACGCAAAATTTGCGAGGAGTTGCCGTGTATTTCGATGATATTTTGGTAAGTGGTGACAACGCAAAAGATCATTTGATGAACCTGCAAGCTTTGTTCAAAAGACTAGAAGAAAAAGGTCTTCGCTGCAACCGTGAGAAATGTGTTTTCGCCCAAGTATCAATTGATTACCTGGGTCACACTTTATCAAGTCGAGGAATTGCAAAAGGGTCCAAAGTTGATGCCATACTAGAAATGCCTACACCCAAGAACATTTCTACGTTAAAATCTTTTTTAGCATCTGTGCAGTTTTATTCTAAATTCTTACCTCCATATTTTTCGGAAATCACCGAGCCGTTGTACAAGCTTACACACAAAGGACAACAGTGGAAGTGGGGTGAAGAAGAAGCGACATCTTTCAAAAAGATCAAACGGTTACTATGCACAGAGACTGTACTTGCGCACTATGACCCATCTTTTCCGTTGGGTTTATCTTGTGACGCCTCAGAATGCGGAATTGGAGCGGTATTATTTCATTGCTTTGCAGACGGAAGCGAGCGTCCGATTCTCAATATTTCTAAAATTCTATTGGCAACACAAAGACGCTACAGCCAAATACAGAAAGAAGCACTATCCTTAGTGTACGCTTTGAAGAAATTTCATCAGTTTCTGTACGGTCGTAAGTTCATTGTGGTTACCGATCACAAACCTTTAGTGACCTTGTTTGCCCCTGATAAAGGTACTCTTGCAATGGCCGCGAATCGACTTGCACGATGGGCATTACTAGTCCATCAATATGACTACACGGTGGAATACCGTAGAAGCAAGGACCATGGCAATGCCGATGCTCTTAGTCGCTTACCATTTTCAAATGACACAAGTTTTGATGGGGAGGAGATGGAAGATGATGTCGATAGCGTTTGTTTAGTTCGAACAATCAGTCGTCAAATCAATCCTGACAATCCATTGCTTGTGGTTAGAGAGACTGCCAAGGATCCAATTCTTGCCCAAGTAATGTGATTTGTGAAGGAGGGATGGCCGCATGCATTTTTGGAAGAGCTTAAAGACTTCAAAAAGTTGGAAAATTCGTTGTCAACAGAGAATGGTTGCGTTTTTTACGGCTTACAGGTAATAATTCCTTCAACCCTACGTAATCATATTCTTAAATTATTACACCTTGGACATTTCGGCATGCAACGGATGAAACAACTTGCCAGGTCAACTGTCTATTGGCCAAGAATTGACTTTGACATTGAGAACTTATGTCGCAAATGCACTTCCTGTGGCCAATTTCAAAATAAGCCGGATAAACCTTCAATCCATCCGTGGATGATGCCAGAAAAACCATGGTCAAGACTCCACTTGGACCATGCGATCAACTTTCTAGGAAGAAACTGGTTAGTCCTTGTAGACGCTTATTCAAAATATCCTTGCATTCATCCAACAACCTCAACGTCTTCGAAAAGTACTACTGCTATACTTGAACAAGAATTTGCTCATTTCGGATATCCCCACACGTTGGTGACCAATAATGCCACAACATTCATGTCTCAAGAGTTCCAAGCTTGGTGCAAACAACGAGGCATTGTACATCTCACTGGAGCACCTTATCATCCAGCAACAAATGGTGCTGCCGAGCGTTTGATACAATCGTTCAAACAGGCATTGAGAAAATCCTCGTTACCTCCAAAGGAAGCTTTGCAAGAATTTCTAATGCAGTATAGAAGAATTCCTTTTGCATCGGGACTGTCACCAAGCGAATTGTTGAATGGAAGAAGAATACGCACCAAAATTGACACTTTGGTTCCATCCATTCCGCATCTCCTGCAGGGAAGACAGTCAAGACAAGCGAGCAAGCATTCAAATACTGAAGACTCGGAAGTGGTTTCGAAAGTTGAACATCATTTCTCACTAGGAGACCCTTGTTACGCACTGTACTTCGGCCCTAGAAGAGATCGTGACCCACGATGGGTGCCTGCGATAGTTACGAAAGTCCATGGTACATGAAGCATCAATGTACGAGTCATTCCTCGAGGACCAACTTGGAGAAGACATCTTGATCAACTTTGACCTCGATACGGTTCGGATCAAGATGATGATCCCTGTGAAATCCCAACAAGCGTTTTGTCTACAGAAACACTTCCAGCCGGGACTGACCACGCATCTAGTTCTTCTTTGATGAACCAACGCAACAATCCGAGACTACCAACCGGAGACGAGTACGGGCGACACAATCTACGACGATCAGCGAGAACAAAGAGACCTCCAAAAAAATATTGTTGCTAATATGTATATATATTTTTTTTGTCGTAGTTTATTTGGGGAGGTGTTGTGATATTGTGCAATCGATGACGTAGTGTTTTCCTAAACGCTTCTAATCGTAATCAGCGCCTTCTGCTCGAACAATTATTGGACACGCGCATCTCCAAGCATAATTGTTACAAGTTAAATATGCGCCTTTATTTCGGTTGATCAGTCAGTTCAGAGTTATCAAGCTACTACAGCAAACGAACTAAAAGCATTCTATTTTCAATACGGTTGTTTTTTGGCTAAGTACTTTTGTGAATTTTAATTATTGTTTTTTTAATAAACCTGTGTATTCGTGCAAAGATACAACAAAATTCAATTAGCTAAATTTGAAATTTAAAAGCAAAATTTGTATTTATACTTTATCAAACACAACTTTAATGCAACACTTGATGCTGTTTGCTTTGTGCAAGTTTTTTGATGTCCAGTAAAAAGTCAGATGAGACAAGAAGTAAAATGTTTTGTCAATGGGCATTGGTAATGTGCGATTTTAACTTGCTCTTTGTTAATTTCTTTGTTGAAAATAATTGCTTGCGTGTGTATGTGCTACCAAATATTGACGCCATTTTTTTGCATAATTGGTCAACTTAGGGTAAAGTCCACTTTCAAGAAGATACTTTTTTAAAAGTCAACTAGTGATATGGGTTTTGAATAAAATTTAGGTTTTAATTTGTCATTGCATTGCAATTCAAACCCATTTGAAATTTTTCTGGAATTGTATTTGCATCCACATTGAATGGGATACTAAACAACCTGAATTGATTTTTTAAAGAACAAATGTCAGAAAAACAGGAGAAAAATTAAGTTCTTAGATTTTGCAATTCAATGATAAATTTGGTATTGGTATTAGGTTTACTCTCCCTTAGTGTAAAAAAATGAATATAATTTGTTTTCTCCAGCTGAAGTTCCCAAAATTGCAGCTTTGTTTTGAACATTATTATATGCCTCCACATCTTTTGTATTAATTGGTCCTATCCTTAAAGCCGTAAATTTGATTTGTTTAAATGATTTGCTAAATCCACTAGAAATGGAAGCTTAAAAACCCATTGTTGATTGTAACGAAATTCTGTAGCAGTCATATTTTTACTTTCAGGAAATGTTGCTATTTCATTTCTAAGCAAGTACATGCTTTCAAGCATAGCTCCTCAACTCAGCCAATAAACATTGCAAAATAAAGCAAATTATCATAATAAAGCAAATTACCATATTCATTTTCTGCTTCCAGCAGAAATCTGCAAAACTGTCAATGGTTTATTTCACAAAATAAAGCTGTTAATGTAATACAGCTTTACTTTAACAGCTTTCATTACTGTGTCCATGATGTTTTTAAAATTTGTTATCCTGGTGCATAATGCCTCCTGGTGAATTAAGCAGTGAATATTTGTGATTTTGTCATTGTGATCAAGACCTTCCAAGTGTTTTTAAAGAAGAGTTACAGTGCCTTTATGTTTTTCAATCATTGGAGGGGCTCCATCAGTTGTTACTGATACCAATTTTGAAAAATTGGGCCTCATGCCATTAATGCAATACATCAATGCTTTCAGAATATCTTATCTTGTTGTAGTGCCCTTCATAGAAAACAACTTAACAAATCTCAGACAGCTACCGAAAAGTATTGCAAATTTTTTAAGCAATCTTGTTGGTAACTTTTTACATTTTTTTGAAATTCAAATTTCACAAACTATTGTTGCTAAGAGACAGTGGGTTGCATTCTTTTGCTGACTGTCTGAGATGTCTCGGGCTGGATAATTTTGCTCATCAGGCCACAGGGTGCCAACCTATCTCCTATAACATATTACATTTTTAAAATTCCTATTACATACAGTTGAATATTGTGTAAATTGTCTTTCTGACTGCTTATACTGTGATGTTTTAGTTTCAATTTGCAAAAGTCCTATTACCATACATCATTTAATCTTTATATTTGCATAATATTTTTTCAGGTTAGAAATCGGACAGATGCTGATGTTGCTACAGGTTCTACAGGTTTGTGTTTATTTTTTTATATTACAACCAATATTTATGAATTTAGGCATTTTTCCTTCTATGATTGATTGATGTTAACTTGGCTGTTGCTTTCTGTTGTTTTTTTTAACTGAGTTACCATTGTAGTGAGCAGCTGGACCCACTAAAGAATTTGTTGTGAAGTATTTTCCCAAGGAAACAAGAGAAATCACTTAGCTAGACTAAGTATCAAACTTGTGTCCTTCTAGCAAAGTAGCATGTTAATGCATTGAGCTACATTGGTGGATTGATTAGTCTGGATAATTGCTTGACAGTTTCTCTTACTTTAATGTGTATAACTTTGTTCTGTTGATCAGGAAAAAAATTAGATGAACTAAATACCTAAATTATGTCTAAAGACAAATTCAGAAGTCCTTAGGACAAAGGGTAGTCCTTAAAAACACTTTTTTTACTTTTTAATTAAAGCTTATTAAGAAAAGTTGTTAATAGTGAACGAAAGCAAGTTTTATTTACTAGGTAGCTATTAAAGCACTGAAGTTTGTTGATTGATTTGATTGGTCCATCTAGCATGGAGATTACAAGCATCCTTTGATTTATATCAGATACATTTATCAATTGGTTTTCTTAAAGTATTTCTGTTGTTTTACCAAAATGTTTCACTTGCAATACTCTTATGCTGATTTGCTGAAGTGATTTGATATATTCAAACTCAGAATAAATATGCAGTAATAAAAAATGTTTATTTAAAATCAATTGTGTTATGCAAAAAGTTTTAGTTAAGATGAAAGGATTGTTAACATCATCAGTTAAACACATCTATCTATTTCTAAACATTTAATTTAAAATTCAACTTTATTGTGCATTTTGTAGATGAAAAACCACAGCCTAGTAAAAAAGATAACATTCCTTTTTTAAAAGAAGATTATGTTTCTTTGAAGAGTTCAATAGAGAATGAAGATTTATCACATAAGCAACTGCAACAGCTTCCACGAGGTATGTAATCTGCTTGATTAGACATGACAGATATTTTTGATGAAATGGTTAACAATAAGAGACTCGTACCACATCAGTTTGCCATTCCTGAGGTATAATAATTAAAATCATTCCGCCAACCCACTGGTTAAATATGGATGGAAACAGCATTATCTGTGGCCTGTGGAAAGATTTTAATTATTATGCCTCAGGGATGGCAAACCACACTTTTTGAAAACCATTGACCCATCTGTCATTCTGAAATTTTTCAAGTGACTAGATTGTCTTTTTTTCTAACAAAAATTAAACAAGACTTTAAAAAATCTTTAATTTAAACAATTTGACAAGACTAAACATTTATTTTTATAATTGACAAATGAACACCTTTTCCTTGTCTTCACCAAGCTTGTGTTGCCAGAATTAGGCAAGATGTGGGGGAAAATGAACAAAAGAAAAGGTCTTTTTATCTTCATGTTAAAATGATGTGTTTCTAATCATTTTTCCTCATACATTGCTTGAGACCAGCAACCCCAAATTGCGAAGGCCAAAAAATAAAAAGGTCTTAATAATCATTTTTTTGCATTCTTATATGGTTACCAACTAACTGTGACTCACAAGTTCTACAAGTTTTGAAAAAGTGGTCCCAAGAAGACGAGCTTGGACCACCCTGTGCTGTATTATGCTCAAAGCACTTTTAAATTGTTCAATCTCTTTAACTTTATTAAAGTACAATAATAGCTTTATGAGTTTATAATACAGCTATATTTTTTGACAGCTTTTTTCACTCTTGTTTTTTTTAAATCTAAAGAAAAATGACTTTCTTTAGATAAATTTGCTAATATTTAACCTTAGAAATTTTCATCTTTACATAATTAGCCATGAAATCACCTGCAAAATGCTCTGTTAAAGCAGTTTACTCTAGAGTGCCACTTTAATCCACCATGATAGGCCCAGATGGCAGGTGCTTTCTCGTAGCCTGGGCTGTGAGTATGTCTGTTATTGCTCTCAAATATAACAGACCCAAACCAAACTTGCTGAAACGGAAAGGTATCCACCCATTCTGATGTTTAAAATGGGTCTGCTAATTGGAAAATGTCCTTTTCAAGACGTTGCAGTGCCTGGAAAAAACTGCCTTTTTCAGGGCACATTACCAACAATTTCTGAAGACCCACTAATCTTCAACTAAACATTGAAATCCTCACTGCAAGCAAGATAACATTTTTCATTACCTTGCTATATGGTCTGAGGCACTCATCATCCTTCTACAGGAGACCCACTGCACTGATGCAGAGAAGTTGGTACTTCCAAGCTACCAACTATCTGGGTTTTTTTTAAGCAGGAAGTATGGCCTTGCCACATTTGTCCACGAGCAACTAAGATACGTACATGCTTTTGGACCAATCTCCATCGACATTGGAGATTGAGTGGTCGTGCATGGAAGTTGATGGTTATAAAATAGTCAATATCTACAAACCTTCACCAACATGATTGTGATCTCTAGATCTCCCAGTGTTCCTCACCCCTGTCTTTATGCTGGCAATTTTAACTGTCATCATGTTGATTGGGGTTATGATGACAACAGTCCAGATGGTGAGTGCTTGGCTGGCTGGGCAAGTATTAATTGTCTTGCCCTCTTATACGATGCCAAGGATGCCACCAGTTTTTACTCTGCTCACTGGAACACTGGCACCAATCTGGATCTAGCTTTTGCTAGTGTAGGTCCCTAACAATTGCTTACTGGATAGATGTGTCCTTGAAAAGTTCCCCAGGTCACAACATCAACCTTCACTTATTACACCACCAAGGTTTGCTTTGTCAGTGCCAAGCATGCCTGTTAAGTGATGGAACTTCCGCAAGGCCAAATGGAGTCATTACATTGCTTTGACAAACAATTAATCAATAGACAAACAATTAACACAGATTGCACAAAGATTGCATCGAGCTATTAATTGATCCACTGCTCCCTAAAGAGCAGGCTGGGTTTCAACGTGGGAAGTCAACCATAAATCAAGTTGTTCTACTGATCCAGAACATTGAGGGTTCTTTTGAGGCTAAAAAAAAGGCCAGTACCATATTTGTCAATCTAACAGCTGCTTATGACACTATCTGGCACCATGGCATTATCTGCAAGCTGCTGAGGCTTCTGCCAGATAAGCACATGGTCAAAATGATTATAGACCTTGTCCAAAACTGAAGTTTCACCCTTACTACCAGTGACAGCAAGCAAAGCAGGTTATGTTATCCTGAAGGATCGGTCGGTCTTGACTCCCCTTGTATTTAACATTTATATGTGCAATCTGCCTTCCATGATTTCCAGAAAGTTTGCTTATGCTGATTTCATTCATCCATGCACAAATGGGATCTTGCTTCTTTACCAAATTGTGAGTGTGGTGCTGCTGAACAAACTGCAAACCATGTTCTAATAGCATGCCCCATACATTGAGCACCACATGAAACATGAGGTCTGACGGTTTTGGTTGATGAAACTTAATGCTGGCTTAACAATATCACTGCCAGCATCTGATCTGGGCAGTACAGCAGCCTGGGGTAGTAAAAGGATAAACCCTCAGCCCCAGTCCTGTTTGTGTCTGACCTGGAGTGGATGCCCTTCCAAATGATGACAACCCACCTTGAATTTTTTGCAACACATATTAAATGGTAAATGTGAGAATGTAAAATTATCTAGATGCAAAATATTTCAGTTTGCACAACATTTTTGAACCATAAATTGCGACCCAAAGTTCATGTTGCAAAGACCTTACAAATTGGTTGCTAGTGTAAATGACACTTCTTATGTTGATGTTGCAAATTTTATAATTATGTCATGTCATAGCAAATACCCAATTAAAACAAAACATTCATCTGCAATAACTTTTTTTGTGTGTGATGCAATTTTGGGTTATTTTATAAAGGATCAAATGCAAAAATAATATAATTTATTTAACTTCATAAAATTGAGATTCGGGATCATAGTAACTACAGTGTAGATCAAGGTTTAAAGTTTTTATGTTGTTCAATTTAGCAAATAAAAAATGTTCTAACGAATTAAAAATAAAAATGGACAAAAAATCGTTTAATAGAGTAAAATCAATAAAAACATACTGCATAAATTATAATTATGCCTGAAGGCTTAATACCAGCAATTTTAATTATTTTATCAATATAATTGTAATCATTTTAGTTATTGCATTTGAAGATTAAATAAAAAAATTCTTTAATGTTTATTGATTTATCATTATAGGGTTTTTCGATCTGATTTGTTGTTTTTGCAATCAAATTCGTTTTTTTTGCAATCAATTTCATTTTGCAAAAACTGTTATATTATACGAGTATATATATATATCTTTGTATAGGGTCTCCCAATAGGGTCTATATACATACATAGATAATATAGGGTTTTTGTATTAGGTCTCCATTATGTATATATAGATAGGTCTATAGATTTACTGAAGACCTTATATGGAGACCCAATATTATAGAGACCATATTATGGAGACCTTATATTTATTATTGAGACTACATTATGGAGACTATATTATAGAGATCTAATACAGAGCCCTATATTATCTATATATGTATACAGACCCTATCAGGAGACCCATAAAAGTTCTTGCAAAATGAAATTGATTGCAAAAAAACGAATTTGATTGCAAAAACAATGAATTAGATCGAAAAACCCTATATTTATATTGAGTAAAATCAAGTAAAGTTGCTAATTTGGCTCAAATTTTTCATCTAACTGTGTTATGCCAAAGAAGTAACTTCACTTTGATTATACTTTAACTTATGTAGCATTTACTAAAATGATTTATTCATTGTTTGATTGAAAAAACATTTGTTGTCTCTTTAAAGACTTTTTAATGTTTTGCAGGCCATTGTGTGGTCGAGTTTCGAGCTATTGTGGTTAGTCCCATACCTGATGATCTTGAAAATTTTATTTTGTATGTTTATGTGGTCAATGATTCTGATTATCTTATGCACTACGATTCCAAGTAAGAGCACCTGCATTAAAACATCTAATAAAAGTACTATCATACAAAATGCCATTTTTATTCAACGTTGGGTATTCTCAAAACTACTTACAGTATGATCCTAAATTTATGCATTAATTTTAAGTTTTTTTAAAACAAGTAAAAGCACTTACGTATTTAAAAAAAAATTTTTTTAAAATCTAATGAAAGTAATATTGTACCAACTACCAATTTGGATCAGCATTTTGTATTTTTAGAACTGCTATTGTTAGAACTACAATTTGTGTAGCAGCAGAGGTGAAAAACAGTTTTTCTTAAGTAAAAAGATTAAGGATAAAAAAACATAAAAAAGCTAAAAGTCTTACAATGCTAATTGTGTCATTATTTTTACAGGATGTGATTGTTTTCATTGTTCTTGATATTTGAATGGGGATTTAAGCTTGATTTTGTCCACTAAATACAGCATAATGTTGTTGAGGACTCTGCTTTTGAAACTTTTTTGAGAAATTGACTATGATTTAGTGATTGGCACTCTGAACCTGGGACTTTTGGCAAGGTAGTCAATTGGTTAAGAGTGCTCTGATTGTGATTGACATTGCCTAGGTTCAAAACCTACTTGTGCCATTCTATTGTGTACTTGGGAAAGACACTTTAAGACACTTTTCCCCTGCTTGCTGGTCCTAACAAGTAACTCTAAATTTTGGTTATATCTCTATATAAAAACTAAGAAAAACAAATAAAAAATTTCTAACAAAGACCAATATTGTGGCATCTCTGAAAGCAGGTAGGGTAATTACTTGCTCTATGTATAGCCATTCCAATGGTTTCCTGTGAGTCAGGAGGATAAATATAGAGATGAAATGAAATGACATGTATTAGTATATAGGCAGAGACATGACTGATGAGCTTTTCTAACCTTTCTCTTTAGGTCAGTTCCGGTGCTCTCCAATCAATTTTTAAGAATAATTATTCACTTTTTTCCAATTATTTCCTAAATATTCTATTTCTCAAACACAAAATTGCCTAGATTGTTTAAATCGTCTTTCTGGGTACTTATACTGTACTGTGATGTCTTAAGGCATATCTACACTATACTTTCATTTTGGCTTACACCAGAACGAAATTTTTTTTTTTAATTTTATTTGGTCACAGGCACTTGTGCTCGAATAGAATGAATGAGCCAAAATGAAAGTATGGTGTAGATCTGGGTTAAGTTTCAATCTGCAAATCTGCAAACTAGTCTGTGATCTTGAGCACTCTCATATAAACATAATCAAAACAATTTAACCTACTTCACAACTTTTTTGGCTCTTTTTTCTCAGGATTTATCATTGCTTTCTATAACATTGTACACAATCAGTTATTAAGATGATCAAAATAATCAAATACCTTTCACTTATTTGCTTGTTCTAAACTGGCAAAAGCTTCTACAAATTTGTAAAATCCACCTACACCTGTTTATCAATTTGGAAACTAGGTCCAATCTTAAAATTCAGAGTTGCCTTCTTACCTACCCTTAGCTTACTGCTAAGTCTTAAAAAAGAATTATTCTATAGAGTAGTTTATGCTTTTTCTTACAGTTGAACTTGTCATACCAACAGTAAAACAAATACTCTTCTTTTTACATTCCATTGTGGACTTTTACTAATCCAAATCTGGTTAGCTAACTATTATCTCCATTGTTGACTTTTGGTGAGCATTCTATTAAGAGTGGCACTTTGAGATGCATTATCAAATAGATGTGATTTTATCTCTCTAAATTTGTTTGAAACTTTAGATGTTGTTGTTATTACTCCTCTTTCGAGAAGAGCCTGAAAAGGGCTATCTCTAATTGTTTTATCTTTTCAAAAAGTTTTTTGCTGATACAAAACTTCAAAATTGCTTTTAAACCAATGGCCTCATATGAAGCTCTTGTTGAAATAGGTAGTCTTAGAAAAGACTGTTTTGAAAAACTCAAACTTTTCTTGGAAAATTTTGTTAAAATCAACTATAGCACTGAATATAATATTTCAACAATTTCAAGGCTGATTGTGAGTGGCTAAAAATTAAGGTTAATAAATAGTTATTATAATATTTGAAGAGGATATTAAATAAAGTTAAAACCACAATTCATTGGCATAAAGAATTTTTGGTAAAATAAGAAACAAAGTAATGTAAGTTTATAATGTTAAGATTTAGAATAACGTTAAGATTCTAAACTAAACAGAAAAATATTCACTCTGTTGTGAGAGACAGTGTGAATATTTTTCCTTCTAGTGAGATGTACATTTTTGGTTGTACAACAAATAATTTCCAATCATCCAGTTGCAATGAGGTGTAGAAGTAGCTGATTTACCTTGGCTTTGTAGTTGTTTTTGTGAAGTAAGAGATTTTTCTTTCCAAAGCTTTTCATCTGGCACTCTTCAGGGGAAATCGTCAGAATAAAGCAGAATTGAAATCAAACTGAGTTATAAAGGGGAAAGCAGAGTTCTCATTGGCTGAAAAAAGTTAGCCAATGAGGGAAAAGATTAAGAAATTTTCAAAGAGTAGACGAATTCTTTTTGCTTACACAGAAGGGGATTGAGAGATTTAATGAAAATCACTTCAAGAGCAGAAAGGTGAAAGGAGGAGCGACCTCAAGCAAGAATAGAAAATTTTTTGTTACTGTAGTGAAGAGTGCATTGGGCATGGTCAAGAAGATGTTGACCAATGGCGGATTCATGAAATTGTTGTGGGCGTGTGTTGGCCTTGCAAGAGCGGGAAAGACTTTGGTGGTTGTGTGAGACAGGAGGATTGGCGATGGATCTAGGAACATGTTGTTTAATTCGCTCTTCTAGGTGTTGAGACGTGTGACCAATGTACCGACTATCGCAGTGGTGCACAAACTGGTAAATAACATTGCTGTGATGATGGGAAGGTAACACGTCTTTCTTAATTGCTGGTAAGAGCTGTCAGGTGTTAAAAATAACATGTGGTTTGACAGAGAAAAAGCAGTGTTTCACAGCAGACGTAATCTGCTTTTCGAACTTTATCGAGACATTTCCAATCCATGGGATTTGTAGGTAGACAGGGCACTTTTCTATTGTTTGAACCGGGTTAGAATTTAGTTGTTGAAGTTTTTGTTTAAAAGCCGAATTGATTGCATGTTGCAGGTAGCCATTTTCTAAAAGAATTGAACGAATTTTGCCAAGCTCTGGGTCCAGTTTGCTTTTAGAACAAATCATAAAAGCTCTGTGAACAAGAGTACCAATTAGGTTGATTTTTTGTTTCTGGGGGCTAAAAGAGCTCCAACGTAGATACTGGCTGGTGAAGGTGGGTTTCCTGTATACTGAAGTTAGAAATTCCAAATCATGCTTTTCTACCAACACGTCAAGGAAGGGGAGAGAGTGATCACTCTCATAAATTTCATAAATCTGCCATTAGTCAACATCTTCTTGACCACACCCAATGCGCTCTTCACTACAGTAACAAAAAATTTTCTATTCTCACTCAAGGTTGTTCTTCCTTTCACCTTTCTGCTCTTGAAGCAATTTTTTTTAAATCTCTCAATCCCCTTTCTGTGTAAGCAAAAAGAATTCTTACTCTTTGAAAATTTCTTAATCTTTTTTGTCATTGGCGAACTTCTTTCAGCCAATGAGAACTCTGCTTTTCTCATTATAGCTCAGTTTGGTTTCAATTCTGCTTCATTCTGACGATTTCCCCTGAAGAGTGTCAGATGAAAAGCTTTGGGAAGAAAAATTTTTTACTTCACGCAATCTTCAAATTCTGTACCACCAAACATTTATTCAAGTAGTTGTTTTCATTCTTGACCAGTTCTCTTATAAACAGACTTAGGCACATGCTGGTGGATTCTGTCCTGCAAATGTTGAAACATTTGACCCATGTACCAACTATCACAGTAGCACATGTATTTGTATATGATATTGCTTTGTTGAAAAGTGGTAAGAATCCCTTTATGTATTGCAGGTAAAACTGTCTGGTAGAAAAGACCAATCATGGTTTGACCCATTCTGAATCTTGGCACAAAACTTACATAATTTTGTTTCTTATTATGCCAAAATAATTTTTTTAAGCCAGTGACATGAATTTAAACTACTAACAAGGTTAGCTTTAATTAACTTAAAAATCACAGTACTCTAAATAATAAATAAATTAACATACCTAGTAAACACAACACATACAGTAACTAGCAGTTGGGCTAAGATCTTAAACAGAAACAGAAACTAGCTAAAGACACTGTGGGTTTAAGTAAGAAAGGTGAAGTACAAGATTACTATAATCTTTAAGGTGGTTTGTCATGGGTTCGAAACTTATGACATTCTCCCCCCTTGAAATTCATGATAAATTAAACAATGTGCATTGAAAACATTAATAACACAAAAATCAGTGAGGCACCGAGCTTCCATAACAAATTGGTGCTTTTCGGATTTGCATAGACCATCTTAGTTCATGTCTTGGATCGGGTGTAGTTGGTTGCGGTAACATTTCGTCAGTTTGGCTTGTTTCTTCAGTTGCATTCTGCAATTCATCGAGAAGTGGAGGGTTTGATGAAATTTCAGGTTGCTGTTCATCGAGATTTGCAGCAATCTCTGTTTTGGTGTTGTCATCAAATACAGATGTTTGTAGGCCATTGTTGTCACTAGCAGAGTCTTGACATGGTTTGGGAACCAGATCTTTTGTTGAAACTGTACATTCTTTGCCATCTTTAAAACAAACATGGGCAAACTTTGAATTGCTCTCGAAAAGTTTCACTTCATAGCATAAAGAATCTCCTTTATTTCTCACGACATTTTGAAGAAAAACAGGTCCTGGGTTCAGAAGCCAGGTCGGTATAGATTTTCCTAGCATTGACCTGCGATGAAACTGAAAAAATTGGTTGTAAGGTGTTGAATTCGTTGAAGTGCATAAAAGAGATCTAGTGGAATGTAGGGCATTTTCCCAAGCTTCTTCTGGAAATCTTCTGCTATGAAGCATGAGTTTGATTCTTCTCCAAATTGTTTGATTCCAGCGTTCATTTTGTGAATTCCCTGTTGGATGGTAAGGTGTCGTTCTGCTTGTTGCAATTCCCTGAAAATGAAGAAAATCTTTAAAAACTTTAGCAGAAAAACAAGAATCGCAGTCAGTATGTATGAAACCAGGCAGGCCGAACATGCAAAATAATGTCGTGAGGCAGTTAATCACAGTCTGTGCTGTCATGTTAGGACAAGGGAACACAAACAGAAATCTACTATATTCATCAATTACAATCAAAAGATAATTATTTTTACCTTTAACAGGCCCTTTAAAATCTAAACTGATTCTTTGCCAAGGTTGGGTTGCTGAAATTAAAGTTTCGGTTGGCTTCTGATAAAAGCGAAGTTTTATCTCTGCGCATGTGTTGCAATTTTGACAAGTTTGCTTTACCTCAAAAAGCAAATAAGGTAAGTTTTTACTTCTTATGAAGTGCCAAAGTCTCATAATTCTTGGGTGTCCTAAAGTTTTGTGAATATAATAAAGATTTTTATTAGTTGAAGCTGAAGTAAGTGAGCTAAAGATTCAAGAAAAGAGATCAGCCGCATAATTATTCAATCCTGGTCTGTAGTGAATAGTATATTCAAAGGTTCCAAGTTCAAAATGCCACTGTTGGATTTTAGTGTTTTTGATTTTGCTTCTTTTTTGCTGATCTAACATAAATGCTGTAGATTGTTGATCTGTAACTAACGTAAAAGCTTATGCATTTAGAAAATGCGCCCATTTTCATACCGCTTCAATTATTGCAGTAGCCTCCTTTACAATTGCTGAATAGCGTTGTTTGCTTTTAGTAAGTGTATGAGACATAAATGCAACTGGGCGGCTGTTTTGGTTAAGTGTTGCCCCAATAGCTAAATCAGGTGCATCACGCTCAACTGTGAAAGGTTCTTCATCATTGATGCAATGCAAACAAGCGGAACTTAGGTTACTACTTAACATTTTGAAGGCCGATATCGCTTTATTGGTTAGTGGAAATGTTTCAATTCCAGTGAGTGGTGCAATCTTTGTAAAGAAATTTTTGATCCAACGAGCGTATTAAGCAAACATTCCTAAGCAACGCTTAAGTTCCTTTTTGTTGAAGGGACTGGAAGGTTTATTAGAGGTTGAAGTCGTGCAGGATCAGGCTTTATGGTGTTGTGAGAAACTCTATAACCTAGCAAGTCTAATTCGGTAGCAGAATACACAGATTTTTTTTTGTTTAACGTGAACCCTTCACAACTTGCAGCATTTAAAAGCGCTTTTAAATTTTGATTATGTTCATCTTTGTCATGCCCAGTAACTGTAACATTATCTAGATAAGCATAGGTTTTCTTTAATTTGTACTTTTCAATTAGATTGTCAATAATTCATTGAAAGATTGATACCCTGTTGGTCACCCCAAAAGGCATGCGACAATACTGGTATAGTTTTCCATTAGCTTCAAAAGCAGTAAATTTTTGATCTTCCGTTGCCAATGGGACTTGATAATATGTGGATTTTAGATCGACAGTACTATAATACTTTGATTTTGCAATTTTGTTTATTAGTTCATCTATGCACAGAAGCGGGTATGCGTCCAAATGCGTAAAGTGGTTAACTGTTTGGGAATAATCAATGACCATATGCTTTTTATGATTTTGATCTTTAGTAATAAGTACCTGTGAGCACCATGAAGAATGAGATGGTTTGATGATGCCTTCTTCAAGGAGTCTTGAAATTTCTTCTTTGATAAATTTCTTGTCAGATTCACTATACCTTCTGCATTTAGTCATGACAGGAATGCAATCTGGGGAAACAAATCGAAAAATTCTTGGTGGTTCAATTTTAGCAGCCATCACGTTGTAAGACTTATTTAAAGGGCTATTAATGGATATAGCTTCTTGAGGTCCATGCATTTTAAATTCGATTTGCTGTTTAGTTTCATAAAATCTAGTCCTAAGATTACTTCTGTGCATAGTTCTTCCATAACCCCAAGTTTAAATTTTGGGTAGTTTTTGTTGAATACTTTAAGGTTTATAAGAATTGCTCCTTTAACTTGCACAGAATGTGAGGTAGATGCCGTAGTAATAGCAGAAGGCTCCCTTTCAAGAGAAAGTTTAAGTCCTTTTAACAAACGGTGATTGATGTAACTTTTGGAAAAACCTGTATCCATAAGTATTTGGACACTAACTCCATTAACAGTTCCTTCAACAACAGAGGCACTTGGGAAACCCCACAAAGATGCTTGAAATGATAGGATCATACATAGAGGTGCTAGTTTTGATCTTTTTCTTGGAGTGACATACTCGTGAAAAGTGTCCAGTTTTACCACACAAAAAGCACTGTATATCTTTTGCAGGGCATCTATCTCGATTGTGAACGAGACCTCCACAAAAGAAACATGTTTTTGAGTGGAAGTTTCTTTTCATTGCAGCCGAAGTGGAAGTGGGAGGAGGGATTTGGTATTCTTGCTGATTAATGTTGTGCCTGATCTCTTGAGTAGTCGCTAAGTGTTTGACATGATTAAGTCGTGTGGCATGTTCCTGAGCTTGATTGAGGGACAAGGCTAGGTCCAAAGGTTGCTGAAGAGTGATGTCGTTTTGTTCAAGCAAACGTTGACGAATATTTGCAGATTCTAAGCCTTCAATAAATGCATCTCAAATCATGTTTTGCTGGTGCGTCTGAGCATCCACAGCCTCGAAGTCACAGTCTTTGGCCAGTCAACATAGGTCGTCAAGAAATTCGTTGACGCTTTTCCCAGGCAGTTGAGTTTGCGTTGATAGTAAATGCCTAGCCATAATTTTATTTCATGGTTTTATGTAGGCTCTTTCAAGCAAGGTTATTGCTTGTCCATAATTATTAGTTTCTTCAATATAATTATATATGGAAGAGCTAACATAATTAATTAATAGTCTGTATTTATCTATATCAGGATCATTTTTATTGTGACTATTCTCAACGGCTGCAACAAACCTCTCAAAGGTTTTTTGCCAATGTTTGAAGACTTGTTTAGAGTCAGGAGCATTTGGATCAGCTTCTAACTTGGCTGGCCTCAATAGACGATCGATTTTTAAGTTAATTAAATTGACATGAATTTAAACTACTAACAAGGATAGCTTTAATTAACTTAAAAATCACAGTACTCTAAATAACAAATAAATTAACATACCTAGTAAACACAATACATACAGTAACTGGCAGTTGGGCTAAGATCTTAAACAGAAACAGAAACTAACTAAAGACACTGTGGGTTTAAGTAAGAAAGGTGAAGTACAAGATTACTATAATCTTTAAGGTGGTTTGTCATGGGTTCAAAACTTATAACAGCCAGAGATTTGTGTTACTTTATTGAATATTCTCTTCAAATATTATAATAACCATTATTGCCTTAATTTTTAGTTGATTACAATCAGTCTTGAAATTGTTTGAATATTGCATTTACTTTTACAGCTCATTCCAGCAAAACCTTTTGAAGAGAACTAGATGAAAACATTTGCTTTTTTTAAAAAAGTCTTTTTTAAAGCTACCTGTTTAAAAAAAAGCTTTGTATGAATCCCTTGATTTTGATAACTGATTATTTTTTCAAATATTTCTAAAACTTTTTTCAATCATTTATCCCTACAGTAATGGGAAAATTGCCAGCATTAATTCTTTACAGTTTCTTTTTAGTATTATATTTATCTTACATTTCATCCTGTTTTCAGTGGGCTCATTCATGTACGCTATAAATAGAATATTAACCTCCTAGTTTAACATCTTACAAAACTAATAAAGCCTAAGTTCTATGTCCTTGAAAACATATATTTTATAAGCAAAATGGATGACTTATTGATTTCAATCATAAAAATTTTAAAAAAATTTTGAAATTGGCTATTTGTCCTTGCTGGTTGCTATATTATATTTAAGTTTGGTTTTAGAGTGTTGCTAATCTTAAAACCATTATCTTATCTCTATATTTATACTCCTGACTTGCAGGAAAGCAATGGAGGCCCTAATACGTAGGGTAAGCAATTACCCCAACCTGCTTCCAGAGATGTCAAGATATTGCTATCTGCTTGTAATTTAATAGAAATATGACTTTAATTTAGAACTGCTTGCCAAGGCCACCAAGCAGGGGAAAGTGTTGCAAAGTGTCTTTCCCAAGGATGCAAAAGAATGGCTCAAGTGGGTTTTGAACTGGGACCATGTTGATCATAAGCATGGTGCTTTAACCACTTGACCATGCTGCCAATGACTACACTGCCAATGACCACGCTGCCAATCATATTGTCCAAAAACACTCAAAAAAGTTTTGATACAGCTATTTGACCTAAACAAATGAATATGCACTTATGCAGTTCACTGTGTTTTGTGCCTGAAATTGAACACATACTGCTAAAAGAAAAGAATATTTCTGCAAACATGCCAATTATTTTTTTTCTGCAATAGTTTTTTTATATTGAAACTAAACTAATCATCTAGCATTAACTTATCCTTTTCTTTTTTTTCTTTTTCTAATAAGCTCTGTCACACCAAACTGGAGTTAAAATCATTTGCAACTAACAAAATTTATGTACTCGTATTTTTTCAAGGTTTCAAGGTTAATAACTCAAAGAATATTTTAAATAATTGCAAACTATTTTTCCACTTAAAATTTCTAAAAATTAGTTAAAGTAAGTGCCTCATTGTTTTAAAGTAGACAGTGCCATGAGTTTGCCAAGTAAGTCAATACATTGTGACTAAAATAACAAGCAAAATTTGGAGTTAACCAAATATTTTAATTTACAAAAAAAATGAGACATCAATTGAACTTTTACTTCTATTTGAATTTAACCATGGGCATGGTTAACTAAGGTTTTGTGTATACAATAATTATCCCCAAAGGATTGAAATATTGTAAGAAGTATTAAATTTAATAAATTAATTGAAATTTATAAATTAAAGAGTTAAAATGGTGTAAAAAAGTTCTTGCAAGTTTTTAACTTTGAGTATTGCTGTTTAACTGTTGTCCTTTATTGTTTAATGTTTAAACAACTTTAAGTTGAAACAAATCTTTGGTGTGTATAAGTCCAGCCAAAAAAGTTGTTATCAAAGCATCTTAACTACTGTGTACAACTGTTGATTTTATTTGGTCTCTTAGTTTATGTATATTTCAATTTTTTTTCAGTTCAAATGAATATAAATTGACAATTAAATTGGACTGTCAGCAACCGATTTTATATAAATACTGCATTAACCATACTGCTTGGGAGTCATTAATTCAACCTCCATGTTATAAAAAAAATGTTTTCTATCGTTTCTGGGATTTAACCTCAGGTTTGGTATTTTAAAACTAATTAGATATGTTTTGTAGCATTTCTTATTTTTTGTTTGCTGAAATTATAGACTCCAATTTTTGTTTTAAAGCAAGAGCAAACATTATGTGGCTATTATTATTTTTCTGCATATTTTCTCCAAATAAAATCATGTAATGTTTGCTTTTACTTTATTTTCAAAGCCAAAAGATCTTTTTTAGCTATTTAAAATAAAGACTTGTTTTAGTTTGTACTTTGCTTTTAACTGCAGAAAAAGTGTTTGGAAAACTTTTTGCTCATATTTGATTTAAAGTAAAAGCTTTAAAATAACCAATGTTTACATTGGTAAAATAAACAGTTTGAAATATTGGAAAAATAACTTACCCACAAAATGAGCTTGTGTGTACTAATTCTTCTACTGTACTTTTTACTAATAGGCCTAAATTAAAAATTTTAATAAATATAATACTGACAAAATACCACCAATTACTATCCATGACATTAAATATATTAAATTAAAGAGTAGAAAAACTTGAGAATACAAAATGCTAAATTTTTTTGTTTTTATATATTACTTTTGAGGCAATGGTATGTATATTTACACAGCAAAAATTTTATTATTTGCCTACTAATTAAAGAGCAAATTTAATAAAATGATGTAAATTATTTAAAGGAAAAATATGAAAATAAATCAAAAAATCAGCTGCTAATTATTTAGAAGAATAGTGTCAGACTATCCTTCAATTGTATTAGACAGCCATCAGGAAGAACCAAGCATGGAGAGACAAGAATTTCGTAAAGTAATTCTTGAAAATTTAAAATTCTAACAAAGAATCTACAATTCCAAACTTAAATAGAAGTCAACAACAAAAAACAACCAATCAGAAAACAGTTGAAAAAATTTGAATTTCGGACTTTATCAAACCAAATGGAATAAATTACATTGAAAATAAACTTGCAGAAACATTAAAAAGAGTAGATAATATTTGAATTTCAGACTTTATCAGATAAAATAAATGAATTTGAAACATTACATCGAAAGTACCTTGAGTAGTGATGGGACAATTAATTGGAATTGAGAATTGAAAGAATTGATAAATTTTTGGGAATCGGTTGGCATCAAAATCCAAAATTTTTGATAAAAATTTCAATTCTTGAAAATGATTCCTAATTATTCAGTTTTTACCCTTTTTTTATGTACCTCACTATTCTTGCGCATGCACATATATATACAGTATATATAATCCAGTAATGTTTCATTTTGCTGGTACAGTGCTCAATTACACACGGTTAGAGCAAGTATATTATATTTATTTAACACTACACTTTATAAGTTAAAACCACAACAGACTGTTTCATCCTATTGAACCATCAGGTGGTCACTAGAAAATCAAAAATATATAGTTATTTGTGGTGAAAATAATACAGTTGAAATAAATTACACGTAGTTAATAATGCAAATAATGCAGCTCCTGTAACATCATACAAGAAAAATAACTCAAAATATAGAAAATGCTTGTATAGAAGTTTGCATCCATATAAAGGTGAGGGATGGTGAGTTAGGCACATTGCAAAAAGTATAAAAGGGGGGAGGAAAAATCCACAAAGCAATGAAAAGGCCATGGGAAAAATCGCATGAGGTGAAAAAGCCAAGCAAGTGAAGTAGAGTGCAAATGATAGCGGACCGAAATAACAGACAAAAAAGGCAATCCAATTAATCCAAACTTGTGCCTATAGCAATGCTTTCAGGCAAGCTTCAATTGTTAGCAGGGTGTTGCTGGCCTGATAGTAGTGGTCTGATTCAAATGTAAAATAATTCTAATATTGAGACAGGTAAAGTCACGAACAACCACAAAAAGTTTTTCAACCCAAATTTGTTTCCACGACGGCATTTTTCATCTAGTTCTGATCCCCCACTCAGCACTGCGGCAGGGTCTGCTCAGAGGACGAAAAGTCCCTCCGCCAAGCAGAGGCTGCACCATCCAGTGCCCAGACGGCACAGTGCGGTGCAGGCCGCAATGCTCCATTCAATGGAGGGGCTCCCCCCTGCATCCCCAGCCTGCCAAAAAGCCCTAGACAGCTCGGTGGCACTAGACCCCCGCCAGAATTTAAAGCTCCGAGTATGGTTGCAGAAGTGAGCCCCAAATTCGGTTTCACTACAACATAACAATTTTTTTGGCAATGCCATCTGTTGTTAGGGTGGCTTTGCAAACTATGGAGCCCCCGCGGCATTGTCCCTTCATTGGGCAGCTGGCCCCAGCCTTGCAGCTGCAAGGCGGCACAGTGCCGGCAGGCCCAGTTCCCCAGGCAAGGAGCGCTTCATTGTGTCTGGAAACTACAGCTGCCATGTTGGGCATGCAGCTACAGCTCAGTTTGATGCCGCCTCCATTACATATCTTGTGCAAGCGGTGATAGGGAGGGAAGCGCTTCCCGAGTAAGCGAAGGAAGGCCCCTTCGATGTCAGTCTTCACATGCTCGCCGAAGGGTGGGCCAAACCACACCATGCTCTGCCTTCCAGATCCCCCCATGGGAGCCAGATGGGGTGATGCACTGCAGTCCAGCAGGATGTCCACTTCTTTGCATAGCCACTTCATATTCCGGGATAGCTCTGGTGAATTCCTTGCGGTTGTACGAGAGTGATGAGAAATGGTCAGTCGATGGGAGTTGTTTCTTGATAGCAGTCGGGTGGTTTGAATGTTGGTGGATATAGAGTGGTTGGTTGTTAGGTTTGCGGTAGGGCCAATATTTCCCCAATTTCAAGTTGAAGGTAACATCGAGGAAATTGGTTTGAACTAGATTGGTTTCAGCTGTGATGTTTAAGCCGTGTTGGTGAAATAGCTTGATGATCTTTTTCTTTATGCATTCCAAGGTGGGGCCAAAAGCATTTTCTAGAATGGCCAACCGTCATCTCTATAAAGGCCGATGTTCTTGGCACCTACAAGTTGGGATAATTGGTGATGGATAAACAGGCCAACCAACTCACATACTTCCGCTCCATCATAGGATCCCATAATGACGTCAAAAAGTGAGCCGTTCTTTTGATCCAAGTACTGTCCTTGCTGAAAAGTAGAGATTTTCTGCAGTGATAAATGATTCTCCTGTCGTTGTTGCTGATTTTTACAAATTGTTTGGCGAAAGTAATAGCTTCGTCAAGCAGTTTCTCCGAGATGGAAGGGTAAAAATCGACGACATCAAATGTTAAAAACTTGCATCTTTCTTTGTAAGGAAAGTTCTTAAACCATGAAATTACTGCGGGAGTATCTTGCCATTGGAGCACACTGGTAGATTGTCGTATTTTGCTGTTAATTTTTTGTAGAATTTGTTTACTTATCTTACCGAGATTGGACTTGGCAGGATTTATTAATCTGCATTTAATGTTGTTTGGAAAATTTGGTTTGTGGTCCTTTAACGTAATGAATGCTTTTTGTTCGGTTGTTTGTTCAATTCTGTCATCCAGCTTAAGTTGTTCCGCAATATGTTTGGCCTCCATGTTTATTATTCTTGCTGTGTCTTTACTGACTTTTTGATATGTGGTGGTGATGTTGTCATGCAGTAATTTTTCATAATCTTTGACTTTGACTTCTTGTATGACATCACAGGAGCTGCATTATTTGCATTATTAACTACGTGTAATTTATTTCAACCGTATTATTTTCACCACAAATAACTATATATTTTTGATTTTCTAGTGACCACCTGATGGTTCAATAGGATGAAACAGTCTGTTGTGGTTTTAACTTATAAAGTGTAGTGTTAAATAAATATAATATACAGTACAATATATATATATTTAAATTTATTTAAATTTAAAACACTACAACAAAAAAGTTGAAACCATGACAGTCTGTTTCATCCTATGGAATCGTGTTAGTTTTAGTAAAAAATAATATGTAGTTAAATTAGTCAAGCAAATAATACAATTCCTGTGACGTCATAGAAGAAAAAATATAAGAAATGCAAGTATGGAAGCTTGCATTCATTTAAAAGTGAGGAAAGGTGAGTTTGGTGTGTTGAAAAAGGTATAAAAGGAGAAAACTCTATAAAGCAATAAAAGTAAAAGGGGTAACACTGTCAGCTTTATAAGGTAGAAAGGTAAAGTGAGTGAGAGACAGTGCGAACAATGGTGAGAGGTACAAGCGGATTAAGACAGACAAGAGAGTACACAAAAGAGAGGGGCGATTTAAGTGTACAAAATTAGGTAGGTCATTTATTTAATTTAAAGTGAATTTGTTTTAGTGGCAGCATATATCTTGTTAGTTTGTAATTAAAAATCTTATTCAAATAAAAAAAAAATATATATAAAATAAATAAAATAAAAAATAAAATTCCATTTGAATAAGATTTTTAACTGCCCCCTGATGGACCTGGACAGGCAAAACAGTCTGTGGTGGTAAATGAAAAAAAGTATGGTCTAAAATGCAATGAAACTGCTCCGACCTGGCATCATAGAGCACTATTCTTTGAAGAGCACCCGCCAAATAATTTTTATGTATGTATATATATACAATCGAATTGTCACACAATGCTGGTGTAGCACTTGACAAGCAGGTCAGAGCGGTTTGGATTGAAACATTACGAAAATCAGCCAAAACCTCAACAGTTTGTTTCACCGTGTCAAGGGTCGTCAGGTGGTACGCAGGAAATACAGTAAAATAAAACACAATCACAAGGAAATAAGGTGAATTAAAGGGTATGGCTGCATGTTATCCACTATCTCCCAGGTCTGTCAAAAGTTGACAACAATTCATAAGGCATGAAATGCAAGAAAATACTGAAATTGTCCCATGATGAAGCAATGAGCAGTCAAAAGGCAAAATAATAATCATAGTGGAATGTTTTGATGGTTGATGCAAAAACTGGGTAAGAGCAGGAGTTTAATATGAAATTAAAATACAAGAATTATAAAAATATACAGAAAATACAAAATTGCCAAAATTTTCGAACTACTGAAAACTAGGAAAAATTAATTTAAATTTGTTTGTATATCGACATTTTCTATTTAGCTCAGGTTTTTGTTCAGAGAAGTGCTTGGGTCTGCTTGGAGAATGGCGAGTTTCTTTGATAAGCAGAGATTGCACCCTTTAGCTCCTGGGTCTAGGTGGTGTGGGTCATGATACTCCATTAAATACAGGGGTTTTGTCCTGTGTCTTTGAGCTGCCAGAAAGCTTTTGACAGTTTGGTTGCATTGCATTTCCATTGAAACTTGAAGCTTTAATTATGGTTGTAGAAACGAGTTTTGAATTCCGTTTCACTACAACCATAATAATGCTTTTCCACGTTGCCAGATTTTAAGGTGGCTTTAACGTGGTTTCAACTTTTTTGTTGTAGTGTTTTAAGTTTAAATAAATTGCTCTAACCTGGTTATCGGGCACCGTACCAGCATTTTGAGACAATTTGGTTATATATATATATATATATATATATATATTAAAATTAACAGTGGCAAAATCACAGAAATAAAAACAAAGCTAAAATCCAACAGACTGTTTCACCCATAAAAGAAATCATCAGGGGTATCTAAAAAGTAAAATAAAATAAAATAAAGTTAAGATAAAACTGCCAGAAAGAATTGAAAACAATTGAAAAAACTCAAAAAACAATTGAAAAAACTTAAAAAACTTAAAAACTTTAAACGCTTATTAGGGTTGAAACATCCCATCACAGACTCTGCTAAACTAAACTGATTAAGATTGGCAAGAAAACATGAGAAGAAGAAAAGTGTGTGAAAGAATTACAAATACAAATATTTCAAAATTTTAAAAAGGGGTTTAAGTATTGGCTAAGGTAGAACATTGTACATGGCAAAAAATGAAAAAAATGAAAAAATGAAAGAAAATCAGTTTAAATTTGGCATTAATCAATTTATATTTATTTTTATGCCGACACTTATTGACCAATTTGGCTCGTTCATGGCAAACTATTTTCCAAGATATAACAGGATTTATACCAGAATCTTTGCAGGACCAAATGTATTTGTAATTCTTTTGGGCGCTTTTCTTGTGTTTTCTTGCTGATCTTAATCAGTTTAGTTTAGCAGAGTCCGTGATGGGATGTTTCAACCCTAATAAGCGTTTAAAGTTTTTAAGTTTTTAAAGTTTTTTTAAGTTTTTTAAGTTTTTTCAATTGTTTTCAATTCTTTCTGGCAGTTTTATCTTAACTTTATTTTATTTTATTTTACTTTTTAGATACCCCTGATGATCCCTTTTATGGGTGAAACGGTCTGTTGGGTTGTAGCTTTGTTTTTATTTCCATGATTTCGCCACTGTTAATTTTAAATCAAGCTCTAACTTTGTTATTGAGCACTTTAGAAGAACTGATTTTCCAACAGTACTATATTAAACACTACACTACACAATTATATTTATTAAACACTACACTTTATTAGTTAAAACCACAACAGTCTGTTTCATCCTATTGAATCGTCAGGTGGTCACTTATTCAAGTAGAATCTATATATATATATATTCATGGGCTGCAATGAAATGCTGCATGTTGCATGCACAATGAAATGCTGCAATGAATGCATATATAAGAATAGGTATGCCAAGCATTGATCAAGAGACTGTTGATGCTGTGTGTGTAGCATTTCATTGCAGCCCATGAATCTATATATATATATATATATATATATATATACAAAATTTATTTAATCACTGTTTAAAAACCACAACGGTCCGTTTCATCTTAAGATTCGTCAGGTGGTTACTAGAAAAATAAAAAAATAAAAAATATAGTTATTAGTGGTAAGAAAATGCGTATGGAATAAATGATATGTAGTTAAATTAAGCAAACAATATGGTTCCTATGACGTCATACAAGAAAAAACAACTCAAAATATAGTAAATGCAAATATAGAGGTTTGCATTTATTTGAAGGTGAGGGAAGGCGAGTTGGGTATGCAGTGAAAGATATAAAAGGAAAGAAAATAATCTACAAAGAAATAAAAAATAACGAGAAAAATTGCATAAGATGAAAAAGTAAAGTGAGTAAAAAATGGCGTGAACGACAGTGGAAAATACAAGCAGATTTAATGACGGACAAGAAAGCACACATGCAAAAAAATAATGGCAATTTAAGCACACGAAATCAAGTGGGTAATTTATTTAATTTAAATTTGTTTTTGTGACGACATTTTCCTGTAAGTTCCGATCGTTTGTTGAGGATTGTTGGTTGTTTTGCTTGTAGTATTTGTAGTTTTTCGGTTAAGCATAGGTTGCAGCATTTTTGTCCTGGTTTATATGGGATGACTTGATTGATTATTTTCCAGTTAATTGTGGGATTGAGACCTGATTCTTTGGCATTCCAGAATGTTTTGGAAAGTTCTGTGGCGTTTCTTTTCTTTATATTTTTAAATGATTGTATATGATTATAGTATCGTGATTTTATTATTATATAACAGAATTCAAATCACGATACTATAATCATATACAATCATTTAAAAATATAAAGAAAAGAAACGCCACAGAACTTTCCAAAACATTCTGGAATGCCAAAGAATCAGGTCTCAATCCCACAATTAACTGGAAAATAATCAATCAAGTCATCCCATATAAACCAGGACAAAAATGCTGCAACCTATGCTTAACCGAAAAACTACAAATACTACAAGCAAAACAACCAACAATCCTCAACAAACGATCGGAACTTACAGGAAAATGTCGTCACAAAAACAAATTTAAATTAAATAAATTACCCACTTGATTTCGTGTGCTTAAATTGCCATTATTTTTTTGCATGTGTGCTTTCTTGTTCGTCATTAAATCCGCTTGTATTTTCCACTGTCGTTCACGCCATTTTTTACTCACTTTACTTTTTCATCTTATGCAATTTTTCTCGTTATTTTTTATTTCTTTGTAGATTATTTTCTTTCCTTTTATATCTTTCACTGCATACCCAACTCGCCTTCCCTCACCTTCAAATAAATGCAAACCTCTATATTTGCATTTACTATATTTTGAGTTGTTTTTTCTTGTATGACGTCATAGGAACCATATTGTTTGCTTAATTTAACTACATATCATTTATTCCATACGCATTTTCTTACCACTAATAACTATATTTTTTATTTTTTTATTTTTCTAGTAACCACCTGACGAATCTTAAGATGAAATGGACCGTTGTGGTTTTTAAACAGTGATTAAATAAATTTTGTATTAAATTGCTCTGATTTTTTTCATTGAGCACTCTGCGGGGAAGATCGATTAACTCCTGCAATATATATATATATATATATACACACAATCATACATATATATATATATATATATATATGAAAAAGACATTTTCTTTTTTAGAACAATACAGGTGTCCATAAAGTCCTGCAAATATTTAAAATTTTAATATCTCAAAAACCGCATAAGGTAGAAACTTTAAATTTTTGAAAGTGAATTATACCACCATAAAGTTTTTTTGTTATTTTTTACAGGTTATTTTATTGTTAAAATAAACAAGAATAAGTCATTTTTAATAAAGGTGTAAGTTTGTAACAAACTATAAAACATGTTGACCATTCAACAAAAAGCACAATGTATTTTTTGGTACCATAAATTGAAATCACCAACTGCAGTACAATGTAAATTTAGAACAAGACCCTCCTCACACTAACAGCATTAAGAGATGATTTTAAAATTTTATGGAAACCGGCAGCATTTTGGATTGAAAAAGATCAGGTATGCCAAGCATTGATCAAGAGACTGTTGATGCTGTGTGTGTAGCATTTTATTGCAGCTCAAAGAAATCGATTTGTGTTGCATCAAATGAACTTGGTATTCCTCGAAGCACAATTCACAAATTTTAACAAGAAATAGCAAGTTCATTTTTCAACAAGGAACAACAACAAGGAACACAATCTACACTCCCTGTGGGGCACCATAGCAAAGCTATTCAACAAAAAACAACCTATACAACAGAACAGAAACATTTGCTTGGAACTAAAACAACCATCACTGACATAGAAAAAAAAAAGCTTTAATAAACAATTTACAAACGTCACTCCATATAGCACAAACAAAATCAACAGGCACATAGACAATACAATCAAGAATCTTCTCACAGAGGAAATACCACTTACCACTACACAAATGCAGTGATAGCATAAACATCAGACACCTCAAACACCTTGGGCCACTTGCCATTAAATACATCACAAATATGTACAATACTGCCCTAAACACTAACACAATACCATATCTTTGGAAATGTGCCACTATCATCCCCATTCCAAACCAAACAAAGACCACAATATTGGCACAAACTACTGACCCTTATCACTCCTATCACCCATTGCTAAAACACTAGAGAAAACACAATTATTATACATAACAGAAAATATTCCAATGATTTTTCATCAACATGGATTCAAACATGAACACTCAACACACACTGCTCTACACAACATCTGCCACCAAATCACAAAAGGTTTTAAGAATCCAAGGCCTCAACAATGCACTGTAACTGTAGCTTTGGACATGAGCAAGGCATTTGATACAATAAACATATACAGACTTATACACAAACTCACACAAACAAACATTCCTAACATCATTATTAAGTTCATAGCAAACTACATAAAAGGACAACAAGCATGCACTCAATACAATGGCACACTCTCAAAACTGAAATAAATCAACACTGGAGTACCACAAAATGGAGTTTTGTCTCCAACATTATTCAAAATTTACACTGATGACATTCTACTTCCCCCAAAAGATGTACAAATCACAACATATGCTGATGACATAACAATCACTGCATCTCACATCAAACACTGTAAGGCCTAACAATTCATTCAACCATATCTTCACAAAATATATGAATGGACTATCACCAATCTTCATATAAACACAGACAAGACTATCACCACACTTTTTACACTAGACCCAGCTGAATAGAGCACAACTCTATCACTTAAATTAAACAACCAAACATTACCAACAACAAAACATCCAAAGATTTTTGGAATCACTCTTGACCCAAAAAATAACATTTTTACATATAAATCATATAAATTTCACCATCACTTTTTACATATAAATCATATAAATTGCAAAACAAGCACTTAACATTCTGAAAGCGCTTACTTACACCAAATGGGGTAAACAAAAGAAATTAATAGTCTCCACATTCAAAGCTATCACTCGTCCTGTTTTGGAATATGCAAACACCATATGAAGCCCTATCATATCAAACACCAACATAAAGAAACTACAAACCAGTTGAAACAAAGCTTTGCAAATTGCTACTGGCTGCACATGAGACACAAACATTCAACACCTACATGACGAAACCAAAGTCCTTCCAATGGACACCCATCTCAAACTTCATGCTGCTCAATGTAAACAAATGACTCAAACACAAACACATCTTTTACATAATCTTAATGCATACATAAATCTGCCCAGAAATATGAAAGCCACAATCTTTTATAACAATGAGCACACTAACACCATCATTCTAAAACAGACATAACACCTGACTAATGTAGAGAAAACCTCAGGGGTGATCTGGGCCTGTCCCCTTGCGGAAAAACAGAAGCTCAGTTGCTGTTGCAGGCTGCAAGAGCCAAGGGACTGCAGAGGGCCGGGCTTCTTTTGGAAGGGCTTGAAGATGGCATGCAGCCTCCAGTTCTGTGGACTAATAAGAGGTTGTTCACTGTCCAGGCCATGCACGGTCATCAGAGTGGCTGGGTTTATGCAGCAAATGAACAAGGCATCTCGTTGAATGGCAGGCTTGTGTTTCAGGGACAGAGGCCGGCTTCAATCATGGTCTGGGCCAGGATGGCTTCAGCTGGGGAGAGGGCCCCCCTCTTCATTGGGGAGGGTTTGGGGATAAATCAGCACATGTGTCTGGAGCTTTTGGGGGAAGGGTTGGTGCCTTGAGTGAACACAGTGTTTGAGGAAGGCAGAATTACCCTCTGGCAGGATGGAGTCTCATCCCACACCACCAATCTCATCCAAGAATGATGTAAGAGAAATACAGCAGGGTTTTGGCTGAAGGAATTGTGGCCTCCTTCCTCTCCAGATTTAAACAGTTTGGACTTTGCCATTTGGAGTATTCTGGAGAGTAAAACCTGCTCTTCCTGTCACCGGGGTGTTGGGAATCTGGGGCATGCATTGGGGACTTGTTGGGATAGAATTTTGGGAGAAACCATGCATACCTTATGCAGTTGGGTTACTGGTGGATTGAGACATTTGTGGGAGCAGGGGGAGGGTGTATCAAAAAATAACTGTTGATTTTATTTCCTTGGTATATTTTTATGTTTTCCTCAAAATTGTTTTTTATTTTTCTTCTGTTAATGTATTTATATTTCATTAAATATTTGTCTACACTTGGCATGATACCCTGTATATGTATATTTTATCAGGATAGACTTTCTTTAGTTTAAATTTGTTCCAGTGTTGGCATTTGGAGACAAACTTGGATTGCTTGTTCAAGAGGGTGTGCTGGTAATCTTGTAAGACAGCAAGTTTCTATGCTAAGCAAAAGTTGCAGCACCTAGTGCTGCTGGTGTATGCAGATGATTTGCAAACAATTGACCAAGTTATCTGTGACTTGATTCCTTTGTCTTTATATTTCCATACTGTTTTAGAAAGTTCTGTAGCATTTGCTTTATCTTGATGATTGAAGAATTGTTGGTGGTTGTAAAAGCAGGTCTTAAATTCAGTTTCACAGCAGCCAAAGTAATGCTGGGTGGGTGAATTGGGGGCACTGATGGATCCTTTGTAGATGATGGACTTTGCTCTGCACTTTCCATTGAGTGGGCAGTTGAAAAGGTTTCTGCAGTTGCCTGGTAAATCTTTGTTGTTGTTGTAAATTACAACAAGAAATTCCTGCACTCCCACACCAATGCCATAGAAGCAATCAAAAAAAAAATTGATAAAAATTGAATTTTGGACTAAGCAAAAGAAATGTAGAAATTTAAAAAACTTAAGTAAGGAAAATAAAGATTTTGGTTAAAAATTATGAAATTAATGAATTAAAATTATGAAATTCAAACTTTCAACTCTTTTCTAATTAGTTCTTTTCTGATGTTAACTTTTATTTAAGTTTGGAATTGTAGATTCTTCATTAGAATTTCAAATTTTTAAAACAGTTACTTCACAGAATTCTTGTTCCACTTTGCTTGATCTTTCATGATGGCTGTCTTAATTCAGTCAAAGGATAGTCTGGCACCATTCTTCTGAATAATTAGCAGCTGATTTCTTGATTTATTTTCATACTTTTTCTTTACCAAATCATAATACAAATTTATTTTTTCTTTTATCTCTATATTTATCCTCCTGACTCGCAGGAAAGTGACAGAGGTGCTAATACATAAGGTAGACAATTACCCCAACCTGCTTCCAGAGATGCCAAGATATTGCTGTTCGCTTGTAATTTAATAGAGATATGATTGTAATTTAGAAATTCTTTCCAGGACCACCAAGCAGGAGAAAGTGCCTTAAAGTGTTGTTCCCAAGGATACAACATAATGGCTTGAGTGGGTTTTGAACTGAGACCATTTTGGTCATGAGCCCTGCGCTTAACCACTCGACCACACTGCTGACAATCTAGTTATCACTGCTGTTGCCTATTTGGTTCTTGGGTATCAAATTGACTACCAATTTGTTTTTGACTCTTTCTTGATATGTAAATTATCTAAAATATGAAAATCTTACCTAACATTTCAAAACAACAGTGAAAACTAATCTACCAATAAAATATGTTTAGTGACATCCATGTTTTGATTAAATGCTATAAACTATGATCAAATATTTTCTTCGAAAAACAAGTTCAGAGTTTCTATTTTTTAATTTAAAATTATAAAATGATTCTTTCTAAGCTAACTAAGTCTCAGCTAAATAGTTGACTTATAAAAGTAGCTATGTTGAAATAAGTTTATGGTACACATAGGCTTACCATACATCCCAATTTTGGCAGGAGTGTCTTGATTTTTAGGGCTTTGTTTTGGCTGGTTTGCCAGAAGTCCAAGACAGATTCAAAGTAAAGACCTCCTTTTTTTAGAGAACACTACCTTTTAGAGATAAAAATCAATTTTTTTTATATTTATTTTTATCTCTATTTATTCTCCTGACTTGCAGGAAAGCAATGGAGGCGCTAATACCCAGGTAGGCAGGTAGGCAATTACCCCAACCTGCTTCCAGAAATACCAAGATATTGCTGTCTACTTGAAATTTCAATAGAGATATGATTGAAATTTAGAACTGCTCACCATGACCACCAAGCAGGGGAAAGTGTTGTAAAGTGTCTTTCCCAAGGACACAACAGAATAGCACAAGTGGGTTTTGAACTGAGAACATGTTGATCATAAGCATGGCGCTTTAACCATTCAACCAAAATCCAAGCCAGATTTGAAGTAAAAACCTTTTTTTTTACAGAACATTGCTTTTGGAAACAAAAATCATGAAATCTAAGACTGATTTAAACTGAAGACATTTTTTTTGAGAACACTACTTTTCAGGGAAAAATATTTTTTATTAATGAATGTCCCATTTTACCTCTTTGGAAATATGGTATGCCTAGGTACACATGTACCAATATCCCTTAAAGGGTTAAGTTTGCTTAATAAGTTTCATTGGGATCTTGCATTTGTGTCATAACTAAATTATGTCATTCATTTGTGCACTCTGTAAGTGTCTATCTTTATATTTTAACAAGCATTTGAATTTGAGTTATTATCTGATGAGCTGTGAAAGTTAAAACAATATAAGAAGTTATTCTGAAAATTTTACATGGCTTGTAATGAATATAATTATATATGTAGTTTTTCCATTTGCTTGGGCTAATAAGTTTTGTTTGAAAAGTTTTTTTAGCAAACATTTTGTCTTTATTTAAAAGCCGTATAATTTGAGATTTTTGAAGCTGAATTAGTAGTGGCTATTTTGTTTTATCATTAGATTTACATACAAGGCCTGTCAAAAAAGTATCTGACCTTATCTCCTTTCGCCATAAATAATGCCATACCAGCAAAGTGGTTGTGGCAGATCGTAACATTACAATTACTGCCCATGCATAAAAAATTTCAAACCAATAGTTGGTGTCATTCTCTTTTTTTGAAGCATTTAGTGCAGTCATATAATACATAATTGTTGATTTTTTGTTCACAAGTGTAATGACAGAAAGCATCTAACAAAGATTGTATCAAGTTCTGCCAAAAGCTAGGTAAAATCAAACTGAAACAATTGAAAAGATTCAGCAAGATTTTGGAAATGAGGCCTTAAGTCAAACTCAAATAAAGGAATGGTTTAATCACTTTAAAAACAGTCAAAGGCCAGTGGAGAGTGAGGCACACTCTGGCAGGCCATTTACAAGCTGAAACGAGGAGGTGATTGAAAAGGTTTGCCAAATTGCAATGTAAAATCACCATCTAACACTCAGGGAAATTGTTGAAGAAGTGAAAATAAGCAGAGGATTGGTTTAAAAGTACTACTTGGAGGTTTTATGTCACCTTCATGATGCTGTGTGAAGAAAGCGGCCAGACATGTAAACAGGGATGAACTGGCAGCTTCACCATGACAATACTCCTGCTCATTCTCTTATGTAATCAAAGGTTTTTTGGCCAAAAACAATATGGCACTTGTGTGACAGCCTCCTTACTCTCCTGATTTGGCACCATGCGGCTTTTGACTATTCTCCAAGTTCAAAACTACACTAAAAGGGATGTGATTTCAGTCACATAAGGACATTATGGAAAAAATGACAGTGGAGCTCAAAAACATTCCAGAGGAGGAGTTCAAGAGCTGTTTCCAAAGGTGGCAGAGGTGCTGGGAAAAGTGGAATATTCTGAAGGAGATTAAATATGTAAAATTTATGATATTCATTGTGTTGTGTGTTTTATGCCCAAAGGTTGGATACTTTTTGTACTTTGTCAGGTAAAGTAACTGTTTCCTTGAATTCATAAAAAAATTTTTTGGATACTTTTTGATCAGTGTTGATAGAATGTAATTGACTTTAGACTTTATTTTTATTTTATCTCTATATTTATCGTCCTGACTCACAGGAAAGCAACAGAGGCTCTAATACATAGGGCAGGCAATTACCCTGACCTGCTTCCGAAGATGCCAAGATATTGCTGTCCACTTGTAATTTATACCAAGCAGGGGAAAATGCCATAAAGTGTCTTACCTAAGGACACAACAGAATGACACAAGTATTTTTGAACCAAGACCATGTTGATCATAAGCATGGCACTTTAACCACTTGACCATACTGCTGACAGATTTTATCATTATCATTATCCATTTTTATTTTACAGCAAAGAAAACAACTTATATTTTCCCTGCAGTCACAGGATCTGTTTTTTAAAAGAATCCAAATTCAGACTTGTTATTTACAACAGTTCACTCTAGAGTTAGAATCAAAGTCAGGCTTTTTTAAAATTAGGTCCCCTTCCCTGATTTTATCCTTGTTTTAAAAAGTTATGACTATGTTTATTCTCAATTTTTTAAAACTGGGTAAGTTGGTATTTTCATATTTTGAGTTTGGTCAAAAATTGGAAAAAAATGTTTTGATTTCTAATTTTGTTTTTTAGATCAAAAACAAAGGAAACATGCAATCACATTTGACATTGTGGTCATGGAAAATTTGCAGCAAAATGATTATGAGTTGAAAGTTTTGAAAAATTATGGAAAATTTCTTCATACGTTTTATTGGAATTTAAAAGAAATTGAAAACAATCTTAATTTAACTCTAACATTGTATAACATTTGCACAGACTGGTTAATTACATTAAAAAATGGATATTTAATTAAAACTGAACATTATTTCTCTTTTGCCTTTAAATATAATAATTTACAACAGGTAAAAGCTTGTATATATACTATATATAGCCATGGTGTTTACTCTTTGATGGGCTCCCCTACTTAAAAAAGCTTTTTTTAAATTGTTGTGCATTTAAACAATAAAACAGCTTGTTAATTGACTATATTTTAAACAGAAAAACGTGCTACTAGTAGCCCACATATTAACAGCAGTAGCAAAAGAGAAAATAGAGCTATAGCAATTGCTTTTTTTTAACAGATGATGAAATGCTGTGCAGCACTTTGGTTCAGTATGTAACAACCAGTAAATTATAGCACAACTTGAATTTTACTGTCAATTCTTGCAACAACAAAAAAAATCTTCACAGTTACTGCTCTAGTTTTGTTTTTTCAATTTTGATGTTTTTGATCATACTGTAACTGAACTGGATTACAAGCCACTGCATCAAACCAAAAAAGCAGTTTTAGAATAGTTTGAGGCAATTTGGCTATTATGTCAATTCATCCATAATGGCAGTTTTTTTAAATTCCTAGCTGTGCTAGGATAGGCAAATTCTTTTTCATATATCTTTAAGAATTTTTAAAGTATAATTTTGATATTTTGTTTAGATAGAGATTGTTGAAAAATTATTGGGATCCCTACTGACGTATGAAATTGATGCAATCCATCGTGTGTTGTTTGTATTTACATTTTTGATTGCCATTGACTATATTTCGGACTTCCTGATTACTGATGTTGTTGTCCAACAAACATGTAATGCTCTATCTCTTCATGACATTAAAGAAAATGATGCACTTTTAATTGTTCACCTCAAGAGTTTTTTTGATTTGTGGAAAATTCGTTTTGTGTAAGTAGTAATAATATCTAACAATGTTGTTTTTTTCAATTCCTACAAAAATGCTGAAAATTTATTGTTGCTATATAGGGTGTCCATGAAGTCCATAAAAGTAATAATTGCTCAGAAACCAAAACATATGAACAGTTTGTTTTTTTCAACCAAAACATTTTGTTTTTTGCAAATTTTGTCAACATTTTTAGAAAAGTTTTCATGTAGTTTTAATTAAATAACTTATGTCAGCAGTATGGTTGAGTGGTTTCAGCATCGTAATTGTAATCAACATGGTTTCGGTTTAAAACCTACTGATGCCATTTTGCTATGTCCTTTATGGCACTTTCCCCTGCTTGGTGGTCTTGGCAAGCAGTTCTAAATTTAGTGATGTTGGCAGTATGGTTAAGTGGGCCATGATTGTGATTGACATGGTCTTGATTCAAAACCTACTCCTCACATTTTGTTGTGTTTTTTGTAAAAACACTTTATGACACTTTCTTCTGCTTGGCAATCTTGGCAAACAGTTCTAAATTTTAGTTATATTTCTATAAAACTAGTAAAAAAACCAAAATAAAAAAATTCAACTAGGGAGGGCTTAAAATTAAAATTTTTGAAAATTGGAAATGAGATGTTCAAAATTTTTTGGCATCATAGTAAAAATTAAAAATAAAATTACTGTTTTTACTTTACTTGCAAAAACCCCACCATTTATACATCTCTCAAAATTTTATAAAGCACTTTTTTTAAAGTATTGTCAATATTTAACTGCATTATAGTTGTCTTTATAAAAAAAACTTTTAAAGGATTTTTGATATTATGTGTTATTATGTTTTTGATACACTTGTATTAACTACTTGATATAGCTTTGATGCACCATTAGCTAAACCAGGGGTGAGACATTTTATTACCCTAAAAATTGAAAATAAATAACTTTGGAAGTGTTGAAATATGAAAAAGCTTTGTAGAGATACTTTTGTAGCCTACTTGATGATATTTAGAAATTTCTTTATTTGTCAACTATATTTATCCCAACCCACAGGTGCTGAAGTGAAGGATAAGAGGGCAATTGTCATGTCTTTTCAGATTGTTTTGTCTTTTTCAAGATTGCTTTTACAAAGAATGGCAATTAGCTCAAGTAGATTTTTTAAATTATGAAAGTATGTTGTTAGAGGTAACTTTCATTCATTCATTCATTTATTTATCATCATTATTTATCCTTTGACTTACAAGACAACGTTGAAGGTGATGCACTTAGGGCAACCATCAGATGATTACTTTAGACCTAATTTTGAACATCTTAAGATATTGCTGTTCAATTAAAATTTTTTATTTAATTTTTTTAGTTTGTATGTAGATTTGATTGTAGATCTACAGTAATTTAGAGCTTCTAGTTTCTTTCCTGATGAGACCACAGAATGAAAAAAGTAGGTTTTAAACTGCAACTTGTTGATTGTGTTCACCATCAATATGATCTTTCTACTTAACTGTTCTTGTAGCTTTTCATCATACAAAATATTTAGGCTAAATTTATGGGAAATGACAAACATGTATTTTTGTAGTATCTGACATAATGCCACAAAAATTTTTGCTTTGTGTTCAATTGACTCCAGTTTGATTTGAAAAATTATTTATCTCTTTATAATTTTGTATATTGCATATCTCTATTTAAACCAAAAGTTCTCAAAGGGGCCATGGGGCCTTTACCAGGGGCCACAAGAAGAATTCTCATTTTGAGCTTTAATATACTTTTGAGACAAAATTGGCAAAATCAGAGACAGTTTTTAAATGAAGACTTTTTTTGGTCTTCACTTAACCTTAGGGACAATATTGTAACCAGGGGGCCTTTAGGTGTTTGAGGGTCTCTAATAGGGGGTAGGGTGCATCATTTCCCCCCTTTTTGGAATTTAAATTTGTGCCATTGAGAAATGGTGTCCATTTCAGATAAGATTTCATGAAAAAAAATATGGGGACCAAGTGACCCCCCATCCACTCCCACATGCACCCCCTAACTTTGCTTTTGTGAAATCGCTCTATCGCAAAAACTAAATAAGATAAACATGTTATGTTTGGTATCAAATTTATTGCAACTACCTGATCTAGTTCAAATATGCAGAAAAAAAGAAGTTATGATAAAATTTGTTTGCATCAAAAAAATTTGGTTGTATTTACAAGTTGATAAAAACCATAACTGAGTGCCACCAGATGTAGATTTTGTTTGACAAAGGTATTTGTTTTGGCATTGTTTATTATTGTCAGATAATGAAATTAGGAAGGGAACAAAGTTTCACACAAGTTTTTATTTTCAAGGACTTGATACTGTATTTATTTAGCACATGTGCAGTGAGCATGAATGTTGAAACAATAAAGTATGTTTCAATTTCCATCTGACATTTATTAGGTAAAATGTTGGCTCTGTTAGTAGAGGTTGGATATAGGATAAAATAGAAATATTGATTGTTTTGCAGCCCTTAGGGAGAGAGAGTATAGATATTATAAAAATAATAATACTAATCTTAGTCAGTTTAATAAGCTGATAGTGATATGACTGCAACTAGAGCATCAGCAAGCAATATCACTGGTGGAAAGATTACAAGTGATGATGCAATTTTGAAAGGAGCCAAACTCCCAACAAATTTGCAAGTAATTCGATGCATGAAATATGATCAACAATTTGAAAATCTAAATCAATGGGATAGTGCAGAAGTTGTTTTGAAACAAGTTAAATTGTACTATGCTAAAGCAAATTTGGAAGATAGACTCATTTCGGATTCTTCAGCAAAGAAAAAACTGATACGATACTTAAAGAAAGACAATTTTACAAGAAAGACTAGTGTAACATTACGGAAAACTGAAAAATATCAACAATCTTTGAAAGAACATGAAGCTTTCTTAAACAAAACCTTTATCATTACAACTCCTGATGCACTTTCAAAACCATTTTTATTTGAAGACGACAGAAAATTTTTAATTTCTATGCTGGAAGATCAGTTGGCAACCATTGGAAGTCATGACCATAAGAATTTGACAAAACTTCGACTTAAGCAGCAAAAGAGGCATAAAGTGGAAGAAAGAAAAAAAGTAGAGCTTAGCAAAGCAAGAGCACAGTTTGAAGTAATACCATTGGAAAACATTTCTTGTTCGTCATTGACATCTGACAGTGGAAATTCACAAGATGAAATCCCAGGCTGCAGTGCAACACCAACGGCACACCAAAGAACAGTAAAAACGGGAGCAATTTTAGAGATACCTTATGATATTTTGTCAAAAAGTTCAATAGTTGAAGTTATGACAAGGTGTGGAATATCTCCATCAGCTGGCTCTGCTTTTTTGCAAAGTATTCTATTGGAATCTCAGTATTCAGGAAATGAAGAGCTCACAGAATCACAGTTGTTATCAAAATTCACTCTATCATATGCCTCATGTGATCAATATAAAAGAAAACAGAATTACAGTATGTCAGAAATCATCAAAGAGAATTGGACACCACCGATGATATACAATATACACTGAGATTCTAAACTTGTTCCACAATTTCAAGACAAATATAACAAGATTGAAATTATGCCAGTTCTGGTTTCTAACGGTTCTAACACCAAACTCCTGGGAGTGCCATCCTTTTGCCTGGGAGCTGAGCAGTCAGTTGGAAGCATCATTGGGGATTTTACATACAACCTGCTGATTGAATGGAATTGTACTATAGATGGTGCAACAAGCATGGTATTTGACACTACATCTACAAACACAGGCCTTTGGTCTGGAGGCTGTGTGGAGCTGCAAAATAGATTGAATAAGTCGTTGTTATGGTGTGCTTGTCGAAAGCACATAGGAGAACTAATTGTGGGCAGTGTTTTTAATGCATTACAAATCGAAATGTCAAAGTCCCCGGAAATTATAATCTTCAAAAATTTTCGAAGTAATTTTAGCCATGTTTGCCAAGATGACATATCTTATCCTCCATATTTGGAAGAACTGGACTGTTATTCAGACTCTGAATTGAGTTTTCTAAATGAGCTGAGAAAGGATGCTACTGACCTTGCAACCAAACTGCTCACAAAAAAGGACAATTCTTATCTGCCCAGGGAAGATTATAAAGAGCTTTTGGAGCTACTTCTTTTTAGCTTTAAAGTCCCCCTCCCTCAAAAATCTTTCAAGTTCAAAAAACCAGGTGCAATCCACAAAGCTCGCTGGATGGCGAAGGTCATTTATGCATTAAAACTGTCATTGTTATCAACAGAGGCAGAAAAAGTTGTGGATCCGCATAATGTTAAAAAACCTTTAATTTTACAATCTAAGGACACTAAAAAACTCAGACGATTTGCTATGTTCCTCTTATATGTATACATTCCTTGGTGGTTTCGATGCAATTCTGCAATCTCTGCTCCCTTCTCTGACCTAATGCTGGTCAAAACTCTGCACCAGTTCAAGCAAGTAGATGCAATGTTGCATCAAGTGCTTTGAAAAAGCTACAGCTCCATCTTTGGTATTTAACTGAGGAGATGGTTCCCCTTTCTTTGTTCGATGATCGTGTTACAGATACGGAAAAAGCAAAAATTGCATCAGCTTTGCTTAAAACTAAAGTGGGTGATGTTTCAGTCCCTAAAAAGAGAAAGGGAAATGGAAAACCAATTTTTCCAGCTGATGTGAATGAAAATTCATCATTGGCTGACTTAACAGGAGAAGACTCCTGGTACTTTTTTCAATTAATGAAGATAGAAACAGGTTTCTTACTGAAGGATGTGGAAGAATGGTCACATGATGAACAATATCTTGCAGCAAAAAAACAAGGAAGCATGATTACAGTTGTGAATGACTGTGCTGAAAGGGGAATAAAATTGGCAACAGATTTTCAAACATCTGCTCGGTTTCAAAAAAACTTTGAAAGCAATCTCCAAGTGGTTGAAAAGAGCAGATCAAGTCGACCAAATTTGAGAAAGAGGCCACACTCTTAATGACATATTTTAGGGTAAGATGCAAATGCAACATCAAGATTTAATTATTTTACGGATTAAATAATATTCCTAATAGCCAAATTTGGCAAGCACAAAAGTTGGACAGCTCAAAACATGATAGATAGTCCTATTTAAACTGAATATCAGTTTAATTCTTGCTGTTGCATCTCATCACCGTTAATCTGTAAAAATACTCATTTGTCTAGTCTTTTCCTACTTGCATTAGACGCATCCACAATTTTTGCTTATTTGTATTCGTATAAATTGGAAGATATTACTTTGTGTAAAATGATAACATTTGAAAAATTCAAAGGTGTGCTAGAGTGTAATTTTGTGTTTATTTGAATTAAATCAGGTAGTTGCAATAAATTTGATACCAAACACTAAATGTTTTTCTTAATTAGTTTTTGAGATATGGCCATTTTTGTATGCCTGATTTAGGGGGTACTCGTGGGAGTAGATAGGGGGGTCCCTGGGCCCCCATATTTTTTTGGTTCAATTATATTTGAAATGGAACACTATTTCTCAATGGCACAAATCTGAAGTCCAAAATGAGGGGGAAATGATGCACCCTAATAGGGGGCCACAGACCACCAAAGTTTGAGAACCACTAGTTTAAACATTAGTCTGTTTGCATTAATTTAATTTGCTTATTTGGGTGAAATGTATTTTCATCAAATTTATTTTGTAAGCTTTCCTACAAATATATTTTTTCACACATCCTGATTGGTTTTGTGATATTTATTAAACTTTTTTGGATTTAATTTATTAAATCTTGCTACTTGGCTTTTCCATGAAAAAACCTCCTAACTAATTAGCTTTTCCCCATCTATCTTTAATTTATAGTTTATAAATCAAACATTTAATTCATCTAAGTTCTTTATTGAAATTGGAATTCAATCCTTTTTCTAAACTGTGTTTGGTGAAAAGCCCAGAACTGTTCTCATCAAAGTTTCCAAAACCAAAAAATCTGTACTGCATCACTGTTGAAAGAATTCTTAGGCAATTAATCAATCTGAGAATTTACTCAATTTGAGTTGGATTTATTCTGCTACATAATTTAACTTTTAGCTAACAGTTTATTGATCATTTCAGGCAAGCAAATTTTAAAGCAGGTAAACAAATATTAAGCATCTTTAGCTAATCACATGTAATCAACAGATGGTATAGCAATTGCATTTCTGGGATCACTTTAAAACATCATTTTGATTAAAATACATTATACCTAAATATAGCTCAATTAGATCAATTCTAATCAGTGCACCCTCTGCACAATACATCTTCAAGTAAGCAATTTAGCTAAAAAAATAGAACTGTATATGCCATAGTGTGAACACTGTATGCCAGTGTGTTTTAATGTGCTCATAAGAATAAAAAACATTTAAACATTTTTAATAAAATAATGACTGCACAGTGCACAGTAGTAGGACCATTAAACCTTTTCATTTTTAACCAACTGATTAAATTTTTTCACAAAAATAGATAAATAAATTTCTTTTTTATATTGATAGTTAAGGATTTGTGACCAAATTTAGAAAAAAATTTGGATAAGCAATCAATATACACTATTATTATAAAACAATCTTTTGGCTTTTTGTTGCATTTACAAAGAAGTTTGAGTAACTTTTATTAGGGCCAGTGCTTGTTTCAATGTCAGAGAAATTTTTAAAACTTTTTTTATTAAACAAGTGTTTGAAATAAATAATAATTAAAAAACTAAATTATTAAACTGAGATTAATATTAATAAATTAAAATTTGAATTTAATAAAGTAAACATTAAACAAAAGTATGTTTGACAAAGTAAGACATGTCTACTTTAAAGTCAATAGCAATGAAGTCATCATAACCTAAAATTTTTGGACTTCAGCCTCCAACTTAGGGAGTGTTACTCCAACATTTGATAAAAAATTTTCAAAACAATTTTTTTATTGGTAGAGCACTTACCATCATAATATACACAGCAAAGTTTTTTTTTTTACAGAAATAAATTAGTGCAATTATTGCTCATTGGCAATGTTTGGTATAGCATCTATCAATCATAATATTACCATTTTTCAGCTATGTAAGAAATTAATTCTTGTATCAATTTACTAATTAGTTTATTTTGATGCTTTATATCATTTAAAAGTGCTTTGACATTTTGAATAAAATAAGATAGCTGTAAATTAAACTTTGTTGTTTTTCATATTTTGTAGCCCCATTGAAATTTACTACACCCATTATATATTTAAAAAAAATTTTTTTTTAGTATAAACATATTTATTTACATGGATACCATATTTGTTTATAGGCTCACATAAATTTAAATTTAAATCCCCTGCTATTTCAACCAGACAGCAATATTTTGGCATTTCCAGAAACAGATTAGGGTAATTTGTAACCCTATGTAATGGTGAGTCAATAGGATAAAAATAGAGATAAATGAACAAAGTAAAAGCTCTTGCTTATAGGGTAATAATTTTAATAGTCTTTTTATTGCTTTGGATGTTTTTCTGGACAATTCTCTCTTGAAGTAACTTTTTTTGATTTTTTTTGTTTGGAGTACATCAAAAATTGTATCCAACCAGAATTTTGTCCAATATCTTGTTACACTTCATACATGAATTGTTGAAGTTCAAACAATTGACATTGATATACTGCAGTGCTTATGATTGACATTATGAGAGCAGCTGCAAATGCACATGTTCTTCCATGACATGTGGACTGTAGAACATACATGAACCTTAGGATACATAGTATGTTCTGCAAAACACTGCATTGATTCATGTTATATGGTCTCTCAGTAATAAATACTGGAATATCATTAGATTTAATGGACACCCTGTACAATAAGCACTTATTTTTAATTATATAATTAAATTGTTTTTTGTGTTGTTTTTATATCTATAGCAAATGGTGAAAGCAATTGTCATATTGTCTGCTTTATTAAATTGTGGTTATGACAATGGTCATCAATCTGTGGTTAAGGTGATCATCAATTTGTGGATTGTGACCAAAAATGGAGGGAGACACATGAACATTTTTTGGGGCACTTGAACTTTTTAATTTAATTGTTTTGCTCATTCTATATAAAATGTAAGAAGTTGTGAAAGCAATAAGTTTCTTGATTCTTCGAAACAATTTTTCATAATTAATACTTTATGATTTAGTTTAAAAGTGGGAAAACTTTTTTTCTTGGGTCAATTTTTAAAATTTTGACAGATGGCTGGGATGTGCACTCATAATGCATTGAGTTTTGTTGATTTTTCTATAATCCAGTAGAAAACAATGCTATAAAAATATCACATTAAGATAGATTGTCTTGTGAGTGGATTAATAAGTGAAAATTGGCAGATTTAGACTCTGGACTGTACTCCTCTATGTCAGTTATAGCCTACACCCATGTATCACTAATTGGATAATTTTAGCATGTCAACTTTAAGTGATGATTTTTTTTTGCTGTCTCAGGGTTGCAAAAAAACTTTGGATCAAGTTTTTTTTCCCAATGTGGGGAAATTTATGGACTTGTTCATGTAGGTAGACAACCAGAGTGTGAGATCTGTGGGGAAAAACAGGACTTGAAAATACAATGGGGAAAAAAAGGGACATGATTCCAAAACTTCAATTGGGATTCCTTAAAAAGGTTTGAGCACACTGGTTTAAGGCATTAATTTGATTCATGCAAACTTTCTAACTTAGTTGCAATGTTGTAGTAGAAAAAAACTTGCAATTTTCGTCATCCATCTGTTTGCTACTACAAAATGCAATTTAGCTTTATTGCAATTCAAAAAGAAAATTTTTTTTTATTTACTTCACAATGGTTTGAAGTTGGTTTATTTTGCCAACCACTCTGTCCAGATTTAAAAAACAGAGCTATCTATGATGCCATAAAACTGTTGAACAATAATTCGAGGGTAAGGGTCATTATTCTCTTTCAAAACTGTAGCTTTCTGTGGGCCACAGATTTTTGTTTTGCAGGCCTCATTTGGCCTGTAACACACTGGTTGCACACCCCTGGTTTAAAAGATTTGTTTCATTTAGATTTTTAATTTATTTAACACAAAAAGTAAAGTTTTTTTATAAACAACTGGTTCTCATTAACAGAAGCAGTTTGTTTTTATTTATTTAAAAAATAAATATATGAAAAACGAAAAAGTATTAATTCTTATTCTATTCTGCTGCATTTGAAAGAGTGGCACTGAAAACATTTTTTTTTTATAAAAGAATTTTTATTGTTAAACCAATCAAGAAAATGCAGATGCAGACTATAGTAGAGGTATTTAATTTTCTCTAGTAATGACAAATAACACATTATTGTGAATAGGAAAAAAAACTTTTGACCAATATTTTATCATATAGAACTTCAACTTTGTTTTGTGCCATTGTTTTAATGGTAAGATCTTAAAAATTTTTTATGTGTGCATTTTTTCAATTGATATTAGAAATTATTTTGGGGATACTTTCCTAAATGAAGCTTACCTTCTTGTTAATGATTTTCTGCTAAAATTGTTCTTCAAAGCTTTCTATTATTCAATATCAACTTTGATATTACTTTTTAAAGCTGTTTGACAATTCAGTAGTATTTGTACTTTTTGAATTGATTTAAGTTTTCAGTTTTTTGTTTTTTAAAACAAACTAAAAAATAAAATTAGAACTGTTGATTTTTCTGACTGATCAGGTTTTTTGTGTTTTAGTCAAATCAGACAACGAAGTTCACTTCTTTCAAAGTTTGAAAACATTTTGCTAAAGCTTGGTAGAAATCCAAACTATTTGCTTGCTTGTCCTCTTCTGAAACTTCTTCAATCAATTGCAAGGAAGGTTAATGTGGATAACAAGCCACCCAAGTTATTCAATGAAATCAAAAGTACTTGGACAGATAAGAAATATCAGCAGTAAGTCTTTATAGGTAATGTGAAAAAATTGTTTTTTTATTATTTAGTTTTAGAACTTTGGTTTTATACTTTTTCTTCTTTACTTGTTTTTTGCTTGATTTATATACGTACATCTTTTTGTGTAAAGTGTATTTTTAAATTATTGCATAAATATTATTTTTATGTGAAATGATTAGATGTTTCAAGTTTGGTTTGGTAAGTAGAAAGATAGGTTGGCTATTTGTCTAGTCAACAATTTTGTTGATTAAAAAAAAGTTGTGCCTGGCTTTTTTTTTTTGAAAAAAGTTGTTACATCTGAAAACGTAATGATAAAAGAAAGACTACATACAATGAAATAAAATTTTAATTCAAAGTTTATTCAAATTTAAATAAAAAAAAGTCATTGGTTTTATAGGATGTTTGAAAAATATAAAAACAATTAAAAAATTGCCATTATTATTTATTAAACAAAACAAAAATAGAGCAACTAATTAAGTTGTTCAAAGTTGTAAATCAAAAATTATAATCAAGTGGAAACAATTTGTTTGTAATATTATTATGCAAAGCATGCAATCTTGCTTTGTATACCAATATATGTTACAAGTTTCTGGTGGGATGGAATTTTCTTTTTTACACTTGGTTAAACTGAGTTGGGGTTCTGTCTGCCTCATGTATCATGAGTGTGTTGACTTAATTAATATAAACTCTGTAGTGGTTCAGTATTGCCTGTATAGTTGACTAAGTTTTCTGAAATTGCTTGTACTTTTGCTAAAGTTTTTTTTATTGTTTCATATATTTGTCTATTTTGGTAAAGATTCTTGTGAGTTATATTTATACACAAATGAGAATCAATGAACTTGATTTACCTTGTTTAGGAAGCTGCAGTAAAACAATATCTTGTTGATGGACATTGATGGAAAAGGCTTGCAAATTTAGCAAATACAATTGTTTGTTTAAACATAGTTAATCTACATTTTCCTGGCCTCCAACTCTATTAAAAAATAGTTTTTTGTTAGTTATATTTAGTGACAAAACCACCCAAAACAGGATTGTTTTTGTTTTATTGCTTATACTTTTAAATTCAAATATAGGATAGAGCTAAAACTTACATATATTCAAAAAACATTTTTGTAGTGCAAAATTAATTGCAAGTAATAAAAAAATATTTTTAACCTTTGTCTGACAGCATAATTTTACAGGATTAGCAGGTAGCATAGGTACCATTGTACTTAAAGATATGTGGTAAGAAATTTGTCAATATATGTTTAATTTTTAAAAATACTATTTTAGGTTGATTTAAACTAGTCATTTTCAACCTGGGGGTTCTTCAGCCATTTTTTTGGGGTTGCAAGAACAGTCAAACATAAGTTTTGATTTAACACGTTGGCTGCCATCCTTAAATTTTGTAATGCAAAATTCTTTTTTTTATTTGCTAAATTAGTTTTTCTCATTTAAAAAAAATTACTAAAATGTATCACTGGTGATACACTGGTGCTGTAGTTATAAAGCCCAAATGTATTACCAGTGATACATTGGCAGCCAACGTGTTAAAGGGAAGACCAATTTTTTTTTTTTAGAGAACACTATTTTTTTTGGGATGAAAATTGAATAATCAGAGACAAATTTAAAGTAAAGATTTTTTTTTGGTCTTTACCTAAACTTGAGACAAAATTTCTTCTTGTATCTGTAGATTCAGGCAAACATCATAAAATTTGAATAAAACTGTATTGCCCCCAACATTTTTTTGGCTGGTAGGTCTATGTTTCTGACAATTTTTCTTACTTTTTAATTAGCCAATTGATTTTCTATGTTAAAATTATAATAATTCTAGCATTAAATAGTCTGTAAACTCCTAAATAAAAGTTTGTTTAGCAAAAGAGGTTGTTAAGTTACCTTGGGTTGCCAAAGAGGTTCGCAGTATGAAAAAGATTAAAAATCATTTATTTAAACAGTAAATGTTTCAAGTTAACAAGACATAACTAAGTGCTGCACAAATAAAATTTGTTGTGATATCATAATACATGCCACTTAAATTCTAACTTTGAGATTGTATTTGAATGTGTTTATTTTATTCAGCTATTTTATAATTAATCTGAAAACACCTTTTTAAAACTTTAAAAGCACCAGAATTATACAGGATGATCACAGTCTTCTCACTGTTTTTGTATACACAGATAATGCAAAAACTCTTAGCACATTCATCATTATTTTTCTAATTGTATCACATCATCATTGCTTTGTTGTTGATACAAAAGCTTTAAACCAGAGATATAAAAGTTTTATCATATTTTAATTCATTTCGTATCAATATTTATTTTATTACGTAAATTGCAACCAGGAATATTCATTTTTATTTATGATTGTAAAATGACGGGAAGATCACAATCACCCTGTATATCAGCATATATATTCAACTTGATTAGCAAAGCAATAACTGTTAGTAATTGTTAGCTTAATTGGACAGTTGTATAGTAACCAGTTGTTACAATTACTTTTTGCTACAATGTTTGAATTTTTTTTGTGTTAAATAACTGTAACTGCTGTTAAGTCAGCATTAACAGTACATTTGTGAGATCACATTTTTTTACAACATGATTTATGTCAATGGGTTGGCATGCCTTGTCATCTATGGAGAACACAACACAAGGCTTAGAGCAAAGGATCAAGAAAAAATTTTTGAAAAAGCTTGTACATATGCTATGTATATTTTTAATTGAAGCTTGTAATAGCAGTCAGATGCTGATGAGAAATTTTTTTTTCAAGACACAATGGAAATGGTCTTTGAAAAATGCATTGTGACATCACAAGAAAATGTTGATGTCCCTTGTGCTGTCAATTGTATATCTAGTCTGTTCAGTAGAAGCTGTTCTGTCTGCCAAGATCAGAAGAAAAAAACAAACTAAAAGCAGGAAAGGCTGGGTAGTTTGCAGGCAACTTGTTTAGAATGAACATTTAATATCAAATACAATATGCATTCCTTGTGACAATGTATAAAACTAATAAACTATTATTTTATACTTATTTCTTCATTTTGTAAATAAATTGATTGATTTCTGTTTTTTTTTAATAAAATAGTATTTTTTTTTAAAAAATCTTCAGTAAATATTTTTTTGTTCTTTCCAAGAAGAAAGTATAAATAGGTACAATTTTACCTATGTTGCCTGGTAAAGGTGTAAAAACATTTTCATCCAACATACTGAGAACCTGCAAATGTATCTTCTAAAAAAAATTTTTTTTGGTTTAAAGAATGCAAAAATGTAGAAAAGTCAAAAGATTTTAGCATCTGCAGCTTATTGTAAAAAAATTATTGCAAAAGTTGAAATTGCACCTATGTTGCCAGACAAAGGTTAAACAAAAATGATCATGCTACAAACTATCACTTTTACACAACAATTTTTCTGGAAAATAGAATTGATTTTATTGCTTGGTTATTGTGTATTCACTTGTTTTACTTGGTATAAAATGTCTTGAAACGAGATTGAAAACAGACTTAAATTTTTGAATTACAATCAATATTTTAAAAAACTCTGGATCTAATGTCAAATCGGCATCAACTTTTTTTATGATTTGTTTGTTGCTTATATTGCAAAACAAGTTTATCAATGGGAATGACTTAATAAATGTGCCAGCCAAATCTCTGAAAATCAAATTTTGTTATTGTTTAGTCAGAATGATATATACAGCTGTAACAAAGAAAACTATCTTTTTCTTGAACTTATTATTTTGAACTTTTTTAAATTAATATTCTGACTATGCCACTTGTGCTACTCTTGTTGTGTCATTTTTACTAAATTAATTTCCTGCTTTAACACTATGTCATTGAATGAGCTTCAAAACAGCCTTTTCTTTCAGATGCCTTCAGCCAAGATTATTTGGGAGTTGGATCTTTGTTATTCTCATAATCTTTATCATTTAAATTAAATCTTTATCATTTAAATTACTAAGTAGCTGCATACACAGTTTAATTTATTGCAAGTTGCAAAAGACATTTTTATCTATTTCCTATAATAATATAAATAATTTTACTATTTTTCAATAACTAATTTTTTTCCCACACTACACCCTCATAAAAATTGTCATTGATGCAATGAAGGGATTTTCTGTATAGTTATCATTCATTTTTTTGATGCAGAGTTTCCCCATGGACAGAGCTAGCTGCACATCTCATAGCCATCTTCTTCACTCCCTTCCGCTGTTTTGTTCAGTTGGAAGCATCTTGTTTTATACCAACTTTTCCGATTTCTTTTTCCATCAGTGTTCTTCATGTCAACTTTGGTCTTTCTCTCTTCTTTCCATTCAATTTAAATTCCAATGCCTTCTGTGAAACATCACCATTTTATCTTCTCAAAACATGACCATATCATCTCACTCCATTAGCTTTTGCTATTTTATCCATGGTCTCATCCAATCCCTGTCCATAAGTTTATCAGTGTTTTTCTTACCATCATTTTCACTCCACACATTGTCCTTACCATTGCTCTTGTAGTCCTTTGCAAGATTGTGAGTTCTTTCTTTTTCAAGCACCATATTTGACTTTCACAGAGCATTACCAATCTTACACATGTTATGGTAAATTCTTCCTTTTATCTTCAACAAATATCTTCTTCCCATCAACAGTTCTCCACATTTTTTAAATTTTATCTAGTCAAGTCTTGCTGTCGCTACCACTTCACATTTACCATTGGCATTTAGTCAGTTTCCCAAATAGCAAACTTATTTACTGTTTCTATCTCATTGCACATTGTCTTTATTGATTTTATACTTTCTTCTGAGAATTTCCTACATTTCTTGCAAACAAAATCTTTTTCCATTTTGTGGGTTACTTTCTTGATTTTTACACATTTACCATGAAACCATTTTCCACATACAGTACATACACAACACTGAATTAGCCATTACTCTTCCACCACATACACCACATGGGGCAGTCCTACTCTTTGGTGCTTCTTGTGATCCACACACCATCACTTTGGTTTTTTTGATTTTAACCTTTATTTCTTCAATTAAATGCCATTTTTTATTTCAAAAAAATTTTTTGCAAGTCTTCCATGGACTCATTTGTCAAAACTAAATCATCCACATACAAAATTTTAGTCATCAACCTCTCTTTTGCATCCTCTTGTTATCAAATCAACCACAATTGCAAATAATAAGGGTCACAACACTGATCTTGGTGTACAACAACTTCCACAAAAACTATCAACTTTTACCAAACTTTCACGAAAAACAATTTTGTGTGCATGAGCAATTGCAACAAAATGCTTATTTAGAGTTTAACTTAAAACAATGCTTCTCAACCTTGAGATTACAATCTAAACATGGGTCATTATTTGGTTTTAAAATTTTATATTTGAACACTGAAAGTCTTTTTCAGTCTTCTTTTTTTAACAACAAATTTTTTTTTTTAATTAACTTTCAAGAATCAAAAAGTCCTTTTTGGCTTTTGACTTAAATTCTTTAGGTTTTTGAATAAATTTAAGGATCAATATATTGCACTTATGCAAGGGTTTAAGAGAAATTTGGTTTATGTTTTAAAAAACAATTTAAAAGATTTTAAGTATTTATTTTAGAATTTTTTAACTTGTTTACAAACCATTCTTACTGTATTAATTAAATGTTGTTTTTAGAGTTGTACTTGATATGGGATACAAAATTATATTTTTGGTTGATAAGTTTCCTTGGATTCAAAACATGTATGTGGACTTTTTGTCATTAGAAACATCATTCTTTATTTTACTAGAAATGGTAATAAAAAAAATTTTGGTTATTGTGATTAAAAACTTCATTATTTTACCTTTTTTTATTTTTTTTAGCTTAATTTTTAAAAATGCTTACTAAAAAAAATCTATGCACTATAAAACAGAAATACTCACTGGAAAATCCGTAAAGCATAACACAGATTATTTATATTTTTAATGTTTTGATACTTAAACTTATTAATAAAATTTATTGGGCCAAATATTTAATAAAGAAATTAAAACTGCAACTAAAAAACTTATAATGAAAAATTGATTTGACCTGACATATAATGAAAAACTAATAGAATCTATTTGAATAGGAAACTGATGATGACCTTTATAGGTTGAAATCAATTTTTTGTTATAAGTTAGTTGGTTGTAGTTTTTAATTTCTTTATTAAATATTTGGCCTTTTAAACATGGACTGTTTTATTAATGAATTTAAGTATCACAATTTGACCAGTGAAATAAAATTGTTAATTTAACTTTGCTGAATAGGTTAATAGATTTCTGTTAAAATACTTTTAATATATATTTTAAATGTTTATATAACATTTGAATGTATTTAAAATCCATGTCAAATGATTATACTATAAACAAATTCCAACTCATAACAGTTACTTAAGTTTATATATAATTTGACTTACAATTGATAGCTGCAAATTGACTTTATCATTTTAGAGTGTTTATTTAAAGCAAAACAGTGCTTGTCAATCTTTTTTTTTTTTTTTTTTTATAACATTACACTTATTCAACCCAATAAGCATGAATTTTGCAAGATAAAAATTATTTTGACAGCTATATGGCTTCTTTATAACTTATGTAAGATAATTAAGTGAAATAGAATAATTAGTTATTTGTAGACATTTGGGATCAATACGGAAGCTGTATGCATACATTTAATTGTAGTTTCAAACTTGTTTTCTAATTTCTCTTTCATAAAACACATTTATTTTCATTGAACTAATTAGTTTACCCTAAAATCTGGAGGTAAAAAGGTCAATCTTAAACATAGTAAGCATGTATGTTCCACAGGTTAACAACAGCATGGAGGAGAAAAATGATTTTTGGAAGACCTGGATGGGTTGATAGAAACTGAATCAAAACAGGAGAGGATAGTTCTTGGTGCAGACCTAAATGGACATGTGGGTGAAGGAAACATAGAGGATGAGAAAATAATGGAGAGGTATGGTGCTGGAACAAGAAATAAACAAGGATCAATGGTTGTGGATTTTGCAAAAAGGATGGATTTGGCAATTGTCAACATTTATTTAAAGAAGAAAGAACAGGGTGAAACATAAAAGTGGCAGAAGAAGTACCCAAGTAGATTATGCAATGTGCAGAAGGAGGAACCTGAAAGAAATGTGTGATTGTAAGGTAATAGTGAATGAGTGCGTCGCAAAGCAGCATCATACGGTAGTATGCAAAATGGCTCTCGTGGTGAAAAAGAAAAAAGCAGAGAAAGTAAAGTCAAAAATACGATGGTGGCAACTGAAGGAGACAAGCTGTCAGGAAGTGTTTAGACAAGAGGTGACCAGGATTCTGGGAGGCAAGGATGGGTTATCTGATGAGTGGGACAAAATAGCAGAAATGCTAAGAAAAACAGCTGAAAATGTGCTAGGATTGATATTTGGAAAACAAAAAGGAGACAGGGAGACATGGTGGTGGAATGAGGAAGTTCAAGAAAGCATAAAAGAAAAGAAAGAGGCAAAGAAAACATGGGACAAAATAAGAGATGAAACTACTAAAAAGATATACAAAGAAAAGAAGAGTAAGGCAAAGAAGGCAGTTGTGATGGTGAAGGGATGTGCATATGAAGATTTTTATGCTAGATTGGAAACAAAAGAAGATGAAAAAGAGTTGTACAGATTGGCTAGGCAGAAAGACAGAGCAGGGAAAGATGTACAGCATGCGAGGATTTTACAGGATAGAAATGGTAATGTGATGGTAAATTTGGAGGCTGTGTTAAAGAGATGGAAGGAGTACTTTGAGAAACTAATGAACAAGGAAAACAACAGAAACCCTAAGACAGAGGAAGCAGAAGTGGTTAACGAAGAGGTAAATTGTGTCAGTAGAAAAGAAGTAAAGAATGCACTGAGAAGGTAAAGCAGTCAGGCCAGATGAGTTGTCAGTAGAAGTTTGGAAGTGAATAAAATTTTTGACCAGACTGTTCAACAGACTATTAATGGGTGAATGAATGCCAGAAGAATGGAGAAGGAGTGTGCTTATCCCAATTTATAAAAACAAAGAGGATGCACAGTGCTGTGGAAACTACAGAGGAATAAAGCTGATGAGCCATACAATTAAGGTATGGGAAAGAATTATTGAAGCCAGGCTAAGGGATAGAGTAGAGATCAGTAAACAGCAATATGGATTTATGCCAGGAAAAGGAACCACCAATGCCATGTTTGCTTTAAGAATGTTGAAGAAAAAGTACAGGAAAGGTCAAGGAGAGCTTCATAGTGTATTTGTAGACCTAGAGAAAGCTTATGACAGAGTTTTGTGGGAAGAGCTGTGGTACTGTATGAGAAAATTAGGAATAGTGGAAAAGTATGTGCAACTTGTACAGGATATGTACAAGGAAAGCGAAACAGTGGTGAGGTGTACAGTAGGAAGTACAGAAAGTTTCAAGGTCAAGGTCAGACTGCACCAGGGATCAGCGTTAAGTTCGTCCCTGTTTGCAGTGATAATGGACAGGATAACAGATGAAGTAAGGAGATAACCACCATGGACAATGCTGTTTGCTGATTATATTGTGATTTGCAAAGACTCCAGGGAAGAAGTGGAGTGGAGACTAGAATTTTGGAGATATGCATTGGAAAGAAGAGAGATGAAAGTGAGTAGGTCAAAAACCAAATATCTGTGCATAAATGGAGGAAGTGATGACAAAACAGTGAAGATGGATGATACAAAAGTACCAGGAGTAAAGGAATTTAAGTATTTGGGATCAATGGAACAAGAAAGTGGTAGTTGTGAGTGGGAGGTAAAGAAGAGAGTGCAGGCAGGATGGAATGGATGGAGAAAAGTATCGGGAATAATCTGTGACAGGAGATTACCAGCTAAAGTAAAAGGAAAAGTGTACAGTTCAGTGGTAAGACCAGCAATGGTGTATGGCAGTGGTGGGCAAACTGCAGCCCCTGATGACATTTTGTGCGGCCCGTGGAGCTCTTTTTAAAAAATACATACCCTCATTTTGGGCCACAGTTGCATATAATTATGTCGGGAATACCCTAGTTTCAGTTTCTTATGTTTTAATGCTTTTAGAGAACACACCAAGATTTTGGGAGAGAAATAGTGAATCACAGATCGAATGTAAGTGAAGACCTTTTTTTTTAGAGATCACTACGATTTTGGGAGAAAAATAGTGAAATTTTAGATCAAATAGAAGAGAACACTTTTTTTTTTTTAGGGATCACTACAATTTTGGGAGAAAAATAGCAAAATTTTAGATCAAATAGAAAAGAAGACTTTTTTTTAGGGATCACTATGATTTTCGGAGAAAAATAGCGTAATTTGCAACCTGTGAACAAATTCAACATCCAAATGCGACCCTCAGTTAGCTTCCACAGCTGCAATGCGGCCCACAAGCAAAAACAATTGCCCACCCCTGGTGTATGGACTTGAGATGATGGCAGTCACAAAGAAACAAGTGGAAGAGATGGAAGTCACAGAGATGAAAATGTTGAGGTTTGCACTTAGGATGGAATGCTGGTGCCAAAACATTGTATACAACTGCTCTATTTCTGTGCTACTTGACAGCTGAGTACTGCATGTTAGTTTGCTATGTGAGTGACAAGAAAAGACAAGATTAAAAATGAGTACGAGTACATCAGGGGTACAGTTAAAGTAGAACAGTTAGGAATAAAGATGAGGGAGGGCAGACTGAGGTGGTATGGACATGTCATGAGGAGAGACCAAGAGTACATAGGAAGAAAGATGATAAAAATGGAGTTACCAGGAAAGAGGAAAAGAGGGAGACCAAAGAGAAAATTTTTAGATGTAGTAAAAGAAGATATAAGGGAACTTGGTGCAAGGGAAACAGATGTTGAAAACAGGATGGTTTGGAGAAATATGATACACTGTGGTTACCCCTGATTCAAGGGAAAGGCCGAAAGAAGAAGAATAACTAATTAGTTCACCTGTGCTGTATAGGGTTAACTGATCAAGATGGCATTTGATCTCTTAGAGCCTGGGGCATAAGTTAGTTAGTTCTTGTTGTGCATGACCAACTGAAAATGCCAAAATGGAAAAGTATTTACTTATCCTGATGTTCAGCAAAGCCTTGCCAGTCGGCCAATGTACTTTTCAAATGGAGAAATGTTTGTAAAAAAACTACTCTTTGTAAAGTACTTTATCAACAAGCTCCTAAGTCCCACCATTTTTCAGCAAAACCTTACAAATGTATTTTCATGCATCACACTTCTAAAACAACTCATGCACTTAGGATGGAATGCTGGTGCCAAAACATTGTATACAACTGCTCTACTTCTGGGCTATTTGACAACTGAGTACTGCATGTTAGTCAGGTTTTGCAGTGCTTAAACTTACTTTATAGACAGTCATTGTCTTAAATAAAGTTTTGTGCATTGTCACCAGATTTCTGTGTTTCATTCAGACAGATCACCTACCCCACTTTCAGGCACCCAATCAGTTGAGCTTTTTTAAAATAAAATTAGCTCATTTTTCTTTAAAATAATTTTTTAACAAATTTTTTTTAAGTTCACCAAATTTTCAAATTTTAAAAACATGAATTTTTTTATTTTAAATAATTGCAGAATTTTGAATAATTTTTTAAAAAATTTTTTGTTGCAGGCAGGAAATGAAAAATTGTCTTTGGCTTCTCTTTTTAGTATAAACATTGTTCTCAACAAGCTTTTAAAGTTTTGGAAATATGTATCAAAACATGGTTTCACAAAGGTAAATTAAATCTAATATATAAAGATAAATAAAGTTTCGATAAAGAGGTTGTTTTCTACAATCAGACAACAATTGTAAAAAGCAGCCACAATGGGTTTAGCATTCTTCATTTTTATTTACACAAGTATTAAAAAATTATTTATAAAAACAAACACTTTTGGCTTACTTCAGCCCTCATCAGGTTTCTACAATTTTAGCGATATTAATTAACTTTATGTTATGTTATATGGAAGCGAAATGTGTTTGAGAGAAAATAAAGTAGCTATTTTGAAAAGAGCAGAAAGATCTATGGTGAGAGTAATGTGCAATGTCAAGTTGGTGGACAAGAGAAATACAGTGCAGCAGATGAACATGTTGGGATTGAAGGAAGCAGCAGATAAGCTGGCAAGTGCAAATGGTGTGAAGTGATATAATCATGTTTTAAGACAACCTGAGGAAGATGTTTTGATGAAGGCAATGGTGCATGAAGTAGATGGAAAACATAAACAGGGCCAACTGAAGATGAAATGGTGGGAACAAGTTGAAAGAAACATGAGAAAGATAGGTTTAATGAAAGAAGATGTGGCAGATTGATGTAGGTGGAAAGAAGGTGTAAGTGTAAGAAGAGTTCCGGAAGTAGCGGGATGCATCTGGCCACCTCCAATCACTGGGGATTAAATTGGCATAAAACTGGATTGATTTAAATTTACACATACATGTATAAAAAAACAAAAAACAATGTATACTTTTAAACACAGGCTGTACTTTTGACTAAGCTAATTTTAAATCAAAACAAGTGAAAAGCTAAATTGATACAAATTAAATTCCAGATTATGATGTCATAAAAAAAATATTATGATCAAAATATATTCAATGAATATAAAGCTTCATTTGTGTACATTTCTCAATTTAATTTTGGAATGAACTTTTTTATGAGTAGAGCTTTGCAAATGTTTGAAGAAAATTTGGATTTACATTTACATGTTATTACAAAATTGTTTTTATTAAACTGACTATTGGAATGTTTTTCACACAATACAATATGATATTTAATTGCACTATCTTGTAGACTTTTGAAATTCAGATTTTCACGCACTCTAGTGATCAAAAGTTTGAATGACATACTGATGTATGTCTTGTTTGTATCACATGAACACGAAAATTTACAAATGACATTTGAGTAAAGAGCTGCAGGAGTTCTGGATTTCAACTGAAAATAATTGACTACTTTAAAAGTTTTATAGATGGGAGATTTTTTAAATTGTACTTGTTTTTTATTAATGCAGAAAGACGATTTGCAAAATGCAACACACACACACACATTTTTGCTTTCATAATATTGTTCTTATATAAGCATTTATAATATTTTGCCTTTTTGCAAAATATTTTTTTATTTGTGTTTTCAAAGCAATTTTATTTTTTTAGTATCAGCTAAAATAAAACAAAATCTTAGTGCTTCAAAAAAAGACAATGGAGGAACTGATTTTGCTGTTTGTTTATTTAATGTATCTTCTTCCTTTGGCTATTCTCTTCAAGGGACAGGAGATCATTTTTGTTTATCTTTTTCAATTTTTTTGATCTTCTCCTCACAAAACAAACTATTACTTATTATCTTAGCATTAATATTTTTATTTAGTTTTATTTTTACTTACAATCAACTCCAAATTACTTAAAGTGTAAATTGAAATAACGATTGTGAATAAGTAGGAAGTGACCAAACAATATAGATGATTAGACGCTTAATATCAGTTGTGCATGTTATGTGTGTATGAAAAGAAATGGAAAACAACAAAAAAGTTAAAAAATTAATAAATGCATCAGGGGTGCCCAACCTTTTTTTGTTTTGAGCCAAATACTCATCTGCAAGTTTTCCTTGGGCCACAATTACTGCAGTAATCAAAGTGATGTTTTCATGCAAGTTAGTTCAAAAATTTTACATTAAAGTCAAAGGGATGATTTCTTGATTTCCATCTCCAAAACAGGTGTTTTCTGAAAAAAAAATCTTTGCTCAGAATCAGGTTCTGATTTGTCAATCTTTACCTCCAAAATCATGTGCTTCCTCTAAAAAAAAATTCTCACTATTGTGCCACAGCACACAGGTTGAGAAACACTTGTTTAGAGGCACTGCGATAATTTAAGATTATTGAGCATTTGATTAAAAATTCCTTCATGGGCTGCACCAAAAGGCTTTATGTGCTGCAGGTAGGGCACCTTAACATACATCCAAGCTATTTAATATATTTTTTCTTTAATCCTTTTCTCAAGTTTGTTTGTCCATCTTCATTCTTGTCCCAGCAAAGGTGTATTGTTTTCTTAATATATGTACAAACATCTTGGTCTTGCTTCCCTCTTTCTATCTTTTAGTATTCCAACCTGTTCATAATTCTTACACATATTCTTTATTTTATTTATTTCTTACACTTTTATTGAAAATTGCAACATCTTTAATTGTCACAAGTGGTTGATCAAGAACAAGCAAGCACCAATAGGCTTGTTTCATTCTTACTTATCCTTTAATTCCACCATTTCTCATTCTGCTTCTTGCTTTTGATAAATGTTGCTGTTTGAATGCCAGAAAACTTAGCTAGTCGGACCATTGTCTTATAGATCTCATCTTGGCAGATCCCCTTTAATCACATTCACATATCATCTCAGTGACCTTTTTTTCATTTATTCCACTAAATCTCTTCTAGATATTTTTCTTCTCCACTCCATCTCTTTTTTTCTAGATTTTTTTTATCTACTGCACTAAATCTTTTAAATTTTTTTCTTCATTGATTTTCTAGTTGATCCCAGTTTTTTTCTTGGTCAGCTCCCCTCCTTTTGACAATATTACACTTCTCCTTTTGATTCATTAATATATATTCTGTTTTGACTGGTTTTCATGCCTCTTACTTTTATGCCTTTTCCATATTTCAAAATTTTCTTTTTCTATAAATATTTTATTGTGTAAACAGAGTTTTTATTTAAAAAATTTTTTGCACACGCAGATATATTAGAAGATTTGTTATACAAAATAATTACAAATATTTTTGATATACATTTATAGATAATTCATGAAGAGGTTGGTATTCATTTCATTCATTATCTTCAAAAGAATTTTCTTACTTTCAATGAAAATGCTTGGTATGCTGATCAATTTGTTTTTTACAGAATGAGAGCAAAAATTTTTTTTTTATTAGTTGTTTTTGACCATAGCTTTTATTAAACATGATATTAAATATTAAGAAGCTGCTTGTTTTAACCAGAATCACTTATAAATATGAGGTGTGGGTAAAAAGAAACAGGACTATTGCATTTATAAGTTTATTTAGACACATATCATACCATGTCCATTTTGAGTAACACATACAATTCTTGTGTAATCTCTAATTGTCCCCTTCAAAGTATTTACCATTGGCTTTGATGCACTTTGTCGTTCTTCTTGACCACAGCTTGAAGTATTGTGCAAATTCCTCTTTTTTTATGCTAACATTGGTCTTGATGTCATCAACTCCTTTGAAGCATGTCCCTTTGAGTATCCCTTTCAGTTTTGGAAAAAGAAAAAAAAATCACAAGGGGCTAAGTCTGGCAAATACGGTGCATGATCTAATGTGGTGATTTCTTTTGAGACCAAGAAGTGCTTCATGCTGAGGGCTGTGTGAGCAGGTGTATTGTTATGATACAAAATCCAGGTTTTGCCTACCCAGGAGTCTTCATTTTTGACTGATTTTGTTTACAAAGCGAGAAGGACTTTCTTGTAAAATTGTTGATTAACTGTTTGTCCTCAAGGCACAAACATGTGATGCACCATTCCATTGTGGTCAAAGAAGGTGATTAACATCATCTTCACTTATGACTGTTGCATGCAGGCCTTCTTTGGTCTTGGCAAAGATGCACTTTTCCACTGACAACTTTGTCACTTTGTCTCGGGATCATATTGAAAAATCCATGACTTGTCTTCTGTGATGACTTTTTTCAAGAGTTTGTTGTCTGCTTTCAGCTGCTGAACAATGAGCTTTCTGGTCCTAAGTCAGACTCGGCATCATTTTGGCACACACCCTCTGCATGCCTACAGCATCCACCAAAATGGTTTGGACGGTTTTTTTGTCCATCCCAAGTTTGTTGGCCATGATGCAAATGGTTAAGTGATGGTCACTGCAAACCAACTGTTACACCTTTTCAATGTTGGCATTGCTTGTGGAAGTGTAAGGCTTTCCTGACTTTGGATCATCCTCCACATCCTCCCTGCCTTCCACAAACCACTTGTGCCATTTAAAAATTCTTGTCCTAGACATGGAAGAATCTCCATAAACCTCACACAACATCTTCAAAGTCTCCATTGCTGTTTTTCTAAGTTTGACACAAAATTAATATTGATTTGATATTGATTCACACAAAATTTGATATTGATTCTTCCTCAAGTGTCATTTTGCAATTGAACTCCTATCACCACAAACACTTAAGCAAATATTGCACAATAAATTTTTTTCAACAAGTAATTTATTAGATTCACTTATGGCTTGGTAAAAGCAAACACCATAGCATTGTTGTGTTGAAACAGCTGTTAAACAGAGAACACATGTTACGCCATGCTGTGAAAACATTAACTCCTGATTGTTATTTGCATTATGCAATCTGTGAAGTCAGTCCTGCTTCTTTTTAGCCATACCTCATGTACTACCACTTAGTAAAATTATGCAGTTAAAATTTAATTAAAGTTTTTAACAGTGAGCATACTAATCCAAATGAAGTATTGGAATGGATAGAATCATTATTGAGTATGATTAAGTGTTTGAATTTTCTTGTTTCAACTCCAAACAAATTGCAATATTGTGATTCCATTCTGGATATGCTTGCCATGTTTGATTGTGTGATTGACTTAACTTCAAAACTTACCCTGGTAAAGTTTTGCTTTGTGATTTAAATATTTTACTGTAATAGAAAAGTAAAACTTATTTTGCTGATGTGTTTTTTTGCCAAAATAATATAAGTTAAAATTGGAAATTCTAAGGGTGCTTTTCTTACATTGTATAAAAGGTTTTTTTGAATTGTAAAATTAAAATTCTAATGTTAATGAAATTGTTTTCAGAATTGTGCTACCCACTTGAAAATTGGTAAATATATTCAAGAACTTGAGGGTTTTCCTTTTGTTCTTATTAACACTTCGAATTTCATGTTAACTCAGAAAGAAGTACAAGTATGAGATAATTTTAAATTTTTAAGTAGTTTTTTGATTTTTAAGATAGCTTTAAAAAGTGTGTTCATTTCTTGATAACTTTTCATTTGACACTCATTGGGAGGAATCATCAGAATGAACTAAGAATGATTTGATTGTGCTTATATAGAAAATGAGAGCACATCTGATTTGTCAAGAAAGCAACCAATAGAGAAGAGAGAAAAAGAAAAGAAAATGAGAGCAGGTCTGGTTGATCAATCAGAACCAAAAGAAAAATTTGTTAGTGAATGAGTTTTAGACTGTAAAGAAATTCCTTGTCTCAATATAGATTAGGTTGAAAAGATAACAGACGGGTGGAAAGAAGTACATTTTTGAGCAAGAATAGAGAATTTGGCATCACTGTATTGCAGGGTTCTGAACCATGGGTGCGATGACTATTCCTAGGGGGCATTCTGTTCTGTTCCTAGACATACCCAACTACTTATTCAACCATATCTCCATAAAATATATGAATTGGCCACTACTAATAATCTTCATATAAACACAGACAAAACTACCACCACTCTTTTTACATCAGACTCAGCTGAATATGGCACAACTCTATCACTCAAATTAAACAACCAAACATTACCAACAACAAAACACCCGAAAATTCTTGGAATCACTCTTGACCCAAAACTAACATTTTCACAACATATAAGCATCACTATCACTAAAGCAAAACAAGCAGTTAACATTCTGAAAGCACTCACTTTTACCAAATGGAGTAAACAAAAGAAATTAATTCTCTTCACATTCAAAGCTATCACTCACTCCATTTTGGAATATACTAACACATATGGAGCTTTATCAAACACCAACATCAAGAAACTGCCAAAACATTCAGAACTTGTGTGTTTCTACTGGCTGCACAAAAGATACAAACATTTAACACCTACACAATGAAACCAAGGTCCTTCCAATGGACACTCATTTCAAACTTTATGCTATTCAACTTAAACAAATGACTCAAACACAAACACACCCTTTACATGATTTGAATGCATACTGAAATCTGCCCAAAACCATGAAAGCCACAATCTTTCATAACAATGAGCACACTGTTTGTTTATGTGATTGTTAAGAGTAATGATTTGTGGGTCTGATCTGTTTTGTTTGTGTATTTGGCTATGGTAATTTATAAGCTTGTGGATATGCATGAGTAAGAGTGTGTAATTTGTGCTGTTGTGATTTCCTTTAGTGATAAAGAGTCTATCAGCATCCAAAATTGCCTTTATAAGGTGTTTGTTTACCTCATGAACATTTGTGATGTGGGGTCTGTAGGAGATGAGATCCTCAGCATGTCTGATGAAGTAGGTTGTTGTGTTTCATTGGGTGGTAGATGTGTTGGAGTGTTTATGTTTAGTGTGATGTGATTTCAGTTAAGCAGGATGTTTTTGATTAGTTCTCCTCTATGGTCTTTGGTTGGTGAGTACCATAACAATGAGTGTGCATTGGCATCTTCTGTGATGATTTTGTTTGGAAGCTTTGTTATTGTTGTAAATGTGTTGGATATAATCCAGTGTTTTTCTGTTTGTGATAGCTGGGTAGAATGTTTGGTTGAATTTACATGTTATAATATAAAATTGCTGTGATATAGAAAGGTGGATTTTGATGATTTGTAGTTTAATGGGAAAGGATTTTGTTGTATTAAGTTATGAATGTTGTATTTAATGTAAGTTAGGAGGCCTCCTCCATGTTGTGAGTGGCATCCGTTTTAATAGGTGTGAAGTAAGAAATGTTTGGTGTTTTATGGGATAGATTGAGTTTAGTCTCTTGTATTGTTATGATATCTGGTTGTGCATTTTTAATGAGTAGTTGCATTTTATCTATTTTGCATTGGATGCCATTTGCATTAAGTTGCAAACTTTGAGCCTCCCCATCACCACAGCAATATTATTTATCAATTTTTATGCCACTGCAACAGTCAGTACATAAGATGTACATCCCAAAGATTGCAAAAATGCATTAGGCAATACGTTTCCAGGTTGATCAGGAACCATTATTCTTCTTAAGACCAGTCTTTGCTGTGCCTGTGAGACAAACAACATTCATCAAATTATCGTTCATAACTCTGCTATTGGACAGCATCTTTTGGAAAATCCTCCATGTGTCAGCCAATACAATGATGCCAAATTCTCCATTTTTGCTCAAGGACATACTTCTTTCCATCTGTCCACACTTGTAGCTAGTTTTTTAAATCTTTTTAACCTAATCTTTGTTGACACATGGAATTTTTTTACAGTTTAAAATTCATTCATGAGAAAGCTTTTTTTTTTGCTTCTGATTGGTTGCTTTTTTGTCAAATCAGACATGCTCTCATTTTTTTTATTAGTGCAATTGGATCACTCTTAATTCTTTCTGATAATTTCTCCCAATGAGTGTCAGATAAAAAGTCTTCAAGAAATGAACATGATTTTTAAAGCTATTTAAAAGATTGAACCCATTGATTCTTTTTGAATTGTAGACAATGGCAGAAGCATAATGCATTAAACTACTGGAAAGGATTTAATAAAACTTAATTTTTGAAAGTTGTAACTGCTTGTCAAGATAACTAATCTGATAAAATAATAAAAAAATGCCTTATTAAGTAAAAAATGGCAGACCCTTTAAATGTTTTGAAATATTTTTTAATTTTTTGAAAACTATGCTGCAAGCTTATGAAAAAATTGTTATATTTGCTACTTTGAAATAATAAATTTAAATTTTTTTAAATGATTAATTATAAAAGTATTTAATTTTAAATAAAAATAATCTGAGATTTTTATACAAACAGTGAAAGTTTCAGCCCAACTACTTTATTACATGCACCCACTCAACAACTTATACTTTTTTTTAAGTTTTGGACTGATTTATCTGGATTCAAGTGGTCTGATAAAATTTTAAATAAAACTTGGAAAGACAAGTGCAAATTAGAAATAGAAAAAGTTTTGAAGGAGGTTTGTAATGAATAATTTTAAAAAATTTAAAGCTCTCTTATTACAAACTCTTCAATTAAAAATTTCCTAGAAATTGTCTAGTGTTGAAGATATCATAATATTACTATTTTTAATACAATTGTTCAAAATACCAAAGAATGCTTTTTTTCTAACTTTATAACAATGATATAGATTAATAATCTAGATACAGTTGTGGCCAAAAGTTTAAGACCAAGCTGTAAATTTTAAGAAAACAGTTATTTGTCTTATTTAATCTTTCTTTTTTACTTATTTCTTGCTCAGCAGTAGCACCTGCATGAAAAACATATACAAGATAGCAACAAGCATTTATACAGTGTGTATTTTGCATTAAAACATCAAGTTTTTAATATTTAGTGAGTCCTCCTTTTGCTTTGATGACAGCCTTCATTGGTCTAGGAATACTTTCAATTAAATTTTTTCGAAATTCTTTAGGTATTTCACAAATCTAGACTAATGTGATTGCTTCAATCAGTGCAGGAATGATTGAAGGATGTTTATCAGCAACTTTATCCTTAAGAACAGTCCATAAGTTTTCTATAGGATTAAAGTCAGGATTGTTTCTTGGCCACTCCAGTAGAGTAATTTTGTTGGCCTTAAAAAGTCTGTTACAATCTTTGAACAATGACATGGGGCTCCATCTTGCATAAAGATTGTACAGCCATGCACCAACATATGCAGTGGTAGCTTTTCTTTCATTAAGTTTAAATATCTTTGACCTTCATCATGGTTCCAGGTTTCAAAAAGAAGAGTCTGGCAGGGCCTATAATTGAAATGGGTCCCCATACCATCACACGTGGCAGATGTTTTGCTGTTTTATTGGTATACTTATTTATTATATTGGGTTCCTAGAGGTTGGCAGACATTTCTCTTTCTTGTAGCAAACTGTTGAACTGCAGATTCATTTGAAAATAATACTTTAGACCACTTGGCACAAGTCCAGTCTTTATGCTGCAATACAAACTGAAGATGCTTCTTTTTCATCTTTAGGGTAAGCCTCAATTTTCTTGCAGGTTTTCTTGACTTCAGACTAATGACGGCTAACAGTCTGCCTGCTGACTGAGATACCAGTTTCATTTAAATTGGCTCTGATTTTCTTGGCTGAACATGTTGGAGAATTCATCACTTTCCTTTTGATTAAAATGTCCATCCTGGGAGTTGTTTTACAGGGATGACCACTTCATTTTGCATCAGCATAAGTGCCTAGTTTCTTAAATTTCACAATAGCCTGATGCACAGCAGTTTTGCTACATCCAAGCTGCTCACCAATTTGGTGTTCTGTGTGCCCTTCTTTGTGAAAAACAACAATTTGACATCATTGAACCTCCAAAAGAGAGCAGTTTTTACCCATTTCAGACAGTTAAAAAATGCAGAAAACTAATCTTCACTTGCTGACATTCAAATGATATTTGCTAAACAATTACTGATAAAATTGGATTTTACTCTGAAAAAAAGATGATGCAAACAAAACAATATCTGATGCAATATTGCGACACAACAAAGAAAACATCATAAATCAAGTTTTGTCTTAAATTTTTGGCCACAATTGTACTTTTTAAGATTTACTCCATTATACTTAAAAAATTATTCATTTTTAAAGTTTTTATTTTAGTCTATTTTAGAGCCACTTGTGAAGCCTAATTATAATTATTATTTCAAGCCTACCCAGCATATAAAGTTGTACTTTTCTCTCACAACAACCAAATTTTAAGCAAGTTAAACCGTGTTACAAAATTTGAATGTTTATTAATTATCCTATATTTTTAATTGAAGTAATGATTTTTAGCAAAATTTTCTCTAAGAACAGACAAGTATATAATTGGCCTTGACCTTGACCTTTAAAGGAAAAGAATGCTATTTTAGTTTATGTTATATTTTAGCTTTTTTGCATCATAGGCCCCTTGTTTATTTTTTAAAATGGATAAAACAGGCTGTTGAGTGAGTTTTATGAGAATAAACACAGAAATGATTATGGCAATAGTTATAGCTAAATGTGATTTTATTAATTAAACCTTATTTTTAGAAGTTTAATTGTTTTGTATACATGCTCTCAGCATTATTTTTCAATACTTTTATTATTTCTAGAAAAGCAAAGCAAAAGTTAATGACTTGGTTGAGTTTTATATAAACAAGGTTGAAAAGGTGGTGACAAATGAATTGGTGATGGATTGCTTTGCCGATGCTTTATTGCGAGTAGTTGAAGATGATATGGTAAATAGCTATGCTCTATCAAATATCAAGTTGTAAATTTGTAATATATAGATATAATATTAAATTTACATCTTATGTTTCATATGAAATTCTTATTTTTAAGTTAGTTATTATTAAGCGAACTAATTTCTTATTTTGACTAATGTTTTATGTTGTAAAGCAAGTAACAAAATAAAAAGCAAATAAAAAATTTATTCTGCAAACACCTTAAAGGTTGTTTTTTTTAAATAAACCATATATTAATTCACACCAGAACTGCTTTAAATTTTTAGTTATATCACTTTCTGTCTTGCTGCTTGCAGCAACTCAAAATTTCCAAAATCTGGAAAAGAGCACTTGTAGTTGCAATCTCAAAGCTGATGTAGCTTATAAATAACCCAAAAAGTTATCAATCAATATCTCTGCTCTGAATTTTTTACAAGATCCTCAAAAGACTTATTTAGGCATGCATCAAATCAAATATTGACCCAATGTTTTCTAGAAAGCAAGTTGGGTTTTGACGTGAAAAATCAACTGTAGATCAAGTCATTCTATTAACACAGAAAGTTGAAGATATCTTTGAGGCTAAAAAAAGGCTAGTGCCATATTTATTGATCTTACAGTGGTTTATGACACCATCTGGCACTGTGGCTTTGCCTACAAGCTGCTCAGATTTCTGCTAGACAAGCATATGATTTAAATGATCATAGAACTTGTCCAGAATCAAAATTTTACTCTTACTACCAGTTGTCGTCATTGTTGTTTGGGATCATTTGGTTGTTGTTGTTTTACTCAGATGATGCCAGTGATGTTCTTGAGCCAGCATAAGGTATTGTCATCTAGGAGTGACAGACCATAATGTCCTTTTGGTGGCCAGTGCGTATATGATATGGTCGGCAGTTTGCTCATGTGCACTGCACTTGCAATAACAAAAGGAGCAAGACTCCATTTATGCACGTACGGCCAAAAATGTCCACTGCCAGATTGCAAGCATTGAGTCTAGGTTTATGTTGAGGAGCCTGGAACAACTCTTGGAATGAAATCATGAAGTTTCAATGGACTGTTTAAGTACTCCATGTTTATGTAATGTCTCTCCATGGACCAACATTAATATAGAGTTTGATGTATTATGTAAAAGTTATCATGTGGCTGGCATGTTTATGATTAGCTCGGATTTGGTAAAAAGTGTTATCAAAGTCAGGCATGTTGATGCAAAGATGATATTGGTTCAAATGGCAATTGAAAATCAAATAGTTACCTGTTTTTCTGTGTATACTCCCTAAGGTGGTTGTGAACCTGAAGAAAAAGGATATGTTCTACAATAATTTGAGTATGAAAATACTAAAAATAAAGAGAAAATGTGTGGTTTTGAATGATTTTAATAGTCTCATAGGTAAAGCTAAAGATGGATATAAGTGTTTAAAAATTCAGCAATTTTCCAGCATTCCTTTTAAAGCAGCAAAACTAGTGTGCACATAGTTCAACTGTTTTATTAGCCATGTAGCAAAACTCCATAATAGAAAAACCAATCGCCAAGACTTTGTTGCCACCTAATTTACTTGATGTGTATGTGGCTTATCAGACCTTTTATGACATCATCAGGAAAGCAGCTAAAAAGACTATCCTACACAGTCATTTGAAACAGCTATATTCCATGTTGAGATGCAGAGTGTAAATCTTTTTACACAATGTTCATGCAGTCTCCTCAGGAAAATGATTCAAGTTTGGCTGCTACAATTTTGCTTGCTACAACTTATCAAACAAAATTATATAGGTCAGAATGATATACATATGATCATTCTGACCATATGTATATCTGACAGAAATCTCAGCAGCTGGCAGGTAAGGCCACAGTGCCAGACAATGTTGCAAGGTGCTGTCAGATCAACAAATACAACATCAGTTTTCTTCTTGGCCTCAAAAAAGTCCTCAAAAGAATCCTGAAAGAATAATTATAAGAAATAAATTATCAAAAGATGCTAAACATTGAAAGCCTTACTGTGAGCAAAATAAATGTTTTACTGCCAGTGACACCAATCAAACAGGCTCCATTATTTGACAAATGGCATTCCTCAGTGATAGGTCTCGACTACCTTTTTTTTTAATATCTATACATACAATTTGCTTTCCACAATCTCCAAAAAGTTTTCCTATGTAGATGATTTAGCATTGTTGCACTCTTCTGGAAACTGGAAGAACTTAGAAAAGACTTTAAGTCAAAACATGACTATGTTTTCAGTTTATCTTGGAACTTTGAGATTGAAGCTCAGTCTTTCAAAAACAATGACAGCAGTCTTTTATTTAATCAACCAACATGAAAGATGAGCTAAAGCTTTACAGCAACAATAAAATTTTATCTTGCTGTCCATTCTCGACATGTCTTGGAGTAAAACTGGATAAATCGCTCACCATTCTTTCATCATTTTGTAGCATTGCAAAAAAAATATTTTTTCATGTATTACACTTCTGAGACAACCTGCAGGTTCAGGAAAAGGTGCTGGTGTTCTGAATGTGCATTGTCACTAAATGTCTTCATCTTACTCTAATGTATCACCCTCTCATACTTGCAAACATCCAGTCAACAAAGCTTAACCGACTTCAACATTTTCTTTGTTTATGCCACTCTGGACATTGACTTTATACTACATGGTCTGTTAAGTGGAGCTTCAGATGCCCACCAACTGAGACTAAGATCTAGCTGCATATTTGTTCCAGCTGAGGAAAAACTACTGGATGGCTTTTCCAAATTAGACATTTGCTCTGGTTAGTGGATGAATCATAGATGAAATATGGAGTAGTGTGAGAATACATTCAAGCTTTGTATTGATGGCCAGTGCCAGGCCTGTTGGAAGTTGGAATGGGTTGCCTAAAACAACTTGGGTTAAACTCAATTGTTTGCAGACTGGTGTTAGACAATTCCATTCATCCATGCATAAATGAAATCTTGCTCTTTCATTGGACCATGAGTGTGTGGCTTATGAACAAATCACAGACCATGTCCTAACAATGTGCCCCATACAGGCTTTTTCCATGTTTTCATTACAAGTGCATGAATCAACCGATGTTACTTCTTGTGCTCAGTTCTTTGTTTTTCTGAGTTATATTCATTTAAGAGACATCAAACGAGAATTTCTGTTTTGTAATAAACTGGAAGCTAGCACAAGAAGTGTGGTATTATGGAAAAAAACAAACAACTTTATTAATTCAGCTAAGCTGACATGATAAAATGTTTTCAGAATTTGCATCAATGGAGCTCCAACTATGTTGAGTTCATATTTAGGCTTTCAAAAAAAAACTTAAACAAACTTGCTCCCCAAGAAAGAGGTACGCATTGTGTTCTTCATAGATATGCACTTGCCAGCAAAACTTTGCAATTTTCTTTGAAAACTGTTTTAGATTTATTGATAAAAATCTTCAAGTACGTTAAGTCAGTTACAGAAATGAGCAACACAAACTTGTGACATGCTTCTATGTAATAAAAAAGTTTGATAAAAGATTTTCTTTTGTTTTGCAGCTTATTTTTTAATACTTTTTATCTAAAAAAAATAAAGTCTAATGCAGGGTTTACCAAACTGCTGTCCACAGGCCATTTATGGCCTACATAATAATGCTGTAAACCCAAAGCAACTTTATCTAATGAAAAATATTTTCTATGTTTGATATTGTGTTTATTTTTCTATTAGTGCCAAACTATTACTTTTTGAATGTCTCATAGCTCAGAGTTAAACAAGCTATTTAGTAAACTAAAGACTTTGCATAGTCTAACAGCTTGCAGTAGTTTATTAAATTAATAAAAAAAAAAAGACTCAACAAGAACAGTTAATTTTTACAGAAGTGGCAGCATTCATACTTCACTCTGCAAAACAACCAAACTTCAGCAATATGTCTAGTTTGTCAACAAACCATTTCAGTGTTGAAAGGCTATAACATTAAGTACTATTATAAAAAAAGACATTCTTTAAAATTTAATGATTTTGTGGAAAAGAAAGGATTACAAAATTTAAATTACTGGAAATGTCATACAAAAGTCAAACAAATAATTTTAGCAAATGTCCAGTGAAAGCAAATTGACATTATTGGCTAGTTATATTGTTGCATTTAATGTAGCTAAAAAAAACTGCTCATTTGTTGATGAACAATTTATTCATTATTGCATGCTACAGATAAATGTAGTTTCTTCTGAAGTTCTGAAATTTACTAATATTAGGCTTTCTAACAATACAAGAATGAGGGAAATTGAAGATATTGGTGATGATTTGGAACTTCAACTTGATAATTTGTTGAATAGGTTTACACATTTTTTTATTATGCTAGATGAGAGCACAGATTTACAAAATGAATTTATGCCAGGAAAGAGAATACCATGTTTGTCTTAAGAATGTTGATTGAAAAGTACAGGGAAGGTCAAAAAGAGCTACATTGTGTATTTTGTAGACCTAGAGAAAGCTTACGACAGGGTTCTGCGGGAACTGTATGAGAAAATCAGGAATTGTGGAAAAGTAAGTGTGACTGGTACAGAATATGTATGAGGAAAACAAAACAGTGGTGAGGTGTGCAATAGGAACTACAGAAAGTTTCAAGCTCAAGGTTGGACTGCACCAGGGATCAGCATTAAGTCCGTTCCTGTTTGCATGCTGCTTTCTGATGATATTGTGATTTGTGAAGAGACCAGGGAAGAAAAAAAGTGGAGACTAGAATCCTGGAGGTATGTGTTGGAAAAAAGAGGGATGAAAGTAAATAGGTTAAAGACCGAATATCTGTGCATAAATGGAGGAAATGACAACAAACAGTGAAGATGGAGGAGACAAAAGTGCCAAGAGTAAAGGAATTTAAGTATTTAGGATCAATGGTGAAAGAAAGTGGTAGTTATGAGAGGGAGGTAAAAAAGAGAGTGCAGGCAGGATGGAATGGATCAAGAAAAGTATTGGGAGTAATCTGCAACAGCAGGTTACCAGCTAGAGTAAAAGGAAAAGTGTACAGTTCAGTGGTGTATGGACTTGAGACGGCGGCAGTCACAAAGAAACAAGTAAAAGAGATGGAAGTCACAGAGATGAAAATGTTGAGGTTTGATATGAGATTGATGAGAAAAGACAAGATTGGAAATGACTACATCAGGAGTACAGTTAAGGTAGAATGGTTAAGAATGAAGATGAGAGAGGGCAGACTGAGATGGTATGGACATGTCATGAGGAGAGACAAAGAGTATGTAGGAAGAAAGATGATGGAAATGGAGTTACCAGGAAAGAGGAAAAGAGGGAGACCAAAGAGAAGATTTTTAGATGTAGTGAAAGAAGATATAGGGGAAGTTGGTGCAAAGGAGATGGACATTGAAGACAGGATGATTTGGAGAAAGATGATACGCTGTGGTTACCCCTGATTGAAGGGAAAGGCTGAAAGGAGAAAAAGAAGATGAGAGCACAGATTTATGTGATACTGCACAGCTAGTAATATTTATTCTTGGCAGCACTAAAACATATGATGTTTGTGAAGAATTATTATTATTGCAAAGTCTGAAAAGCCAAACCCATAGCATAGATGTATTTGATCTTGTGCAATGCATTTCTGCAACAAAGGGTGGAACAAATTAGTTGGAGTCACCATTGATGGTTTTCCTTCAATGGTTGACCAAAGATCTGGCTTGATATCATTATTAAAACAAAAATTTAATCAAGATACAAATAAGGAGTTAATTACTCATTGCTGTATCATTTACCAAAATACTTTTGATGCTAAAATTTTGCAAATGAAAAGTGTTATGGATATTTTGGTGAATTGGTAAATTTTATTCGCAGTCAAGATTTTAATCATCACTAATTTAGGTCTTTTTTGAAAAATATTAGTTCTCATTATGAGGTTGTGGTTCATTTCACTGCAGTTTGCTGTTTAAGTATTAGCTCCACCTGTAAAGTTTGTTTTTTTTTAACTTGCATTGGAAAATTTATAAATTTTCTAAAAAGAAAAACAAGAAAATGCTCAATAGTGCTGTCTTTGGGAGTTGGAATTTTTAGCAGATATTACTGGCATAATGAATTCTTTGAATTTAAAATTCAAGGTAAAGACAAATTGGCTTTAAATACGTTTGATGATATTCACTCAATGGAACATAAGTTATTTTTAATTAATATTCAGCTTGGTTAGTCAAATTTATTACACCTAAAAACACATTCCATACACTTTTAAACTATAACTTTACAATTCAAAAAAAAAGTTGCTAATTGTGCACTAAATATTTTGCAACTTTGTTTTGTCTATGAATTTTTAGTTTTTTTTTCTTTTTTTTACCAACTTCTTTCTCTCACAAACAGCCCACTGAATACCTTAGTTTTATAAAGTGGCCCTTGACTTTAAAAGTCAGAGAATCTCTGGTCTAGTATAATAGATAAAGAATTATTGCCAACATTGTCAAGTGATTAATACACCATGATTGTGATTTACATGGTTTTGGTTCAAAAATTACTCATGCCTTACTGTTATGTCCTTGAGAAAGACACTTACTGACACTTTCCTCTGTTTGGCAGTCTTGGCAAGCAGATCTAAATTTCAATCATACCTTTGTAAAAACTAAAAAAACTACACTGTATAAGAAAATTTTCAACTGAGCAGCAATATCTTGGCATTTTCAGAAGCAGGTTTGGATAATTGCTTGCCTTATATTTAGTGCCTTTGTGACTTTCCTGCAAGTCAGAAGAATAAATATACAGGGTGTCAAGAAAGTTCCTGATCCTAAACAAAATTATATAGGGCTAATGACAGAAGGTTAAATCAACAAAAGGTTTATTGTGGTGATAGAACAAAGCTCCATGAACATAAAAAAATCTGGTTTATTCAAAATGACCCCCATCTGTATCAATAACACGTTGGAGCCTCTGTCGGAAATTCTGACAAGCAGCACGAAGGGCATCTTGAGGAATTTTCTCCCATGCTCGTTTCAGGGAAGCTCGAAGATCCTCCAGATTGTTATGGGTTGAAGAACAGGCTTCTTTTTCCAGAATACCCCACACACAGAAATCCATAGGATTGAGATCGGGCGAAGATGGTGGCCACAAATCTTTGGTCCAGAATGAAGGAAAGTGCTCTTCGCACCACTTCTGCGTCTTCTTTGATGTGTGAGAAGGCGCGCCGTCTTGTTGGAAGGTAAAGGACTTATTTTTGAACTTTTCCTTCATCGATGCAAGGGCAGGGGTTAAAATATCATTGACATACGAATCTGTATTCACTTTGACCCCCTCTTTAACAAAAATGAGGGGAGATTTCCAAGATTTGGAGATCGCACCCCATACCATTACAGACGAGGGTTTCTGTCGGCGTGAAACGAATCGAAGATGATCAGGGAGGTCCTTGGGCAACTTTCCGAGAATCCTGTCATTCTGGGTGTTGAACTTTGCCTCCACCGAGAAGAGTTTTTCGTCTGAAAAAACGATTTCGCCTTTCTCTGTGCCTCCCTTCAGACGGTTCAGCAGAATTTTGGCCCTCTCCTTTCTTTTTCACTTCTGGAGGTCAGTTAGGAGTTGTCTTGTCCTGATTTTGTACGGGGACATTTTGAGATCCTGTTCAACAATTGTTCTGACAGACTCATGGCTGATATTCATGTCTTTAGCCGTTTTCCTCAAGGATCATTTGGGGTTCCTCCGAATTCTCTCCCTGAGGGCCTTGATCTTTGCTGGAGTGTGAGCGGATTGAGGTCGTCCACTCCTATCCCGATCCTCCATAATTCCAAGTTCTTGGAAGCGCAAGATTGTATCGCGAACAGTCGATTTTGGTGCTTTTAGCAACTTCATAATTTTAGAATTTGAATGTCCCGCACGATGAAGTTGAATGATTGCAGCTCTTTTACTCATTTTATTATTATTTTAGCCAAAAAAATTTAAAAAGTGTATCTGAAACATTGAAAAGGAGGATTAAGTGGAAAAATGACGTACAGAACTTATCATAATTCATTGAAGTTTTTGAATTACATTAAATTTAAAAATCGATCGGGAACTTTCTTGACACCCTGTAGAGATAAAATAAAAATCAAAAATTAAATTAATGTTTAGTTTACAAATAAAACACTAAGAAATCAATAATAAATGATGAATTTTATTGAAAATTAAACTGAAATTTATACTTGCATAAAAATTAGTGAAATAAAATTATATTGGTATTTATTTTATCAATGTTAAAAACTTAAACAGAATAGTAAAGAAGATTGGAGAAAAATACTTTCAACTAGCAAAAACTTTAAAAAAAAGTTTTGGGAAAAATTTAAAAATATATGGAATTTTATAAATGTCAACAAGGAAGCAAAACCTTCAACTGGAAAAAGTTTTTTAAAGTTTTTGGACCAATGGCCTCCAGCTGCTGGGTTTCTTCAAATTTTATGTAAAATTAGTTATACCTTTTAGTTGTATAGAAATATTATTACCACTAGTATATACTTCAAATAACTTGATATTTCAAGTTTTTACTCTGTTGGAAAATAAAAAATTGTAAACTCAATTTTTGGTTTTGTAATTCATCATATTTTTTCAAAACCAAGTTGTAAACAATATTAAACAAAAATATCAGAAACTTTTTAAAACCCCAGTTGAGCAGAAGTTTTTTTTAAGAAGTTTTTTTAAGTTTTTTTTATTTTACCATAATTAGTTTTGATTCAACTTTGTAGTATAGGTTTTAGTTGTTCCATATTACAGTATGTTTTCTAACAATTTTGACAAAAAAAAAACTTTAATTAGTAGAAATAAATCTATTCAATTGCATACCATTGCATTACATAAGGATTGTAAAGCCAACTTATTATACTTTAACGTTTTTCATTTTTAATTAAACAGACATTAAAAAAATACTTTATAAAAATGAACATTTTAAGCTTACTCAAGCCTTTATCAGGTTTTTTAAATTTACCAATATTAATTTTAATAATTTTTCTTACTTAAAATTTCAGTGTACACACAAAAAATTATTTAGAAAACTCAGACTTTACTTATGATTAACTAGGATGATTAAAACAAGTAAATGGCTAAACTAATACAAATTAAGTTATTGATTGTGATGCCATTCAAGAATTTTATTATGATCAAAATGTATTTTGTTCATTTAAAGCATTTGTTTGCATATATTTGTTGATTTACTTAAATTTTGCAATGGAATTCTGATTTACATATATGCTTTATCACAAAATTATTTACAATTGTCCACATATAAAACTTATTTCACAAGATAAAATATCATTTTTAACTGCACTATCTTGTAGATTATTTAAAATTCAGCTCTTTCAAACTCTAGTAATCAAATGTTTGGTTGAGCTACTAATGTGTGTCATTGTTCATATTACTCAAACACAAGAATTTACATATAACATTTAAGTAAAGGACCACAAGAGTTCTACTGTAGATTTCAACTAAAAATAATGAATTAATTTTAAATTTCTGTAAATTGAAAATATTTTTAAGTTGCACATGTTTTCAATTAATGCAAAAAGACAATTTGCAAAATGATGTACAGCTTTACCCCAATATGATAAACAAAAAAAATTTTTGTAATTCACACTTGATTGTTTATTTTTGAGGAACTATTAGAAGAGTAAAGTGTATAACTGCATAACTCATAACTCGTCTGTCTATTTGCATAACTTCTCTGTCTTTTGCTCAAATTCGTCTAGAAATTTTTGTGTCTGTGCAGTATGAACAAGATATACATGAGTATGTCTTCAAAAATTTGATCACTAGAGTCCAGCAATATTCAACAGTCTACAAGATAGCACAGTTAGAAATGATATTTTATCATATGAAAAGTGTTTTGGCATGTGGTTTAATGTAAATAATTTAGTGATAATGTGCAAATGTAAATCAAAGTTTCATTTCAAAATTCACAAAACTTTACTCATAAAAAAGTTAGCTCTAAAGTAAATTGACAAATGTATGCAAACAAAGTTTTATATTAAGAAAATGCATTTTGATCTAAATATTTTCTTTGTATGTCATTAAAATTTGTATGTAATTTGTATCACTTTTGCTTTTACTTGTTTTAATTATTCTAGTTAGTTGTACATAAAGTCTGAGTTTTTTAAATAATTTTTGTGTGTACACTTTAAAATTTAATTTTAACATTGGTAAATTTTTAAAACCTGATAAACGTTTTAGTAAGCTGAAAACATTCATTTTTGTAAAGTAATTTTGTAAATGTCTGTTTAATTAAAAATATAGAATGTAAAAATCTCTTGATGCTGTTTACAATTGTTATATGATTAGTCATATAAAAAACACAATAAATAGATTATGCAATTAACCAAATTTCTTTGTTATAATATGTATCTGTACAATGAAAAATTTTGCTCCTCTTTTTGCTGAATTTTTTTTCGAAAATGAAAATTCCTCTAAAAAATCATTAAAGTTCTATTTTTTTATTTTAGTAATTATTTATAATTTTATAGGCAACAATCAGTCTGCAGAAGAAATTATTCCTTGGCAAAATGAAATTATTGCTGATATTTATTCTCAAATAGATGAAATATTGGATGATTTAGAAAGTGGCAATATTAATGTTGATGATTTGAAAGCTGTATCTAAACTAAAAAAGTTTTGGGATTGCTGTAATTCTGTCAATAAAGTAAGTGAATTCATCATAATAAGCTCTTGTAATTCCAAAGATTAAATAGGCTTTTAAATTTACTGTTGCTGAAATCTTAAAATTTTTTTTCTACAGATTTAAAAACCAAATCTTATGCTAAAATTACATTTTTAAATTAAAGTTATTTTTTTCCCTTTTCACCATAAGCAATGGCAAGAGTATTCTTTATTTGTTTTATTGCTTCTTTTAGTGATTAAAGTATGGAAAGAAGTAGAAATTAATAAACAAAAAAAAATCCTGCCAACACTCATAATGGAAACAAGCCCGAAAGCATCTTGATTAACACCTGTTTAAAAAAAAGCAGTAAATCAATAATTGGTTTGACACAGTCATAGATAAGCTTCTCAAGGAGTAGGGGAGGTAGAGCAGAGATATCAGTCAACAACTTTTTGGGTGCCCCATGTTCTTGATTGGCTTTGGGATCACAACTACCAGTGCTTTTTCCCAGATCTTGAAAATATTGAGTTGGTGCAAGCAGGAGAAAAGAAAGTCACATAACCAGGTCTTCAAAGCAGTTCCAGCATGGATTAGAAGCTTTGGGCAGATGGAATCAGGGCTCATAGCTTTACCTGGTTTTAAGTGTTTGAGGGCAACAGTTAATTCTTTTTATGAAAAGTTTCAGGGATTTTCACTGGTTCTGGTGTTATGGCCCTCCAAAAGTCAGACACTTCTTGAGAAACAAGTTGAGATGACTTGTAGTTAATAAATCTTGTGTTACCCATTTTTGACTAACTGAGATTGAATAGCATTACCTGAAACAGAACAGTGATGAGGAAAGTGTTGTGATTTACCAGCAAGGTTGTTCAATATACTCCATGCTTTTCAGCTAGAGTGTGAAAAGTTGATGCTCCAAACTGCTTTTAACCATCAATCCCTCTGCTTCCTGGCAAGTTTGGCAAGCAAAGTTGTAGCAGCCAAACTTGAATCATTTTCCTGAGGAGACTGCATGAACATTGTGTAAAAAGATTTACACTCTGCATCTCAACATGGAATATAGCTGTTTCAAATGACTGTGTAGGATAGTCTTTTTAGCTGCTTTCCTGATGATGTCATAAAAGGTCTGATAAGCCACATACACATCAAGTAAATTAGGTGGCAACAAAATCTTGGCGATTGGTTTTTCTATTATGGAGTTTTGCTACATGGCTAATAAAACAGTTGAACTATGTGCACACTAGTTTTGCTGCTTTAAAAGGAATGCTGGAAAATTGCTGAATTTTTAAACACTTATATCCATCTTTAGCTTTACCTATGAGACTATTAAAATCATTCAAAACCACACATTTTCTCTTTATTTTTAGTATTTTCATACTCAAATTATTGTAGAACATATCCTTTTTCTTCAGGTTCACAACCACCTTAGGGAGTATACACAGAAAAACAGGTAACTATTTGATTTTCAATTGCCATTTGAACCAATATCACCTTTGCATCAACATGCCTGACTTTGATAACACTTTTTACCAAATCCGAGCTAATCATTATTCCAACACTACCTTGTGCTATGTCTTTTATTGCTCTAACAATTACTACTCCAGAACTATTTATAACTTACTTCACCTCTTCTCATGTTCTTATGCCATGGTTTTTATACCTTAACTTCCTGCGATCCCATAACATTAATCTTTTTTCTTGACAACTATGTCAACTACTTCAACACATTTTCCAATCAATAATCTCTCATTTGCTGATGCAAACCTAAGAATCTGCATAGGATTTTAAAAAGCTGTGTTAGGACTTCTGGTCTCCCAAAGGAATTAAAAGGAGCTGTCATTAAGTTTCTCTTACTAATTACTGTGAACATCTTTTTCCTTGTAGCATTATTAGCTCCAATAGGGGCCCACAGTTGGGAACTATTGCAGTGTCATAATGTTGGATCGCTATGACTTTGCAGCAAAGCTTTAACACCCAAAGGCTCTTCCTGGCTTCCCTCTAAACACAGTTTGGAATGCTTGCAAGCTTTATACTAGGTTCCACTCTCTGTACTATAAACTGATAATTGGGACTCTAACAGGTACTACACCCCAGGTCAGAGTGGACCTGGGAGTGATAGAAATTAAGGTGTAATTTCACTTTCCCCAAAACTCCAAGATTCCCAAAATGGAACCTGCCCATCAGATGTAGTTTTTAAATCATACCCAGGACCACTATTTTGTTATATTATTATACCCAAGACCCAAGACCACAAGTCCACAAGTCAAATCCATGACTGCTTGTTTTTGATATTTGAAGTATCATCTCAATTTGCAAACCTTTAATTTCTCATGGCTCTGGCTGTATGTTGGCCATTACAAAGAACAACCAAAGTGAATTTAATAAAGCAATATAGAAAAACTAATTGTATTATTGTGTGTCTTTTATTACTGAACTGCATTACTAAAACTTGGTCAAAATGATCAACAATATCTAGTTTATAAAAATTACACAATCTGTTTTTTAGTTGGATTCCCATCTGCATTTTTTTTTATGAAGGCCATTTTAAATTTATACCAAAATAAAAGCATTTAAAATTTTTTTGTATTTCCACATAAGAGCCATGACTTTATTATTTGTTAAATACAAGACTTCCTGTTTTTATCTCTGCTTTTGAAAAGTTGCTTGGCAAGTGTCTTGTTATTTGATTTAATGGCATTGTGGTATTTGTTTTATTGCTGCAAATTTTAAAGCAACAGAAGATTTCTGCACCAGTTATAAAGATGATGATCTTGGCTTAGAAAAATTTTTCATTAATCTAAAACTGCTTTTTTTCTGGCATTTGAAGTATCATCTCAATTGTAAGCTTTTGCATTTCAAATGTATCTGTTTCTTTTGTTATTTTATTTAACAAAAAAATAATAAAGATATGTTACTAATACTGATAACTTAACAAAAATGATTGTGCTGCAAACATACAGTAGCTGTGCTCATTTTCTATCATCATGCCACAGAATAGTTTAATTCCTTATAACGTATCCACACACATTTTTACTACATTCACATAGGTAGTACATTTTTAGTTTAAATCTTGCTAATATTGCTTTTTGCTAGCCATAAATTTTAACATAATTTTCACTGTAAAAATTTTTTTTTTTGAAAAGTATATTGAATAAACATTTGGTGGTACAGAATTTGAAGATTGCTTGAAGTAAAAGATTTTTCTTCCCAAAGCTTTTCATCTGACACTCTTCAGGGGAAATCGTCAGAATGAAGTAGAATTGAAACCGAACTAATTTATAAAGGAAGAAAGTAGAGTTCTGCTCTTGAAGCGACTTTCATTAAATCTCTCAATCCCTTTCTGTGTAAGCAAAAAGAATTCGTATACTCTTTGAAAATTTCTTAATCTTTTCTCTCATTGGTTGACTCTTTCAGCCAATGAGAACTCTACTTTCTTCCTTTATAAATTAGTTCGGTTTCAATTCTACTTCATTCTGACGATTTCCCCTGAAGAGTGTCAGATGAAAAGCTTTGGGAAGAAAAATCTTTTACTTAAAAGTATATTGCTAAAAATTTTGTTTTCAAAATAGGTTTTATTTAAATAGATTATCAGCTGTATCATTAGGATCATGTTTTTAATATTAAGGCAACAGTTTTTGGCATTCTAAAACATATACCTCTGTCATGCCATGTGTTTAAGTACAACTTAGCCTCTGAATATCACATTACAATCAATATAATTAAATGGCTACAAAACCTTTATCTCTCCTGTTGAAGTTGGTTTGCATCACAGATTTGCCTATCAGTGCTTAAAGTTTCAGGATATTGGAAAGTGAATAAATTAATCTGAATTTAAATACCACAAAAGCTAAACTTTTTTTGATTTTTTATATAGTCTTGAGCAAGTACTTATCATTGCAGCACTGACAAGGCCCTACAGGTCAAAACAGTGACTGCTACAGATTGAAACAGTGACCCTACAGGTTGAAACAGTGACCTAAATGCAGTTTTTGATTTTATTAAACCTTTTCAAGCTTAAATGATTTTTTTTTGGATATTTTTATCTAAGTTTATCTTGATGCCATTAAAGCCTGCAGAAATTTATCATGTTGATTTTAATATAATCCAGGACTTGCTTTTTGATTCTTATTTCAACAATGTTGACTTGTTTTAATCATCATCACTTTTGCTCTCATTGCTGCTTGTATTTAGTGAGATAGTTGAAACTATGTTTTTTAATCATCAACCCCTTTTATTATAGTCAGAACTAGACTTGCCAGAAGGTTGAAAAAATTATTCTTGGATTATCATTATCTGATGGCTGAACTAAAGAATAATAGTATTATAAAGACCAAGAGTTGATTTTTATGTTTGATTGGTAGCCTATTTGTCTTTTTGAAAGTGTCTGTTTCATTTTTTTTGGAGATTAATTTCTATTAAGTATCAGAGTTTAAAAGAGCAGTTTAACAATTCATTTTTTGTGATAAATATATTTTTCTTAACAAAAATTGAACAATTTTTACTAACAGATAAACCACTGACAGATTTTTAAAATCATTTGTGTCAACAACCTACAAGGTGTGTCTGAAAAGTAACGAGACTGGTGTTATAAAAACTTTATTGAAAAATATTGAAATATATCAAAGTCAAATTCCTTCAAAGTAATCTCTTTCCAATTGAAAAAACTTGTGCAATCACCTTTTCCATGATTCAAAACATTCTTGGAAAGTATTTTCTGAAATCTTTTTGAGCTCCATCATTGCAGCCATTTTGATGAATCAATGTCAGAAAAATGGGTTTCCTTTAGAACAGATTTGATCTTGAGGAAGAGAAAAAAGTCACACAGGCCAGATTGGGGGAATATGTTGTTGAAGTTATAAGAAAGTTGTAAAAAGTTACAAGTTCCATATAAGTCAGAAAAAGTCAAAAAAAAGTCACAAGTTCCAAAGTTGCAACATGGTATTTGAATACAATCCAGAAACAAAGAGACAGAGTCATGAATGGAAAAGTTATGGATCCCCAAGGCGAGTGAAAGCAAGGAAGTTGACAGTAAAAGTGATGCTCATTGTGTTCTTTGACATTTAAGGCATCGTTCATTTCGAATTCCTACCTTTAGGCCAAACAGTGAACCAAACCATCAATAAAGAGATTCAGTGGGACCTTGTAAGATCAGTACGTGACAAGAGGCAGAGCCTTTAGGAAGCTCACACCTCAGCATTCCATCATGATAATGCTCCTGCTCACACAGCCTGAGTATTTGTCAGTTTCTCGTAGAAAAAACATTGCAACTTTGGAACATCCCCCATATACTCCCAATCTGGCCCCATGTGATTTTTTTCTCTTCCTTAAGATCAAATCTGTTTTGAAGGAAACTCATTTTTTTGACATCAATTCCATCAAAATGGCTGCAACAATGGAACTCAAAAAGATCTCAGAAAATGCTTTCCAAGAATGTTATAAATCATGGAAAAGGTGAATGCACAAGTGTTTTCAAATGGAAGGGGATTACTTGGAAGGAATTTGACTTTGATATATTTCAATATTTTTCAATAAAGTTTTTATAACACCTGTCTTGTTACTTTTTGGACACAACTTTTATGTCAGAAATTTTCAAACTAAGCACTTAAATTGTTTCAGAAATGGCACATAAATTTGCTGAAAATTGTTGAAAATTATACTTTCCTCTATGTAAAGTCATGAAATGCTGTGTGGTTATAATCCCTCTTTGCAAGGAAATATATTAATAACACAAATTTAATTCAAGATTTTGTTTAGATTCGTGGTCGTTCAGCTAATTATATGTATGACAAGCAATATCAAAATCAACTTGAACTGCGTTGCAAAGAAATGAAGTATTTTTTTGATGTTAAATCATCTTTGTTAACATTTGTTGAAATTCTTCAAAGTGAGAAAATAGGTGCTAAAACACTTTTGGTTTTTGTAAAATTATTCTATTAAAATTTTTATTATGTAACTAGAACATGCCACATTTTTTAAACTTGAAATTTAATGCTTGAATACAAGATATCTCAAAATGTAAAAGAATTTATAATCTAAACTTACTACTACAGTTAATCAATAATCATTCATACCTGAATTAGCCAATTTACTATGTTAAACATTTTACAGTATTAAATAACCAGACTTGACAAAACTTTGATTAATGACTTAACAGTGCTGTTGTTGTCCTTCCTTTAAAGCTATCTTGGAGGAGTTATCTTTAACCCTTTTAGGAGTCAATCTATACTCCCATAACCTTGGTACTTACAAAGGTTTTTTACAGATTAGTGGTGTGGTGTTGTATTGGTACATTGTTACAGTGAAAGAGATAATTAATATCATGTGTGTGTGTCAAGTATAGCAGACAATGTAGCATATAGGTATCAGGGTTTATAGTGTGTAGATAACTTTGCAGAAGTGGTGATTTGTTGTTTTTGAGTTTTTCAGTTTAAGTGACATGGAAATGTTTGTAATGTTTTTGGGTATTTTTTTTTAAAATCTTAATTAATTCAAAAGATTCTATAGGCTCCTACTACCTGAAGTGTTCAAGTTTTTGGTTTTTTGTCTTTTCAAAATAAAATAGTTGTTCAATGCACACAGTTGTTCTGCAATTTGTTTTAGACTCTTTTTTTGCTTAATTTTACAAAATAAATTTAATGTTTCAAGCACACAAAATAAAAAGTAGTGTCCAAAAAAAATGCAGTTACAAGAATTATAAATAACAAAAAACAATGAAAAGGAATCAGTTTCAAAATTCACAGTCACCACATGTTTGTTTTGACAAGCAAATGTCAAAGGGTGTAATGTTAATAACTTTGTTATTTTTTTAGAACTGAGGTATTGTGAGGTGATAATAGTGCCAATGTGATTTTTGCTGATAATGTTAGTGGGATTATTGCTGTGAAATATATTGGTCTTCATGTTGAACAAGTAAACTCAAGTGGATCTGAATGTGCCTTAAGATAGTGTAAGAGGTCTGTTTGTGCCAGTTGTTTAAGTTAAAATGGGTGCTTATTATGAAGACACTGGCTAGATGTTAGTTATTTTTGTCACATGTGCAGCCAGTGGAAATGCAAAAAGCTGTGTTCTGAATGGTCTGGAGTCTCTTGATGCTGATGTTTACTGTCCTTTCTTTACTCTTTCCAAAATTTTTGTGTCTGATCATGAAATCAAGACCATTATTACCTATATTGTATAGTTGACTCACACTCACTTATTGCTAGCTAATTGCTTATCACATAACCTTATATCACATGATTTTAACTTAAGAAAAATGACAAATGTCATCAACAAAAATAATAAGTAATTCCACTCATATATTTATAAACTGAATGATGACAAGCCAATTGGTGGTTCAACCAGTCAAGCCCTGAGCTTAAAACTTTATGTTGAGGAATATTAACTGACACACTTTGTAATAAATGGAATTGATTTTTGACTCTAGTGCCAATGAACTCACTACAATATTACAGTATAAGACTCAATATGTGGTTTGCATACTCCAAAATAAGGCAAGTGATAGCTTTAAATCTATAGGTGATTAGCTTTTCTTGCATACTCTATTTGGTGAAAGTGAATGCTTTGAGAATGCGATGCATGAATTTGAATCTTAGTAGTTTGCTTATCTTATCAACACTTTGAATCTTAGTAGGAGTTTGCAGTTTTTAATTTCACTACAAGCTTTACACTGCACTTTTTTCACTTTGTTACATGATCCATAATCATTATGTCAGCTGTTGTGTTGTTTGCCTCTTAGTTTTTATTGGAAGCATCACTTTGTGTCTTTGAGTCAGGACCCAAATAGTATGAGTAGAGTTTTTAAAATTTTCAAAAAATTTTTTGTCAAATATAATTTAATTTAATATTTTACAGAAACTGATAATGACCTTTATAGATCGAAATCAATTTTTTATAATGATACAGTTGGTTTTAAATTTTTAGCTTTTCTATATTAAATTAAAATTTGACTGATTTTATTAATAAATTCATGCATTGCTATTTGATCAGTTAAATAAAATTGTCAATGTAACTTTACTGGAAAAAAGGGTAATAGATTTCTGGTAAAAGACTTTTAACATGCTTTGAGAATGTAAAGAATTCATTTTGTTTTAGTGATGGTAAAATTTATGTATCTTGAAAATGTTACTTTTGGGTCTAGAGCAGTCATTTTTAAAAAGAACAATTGTTGAATTTAGAGACCAATAAAATGTCAAAAGTATAGCTATTAATTTTCATAAATATAGTACAAATCAATTTTATTAATTCAAAATATATTCTAATACCTAACAAAAAATCTAGCAGCAAAGTATCAGCCACAGGATTTCATGAAAAAAATTTTTTTAAATATTGATTGTATATTTTTATTGCAATAAATACTATTAAATTAAAAAAGGAGGCAATTTTCTTTAAAAATTAGGAAAAAGGGGTGATATGATGAAAAATATTGAGAAATCCTTGTCTGAGTGATTTCAAGAAAAAAAATTTTTGATGTTTTGATGTCAGTAGTGTTGATTGTTTGATTTAAGTGATAGAGTTGTGCATAATCAACTGGATCTGCTGTAAAAATTATAGTTGCTGTTTTGTCTGTGTATATATAAAGATTATTAGTGCTGGCTTGCCTTGCTTGGTTTGTGGTTTTCCTTACCTTGTTTTGTAATAACAATGCCTTGTGTATAGTAATCAGATGCCTGCATCCCAACCAACGAACAACCTTTTTATATTATCAGGCATTCAACCAACTGAGCTTTGCCACCAAAAAGCCATACTATCTCTAGCTTGCCTTGCTCAGGAGCCAGAACACTTCCTATATAAAAGGATCTTGTCTCCACTTGGTGAGCAGTTGCAGCAACTTAAATCAAGACACATTGTGCCTGCTGTATCGGAATTACTGAACAACCTTACTCAGTCAGGAATCAATGTAGCACAATGGGATAAATATAAGGAGCATGGAGTGGCCTCTAGACTTCATACAGTGGTGAGCATTGAATTAAGAACGACCTAATTTTTAGTTATAACTTTTTTAATTATCAATTTTATGAAATATCATTTTCACTATTTGAAAGAACCAAAAAAATAACCCTAATAATCATTAATTTATCAACTTAAATTAATTAATGAGAATTTAATAATTACTTTATTACTTTTGATTAGTTTTTTTGTGAGCATTGAATTAAGAACGATTTATTAAAAACAGAAATTTTACAAGAAATCATCAATATTTCGTAGAAAATTCTTTGCTTTTAATTACAGCATTGCAACGCTTAGGCATTGAATGTATCAGTTTCATGCAAGTTTCAGCATTAATGTTGGACCAGGCCAATTTTACCACTTCATTCAATTGATGCAAATTTTGGGGATTTTCTTGCTTCACCTTGTTTTTGATGATACTCCATAGATTCTCAATGCAATTTAAATCTGTAGACTGTGGGGGCCAATCAATTACTGATAAATTTTGTGATTCTAAGCATGTTGTAACAGATTTGGCAGAGTGACAGGGTGCATTGTCCTGCACAAATTTGAAATTGGTTAGGTTATTTTTGGCAATATATGGCAATAAATGTTTTGCAAGTATTTATACGAGTATATATATATGCTGATTAATGGTTCCTTTGATAAGTACTAATGGCCCTGTGCCCAATGATGAAAACACACCCCAATACATAATAGAACCCCCACCATGTTTCACTGTCATTTTTGTGCATTGTTTATCAAATTCTTCTCCAAACCAACGTCTGACGTATGTTTTACCATCTGAATTTATCAAATTGAACTTGGTTTCATCAGAAAACAAGTAATTTTTCCAATCATGAACATTTAAATGTTCATATGCAAAATTGAGTTTCTTGATACTATTGAGATTGGAGATAAGTGGAGTGACTCTAGATACCCTCCCATAAACTGGTTTTCAACTAACTATCTTCAAACAATGTGCACTGATAATGGAGTATTAATCAAGCTATTGACATCATGACAAATATTAACTGCAGTTTTCCTTCTACCTGCTTTGAAACTTCTCCTTATCAGTCCATCAATTTGTTCACTGGCCTTTGTTGTTTTCTGGGTTTGGGCAAAGCAATAATAGAACCAGTGGTTTTCCAATGATCGATGACACATTTGGCAGCACTTTTAGAACATTTTAACTTTTTAGAAATATCACCATAAGACTTTTCTTGCTCTTGCATTTCAATAATTTGAACCTGTCTTGTAGGACTGATATCTTTTTTTACCCATTATTTTAAGTTATAATTAGACATATAGATTGAATTTAAGGTTATCTTAAATTTAAAAACAAAAAATAAGTGTAATACTACAAAACTTTAAAAATAATAAATCATTCTTAATTCAATGCTCACAAAAAAACTAGCCAAAAGTAATGAAGTAATCATTAAATTGTCAATAATTAATTTAAGTTGATGGATTTATGAGTATTATGGCTAATTTTTTTGGCTCTTTCGAATGGTGAAAATGTTATTTTATAAAATTGATAAATAAAAAAGTTATAACTAAAAATTAGGTCAATCTTAATTCAATGCTTGCCACTGTACATTTGTTAAAGATGTTAGCCCAATGCCACCAGGAATTTAGCTTTCTTGGACCTGCATGGGTCAGGTTTAATTGCCTTTGAATAGGTGTTTGCCTATTCTGCTGAGAAATATACAAATGGGCTTTTATGGCAGCCTGTGAGTGTGGCATGAAGGAACAGACAGCTGAGCATATGATAACATCTTGCCTCATTTATCATCATCCAAATGAATCCTGTGCTCTTTCAAATGTCAAGAAAAACCTGACAATCTGGCTGATAGAAACATGTCCAGCTACTTAGTGGAGCATTCAGCTCTCTTCCATCTCCCCCAAACAAAGAAGAAGTGGTAGCTGATTTATGGATTTTGTGAAGATACAGTTGCTTGAGTTGGAATAAGATGCTGTGATTGTTTGCTAGTCTTTTGGGGAGAGTGAAATATCGAATGGGGTTGAAGACAAAACTGCATCTTGTGGTACTTTAATGTTAATTTATTTGAGTATGGAGAGTGTGTGGTCATCTTGAGTGCATGCTTGTTGTTTTTTATGCAATTTGCTTTGAACTTCATGTTAATGTTTGGAATGTTTGGTGGTGTGAGTTTGTGTATATTATCCAAAGATAAGCAGCACAAGTTGCAATAATCATGGCACAAGCTACATCCCAAGTCTATTCAGCTTTAAGCACATGCACAAGTTTCACAAAATCAATTCCCTTTGTTCCTAAAAAATTAGTAATTTAATTTTATAGTTTTTTCTTTTTAAATAAACAACCAATAATTTGTTTAAAAAAAGTGTAAATAGATTTTACCAAGCTAGTTTTTAAAGTGTTGTTAAATGTCCATTCATTAATTTTAATCACTTCCAATGTATCTATGTAAAATGTTTTTTTGCTAAAGAACAAAATTTTTTTGCACCAAATAATGTAATCAAAAGATCTTATGATGTTAAAGTAATCTTTTCAGTCTGACACAAAATAAAAGTTTGTTACTTTTAAAACTGTGGATTTTTTTTAGGTTACATTGGAATTAAATATATATATTAATTATGCTCCCCGCTTTTGCAGGTTGAGCTCTTTGGCTGGGAAGACAGTGATGCTGCCGCGCTATGCAAGGCTCATCATTTCATATAATTTGAGCTCTCTTGGCATCACTGGGCTTTGGCTCTACTGTGGCTTAAAAACCACAAGTAGAAGATTAGCCACAAGGTTCAAATTGGTGAGCCTTGTTCTTTTCCAGCATAACTTCACTGCATGGACGAGACCCGAAAGGTTGAAACAGTACTGTCTGCAGTTTTATAAGCACAAAAATAGATTAAAAATTAACAATTTAAAATCCACGACAGCCTGTTTCATCCTAAGAATCGTCAGGTGGAAACTAGAAAATTAAAAATGCAGTTAGTTTTTATAAAAATAATACGTAGTCAAATTAGTCAAGCAAATAATACAATTCCTGTGGCATCATAGAAGAAAAAATATAAGAAATGCAAGTATGGAGGTTTGCATTCATTTAAAAATGAGGGAAGGCGAGTTTGGTGTGTTGAAAAAGGTATAAAAGTAAGAAACTCTATAAAGCAATAAAAGTAAAAGGGGGAGCACTGTTAGCTTTATGAGGTAGAAAGGAAAAGTGAGTGAAAGATGGTGTGAAAGATAGTGAGAGGTACAAGCAGATTAAGACGGACAAGAGAGTACACAAAAGAGAGGGGCAATTCAAGTGCACAAAATCAGGTGGGTCATTTATTTAATATAAAATGAATTTTTTTAACAGCAGCATATATCTTGTTAGTTTGTAATTAAAAATCTTATTCAAATAGAAAATAAAAAAAATAATAAATAAAAATTCCATTTGAATAAGATCTCCAACTACCCTCTGAAGTACAGACCCGGAAAAGGATGCAGGAAAAAAACCCCACATGAAATGGAGTATCGTGGCCCATACAGCCCCATATCATTCGGAGGAAAAGTCTTGCAATATATGCCTCAAAGAAAAACTTACAATCTTACAGGCAGATGCAAGCTCAACCCTCAACAAAATAATGGAACTCAATGGAAAATGTCGTCATATGAACAAATTTAAATTACGCAATTTCAGTTGAATCTTTTTGACTTACTCTTCCTGCTTCTTTTCTGTGTCGCCTGACCAAACCTTACTCCTACCTGTTTGTTTCTTTACGATTTCTACCGTATGACATTTTTATGCAGTGTTACGTGTTTCCTTGTTGTTTTAAATCACACCAAGTTGTTTATGCTCAGTGCAGACGTAGCCGACTTGCATGTGTAACTGTTGACGTTTTCTTAGAGGATTATTTGTTTTAGTGGATAAATTGAGTGACAGTCAATATAAAAATATTTCCACCTTTTATGTATTTTTACATTCTATATTTTTTCATTTCACAAATTCCATCTGATGAGCTGTCTTTGGTGAAGCAGACTAGGTGGATTTTCAATTTTTAATTTTTAATCTATTTTAGCACTTTCATATATATATATATATATATATACGTACATAGTTTTTTGGCCAGTGCTCATCAGAGAGAAGTGCTCTGTGGTGCCAGGTCATAGCAGTTTCATCGAATTTCAGACCATACTTTCACATTATTTTATTTACCACCGCAGACTGTTTTGCCTGTCTGGGTCCGTCA